>CM054062.1:8162046-9632054 GCA_028641055.1 Alopecurus myosuroides
GAGAAGTAGGAGCCAGTTCTGCCTTGTGAATGCTATCAGGAAGCATGCTGAACATGGTTTCTCTATTACCTTGCCCTTGAACAATCACCGTCGGCCTCGGCAGTTTCAGAACCGGGAATTTCTTCGTTGGGTGTAAGGAGTTATCACACACATAACAGTAATGCTGCATCGTGCACTCCTTGACTGCATGCGCATCAGTTCCACACTTCCAACACCAGGATTTTCCTTTTTTTACGCCTTGTTCTGCCACAGCCACCACGTCAACCACCACCACCAGCGGTCCACGGAGCTGCATCCCTACTCACCCGGTCTATGCACATCGCTTTTTCCAGGAGGTTGGCCGCCTATCCTAGATCTTCCCATTTCCAATAAGATCCCTTGTTCGATCTGGTTTAGTATCAAGGTTCTTCTTTTTCTGTTTCTATATATATGGGTCCGTGCAGCATTTCCACAATATCGTTATGATCAATTAATGGGACTTGGCCGGAAAGTGTTCTTGCCTCTATCATTAGCTCGGGTAGTCCCCGTTTCAGGTGTTTCAGTCACCTTTCGATGGCTCCCTTAATGTATGTGCCAGGGCGCACCCTGTACCACTTGCTGTGACACTTCAGTCGCCGCAGTCGCGGCCGCACCGCCAGCCTGTTGATCTGCTAGCTGAGCACCTCCCGTCTGCTTCTTCTTTTTCTTTTTCCGCTTCTGGCCCGGTACCGGCGCCGGCGCCACGGCCGCGGGCAAAGCAGCACCGAAGGCGAACGGCGGCGCCCCAGGCTGCAAGCCACCACCCGCGTTCGGCATCCCCATCCCTGGAGGGACAGGGGCAAACGTAGGCGGGCCAGCGTCACGAGCATACCCAGCCGCCGCACCTGGTTGTGCCGCTCCGCCAATCATGGCCGCACCTCCGACCGCTGCCCCGCCTCCATGCTGTCCGCCTCCAGCCGGCACTATCGCCGCAGGGCCGACCTGGTTGAAGACCGACGGACCCGCTGTGACCCCGAATACCATCCCTCTCCCGCGACCTCCGCCTCCCGTCGGTCGAGGCGCAGCCATGGCAACGACCTGCACGAACGATTTGTGCCACCGCTTCCGAGCACCCACGTCTGCGAGACCAGGAGACCGTGGCGGCTGTATCGATACCCTAGCTTCTGTTCGATCGCTGGAGTCACGAACCCACAGGCCTCCAAAGTGATCGGTCAGGTGGTCCCAGAGATCCCGAGCCGTGGCCCGCCTCGTATCCCCACCAGCCAGCGTAGAAGCAAACTGGAACTCGGATCCGAGCTCTAAACTCGGATCGACGAGTAACGTCTTAACCTCATCGCCGGCCATGGCTGTCTGGCCTTCATCCGCCCGAAGCGCCTCTGGGAAGAAATCGCCTAGGACCAGGGGCGGCGTGATCCATGGACGGGGTAGAGGACCACGCCACCCCAACATGACCGGAGGCGCCCGGATCCGACGATGCTGCGACGACGATCCCGACGCCGTCGACTCCATCGCCGGTGCAGCGACCTGTTCCGTGTCAGAGGTCCTGCATGGCGAGTACGATCGTTCGCTCCCCTTGGAACTTGACGTAGATTTCTCCCAAAACCGTGAGCTTCTAGACGGGAACCCGATGTCCTCCCAGAAATCCTGCGCCAACTCCTCATCGGTCTTCTCCTCGCGACTGACAAACTCCCGAGAGACCTCGCGCACCTCCGCCAGCACCTCCTCACCGCACGCTGTCGTCGTCGCCTCTGCTCGGCGCACCACATCATCCGCTAGGTCGTGCAGGGCACCAAAGCGAGATCCCGAAGGGGGGGACAGCAGCGCACCCAGGGCACCCGGCGCGAGGGTCAGCCGGCGCATCCCAGCGCCCCCTTGGCTGGCGTACAGGAGGACGTGGTCAGCGGCGTCGCGGATCGCCTCGCTCCCCCTGTAGCTGAGATTCCCCTTCACTCCTGATCAGTAATGGAACAGTGTTAAGTCTTCACTATTGCGCCTATCGGAGTTAGAATTCCTAGCGTTCATCGTTGCCACGTCAGCAAATCCCGGGTGCAAACTAGCGTCACACAAGATCATCTCCACCCGTTTACTCCCAGCGCACCCAACAAAACCATTGGGAGCTTGAGCCGGCGAATATACCGGCCTTGGGAGGGGGGAGGGGGTGGGTGGGCAAGCGTTTCCAGCCGCACCCTGAGTTTTCGGCGATCGAAACGACAAAAATAGGTCATAAATTTAAAGAGTTCATTCCCGCTTAAAAAAAGGCTTAGGTATGGCGATCAACAAGTCAGAGTAGGAGGTTGAGCCGGCGAATATACCGGCCTTGGGGGACGGGGATGGGGTGGGTGGGGCAAGCGTTTCCAGCCGCACCCTGAGTTTTCGGCGATCGAAACGACAAAAATAGGTCATAAATTTGAAGAGTTCATTCCCGCTTCAAAAAAGATTAGGTATGGCGATCAACAAGTCAGAGTACGACGATCAACATGTCACAGTTCGACGATTAGAGTGCCACAGGTTGGCAAAAGCACGACATAGCACGACGGCAATGAACGACGACGAATGGCTGGCTCCTCGGACAATCAAATGGCTGGCTCGTCGGACGAAGCAATGGACCCGTCAGTCGGCGTAGAGCCCGGCGGAGGCGAAGTCGGTGTCGCGTCTGGCGCGGTGGTGCTCGGCGTCGCGATGTACACTACTAGGGAAAAGCTTACCCCAGGCGAACAGAAAAGGGCTACCACAGGCGCATTTCGGTTCGCCTGGGACCATATCGCCAGTGGTAATGGCTTACTCCAGGCGAATAGTGAAATGCGCCTGTGGTAAGTTGGCATACCCCAGGCGAATAGGCCTTGTGCGCCTGGGGTAATACTTTTACCTGTGGCGAACAAGAGATGCGCCTGGGGTACCGTATTCTGTTCGCCTGGGGTATGGTTTTGCTGTATCAAAATATAAAATATATCAAAATAACAGAATTACAGGAAAATGACAGAAATAAGTCTCAAAATGACAGAAATATACCATAGTCTCAAAATGACAGAATTAAATTTTATAACAGAAATATTTTCGATCATCAACACATAGTCTCGATTATCACCACATAGTTCAACAAAATTACATAGTCTCGAAAAGAACCATACTACTAATTAATAGATCCAGGAGTTAGCTAGTGAGATGAAAATGATTATTTGTTCTAATTTGGGCTGATGTAGTGGATGACCATCATCATGTCCAAGTTGGGATGTCAGTATCCCTCATGGTGATCAGAATAGCTCGGCCAGCCTCCATACCAACTCTTGCGGAATGGAACTGCCTCCATGCTTGAGAGTTGAGGATGACGCGACCATCAGCATTATCCCTGGTGATCGGAACTGTGGTGACATCTCCTGATTCTCCACGGCGTACTCCAATGGTACCTTTATGCTCCATGCCAGCACTGTCCGCTACCGCCATAGGTATTTTCTAGAACACACAATTCCAAGAAAGAATAAAAGCACAATGTCACATACCGGCCACATTATAACATAAGCAACTATAGGAATAAGAAAATGTTAAAAAACATACCATGAGATGTCCATTGGAGATGTTAGTGTTAGTGATGCGATGCACGAAAGGGGACCCGATGTAGCTATCTATCTGGGCAAGTCTCAGAAGGACACGGTCCTTCTCAAGCTCGCTAAGATTCGCTCTTTGAGCAACCACCACATGTTTCCATGGGTCCTCCTCGTCCATATCATCCGCAGTGTCCATATCATCCTCAGTGTTCCCAATATCCTCCTCACTCCCGCCATTCTCGCTCGCAATCCCGCCCATATACAGAATTTTGATACGAGGTTGCGGTCCTTCCATAGAGAAGTGAATGTAATCACCTCCGCTTAAATTGTACGTGGCGATGATAGCCTGCAATTGTTCCCCGCAGAAGTATGTCTTCGTTCTTTCTTTTTTCACTCGAAGAATGTAGGTGGTCCCGTGAACATTGAAATCCACATTATTGCCAACTAACTCGTTGAACTCTTGGCGAATATTGCATGGTAGAATCTAAAAAAGAAATATAAAGAATAAACACAAGTCTCAAGCTAGATAGTAAAACGAAAGAACAAGTTAACATAAAAAGAATTGTTAATTACCAACGAATCAACGTCACCGTCGTGGAGCTGAAGCATAAAAGAAGTCCCACTGAATCGTCCTTGGGCACATCGGGACCGACATACTTCGCAAGCCATGTTCTATTAAATTAAGAAAGTACACATAGAGGTTAGAGGAGCATAGCTATCACAAAACAAAGACAAATGGCAGCACCTACCTCTAGTAATGTAATAAGGCAATTGACAGCAGTACAAACGAAATGGAACCTGTCGGAGAGTTTAGGTGATACTTCCAACAGTACACTTTCTTCAAGTACAATTGGTTATGTTGTTATTGTGCGTGTTTTTACTCCTATTTAATCTCACATTTCACATTCCTTTTTACTAGTGAAACCTGACTCTATGGTATTCATCTAAACGGAAATACACATTATTGAAAATTACATGTTGGAGATATAATGCACTACAAAGATCCGATAAGAGCACTGAATCCTGGAGATATAATGCACATTCCTCTGGATCCACGACGTCGGGAGCACCGCGGCCACCAGGAGCAGGCGCACATCCTCCACAACGACGACGGGAGGGCCGGAGTGGGCTGGGATGGAGGGGGCCGGGATGGGAGGGTGGGGGGATGCGAGGGAGAGGGGCTGACCTGGATCAACAACGACGACGACGACGGAGTGGGCGAAGACAGAGTGGGCGACGACCTGCTCTGCTCCTCTCGACACTGGCGACGGCGGCGGCGTGTGGGTGCGTGTGGGTGCGGGTGCGGGTGAGATCTGGTCACTTAGAATACTAAAGCATTGAGCTAAGCACATTGGCACCGGTTTCTAATACAAACCGGTTCTAAAAGGATCTGTCCACTGGGCCCCCCACCCTGCCGCAAATGGCCTCATGGCCTTTAGGACCGGTTTGTGATACAAACCGGTTCTAAAGGATCTGTCCCCTGGGCCCCCTCCGCGCAGCAAATGGCCGCAAGGCCTTTAGCACCGATTCTTGATACAAACCGGTGCTAAAGTCCTTGCGGCCATTTGCTGCGCGGAGTGGGGCCCAGAGGACAGATCCTTTAGAACCGATTTTTATCACAAACCGGTCCTAAAGGTTTTCTCATTTTGTGCGGCAACAGCGAGGGCTTACCCCAGGCGCAGATGTACGTTTTTCGCCTGGGGTATGTTTTATACCGGAGGCGAACATGTGCTCTATTCGCCTGGGGTAAACGAAGAGAGCCACGGGGTGGTGTTGGGTGGCCCTGCCACACTTTACCCCAGTCGCTTCCTTAGTTGGTTCGCCTGGGGTAAGGGACTTACCGCAGGCGCGTAGTTCTTCTGTTCGCCTGCGCTAAGTAGCCCAGGCGCGTCAACTTTCCTGTTCGCCTGTGGTAGGATATGCTGCTATAAGAAAATCTCTAGTAGTGGTACTCGGGCGCGGTGGTGGTGCTTGATGACCCACAAGTATAGGGGATCGCAACAGTCTTCGAGGGAAGTAAAACCCAAATTTATTGATTCAACACAAGGGGAGCCAAACAATATTTGTGAGACTTAACAAGTGAGTTGTCAATTCACCTGCACCTGAAAGTGGACTTGTTCGCAGTGGTTTATCAGTAGTAACAGTTTTATAGTAGCAGCAGTAGTGAAATAATAGCAGCAGTGAAATAAAAACAACAGCAGTAGTGATTGAAGTAAACAACGGGATTAAATACTGTAGGCATAGGGACGGATGTACGGGAGTTGCATGGATAAGATAGTTCATATAATAATCAATACATGGGCATTGCAGATAAATAGGATAAAGCATCCAAGCACTAAGTAACCATAGGCATGTCTTCCGTAAATAGTCGTACGTGCTCGCAATGAGAACTTGCACAACATCTTTTGTACTACCAGCCTGTTTTTAGCGGGACCTCAAGGGAACTACTGGTAAATAATGTGTTCCTTTTAATAGAACACCGGAGCAAAGCATTAACACTCTGTGAACACATGTGATCCTCACATCACAGCCATCCCCTCCGGTTGTCCCAATTTCTATCACTTCGGGGCCTCGGGTTCCGGACAACGATATGTGTAAACAACTTGCAGGTATTATCAAGAAACAATAATTATCATCGTGATTCAATAACATGTTCTGATCTGAGATCATGACACTCGGTCCTAAAGTGACAAGCATTAAGCATAACAAGTTGCAACAATGTCAATAGCCCTAATAGAGGATACTAGGCACTATGCCCTAACAATCACGACATTATTACATGAACAATCTCATCCAATCCCTACCATCCCCTTCAGCCTACAGCGGGGGAATTACTCACACATGGATGGGGGAAACATGGATGGTCGATGGAGAGACATTGGTGATGACGATGGAGATGATCTCTTCCAATTCCTCATCCCGGCAGGGTGCCAGAACGGAGTTTCTGAACCCCGAAAAAGGATTCGCGATGGCGGCGGAGCTACGGACTTCTTTTTGGAAAACGATCGAACCCCCTCGGGTTTTTAGTTTTCGGGGCATATATAGTGGAAAGGGGGGCCCGAGGGGGTGCCCGAGGTGGGCTCACCATGCCCAGGCGCGGGCCCGCCCTGGCCGCGCCTGGGGGTGGTGAGGGCACCCCCTTGCCCCTCTCTGACTCATCTTCTGGCTCCGGGAGTCTTCGGGTAAAATACAGACTTCCCCTTCGTTTCTGGGTATTTTCCTAAAATTTGATTTTTTGCGCAAAAACGAGACACCAAAATAATTCTGCTGAAAACAACGTTAGTCCGTGTTAGTTGCATTCAAAACACACAAGTTTAGAGGAAAACATCAGCAAAGTGTTCGGAAAAGTAGATACGTTTTTGACGTATCAACTCCCCCTAAGGTTAGCTTATTGCTTGTTCTCAAGCAATTCAGCTAACAACTGAGTGCGATAAAAGAACTTTTACAAACACATTTGCTTCATATGATGTAAATATACTCACTATATGATCAAATACTTAATTATGCTCATGATGAGATACATGCAAGATACTGTCACTTAATAGCTATGCAAACCACGAAGAGAAAACAACATATTAATAATAAACATCATGAAGCATAACTATTTGCAAGATTGTAATATTCATAATAGGATCTGATAAAATGGTATCTTGCTTGCCCTTATGTGTGGGGCAAAACATAAATGCCAGGACACCTCTGAAGTTCAAGGGAAGACTAGAAGTAAAGGTATCAAAAGATGCAAGTATCAAGATTATATCACAATCAACCGTGCTTTGGGACAACAGATCACACTAAGAATAAAAATTATGCTCTCAAGAAGGTGCTCAAAGAATATGGTGGAGACTCTTCCCATAAGTAAAGGATTGGCCCTTCGCAGAGGGAAGCGGGGATTCACATGCGCTAGAGCTTTTCATTTTTTATGAAACAGAAGTAAAACAATTTTGAGAGGTGGTTGTTTATGTCAACGAATGGTAAACAGAAAATACAGTACGTCACAAGCCAACTAGATTTCACAAGAGCGGCTCCCATATGAAGGACGCAACTAGTGTAGAAGGTCGTCTCTCTTTCTCTTTTGTTTACACAATTATGATTTGACTGATAAATCAGGGGCAAAAATAGTGAAGAGATTTTGTGTGTATTAATTTGGGGCTGGGAACCCCGCTGCCAGCTCTTCTATCAATTGGATAAGCGGATGAAGACACTAGTCCAGGGTGTGAAATCCAATCGACAAGCGAGATAAAGATTCTCTACATGAGCAAAAACATGAACACAAAGCAGGAGTAATTTTGAAGGTTTTAAAGGTAGCACATGCAAATTTAGTTGGAATGGAAGGAAATACCATGCATAGAAATTTATAGTGGACTCTGTGGAGTAACTTGGTTTTTAGGGATTTGGAGGCACGAGTAGAGCTCATACTCAGTGCAAGTGAAGGCTAGCAATAGACTGGGAAGCGACAATCAAGAGAGCAATAATTACCATAATCATGTTTGCGACAAAATAAAATTAACTGAGGCATAAAATTGATATTAGAACTCTGAGGCAAAATAATCATCGAGACATGTTGACTTTTTGTTTTCAGTATTAGTATGCGTGAGCATGTGCCAAGTCGATTCAAATGAAACAGTCAGAGGAGGCTACAACAATGACATACCCTTCTACGAATAGAACAACACGAACAAATATTTATACGACAGGTCATTTACTATTAATAAATTGGAAGAAAACATGAGAGAGCACGAACTATTAAGCAGCTATTGAATCACATATATCTTATATGAACAAACTAAGCATGCTTACATGGATGGATATATGTACAAAAATGAAAACAAATGGAGTTCATACCAGCCTCTCACCACAACTTGAATTGTCATAGATCATCATTATTGCTCTTCACTTGTGGCTCGAATAATATATAATGAAAACCAAGCTCCAATGGAGTCACAGACGACTGTTGAACTCTGCAGCAAATTTCACAAAACAAAACATGAACAATAAATATTTTTGGGTTTTTCAATTAAAGCATGAGCAAAAGAGAACAAGCAAACAAAGCAAAATCTTTTTGGGGTTTTGAATTTTAAACTGCAACTAAAGGACAAAGCAAACCAACTAAAGAAACAAATAGAGAGAAACAACAGAAATATTTTTGATCTTTTTGTGTTTTGGAAAGTGAAAACAAAACAGCTATAACAGAACAAAGATGGGGAAACAAAAAATATGAATGTACAAAGAACCGACTGAATACGATATATATATATATATATATATATATATATATATATATATATATATATATATGAGTGTGTGATGTCGGTATACCTCCCCTCAAGCTTAGGCTTTTGGCCTAAGTGGGGCTCAATCATAGCGATGGTATTGGCTCCACGCCGGTGGATCGTACTGGACATGCTCATAATCAAGCTCCCGCGAAGAAGAAAATGAAGGCGTGTAGTCGTAATCCGAGGGCTGACGTGAACTCTCTGCAATGTCGGGTGGCTAGACATCATTTGTTGCGGCCTCCCTCTTGGCGTCCTCTGCGCGCTGATATTCCTCAATGTACGCATCTAGTTTTTCCTCCATTAGTGACCATCCTTCCCTGTTATCAAGGTCAAACAAAGGACGTGCAGGCAAAGGGGCTACTCGCTCTCTAGTGGATCCACATCGTGATTTCTTAGGAAATTAAATATCATATGGCAAAACTATACGCGTCAATCCCATAAGCAATAAAGTGATGCTGTAACATGGAATTACGATCAAGCCTCTCTAAGGGAAACTGAACATCTAAGCGATGTGGCAACACGCCATGGAAAGCTAATAAACGGGAGGCAATGAGACCTCCACAAACTCCTCCTTTCTCACGGTTAGTGGCAAGGAGATAAGCAATTAAAGCTCCTAAATTATAAGTCCTATCTTTCCTCAAGGCAGCTGACAAGAATGCTAAATCATGAGCAGATAATTTACTTTCTACCTTCCTAGCTAGAACACACTTTGAAATAAACAGGGCAAAATATCGAATGGATGGGAGATGTATATTACGAATTTTTCCATTCTCCTTCGTGAAGCTTCTCCCGTCGCAGATTTCTGCATATAAATCCGTCAATTGCTTGGGATATCCCTTTATCTTCTCGCACGTTCCCCACTGCTCCACCTTAATTACTGCACAAAAAGTTCTAAAAGGCAGACTGACAGGTTTGGTATAAATTTTGTAATGCACCATGGGTCTAGGTGAAGGCCAATCAAAATGAAAATCCTGCACCACGGACATATCCAATTTCGCATATTGGCTTGGTTCATCATCAACGAAATGTGTCAATCCTGCACTAGATAGTAATGTTTTAAAATCATGCATAATTCCTGCAGCACTCATGAACCCTGGGCATGGTTAGACAGCCGGAAACATGCCCTCTTCGCGATGAACTCTCATAATATCTGTTACCACTAACTCATGCTGGTTAAGTTGATATGCACTTGCCTCCATTTCTGAAATTTTTAAC
Source organism: Alopecurus myosuroides (assembly GCA_028641055.1). Lineage (NCBI taxonomy): Eukaryota > Viridiplantae > Streptophyta > Magnoliopsida > Poales > Poaceae > Alopecurus > Alopecurus myosuroides. The sequence continues at coordinate 8,172,056 of CM054062.1, forward strand.
AACCAACTTAAGAAAATTATTTGAATAAACTATATGGAGAAACTACTATAAAGACTTGTATAAGTACTAAACATGCATCAAAACTAACTTAATCAAGCATCAAAAAAGCATGCAATCTCACATAACCTGTCACCTACGGCAGCAAAATACGCAAGAAGTACTCCACTAAAAAAAATTCTATTTGGGTCATTGGAGGAGTCACATACCGGAGAACAACTTCCCCAAATCTTGGCAGAAAAGATGGGCTGAGCAAGGAAATCGAAAATCGCGAGGAAGAACAACAAGAACTCGGGTTTGGATGAACTGGGTGAGTTTCTACGGGCAAGAGGAAGGTGTGGTAGGTGGGAGAACAAGTGGGGGGCCAGGGGGCCCCCTCACCATAGGCAGGCGCGCCCCAGGGGCAGGTTGCGCCTGTCCATGGTGAGCTGGCCTGGGTGCCCCCTGGGGTCACCCCAGGTGGCTTTCTTCCCCTGTTTACGCAAAAACTTTGAATATAAACTTTTCGGGATTTTTCGAGAAACTTTATTTTTTGGACTTTTCCAGAATTTTAATTATTTATAATATCGCTGGAAAACGAAGATGGAATGATGGAAAACGTCAGCAAAACCAAACCTACAACAGTTATAAGACACTCTACTAAACATATACCCACTAAAAATGGAGGAAAACATATGGAAAACGTGATTGGGGATAGCGAAAACGTGAGTAGACGATGGAAAACGAGGTGAAAACGTGGGTGGGCATGAGGAACATAGTGAAAACAATAAGAAAACATGATATACTTTATGGAAGCACAACGAAAACGAGCATATAAATAAGTAAACGTAGTGAAAACGTAGTAATAACATTGTTTCCTTCATTTAAAATCACTTGTTTAACAAGGTTGATCAAGTCTTGCTACCAAAAGAATTTTATATGAAACAAAATTTTGTGTCTCACTAAATACTCATGTTACCTCAACCTTGATTGATATAGTCCCAATCATGATAGTATCATATTCTTTGGGAGGCTTTGGAATTGGACAATAAAATTCTCCAATCTTGATGGTCTCAATATTTTCAATGGAATTTAGACCATATTTCTTATCAATCTTTCTTGGGAAAATAAACAATATGCTCTTTATCATTAACATTAAAAGTAACTTTTCCTTGATTGCAATCAATAACAGCCCCTGCAGTATTAAGAAAAGTTCTTCCAAGAATAATTGACATATTATCATCTTCAGGCATTTCCAACACAACAAAGTCAGTTAATATCAGACAATTGTTAGCAACTTGAACATGAACATCCTCACATATACCCATAGGAATAGCAGTAGACTTATCATTCATTTGCAAAGATATTTCAGTTGGTATCATTTTTTCTAGGAGGAGTCTTTTATAGAGAGTAAAAGGCATGACACTAACTCCATCTCCCAAATCACACAAAGCAGTTCTAACATAATTATTTTTTAATAGAACAAGGAATAGTTGGTATACCAGGATCTCCAAGCTTCTTAGGAACCTTGCCATAAAAAGAGTAATTACCAAGCATAGTGGAGATTTCCTCATTAGGAATCTTCCTTTTGTTAGAGACAATATCTTTCATATATTTTTCATAAGGAGGCAATTTATTAGCATCAGTTAAAGGAATTTGCAAGAACAAAGGTTTCATCCATTCACAAAACTTGTTGTAATGTTCTTATTCCTTTGATTTGTGTTTCTTATTAGAATAAGGAATTGGTTTTTGTACCCCAAGGTTCTCTCTCATTACCATGTTTATTAGCAATTAAATCTTCCTTAGTGTACTTTGTATTCTTATTTTGCTTTTCAGGTTCCTCTTCAATTTCTTCTTTATCAGAAGCATTTTTCTCTTCATTACCACTTTTAGTTTCAGCATCAGAGATAGATATACTATTAGGATCTTTAGCAAGTTCAGAGGATTCTACAACAGTTTTATGTTTCTTCTTCTTTTTCTTCTTAGTATGAATAACATTATTATTACTTTGCTGAGAATCTTGTTCAATTCTTTTAGGATGTCCCTCAGGATATAAAAGATCTTGTATAGCAATACCACTTCTAGTTCTTATTTCATAAGCATGTTTTTCTTTAAAAGCATCACCTAACAAATATTTTTGCACTTTAGCAAGTTGATCAATTTGAGTTTGAACCATTTGAAAGTGTTTAACAAGCATTTTAACATCATTAGAGGTTCTTTCTATAATACCCTGCAAATTCTCAATATCTCTAGAGTTTTCCATTAGGTGATTTTGCACTCTCATATTAAAATTATCTTGCTTAATAACATAATTATCAAATTCATCTAAACATTGATCAGGAGGTTTATTATAGGGAATATCTCTACTATCAAAATTTTGGAGAGAGTGTACCTATATGGTGGATGAGTGAGGGATTGGTCTACATAATTCTTCCATAGGTGGAAGATTCTTCACATCTTCAGATTTAATACCCCTCTCTTTAAGAGATTTCTTGGCTTCTCTCATCACTTCATCATTTAATTCAATCATTCCACTCTTCTTGGGTGTTGGTGTTGATACTGGAGTAGGGGTCGGCTCAGGCTCAACCATAGTCCAATCATCATGATTTTGGCTTATTTTAGCCATTAATTCCTCAGCTTCATCTGAAGTTCTTTGCCTGAAAACACAACCAACACAACTATCCAGGTATGTCCTAGATTCAACAGTTAGTCCATTATAGAATATATCAAGAAGTTCATTATTTTCTAGCTTATGTCCAGGTGTAGCCCTAACTAAAGAACAGAACCTTGCCCAAGATACAGGCAATTTCTCTCCTTCCAATTGCTTGAAATTAAATATATTTTGTAAAGCAGGATGTTGAGCACTAGCAGGAAAATATTTCTGAAAGAAAGCATTAACCAAACCAATAGGACTATCAATAGATCCCGGAGAAAAATTATTAAACCAAGTTTTAGCTTCATCTTTTAGTGAGAAAGGGAATATTTTAGCAAAAAAGTAGCTACGTTTCTTAAGATCATCAGAGAATAAACTACTCAAAGAGGAGAGCTCATTCATATGTTTCATAGGACTTTCATTTTCAGTACCACAAAAAGGTTCTTTCTCAACAATAGATATATAAGATAAATCAAGAGAGAAATTATAATCCTTATCACTAATATTAATGGGAGAAGTGGCAAACTTAGCATCAAGAGATAATTTATATTTAACATGACGACTTTCAATAAGACTTATAACAACATCTCTATCCTTCATAGCATGTATTTCATCAATAAGATCATCATTAAGTTCAATATAGGAATCATCAAAATTATACCTAGGATTCTCTCTAACCTCAGGTGAAACAGCAGGAGTATCTGGATTTTTATCAGGAGTTTCAGTGTTTGCAATATTTTTAGCTTTAGCAATAGTAGCATCTAAGAAAGGACCGAGAGAACCACTCTCATCAAGCACAGTAGAAGCATCATCAAAAGTATCCGAAGTATTTTCAGATTCAGCAGAAGTAGCACGTGTAGCATGTGTATGTGGTGGTGTAAGCAGATTACTCATAACAGACGGTGAATCAAGAGCAACAGAGGTGTTCAGAGTTGTACCTTTTCTTGTAGTGGATGGTAATATAGGAAACTTTTCATCACGAGTATTACCCATGAGAATGATTGGCAGTAGATAATAGTACTCTCCGGTGAGCTCGCAAATAAAGCTATGATCCCCTGAAACGGCGCCAGAAAATAGTCTTGACGACCCACAAGTATAGGAGATCGCAACAGTCTTCGAGGGAAGTAAAACCCAAATTTATTGATTCGACACAATGGGAGCCAAAGAATATTTGTGAGCCTTAACAAGTGAGTTGTCAATTCACCTGCACCTGAAAGTGGACTTGTTCGCAGTGGCTTATCAGTAGTAACAGTTTTATAGTAGCAGCAGTGAAATGAAAACAACAGCAGTAGTGATTGAAGTAAACACCGAGATTAAATTCTGTAGGCATAGGGACGGATGTACAGGCGTTGCATGGATAAGATAGTTCATATAATAATCAATACATGGGAATTGTAGATAAATAAGATAAAGCATCCAAGCACTAAGTAACCATAGGCATGTGATTCATAAATAGTCATACGTGCTCGCAATGAGAACTTGCACAACATCTTTTGTCCTACCAGCCCGTTTTCAGCGGGGCCTCAAGGGAACTGCTGGTAATTAAGGTGTTCCTTTTAATAGAATATCGGAGCAAAGCATTAACACTCTGTGAACACATGTGATCCTCACATCACAGCCATCCCCTCCGGTTGTCCCAATTTTTGTCACTTCGGGGCCTCAGGTTCCGGACAACGATATGTATAAACAACTTGCAGGTATGATCAAGAAACAATAAGTTTCATCGTGATTCAATAACATGTTCAGATCTGAGATCATGGCACTCGGTCCTAAAGTGACAAGCATTAAGCATAACAAGTTGCAACAATGTCAATAGCACTAATAGATGATACTAGGCACTATGCCCTAACAATCACGACATTATTACATGAACAATCTCATCCAATCCCTACCATCCCCTTCAGCCTACAGCGGGGGAATTACTCACACATGGACGGGGGAAACATGGATGGTCGATGGAGAGGCATTGATGATGACGATCGCGATGATCTCCTCCAAATCCTCGTCCTCGCAAGTTGTAGCAGGGATGTCCTCGGGTGCGACGGTTTCATCGGGCGCGGTGGTGGTGCTCGGCATAGGGATGTCCTCGGGTGCGATGGTGTCATCGGGCGCGGTGGTGCCCCTCTTAGGGCTCGCCATTGCCACTGTCATCTGGTTCAGGATGGCCGAGCGCTCCGCCATGTAACACACCTTCACCTGCGGGTCCATAGTCGCCGGGTCAGCGCCCACCAGAAACGCAAGGTCAACGTTCCGCTTCTTCGTCGCGATGTTGGTCTTGAGGAGCTCGAGATTGATCATATGATTCTCCGTCAGATCGGCCCACCTCGATTTTTCCTGGAACTCTCTCAGGGCAGTGTGGCTTTTGGCGTCGGAGATGCACATGTCGATCAACGTCCGGAGGTGCTCAGCTACAGGTGCCGAGTCTCTCGCCGCCTTAGCCTTCTTTATGTCGACAGAACGCGATTCGACGACTTCTGGAGGCGTGTCTGGGTTGTAGGCGATGTTGTTCTTGACGAGGGACAGCCGGACCTCTCTCCACTTCTCGCACGTCTCGATCGGGGTGAACACATGGGGAAACCTGAAGTCGCCGTTGTTGTTGTCATGGCGGTATAGGTCGAACATCCGGATCATCTGCACAAAGAACGACACAGATCGGTGAAAAGACATGGCGAGCAACCGTGGCCGGCGAGGTTTGGGCATATCCGGCGGTCGATGTTGGCGCTGCTCTCTCAACGGGCGACCACCTCCTCCTGGTTGCCATGCCATTTGTTGCAGGCCTGCTGGATGGTCGCCCAATGGTTGGCCATCTCCTTCTCGCCGCGGTCCGTGTGTATGTCGGCGAATAGGGAGTCGACCAGCTTGCGCTCATCGAACGCCATCTTGACCCTTCGCCAGTAATTATCAGCGTTCTGGTTCGCGCTGGTGATCGGGTCGATGATGACGGTCTTCCATGCTTCGTCTCCCACTTGATCCGGGACTCGGTCAGCTTGGTGTTCTCCGGGCGCTTCCGTTTCCCCTTGGCGGCCACCCGCGACATCTCGGCTGGCTCCACCTCTTCCAACTCATCGCCAGCATCGTCGAGGTTGAGGCCGTCCCCTTTGTCGCTTGCTTCCCGCGAGTCGACCTGCGTGAAGAACCCGGGGAAGGAGGCGGCGGCCGCTGATCCGGTCGCGATGATGTCCTCCATCTCGGCCTCTGTGCTGCTGAACTGCGACACCAAACTTGAGCTAGGAGCATAGAGGAGAGAACCATGTCGGGCGTAGGAGTACGGGGAGTAGCCGTTGGGGACGTTGAGGTCGGCGGTGAACACGGGCGCGGATGGAGGGGCGCGCGGTGCGGAACAGTGCTGGAAGGCGGTGTCGGGGTTGAAGCCGCTGAGAGGATCACCGTCGACGTAGTACGGCGATGGGGAGTACCTCCACACCTGCGGCGATAAGCTTGCCGCCGGCGAGACGACGCTCGGCTGGCTTCCCCACACCCTGTGTAGATACGGCCCGGACACCGACGGGGCGGGCTACTGGGCGGGATGAGGTTGCTGAGTAGGCTGACGCGGCTATGTTCCTCGCCATGACGGCGCGGGACTTCTCCTCCGCCGATGTCGCGTCCCTGCTCTTCTTGGCTGCTGCCCTTCTTCGCCGGTCGTTGTTGACGGTCGTCCTACGCTCAACGTCGGCTTTACACTCGGCGTTCCTCCACCCCGCCAGCCTTTGCATCGGCTTCCTCGTCCTCCTCGCCTTCAGCTGCTCGTTGTCTCTGGCGAGGCACAACTGCTTGTACTTTTTGGGCGGCATGGCGGGCGTCGGAGATTTGTGGAGGGAAGAAAGGGCGGGAACTGGGCGGGAAAGGGAGTAGTCGGGCGCAGTGGAGGAAAAACAGGGGAAAATGGCGCCAAAGCAGTCCACACTCGCCGACTGGGTGGACCCACGGGCGTTTTTGCTTCCGCCGGAGCCCCCAGAAGCCCCCCGGTGCGCTGAGTTCGGCCTGGGTTCGCCGGGCGATAATTTTTTTCCAAACCGGCGCTATTCGACGTTCTGGGGGCGCGATTGGGCAAAAAAAACGGCGTGCCGTCGCAAAAAAATAAATAAAAAAGGGTCCTAGGGCTTCTGGGGGACGGCTGGAGATGCTCTAAGTTAAGGGTGGCGATTCCTGGGATTGTTTCGGGTTCAATCTCGACACCCTCTATGAGTCTAAGGTTTATTTAGACTTTAGGCTTAGTTTGACAACAAAGTATTCTTAAAACCAAAGTACTCGAAAAGCACAATTTTTTTTTGCCTAACAAAGCCACACTAGTGGAAAGAGGGCCTTTTGTCCCGGGTCGTAAGGGCCAGTTGTCCCGGTTGTGCAACCGGGATGGGCTGGCCGGGACAAATGGCCCGTCCCATTGGTCCCGGTTGTGCCAGGACCCGGGATGGTAAGCACAGGCCACGTGGCGAACCTGGGCTAGGGAGTTCGTCCCGGTTCGTTCAAGGGACCGGGATGGATACTTTTTTGACAAAAAAAATATAATCGTCCAGGCCCCACATTTTTTTGGGCTCCTGTCTCCCAATCACGAGCCGGCCTCCCCTTCCCCAACCGCGTCCAGGCCCACGTCTTTTATTAAGCCCACTGGTCACATTTTTTTGTCAAAAGGGCCCACTGGCCCGCGTCTTTTATTATGGTCAGTCAACGGTTCGAAGGGCCCACTGGCCAGCGTGGTCAGTCAATGGTTCGAAGGGGCCACTGGCCAGCGGCCCGTTGGCTGGCTCGCCTGGTCCCTTAAATTAAGACTACAGGACGGTCAAAGGGCCAGTCGCCTCGTCTTCCCGCCCCGCCTCGGCTTCTGCCCGCGCCCCCACTTCCCCACGCGCGCGTGCCACGGCTGCAACCGCCGCCACGCCTCGGTTGCTGCCCGCATTCATGGCCGCCTGCAACCGCCGCCACGTCCAGGCCGCCGGTTGGCATGCCAGCCCACCCCGGGTCCTTTTTAAAGGCCCCCCGCCGCCCGTACAACCCATTCACCCCGGCCGCGCCCAAGGCAGATCAACCGTAGCCACCATGTCCCGCTGGTTCGGCAGCGGCTCCGGCAGCGGCTCCGGCAAGCGCCCAAGGAATGAAGGCGGCTCCTCGAGCGGCGCCGGCCGCGTCCCGCCACCGCCGGCGGAGGCCTTCGGCTACGGCCCTGGAGGTGTCCGCCTCGGGGGGGACGCCGCGCGTCCCCGCGCCACCTCCGGCTGCACGCCCGCCGCCCAGCGCCGCGCCCAAGGGCAAGCGGTTCCGCCGGTACGTCCGGGTGGACGAGGCCGAGTGGCACTGGAACAACGCCACGCCGGTGTTCTATGCCGACGTCCACCTCCCGGACGGCTGGCACCTGAACCCCCAACGGATCCCTGTGCCGCCGGTCCCGACAGGCCAGGCGCTGCTGGAGGAGGTCGACCGCCGGCGCGAGCTTCTGCCGGCCCCGCGCCGCAGGGAGCGGATGTACGCGCGCGGCTCCCCCTATTGGGCCGCCTGGCTCGAGCAGGAGCACGAGCTGCGCCGGCGCTCCTTCATCCCCGCCCCCCACGAGGTGGACGTCGAGGACTACCCGCCGCCACCGCCCGGCCGCGAGAGGGAGCTGTGGTTCCTCGAGGACATCCCGGAGGACTTCTCCGGGGAGGAGGACCCCGTGCTCCGGGCCGCCATGAAGGATGCCTGCGAGGCCTCCCGCCGCTCACTCGTCGATGACGAGATCAAGCGGTGGGAGCGGGTCGTGGCCGCCGCCCGCGCCGACGCTGCCGCCATGTCGCCGCCGCCGCCCCCCCTACCGAGCCTACCCCCTGGTGGCACGCGCTCTACGCCGAGTACGAGGCGTCCGAGGACCAGCCGCCGCCGCAGCCGCTCCCCCCCGGGCTGGAGTACGGCATGTCCTGGGCCTGGACCGGCGGCGTTTGGGCGCCGGGGTCGCCGGAGCAGGAGGAGGAGCTGCCCCCTCCGCCGCCACCGCCGCAGGAGGTGCTGCCCCCGCCACCGCCGTACCCGCCTCCGATGCCCCCGATGCCTGCACCCCCGGCCCAGGCGCCGCCTGCCCACCTGTGGCAGCCGCCCCCCTACCATTGCCTCTCCGACGACGAGGAGGACTAGTAGATCGGCCGGTCGCCTGTGGCCGCGCCGCCGCCCCCTATTCTATGTAAGCAAGGCCCCTAGCTACCCCCCAAGAAACGGCCGGCCGCCTGTGGCCGCGCCGCCCGCCCCTTTATGCAAGTACGGCCGGCCGCCTGTGGCCGCGCCGCCCCCTATCTATGTAAGCAAGGCCCCTGGCCTTTTTTTAATATAAGTTGTGTGCCCCCTAGTCCACCGTGTTCCTAGCCCATACCCGCCGGCGGTCCGCCGGCGGGATCTGACGACTCGTTCCCGCCTCCGGCAGGGCTTCGCCCAGCCATGTCCACTCGTACCTGTCCCTGGGGTGTTCGTTCGGCCTGGAGAGAGGGCCGCGTTTTTTATACACCTGGGCCTCTAGTCCCGGCCCTTGCCACCAACCGGGACTAGAGCCTCTTTGGTCCCGGTTGGTACCACGGCCCGGGACCAAAAACAAATTTCGAATTTCGGTGGCACCCCTGCGCGCCCAAAATTTTTTAGCGCCAAAATTTGAAAAGGGTTAAGTTTGCACATTAACAACTTCTATATACTTTCAAATTTGACAAAAATTCCAACATGAAAAATGCTAGAATTTGCAAAACTAATTTAAATCCATTTTTCGTTTAACTAAATAATTATTCTAACTATTGAAACTATTAATTATTTTTTCATTTGTATATAATTTGAATATAAAAATGTTACAATTTTTGATTTCTCTCGTGATCTTCCTAATTCAAAGCGAGTTGTACCTTATTGACACGGTGAATTTGGGATCTTCGTCTACAACAGAAATCACTGTCTTCATGTGGATGACAAGCCTGTGCAAAGCTATCTCTCCTCCTCCAATACCGGAGAATAAGGACACCACATTAACACCATTGGAAAACATGTTCTTCAACACCGACAAGTGGCAACCCACAGTATCAATTTGGAATGAATTGCATTCCGTGTACGCTATCATTACTGAGAGACTTCACGTCGGCAATCTCAATTAAAGTGCCAGTTTCTGTCTGATCCCACCAACCCCTCAAAATCCTCCTATTAACTTCACCTATCTCAACTCAAATCACTGTCTTCATGTGGATGCAAAGCCTGTGTAGAGCTATCTCTCCTCCTTCAATACCGGAGAATAAGGACACCACATTAACACCATTGGGAAACATGTTCTTCAACACCGACAAGTGGCAACCCACAGTATCAATTTGGAATGAATTGCATTTCGTGTACGCTATCATTACTGAGAGACTTCACGTCGGCAATCTCAATTAAAGTGCCAGTTTGTGTCTGATCCCACCAACCCCTCAAAATCCTCCTATTAACTTCACCTATCTCAACTCAAATCACTGTCTTCATGTGGATGCAAAGCCTGTGCAAAGCTATCTCTCCTCCTCCAATACCGGAGAATAAGGACACCACATTAACACCATTGGGAAACATGTTCTTCAACACCGACAAGTGGCAACCCACAGTATCAATTTGGAATGAATTGCATTCCGTGTACGCTATCATTACTGAGAGACTTCACGTCGGCAATCTCAATTAAAGTGCCAGTTTGTGTCTGATCCCACCAACCCCTCAAAATCCTCCTATTAACTTCACCTATCTCAACTCAAATCACTGTCTTCATGTGGATGCAAAGCCTGTGCAAAGCTATCTCTCCTCCTCCAATACCGGAGAATAAGGACACCACATTAACACCATTGGGAAACATGTTCTTCAACACCGACAAGTGGCAACCCACAGTATCAATTTGGAATGAATTGCATTCCGTGTACGCTATCATTACTGAGAGACTTCACGTCGGCAATCTCAATTAAAGTGCCAGTTTGTGTCTGATCCCACCAACCCCTCAAAATCCTCCTATTAACTTCACCTATCTCAACTCAAATCACTGTCTTCATGTGGACGCCAAGCCTGTGCAAAGCTATCTCTCCTCCTCCAATACCGGAGAATAAGGACACCACATTAACACCATTGGGAAACATGTTCTTCAACACCGGCAAGTGGCAACCCACAGTATCAATTTGGAATGAATTGCCAAGATATTTGTACCTCTCTCTCTTCGCGACTCCCCTTGTGTGGTTTCTTGGGAGACCGAGTAAAAATTCCATCTCATCTGGCTCTAGAGGGGCAACCTTGTTATTCTCAATTGGCAAATTATGGATGTAGCCTCTTTCTTGAGCAGCTGCACAGAAGTGCTTAGAATCCACAAACTCCGGCTCTATGTCATACAAATTTCTGGAAATTTCCACCCATACACTTTTTGGAGCTAGGGCCTCATTTTCATTTGGAATAATAATGAAGTCAGACTGGTCATAGTTGTCAAGCACTCAATGCTTGCCAGCTTTTGACCGATCAATACAAATTATTGGTCAAACTTGCACCTACTCCATTCATAATCACATAATATGTATAAATATCATTTTGGTTAACAAAATCTCGTTCATACTACGTTATAAGAACTATGATCATGTATTCCACGTTTATTATTACACATCACCAACAACATCCCTATCTAGTCTTCTGAATTTTCTTCGTGTCCCTTGCTTATGATCGCTTCGGCCGTAACCATGGAGCATCTTCATTATTTAACGGGATGGTGGGGTCAGCTTTCACTGTGAAGGGTGGAATTTCAACAAACTTATTATAATCTTCTGACATGTCTGTCGTATCCTCGATTCCCACGATGTTTCTTTTCCCTGAGAGAACTATGTGACGCTTCGGCTCATCGTATGATGAAATTGTTCCCTTATTTTTTCTTTTCTTCGGTCTGGAAGACATGTCCTTCACATAGAAGACCTGAGCCACATCATTGGCTAGAACGAATGGTTCGTCATTGTAACCAATACAGTTGAGATCCACTGTTGTCATTCCATAAAGCGGGTCTACCTTTACCCCTTCTCCATTCAGGTTGACCCATTTGCACTTGAACAAAGGGACCTTAAAAGAAGGTCCATAGTCAAGTTCCCATATCTCCTCTACGTAACCATAGTATGTGTCAGTTTTTCCATTCTCGTTTGTTGTATCAAAGCGGACACCACTGTTTTGGTTGGTGCTCTTCTTATCTTGCGAGCTCGTGTAAAATGTATTTCCATTTATCTCGTACCCTTGAAAACTCCCAATAGTCGAAGATGGTGACCCTGCCAACATGTATAGCTGATCTTCAACAGTGGTGTCATTTATAAGACGTGTTTGCAACCAACTTCCGAAAGTCTCCATGTGTTCGCGTTTAATCCATGAGTCATCCTTCCCCGGGTTTGCAGACCGTACAATATTCTTGTGTTCCTCGACATACGTAGCCATGAACATAGAATTTTGTAGAACTGTGTAGTGTGCTTTGGTCAAAGAATGCCCGTCCCTAGGTATCATTGTTTTCTTTCCCAGCGTTCCTTTTCCCCTCAGTCTCCCCTCATGCCGCGATTCAGGAACACCAATTGTCTTAAGGTCAGGAATAAAGTCAACACAGAACCCAATGACCTCCTCTGTTCCATAGCCCTTCGAGATGCTTCCTTCTGGCCTAGCACGGTTATGAACATATTTCTTCAAGACTCCCATGAACCTCTCAAAGGGGAACATATTGTGTAGAAAAACCGGACCGAGAATATGAATCTCTTCACATAGGTGAACAAGGAGATGAGTCATAATGTTGAAGAAGGATGGTGGGAACACCAACTCAAAACTAACAAGACACTGGACCACATCCCTCTGTAATCTTGTCAGAATTTCTGGATCGATTACCTTCTGAGATATTGCGTTCATGAATGCACATAGCTTCACAATGGGTACTCGAACATTTTCCGGTAGAAGCCCCCTCAATGCAATCGGAAGCAATTGCGTCATAATCACGTGGCAGTCATGAGACTTCAGGTTTTGGAATTTTTTCTCTGCCATGTTTATTATCCCCTTTATATTCGACGAGAAGCCAGACGGAACCTTGATACTGTAAAGGACTTCAAAGAATATTTCCTTCTCTGCTTTAGTAAGAGCGTAGCTGCTTAAGGAATGGCGCCCTGTATCTGTGTGCTTGTTGCTTGGGTCTTTCATACGTTGCTGGTCCTCCCGTGCTTCAGGCGTATCTTTTGACTTCCCATACACGCCCAGGAAGCATAGCAGATTGACACATAGATTCTTTGTCACGTGCATCACGTCGATCGAAGACCGGACATCTAAAACTTTCCAATAGGGTAGCTCCCAAAATATAGATTTCTTCTTCCACATGGGTGCCCGCTTATCAGGGCCGTACGGAACTGGTTGGCTGCCAGCAGCCTTACCAAAGATTACTTCTAGGTCCTTGACCATATCGAATATATCATTACCACTACGGAGCTCAGGCTTCTTTCGGTTATCTGCCTCACCTCTGAAATGCTTCCCTCCTTTTTTCCTTAAGGGATGCTTGATCGGAAGAAATCTACGATGCCCCAGGTATACAACCTTTTTACATTTATCCAAAAAAACACTGTCAGTCTTATCTAAACAGTGTGTGCATGCATTGTATCCCTTGTTTGTATGACCGGAAATGTTACTAAGAGCTGGCCAATCATTGATGGTCACGAAAAGCAACGCCCGTAGGTCAAATGGCTTTTGTTCGTTCTCATCCCACACACGTACACCTGGTTTGCCCCACAGTTCTAAGAGTTCTTACACTAATGGCCTTAGATACACATCAATGTCGTTGCCAGGTTGCCTCGGGCCTTGGATGAGAACTGGCATCATAATGAACTTGCGCTTCATGCACAACCAAGGAGGAAGGTTGTACATACATAGAGTTACAGGCCAAGTGCTATGACTGGAGCTCTGCTCCCCAAAAGGATTAAAGCCATCTGTACTTAGACCAAACCATAAGTTTCTCGCCTCTCCTGCAAAGTCTGGAAAGTCTCTCTCGATCTTTCTCCACTGCGATCCATCGGCGGGGTGCCTCAACTTTCCATCTTTCTTACTGTCTTCTTTGTGCCATCGCAACAACCTAGCATGCTCTTTGTTTCTAAACAGACGTTTCAGCCGTGGTATTATAGGAGCATACCACATCACCTTAGCAGGAACCCTCTTACGGGGGGGCTCGCCGTCAACATCACCAGGATCATCTGCTCTGATCTTATACCGCAGTGCAGTGCATATCGGACATTCATCCAAATTCTCGTACTTCTCACCGCGGAAGAGAATGCAGTCATTAATGCATGCATGTATCTTCTGCACATCTAATCCTAGAGGGCAGAGAGCTTTCTTTGCTTCGTACGTACTCTCAGGCAATTCGTTATCCTTTGAAAGTTTTGGCTTCATTAGTTGAAGTAAACTCTCAAATGCCTTGTCAGTCACACCGTTTTGTGCCTTCCATTTCAGCAACTCCAGTGTGGTACCGAGCTTTGTGCTACCATCTTCGCAATTTGGGTATAACAATTTTTTGTGATCCTGTAACATGTTGTCCAGCTTCAACCTCTCCAATTTATTTTCACAGTCTTCCCTTGCATCAGCAATAACTCGGCCAAGATCATCATCGGGCTCTTCTGATGCCTGTTCTTGATCACCTCCTTCTTCTGCATTCTCTTCCATTGCAGTATCGTCGTATTCAGGGAACAAAGGATCTTCTTCTTCTTCTTCATCGTCTTCCATCACAACCCCTCTTTCTCCATGCTTGGTCCAGCAATTATAGCTGGGCATGAAACCTCTCCGAAGTAGATGGCCGTGAAGGATTCTTTCGGAAGAATGTTCTCTGACGTTCCGACAATCAACACATGGGCAACACATGAAGCCATTATCTTTGTTCGCCTGAGCTACAACAAGAAATGCATTCAGGCCTGCCATATACTCGGAGGTGCGTCGGTCACCGTACATCCATCGCTGCCGTGCATCCATCTGCATCATATAATTAAGTTTATCAAAATACATATTAATACAGAGATGACCACAGTACATCGACAAATAATACTTTTTTATGTATCAGTTACAGATGAAAAAGATAATTTGTTAACCTCGGTCGAAGATACCATTTTCAGTGAGCTTGTGTGCGTCTCGGGAATTTCGTCGAACACCTCGTGTGCATAGTAAAAAAAAACACACTAACACCACACTCTCTCACACCTCCAAGCAAAAAAAAAAAGATGGAAGGAGGGGGGGCTGGGGCAGTATATATAGGGGAAGGGGGCATTGGTCCCGGTTCGTGGACTGAACCGGGACAACAGGTCATGCGCGTGCCACGTGGCCTGTGGCTAGGCATTGGTCCCGGTCCGTGGCACGAGCCGGGACCGATATGCCCCCCACGAACCGGGACCAATGCGCCCAGGCGATTCCTGTTGCCCCGGGCGCACGAACCGGGACCAATGCAGGGCATTTGTCCCGGATTTGGTTGCAACCGGGACAGCTGCCCCCCGGCCCCCTGGACGAGAGGGGTTGTTTCCACTAGTGCCAATACTTCAGTTTAGAAAAAAGAGGTCCAACCCTCTTTTTCATATGCTTCAAAAATAGTGTGTTTTTCTAAATATTGAATTATATAAAACTACACTTTTTACTACCGCCAAACACCTCAAAGTATTTAATATGTTAATATTTATAGAAACTGAAGTATTCTTAAAATACTTTAAAAATAAGGATCTTCCAAGCGGGACCTTACTCTTATGTCTAGAAGATAGAGGCTGGACGGTTCAACATTTTCTTTTTCCTATTCCTTTGCTTGCTACCTTTTGTTGTTTGCTGTATATACAGTTCGAACTGCTGCTTGCGTGTGTCTTGATCCGTGTACGTTTATATTTTATTTTTTAATGCTTGTACACGATGGGTACGGGTGCATGTGTTACGAGTTTGTATGCTGCATGCAGCTCGTCTCGCGACCCCACTATGTCGTCTCGCTGCGAGGCCCGTTCGAGTGGTCCGAATATGTTGATGTCTGAGCCAAAGACCACCTCTCGTCCGGGCAACCACTTAGGCCCCGCTTGGATTAGAGTTTATTTTCCGGCCCACATAACTTAACAGGCCGGTTTTCTTGTGCCCATGATTCCGCTGGATATTTTATCGGACCAGACTAGGTCCGTAATTTCTACGCGCTCGCACAGCAACGAAACCAGCGACGAGAATCACGGAGCGACGAAAAATACGGTGAGCCAAGCGCTCATTCCCGTGGCGGTTAGGGCCTGAGAAATTTACGGGGGTATTGGCTAAAAAACGCCAAACCAAGCGGGCCCTTATTGTCGAACCTTCCAATTATGCTAACATCTCTACGACCACTCCGCGGTGCCCCTCCCCAGCTCTATGGAGCGCTATGTTTCCCATTTGGGACCTCTTCAGGGCCGCTCGGACCATCGCCATCCATCCCAACCCTCGACAAGTACCCGTGACCTAGACAAGTATCCCCGATCCTCGACAGGCATCATGGACAATTGACAAGTATTGTCGACCCTCGACAAGCATCACCGGCGCTCGGCAATTCTTGTGTTGAGTTCAATAAGTCTCAGGGGATCGCCTCGACACTCGACATGAGTCCCCAACAACACCAATCACCTGGCTTCCACATCGAGACTAGCTGGTGCCCACTGTCGAGCCCTTTCACTATGTCAAGCCAACATCGAAAAGTGCCATCGGCCCTTGCCACCTGTCGGGAGCGCGTCACAACCGATATAGAAATTGTCAAGGGGAATCCCGACCCCATATCAAAGGTGTCACCCGAAAAGCGCCGCGACCCAACTCGCGACTAATTCTAAATTGTACTTTCAACTAAGAAAAAAAAATCTGAGTTGCATCCGTCTGCAACTGAAAAATATCGCAGTTACAGCTCTATTTGCAACAAGAAAAAACTTAACAGCGACCCAACTTGCAAATGGGAATAAATCTCAGTTGCAATCCGACTCGCGACAAGAAAAATTAGCTGTAACCCCATTTGCAACTTGAAAAAAAATCTCAGTTGCAATCGACTTGCAACTAGAAAAAGAATCAGTTCCGACCTCTCTTGCAAATGGAAGAACTACCAGTTGCAACTCGATTTGTAACTAGGAAAAATAGTCAGTTGCAACTCGACTTGCAAGTGGGGTAACTAAGTTGCAACCCTTCACAAAAAATTAAAAAATAATCCATCATCAAATGGATATATAAAAATAAATTAGTTACAACCGGAAAAATTCAGTTAAGACTCCACTTGCAGCTAGAAAAATCCAGTTGCAACCCCACCTACAACTGAGAACAGTCTTTTGCGCCCCGAGTTGCAACCAAAAATAACCATAAAACATCTTAGTTACAACCCCACTTGTAACTGGAAAAATATCTGAGTTGCAAGTTGATTTAAAACAAAAACAAAAACCAGTTGCAACCTCATTTGAAAATAGAAAAATTATATATATGTTCCTATCCGACTTACAATTAGAAAAAGATCTCAGTCACAATCTGACTTGCCATTGAAAAAATCTCATTTGCAACCACGTTCGCAATTGAAAAAAATCAGTTGCAATCCCACTTTTAATTGAAAAAATATAATCTTAGTTGCAAGACGACTTCAAACTAAAAAAAATCTCAGTTATAACTCTACTTGCAACTAGAAATAATCTCGGTTGCAACCCGATTTGTAACTGAAAAAAGATCTCAAATACAACACGACTTGCAACTGGAAAATATCTCGGCTTAAAGTCAAGTTAAACTGAAAATAACCTAGGTTGCAACCTCACTTCTAATCTGTATCCCCCCATTTAATATAAATTACCGTAGAGTTTTATACCCTATGGTTAAGGTGTAAAAAAAAATAGTTGCAAAACAAGTTGCTATAGGGAAATTTTTTTTCTCTGTTACAACCTCTGTTGCGACCTGACTTGCAACTGGGAATAGTAAGTTATGACCTCACTTGCAATTAAAAAATTCAGTTGCAACCCCATTCGTAAGTGAAGAAAACCCCAATTACAACGCCACTTGAAACTGGAAAAAAATCACGGTTGCAAGCCGGCTTAAAATACTAATAAAAAACTCAATTGCTACCCACTTTCAAGTGGACAAAAAAAAAACCGTTGTAATGCAACCGAAAAAAGATCCCATTGACAACTCGACTTGCATCTAGAAAATATCTCAGTTGCAAACTCACTTAAACTGAAAAACCTCATTTGCAACTAAAAAAAATCTTAATTGCAAGTCGGATTGCAACTTGAAAAATAATCTCAACTACAACCCAACTTGCTACTGGAAAAAGTTAGTTCGGAACCGACTGTTAATTAGGAATAGTTAGTTGCAACCCCAATTGCAACTGAAAAAACTCGGTTGCAACCACATTAGCAACCGAAAAGAAAAAAACTAGTTGCAACCACAATAGCAACCGAAAAAAATCTCAGTTGCAAGACGACTTGAAACTTTAAAAAAGAAGTTGCAACTGGAAAAGATATCTTCTTGCAAGTAAAAAAAAAATACCTCAATTACAACCCGACTTGCCACCCAAAAAAGGCACACATCTAATCATGTGACTGCATCGTAAAAAAACTGAATCTCATGGTCCTACACAATAAAAGAGAAAAATCCGCGTATGTATAAAAAAACATAAACAAACTAATGCCTCACACAAAATATTCCAACACGCATTAATTGGACTAATATTTAATAACCAACTACTACCACACACAAAATATTGGCGGCCTAGATCCAAGTGGCACGAAGATGACTAAGATTTAACTAATTCTCACACGATTAAAAATTAGTAGTTCCAAAAAAAAACTAATTAAAAATAGGTTAAAAATAATCATGTCTAATTAGTATTTAAAAAAAGTTGAACTGAAGTCCATAAAAACACAAATTGGTGCTTTGTTTAACAAGCACTTATAATGATGTAGAGACAACTAGGACACATGACCTTCATTATGAGACATGAGAAAATAAAATGATAAGAAATACAAAATAAGTATAAGGAAAATATAAAACACATTTTTTTTCTTTTCACTTGAGAATCAACAAAAACAACAACAATGATCCCTTCAATGACAAAAAAAAAGGTACACAGATGTGCAAAAATAGATCCAATTTGGAGACAAAAGAAAAATCGAAAAGGCCATCATGCAAACAACTCACAGGGTAGTAGAGAAACAAAAATAACAGCCCAGCCAAACCACCATGTAGCTCTCTTTGCGTACAAGTCGCAATTAGCAAGATACCAATTATACAGATCTTAGAGATCGGATTGGATATATTGCATGTTGACTGAGAGCTAAGCTAAATCAACTAAATCAACGATAAAATTATAAGAAAATAAAATAAGCATAAGAAAATTTGAAATAAAACATTTTTTCTTTTGAAAATCAACAAAAAAAAGATTGAACAAATCAGAGTTCATCCCTCTCTTCAACATAAGACACCACAAGATAATAAAAAGAAGCCCACATACCGCCGAATGGCTCCATTTTCTAGATAAAAAGAAAACGGAAGAAAAGCCCATTAAACTAGAAAATGGAAAAGGCCTAGCTAAACGTAGACATAGGTTCCACATACCGACCCCGGCTGGACTGATAGGCGTAGCGACAAAATAAAACTACATGGATCTTAGCGCTTAAAATCGGATGGTTAGAAGGTTAACTAAACATTACGACCCTTTTTGGATTGCGGGATAGGAAAATCGCATGAATATGATAGGAATCCAGGTGAATAGAATAAGAAAACATAGGAAATTTTTCTGACATGCCGCTTGAAACGCAGGAACAGGAAAAATACAGGAACCCTTGATAAGAAAATATGTTTGTCAACTCTCGGTCCCTTGCAACTTGGTATAATGACTTGATATAATGACTTAATTATCATAATTAATAACAGGAGTTCATGCTTATCAACTCCATAATAATTATGAATATGAGTTCATGCTTCTCAAAACATAAGAGCATCTACAGCCGCCCTCTCAACGCGTTTGGCACCATACTTTTTGCCTTTCTTGCGTTGGCTAAGCCAAATTTCGCCCAACCACACCCCTAGCGCCCCCCTAGGACCACTTTTTTGCGCCGGCGACCCCAATCCAAACCCAGGGCACCGGGGGGCTCTTGGAGGTCTGGGGGGAGAAACACACAATCATGTCCCTCCACGTGTCTTTTTCTTGTGTCCCATACCAAGTATTTATGAGATAGTTTTTTTTTTACTTGGAGTGGGCAATGGCTGAAAAGTTATACTCGCCGAGACACCAAATAGTGCCGGCAAATACGTTCTACACCTCCAGCACACCACCTTTTTACCAAGTTTTGGGCGCTAGGGGGCTTCAACGGCTGAGGATGCTCTATGCACCCAACTGAAATCAGTCAAGAGTAGAGTATCCATGGTTGCTACATGGTTCACTAGCACATTCATGGAGATGGAAACAACATGATTAGGTGGCACATGTAGCGGCTGCTGGTTCAAACGCGATGTACCAACTTATGAGAAGTTGGATCGTGTGCTTACTAGTGTTGAATGGGAGCGTAAATATCCCTTGGTGTCGGTTCAAGCGATGCCTAGAGCAGGGTCGGACCACATACCGCTGTTAGTTGACTCAGGATCTTCTCAGCATGGGAATAAGCCTAGGTTCTCGTTTGAGCTATCATGGTTTCAGCAACCAGGTTTTTTTTTTGAGCTACTTGCAGCGGAATGGGTGTCTATTTCCTTTGGTAGCTCCCCTATTGAACGTTGGAAAAATAAGACTAGACATTTGCATAGTTTTCTGAGGGGCTGTGCAAAGAACCTTAGTGGGGAGTATAAGCTTTTGCGTGACAGGTTGTTGTTACTCATTAATGAGCTTGTGGTTAAAGCAGAAAGCTCTCCTTTATAGGAGGCCGAAAGGAAGGCTATGAAAGATGCGGAAGCGTATCTAGCTAAACTTCGTCGTGATGAGGAGTCAAAGTGGTCTCAAAGGGAAAAGGTCCGGCATATCCAGGAAGGTGGAAATAAACACTAGGTACTTCCATTTAATTGCTATGGGAAGCATCGTAAAAAAAGACCTTTTCAATTAGATCAAGATGAGGGAACAATTGCTAGGCAAGAGAATCTCAAGGTGTTCATTTCTGAGTACTATAAAAAGTTGTTTGGGGCATCAGCTCCATCTTTTTTTCGATGATTGAATCCATGATTCAGGATTTACCCTAGGTCTCTGATGATGAGAATAGTTTCTTAACGCTACCTTTCTCGGAGAAGGAAGTGTTTGAGGCTATTTCTCAAATGGAGCATAATAAGGCTCCGGGTCCGGATGGCTTTCCGGCTGAGTTTTATCAGAGGTTTTGGCATGTTATTAAGGGTGACTTAATGTCATTGTTTGCTCAATTGCATTCAGGTGATTTGCAATTGTTTAAACTGAACTTCGGGGTAATTACCTTATTGCCAAAGAAGGAGGATGCGAGTAGAATTGAGCAATATAGGCCAATCTGTTTGCTGAATGTCAGCTTTAAGATTTTTACTAAGGTAGGCACCAATAGGGCCACTTCTATTGCACAGAGAGTAATTAGACCTTCACAATCAGCATTCTTACCGGGTAGGAATATTTTGGAGGGTGTGGTGGTGTTGCATGAAACTTTACATGAGGTAAAGAAGCAAAATCTTGATGGTGTTTTGTTCAAAATTGATTTTGAAAAGGCATATGACAAAGTTAATTGGTCTTTTCTACAACAAACCTTACGCATGAAGGGCTTCACTACACAATGGTGTGAGTGGGTAGCGAGATTTGTGCAGGGGGGAGTGTCGGTATTCGTGTGAAAGATGATAATGGGCACTTTTTTCAGACCTTGAAGGGATTACGTCAAGGAGATCCGCTATCTCCAATTCTTTTTAATCTTGTTGCCGATATGCTTACAGTTCTTATTCCTAGGGAAAAAGAGGATGGGCAAGTAGGTGGTTTAGTTCCCCATCTAGTAGAGGGAGGGGTGTCATATTGTTTCTAGAACATGACCTTGATAAGGCCGTGAATATAGAACTTATTTTGTCTATTTTCGAACAACTGTCTGGGATTAAGATGAATTTTCATAAAAGTGAGATCCTTTATTTTGGGAAGGCTGCAAAGTGTCAGTCGGATTACAGGAAAATATTTGGATGTGAGCTTGGAAATCTACCCTTTAAGTATCTGGGTATCCCAATTCATTATAGAAAACTGTTAAATAAGGAATGGAAACCAGTGGAGAATAGGTTTGAACAAAATCGAGTTCTTGGATTGGGAAGCTGCTCCCTTATGGAGATCGCCTAGTTCTGGTTAGTTAATTTTTATCTAGTTTGCCCATGTTTCTATTATCTCTCTTTGAGATTCCAGTGGGAGTCAGAAAGAGATTAGATTTTATAGGTCTCGCTTTTTTTTGGAAAAGTTGTCAAGCCAAAAAGAAGTATCGTCTTTCCAAATGGAACATTGTCTGTCGTCCTAAAGACTAAGGTGGTCTTGGGATAGAGGTGCTAGATGTGAAGAACAAGTGTCTTCTTAGCAAATGGATTTTTAAACTTTTAACGACAGAAGGAGTGTGGCATGAGCTGCTCCATAATAAATAAATTAAAGGCAAACCTTTGTCTATGAGTGAGGCTAAACCAACGGATTCTCCTTTTTGGAAAGTGGTTATGGGGGTTAAGGATGTTTTGTTTCAGCATGTAGAATTCAACCTGGGTAATGGGGAGGGCATAAGGTTTTGGGAGGACCCATGGTTAGGGGACTTACCGTTGTCTTCTCAATATCCGACTCATTTCAACATTGTGCGCCAGAAAAATGTTTTGGTTGCAAATATTTTTCAGCAGGGAAATCTTAACATTCAGTTTCGACGGTCCTTAACGGGTGCTAAATGGGATGCATGGCTGAATTTAGTGGAGAAGCTCATGGCGGTTTCTTTCTCTTCTGAGTCGAATACCTTTTTGTGGAAACTTACTCAATCTTGTCATTTTTTGTTGTTAAATCTCTTTATGTTGAGCTTATGAATGGTAACACAATGTTTTTGCGTAAATATTTGTGGAAGTTTAAGGTTCCCTTAAAGATTAAGATATTCATGTGGTTCCTGTCTCGTAAACAGTTGTTAACTAAGGATAATTTAGCTAAGCATAAGTGGCTAGGTTGTCAACGATGTGTTTTCTGTGATAGGAATGAAACAGTGCAACATTTGTTTATTACTTGTGACTTTTCTTGCAAAATCTGGAGATTAGTGCATTTTACATTTAGCATAACACCTCCGTGTAGTGTTACTAATTTGTTTGGTAACTGGTTAAACGGAATTGGTAAGACAACAAAAGCTAGTATACGTGTTGGTGTATGTGCATTCTTGTGGACTATTTGGAATTACAGGAATGATGCTATATTTAACAACTTGAAAGCAGGACATTTTTTGCAGGTTGTTCATCGAGCTCTTCACAGGATTCATGTGTGGTCTCTCCTGCTACCCGAAGACCAACATGGACGTTTGTATGCAAGATGCTCTCAGCTAATGTCGGCCGTTCGGACTATCTTCAGCACGGCTGGATGGTTACATACTAGACGGTTACAATGAGTAGTCGTTTAATTATGTTGGGTTTTAGGTGGCTGGCTTTTGTGGCCACAATAGCTGGTAATTGAGGTGATTTGGATCTTTGGTTTTGGTGGGTTATAAACTGGATGTTTTTCATTTAATATAAAAGCCGTATGCGTCGCTCAGATGCAGAGGTTGGGCCGTTCCCTTAAAAAAAGCGGCTGCTGGCTTGGACAACGGATCCATAACAAGGGCCGCCGGCAAACTCGGCTGCGTGGCTTACTTACACAACACATTGGAGCAGAGGGTCTTTCCCTGACGGTGATTCCGATAGCAGTCTCAAGTATAGATTTGCATAGATAGACCAAAGGAAAGAAAAAAGGTCAGACTCAGATGCATTTTTTTCCTAAGGTGTGATTATGGCTGAGCTGACTGAGAATTAACTTAATTATCAGTCAGCTGACGTCACTTCTCCACCAGCCGACGCCACATGAAAAGCAAAAAGAGGAAAGGATGGATAGTGTTTCAATGATTACGCGACCAAAAATTTGACGCGGCTACCTCGTTTACACCATACATTCCTTACGTCTTTTGCCTTACTCAAAAATATAAATTGCTATTCGACTTCTACAAATATTTATAAATATACTTAATATGCAACAAGTAGATAAGACATCCCAATTACGGCTGGACAAAATAATTTCTAGTTGTAACCCGACTTGCAATCCGACTTGCAACATGATAAAATATTAGTAGCAACCCGACTTGTAACTGGATAAAATATTCCAAGTTGCAACACGACTTGCAACTGGATAAAAAAAATCCGAGTTGTAGCCAGACTTGCAATCCGACTTGCAACCCAACAAAAGTATTAGTTGCAATCTCACTTGCAACTGGACAAAATATTCTGAGTTGTAACCCGATTTGCAACTGGACGAAAAATTCCGAATTGCAACGAGACTTGCAAACCTGACAAAAGTATTAGTTGCAACACGATTTGCAACCGTACAAAAAATTCCGAGTTGCAACTCGACTTGCAACTCGACAACAAAAATCCGAGTTGCAATCAGACTTGCAATCCGACTTGCAACCTGGCAAAAGTATTAGATGCAATCGGACTTGCAATTGGACAAAAAATTCCGAATTGCAACTCGACTTGCAACTGGATCAAAATAATTCCGGGTTGCAACGAGACTTGCAATCCAATTTGCAACCGGACAAACGTATTAATTGCAACCCGACTTGTAATTGGACAAAAAATTCCGAGTTGCAACTCGACTTGCAACTGGACAAAAGAAAATTCCGATTTGCAACCAGACTTGCAATCCGACTTGCAACCTGACAAAAGTATTATTTACAACCCGACTTGCAACTGGACAGAAATTCAGAGTTGTAATTAGACTTGCAATCCGACTTGCAACCTGACAAAAGTATTATTTACAACCCGACTTGCAACTGGACAAAAATCCAGAGTTGTAATTAAACTTGCAATCCGACTTGTAACCTGACAAAAGTACTAGTTGCAACTGGACAAAAAATTCAGAGTTACAACTAGACTTGCGAATGGACACAAAAACTTAAGTTGCAAACGGACTTACTGACTGAAAAGTATTAGTTGCAACCCGCACCTATACAAAAAAATTCGAGTTGCAACCTGACTTGTATTTGAACAAAAAAAAAAATACCGAGTTGGAACCAGACTTACAATCCGACTTGCAACCCGACAAAGATATTAGTTGCAAACCAACTTGTATCTGGACAAAAAATTCCCGAGTTGCAACTAGACTTACAAATGTACGGAAAACATAAGTTGCAAACCGAGTTGCAATTGGAACAAAAATACGAATTTACAATGCAACTTATAACCGGAGAAAAGATCAGAGTTACAACTTCCAACGCAACTTTATACAATGCAAAGAGACAAAAAATAAAAAGCAAACCTAGCCAGTCAACGTGAAAGGCCAACTCAAATCACGGTCAGCCGACACAAAATCTGACAAAAAAAAGCAGCCTACAAAAATACAGCCCAAACTAATTTCTAGGCCCGTTCGCTCGCCCCTGAGAAATGTATCCGGCCTGCTACCTAGCTGTACGAATCTTACCGTCTCTAATCTTAATGCAGGCGATGGATGGCTAAGCAGCTAGCTTCACGCTCAGCTAGCTGAGCATTAGCAAAACCGTTTTTCCTATGGTATTCCTGTGAAATCGCTCGAGTAGGAAACTTTCATGCAGTTTCTCTACAACCTAGTCCGATCCTGTGATCCAAACGGTGCAAAGCGAGAGTTCTCTGTGAAAATCCTTTCCTGTAAAATAATTCCTGAGGAATACCTGTGTTCCAAACGAACCTCAAGCTAATTCTCAGCTGGCTAGCAAAACCGATTATTAAATCGTCCAACGCACGTGATGCGGGCTACAGGTTTGTACTACTACTGCCATTCTTGCAGAATTACAGATTTACAGGTCATGCAGGCACGACCCCGCGTCCCCGCCCACGCGCTTGCGGATAGATCGACGCAGACGAAATGTGTTGATGAGTCAGTCAAAGACGATACGACGGCATAGTGGTTTTGTTGTCCTCTGCAGCCCCGTCCCTCATGCAGAATTACGGACGTCAAAGACGACGACGCTGGCGTACGTATCGGTGCAAGAAAAGTACGTACGGAGTATATTACAGCCGTAAGCGGCACGTCGAACGGACTTGGCCTGGTCAACGTCCGCTGTTCTCCCAAGCCTTCTAGTTACATTGAAGGTTCACCATCTCCTCCTGGCAAGCCTATCCTATAAGAAGCATGCGTTGCTCTTTCTCCGAACCAACGAAAAAGGAACAACAAGTTTTGCTCTCCCTCGACTAGCTAGCTTGCAACGCACAATGGAAAAGGCGTTGGAGATTTTTCTGATCGCAGTTTTCGTCATGATTGCTGTTGTTGCAATCCTGCGCATCTGCGGCCTTGCCGGCCACAAGGGTAATCTCACAGGACGCTCCGGTGGCGTCGGTGGAGGTGGAGGTAGACACCACGCAGGCCCGGCCGGTGGAGGTTGGGGAGGGGGAGATGGTGGAGTCGGGGGATTTGTCGCAGGCGCTGGCGGCGGGGGTGGAGGTGGTGGTGGCGCTTGTTAAGAGGTGCAACATGCAAAGATAGTTCTTGTCTTCTTGACAATCAGAATAGAAAGTCATAGTACATTATCATTGGAATACTGCGTTGTGTACCTTTGTATTTAAATATATGTGCTCATATAGTATATGCCGGCGTACATACAATTTATTGTGGAATTACTTTGCAACTTGTTCTGTGTGAGTGTGTGTGGCACCATTTTCAACCTGTACTTTAATAATACATTTTTAAGAAACTTGCTGAATTCCAAATGAAACAACCTTATTGGTCATTAAGAAACACTAAAACGCGTCAAGCTAGGAGCAATCTCAGCGATTTGGCTGTACTAACCGTCCGATATAATTTGTCAACGCTCTTGATCTTCTCGCCGTCTCGAGGCTCGCGTTTGGCGATTTTCACGGCGCCACCAGAGCACGATACGAACAGCCAAGTAATAGGGATGCTTCTCTGGAGAACGACCTAGGCCTTTTGTCATGAAACGGGCCTCGCGACGGTATGGGCTTTTGACTTTACCCGTTTCTCTGCCTCGACGGAAGCAGGTTCTGGCAGATTGACAGGAAGCCCTGGAGTCACCGCGCCGCCGCCGCCATTGCTTCCCGCAATTAATTCCATAGAAGGAGCATCGGCGCTGCCTTTTTATTCCCTTGCTCTTCGTTTGTAGTGGACACAGTTTCTGGCCTGCCCTCTCCCCTACTTCGTGAGGCTATTTCTGCTCTTATCTATTGCATCGTTCCTCTTATTTTGCTTCAGATTATGTTTCCTTGGATTGTATGTTCTAATTCATGCTATTTCCATTACGACAGGCAAGAGAGGGTGATGGAAGAGGGTGGGCGATGCAGAGGAGGAGGCTGCGCCGTCAATGCCTCAAGGATGTGGTGGAGGAAGCAACAGCTGCTACATCTTCCTGATGCAAGAGAAAAAGAATGTGGAGGCGACCGGTTGACTAGCATCGTCGATTGCGCATGAGTGACAGTCCACATCGATCAGGTAAACCATAACCATAGATCCTCTGTAATTCGCCTCTTCTCTGGTTCACCTTGTTGGACGCCTGGGTAGGAACGTAGGATACAGGAGGGTCAGGGCGAGGAACCAATGACGAAAATGAGATGGTGTTGCGCTGCTGCCGCTTCACTCCATACGTGAGCAAAAAAATCTCGGGCGGCAGTGGCTCCACGCCTCTGCCTCGGAACCCCCTTTTTTTTATTGGAGATCTGTCACCAAAATGTCAAAGTTTGCTATTTGGTAGGAGGATTAGGATCGAGTTCAAAGCGATTTTAGTCTGACCATGTTTCGGCATGAGATGGATTTCCACAACTCTATGGTGGTCAGCTGGCTTAATAATTCTTGTATCATATTTTAGTTTAGGCGCATTTGAAATAATTTCCATGATTAAAAGGACAGTTCCCTGATTTATTTTCTTGCAACGAACAGGTACACATTGCAATATTCTTGAATCTGTGCCTATCAAGGAAATAAATACAGGTCACACTACGAGCAGGTAATGCATTTAAACCTTACCATGTTGTTAATTTGTGTTATTCTCAAGCTTCGGATATTTTGAATTTGTGACCAGTTGTGAAGCACTTGGTTTCTATATTGACAGATACAAGGAAGCTTATTGAAGTAGGGATAATCTGGATAACGGGAGTACATATTTCCTACATAATCTTGCTATAACCAATGCATGAAACCTTTTTTGTTTCCTCTGAATTGACTTGTATACCTGTTTAATATTTGAACATATTGTTTCGCAGAATTTCATTAATGGACTTCAGTGAGCACTGTATATTTTCTGAAGATTTTTACCCCTTCAACATGTTGAAACTTTATACATGGATTTCAGTGAACACCGAATATATTTTCTGAAGATTTTTATCCCTACATCATGTTGAAACTTTATACAGCTACAAAAGCATGAAGATACTCATACTGTTTTATATTTGCTCCTGATCATTTCAGATCAAGTTAAATATTCCAATGTGCACGACTATTGCAATCCGTTGCCAGTAACACACAAACTTACTGATACATGGTTAGTTTTATTATTTGCTTTGATTGGAGAATATGTATATAATGAGATCACGAACCTGCTAGATAAAATGATTCACTATTGTTGCAGAATTTTATATGTGATGCCACGCACTTTAGCTTGCCACTGAGGAAATGCATCAGCAATTTCTACATTTTATTATATTTTATTTTATTTTCGAAGAGTTTAGATTTTTCTTAAGCCACATTTTTGCTACAGCCTACAGATAATATGTATTCTCTCAGGTGTTGGGTATGCACTCTAAGGATTGTATCAATGCCCTGGAACTTACTCTTTTTTTCTTCTGAAAAGAGTGTGTAACTCCAGCCTACTGGCTTCAGAAGTTCTTCAATTCAAATCCCAGTGCCTTTGGTGGAGGTAATGCTCTTTGATCTGCACAAAAAGGTCATGAGGCCATGCCAGGGTCAGTTGTGCGTGGGCATGTACAAGAAAGTGCCGTTGAAATCATCAGAAAAGAAATAGTTGTAGCCATGCGTTGCTTTCACGTGAGATAACCATATCTTCAGTTCTGGACATGATACTTATGAACTTATCCTGAAAATTCTTTGCCTTTCTTCTTTTACCAAAATGCAGATTATATCTGTATCACTCATTTATGCAATGTCATGAATGTATCGATACTGTAGTGTTCTCATATATTCTGTGTTAGATTAGATATGTAAGGTTTTTGTATTGTACACACTGTACTCAAACGTGTTAACCTTTTTCTTTAAGATTGACGGGTGCGGCAACGCGCGCCTTCATGTTCTAGTCAGACTATAAGAGCAGCTAATTCAACTGAATCAGAAGAATAAAGCCAGGTTTTACATCCCAAAATTAACCTCCCAAAATGAAAATTAAATATATGCACTAGTGGAAACAGCCCCTTTCGTCCAGGGGGGCAGGGGGCATCTGTCCCGGTTGCACCAAAAACCGGGACAAGTGCCATGCATTGGTCCCGGTTCGTGTGCCCGAGGCAGCAGAAACCACCTGGGGGCATCTGTCCCGGTTCGTGGGGAGCCAATGGTCCCGGTTCGTGGCACGACCCGGGACGAATCCCTAGCCACAGGCCACGTGGCGCGCGCATGGGCATTGGTCCCGGTTCGTGGCACGACCCAGGACGAATCCCTTTTTTTTTAAGCAAGGGTTGTATTGTCTGTCCGCGTGGCGCATGGGTGGTATTGTCTGTCCGCGTGGCGCGGGAGTTGTAACGCGTGGCCATGAATGCGCGTTATAAACTGCCGCACCTCCACTCCACGCACCGTCGTGCCACCACCATGCCTCCGAGGAGGAACAACACTACCGGTTTCCGCGGAGTTCGATCGCGGCAGAACGGAATGTTCACCGCGACTATCCGCTTCGGGGACGACCGCATCCCCCTCGGCTCCTTTGCGACGGCCTCGGAGGCCGCCCGCGCTTGGGACGCGGCGGCCTGGCGCCTCGGCCGCCCGCGGTCGTTGATGAATTTTAGCGACTGCCACACCCTCTGGGAAGCGGAGGCCAGGGCGCCGACGCCGCAGATCGTCACTGCCGCCGACCACCGCCACCTCAGGCACCGCGCGTTTCAGGGCCTAGTCGACGCCAGGGACGACCGCGTGGTCCGCGAGTACTACCGGAACAATCCGGGTGAGGAGAGCGCCGACGAGGAGCTATGGCAGACCCGCGCGGCTGAGCGGGCGGAGCGGCGCCTCGAACGCCACCTCGAGTTAGATGCCGCTCGGGAGGCGAGGACGAAGGCGCTGCAAGCGCTCCGTCGGGCCGACCATGCCGGCGAAGTCTGGGCCTCCGACGATCCGAGGTGGGGGCCTATCTCGGAAATACCATCATGCACCTCCTCCGACGACGAGGACGAAGAGTAGCGCGCTAGCGCGTCTGTTTTCTGTTGGCTGTTTAATAAAATAATTTGTTGTATTCCGGCAAACAGTGGCCCTCTAGCTCGTCTGTTTTCTGTTTTCCGTGTGGTTTTTCCTGATTTGTTGGATTCAGATCTAATGGCATTTCGATAGACGTTAAAAAGAGGGGGACATGTATTTCAATAGATAAACAAGACACGGTACACATAATGGCAAGATTGGATCTAAATCTAAACGGAGAGCATAGATCTAAATAAACAAAGCAGTACATAATGGCAAAAGTGCATCGATCTACTAGTCATACTCCTGCCTAGGCCTATAGTACATGTACTCGTAGTCGTCGTACTCGCCGCCGCCGTCGTCGTCACTATCGTCTGACGGTGCTCTGCACTCCCTCGGAAGATCACGACTCCAGGACCGGGCCTTAGGGTAGCGCAGGCGGGGGATATCGCCGGCCCTGATGTAGTCCATGACGCTCTGTAGAGTCCGGCCGGACCACCATAGCCGACGACCGGCCTCGTGAAAGTTCCCAGGAGGCAGACCGTCCTCCTCATACCTGGCGAGCGCCCTCTCACGCCGATTGATGAAGAAGGCATCCCAAGTATGCTGGTTATCGGGATGCCAACTGGGATTCCTCCGCTGCTCCGGCGTGAGCTCGTGGTAGTAGTGGTTCGTGATGGCCGCCCGACGCGCCACACCTTGAGGAAGAGGAGGGACCGGCACTCCTCCGGCGCTCAGCATCCAACCGGCGGGAACGTTGTAGCCGGGCGGGCAGGGGTAGTTCGAGGCGGAAAGTGCCTCGGCCTGGTTGAATGTTAGAGTGGGTACGGTAGAAGCCATGAGAGAGTGGTGAGTTTGTATGTGTTTATGCCAATGGTGTGGCAATGCATACATATATATAGCGAGAAGAAAACATCGATCCCTTTAGTCCCGGTTGGGGACACCAACCGGGACTGAATGGGTTAGGGTTTCATTGGGAAACGGATCATCCCTTTAGTCCCGGTTGGGGAAACCAACCGGGACTAAATGGGAATTAGGGTTTCGTTTGGACCAATCAGATAGAATCACACGGATCGTGTGTTTCTTTCAAGCGCTCGTGAGTCGTTGGATCCGGGTGTGTTTTTTTCGAGCTGTTGTGAGCCGTTCGATCAGGGCTACGGTGTGTTTCTTTCGAGCTGCTGTGAACCGTTGGATGAGGTGTTTCTTAACCGTTGGATCAAAACCCTAGCTCAACACTTTTTGAGCCAGAGGACCCTATATATAGCCCAGCTTCATACACCCCGGTCAGTTCATCTCTCAAATACAAAACATCCGGATTCGCCATCATACGTCCAACCGTGCATTTGGTATGCATATATATATGCACCCAGTAGCCACGGTTGGGCTGTGTGATGGCGATACCGTTTGTTTTGTTCTACACCCACTTTATTATTCATCTGCTAGATAAAACAACTTCCATATTTGCCAATAACCACTTTTTTTTTTTGGAGTAGACTTCTATATATACATTCAGATTTTCGTTTGATCGGACTGGTTCTCCGTCAGGTAGTGAGAAGTAATGAAGCTCGATCTTTTTCCATTGCCCAGCGCCATATTTCTCAACACCCTTGGCTAGCTTAATCACTTCGTCCTATGTCCAGTGCTTGTCATCTTTCCTATATTGACCTCCCTGCCGAAGGCACATTCTGTAAGTATCGGTTGATATTATGTTTCTGATGACGATTGTGCAGATGGTTGGATGGTTTATAGGAGTTTCGTGCATTACAGATCCTAATACACCGGT
Organism: Alopecurus myosuroides; assembly: GCA_028641055.1. Lineage (NCBI taxonomy): Eukaryota > Viridiplantae > Streptophyta > Magnoliopsida > Poales > Poaceae > Alopecurus > Alopecurus myosuroides. The sequence continues at coordinate 8,203,922 of CM054062.1, forward strand.
TTGTAAATGCATGGTGGCTACCAGCATAAGGGAGATAGTTGATCAAGAAAGAAAAATGGTAATAGTTTTATATTTCTTATTATTACCTGGCTAGAAAGAGGAATAGTAGATGGAGGCCAATCAAGAGGATCAGCCAGTATGTTTGCCCAAAACGGATTTGAATTATTTACGCAATTTCAAACAATTTTAATGTTGTAATTTTTTCGTAATTTGAAAGTATGTAGAAGTTATTCACTTACATATGTAAGATATTCAAAATTTGGCGCTAAAACAATTGGCGCGCCGGCCAGCTGGTTCTGGCGCAGGCGACCAGCCGGGCCCTTCCGTCCCGGTTGGTGGCACCAACCGGGACGAAGGGTCTTTCGTCCCGGTTGGTGGCACCAACCGGGACGGAAGGGTCTTTCGTCCCGGGTGTTGCCACCAACCGGGACGAAAGGGTCATAGGATATAAACACGTCCCCGCTCCTTTCAGTTCCAGACCGCGCGTAGGGACCAAATCGACGCCGCCAGGCTGCCCAATTTTTCCGTCCCCCCGCGCCGCCCCCTCGCCCCGTCGGCATCCGCGCCGCCCCCTCGCCCCGCCGGCATCCTCCTCTGTGGTGCCGCTCCCGACTCCGTCGAGCGCACCCACCCCCCCTAGCGCCCTCTCCCGTTCGCCTCGGCCGCGCGCCGCCCCTCTAGGTCCCGTCGCTGCCCCGCGCCGCCCCTCGATCCCGTCGCTGCCCCGCGCCGCCCCTCGATCCCCGTCGCTGCCCCGCGCCGCCCCTCGATCCCCGTCGCTGCCCCGCGCCGCCGCTGCCCCGCGCCGCCGCTGCCCCGCGCCGCCGGCCCGCCGCTGCCCCAAGAGGAGGTAAAAGGCCTGCCTCCATCTCGCCCTAATCTGGGGCCTTTTTTGTTTTTCTTTCTTTTTTTTACTTAATTACTGTTTTTTATTATTGTTAGAATTATTAGTTTACAAATGTTAGAAATTTTAGTTTATGAATGTTAGAAATTTTATATTAGAAATTTTAGTTTAGAAATGTTAGAAATGTTAGAAATTTTATATTAGAAATTTTAGTTTAGAAATGTTAGAAATTTTAGTTTAGAAATGTTAGAAATTTTAGCTATACCCGGCCATCTAGCAGACCCCGTAAATGGACCACCCCGAACGATTTTTTACAAGTTTGGGTAGGGGGTGGCCCGTCGACCCCTACATGTGCGGGTCGGGAGGGGATATAGAGGGCCAACCCTCTAGCTCGTGCGAGCTAGGGCGCGCTGAGAGTATGGACAGAGTTTAGTTTGTCTAGAAATAACAACATCAATTAAAATTCAGATATGAAGAGGCATCCCTGATGCCCCTGTTAGAAGAGAGCAAATCAACACTAAAATGAAGAAAACAGATATTGCTGTTGTATGAAGGTGTTGAAGAAGCAAAGACAGGACCAAAGGTTACCAAATTTGCTGGTAACCTTTGGTCCCGTCTTTACTTCTTCAACACAATCATACAGCAGCAATATCTGTTTTCTTCGTTTTAGTGTTGCTTTGCTCTCCTCTAACACGGGCATTAGTCTGGTGAGTTACTAAAAAATCTTCTTTTTTGGGGTTTCCTCAAGTTTGTCGGAGTATTTTCACTGCCTCATTCTCTTTTGTTTTTCGCATGTTCCTGCCTGCTATACAGGTCATACCAGAGTGGTTTCTGAACTATTTTGGAGGAAAGATACCAGGAACTGTCAAATTACAAGCCCCTAATGGTATTGCATTTGATGTTGGAGAGTTATGGAGAACATGAACAGAATAATCCTCAAGTATGGGTTCCGCCCACCCATACTTGAGGATTGTTCTGTTCATGTTCTCCATAACTGCAACATCAAATGCAATACCATTAGGGGCTTGTAATTTGACAGTTCCTGGTATCTTTCCTCCAAAATAGTTCAGAAACCACTCTGGTATGACCTGTAGCACGCAGGAACAGGTGAAAAACAAAAGAGAATGAGGCAGTGAAAATACTCGGACAAACTTGTAAAAAAGAAGATTTTATAGTAACTCACCAGGCTATGCATGAAAATGTCCAAAACCCTGTACACGCGTTTTAGGGGGCGAAAACATAAGGGGTCTGTTAGACATGCTCTTAGGGGGCGAAAACATATAAGGGGTCCGTTAGACATGCTCTTAGAAATTTAAGAATGCTAGAAATGTTATCGTATGTTTAAATATTATTATGCATGTGCAATTTTAATGAATTGGATTTGAAATATATACTTACTCTTTTTGTATAGTATGGAGCCAAGAGACGAAGATGCCGAAAATATGATCGAGGGTTTAATCCGCGGGCCCGACGTAGAGCCCGATGTGAGCCAGTGGATGAACGACTCCGGTGAGGGAGATCCGGTGCTCACCCAGGGAGACGACTCCGATGAGGGAGAAGCCGACGGCTCCGATATGGGAGCAGCCGACGGCTCCGGTGGAACCATACAAATTACAAACACCGGCTCCGAGGTGCATATATATATATGTTAATTAATGAAGCATCCGTTGTCTATATACATGTATTAACAGTCTTTATATTTTTAGCCATCCGGTTCAAATATATCAACCGGAAAAAAGACTAAACGAGGCGCAACAAAGAAGTTGAAAGATACAGAAAGATACAGGATCGACACGATCACAGCAGACGGCGCACCCGAGCTTCCCGCTGATGTTGCCCAAAAATTTGTGAAGCAATGCGGAGTGCTAGTTAGAGATCACATCCCGATCACTGTTAATGAGTGGAATGAGCCAAAAGATCCGCGGAAACAAGGAATTTCATATGTCGGCAAAATAGCCAAAGATCATCTTTTCTCAAAGATTTTGGCTAATTTCAACTTACCCGTGCCGGAGGTGGACGAGAATGCGGATGTGACTGAGGCCGATGTTACTAGAATGCAACATGAGATACGGGAAAAGGTCAAAGCGTGGACCCTAAAAAAGATGGCCGAGCAATTCAAAAACTGGAAGAAAAGATTGAACCTTGATTATGTTAAGAAGGAGAAGACTCCTGATTTCACTCAAGGGTATGAGAAAATAAAACCCGTATGGGCAGACTTCGTGAAGTACAAGCTGGCAGAGAATGAACTGGAAAGGACGAAAACAAATGAGAAAAACGCCGGCAAAAAGGTATATCACCATGTTATGGGGCAAGGTGGCTACAAGGGTTCTAGTCCCAAGTGGGAGACATGGGAGAACAACCTGATTCAGCAGGGGATCACTCCCGAGCCGTTCTTGTGGGTCGAGCGGACAAGGTCATGGTTCTACGGGCATGGGGGCAGGTTGGACGCCGAAGGAAAAGCAATATATAACCTAAGGCATAAAAAGAGTCATCCTCTACCCATAGAGAAGCTGAGAGACGCAATAAAGGACGTTAAAGATGGGAAGTTCGTGCCAGATAGAGAGAACGACGAGCTCACACGATCCCTAGGGAATAAGGAACACGGAGGGCGTACACGAGGCACAAAAGGCACTCCTCCGTGGAGTGTTGCGTTCGACTCCACCAAAAAGTTATACCCAGATAGAAGCCGTCAACGTAAAAAGGACAAGGAGGCAGCTGAAGCAGAGAATCAGGCAAACTGGAGGCGTCAACTTGAAGAAATGGTAAAGCTGACACAAGATGTAGCAAAGAAGCAGCAAGACCAAATTAACACACTTAGCCAGCAGATAGTGTCTACCGGCGCATCAGTACACATGCTAGAAGTTGAAGCTGAGGCTCCCGACGCCGCACATTCTCATCGCAAAAGCAGCGTTGCGTCCACGCAGCTACCGGATGATGATGCACCACCGATGATTTACCCGGTGGACGAGATCACGGAAATGACATCCTGTGAGCTCCACGTGAAGGTCGTCAATATAACCATCAAGGCGGCGGCCGGATATGTCTTACCGATTGGCAACGAACCAACTCACCATTGTCTCCCGGTTCCACGGGGCTACGCTGTTGTTGGGGTCGATGAAGTTGCCAACGGATTCGAGCGGGTAAAGCTTGATTTTCCTGAAGGTGAAGACGAAGAGTTGACTGAACTCGGAGAAGCCAAGAACTCGACCGTTCTATGGCTAAAGGAATGCATTGTGCTCACAAATCAGACGGCAAAGCCATCGAATTCTCGCATTTCTCCAGCGCAAAAGTCTCCAGCGCGGTCGTCTTCGCAACGCATGCCGTCTCCGGCGCGGTCGCCTACGCCGTGCACGTCTCCAGCGCGGTCGCCTACGCCGCCGCGTCAGCCCTCTCCGCCCACTAAGTTTCTGCCGAAACGTAAAAAATCACCGAAACGTCAACGGTCACCCCTCCCGAAGGTACCAAAAGAGATACCCAAGTTACCTTACGACTATACTCCCGAGGAAACCCAGAAAATCGCAAAGGACGAATACGATGCGTGGAAATCAAAGCGGAAGGAGAAGCAAAAGCCAGATTTCCCTGAGACCGAAGAAGAGATAGAACGAGCTTGGAAAATGGTGAAGACTCTTCATCAACCCGAGCCGAGTCTGTCATCTGACTATGACCGCTCTATTCTGAAGTCACACCAGGAAATGGTGCGGTCAACGAAGAGTAGTAGCGCAAGCGGGAAAAAGGGAATATCAGTTGCTCAACTCGGAGAGCAGAAAAAACAATCCACGTCCCCGCTCAAAGTGATTTCCAATACCCAGGTGGGGCCGAGCACTTACATTGCTGATGAGGATATTGATCCGGAGTTTATAACAATGTACGCAGACAAGGCAGCTGATGCGGGTTTGTCCATTGCTGAGTATATGCAAACAGTGAACTACTTCCCGGCAGCTGAATGTGCGTACAAATACGAGTCCGGGCAGCCTCTTGTCAAACCCGAGGAGATAATGAATCTACCAACGAAAATGCGAAGAGTGCATAATTGGTATATGCAAGCCGCTAATGAATCTGAGGACTGGCTATGTCTCAGCGTTAAGGACGAGCACTATGGAACTGGAAATGGAATGGTTATGATTCAATTTGAGGAATTGTTTCAGTTATACCAGCAGCAGGCCCTCGACAAATCTATCCTTAGTGCCTATTGTCTGTAAGCACTTATTTCTCTAGCTCACCTCATTCAATTGCATATTCATATATATATAGTACACTCATATATTATAATTGCAGAATGAAGATTCTCGAATGCAAAAGAGGTGGAATCTATGATATTGGGTTCATTGATCCAAATATTATTTATGACAAGGCTCTTCAGGAATATCCCAAGGATACAGAAAAAAATATTCTGAGGGCAATAATATTTAACCAACACCGACGGGAAATACTATTTCCTTACAACTTCAAGTAAGTGTGTTACTCTGTTGTGAACATTCTGTTTCCTTACTCGATGTTCACTGTATAATTGATGAGTTCTGCGTGCGCAGCTTCCACTATATTCTGCTAATCTTCCAAATTGACAAAGGAAAAGTAATTGTAATGGACCCAAAACGTAAACCCCTCTCAATGTGGGCTGACATGCAGGAAATGATCCAGCGGTAATTTCAATCTTTATTAATATTCAGTATTTATATATGGCAATATATCGACTACTTTGTTTCATTTTCGGACATCAAGTAATTACTAACTCTTTTTATTCTTTTTCTTTCTCGGGTAGGGTTTGGAAGAGGTTCATAAGGAAGTCTCGCGGTGAATGGGAAAAACAACTTACATTTGATGTTGTGCAAGTAAGTACTATCTAGATCCGTGCCCATCTCCATTATCATGCCTGGTTGATTATTATTTTGATTGAAACAATCTTCTCGTATAGTGCTTGCAACAAGGAGACGGGAATAACTTATGTGGATACTACGTTTGCGAGTTCATTCGTCAGACCACATCTCCCAGCGGCAGAAATTTAAAACAACTTCATGTACGTTAATCGTCAATTCTTCTTATTACTATCTATTTTAGTTACTTAGCTTCATATATTTTAGTGACCACTCTTCTTTATATTAGATCGAACGGCTTCGGGACGGTCTTCTACCTAGGGACCGCATACGAGCAATTCAGGAGGAAATTGCGGGCTTCTTAGATGCAGAGGTCATAAACGTACATGGAGAGTACCATGCCTCCGGTTGGAACTAAGTTTGATTTTGTAATACACTCCATCGGTCATGTATAATATGATCGATATACTTTGCTTCTGTAATATAAGTGTTTCTTATTCTGCTTTATATACTTATTCACTCGTGCGATCCGGGGGCTCGGTGGAGGGTACACCGAGGCTCCTCTCTTCTCGAGGTCCGGGGAGGGGCCGCCAGGAGGTCTCGGGGACCAAAAAAAACGGAAATTGTAAAGCCCTGCCGCGGCAGAGAAAAGGGCAAAAGCCCTGCCGCGGCAGAAGGGGCATGCATCCCGGGTCGTATTAAGAACCGGGACTAATAGCCCTGGCCAGGTTCCAGCGCTCGGGCCACGTGGTCAGCCCCATTTGTCCCGGGTCCTGCCACAACCGGGACCAATGGGGAGGGGTATTTGTCCCGGAGGCCCCGTCCCGGTTGCACAACCGGGACAAAAGGGGGCCTACGAACCGGGACTAAAGCCCCTGTTTCCACTAGTGATGCTAGAATGCGCACCACAATCAAGCCTTATGCATTAGTAAAGGCATCCTCTTGAAATTTCTCGAATCTGCGAATAACCAACATTTTGGACAAAAACAAATATGACTGTCATTTTTTTATTTGATACCTTACGGCCACAAAACAAAAAACAAAGTGCTCAAAACCAACAGAAAATAAGAAATAACTTCAACTTTTTCTTAATTTTTTATTACTAGGTAAATCCCCAAATCGCTCTTCACGAGCTCCTTCCCCGAAGCCACGAAATCGACACGACGACACCATGGACACACCTTATCCACCTGCGCGGCAAGCCAGCAGCAACAAAAGCCACGGCTGCTCCTCTCCGCTCCCGCGTGGTCGCGCCTCCAGCCATTTTTTTGTGGAAAAGGAGGCAAAGCCTCAGCCTCTGCATCGGATTGATGCACACGGCTTTTATTATGATAAAAAGTTATCCAAAGTATTACAACTTTCAATTCTCCGACTTACAAGAAACAAAAATCCATAACGAAAGAGCAGAAAAAGCTCCCATACGAGGCGCAAAGCCTACTATCATGCTGCCACCCGTTGGAGAACAGGATGGCTCGAACTATAGCCAATAATCGGTTGCATCTAGCCTCCATAAAATGGCGCTGGTCCTGCGGCATTTGGAGAGACCACGAAGTTATCCGATAAATAGCCTTGTGAACAACCTGCAAAAAATGAATATTGTTGCTCATGTTAAAAATCGCATCATTGCGACAATTCCACACCGCCCATACAAAGGCACACACCCCAATACGAATGCGATGTTTATCATTTTTCGGGATTTCATTAAGCCAATCACCAAACATATGATCTAAACTTAAAGGAGGGGAGACATTAAAAGTAAAATGGAGCAATCTCCAAATTTTAATAATGAAGGAACACTTGATGAATAAATGTTCTATAGTTTCCTCATGATTGCAGGAAGCACACTTTTTACAACCATGCCAATTCCTTTTGATTAGATTATCTTTCGTAAGAATAACTCGTCTGTTAAGTAGCCACAAGAATATCTTAATCTTAAGGGGGATTTTCATCTTCCAAAGGTATTTATGTTCAAAAGGAGGGTGCTCATTCATGTAATCAACATACATAGACTTAACAGAAAATGCACCACTCGTATTGAGACGCCAAGAGAAATAATCTTCCTCTTCAGAAAGAGAAATAGTCATCATTTGTTGAACCAGCTGCAACCACGCAGTCCAACTATTCCCTTGCAAGTTTCGTCTAAACTGAATATTAATTGGTGGCGCATTCGATAACACATCAGCCACAAGTACATTCTTGTTTCTCACAATGTGATACAGCCCTGGATATTGATCAGCCAAAGCATGATCCCCGATCCAAACATCCTCCCAAAAGCGAGTTTTTTTGCCATTGCCAACCAGAAAAAACCCCGGGAAAAGAAATTCTTCTTCACAGACAAGAGACCCCGCCATAAACGGTGAATCTGTTGGTTTTGGTTTAACTTGGGCCAAAGTTCTGTCACCCAAGTATTTATTAGACAGTAGCTCCTTCCAGAACCCTCCTCCCTAAGAATTTTGAAGAGCCATTTGCTCAACAAACATTTATTCTTAATTTCTAAAACTTCTATTCCTAGGCCCCCTTGATATTTTGGTCTACAAATCACACTCCATTTAGAAAGTCTATATTTTTTCCTCTGTTGGTCACTTTGCCAGAAGAACCTACTGCGAAAGAAATCTAACCTCTTTCGAACTCCCACCGGAATTTCGAAAAAGGACAAAAGAAACATAGGAAGGCTAGAAAGAACCGAATTAATGAGCACTAATCTGTCACCATAGGATAAAAGTTTCCCAGCCCAAGAAGCTAGTTTTCTTTCAAAACGATCTTCAACTAATTTCCATTCTTTTAGAAGAAGTTTTCTATGGTGAATCGGAATACCAAGGTATTTAAAGGGCAAAGTCCCAATCTCACAACCAAAAATATTTCTATATTTCTCCGACTGTTCTTGAGCATTCCCAAAACAGTAGAGTTCACTCTTGTGAAAATTAATCTTAAGACCCGAGAGCTGCTCGAATAAAGACAAAATAAGCTTCATGTTTACTGCCTTATCTAAATCATGCTCTAGGAATAATATAGTGTCATCCGCGTATTGCAAAATGGAGATCCCTCCATCGACCAGATGAGGGACTAAACTCCCAACCTGCCCATCTGTTTTGGCTCTTTCAATCATAATAGCTAACATATCAGCTACCAGATTGAAAAGAACAGGAGAAAGAGGGTCACCTTGTCTTAATCCTTTTAACGTTTGGAAATAATGACCAATGTCATCATTAACTCGAATACCCACACTGCCTCCCTGAATAAAATTAGAAACCCACTCACACCATTTAGAATTAAACCCCTTCATCCTCAAGACTTGCTGTAGGAAAGGCCATTTCACTTTATCATCTCTACGCCATCTCAACGCACATCTCTACGCAGCGTCGCTTTGTCGTGCCAGCACACCTCACTTCACCGGCGAAGTCCTAGTATTTTGCGAATCACTTGGACACTATGTCGTGCCCGGTGTCCCGGGAGGCCGCGTAGTCACTACACGCCCACGGCATGTATCTCGCCCTCGACCGATGGCACCACGGCACCCGCGACGACCTCATCGCAATCTTCCTTGTGTTTGGCCGGCGCGCACCCTCTTCTCTGGTGGCGGCCCGACGCGTGATGTAGGATGCTGGAAATCCATGTCGACCGGGCACACATGGTTGGGCCTGTTTCCCGAGGACGCGTGTTGTTTCTGGCCATGGCGAATGATGGCACGGTCGTCATCGGCGTTCTGGCTTCCCCCAGCTCCGGTGAGCTCGCGCAGGCCAGGGAGGTGCACTAGGGAGACGTTGTGGGAGATTTATTTAAAATATTATTATTATTACTAGCAAAAATGACCGTGGGTTGCTACTACTATGGGTGCCTTTTATTTTTGACATGAGACGGTCTCGTGTAGCCGTTGCTACCTTTAAGAGTCGACCCCAAAACCGACTGACCCACGTAACTCTAGCCCCAGATCATCCATTCACCATTCTCCATTCAACATAGCACCATCAGTGACTTTTCTCCTAGGTCGAATCCAACCGAAGCGGAATTTATTTATTTTGTATAGGTCAACTCGGATAGCACTCTTAAAAATTATAGTTGGTCAGTCCTCAGGCTTGCTTAATAAAACTTAAATATAAATAAATAAAATCATAAACGAGCATCACAAAGAAGCTTTCTACAGGAAGCTGATAGGAGGTACTTGGAATGAGTGTTGCATGGCTTCTCATACTTTTCTCCAATTACTAAGAGCATCTCTAGCAGAGCCCGTAAAACGCCGAGACCTGAAAAAGGCCGACGGGTTTATAGACCCGGGGTGGTATTTCGGCCGTAGCAGAGCCCCTATAATGCAGCCAGCCCATAAACCGTTTTCGGTCGCGTGAGAATCCGAGGCGCGGATCCCTTTAAGTGGTGGCCGCACGTCCATTTTCAGGTCACGCCCCCTCCCTCCGCCGCCACTGACGAGAAATTCTTCCGTGCCGCCACTGACCTTCGACGAGCAATTACTTGCGCCACCACCTCGATACTACTCTGCTGCGCCGCCATGCCGCCGAAGATGAGAACCCCTAAGCGAGAGTCTGCCTCCCGCCCCGCGTTATACCCGTCAGATCTGTCTGACGAGGCGCGGAAGAGGGTGGTGCAGTCCGATGTCGCGAGGAAGAGAGAGGTGTACGCCTTCAGCAACCACCAACTCTCCGTGCCGGCGAACATGGCGTACCGCGTCCTCTAGGAGTTCGACCGGCTCCGCGAACTCGATAGGCGCGGCGAGGGCAGATCGAGCGGCACGGAGAGCTCCTCCGGTGTGGTTATCTCCTCCCGCGCCCTAGTGAGGACGGAGCCGCGCGAGGTGTAGCCTCTACCGGAGTACGACCCGGGGGCATTCACTAGTGGAAACAACCCCTTTCGTCCAGGGGGCTAGGGGGCACCTGTCCCGGTTGCAATAAAATCCGGGACAAATACTATGCATTGGTCCCGGTTTGTGCACCCGGGGCAACAGAAATCGCCTGGGGGCATTGGTCCCGGTTCGTGGGGAGACATTGGTCCCGGTTTGTGGCATGAACCGGGACCAATGCCTAGCCACAGGCCACGTGGCACGCGCATGGGCATTGGTCCCGGTTCATTCCACAAACCGGGACCAATGTCCACCCTTCCCCTATATATACTGCCCCAGCCCCCCCTTCCATCTTTTTTTTTGCTTGAAGGTGTGAGAGAGGTGGGTGTTAGTGTGTTTTATTTTACTATGCACACGAGGTGTTCGACGAAATTCCCGAGCCACACATAAGCTCACTGAAAATGGTATCTTCGACCGAGGTTAACAAACTTATCTTTTTATCTGTAACTGATACATAAAAAGTAATATTTGTCGATGTACTGTGGTCATTTCTCTATTGATATGTTATTGTAATGTATTTTGATAAACTTAATTATACGATACAGATGGATGCACGACAACGATGGATGTACGGTGACCGACGCACTTCCGAGTATATGGCAGGCCTGAATGCATTTCTTGCTGTAGCTCAGGCGAACAAAGATAATGACTTTATGTGTTGCCCATGTGTTGATTGTCGGAACGTCAGAGAGCACTCTTCCGAAAGAATCCTTCATGGCCACCTACTTCGGAGAGGTTTCATGCCCAGCTATAATTGCTGGACCAAGCATGGAGAAAGAGGGGTTGTGATGGAAGACGATGATGAAGAAGAAGAAGATCCTTTGTTCCCTGAATACGGTGATACTGCAATGGAAGACAATGCAGAAGAAGGAGGTGATCAAGAACAGGCATCAGAAGAGCCCGATGATGATCTTGGCCGAGTTATTGCTGATGCAAGGGAAGACTGTGAAAGTAAATTGGAGAGGTTGAAGCTGGACAACATGTTACAGGATCACAAAAAGTTGTTCTACCCAAATTGCGAAGATGGTAGCACACAGCTCGGTACCACACTGGAGTTGCTGAAATGGAAGGCACAGAACGGTGTGACTGACAAGGCATTTGAGAGTTTACTTCAACTAATGAAGCCAAAACTTCCAAAGGATAACGAATTGCCTGAGAGTACGTACGAAGCAAAGAAAGCTCTATGCCCTCTAGGATTAGATGTGCAGAAGATACATGCATGCATTAATGACTGCATCCTCTACCGCGGTGACAAGTACGAGAATTTCGCTGAATGTTCGGTATGCACTACACTGCGGTATAAGATCAGAGCAGATGACCCTGGTGATATTGACGGCGAGCCCCCCCCCTCCGTAAGAGGGTTCCTTCTAAGGTGATGTGGTATGCTCCTATAATACCACGGTTGAAACGTCTGTTTAGAAACAAAGAGCATGCTAGGTTATTGCGATGGCACAAAGAAGACCGTAAGAAAGACGGAAAGTTGAGACACCCCACCGATGGATCGCAGTGGAGAAAGATCGAGAGAGACTTCCCGAACTTTACAGGAGAGGCGAGAAACTTATGGTTCGGTCTAAGTACAGATGACTTTAATCCTTTTGGGGAGCAGAGCTCCAGTCATAGCACCTGGCCCGTAACTCTATGTATGTACAACCTTCCTCCTTGGTTGTGCATGAAGCGCAAGTTCATTATGATGTCAGTTCTCATCCAAGGCCCGAGGCAACCTGTCAATGACATTGATGTGTATCTAAGGCCATTAGTGGAAGAACTCTTACAATTGTGGGGCAAACCAGGTGTACGTGTGTGGGATGAGAACGAACAAAAGCCATTTGACCTACTGGCGTTGCTTTTCGTAACCATCAATGATTGGCCTGCTCTTAGTAACATTTCCGGACATACAAACAAGGGATACAATGCATTCACACACTGTTTAGATAAGACTGACATTGTTTATTTGGATAAATGTAAAAAGGTTGTATACCTGGGGCATCGTAGATTTCTTCCGATCAAGCATCCCGTAAGAAAGAAAGGAGGGAAGCATTTCAGAGGTGAGGCAGATAACCGGAAGAAGCCTGAGCTCCGTAGTGGTAATGATTTATTCGATATGGTCAAGGACCTAAAAGTAATCTTTGGTAAGGGTGATGGCAGCCAACCAGTTCCGAACGGCCCTGATAAGCCCGCACCCATGTGGAAGAAGAAATCTATATTTTGGGAGCTACCCTATTGGAAAGTTTTAGAGGTCCGGTCTTCGATCGACGTGATGCACGTGACAAAGAATCTCTGCGTCAATCTTCTATGCTTCCTGGGCGTGTATTGGAAGTCAATAGATACGCCAGAAGCACGGGAGGACCAGCAACGTATGAAAGACCCAAGCGACAAGCACACGGATACATGGCACCATTACTTAAGCAGCTACGCTCTTACTAAAGCAGAGAAAAAAATATTTTTGAAGTCCTTTACAGTATCAAGGTTCCGTCTGGCTTCTCGTCGAATATAAAAGGGATAATAAACATGGCAGAGAGAAAATTCCTGAACCAGAAGTCTCATGACTGCCACGTGATTATGACACAGTTGCTTCCGATTGCATTGAGGGGGCTTCTACCGGAAAATGTTCGAGTACCCATTGTGAAGCTATGTGCATTCCTGAACGCAATATCTCAGAAGGTAATCGATCCAGAAATTCTGGCAAGATTACAGAGGGATGTGGTCCAGTGTCTTGTTAGTTTTGAGTTGGTGTTCCCACCATCCTTCTTCAACATTATGACTCATCTCCTGGTTCACCTATGTGAAGAGATTCATATTCTCGGTCCGGTATTTCTACACAATATGTTCCCCTTTGAGAGGTTCATGGGAGTCTTGAAGAAATATGTTCATAACCGTGCTAGGCCAGAAGGAAGCATCTCGAAGGGCTATGGAACAGAGGAGGTCATTGGGTTCTGTGTTGACTTTATTCCTGACTTTAAGACGATTGGTGTTCCTGAATCGCGGCATGAGGGGAGACTGAGGGGAAAAGGAACGCTGGGAAAGAAAACAATGATACCCAGGGACGAGCATTCTTTCACCAAAGCACACTACACTGTTCTACAAAATTCTATGTTCGTGGCTACGTATCTCGAGGAATACAAGAATATTGTACGCTCCACAAACCCGGGGAAGGATGACTCATGGATTAAACGCAAACACATGGAGACTTTCGGAAGTTGGTTGCAAACACATCTTATAAATGACACCACTGTTGAAGATCAGCTGTACATGTTGGCAGGGTCACCATCTTCGACTATTGGGAGTTTTCAAGGGTACGAGATAAATGGGAATACATTTTACACGATCTCCCAAGATAACAAGAGCACTAACCAAAACAGTGGTGTCCGCTTTGATACAACAAACGAGAATGGAAAAAATGAAACATACTATGGTTACATAGAGGAGATATGAGAACTTGAATATGGACCTTCTTTTTAGGTCCCTTTGTTCAAGTGCAAATGGGTCAACCTGAATGGAGAAGGGGTAAAGGTAGACCCGCTTTACGGAATGACAACAGTGGATCTCAACAATATTGGTTACAATGACGAACCATTCGTCCTAACCAATGATGTGGCTCAGGTCTTCTATGTGAAGGACATGTCCTCCAGACCGAAAAAAAGAAAAAATAAGAAAACAAATACATCATACGATGAGCCGAAGCGTCACATAGTTCTTTCAGGGAAAAGAAACATCGTGGGAATCGAGGACACGACAGACATGTCAGAAGATTATAATAAGTTTGTTGAAATTCCACCCTTCACAGTGAAAGGTGACCCCACCATCCCGTTAAATAACGAAGATGCTCCATGGTTACGACCGAAGCGATCATAAGCAAGGGACAAGGGTTCATGGACCATCTCTACACGAAGAAAATTCAGAAGACTAGATAGGGATGTTGTTGGTGATGTGTAATAATAAACGTGGAATATATGATCATAGTTTTGTTTGACCAATAATATGTATGGACCGGTCAAAAGCTGACAACTATGACCAGCCTGACTTCATTATTATCCCAACCAGCGGCACACCCACCCACTTTTCTGTTTCTCTCTCCTTCGTCTCGTTCATTGGGATGTGCGCTGCACACATGGCCGCCGTAATCAGCCCAGTGTGCAGCCGCGCATCCGGAAGGAGCGCAATGGCCGGCACATATTTCCCCTTTATCCCCGACCCCCCGCTTGAAAACAGAGTATACGTCCTGCCGTGCATTCGGTATGCATATATGCACTCAGTAGCCACGGTCGGGCTGTAGGCTGGCGTTTCTGATTGTTGTGTTCTACACCCCCCTTAAAGGTTCATCGACGAAATACAAATCACCCGGATACCTTGTATGCTCTGGACTCCCTCGGAGGATCACAAGAGAAAACAAAAATAATACAAGATAAAACAAAATAAAAAACATAAAGGAAAACAATAGAAAACAAAATAAATGATGATGATTGTTCATGGTTGGGACGAAATCCGAACAAAGTGACACAGAAGAAGAAGACGCAAACCGAAAAACTCTAGAAACCGATTTGTGGTTTTGTACGTAAACACTCTACGGCCAGTGAGACAAGGAGTCTGTTAATTATGTTGCTATTAATGTAATTGTTACTAATTTTAAAACAATATAAGATATTTATATTCAAATTATATGCAAATAGTAAAATAGTTAATAGTTTGAATAGTTAGAATAATTATTTAGTTAAACAGAAAATGGATTTGAATTATTTATGCAAATTCAAGCAATTTTCATGTTGAAATTTTTGTCAAATTCGAAAGTATATAAAAGTTATTCATGTGCATATTTAAACAATTTTCAAATTATGGCGCTAAAACATTTGGGTGCGCAGGGTGGCACCAAATTTCGAAATACTTTTGTTCCCGGCCCGTGCCACCAACCGGGACCAAAGGGGGTACCTCTAGTCCCGGTTGGTTGCACGGGCCGGGACTACAGGCCCATTTGTATAAATATCCAGGCCCTCTCTCCAGGCCGAGCAATCACCCGTGACCGACCGGACTAGCCTAGGCGAAGCCCTACGGGCGGCGGGGATGGATACGAAGATCCCGCCGGTGCTGGCTCCGCCTGCGGGGATGAATTAGGCCGTAGATTGGTCGGGGGACGAGTTTGGGACGGGAATGCATTCATATATTAAAAAGGTCCCAAGACCGGTGCTTACATCCGGGGGGGCGGTGCGGACACAGGCGGCCGGCCGTTTCTTGACGACGGCCCTGTTGGCCGTCCTTACATGCATGGGGCGGCGGCGCAACCACAGGCGGCCGGACGTTTCTTGGGGGGGGGGGTAGCGACCAAGGTACTAGTTGGCGGGGGCGCGCCGGCGCCGGCCTAGTCCTCCTCGTCGGAGGATATGCAGTGGTAGGGAGGCTGGACCCACAGGTGGGCAGGCAGCTGGGGAGCGCCAGCCGGTGGGGGCTGCGGAGGCATTGGGGGGGGGGGGGGGGCGCCCTCCGGTGGCGGCGGCAGCTCCTCCGGCGACCATTCGCCGCCGGTCCAGGCCCAGCTCATGTCGTACTCGAGGCCAGGGGCAGCGACTGTGGCGCGCCCTGGTCCGTCGCCGACTCCCTCTCGGCGTTCATCGCTTGCCACCACGGCGTCGGCGGTGGAGGGGGCGGCATCGCGGCCGCGTCGGCATCCGCGCCGCTGGCCGCGTAGGCGAAGACCTGCTCCCAGCGCTTAATCTCGTCCTCACGAGGGAGCGGCGGGAGGCCTCGTAGGCGGCCTCCATAGAGGACTGCAGCTCGGGGTCCTCCTCGTCGTCGAGGATGTCCTCCTCGAACCACAGCTCCGGCTCGCTGCCGGGCGGCGACGCTGGGTACGTCTTGACGTTGGGCTCCTCCGGGGGCGTAGGGAAGTAGGAGCGGCGGCGCTGGTCGTGCTCCTGCTGGAACCACACGTTCCAGTTCGGGGAGTTCCGCGTGTAGGCGGGGTCCCTGAGGAGGTGGGCTGGCAGGAGCGTGCGCCGGCGAGCTATCTCCTCGCGAGCGCCTTCGTTGGTCGGGGCTGGCGGCGCCGGGATCCGCTGCGGGTTGAGGTGCCAGCCGTCCGGGAGGTGGACGTCCGGCCAGAAAACCGGCGTGGCGTGCTCCCAGTGCCACGTCACCTCCTCCTTCCGCACGTACCAGCGGAACCTTTTGCCTGGCGCGGCGCGAGGCGGCGGGTTGCGCGCTGCCGGAGGTGGTGCGGGGAGACGCGGGCTGCCCCCGATCCGGATGCCGCCCGGACCGAAGCGGAACGCCTCACGCGGTGGGGGGAACGCCGCCGCCTCTCTGTCCGGCGCCGCTGGAGGACCCGGCCTCGTGCTCGTTCTTGGCGTGCTTGAACCAGCGGCGGGGCGACATGGCTAGGGTTAGGGTTCATGCTGGGAGCGGGGTGTGCCGGTGTACGGGGCGGCGGGGCCCTTTAAAAAGGACCCGGGCGGGGATGGCATGCCAACCGGCGGCGAGAACGTGGCGGCAGTTGCAGGTTAGGCATGAATGCGCGGGGAAGCCGAGGCAGGGGCGTGTGGCCACTGGGTCGCTAGCCGGTGGGCCCTTTTTGACCGTTCGTGGCCACGGGTTGGGAAGTGGGGGGCGCGGGGAAGCCGAGACGGCCACTCGGTCGCTGGCCAGTGGGCCCTTTGACCACGCGCGGCTGCGGTTATGAGTCTTAATTAAAGACGTGGGGACGTGGGACCATGCGAGGCAGCCACTGGTTCGCTGACCAGTGGCCCCTTTGACCCCGCGTGGCCGCGGTTGGGGAAGGCGAGGCGGCCACTGGGCCGTTTGCCAGTGGGCCCTTTGACCGAACGTGGCCAGTGGGCTTAATTAAAGACGTGGGAAAGGCTGCGTCCCTGGCCAGTGGACGCGGTTGGGGAAGGGGAGGCCGGTTGGGGATTACGAGGCAGCCATCCGCTGTGTCGCTGCCTGTCCCTGTCCCTTTTCCGACTATTTCTTTAAATAAAATGGTCATTTTTTTGTGCTTCTATTATATGAGATGGCCATTTTTTTTTACATTTTTTTTGTGCTTCTAAATTGGACCCCTCTTATGTTTTGTTCACTTTCCGCCAATGGCTACAGGAATGGCGCTGGAACAAACACATCAACTAGAACAAAGACAGGAACAAACATCTCCCTCTAATATATTCGTCTGCGAGTTCATTCGTCAGACGGGAATTACCTTAATGTACGTCAGTCGTCAATTTTTCTTATTAGCATCTATTTCAGTAATATATATTGACCACTCTTCTTTATATTAGATCGAACGGCTCCGGGACGGTCTTCTACCAAGGGAGCGCATATGAGCAATTCAGGAGGAAATTACGGGCTAAATTTTATTTTGTAATTCCATCGGTCATGTAATATGCTCCATATACTTAGCTTATGTAATATAAGTGTTCCTTATTTTTCTATATATACGTATTACTTATTCACGGAGGTCCGGGGAGGGGCCACCGAGGCTCCTCTCTTGTCGTGGGATCCGGAGGTTGAAGGGAATATGCCCGAGAGGCAATAATAAAATGGTTATTATCTTATTCCTTATTTATGATGAATGTTTATTTCTCATGCTAGAATTGTATTAACCGGAAACGTTGATACATGTGTGCTTAATAAACAAACAATGGTTCCTAGTAAAGCCTCTCTTTTAACTAGCTTGTTGATTAATTGATGATCAAGGTTTCCTGATCATGAACATTGGATGTTATTAATAACGGGGTCATGTCATTAGAAGAATGATGTGATGAACATATACCCAAAGAGAATATAGCAATGCGATCAAGTCATTTAGTTTACATTGTTATATCAAACATACGAAGTAACTTATTCCTTAGACCATGAGATCATGTCAATCGCTGATATTGGAAGAGTGCTTTGATGGCATCAAACGTCACACCGTAACAGGGTGACTATAAAGATGTCGTTAAGTATTCGGAAAGTATTAGTTGAGGATCATGGATCAAGAGTGGAATTTGTCCATCCAAATGACTGAGAGATATACTCTGGGCCCTCTCGGTGATATCACATCGAAACCGCTTGCAAGCACGTGATATGATCACAAGGATGTTATATCACGGGAACGAGAAAAGAGTACTTGTCGGTAACGAGATTGAACAAGGTATGGTTGATACCAATGATCGAATCTCGGACAAGTAAAATATCGCGAGACAAAGGGAATAGTTCACGACGTTGTTGGTTCACACGATCACGAGAGTCATCGTTGAATATATAGGAGTCATCACGGTTCTCCAGATCCCGCTGTTGATTATTGATCGGAGAGGAGTCTCGATCATGTCTATCTTATTCGCGAACCGTAGGGTGACACACTTAAGGTTCGATGACGCATTTGAGAGGATACGGAATATCGGAGAAAAGTTTGGACAGCACCGAAATTGTTTCGGGGAATATTGAAATAGTCACCGAAATTGTTTCGAGTAATTTTGAAATAGTTCAAGGGGATTCTTATCAAATTGTTGTTAATAGATTTAACAACTAACTCAAGGGGTTATATGTTAATGTTTGTTAATGGAATTAACAAATATTAAAATAAAGAAATAAATTTTTTTATTTATTTATTAAAGAAAACCCTTGGGATTTTGAGTGGGAATTAATGGAAGAATGAGTGGGTTGAGTGGAGACTGCACTCACATGATGAGGGAGAGGTGGAGGCAGCCAAACATTCGTGGCTGCCATCCCCTCCTATAAAAGGAGGGGTGAGAGCTCCCTCTCCCCCACACACACACTTGTGTCATCTCTTCCTCCCTCCTGCCGCTGCTCCACCACTTGTTCGTGCGCTTGGCGAAGCCCTGAGCAATGTTTTTCTCCACCACACCACGCCGTCGTGCTGCTGGAGTTCCGAGGGATCCTCTACTTCCGCGCCCCGCTGGAACGAGGGAACGGAGGTCGTCATCAACCGTACGCGTGACCGATCACGGATGCACCGCCAGATTGCGGTGCCCATCTTCTCGCTATCGGGATCGGTGTGAGTACGACTACGCCAACAACGAGATTTGATCTCGTACCACTTTGAGTCTTCGAGGGTATGTGTTCTCCTTAACCCTCTCGTTGCCCGTTGCACTTCGTCTCCTAGATTAGATCTTGGCCTTTCGGGTGTCTCTCGCGTAGGAAAATTTTTGTTTTCTATGCAACGAACCATTCAGTGGTATCAGAGCCGGATCTATGCGTAGATGTTTTGTACGGGTAGAACACATAGGTGTATGTGGGCGTTGATGATCATGTTATTACCTCCTTGATTATTTTATGATCTTAGTGGCATAGTGGGATGAAGCGGCCCGGACTAACCTTACATGTCCACGTACATGAGACTTGTTCCACAACTGACATGCAACTTGTATTGCATAAGTGGCTGGCTGGTGTCTGTTTCTCCTACTATAGTTAAGATCTAATCTACGAAGGGTTGTTAAAAATGTGTTTATCAACGTTGTGGTTGATGTTCGTAGGTATGAACGGTTCTATCATCGAAAGCCCTAAGCCACGTAAAATATGCAAAAATAATTTAGAGGCGTCTAACTAGTTTTTGCTGGGCATGTGATGTGATATGGTCAATATTACAAATTTGATTATGAGATGATCTATTTTGTAAATTATTGATATACCGGAAGGTATCCATATGATTGTCTTCTTCTTGATGGACAATCAAGATTGGGTGCCATGGTACTTGGTACCACGTCGGTGGAATGATGGAGATCATACCATGATGCACATGATGGAGATCAAGTGCAAGGAGGACCATATCATATCACGTTATCCTTACATGTGATGTTTGTGATGTTAATCCTTTTATGCATCTTGTTTTGCTTAGATAGCGACGGTAGCATTATAAGATGATCCCTCTCACTTAATATCAAGATAATAATGTGTTCTTCCTTAAGTATGCACCGTTAAGAAAGTTCGTCGTTTCGAGACACCACGTGATGATCGGGTGTGATAGACTCAACGTTCGCATACAATGGGTGTTTTCAAGCCTAGCATGTACAGACATGGCCTTGAAACACACGCAATACTACGGTTCTACTTGGCGAGCCTAGCATGTACAGACATGGCCTCGGAACACGTAACCGAAAGGTAAAGCATGAGTCATATGGATGATATGATGAACATGTCGATGTTCGCCTTTGAAGCTACATCATCTCACGTGATGATCGGTTTTGGTGTAGTGAATTTGGTTCGTGTAATCACTAAAGACGACTAAGAGGGATGTTGTTTTTGAGTGGGAGTTCATGGCTTAATTTTGAATTAACTTGAACTTATTTATCATGAACAACAAATCAAAGTGAATTTGCACAAATTGTAGTATTCATTGGCATCCACATAACTACCTTACACTTAGATTGTTAATTGAGATATAACTGTTATGATCTGGTAAATACCATTTAAGATTGGTACCGTAGTAGTGAAATTTAAAATTGAGTCCTATTGTAGATTTTTGGTATTTCCTACCTAGCTCCATATGGTTAATGATTGATTGATCTAGAGAGCAAATAATTCCTACTTAGAATCCAGAGTCATGGTTGCATTCGTATTACTTTATCTTCAAAAGAATGTTTTGTTGATCAAAGTGATTTTGGAACTGAAAAAAAAATTGTTTTCAGAAACAATCAAGTGAAAAGATATATTGATATCTAGAAACTTATTTGTTGCAACATGACCGAGTATAATTTAGCGTGACAATGTTTGCTTATATTATCTGAATATATGCAAATTTAGCGTGACAATGTTTGCTTATATTATCTAAATATATGCAATGATTGAAGACGCTAGGCGTTTGAATATTCCAAGAAGTTGGGCGCTAAAAATTATCCTCTAAATTCTTTCCTTCGAGCTATAGTAGCTTAATCATAAAATTGTTATGATGGGATGGATTAGAAGTATGGGTAAAGTAGTTTACCTTACTTGGAAATTGCTAAGAGTGGAATCTAGAAGAATGCTATTAATATGGTGATATTAGTAGAACAATCAAACTCAAAGTGTGACTCAATGGGTGATAGTATATGACTAACACGCCAAAGAAAATGAGCTAGTACGACTAGCATTGTTTGATGTTGAATGATTCTTCTGTAAAGGAAAGGGAATATTGAAAATAGAATTACAAATAGATATATGGCAAAAAAAAAGATAACTGGAAAAGTCCAACTCAGGAGTATATACTTGATATACGAGTTATAGATGTATTACTAGTTAACAAAGTATTTTTGGGTATTTTGATACCACATTGGTTGGTATGAGTTGTCATACAAAGCAACGCAATGCAAGAAATACAAGGGCCTAAAAGGAACTAGTAATAGATGTGGAATCGATTATGACAAGAACATAAATAAAGTGTTATTGTGTTCATTGTAGTATCGAACCAAACATTCAAGATTTATTTTAAGAACTTAATAAGTTGTTATTTTGTTCTAGTCTTTTGTGAGAACAAATGAGATTGTTCAAACGATGACCATATTCCATAATTGATGGATATGTTAATATAAATCATGTTGGTAAAGTAAACATCTATAAGACTGAATGCTAAACGTTGCAAGACGTAAAAGATTTTCACTTAAATTGTGACACCACCATTTTAGTTCATATCGGAAAGGAAAACATGAAGGAACTCCATATTGATGGACTTCCGGAGTCATTTTGTTTTGAATAAATTGACGCTTGTGAGACCTCTTCCAAAAGATGACTAGAATTCCGTTCATAGGCCAAAGTAGAATGGAAGACTAATTTAGTGGAGATTATACATATTGATGTATATAGTCTATTATGTGTAGTCATGTATGGTGGATTAATTTTTCCTTCATAAAATTCTATCGACAACTTGAGTAGATATGTGAGTATATCTATTTAAAGGGAACGGAGTTTGACATTTTGAATTGGTTCAAAAGGTTGTTAATATGAAGTTAAAATCAATGTAACAAGATAATCAAGTATTTATGATTGGATCATAAAGGATAAAGTTTGAGTTACAAGTTTAGCAAAACATCTGAGAAGTTGCAGAATTGTTCTACAACTTATACTTCTCGAATACCCCACATTAGATTGGAGTATTCAAAAGACAAAATCAAACCCTGTTTGACATGGTAAGATTAATAAAATTGCCATTATAATTTTGTAGTTTATACATTAAGGACAACCGCTTTTACACTGAAAAGAGCACCATCAAGATCCGTTGAAATTGACAACATATACGATATGGTTTGGGTAGTGACCCGAATTGTCATTTTCTTAAGTTTTGGTATGCATAGCATGTGTAAAATGTTTACAACCAAAATAGGATAAATATATGTTTATAAGGTTATTCTAAAGAATACATTGGGTATTTCTCCTATCACCGAACCAAAAGACAAATGTTGTTTGTCAGAAAGAGTTGATTTCTCGAGAAAGTAGTTCTTGCGAAACAAGTGAGTGGGAGCACAGTACAAACTCAACGAGATTAGAGAATCTTCGTTATCATGTCGAGAGTAGCGCAGCACTAGAAGTTGTTCCGGGGTTTACTATTTTGACTAAGTAGAAGACACTACAAATGTTGTAGATACTTCAAATGAGTTTGCGAACTGTACCAGTAAAGTCCAAAAACTTTGTACTTAGAACAACTTGTGGTTTAAGTGTAAAGTGTTGTTTTGACAACAAAAGGACCTGGACCTTATAAAGGAATCAAATGATGGGCCCTGACTTCGTAAAATTGACTATGAGTCATTATATCCGCCATAGTATCCTTGTATGAATATCAAGTATGTGACTTGGTAGTCCTTTCGATAGGCATGATGCCTAACGATATCAAAAGGGTCTATATAGTGACAAAGACATGGATTTTACATCCTTTGAAAGTTGTACTTATTGAAAAGTTGTTTCGACGAAGTACAAAGAGTTGACTACTACAAGATGTTGATCTTCCGTAGTGATGCTTTAGTCTTTGCGGATAGTTCTAGCAAAAGGTTACATATTATGATATGGAAATTGAATAACAAAACCAACTCTCCTCTCGAGGAAGTTTGATCAAGGATGTGTACTTGACACAGTCTGAGAGTTTTGTAAAATTCAAAAGGTTGCTAGAAAGGCATGCACACTTTAATGGTTGAAGTGAGCATAACGAAGTTGAAATCTTTACCTTAATGAAGTTATCAAAAGAGTTTGGTTCCATCATGAACGATAAAGATGCTTGTAAAGTTACAAGAAATCAAGTGGGAGCGCTATGACATATTTCCAATACTTTATGTAGATGACATATGGTTAATTGGAAAATATGTATTTTAAATTAACACGGTTAAGATTTTCGATTTCATATTGATGAAAGGCTTAGAAGATATTGGGCTTCGATATCTATAAAAGATGGATTGAAGCGCCTGATATGATTGAAGCCAAATTACATAGATGAAATATTGAAGTAAGTCAATATAAAAATGATAAGAAGGAGTCTTGTCACATGGAAAATAATTGAGCAAGATTCATGTGTTTTGACACATGATGAGCATCATTGAAATTGAGATTTCTAAGTCATGTTTCCATGCTATGTATACAACCACATGAGTCCTATGCTATAAAATGTTATAGCAGGATAATTCATATGATGATTAGACAATAGTGGGAGAGATCCTTGTGTCATTTTCGAAATGCTAAGGATATGTTTTGCTATGTAGTAATGACAAAATATTAGTTGTAATATGTTACACTAATAGTCTTGTCATTTATTCAAGAAATTTTATCTCAATTAAAATATGTGATGAAGGGTAGCACAATAAGATGGAAGAAAGTTCCATTCTGGATTTGAAAGAGTTTCAAAATTAAAATATTGTGACAGATACTACAACAAAGGCTAAAGTACATCGTTGTGTTGACAACTGATAATAAGCGTATTTTGTGTCAAGGAGTTCTTTATTGAACTTGGTGAATTTCCAAGAATACTGAAACTATGAAGCTACATTTTCACAATGTTAGTAACATCAGTTTAAGCTGAGGAATTAAGGTATCACCGGAACTTGGTGAATTTCCAAGAATGCTAACACTATGAAGCTACATTTTCACAATGTTAGTGACATCAGTTTAAGCTGAGGAATTAAGTTTTCACTGATTGACCATATATATACAAATCCATCTCATTAGAGAATGAGTGATGCATGTAGACGCAAAGAACATGCAAATACAATAGGACCTGAACAGTTCAGATCTTTTTGATAAAGTTTACCACATGCGAAGCATGGTAATAACACTGGAACGCCATATGTGTTAAGTGCTTACAGACTAGATTATTGACTCTAGTGCAAGTGGGAGACTGAAGGGAATATGCCCGAGAGGCAATAATAAAATGGTTATTATCTTATTCCTTGTTTATGATGAATGTTTATTTCTCATGCTAGAATTGTATTAACCGGAAACGTTGATACATGTGTGCTTAATAAACAAACAATGGTTCCTAGTAAAGCCTCTCTTTTAACTAGCTCGTTGATTAATTGATGATCAAGGTTTCCTGATCATGAACATTGGATGTTATTAATAACGGGGTCATGTCATTAGAAGAATGATGTGATGAACATATACCCAAAGAGAATATAGAAATGCGATCAAGTCATTTAGTTTACATTGTTATATCAAACATACGAAGTAACTTATTCCTTAGACCATGAGATCATGTCAATCGCTGATATTGGAAGAGTGATTTGATGGCATCAAACGTCACACCGTAACAGGGTGACTATAAAGATGTCGTTAAGTATTCGGAAAGTATTAGTTGAGGATCATGGATCAAGAGTGGAATTTGTCCATCCAAATGACGGAGAGATATACTCTGGGCCCTCTCGGTGATATCACATCGAAACCGCTTGCAAGCACGTGATATGATCACAAGGATGTTATATCACGGGAACGAGAAAAGAGTACTTGTCGGTAACGAGATTGAACAAGGTATGGTTGATACCAATGATCGAATCTCGGACAAGTAAAATATCGCGAGACAAAGGGAATAGTTCACGACGTTGTTGGTTCACACGATCACGAGAGTCATCGTTGAATATATAGGAGTCATCACGGATCTCCAGATCCCGCTGTTGATTATTGATCGGAGAGGAGTCTCGATCATGTCTATCTTATTCGCGAACCGTAGGGTGACACACTTAAGGTTCGATGACGCATTTGAGAGGATACAGAATATCGGAGAAAAGTTTGGACAGCACCGAAATTGTTTCGGGGAATATTGAAATAGTCACCGAAATTGTTTCGAGTAATTTTGAAATAGTTCAAAGGGATTCTTATCAAATGGTTGTTAATAGATTTAACAACTAACTCAAGGGGTTATATGTTAATGTTTGTTAATGGAATTAACAAATATTAAAATAAAGAAATAAATTGTTTTATTTATTTATTAAAGAAAACCCTTGGGATTTTGAGTGGGAATTAATGGAAGAATGAGTGGGTTGAGTGGAGACTGCACTCACATGATGAGGGAGAGGTGGAGGCAGCCAAACATTCGTGGCTGCCATCCCCTCCTATAAAAGGAGGGGTGAGAGCTCCCTCTCCCCCACACACACACTTGTGTCATCTCTTCCTCCCTCCTGCCGCTGCCACTACAAGAAATGTGTTGATACATGACGTTCTCGTAACGACGGTGAACGAAATCGTCATAGAGTTGTGACGATTTCAAACAAGATCGTCGTAAGTTGTTTGAGGGGATAAAAACCCTGTAAAATAACGACGATTTGAGTTAAAAACGTCGTACCCATATAAGATGAGATCGTCATAAACGGTGCGTGTGATCCGAAGCTTTATTTTTTAACAGATTACGACGAATATAAATCGTCATGACGCTGCAACGTATACACATTTATTTGATCTGGATGACCACCTCATCAATTTTTGCCAACGTGTAATGTTCAGTTGTCATTTACTTGCTTATGTGTCAATCCATAGCTTCACTTGCCTACCAATGACATGTGGGGCCAGCCCCACAAACTACACCTACGTTTGCACCTGACGTGGCCTGAAGTTAGTTTTTTTTTTTTTGCGCCAAAATAATGTTGTGCGGGTAGAGGGACTCGAACCCTGCACCTCGAGCACACATACGAGCAAGACAACCACTAGGCCAACTCACGGTT
This sequence comes from Alopecurus myosuroides, assembly GCA_028641055.1. Lineage (NCBI taxonomy): Eukaryota > Viridiplantae > Streptophyta > Magnoliopsida > Poales > Poaceae > Alopecurus > Alopecurus myosuroides. Next base: position 8,230,514 of record CM054062.1, read on the forward strand.
GCTGTCCATTCACACCATTCGGCGAACTTAAGGACAAATCGAAGCTACGTGGCCACCTACGAATATTCGCCAAAAAAGGTTGCGGGTAGAGGGACTCGAACCTGCACCTCGAGCACACATACAAGCACCACAACCACTAGGCCAACTCACGGTTGCTGTCCATTTACACCATTCGGCCTACTTAAGGAAAAATCGAAGCTACGTGGCCTCAAGCTCACCTATGAATATTCGCCCAAAAATGTTGTGGGTAGAGGGACTCGAACCCTGCACCTCGAGCACACATACAAGCACCACAACCACTAGGCCAACTAACGTTTTTTGTCCGTTTACACCCTTTGGCCTACTTAAGGAAAAACCGAAACTAGTTGGGCTGCTTCCCTCTTCGCATGGGCCGATTTTTTTTTTCTCGGGGCGGTTGGGGGGAATGATTCCCACTTCGCATGGGCCGAAATTTGGCCTGTGTAGCTAGTGCTGGAGCAGGTTCTCACAGCTAGTTGGGTTGGGCTAGATATTAACTTTTTTTATTCCTGTTTACATTTATATAATTTGAATTTCACCTTCAAATTGACCGAAACCAATTTTGTAAAATTTGTAAAATTATTTACAATAATATCTTGGTGTATCTCTGAACATGAAATGTGGTATAATAACTTCATAATTTTATTTGGTGCATCTCTCTAACATATTTTTGGTAGTTGCTTCACAAAAAAAAACCTTTTTTGACACTCCGAAAATGAAAAAATGGTATTTTTATTAAGAGAAAAATAAAAATTTCTTCGTGAACATTGTTCGTGCTTCCAAGATGCATGTTTGTGTGGAATATGGTGACATTTAAACAAACTATGCCATGAGTGTGGCCAAAACATCCGTCATTTCGCCCGAAAGCCATGAATCTTCGTACGAGATAGCTCATTTTTGTGAACACATTTTTAACCAAACTGTCGTATTCCAAGTTTATTATTTTTGGTGGATACTAGGACATATATAACAACACCACGCGAAGATCTTGCATCGTTTCGAGTTTTTTTGAATTTTCTGGAATTTTCAAAGCCGGTTTCGGAAAACGGTCAAAACGGGGGACATGACCGTTCGTACCTAGGTGTTGAATATTGATAAACTCTTGGTGTATCTCTATTGAAATAGGTACTTGGGTACCTAAAAATGATTTTTGCAAAAAATAAAGAGAAAACTACGAGGCACCTGTAGTTCAAATTTGGCTCGGTTTCAGCGGAATCGGCAGAAATTTGTCTTTTTCGAAAGAGGTGTATTTTGAGCTATTGAGAGGTAGTAAGTTTGTTATTTGTAGATAAAATATGACATAATATATTTAGAATTTTACTTTGTACAATTATGCAACATATTTTGTGTATGTGCTTCACAAAAAACCCTAGTTTTGACACTCCGGAGATAGAAAATGGTATTTTTATTAAACGAAAAATAAAACTTTCTTCGTGAACATTGTTAGTTGCACCAATATGCATATTTGTGTGGAATATGGTCACATTTCAACAAACTATGCCATGGATGTGGCCAAAACATCCGTCATTTCGCCCGAAAGCCATGAATCTTCGTACGAGATAGCTCATTTCTGTGAACACATTTTGCACCAAATTATCGTATTCTAAGTTTATTATTTTTGGTGGATACTAGGACATATATAACAACACCACGCGAAGATCTTGCGTCGTTTCGAGTGTTTTTGAATTTTCTGGAATTTTCAAAGCCTGTTTCGGAAAACGGTCAGAACGGGGGACATGACCGTTCGTACCTAGGTGTTGAATATTGATGAACTCTTGGTACATCTCTATTGAAATAGGTAGTTGTGTATCTAAAAATGATTTTTACAAAAAATCATGAGCAACATATGAGGCACCCGTAGTTCAAATTTGGCCCGGTTTCAGCGAAATCGGCAGAAATTTGTCTTTTTCGAAAGAGTTGTATTTTGAGCTATTCAGAGGTAGGAAGTTTGTTATTTGCAGATAAAATATGACATAATATATTTAGAATTTTACTTTGTACATTTTTGCAACATATTTTTGGTAGGTGCTTCACAAAAAAACCCAGTTTTGACACTCCGGAGATGGAAAATGGTATTTTTATTCAACGAAAAATAAAACTTTCTTCGCGAACATTGTTAGTTGTACCAATATGCATCTTTGTGTGGAATATGGTGACATTTAAACAAACTATGCCATGGATGTGGCCAAAACATCCGTCATTTCTCCCGAAAGCCATGAATCTTCGTACGAGATAGCTCATTTCTGTGAACACATTTTCCACCAAATTATCGTATTCTAAGTTTATTATTTTTGGTGGATACTAGGACATATATAACAACACCACGCGAAGATCTTGCGTCGTTTCGAGTTTTTTTGAATTTTCTGGAATTTTCAAAGCCTGTTTCGGAAAACGGTCAGAACGGGGGACATGACCGTTCGTACCTAGGTGTTGAATATTGATGAACTCTTGGTACATCTCTATTGAAATAGGTAGTTGTGTATCTAAAAATGATTTTTACAAAAAATCATGAGCAACATATGAGGCACCCGTAGTTCAATTTTGGCCCGGTTTCAGCGGAATCGGCAGAAATTTGTCTTTTTCGAAAGAGGTGTATTTTGAGATATTGTGAGGTAGTAAGTTTGTTATTTGTAGATAAAATATGACATAATATATTTAGAATTTTACTTTGTACATTGTTTCAACATATTTTGTGTATGTGCTTCACAAAAAAACCCAGTTTTGACACTCCGGAGATGGAAAATGGTATTTTTACTCAACGAAAAATAAAAGTTTCTTCGTGAACATTGTTAGTTGTACCAATATGAATCTTTGTGTGGAATATGGTCACATTTAAACAAACTATGCCACGGATGTGGCCAAAACATCCGTCATTTCGCCCGAAAGCCATGAATCTTCGTACGCGATAGCTCATTTCTGTGAACACATTTTCCACCAAACTTCCGTATTCCAAGTTTATTATTTTTGGTGGATACTAGGACATATATAACAACACCACGCGAAGATCTTGCATCGTTTCGATTTTTTTTGAATTTTCTGGAATTTTTAAAGCCGGTTTCGGAAAACGGTCAAAACGGGGGACATGACCGTTAGTACCTAGAGGTTGAATCTTGATGAACTATTGGTACATCTCTATTGAAATAGGTACTTGGGTACCTAAAAATGATTTTTTCAAAAAATAAAGAGAAAACTACGAGGCACCTATAGTTCAAATTTGGCCCGGTTTCAGCGGAATCGGCATAAATTTGTCTTTTTCGAAAGAGGTGCATTTTGAGATATTGTGAGGTAGTAAGTTTGTTATTTGTAGATAAAATATGACATAATATATTTAGAATTTTACTTTGTACATTTTTTCAACATATTTTGTGTATGTGCTTCACAAAAAACCCAGTTTTGACACTCCGGAGATGGAAAATGGTATTTTTACTCAACGAAAAATAAAAGTTTCTTCGTGAACATTGTTAGTTGTACCAATATGAATCTTTGTGTGGAATATGGTCACATTTAAACAAACTATGCCACGGATGTGGCCAAAACATCCGTCATTTCGCCCGAAAGCCATGAATCTTCGTACGCGATAGCTCATTTCTGTGAACACATTTTCCACCAAATTGTCGTATTCAAAGTTTATTATTTTTGGTGGATACTAGGACATATATAACAACACCACGCGAAGATCTTGCATCGTTTCGATTTGTTTTGAATTTTCTGGAATTTTTAAAGCCGGTTTCGGAAAACGGTCAAAACGGGGGACATGACCGTTAGTACCTAGAGGTTGAATCTTGATGAACTCTTGGTGTATCTATGTTGGAATAGGTACTTGTATACCTAAAAATAATTTTTGCAAAAAATCATGAGCAAACTACGAGGCACCTATAGTTCAAATTTTGCTCGGTTTCAGCGGAATCGGCAGAAATTTGTCTTTTTCAAAAGAGGTGTATGAAAAGCTATTGAGTGGTAGTAAATTTGTTATTTGTAGATAAAATATGACATAATATATTTAGAATTTTACTTTGTAAAATTTTGTAACATAATTTTGGTAGGTGCTTCACAAAAAAACCCTTTTTGACACTCCGAAAATAGAAAATGATGTTTTTATTCAATACAAAATAAAAGTTTCTTATATTACTCCGAGGTTGTGTGCAAATTTCTTATATTTTTGTGCTAATTTTAATTGAAATTTAAATATGTCATGTGATATTTTATTTTCCTACTTATTCACTATTTTTATAGTTACTTTTATTATTACCAAATTTTTTGGCTCCCACTTTCCCTCCAGGAGACACGGAAATTTCGGTTTAAGTCACTGCCCCGCGCCCAAACCCGCCCAAACCCTAGCATCAATTCACCCCCTCCTTTCTCTCTCTGCCCCGCCGCCAAACCCTAACTCGCCCAAACCCGCCGCCCCACCTTTGCTCCACACCATCGCCGGCAGATCCCGGCTGGCTCCGGTGGCTCTTCGCGCCACCAACCGCAGATCCGACACCACCTCCTCGTCCCCGCTCTATTCAATCTTCGTTCCACTCCCGCTGTCCGGGATCGATGCACCTACTAAGGGCGAGATCCCCGCCTTCCACCTGCTGCACCGGCGTCAAGGAAGACGCACCGCCATCTGCTGGACCTCGACGACGCCGCGAAGCCCTCGCGCCTCTGTCCGCCAGTAGCAACCAGTAGCGCGCAGGGAGGTCGCTGCTGCTCCTCTACTCGCGCCGCAGGCTGGGGAGCAGAGTTCCTCGTGGTCATCGTCGATGACGACACCCTGCGACAGGGGGAGGACCTGGCTCGCCACCCCCGGTGGCCGCCCAGGAAGGAGACTTCCACCACGATGAAAGGTTCTCCCCTTTTCTCCCTTTTTTCTTTCCCTTCTATGCTCCGATCTACCCATGGTTTCCAATTCGCTGGCGACCTGAGACGTGGATTTCCTAGTGTTGTTTGGCACCACATCTGAGAAATTCCACTGGAGCAGCAATATAGATTGACTGAATGATTCGTTCTTGCATGGATGGATGTAGGGCTCAGGTGCTCTACTTCGCCGTGACTATGCTCCTCCTGTCGGGCCACCAGGAGTACAGGACGTGTACTCAACCGTCGAGTGGCCGCTACAGCCCTGACCTACCTGCTACATGGATGAATGGCGACGCTTTTCACCGCCGTGCCCAGAGGATTGGGACCTTCTGCTCAGATTCAATACTGAGGTATCTCCCCACCACTCAATCTCAATCCTCCACTGCTTCTTCCCTCTGAAAATTCCATTATTTCTTTTGTGTCTTGAGCAGCCATCGGAGGAGAGTGGTGAATATCCTGGGAGCACTACGGCTGGCCAGCTCCTTCTTGTTCTGCTCCGAAACACCACATGAAGGTACCCCCGTTCATATTCCTCTCCTCTGATATGAGTTGTCATATGATTGTCCAACTACTAGGTCATGTTCAGTGGTTTAACTGATAATTATTTATTGCCATCTAGTTGAACGGTTATGACTCACTCCTAGCTGTGGTTAATCATCTAACTAGCAAACTGGATTTCACTAACTGACCGCTAATTATCTATGGTAGAATACTAGTCTTTGGGTTTAGTGTACCCGTGAAAACTCGGATCCACTCGTAAAACGCAATGCTACTAGTATGTATGTATGCAGTTTGCTTTATTCTTTTCACTCATTGTTCATATATTATAGTCTGCATATATTATTTACCTAGTCCTGTGATTCTAGGTGCAGCTAATGCTCACTAACCATCCAGATTATTACATACTACACATTACAAAATTGTTTTGGACCCTCTTTTGGACCCTCAAGTGTGTACTAGTCTGCCTGCAGGGTTGTAAACAAATTTCAGAGTGCAGCTATAAATCTTTATGTCGCTGGATCAATACATAGATCATTCTATTAAAATTGATTTTAAATATCACACCCTGCTCCTTATTGTATCCATCTCGCTATGTACTGATTGAATTTAATTGGTGTCACACCTTTCACCAGGGAGTAGGGCACCCTCGCCGCTCATGTCACCGGCAAGGGCGCAGCCGAGGCTGAGGCTGGAACTGGATATGGGGGATCTCCTCCAAAGCTCCAATCTGTCCGCAGCTGGATGCACCAAGAGGTGGAAGGCCATCAGCCAGGACACCACAGAGCATTGTCTACAGCGTCGAGGTATAAACTCTCTCGAGCCCTGCTGCTTTTATTTTGTATGGTTGGTTGGTTCCTCCAGGTGCACATCTTCTGTTGTATGTTCTAACCAAAACCACAGCACCGAGGAAGACATCACCGTTCTGTGAGAATTTTATTGCTGCTATAGAATTATTATCAACCACAGGTTATGCAAAACTTTATGTTCTTGTTTAGTGTGGCACTGTTTATCCTGGTGTTTGCACCTGTATCTAGTACGAAGCAATTGTCAGTTTCCCCTTTAAGGCGATGATTTGTTCAAATATTATGTCTTGTTAGTAATTTTGATGTGGTTTCAGTAGACAGCAACATATCCACTGTTGGTACTGTCTTTCAACTATTATTTCTACAGTTCAGTTTATTTCTCTAGCTGGTAATTCATTTGGACCAAATGGTGCTAAGTACTCTAATTATGTATATATGTCTGAATCCTTAACACAATCTTCTGTAATGGGCACTTGCTGATCTGACTTATTCAAATCGGGATTAGTGTGTACTAATAATATTTTTAGTGGTTGGCTGCTTGCATTAGATGTTTTATTAGGTTGAGGATACTACGTACTTTTGTCCTCATGAATTAAATGACATCTATTTTTTCTATCAGATTTACACATAGTATCATTTACACATCTAGCATCATTTACACATAGCTATTAAACTGCTTTGCATGTGTGTTAATATAAGTATGTAGTCACATTATACTTGCCTAATTTTTTGTCGCATGGAATCGAATTATTCCTGCCAGCTGTTGAAATCATATGCTAGAGTAGATGTTTCTACCTGTAGCTTCATGGAGCAAAGTGGCAGAATACATTAGTAACTAGAACTTGCAGAATAAATCATTTACTTTGGTCATTTTTTATTTGTTTTCTCTTTTAACCGTTCATATTTGCATCTTCCTTCCAGACGATGAACTGCATCGACTTAGTGGAGATGAGATGTCGAAGGCGACTGAATCGCACCCGCAGCATTGACACAAACTCTGTCCTGGCCGCCTCCTTTTGCTCCAACGGTGCGTCCTCCCATCTATGTTCTCCCACCCTCCTAAGCTTTGCAAACAATCTCCGCAAGTCGCTGAACTATTGTCATTTTAGTACTCCCTCCGTCTCAAAACAACTGTCATATGAATGGATGTACCTAGATGTGTTTTAGTACTAGATACATCTGTTTTAAACCATTTCTATGACACTTATTTTGAAACGGAGAGAGTATATAGATGGATGGAGGGAGTTTCTTTACACTGACATGCTCTTATTTCTACATATTCTTTTATTTGTGCTCTCACTAGGGACCGAATGTTTATATTACTCTTCCAAATATACATAGTGATGTTGCAGACTTCTGTGTTCATATTACTGTTCCAACGTTCACATTGCATATATTTCACTGAATCTAATCTTTGAAATATAAAAATGCAGCAATTGTCCCCCAAAAATGAAGTTATATGCAAGATATTGGACCTTACTTTGGTAACACAACACTGAAATATCTTCTCGACGGCCAGAAGAAGATGCAGCTCAAACTGTCTTGGTGAACCATTCCATTTGTGTGAACTTGCTGGGAGTGAACTTGTTGACTGTTTTATGTAATATTTAATGCAATGTTCCTGGTGAACTGTCAAAGTTTTCTATTATTAAAATGATGTAATGTAAGCTCTGAAATTCGAGTTCCTTTCTAATTTGTTTGCTATTCAATTTCCTGTATATTTTCTTGAAGTGAATAGCTCGAGAAAAAATATGCAGAAATTAATATGGGTTGTATTGTGTATTTAAAGTGGCCTTGGCCCACTCGTACTGGATTGAATATGTTTTGTCTCTCGATTACTGGACTGGAGAAAAAGGCTATGATTTGTCTCTCGATTACTGGACTGGACCAAAAATTACGTGGGCTTTGAAAGGCCATGGCCCAAATAGTATAATTAGAAACCTCCCTAAAAATGCAAATAAAATACTAAAATAAATGAATCATAGAAGGGCCATGACCCCAAAATGAAATGGACCGTAAGAAGGCAAGGCCTAAATAGAAAATGGACCAGCAAAGTCTAGATTTGTTGGGCTAGGCCCATGAAGATCACTGAAATGGACCGGGCTGATTTTGATCCACGACGATTTCATTTCGTCACGATTTTGCCACGTAGGACTGGCCACGTCGGAGCTGATGTGGCCTGGCTGAACTACGCGTGACGATTTTGAATCGTCATAATATTACGACGGTCCAAAATCGTCGTAGACATTCACGACGATTTTTTAGAAATCGTCGTTGTGGTTCATTTCTGACGCTCGGTTTTCAACGATTTGTTTTTCGTCATTAGATCGTCATGAACGAACTATAGTGACGATTTAGTGACGAAAATAGAGCGTCGTGTATCAGCATATTTCTTGTAGTGTGCTCCACCACTTGTTCGTGCGCTTGGCGAAGCCCTGAGCAATGTTTTTCTCCACCACACCACGCCGTCGTGCTGCTGGAGTTCCGAGGGATCCTCTACTTCCGCGCCCCGCTGGAACGAGGGAACGAAGGTCGTCATCAACCGTACGCGTGACCGATCACGGATGCACCGCCAGATTGCGGTGCCCATCTTCTCGCTATCGGGATCGGTGTGAGTACGACTACGCCAACAACGAGATTTGATCTCGTACCACTTTGAGTCTTCGAGGGTATGTGTTCTCCTTAACCCTCTCGTTGCCCGTTGCACTTCGTCTCCTAGATTAGATCTTGGCCTTTCGGGTGTCTCTCGCGTAGGAAAATTTTTGTTTTCTATGCAACGAACCCTTCAGAGGTCCGGGGAAGGGCCAACGGGCTCCTCTCTTGTCCTGGGATCTGGGAGGTCCGGGGAGGGGCCAACAAGGCTCCTCTCTTCTCCTGGGATCTGGGAGGACTGGAAGCCCTCAGCAGGTTCATCGCAAGGTTAGGCGAGCAAGCGCTTCCTTTCTATAAGCTGCTAAAGAAAATAGATAAGTTTGAGTGGACGCCAGAAGCAAAAAAGGCGTTCATCGATCTGAAAAGAGTGCTGAGAGAAGACGCATATTGGAAACGCCACAGGAAAGGGAGCCCCTCTAGCTTTACCTAGCCGCAACAAATCAAGTCGTCAGCACGGTGATTCTCGTCGAGCGGCCGGAGGACGGAAAGACATATGGTCTTCAGAGACCAATATACTACATCAGCGAGGTGCTTTCGCCGTGCAAACAACGATACCCCACTACCAGAAACTCGCGTATGGAGTGGTCTTTACAGCTCACAAACTCAAACACTACTTCCAGGAGCATACCGTCACGGTGCTAAACGACACATCACTCGGTACTATCATGAACAATCCCATGGCATCCGGAAGAATAGAAAAATGGAGCATCGAGCTAGGCGCCTGGGATATAATATACACAGGACGTAACGCTGTAAAATCCCAGGTGGTCGTGGAGTTTCTGAGAGAGTGGACGGAGCTGCAAACCCCAGGACCCCCAGAATACACGAGCAACTGGATCATGTAATTCGACGGGTCAAAAAGAAACGAGGGAGCTGGAGCCGGAGTAATCCTCATATCGCCAAGGGGCGACAAGCTCCAGTATGTACCACGACCCGACTTCCCCCTGATGATCCAGCGTCCAACAACGATGCAGAATACGAGGCCCTACTACACGGCATGAAGATAGCGATTGCCTGCGGAGCCACTCGATTGATGATATACGAAGACTCAAATCTTATCGTGCAGCAGATGATGAAGGAGTGCGAAGGTGTCACAGATAACATGATCGCTTATCGCGACATGTACAACCTACTCGAAGGAAGTTTCAAAGGGTGCGAGCTGAAGCACATCGCACGATCAAGAAACGAGGAAGCAGACAGACTGGCGAACATAGGGTCGACAAACACCCCCGTTACACCAGGAATCTACTTCGAGAGAATAAGCAAACGACCAGTCAAGGTCAAAAAGCAAGGAGAAACACCCGCAGTAACAGAAACGGAGGACAACCAGCAAAATCGCCATTATCGAGCTCACCCATAACATCTCAAGGAAAGTCTTTCTGGTCGAGCCATCCTGGACACAGAAATACCTCGACTACCAGACAAACAGGCAGCTCCCAGCAGACATTTGCGAGGCTAGACAGATAGTACGATGCAACAAATCTTTTTGGGTGATCAAGGGGGAGCTATACAAGGAAAGCATATCAGGAGTGCTCCAAAGATGCACTGCACCCGAGGACGGCAAGAAACTGCTCTGCGACATACACCAAGGCGACTGCGGGCATCACGCAAGCTAGAGAGAAATCTTGGGGAAAGCTTTTCGAGCAAGATTTTATTGGCTCACGACGGCCAGAGACGCCAAATATCTCGTCGAGAAGTGCAACACCGGCCAAAGATTCGCGCCCAAGGCACACGCACCGGCCACAGAGCTCCACATGATCCCCATCTCTTCGCCCTTCGCTCAATGGGGGCTCGACATGCTAGGACCGCTACGGAAATCAACACCCGGAGGATACACCCATTTGCTAGTCGCAGTCGATAAATTCACCAAATGGATAGAGGCCATGCCAGTCACGTCGCAACACGCCGAGTGCGCCGTGAGATTCATTGACTCCATGGTTTGCAGGTTCAGTGACCCACACAACATCATCACAGGCAATAGGACCAACTTCACAGTCAAAGAAACCCAGGACTTCTGCAAGGAAAAGGGGATAACTCTCAACTTCGCCTCGGTAGCTCACCCGCAAACTAACGGCCAAGTCGAACAATCCAACGGATTAGTTTCGGCTGGCCTAAAGAAGCGACTACTCACTCGGCTACACCCAGCAGCAGGGCATTAGGCTGAAGAACTACCATCGGTGTTATGGAGCCTGTGAACAACACCAAACCAATCGACAAACTACACACCATTCTTCATGGTATACGGAGCTGAAGCCGTGCTACCCGAAGACGTTAAGTTCAGCGCCCCACGAGTCGTCGCGTACAGCGAAGCAACCTCCAACAAGGCACTCACAGAAGACGTGGACGCGCTCGATGAGATAAAGGACATCGCACTCGCCAGAACAACAGTTTATCAGCAATCGCGGCACAATCACCATAGTAGCCGCATACGCCAAATATATTTCGTGATAGGCGACCTAGTGTTGCGACTCAAGCAGAAAGAAGGACACAAGCTGGAGCCACCATGGGAAGGACCCTTCATCATACATGAAGTTATCCCAGGAGGCGCCTACCGCTTGAAGAATCCAAAGACATGCGGCATCTACTCCAACCCGTGGAACGTGGTGCACCTCCGCAAGTTCTACCCTTAGGATTTCATCCCCTACTCGCAAGAAATAAGGCTGTACCAGCCACATTGTAGCCCGAGCAAATAAATGGATTTTCAGCCATCGCAATAAAAACATGGTTTCTCAACCATAGCTACAAAGACTATACAGTCGCAGTTTTCATTTGTTTATTTTTTTCTTTACATGCTAAAGGTCACACCCCAACACACGGGGGCTACACCAAACTAGCATCAGCAAAATCTTTGAGTGCTCACACTCGATATAAAATTTTACAAGGTAACAAGGTACACATCTTATGAACACCTTAACCAATTAAACATACAAGGTCACAAGGTACACATCTTAACACACCTTAAAACTAAAAACATACAAGGTACATACACCTTAAGAATCTACAGCCATTGCCGAGCAGGCACCTCTTGAAGCAATCGCTCGGTCTCCATCGCTGTCAGTCGAATAATCTGCTCCGCAGCAGGATGCACAACCTCATAATGAGGGACAAAATCTACAGGTGGTCCTCAGGTGTCAGGGAGTCGCTTCACAGAATTAAAGTTAACCTCAGGGTGCCACAAACGCACGAAGGCGAGCGCCACCTGAGCACCACAGATGAGTTGCTGACCCACACACTCGCGAACATCCCCCACTCGACGGAATAGCCTCAGCAAACAACTCAAGCTATCCGGAACAACGCCGAAGGGGTAAAACGCCCGATGGACAGAAGTGAAGACCTCCCGGCAGGATTCCACAAACAGCTGCGCCTGACTCGCCCGGTACTGCAGAGTAGCCAAGATAAAACCTCTACTACGGTCAGACTAGAAATTGCTCGCGTGAGGGTTGGAGCTGCTTGACTCCTGAACAATACGATTGTCCATCCAGTGACCCTCACACGCCCAATCAGGCTCAACAACTGCATGGATAGCAAAAGTGTCAAACCACAAGCAACAATATCCAAAAAGCACTCAGGGGCTCGCGAGACTTATAGAGCATTCCCTTTGCAACGCTCGGCAGCTCCTCCATCACAAATTGTTCGCGATCTGCAGCAAGTTTTTGCTTCGACTTAGCAATATCCGCCACGCCTCGCAGAGCCTTGAGCTTACGCTCACCATCCACGACACGGTCACGGAGTGAAACGAGCATACTGGCAGCCGCAACCAACGGCTCAATCGAAGGAGCAGCTCCACTCGATGAACCTCCGCTGGAGCCCACAACCTGGAAACAACAACAAAGTTTCAGAGATGATATCATACCCCACTCGACGATGTACCACACAAACTCTTCGAGTGCTCGGGGGCTACTCCCATCGGGAGAATACAAAGTAAGGTGTGATAGAAAAACACTGACACTTTCAAAGCATCTCAATTGATAAAACAAAGTACGGGAATGCATCCCAAGGTTCATTACACACAAAAGCATACAGAAACAACGATCAACCTAAGGAACTACGGGGGTAGTTCCACTCACAGCAGGCTTTCCACTATGGCCGCGGGAAACTACCTCAGAGAGCATGTTCGCAAGCCTCCCCGCATGGTCGCCAAAAGAACGAATCACTACCTTTTTGACCAGCGAATCTCGAGGGAGCTCCGAGTACACCTTCTCCAGATCACCCGAGACACCGTGCGCCAGGGCAAACTGGATAGTCGTCTTGGCTCCGCACTCGGTCTACGCAAGGGAGTACTCCTGAGGGGATCATCCTCGCCCAGGAAAACTTGCAGGAGGCCACCAAGCGTCGGAGGAACTGGCACGTCCACGAGCAGGCGTTGGCGCAGCTGCATCAGCACTCGGGCAGCATCACGGATAAGGGAGCAAGATTTGTTCCCATGCTCCTGCAGCTGGCCGCACGCATCCGTGAGAGCGTCGAGCCGGACCGCTCTACGCAGCTCCAGCCCAACTCCGATGGCACCTAGACAAAGACGAAGCAAATGAACATCAGAAGGAAAGAGAAAAAAGACGAGCCGCAGTCGCAAGATATTTAAGCATGACTCATCGGCTAGAGTCTAGGCCAAGGGACGGAGGACGCCAACTAAGTCGTCGTCGTGCATCACACTCGCCTCCTCCAGCTGCCTCAAGGCATCCTGGGCTTCCGCGAGACTGTGAGCTGACTACTTGCGCGTGGACTCCAACTCCTTTCGAGTAGACTCCACCTCCTTCTCAAGGTCCTTCACCCGAGAGGTAGCCTCAGCCTTCTCGGACTTCAGGCGACTAACCTGATCTGCAGTATAGAGGGAGCGATTAAAATAACAGTCGTGACCAGGAAGAAAGGAAACTAAGGCAAAAGACGTGTGCCAACTTACTTTGGAGGGTGAGGCCGTCCTGGACGGGCTGGTCGCGTTCTCCTCGAAGAGAAGCACAATCCGCCTCAGCCGAAAAAAGCCGGCGCCCAAAGGAAGCAAGGGAGTCAAGGACGGCCTGCAAAAATTCCGAGCAAAGTTAAAGGGACATCACTTGAGCCTATACACGACTGTACACAGTCAAGTATAGCCTCGGAGGCTACTCCCACCGGGAGCACTGTCGTGCACCCGATGAATACCAAAATCAAGAAACATACCAGAAAAAAGTCTCGACTTGAGTCCATAGCCAACTGCAAGCAATTGACTATAGACTCGGGGGCTACTCCCATCGGGAGCACTATTGTGCACCCGATGAAAGAAAAAGAGCAAGACAAGACGCAAGAAAAATGAGAACACTTTACCTTGCCCTGAGCGGTGGACAGGGGATCACCGGAGCTACCCGAGATCTCTCTGCTCACTGACGCCCCAACGTCTCCAAGTCGTCCACCCGCGAAGCTAGGCATCCCGTACTCGGGGATGTCGACTGCCTTCGTTTGGCTCGAAGGCCTTTGAGTGGTATAGGCAGCTGGAGCAGGATCTGCATCAGCTTCCTTCCTCTTCACGGACGGAGTCAAAGAAGCAAACTGATCCACGCTGATGGTCTCGAGACTACGGCAAAAGTTAGAATCAGAAAAGAAAGAAGGCAAATTCGTGACAGAAGAGAGAACACACAAAGCTTACTCATCCTCGTCATCATCGTCGAGCATGTTAGGATTCCAGGCGGTGGAGATCTTTGACTGACGGGGGGAGGAGAAAGGACGTTGAGTGGAGTTACTCGGAGAGGCTCGACCTCCTTGACAGGGTCATTACTCAAGGAGTTATCCTTGGAAGTGCCTTCAATCTCCTCTGGCTTGCGGCGCTTGCCGCGATGGAGCTGCTCGTTGTCCGACTCTTCTTCCTCCTCCACCTCATCTGGCTCGGAGCACGACTCGGCTTCTGGGACGCTGACCTCAGGAGGGGCTTCAACGTTGCTCGCCAGAAGATCCGAGACACCTTCGTCTGCAGAAAATGGCAGGTAGCTCGTTGCCACATCCCGGTTCTACAAAGGCGAAAAGAAGAAAAAGAAGAATTTCAGTCGAAGAAATCCTAAAACAAGAAGAAGTAAAAAGTAAAGAAGAAGATCAGGGAATTCAACTAAGTCGGGGGGTTCTCTGCGTCGAACAGAGTGAGGGGGCACGTCGAGTAGCCCTCTCCTTTCTTCAATTTGGTGACAGCCGCGAGCTTCTTGTCGAATTCGGCATTCGAAAGAAGGTCATCGCATGTGCGGCTCTGGTCGCCGGCACCCGAATACTCCCATAGAGTGGTTGGCCTCGCTTGAAGAGGCTGTACCCTCCGGCGTAGAAACACGCTCGTCAGGTGAATCTCGTTCAGCGGTGCCCCCAGCTCCTTGTCACGGAAGCACACCACCTTTGCAAGCAGAGGGGTGACGACCTTAGCTTCTTCGGCTGAGACCAAGCGCGACCAGGATTTCCGCCGCTTCAAAACGGCGAATGGATGGAACTCGGGGACGCCACCCGCGCTGTCATCCACTACATAAAACCATTTCCGGCGCCATCCCTGGGCCGAGTCGACGAAGTTCATCTCCAGGTAGGGAATATCTTTGTTCTCCTGGACCCCGAAGCCTCCCGTCCTCAGCGGCTCCCCGGCTTTCTCGCCTGGCTGGGGCTTCTCCCGAAATATTCGGACCTTGAAGATCGCCTTCCAAAGTCCCCAGTGCTGGCGAATGCCGAGGAAGCACTCGTAGAGCACGATAAAGCACGAGATGTGTTGTATCACATTCGGGGGAAGATCGTGCAGCTGTATGCCATAGACATACAACAGCCCGATGAGAAAAAGATGGAGGGGGAAAGGCAAACCTCGGGTAATATGCTCCGAGAAGGCGACGCGCTCGGTGGAGAGGGGGTTGGGCAGCTCCTCCTTCTTCGCGGACATGCGCACGCGTCTGGAGCTCTCCGGAGGAAGCAGCCCCTCCCTCTGCATCTCGACGATGTTTTTTCTCGTGGTGTTCGCTGGGCGCCAGTCGCCCATCTTCTTCACCAGGGCCGCCACGGAGGCGCTCGCCACTTCTTTGCCGGACGCTGCAGCGGTGCCGCATTTCTTCGCTCCTGCCATTGGAGAGTGCTTTGTGCTCACAGAGAAGAAGGTGTGTGCGAGGGAGAAGGAAGAAGAATGAGAGCCGGTAAATTTACCGTTTCCTTAAGGCACAATACTTATACCCGCGCCAGGCCGATCTGGGTCGTCGATCTGCGAACGTGGTGTCCATCGCAACCGCCACGTATGAAGCGGAAACGAAGAGGCAGGGGCAGTTACCCCGCACGATCTTTACGAAAAGATCGTGCGTATTTACCGCGCGCGACCAGCGGAAAAACCGGGACACGACCGCTCGTTTCCGGTCAAAAAGCTGACAAGATGGGCCCGCGCGCTCTTCCCCGCTTCGTCACGTCCCATCGGGAGCAGTCGGAGCAATCAAGTGCGCGGTGATGTAACTGCGTACCTCACGACACGAAATCTCTTTCTTATGAGCATCAGGACGCGAAATTTCTTTCGCATGGGCACGCTGACACGAAATCTCTTTCGTATGGGCATTTCAACACGAGATTTATTTCGTATAAGTACATTGTCACGAAATTTCTTTCCTATAAACTTCATAACACGAAATCTCTTTCGCACAAGATCAAGGAAAAAAAGAGTACCTCACTCGAAGGGTTGCAGAAGTACGACCAAGGTAAAATCACGAGTACGCGGCTCCCGCAACTCTACCTCACGATGTAATTACACATAACTTTAACCCCGGATTGTTCGGCCGACTAGGCACATCTGGATGTCGTATTATCTCGAGTACGAATGTAAGACCCAAGGATCTCTCTTGTGGGCCTTGAATAGCACTCGAGCTGCGTCCTCCAGTAAACATTTCGTGTCAACAACACGAAGAAAAATTCTAGCGGACGCGCCGCGTACCCCTTTAAGGTTAAATTCGACTCAGTAAGACCTCCACGGCTCAGTCACAATGATCACCTCACCGGGTTCGAGTCGGAGGTCCCGAATTTGTGTAGGCCAGAACTGTCTTTGCCCTAGATGCAATTAATTGGCCTTGATCTTCCGGGAGAGGCAAACGACTGAGCCGTACCCTTCTGCGAAAATAGCGAACACAAGGCGCGTTTACCACTCGATACTCGAGTACACGAGAACCTCGTATGTAGGGTATACACCCTTGAGGACAGGCGATTGAATGACCAGTCGCAAGAATCTAAGAGCGAACTTTGAGTGCTTATCCGACTATTCTTGGTCGAATAAACACTCGGGAGCTACTGACGTGGGGATGACTCCTGGACATGTCGGGTGAGACTACCTAGTCCAAGGCCCAGAACCACGGCCCAAGGCAAGGCGTTGTCCCGATGTTCCAGAAGGCCAAGTATAGTCCCACCCGCAAGACTTGCGAGTCAAGAAGGAAAGCTCCTACCGACCTAAAGCTAGGGTTTGTAACCCCCCCCGGACACGGTTTGAGACCTAGCCACCTATAAAAGGCTAGGTGAAACACCGAGGGAGGAGATCCCATCTACTTTTCACTACCATAGCCATAAGCTTGAGATCAATCTCTCGGCTTGCGCACATACCTTTGTAATCGATCTATTGACAATACAGATCTCAAGAGCAGGAGTAAGGGTTTTACCTCTACGAGGGCCCCCGAACCTGGGTAAAATCGTGACCCATGTTAGCCGACGATTGTCGCTAGCGCCTATTAGTTCTCTTAATCGAAACCCTACCGGATCATCCGAGAGACTTGTTGATATGAGTAATCGACAATGGACTTAACAATGAAATTAATGGATGTTGTCACTACTTACCTATGTGGTAATCTAGATTTGGATATTTACATGAAGGTAGCGGAAGGTATCCCCATTCCGAACCAACATAGAGAAAATAGGGGTCTAAACAGTGTTCTTCTCAAGAAGTCATTGTACGGACTTAAATAGTCTGGTAGGATGTGGTATAATTGCTTAAGTGATTTTCTTCATCACAAGGGCTACACGAGCAACGAGGATTGCTCATGTGTCTTTATACGGTGATCCCAAGATGGATTCTATATAATCTTCGTGTATGTGGACGATTTGAATATAATCGGTACACCTAGAGATATTGAGGAAGCAAGTTCCTACCTGATGTCGGAATTCAAGATGAAGGATTTGACTAAAACCAAGTTCTGTCTGGGTCTACAACTTGAACATTCCCCCTGCTGGGATTCTAGTGCACCAGTCTGCCTACAACCAGAAGGTGTTGGAGAGATTTGGATTTGATAAGGCATATCCTTCTAAGAACCCAATGATCGGGAGGTCTTTACAGAAAGATAAGGACCCGTTCAGGCCTAATGAAGAGGGGGAGGAAATTCTAGGAATAGAATTTCCCTACTTGAGCGCTGTTGGAGCACTCATGTACCTTGCGAATTGTACACGACCGGATATTGCATTCGCCATCAATTTGCTTGCTATGTATAGTTCTAAGCCTACCAATAGACATTGGAAAGGCATCAATGACGTCTTCCGATACCTGCAAGGGACTAACGATCTTGGAATGTTTTATAGGAGCAATCAAGACCTATCACTGGTAGGCTATGCTTATGCAGGGTACCTGTCGGACCCGCTGGCCTCCAAGTCACAGACTGGATATGTTTTTTCCTTTCTGGTGGAACAACAATTTCCTGTAAATCGTCTAAGCAAAGTCTGGTATCGACTTCGACAAACCACTCAGAAATCATAGCATTGTATGAGGCATCATGAGAGCGTGTATGGGTTCAACGGATGATTCTCCACATTCAACAGACGTGTGGGCTAAATATCGTACGGACCCACACCATTATCTATGAAGATAATGCAGCTTGTGTTGCACAAGTGCAGTCAGGATATGTGAAGAGTACTCTCACAAAGCATATCAACCCCAAGTTCTTCTATGCGCATGAGTTGCAGAAGATGAACGTGGTGAGAATGTTGCATACTAAGTCAGTGTGACAATCTCGCTGATTTAATCACTAAATCATTACCAGCATCATCTTTTGAGAGGTGTGTTTGTGGAATCGGTATGATGAGACTTAGAGAAATGCCATACTCATTGGGAGATTCTTCACACCTCCATCTGTAAATCTTGATCCACCTCAATCTGATGTTGAGTGGATTGTACTCTTTTTCCGTTATGTGAGTTTTCCAGATGTTTCTCACAATAAGGTTTTTGATGAGCCAATTCGTGCAACATGAGGAGCCATATTATACGAGCCTTTCTCCATATTTTTTTCACTGTTTTTTTTTTAGTTTTTGAGACATGGACAGTACAGGAGTCAGACCAAGGGGAGTGTTGGAAAACCGACGTACATTGCAACGTACGGCCCCACCCTTTCTTGGGTGGGGGTGGGGGGGTTTCCCTCTAGGTTTTGCTCCTCCCCACCTACCCCTCACCCCTATATATACTCAGGCACTGTATGGAGAGAGACACTACAGTTGATTAATAAAGATCAGTTCCGACCTATATACCGTGCCTCCTTTTACTTTCTGCATGTGATTGTGCCTCGTGTACGACTCATTCGACTATGCTCCCGCTGCACGCCCTTGAACCGGACTCGCCGGAAAAGTTTGTGGAACACTAGTCACTTTCAGTGGGTAGTAAAAGGTACCCTACAATATGCTAAGCTTTAATATTATATTCGTTTTTGGGTTTTTTCTTTAATATTATATTGGTTTTTTGGGTTTTTTTTTCTTTTTAATGAGGGAGGCAAGCGGAAATGATAGATATTTTTTCCGTTCATTTCCCGTTCTATTTTTTGTCCAAGAACCCATGCCACTACTCCCTCCGTTATAAAATACTCACTTCGTGCCAAAATATAAGATGTTTTAGCATTTTCTAGACAACAACATCTAGACAGGTTATAGTGTGTAGATTTATATGTATCTTGCACTAAAATATGTCTAAGTATGTTTTATCAAAAAATGCTAAAGCATCATACATTTTGATACGGAGGGAAAAGGAGGCCATTTGTATTAATGTGATAAACACCATTGCAAGAACTTTCTGCCATTGGCTATGATTCTCTTTGCAGTGTCCCTTTTTTTTGCGGGGTTTTCTTTACACTGTGTATGGTTGAGTGAATCCGGCTCCATTCAGCATGTACTGTACTTCCCGTCAAAAAAGCATGTACGTACTGTACTTTCCTGTACTCGGCTAACGTGTCATGGCTAGCTGACTATCTGTACCGTATTTGTCGACGTATACGTCAGACCGTACACCGTACTGGTCTTGTTGTCTACCGAATCTATCACATCCCCGATTGAAAATTCAATTCGTTATCCTCGCACTACATGGAATCCCATGAAATTAGCAGCTGGACTCCTGAAACAACCTGGCGCTGTAATCGGTCCAGATACGTGTACGTGCACTTAACAACATTGATCTAATCGGGACCAAATTAACCACTTGGCAAACAAATCGATCTCCTCGCAAGCGCCAGCCGTGCACCAGGGATCCTGTTCAATCTCTTAATTTCAAAAAAAAAGGAGATCCTTTTCAACCTCTTTCCCGCGGAAGTTTAATCTCTATCCAAAAAGAGCACTATTCCAGCCTACAACACGCACGAAATCCGATCTGGAGCAGTAAACGAAAATCCAACTCCCTGCCATATATATACGCGCGCTGACAGAGGAACCACCCCGTAGTGCAGAGCACGTAGACGTAGGTAGGCTTGATCGAGTAGCAATGTCGTCGAGGGCGGTGACGGTCGTCCTCCTCCTGCTCGCCGTCGCCTTGGTCTCGGCGACGACGGTGGCGGAGGCGAGGCACCACCACGGCGGCGACGGGTACGGCAGGGTGTTTGACCGGCAGCAGGCCGACCTTGTGCAGGGGCTGCCGGGGCAGCCGACGGAGGTCGGGTTCCGGCACTTCTCCGGGTACGTGACGGTGAACGAGACGCACGGCCGCGCCCACTTCTACTGGTTCTTCGAGGCCACGCAGGACGTCAGCAAGAAGCCCCTCGTCCTCTGGCTCAACGGAGGTACGCTCTCGCGAAAATTTTCATAGCGCAACCGCAATGCCGATCTACTCGATCTATCGGATCGAGTAATGGTGGTCGTCCGTGAACGTTTAAGAAATCTGACGTGTGTATACTTGGATGCAGGGCCTGGATGCTCGTCGCTTGGATACGGAGCATTGGAGGAGCTGGGGCCATTGCTGATCCAGAAGGGAACCCCTGAGCTCAGGCTCAACCCCAACGCCTGGAACAAAGGTACTAGTACTACGTAACAGCCAAATTTACATCGCAATGAGTTTAGTAGATTCAAATATTGAATTTTAAACCTTACTCCTCGATCGATGCAACTTTCAGATGCGAATCTGCTATTCCTGGAGCAACCTGCCGGCGTTGGCTTCTCCTACACGAACACCACGGCCGACCTAGAGAAGTTCGGCGACGACCTCGCCGGTACGTACCCATGTTCTCTCTAACGAACTTACTCGTGACCTAGTTTTTCTCTAACTAACTCATGACGTCGATGCGTTCGTGCAGCTCACGACGCCTACACGTTCCTCGTCAACTGGTTCGAGCGGTTCCCGCAGTTCAAGGGCCACGACTTCTACATCGCCGGAGAGAGCTACGCCGGTGATTGCTCCTACTATCTCTCCATTAAAATCCTACCAACTAATCTCTTGATCTCGTCTAATCGATTTTGTTCTTGACTGGATGCGCATTGCAGGGCATTATGTCCCCAACCTCGCGGCGAAGATCGTGGAGCAGAACAAGAAGGTGCACAAGAGCAGGCACATCAATTTCAAGGGATTCATGGTATGTATTAATCATTACCAAAAACATACCAAAAAACATGAATTTTCTTCTCTTCTTACCTAATAATACTACAACCATGCATGCTGAACTGTTTGCGTACGTTTTTCCAATTAAGATCGGTAACGCGGCGATCGACGAGGCGTCAGACGACCGCGGCATGGTGGACTACGCGTGGGACCACGCCGTGATCTCCGACGAGCTCTACGCCGATATCACCAACAACTGCCGCTTCGACGCCGGCCAGAGCAGCGACTTCTCCTCGTCGGCCCCGAACCCGACCGCCGCCGCCTGCGACACCGCCATGAGCAACTTCTACGAGGCCTTCAACGACATCGACATATACAGCCTCTACACCCCATCCTGCACCGCCACCGGCAGCTCCAGCGCCGGACCCATGGCCAGGCAGGCGCGCCCGCTCCACCGCCGGTCTCCCAGCAGCAACAACAACAAGCCCCTCAGGCCGCGCTACAACGCCTACGACCCGTGCCTGGACAACTACGTGTCGGACTACCTGAACCGCCGGGACGTGCAGGACGCGCTGCACGCCAACACCACGGGCACCATCCCTTACGGCTGGTCCGCCTGCAGCGACCCGCTCTTCCAGCACTGGCAGGACTCCAAGGCGTCCACGCTGCCTGTGATCAAGAAGATGGTCGACGCCGGCCTCCGCGTCTGGGTCTACAGCGGCGACACGGACGCGCGCGTGCCCGTCACCTCCACCCGCCACGCGCTCCGCAAGCTCGGCCTCGCCACCAAAAAGCAGTGGAGGGAGTGGTTCACCAGCGACCAGGTCGGCGGCTACACGGTCGACTACGACGGCCTAACCTTCGTCACCATCCGCGGCGCGGGGCACATGGTGCCCACCGTCACGCCCGTGCAGGCCAGCCAGCTCTTCGCGCACTTCCTCGCCGGCAAGGAGATGCCGCCCACACCCATCGTCGCCTAAGATATACTACTCCATAAGCTACTAGAAATATATAGGGCTTGTATTGTGTAAATCGAACTTGCATTACTTCCATTAATGGAAGCTTTTTTACAGGTAGTTCGACTTATTGATCCAAGATATAATCCGTCGGAAAGCAGATTAGAACATTTTTCCGACAAAGCGAGCTTCCAAGCATTTGGTACTAGATGAGAACAATATATCTGCATATAGGGTTGGATAATTTTCTTTTCAAAAGACAGACATAATCGTTATGACATAACCATATAGACCAAAACATGACGTCATGTCTATGAGCATACAAAACGTATAACATATTCCGAGGTGGAAAAATATTGAAAGATGGTTTTGTTAATTTCCAATCGAACAAGACTTAAAGTTGGAACTCATTCACCTCATCACCTGTAGGACCTAGTTACACCTCATACATTGCTTTGCCGCATACATAAAAACATGTCTAAAGGTGCCCCTTAACAAAATGACCAAGACCGCAGACATAATGCCAAGTACCAAAAGCAATGTATTATAGCCAAATATTAGTGCCCTATATTGCCCAAGCTACAGGTCGCCATGTTTAACCTGATTTTGTGATAAAAAGAAATGAACAATCCAACAACAAAAAATAGAAACGTTCTAAAATTCCTCTTTCCCAATCATTTCTATAACCTGAGCCCTCTGGTGCAGTTCCACCGTGTATGTTGCTCACACGCCGTGTGTTAATCCATGCTCATGTAATATACATGCAATGCCATTGGCATACTGAAAACGAGAATAAAATGGTGCCTTGATTTATAAATTGAGGTGGCTGGGCATAGTTCCCTTTAAAAAAAAAATTAGTATACAAGCATGCATCGATTCAGAGGATGTGGACGATACTCCATATTATCCTCATGTAGTCTCGTCAAAAGAAAAAAAAAAAGGTCTAGTATATGAATTGGAATATTAGAGGACAACTGATGTGTTAAGTGAATCTTTATTGGGAGGTTTACCTTTCGGTCTTTAGTTCCAAAAAAACTGGCAATGCTGATGGGACAACCTCGTCTACACAATGTATCAATGATCACTCTATATTCCAGTGTAACTGCAGGATGGCTCTGTGAACTGGTAGGGCAACGGAGCAAGTGCTAAGAAAATGGGCATGGTCCACATCCTAGGTTGGCAGCTGGATTTTTTAAAACTAATCTTGTATTTTTATCAAAATAAACCCTAGACTACAGTCCCTATTTGAAATGTAAGAAGTGGAAGTATAATCCACTCCCATGGAGTGTCAAATCGGGGCCATCCTTCTCTAGTCCGGGGAAGAAAAGTTATAATCCACTCCCACTACCAGTATTTCAGAAAACTAGGGTAACATCTGAAGCTGTGTGTAATAATGAAACTGTTGACGAATCTGCTGATAATAAATTGGATAGCATATCTCCTGGTGAATCTCCTAAATCAATTAAAGAGTCTTGTGATGTTGGGGATGATGATGATGGTTTATCTAAAAAGAATAGGAAAATTGCTAAGAAGAATCTTTCCAACAGTAAAAATCATGTCCAAGGTGTGCCCCTATGTGGCACTAATGTTCCTTCTAGGGTCAGAGCTAATCACCCTTGGTGTGATGCAGTGTCTGGGCCCAGGACTAGGAGTAAATCTATTAGAATTCCATGATTGGTGCTTTTATAAATAGTAGGGGTGTGGGCAAGAAGGGGTTTTCCTTTTCTCTCAGGGATCTCATTAGAGATCATGATTTGGACTTTATTGGCTTACAAGAAACCATGAGAAAGAAACTGGACAAATCTACTTGGAGAAAGTTTGATCCTGATGGATCCTTTGCCTGGCATTGGTCCCCCTCTGTGGGCAGATCTGGGGGTTTGTTGTGTGGTATTAGAGAAGCTAGATTTGATCTCATCTCAGATGTCACTGCTAGATTTTATGTTCATGCTAAGGTCTTGGACAAGAAGATGAATAAACAGCTAGATATTGTGGTAGTTTATGGATCTGCACATGATGAACATAAGGATGCTTTCCTTGATGAGTTGGCAGATATCTGTGTTCATTTAAATATCCCAACTATTATTGGTGGTGATTTTAATATCATCAGGTTCCTTGAGGAGAAAAATAAAGCAGGTGGGGTCACTAGGTTTTCTCATAGGTTCAATTCCATTATTTTCTCTTTTGGGCTGATGGAAGTGGACATGCCTGGTGGCCAGCACACCTTGTCTCATAATCAAGTAGACCCTACCTTGGAGAAGCTTGATAGAGTACTTATGACTAATGACTGGGAATCCTGTTTCCCCTTAACTATTGTTAAGAAAGTGCCTAGGGTTTTGTCAGATCATAGTCCTTTGATTGTGGATATTGGTGAACCCGTGACAATTAAAAACATGGATTTTAGATTTGAACACTCTTGGGTTGGTCATCCTGAGTTCCAGGACAGAGTCTCAAAAGCCTGGAATTCCTATGTGGAGGCAACTGATAGTGTTGGGAGGTTTCAACAAAAGATTAAAAATGTGAAGAGGAGCTTTAAAGGTTGGGGGCGAATGTGAGAGGTGATGTAATTGCCAGGAAGAAAAACTTGAATGCTGAACTGGAGAATCTGGAACTGGCAGAAGAGAATAACATGTTGACTGGGGACCAATATATCAGAAAAGGGATGATTTAGAGGGAGCTGCTTGAGATTCTGGAGGAGGAGTAGAAATATTGGTTTAATATATCAGCGGAGAGATGGTTACTGCAGGGTGATTTGAACACATCTTACTTTCACAGAATTGCTAATGGCAGGAAGAGGAAAATCACAATGTACACTCTCAGAGATTTGGGGGGAGAACATGGTACTGAGGCCCTCTTGGTCCATGCCACTGATTACTATAAAACTTTGTTTGGACATGGGCCTAAAAATGACATGATTATGGATGAAGCTGTCTGGACCGAAGGTGAGAAATTATCAATAGATGATGTACTTGCCTTGGAAACCTTCAAGGAAGTGGAAGTTAAAAATGCTCTTGATTTAATGGTTACTAACAAAGCCCCAGGTCCGGATGGGATTCCTGTTGAGTTCTACCAGGCTTGTTGGCCTCTAATGAACAATGATTTAATGCATCTGTTCCATGATTGGTTTGATGGGAAGCTTCCTTTATACGGATTGAATTTTGGTATGATTGTTCTCCTCCAAAAGTCTCCTGATGCAGACATCATTCAGAAGTACAGACCCATATGCCTGTTGCAAGTGGTTTATAAAATCTTAACAAAAGTAGTAACCTGTAGGGTGGAACCATACATGTCAAAACTAGTTTCCAATTGTCAGAGTGCTTTCATAAAAGGTAGAAAAATTATGGATGGAGTGCTTTCTTTGCATGAAATTGTTCATGAAGCTAGAAGGAGGAAACAACAGGGGGTGGTGTTGAAATTGGATTTTGAAAAAGCTTATGACAAAGTTGATTGGGATTTCCTCCTTAGATGTGTCTCCCAAAAAGGCTTTAGTCCCAGGTGGAGAAGAATCATTAGTGACATTGTGAAAGATGGTACTTTATGTGTGAAATAAACAATACTAGAGGAAAGAATTTTCCTAGCCATAGAGGGGTGGGACAGGGGGACCTTTATCACCCTTGCTTTTAAAACTGGCTGCTGAGAATCTTGCCAAAATGGTGCATCAGGCTCAACAAGCAGGTTTGATTGTGGGGTTTTCACCTCACCTCATTTCTTTTGGGGTAGCAATTTTCTAGTATGCTGATGATACTATTCTATTGATCCAAGATGAGATGCCTCAGGCAGTTCATTTGAAACTTATTCTATATTTGTTTGAAACAATGTATGGTCTCAAGATAAACTTTGACAAAAGTGAAGTGATGATGGTTTTGAAAGATGATGAGAGGAAAATGGAATATCCCAACATGTTGGCTGCCAGTTGGGGGAGTGGCCTATTAAGTACTTGGGGGGTGCCTATGAGTGGGTCTAGATTACATGTTTTTGACCTGGAAGGTGTGGCTGATAAATTGAAAAAGAAGCTAGATGGATGGATTGGTAACAACTTCTCTTTGCGGGGGGGGGGGGGGGGTGATGGGGGGTTACCCTCATTCAATCCTCATTGAGTGGTACTGTCATTTACGTCATGTCTATGTACCTGTTCAGTGGCGGAGCCGGCCCATTCTGGGAGCCTGGGCAGAAGCCATGCGTTGATGCATATACGTCGTGGGAGCTAGCTTTTGCCCCGGTGAACTCCAGCTAATCACCTTGTGATTAACTACTTCCCAACGGAGACCGGCCGGAGGAGCCTGGGCAGCTGCCCAGGGTCGCCGGGAGCTGGCTCCGCCACTGTACCTGTTACCTCTGACAAATCTAGAGAATATGACTAAGATAATTAGGAGGTTCTTCTGGCAAGAAACTGAAATAAAAAAGAAGTACCACATGGTTAAGTGGAAGTTTATTTGTAGACCAAGGAGAAAAGGTGGCTTCAGGATTAAAAACTTGAGGATTCAGAATATCTGCCTGTTATGCAAGTGGTGGTGGAAACTGGAAAGATAAGATGGAATATGGCAGAGTTTGGTGAGAAACAAGTATAATCTGAGCAGGGGGATTCAGGCTGTAAGAGGTAGACAAGATGAATCTCCTATATGGAAAGACCTACTTGAAGTCATGAAATACTATCTGATGGGGAGAAAATGTGTGCGGTAGGGGGGAATGATACTAGTTTCTGGCTGGATGCTTGGTTGGGGGACAATCCTCTTTGCATTGTCTTTCCCCAGCTATATGATATATGTATTGTCCAGGACAAGACTGTTAAGGAAATGCACGATTTTGGGTGAGCCATTTCCTTCAGAAGATGGTTATCTCCTGACTTGCAGCGCCAAGTGCAACAGTTGAGGAGTGCCCTTGTGTTAGTGGCTCTTGGAACTGGGAGAGATGTACCTAAATGGAAGTTCACTAGAAGTGGGATGTTTTCTGTTAAATCCCTGTACAACGAACTCTCCTCCTCTGTGAAAGTGCATTTTTGATATCTCTCTGTTTTGTGTGTTTGTTAACAACATAAAGGAGTTTTAACCGTGTGTGCTATTTTGTTGAAAGGATATGATCTTAATCAGCATATAAACGGTTTCAAAGAAATGGTGAAGAAGATAAAGGTCAACGGATGTTTTTCTGGCCTGAAGAAGAGCTTTATTGTGCAGCCCGGAATTATTCCGGACCAATCGGGTGATTCCAACTTGGACGCAAAATTCTCTGTTGACATTGGGAATTATTTCGGGTGATTCGGGCTCCGGAATTATTCCGGAGAAATTCCGACTTGGCCGAAAATTCTTGTGTTACCATTCGGAGTTATTCCGGACCAATCCGGATAGATTCCGACTTGAACGTGAATTTCTCTGTTACCATCCGGATTTCTCCAGAATTATTCCGGGAGGCCGGAATTATTTCGGATGATTCCGGAATGGTCGCAAACAGGGCAGAAAATGGCTAGTTAGAGGTGGGGACTATAAATAGAGGTCTCCTTTCTTTCCCAAGGGTTAGCTCATCCTGCATTCAAGACTCCATTGATTGAGCTCAACCACCAATATAGATCTCCCACCTCCTCCACCAAACTCATTGAAACTTGGAGGATTGAAGGAGAAGCCTCGGATCTACATCTTCACCAACCGGTTTTCCATTTCCCCCTCATTAGATTGAGGGATTCTTGCCTAGGGTTTCCTCTTGTGGAGAACCTAGTCTCTTGCTACTCTTGGTGATTTGTGATTGTTGGGAGCCCCCAATTTGGTTGTGGGTGTGTGCCCCAAACTTCTTTGTAAGGGATTCGATTCCCGACTCAAAGGGGATCAATAGTGGAAGGTGAACTAGGCCTTTGTGGCGGAAGTTCATCGGAGAATAGGGTGAGGCCTTTCTGGCGTTGAGTAGGTCTTCGTGGCGAGCTCACACCCCTCCAACGAGATGTACTCCCTTAACAAGGAGGAACTTGGGAATACATCGTGTCTCTGCGTGCTTCCATCGGTTATCTCGTTCCCTTATCTTGTACTCACTTGTACTTGTTGCATTAACTGTTGTACGAGTTGCATTAATTGCTATCCTTGCCATATAGGTAAATTCACCTTAGTTGCACTATCTAGAGAATTTACCTTTGTATCAAGCCTAATTGTGTAGAAAAATTAAAATTGGTCGTAGCACCTATTCACCCCCCCTCTAGGTGCCCATACTTTACTTTCAATTGGTATCAGAGCCTTGGCTCTTCTTTCGGGCTTAACCGCCTAAGAGTTTAAGTATGGGAGAATATCGGATACCAAAACGTCCGTGGCTAGGGTGTCCATGGATGATCTCAATGAGTTGAGAAATTCATTGACCTCATCCATAGACACCAAATTTGATGAGTTGCGCCAAGTCTTGGCGGAACTCCTCAAAGCCAAAGGACCGGAGGTTGCCGAATCTACTCCTCCGGAAACTACTCCGGAGGGCGCCAAGAAAGGGGTAGCTGGTGATCCATCTAAAATTGCTTCTGCCGAAAACTCCACCGAGAAGGGAACGGATGGAGACGAAGAATATCACTCCGTCAAAGTACGATATTCTCCCGATCCCCCCATCCCTCGTCCTCATATCATCCCTAGGGGCGATCCACCTAAAATTGATGCCTTTTCTTTTCGTGAATGGAAATATTACATGGACACTCACTTGAACTCTTCTTGTATAGATCTTTGGAGGGTACCTCGTGATGGATACAAGCCTCATGACCCCGAGAACCTAACAAGAAGATAAGCCGTAGATTGCCAACTCAACTACACCGCCTTGTCAATTTTTCAACAAGCCGTGGGTCCTAACCACATGTCGCATCTTCAAAAATATTACACCGCCAAGGAAACATGGGACGCTCTTGTCGTCATGTTTGTGGGAAATGAGAGTATGCAAAGGAATAGATATGATGCCTTGACCAATGAAGCCGAAGGGTTCTATATGCATGATGGAGAGGACCATGTTGACATGTACCAAAGACTCAAGACTCTTGCCACCACCTTATCAAATGTTGGTGCCAAGTACATTGATGATGCTTGGATCAAAAGGAAGTACATGATTGCCATAATGCCATTTGAGGGCGCGGACTTGAAGACCATTCAAGTAAGACATGATTTCTCTTCCATGACCTCAACTCAAGTGACGCAAGAAATGTGCTCGTATCAAGTGCAAACCAAGAATGCTCTTGACAACCGTGCTAGGGAAATTGGAATGAACAAAGGAGCATCGGTTGCTTTGAAAGCCAAGGTTGTGTCAAGAGAGGTTGAGTATGAAGAAGAAGGAGAAGAGGCGGTGCCTCCTTTGAAGGAACAATACTATGATCCCGTGCTAAAGGATCTCATTGCTCTCACCGTGCAAAAGTTTTGGAGGAATCCTGGATCAGCCCTTGGGGGCTTGTCCGGACGGCAAAATCCCTAAACAATTTTTCGCCAAGTTTTAAATTGTTCAAATACAAAAATAAATATAATTTTACATAATTATGTTTTGGGGCCATAATATAAAGGTTTGGCATTACAGAACCATAAGAATTCATCGCCGGCGCGCTCGGCGTTTGTCAATCGACGTTGACGACGTCGTTGGAGCCGAGGAAGCCGGGGTCGGGGGTGTAGCCGTGGAACTCGTCGCCGGCGCGGCCTGGGTGTCGCCGGCTGGCTCGGCGCCCCGGGTCTCGCCCTTGTCAATTGTGGCGTGCACTCGCTCCGAGCTCGCCGCCTTTGCCTTCTTGTTTCCGATAGGCCTTTCCAAGTTGAGCACCACCTCCTCAATTTGAGCATCGCCGGGCTTCTTGTTGAGTCGGAGCCTATGCTTCTACCACTTCTCATTGTATTGTAACTTGTTGAAACAATGTAGAAGCTCAAAGTCCTTCCCGTCGTTGAGAGCCTTGTACAATGTGATGGCATCCACGAGCTAGCAACAAGAGAAGTCAAAGATTAGGAGATGCATGAATGTTGTGATTGCATACGAGAAGTTGAGACGCGCAAACTTACTTGGTCTTTCACAGTCTTGCCACTCTCCCATCTCTCCATGATATTGTCAAAGGCTCCTTGAAATTTGTTCATCGACTTTGGGATTGTTTCCCATCTATGAGCTAGCGCGTTCTGGTTGCGATCCATGACGACTCTACGTATGGCATTTGATACTTGCGCTCATCAAACTCCGAGAGGGTCCTCTTCCAATATGAATCGCTCGTTTGGTTTGCACTCGTGATCACGTCTTGGGTAATGGCACTCCAGGAGTATATCAAGCTCTCGTCCTCTTTCACCGTACAAGCTATGCCACTACTTCCACCCTTCCTCTTCTTCTTCCTCCCATCCTTGCCGACTTCTTCCACATCATCGCCGGCGCCATCAACATCTTGATCCTCGTCCTCATCGGCGTTGTCGACGTCTCGCTCCTCGTCGACAACGGCGCTCCCGCCACCATCTTGCGTCTGGGTGCCGAAGTCGTAGCCGCCAGAGGGCGCCTGGGTGCCAAAGGAGGCCTAGGGACCGGCGTCGAACATGTTGTGGGCGCCGTCCTCGAACAGCAGTGTGCGCCTGGCCTGGGCATGCCCGATCGCCGCGCCATCCCGGCGCAATCTCGGGGACACCTCGTACGCCTCGTTCAGGTTGAGCCCCGTTCCGGCGCTGATGGGTACGCCGCCGAACGAGTGCAAGTCGTTTGGGTTGAAGCCGCCGAAGTTGCCGTCGCCGAAGTGGCCACCATAGCCGAACGCGTAGCCGGCATAGCCGTCGGGCTCGTTGAAGTTGGGGGAGCTAAACAGGGGGCAAGATTTACCCAGGTTTGGGGCCCTCGTAGAGGTAAAACCCTTACTCCTGCCTCCATCGATCTGTATTAATCGAGTAGATCGGTTACAATGATGGTGGCTCAAGTCGAGAGTATGATCTCGAGCTCAAGGCTTTGGTGTTGCGGTATTGCTTGGTCCTCTTCCGGTGGCTCTCCTGGCCTTATATAGGTGGCCAGGTCTCAAACCCTACCCGGAGAGGACTCGAACTCTAACCCTAGGTCGGTTACAGTTTTCCTAACTTAACCCGCAAGGTAGTGCGGGTGGGCTTCACGTGGGCCTTCTGGAACACTCCAAGGGCTCCTCTCCTTGGGCCTTAACCTTGGGCCTGAGATGGGGTGTGCTTACCCGCAGGGTCCAGGATCCATGCCTTCATCAGTAGCCCCCCGAGCGTTTGCTCGAGTGGGATTTTTCCAGTCGAGTAGACGGTCAAACCTTTTTCTGTCTTTCTTTTTATCGGATAACCAGTATGGTCGTTTTCCTGTTCGAAGGGCGCGTACCCTGTGTAATGAGTTTTTAGACCCGAGTATCGAGTAATGCAAGTGCCTGTCTTTATGGCTTTTTATCGCAGAAGGATATGGCATAGTAGCTTGGCTCTCCCGAAAGATCAGGGCCAATTAATTGCAACTAGGGCAAAAACAATTCCGGCCTACACAGATTCGAGACCTCCGACTCGAACCCGATGAGGTGATTGTTGCGACTGGGCCGTTGTGGTCTTACCGAGTCGAACTTAACCTATGGGGGTACCCGGCGCGTCCGCTGGATTTTTCTTCGTGTTGTTGACACGGAATCATACCGGAGGACGCAGCTTGAGTGCGATTCCAGGCCCTTAAGAGAGATCTTTCGGGTCGACATCCGGATGTGCCTAGTCGGCTGAACAACCCAGGTTTATGATGTGTGAATATCATGTGAATGAAAAGGCAGGTTTGGCCTACTCGCGTAATTTTTAAGCTTGCAGTACCTTATCCATACGAAAGAGTTTTCGTGTTAGGAGTTTTATGCCCATATGAAAGAGTTTTCATGTTTGGGATGTCGTGCCCAGACGAAAGAGTTTTCGTGTGTAGGGTATTTTTCTCTGTTAAAGAGATCTTTCTTCATGATTTGTCCATGAAAAGTTGCTTCCATGTTTGGATTTTCTTATCCGAAGAAGTTTGTTCATACGAAGTTGTTTTCGTGTTTGAACTCTTCATTCGAAATATTCTTCAGTTTGATGATGCACGCTATGACGTCATGGCGCGCTTTGTCCTCCCGATGGGACGTGACGGAGTGAGAGTAGAAGTGATGGCCCACCTAGTCAGCTTTTTGACCGGAATCGAGACGTCGTTCCCGGTTTTTACACGAACCGCGCAGTAAATGTGCACGATCTACTTTTAAGACCGTGGCAGGAAACAGCGTCCACCGCCTCCTTCTTTCGCCTTCGCACGTGGTGGCTGCGATGGATGCCACGTGGCGCATCGAGTGGCCAGGATCGAGTAGCCCTGTATATAAGTACCGGCCTTGGTAAAGCGGTGAAACTTTCCCAGCCTTCGTCTTCGCATTCATCTTCTTCCTCGCGCTCATCTTCTTTCTCCCCTCGAGCTCGTGCTTAGCAGCGATGGCGGGAGGCAAGAAACGTGGCGCTGCCGTTTCGGCGTCAGGAGAAGTTTTGGCACAACCTGCACCGCGCTCTGGCGACTGGCGTTCGCCCAACACCACGGTGAAAAGTATCAAGGAGATGCAGCGGGAGGGGCTGCTTCCCGCGGAGTCCGAGAAGCGGGTGCGCCTTGGCAGGAAGGAGGAGGTACCCAACCCGCACGCGAACGAACGCGTGGTCTTCGCGGACCACGTGTCGCACAGACATTCTCTTCCCCTCCATCCATTCCTCGTGGCATTACTGTATGTCTATGGCATACAGCTCCACGATCTTCCTCCGAATGCAGTGCAGCACATATCGTGCTTCATTGTGTTCTGCGAATGCTTTTTGGGCATTCGCCCACACTGGGGCCTCTGGAAGGCTCTTTTCAAAGTTCGAATCTTCCGCGAGAAGTCGCGGGTGGAATCTGAGCCTGGCGAGCCACTACGCACGAGTGGCTTTGGGATCCAAGCAAAATCGGAGAACGGCTACTTCAGCATGTACTTCATCGACTCCGCCAAGGGATGGAGGAAAAAGTGGTTTTACGTCATCGACAACAGCTCGGATGGGATCCAGGAATTCCATCCGTTCGCTGTCTTGAAGAAACGGAAGTCCTGGGCGCACAAATTGTCGGCTGAAGAGACCCAGGTCGTCACGCCGCTACTCGCCAGGGTGGCTGCCCTCCGTGATCAAGCCGCTGGAGTCGTGCTAAACGGGCTGCACTTGGCGAGCATCTTTCTCAAGCGCAGAATTCAGCCCCTGCAGCACAGACCCTCCATGATGTGGGAGTACCAGGGCTCTGAGGATCCTAGTCGCGTGAGCCGTGAAGATCTCTCGAACGTTGGGTTCGAGAAAAAGATCGCGGCCATCACCAGCTTGAAGGTGGGAGAAAAATTCCCCGACTGCACAGTCGCAGCCTTCGAGGCATCAAGGCCTCTGCCATCCGAAGTGAGTTCGTCTCTCCTTCTCTTTTTATTTCTTTCCTTGTTCCGAACTTTGGTCGACTGAATTTTCCTTCGCTTTTCTTCTATCTTTTTTCTGTAGAGCTTATCCGTGGCCACCTGCTACCCTCCGGTTTCTGAGGAGGAGGCCTCGGCTTCATTAGCGAGTAACCTGGACGGCCCGGCCGATACCAGTGTTTCGAACGCTTCTTCGAGTTCCAAGCACGATTCTTCGGATGACGCAGAGGACTCGAACGACTGATCTCCTCCATCGCAAACACCGTCGAGTGGAGGATGACGAGGCTACTTCCAAGGACAACTCCTTGGAGGAATCGCCCGGGAAGGGGCCCATCATTGTAACTCCGCTGCGCTCACTCGCCCCTTCCCCTTCGTTCCCAGTAATCCAAACCGCCTGGAATGCGGATATGTTGGATGAGGAGGATGATGATGACGAGTAAGTTTCTCTCCTTGTTCTTAGTCGAATTTTTCCTTTCGCAACTTGTTGACGCCTTGTCTTTATTACAGCCTGCAAGCTATCAGTCCTCGCAGGTACGCCTCTTCCCTTCCTCCCGAGAGGAGGAATAAAGCGGGAGCTGCAGGTGAAACTCCTACTGCCGGCACCGTTCAAAATTCACCAAGTGTAGCTCCGAACGCGGCGACTACGGAATACAGAATTCTAGTTCTGCTGCTGGAGCTTCGGCTTCAAAGGAGGTGTTGGGCAGCTCGGCGGATCCCCTCTCCCTCGCTAAGGGCCAGGTAAACTCCGCTACCTGCTTTTTAATGCTTTAACGTCCTTGGATTTGTTATCGGGTGCACGGCAGTGCTCCCGATGGGAGTAGCCCCAGAGGCTGTATTCGATCGCATGCGATCGGCTACAGGCTCAGAGATTGTCTTTTCCTTCTTCTTAGTTTTATCGGGTGCACGGCAGTGCTCCCGATGGGAGTAGCCCCCGAGGCTATACTCGAATGTTTACAATCGGGTATAGGCTCAAATTTCACTCTTCTGATTCTTTTATCTTCGTGTTCTTGCAGTCGCTTGTTGACACTCTTGCGGCGATTGGTTGCCGTGTTGTTTTTGCTGAGTCGGAATGCGGGATCCTTCGAGCGGACCGTAATCGACTCGCCTCAGAGAACGAGCTTCTTCGAAGTAAGTTTACCATCTTTTCCTGTTTTCGTTCTTCCATCAATTTTTGGCTCTGATAAATGTCGCTGTGTAGCTCAACTTGAGTTTTTGAAGACTGAGAAGGAGAGTGTCTCTACTCGGGCAACAACTCAAGAGGCTGATCTGGCGGCTATTCGACAGGAACTCGAGGCTCCCGCATGCAATCGGCTGATCTTGAAGGGAAGTTTGCGGCTGCCCAGGACGCTCTGAAGAGCTTGGAGGATGTTGGCACTAAGGCGGATGCCAACCTTGTCGCCTTCCTTCGTCCTCTCGCCGAGCGTTTTGCGAGTAAGCTACTTTTGGCTTGCAATTTTGTGTTCTATCCTGGTGAGATTTTTGGGTCTTGACGTTTTTCTTTGTAGGTCTTCTGGGTGCTCAACTGGAGGTTCCTGGAGTTCAGCCGGGTGGACGCGCTGACCGATTCCCTCGCTCAGCTCAGGAGGCATGCCGAAGGAGTTTGCACTTTGGTTGGCGATGCCACCCGAGTGCTGAAGCAGCTGCATGGCCGCCTCCTCGTCAATGCTGTGTCTCCACCCGTGCTAGGTGATCTTCTGAAGATCTTCTCGGAGAGCAATCTCCTTGATGCCTACGCGGTCGCTCAGTCGGAATCTGGGGCGAAGACCGCCATCCAGTTTGCGCTGGCGCATGGAGTCACTGGCTTGGAGGAGGCCTACTCGGATCTTCCGGTCGATCTTTCCATGGGCAAAAAGGTAGGGCTTCGTCGTTTTGGCGAGCCAGCCGAAGTCCTCGCTCGGAAGTTATCTGAGTTGTTTGCTCGTCTTAAGGGAGGACCACCGCCGCGAGTGGCAGCACCACTGTAGCTCCTTAGAATATTTTTCTTGTACTTAGTCGCATCGATTGTAATAAACTTT
This sequence comes from Alopecurus myosuroides, assembly GCA_028641055.1. Lineage (NCBI taxonomy): Eukaryota > Viridiplantae > Streptophyta > Magnoliopsida > Poales > Poaceae > Alopecurus > Alopecurus myosuroides. Next base: position 8,266,366 of record CM054062.1, read on the forward strand.
GGGATGTGCTCCCGTATTTCCATTGTCTTAATCGAGATGTTCTTCTGAAATGCTTTCTGTGATTGTGTGTTTCCTCCCGATGGGAGTAGCCCCCGAGCACCTATCGAATAAGCGACTTGATATATCTCGAATAGGGCATCTTATTCCTTTCCTTGTATTCTTCCAGGTTGCTGGGGTTGCCGCGGAGCCTTCAGGTGGACGTGCTACTCCAGCAAATCCTCTTGTTGCCGTTGTTGGGACCTTTGCAGGTCTCCGTGATCGGGTTCAGGAGGGTGAGCGCAAGCTGAAAGCTTTGCGCGGGGTAGCCTATGTGGCAAAGTCCAAGCAAAAACTGGCGATTGAGCGTGAACATTTTTTGATGGATGAGTTGGCTTCGGTCGCTAGAGATTTGCTGTGTAAGTAATACATCCCCCAAGTCTTCTTTGTCTTGCTTCCTTTTTTTGATCGCGTATCTTTGTTCTTCAGTTGTTAAACCGGATGATAGGGATGAGAAACAGTGGGTAGAGAACCACATTCTTCAATAAGCTGGCAGCTCAAAGCCTCATGCGAATAATTTTTGGTCTGATCGTAGTCGAGGCTTTGTGCTGGCTACTTTGAAGTTCCGAGTCATCCAGGCGAAGATTCTCGTGAGTTCCTTTCACGAGGTCTTGATTGCGATGAACGCCGCTTTCTATCCACTTCAAAGGGGTCCTGAAGATTGGAGCCATCTCCTCAGGGTGTTCGGGCAAAAGGGAGATATTCGCGAGTGTGTTCGCAATCAGATGACTTGCGGCTCGGTGGTGGCTCTCTCCTTCGTTCGGCTATGGTATCCTGAGGTGAACTTCAATTCCATAGCTAGGCTTCCTGATGGTCCAATCAATGATATTTCTCCGCATTATAAGGCTGTTCGTCCTGCAGCGGAAGAAATCTTCGATTGACCTCTGACGAAGTAGATAGAGTGTTGGCAGCTGAGAATGCTCAACGCCATGTATGATTGTAGAATTATATATCCTGTCGTGATGTATAGTTTGTAAAAACTGTTGTAAGGTGTGTAACCTTGTATATATAAATTTTCCTGTGATGCTGAGTTTAGGCGTAGCCCCCGTGTGTTTGTGGGGTGTATACCTGTAACTTTTAGCATGTAGGGATGAATAATCTTCGAGTATCTATGGTTGAGAAACCATGTATTTTATTGCGATGAATGAGAAGTCATGTATTCGAGCTACAAGAGTGGCTAATATAGCGTTATTATTGCGAGTAAAATAAATCTAGGGATAAAACTTGCGGAGGTGTGCGATATTCCAAGGATTGGAATATATGCCTCCAGTTGATGGGTTCTTCAGTCTATAGGCCCGCCTGGGATAACTTCGTGTATTATGAAGGGTCCTTCTCATGGTGGCTCGAGCTTGTGTCCTTCCTTCTGCTTGAGCCGCAGCACCAGATCTCCTACTGCGAATGCTCTGTGGCGTATGCGGCGACTATGATAGATTCGCAGTGATTGTTGATATACTGCGGATCTTGCGAGTGCAATATCGCGCATTTCATCGAGTGCGTCCATATCTTCCGCGAGTGCCTTGTTGGAGGTTTCTTCGATGTAGGCAACGACCCGTGGGGCGCTGAATCTAACGTCCTCGGGAAGGACTACTTCTGCCCCGTATACCATGAAAAATGGTGTGTAGTTTGTGGATCGGTTTGGAGTTGTGCGGAGGCTCCATAGGACGGAGAGTAGCTCTTTGGCCCAATGTCCTGCTGCTGGGTGCAGACGATTGAGTAGACGTTTCTTGATGCCAGCTGAAACTAAGCCGTTGGATCTTTCGACTTGTCCGTTCGTTTGCGGGTGGGCAACTGAAGAAAATTTGAAGTTGATGCCCTTTTCCTTGTAGAACTGTTGTGTTTCCTTTGCTGTGAAGTTTGTACCATTGTCTGTAATGATGTCGTGTGGTACTCCAAATCTGCATACGATGGAGTCGAGGAATTTGACGGCGCATTGGGCGCTAGCCGAGGTTACTGGCATGGCCTCAATCCACTTGGTAAATTTGTCGACTGCGACCAGCAAGTGTGTGTATCCACCCGGCGTGGACTTGCGTAGTGGTCCTACCATGTCCAGCCCCCATTGTGCAAAGGGCCAGGCGATGGGCATCATATGCAATTCCGTAGCGGGTGCGTGTGGTTTTGGTGCGAATCGCTGGCAAGCGTCGCACCTGTCGACCAGTTCCTTTGCATCGCTGGCTGCTGTGAGCCAGTAGAATCCTGCTCGGAAGGCTTTTCCCATGATTGCTTTCCAGCTAGCGTGATGTCCACAGCCTCCTTGGTGGATGTCTTGTAGTAATTCCTTGCCATCTTCGGGTGCGATGCAGCGCTGGAGTATACCCGAGATGCTCTGTTTGTATAATTCTCCGTTGACCACCTGAAAGGATTTATTGCGTCTGATTATGTGTCGAGCCTCGCGAGGATCTGCCGGGAGCTGTTTGGCGGATAAGTAGTCGAGATATTTCTGCGTCCAGACTAGCTCGACCAGAAAAACTTGCTGCGAAATATTATGAATAAGCTCGATGATGGCGACTTGCGGGCTGACCTCCGTTTCTGGTGCTGCGGGTGCTCCTGCAGCTTTCTTGATTTTGACTGATCGCTTAGTCATCCGCTCAAAATATATCCCTGGCGGTATGGGTGTGTTTGTGGAACCCATGTTTGCCAGCCTATCTGCTTCTTCGTTGCTAGATCTCGCAATATGCTTCAGCTTGCATCCTTTGAAACTTCCTTCGAGTAGGTTGTACATGTCACGATATGCGACCATGTTTTCAGCGATTGCGTCGCATTCCTTCATTGTCTGCTGCACGATGAGATTGGAGTCGCCGTAGATCATCAGTCGAGTGGCTCTGCAGCCGAGCGCCATCTTCATCCCATGCAACAGGGCTTCATATCCTGCGTCGTTGTTCGATGCTGGATCATCGGGTGGAAAGTCCAATCGTAGGACATATTGCAGCTTGTCTCCCCTAGGTGATATTAGGACGATTCCAGCGCCTGCTCCTTCATTTCTTTTGGACCCGTCAAAGTACATTATCCAGTTGCTAGTGTACTCAGGTGGTCCGGGCGTTTGTAGCTCTGTCCACTCGCTTAAGAATTCCACGAGTACCTGGGATTTGACTGCATTGCGTCCTGCATAGGTGATGTCCCAAGCGCTCAGCTCGATGCTCCATTTTTCTGTTCTTACGGATGCCATAGGGTTGTTCATGATGGTACCAAGTGATGCATCATTAACCACTATCATGGCGTGTTCCTGGAAATAGTGCTTGAGTTTTCGAGCTGTAAGAACAACTCCATATGCGAGCTTCTGGTAATGAGAATATCGTTGCTTGCATGGCGAGAGCACTTCACTGATGTAATAAATCGTTCGTTGGACTCCATATGCTTTGCCCTCCTCAGGTCGTTCGACTACGATTGCTGTGTTGATGACCTGGTTTGTGGCGGCTAAGTATAGGTAAAGTTGCTCCCTCTCTTGCGGTGTTGCAAGGACGCGCCTGCTTTGCAACGATCGCTTCAGGTCAGCGAATGCTTGTTTAGCTTCTGGTGTCCACTCGAATTTGTCTGTTTTCTTCAACAGCTTGTAGAAGGGTAATGCTTGCTCGCCTAATCGTGCGATGAACCTGCTCAAGGCGGCTAGTCGCCCTGCGAGCTGTTGGACTCCGCGTAAATTGGTTGGCTCCTTCATTGTCAAGATCGCTTGTATTTTCTCTGGGTTGGCTTCGATGCCTTTGTCGGATACCAGGCACCCGAGAAGTTTTCCTGCTGGTACGCCGAAGATGCATTTTGTCGGATTGAGCGTGATCCGGTATGCGTTGAGGGCGTCGAATGTTTCTCTAATGTCCTCGAGGAGTGTGTCTTCTACTCGAGTCTTGATGACGAAGTCGTCAACATACACTTGTACGTTCTTGCCAATGAGCTTGGCAAGGCATTTATGCATGCAGCGCTGATATGTTGCGCATGCGTTCTTGAGCCCAAGGGCATTGTAGTGTAGCAGTATACACCGTGTGGTGTGATGAATGATGTCTTTTCTTCGTCCTCCTGCTTCATCCGGATCTGATTATATCCCGAATAGGCGTCCGGGAAGGAGAGGCGTTGACAGCCTGCCGTAGAGTCCGCGATCTGGTCGATTCGCGGGAGAGGAAATTTATCCTTGGGGCAGTGCACACCCGAAGGATGTCGGTGTTCTTTTTGGGGACCAGCACTGGGTTTGCTAACCAAGTGGATATCTTGATCTCCCTGATGAATTTTGCTGCTAGCAATCTATTTACTTCTTCTCCAAGCGCTTTCTGCTTGGGTTCTGAGATTAGTCGAGTAGTCTGCTTGATGGGTTTTGCATCCTGGAAGACTTCGAGTGAGTGCTCAGCGAACTCCCTGGGTATTCCTGGCATATCGGAGGGCTGCCAGGCGAAAATTTCCCAGTACTCACGGAGGAGTTCGACGAGCGCGCTTTCCTATGCTTGCGAGAGGGTAGTTGAGACCATCGCTGTCTTCGCAGGATCTGTCGGGTGCACCTGATGTTTTCGGGTGTCACTGTTGGCGCCGAATTCCAATTCAAGCGCGTTTTTCTTCGTGAGGGGCATCACGGAGTGATCCGTGGTTTTTGCCAGCTCTTGCAATTCTTCTTGCATCCCGAAAAATTTTGCGATCTCGTTGAACTCAATTTCGCACTTGTTGGATTTCTGAAAATCTCCGTCGATGGTGATAACACCATATTCTCCAGGTAGTTTGAGCTTCAGGTACGCGTAGTGCGGTACTGCCATGAATCTGGCGAACGCTGTTCGACCAGGAATGACATGGTACTGTGAGGGCAAGTAGACGACTTCGAAGTCAAGGAATTCTCTTCTGTAGTTGCTTTGAGTGCCTAGCACAACTTCTAAGTTAATTGTTCCGAGTGGACGGATTGCCTTTCCCGGAACTATCCCGTGGAAGGATGTTTCTGATTCCGCAAGGCCATCCAGGTTCCTGCTCATCCGACGGAGTGTGTCCGCGTAGATAATGTTGATGCCACTGCCACCGTCCATGAATACGTGGGCCAAGTCGTAGTTGCCAATCTGTGCTTGGATGACGAGGGCGGCGTGTCTTGGTCGATAGACTCGCGGTGGGTGGTCTTTCATCGAGAATGTGATCGGTTGGTCCGCCATCTTCAAATATTCGGGCCTTGTTGGCGGTGTCTGCACAACCATGCATAACTGCCTCGTGTTAGTCTTTTGAGCTCTGCGGGATGGACATACCTTCTGGATCATTGCCAATTGTCCTGCCGGATTCGGGCACGCGTTGGCTCCGGCGATTTGTGCAGGTGGCGCAGGTAGTGCAGCTAACGCCATGTTTGGGTTTGCTGGTCGAGGTAGGGGTTGTGGCGGCTGGAATCCTTGGTGTCCTGCTTCTGGAAGCGGTGGGTAATTTTGATTGGCTGCCGGTCTGCTTTTCTTCGAGAAGGCCTCTGAGATTTCGATAAACTTTCGGCAATCCTTAAGAAGGTGTGTTGCCTTAGTTTTGCCCGTGCGCTTATCTGTAAATAGATGTAGCGAGCAGTATGCATCGAGATCCTCCTCGGGAGTTTTGTCTTCAGCCTTTGGTCTCCACTCGCGACTTCCACGGCGGCCGGTATCGCGACTTCGCGTGAATTCCGCCGCTACCATCTCCTCTGGATCCTCGTGATCGTAGTACCTTCCTTCTCTTTCTTCGACCATGGCGATCTTCTTCGGGTGCAGGCGATGATGCTCTCTCATTGCGCACTGCGTCTTCTCCGTTAGCCCATTTGTCGGCTATGATCATCAGCTCCCCAATAGTTTTGGGTGCGGCTCTGCCTAGCTCCTCTCTGAAAGCAGTTCGTCGGGCGCCTTTTGCGAAGGCTTCAACCGCTACTTCTTCCGAGATGTTTCCTGCGGTGTTCCTGAGCGTGGTCCATCACTGGATATACTCGCGGGTGGACTCGCCGCTTTTCTGCTTGCAGGCTCGCAGTTCTTGAATGGTGGCTAGTCTCTTGTAGGTCGACTAGAAGTTTTTGCAGAAGTCGTGGTGCAGGTCGTCCCACGATGCGTAACATGATCTTGGTCTCGCTTCCAGCCAGCTACGGGCCGCGCCGACGAGATATAGATTGAGGTACTGCATAGCCGTGTTCTTGTTCCCACGTTGGCATTTTACTGTCGTGAGGTAATCGTTTAGCCACGAAGAGGGCTCGAGTGAGCCGTCGTACTTTGTTACTTCTGTGCTGAGCTTGAATCTCTTGGGCAGGCGTGCTTCGCGGATGCTGCGGGCGAAGCAGAGTGCACCGCAGGTTTCGTCATCCGAAGAGCCGGACGAAGAGCGTTCGCGATATCGTGTTGCTCTTGCCTTGTCCATGCTGTTTTGTGCGATGTCCGATCGTGCGTCGTATCCTGGCTGGTCGCGGTCATTATCCTTCCTCGGCTCCTTGCTTTGTTTTCGCGAGCGGCTGCTGTGATGTCGCGAGCTTTTGTCTCTCGGGCTGCCTTCGCTGCTGCTTCGACTGTCGTCGCGGCGTCGAGCTTCTTTTCCTCGACCACGACGTGGCGACTTGTCCCTTTTTGGCGAAGTGCTCATACGCTTACGGGACGCCTCTTTTTCTTTCTCCTTCTCCTTCTCCAGCTGCTCCGCGGCCTTCCTGCGGTCGTAGGAGGCGAGCCTTGCGGCTGCTAATCCTAGCCGCTTGCGCACTTGTTTATACTGTTCTGCCCGAGGATCGCTTTCCGTCGGCTGGTTCATCTGCATGTAAGTTGCTGCGACCAGGACCGCGGCGGCGGGAGTTTGCGGGTAGACGTTCCCGTCATCATCAACTCTCATAAGAGAAGGTGCGACCGACCTGCTGGTCCCGCCTAAGGACTCGATGTCCCTGGATGTTGATGCGTATCCCTTCCTCGCGGGTCGGGTACCGACCGAGGGTGCCAGGGACAGCTCAGCTCGTCGTTGACTTGACTCATCCGCCACTCTTCTTCGACGGGCCAGATCTATCCGAGCAACCTTGATGGTTGCGGCTGCTCTCACCAGATGATAGTGGTAGGAAACCATATCTTCGTGTGGCGATTCCGCTGCGGGTGGCTTGCTCGTTCGCATAGCTTCCTTAGCTCGGTCCCAAGCTTCCCGTGAGACGCCGATTATAGCGCGTTCTGCTGCGCTATGTTCTGTTTCTTGGGGTTGCTCCGATCCTGCCATGCAGACTTGAGCCAGTCGTGGCTCGTGCATCCTAGGCGTAGATCGGAAAGCTCTTTGGACTCGAGAAGGTTCCTCTGTCGAGAGGGTATGATAGTTGTTGGTATTGAAGCGGACGGACTCGCCGCTTTTCTCCAGATGAAAGCGCGAGTCGACGGCTCCTGATTCAGATTCTGACTCTTCCGGGAAGTGGAGGATTCCATCCCTGTTGGTCACGAACTTCAAGCTCCCGAACGTCAAGGTGACGCTCCTCTCCAGATCGTTGAATACCGGGCGTGATTCCGGCGAGTGAGGGGTGACCACGACAGATCCGATCTCAGACTCTACAAAATCCCTCGGGTGAACCCATAGGGTTTCGAATAGGAGAACCCATGAGCGCTTGTGGCGATCGTCGACTAAACAGCGGGCAAGATTTACCCAGGTTCGGGGCCCTCGTAGAGGTAAAACCCTTACTCCTGCCTCTATCGATCTGTATTAATCGAGTAGATCGGTTACAATGATGGTGGCTCAAGTCGAGAGTATGATCTCGAGCTCAAGGCTTTGGTGTTGCGGTATTGCTTGGTCCTCTTCCGGTGGCTCTCCTGGCCTTATATAGGTGGCCAGGTCTCAAACCCTACCCGGAGAGGACTCGAACTCTAACCCTAGGTCGGTTACAGTTTTCCTAACTTAACTCGCAAGGTAGTGCGGGTGGGCTTCACGTGGGCCTTCTGGAACACTCCAAGGGCTCCTCTTCTTGGGCCTTAACCTTGGGCCTGAGATGGGGTGTCCTTACCCGCAGGGTCCAGGATCCATGCCTTCGTCAGTCCGGGCCTCCGACCGCTCGCGACGAAGCCGATGCTCCGCCGTGGATGCATCACGCCGCAGCTTGTCGGCAGCCCACTCTGCGTCGGTCATGCCTTCCGACCGTTCCTTCGGTGGGCACGGCTGCAGCACTCAGCGCTTGACGCCAAGCGTGCCATCCTTCGCGTTCGTCGGCGGTGGTCTCTGCGGCCCTTTCGGAGGCATGGCGCCTGAGGCGGGAGAGGAGGTGGGAAAGGCGGGAAAGACGAGCAGCGGCGGGGAGGTAAATGGCAGGAGCGTGGGACGAAAAGGATTTTTGGTGGGTGCCTGTGTTGCTGGCAAGACGGGCCTGCGGCGTGGATCGACTCGTTCGGCGCCCCCACGTTAACCACGGGAGGCGGCGTTGGGCTGGGTTTGCCGGACGGGAACAAGGGGGCGTCCGGACGGGAAGGCCCAATGGGGGGGGGGCGAGTGTGAGCGCTCGGGGCCCGTCCGGACGGGAAGGCGCGACTAGAGATGCTCTTACGAGTTTCCACAAATGTAAATCAAATACAATATTTAATAACGGAGGGAGTAGTGGCATGGGTTCTTAGACAAAAAAATGGAAACGGAAAAATATTTATCTATCCTTTTCGCTTGCCTCTTTGATTAAATAGAAAAGGAGAACCCAAAACGAATATGATATTAAAACTTTTGTCTCAAACAATTTGGAAGATCCTCGCTCCGTTTTTACCGTCTTCTAGATAAAATATATCTAAACATGGTCTAGTGCAAGATACAGATAAATCCGTACACTAAACTATGTCTAGATACGTATTATCTACTTCTTAAACATCTTTTATTTTGATACGGAGGAAGTACGTTGCAACATCTAGGTCATCTTCAAGTTATTCTCTCGCCAAGTCGGTCGCTTACCATTTTCGAAAAGCAAACTGTCTCACTTCCAAAAGTAGCGAGCCGGTCAGTGCGTGGTAGAGAAAACCAAACCGCGTGGGCTAAAACACGATTCCTCCTTGACTTTTCTTCTTCCTTGAGAAAAGGTCACTTTTTTCTATTTAGGATATTGTTTTATTTTTAAGGAATTGATGACCCACAAGTATAGGGGGTGTATCATAGTAATTTCGATAAATAAGAGTGTCGAACCCAACGAGGAGCAGAAGGTGTTGACAATCGTTTTCGATGAAGGAATAACTGTAAATACTGGAAAATAGATTTGTACGGGTTTTTTATATTGCAGATAAATAAAGTGCGAGTAAATAAAATACAGTAATAATAATTGCAGCAAGTGGCCCAATCCTTTCTTCAGCAAAGAACAAGCCAGTGAGTTTACTTATGATTAACAAATGTTCTCGAGGACACACGGGAGGTTTCTGTCAAGTGCTTTTGTTCCATGCAGTTGAATAATTTTGGTGCTTTGATAAGTGTTGTGTGGGTGAACCTATGCTAATGTAACGTACCATCCAGGACTATTGCTTACTTGTGATTATACCCCTTGCAAGCATCCGCAACTACAAGAAACTAATTAAGAAATAAATCCAACCACAACTTTAAACTCCGGGATCCTACGCTCCCTCGTGTAATGGTTTCCTAAAGGGGGTTTAGTTTTCTGTCACTCCGGCGACCCCACATTTAGTAGCAAAATACACGATGCGTTCTCCTAGGCCCATAAATGGTGAAGTATCATGTAGTCGACGTTCACATGACACCACTAGAAGAATAACACCACAACTTAAATATCAAACATTAAATATTACTCAACATTACTTCATTACTAACAACTTGACTTCTCCCATGTCCTCAAGAATAACACGAACTACTCACAACACATCATATGGATCATGATCAGAGGTGATATAATGGATGATAACACTCTGTTCATAAAGTACAAACACCGATAAATCTCACAAGCATCAACTACTAACAAGTAATCCATACCGGGAGAGAGATCTAATGCAAAACAACGATAGAGGCGCCTAATTGTTATAGCGGGATGAAAGGTGGATTATGAGGGTGCTGGTGCTGGTGGTGATGATGATGATGATGAATCTTGATGATGCCCGGAGTAATGACGGTGACGATGGCGGTGATTTCCCCTCTCCGGAGAGGAATTTTCCCGGCAGATTTGTCCCTGCTAGAGAGCTTTTCTCTCTCGGGTGTTTTCCGCCCCAAGGCGGCGGCGGAATAATTCTTAGAAGATGTAATGAGGCTTAGGGTTTTCTGGGGGACAAGCACGCCAAAATATCCCCCAGAGGTGGGCTAGGGTGGCCACACCTGTAGGTGGCGCCGCCCGGGGGGGGCGCCACCCCATGGTGGGCCCCCTCTGGCTCTTCTTCTGGCTGTGTTCTTCCTTTCCTCTGGACTTTTAGGACACCCCCGGTGTCGCACTTCTTCTTATGATCTTCTAAAATATGGTATCCCCACGGTGCTTTTTACATCAGATTCCTGGTCCCGGTGTTTATTCTCCAAAAATTATAAAACATGCAAAATAAGATAAAATAACATAAGAGATGCATCATAAAATGAAATATATCGATGAATAACAGAAAATTATGATATAAAATAGTGATGCAAAATGGACGTATCAACTCCCCCCAAGCTTATACCTCGCTTGTCCCCAAGCGAAACTCAACTTAGAAAACATGACCACAGGTTTATGGAGTTAAGAGTCGATAAATAAAATACGGACAAGAAGCATCACATCTATCTATGCACCAATCATTATAAACGACAACTTCCTCTCATATAACCTAACTTGAAACGAGTAATGGGAGTCACAAACAAAGATGGAAAAGAGATAATCAAAATTGGTAATGGAAAACTTCATTCTTGGTCAGAGAACATTCAATGATATCCTGCTTATCTTAGGTGAAGTCTTTATAATAAAGCTCATCTTGTAGATCTTAACATGTTTAATTATAACAAATCTTTTACAATGATTCATATCTTTTCAAAGTAATATTCATTCAGATAATAAAGCATGTGCTAAACAAAGAAGGATAGAAAACATGATTGAATAAATCAACATATAGATGGTGAGATCGCAACAACTCAAATGCTTGCTGGAGACAGAGAGAGATGGGTTTACTGACTCAACATAAAAGTAAAAGAAAGGCCCTTCGCAGAGGGAATCATGGATCACTCATGTGCTAGAGCTTTTATTTTATTAAACAAAGGTATTCAAAACATTTTTAAGAGAAGTGTATGCTTATGTAAACGAATGTTAAACCGACAAAACAGTACGTCACAAGACAACTAGACTTCATATGAGCGACTCCTATATGAGGGACGCAACTGGTGTAGAAGGTCATCCCTCATTCTCTTTTGTTTACACGATTATGCTTTGACTCATAAATCAGGGGCAAAAAAAGTGAAGAGAATTTGTGTATTAGTTTTGGGGCTGGGCACCCCGCAGCCAGCTCTTCTAGCATTTGGATAAGCGGATGAAGCCACTAGTCCAGGTGTTTGAAGTCCAATCAATAAGTGAGATAAAGATTTTCCATGTTTGGAAGGAGGGCTGGCGGAATGCAGCAGGCAACCCAGTTGCCGGCAGTTTCCAGTTCTTCGTCCGCTCCGGCGGCGGCGGACGCGGCGGCTTCTGCAGCGGCGAGCTCGTCGCCAAGGAGTGTAATCTTCTCCTCCGCCGTCTCGGGAGCGAACGGCGGAGAGGGCGCGGAGCTTGAGCCCGCAAGATCCACGGCGGCGGAAGGATTCCCTCCGTCCGCCGCAGAATCCGTCGTCTTCACCGGCTCGCCGCCGGCGCGTGTCGGGGAATCCAACATTGGATCTATATCGTTGATGATATCCTCGATGTCGCGCGCAACAGTGCGGGCAGGGGAAGACGGTGAGGATGCCATTGGGTGGCGGCGCGGCTCGTCTCCGGTGACGTTCTGGGCGTGGTATGTGTTAGGGAGTGTTTCTTTGCTCGAGAGCTTGGGCGCGATAATGGCATTGGAAGTGAGAGCGGAAGGTTTACCGGGAGGACGAAGAAGGCTATTTATAGCCGGAAATCCGTCAAGATACGTGCCAACGGCTCTTTTGACCGTTGGATGATCAACGCGTGTCACTCGCCGGAAAATCCGGGAAATGAATCGACATGGTGATGATGGCTATCTGCTCGTTTCCCGTGAGAATCTTTCAGAGATACGTTACTGGGTTTCCCGCGTGAAACCCAAACGTCCCTTACGTCAGCATGATTGAAGCACTAACGTAGGAGGTTCCTTCTCCGCGAAGGATCGTGTGAGAAAAGCCGGATTTTCAGAATTCCGAGTTTCACGTTACCATCTCTTTTTAAAGAAGAATAAGAAGAATCAAGACTGTTGATCGATATTTCTCGGACGATGTACATTTGGCGAAAGACGGCGAATCAGAGTTTTAATCCTTCTTGGGGGCTACTGTCGGATATATAATGAATAGGGGTGTATCAAATGGTGGTCATAAGTGCCAGATTACCAGGGTGGCCCAAGTGGTAGTGGGCTATGGTCCATTGGGCGGCCCAGTAAGCTGACGCACAGAAGCCGGATTCTAGAAGGACCCGGATCACGGCCCACGTGATCTGGCTCGGAGGAGAAGGATGATTCCGTACTTTCCAAGTTAATAGTTACCGTAGTCTTCTAGGATTCCTACTCTGTATGCCCTAACCCTGCTATTATATAAAGCCGGACGGGAGATAAGATTGATGGACAAGAAGCTATAGGCTAACTCGCCGGGAAGTTGATCCTCAGTGAATAGCTAGATCGAACCTCACATTGTAATTGTATACACAGGCTTTAGTCCTGATTAGTGAGATTGCAAGAGTAGGGACGTCGTATTATCACGACGTACCGAACCTGGGTAAATCCTGTGTCTTTGTCTACAACGCGATCCCGTTACCCCACGTCTCTACCCGTAGTCTCATGGTACCCCCGTCTATGAGAACTACTACGATGTCTCGACAGTTGGCGCCCACCGTGGGGCAAACGACGTCAGGCGTGAAGTTCTGATCTGGGATACTCGGCGGAATCGGAAGATCAATAACTGTCGGAAGCCTGGAGTTCGACGATGACGTCAGACGCTTCCTCAACAACGGATCCTACATACCGGCGCAAAATCATCTGGTAAGTGCCTGCGTGTTACCGATCGGATCTGCTAATATCTTTATCGGTCTAACTGCAGAGGCCATGGGGTTTTGCGGTGGAAGCAAATATTTCCCACCCGCCCTATACCCAGTCGAAGATGACTATGATACCGGATTCTGCTCAGATCGCCGACATAAAAGTGGTGCACACTTTATCGGTATGGTGAAATCCGAGGTCGCTGAAAACACGGATGGCGGAAATCCCGTGCAAGAGGCAGACAACAGCACACCCACCACAGAGGTGGAAGATCTGACATCCGTCAACATGACGATGAACTCGGAAGCTGACTCGGTGCTAGCCGCCATTGAGGCGAGATTAGAGTCAGAAACCGGATCGGATGATTTCGATTCCGAAGATGAAGACGAAGATACCTTTGAAAGAAAGGTAAAATCTCTTCAAGAGGGATTCCATGAAGTGCTAATGGCAAAACCGGCTGAAACCACGGATGCCGGCAGTCAGGAAAGCCCTAGAACTCCTCCACCAGAGGAAGAGAGAGAAGACGGAGAAACTTCTCCGGTATTTCCCAATGTCAAGGAATTGACAGAGGACGAACCTGCCAAAAAGCCTCCCTCTTCCAAGAAAAAGAACCGGGCCGCTAAAAAGCTCCAATACAAAATCCGGAAGAAAAAATCAGCTAATCCAGCTGATGAAAGCCCGGAAGTAGGAGATGCAAGCGGAACAAAGCCCGTGGAGAAGAAAACCAAGGAAATCCTTGTTCCGCCAATGACGGAACAGGAAGAACAGGACCTGTTACAAACGCCAGTGGGACGAAACGAATCCCCTGAGATGCTGGAAGCCAGGAGACGAGCTTTCCAACGGCAACAGCAACATCTACTCAGATCTCGTGAACACCTCCAAAAAACCCAGGATGACATCAAGCTCATGAAGGAAGAAATAGAGGAGTACGATAAAAAGAATAGATCTGCCTTAAAGCCTACAAGGTTACCCGGAATCGTAAGACCGGAAGTACTGCCGCCAAAGGAAAGGTTTCGTAACCCATCTTGGCAAAAGCAGGTAAACGGCAAGGATGCGAGAGGTGAACTAATATACAAAACCGCAGCAGAAAACACGGAAGCAGCATTCGCCATCCTCAACAATGACACGTACTCCAACGGTGAAAAACTTCAAGGGGTGTATGCTTTCTTAGGAAAAGCATTGCAACAACAGCAGCGGGGCCAAGAGCGATCAGGGAGGTTGCATGACAACTCTGCCCTATGCAAAACAGCTACTTGCGCCGCTGGAGCACCTGGACCGGAAGAACTTGGAGATTCAGACAATTCAAAGGATAAGAAAGCGGATCCGAGAAAAGACAAGAAAAATCCCGACAATAGGGATGAAGCGTCTAGAACCGGATCCCATCTCCCGAAAGGTGGACTCAAACCGCACGATCGGGAAGAAAAATACCGGAATGACGGCAAAGCAATGCCACCTGCGAGACACCCAGCTGAAAAAGCTGGAAGACATGATGTACCTCACAGGCGTGAGAGATCTCGGACACCTCCTAAGGATAAAGAAAGGCACAGGAGTAGAACTCCACCTCATCCAAAAGGGCGTGATCTCGGAAGAAACAGAAACGATCCCGGAAAAGCACGTCCGCGCAACAATGGAAAAGAAAGGAGTAGATCCCCTTCTGTCCATTCAGCCGGAAGGTATTCCGCACACATGGATAGAGCGGAAAAGGATGATCTATACTTTGGACCTAAGTGTTTCACTGACAGGATCCGAAGGATAACCCTGCATTTTGGCTTTGCCAAGGTCGGTCCAACATACCAGAAATACACCGGTAGTACAAACCGGATACCTAGCTCTCAGACTACTATACAGCCGTCCAGATTAACAATGGGATAGACCTAGAAGCTGTAAAATTTCTTCCCCTAATGTTACTGGATGGAGCCAGAGATTGGATCAATGGATTGCCATCAAGAACTGTCGACAGCTGGGATGATATGGCTCGAGTATTCACTCAGCATTTCCGGGGAACGACAAACGCCCGAATAGCATCAACCAGCTGAACCGTTGCACCCAATTCGAGGATGAACCATACGTGGATTTCATCTCTAGATGGACTGCAATGAAGAATAGTTGTTTTGGAGTAACTGACGTACAAGCAATGCATGCTTTCGTCAATGGCCTACAACCCGGACTTGTACGTTCATGGTTGGTTCCAAACAGCACAAAGATCTCGGATCTATGCTTACAACCGCCAATGAACACGCTGCAGCCGAAGACGACATCAGACCAAGAGGAGGCAATATCGATGCACTGATACTTGCCAAGAAAAATCCTCGCCCTGAGAAAAAAGGAACTTCAGAAACAACAACGAAACCCAAAGAAGTTAACATAGCCTTTGGAAGTGAAAAAGGGAATAAGTGGAAAGGACGCAGTTCAGAACCAATCAACTTCACTAAAGAAGAGTGGGAGAGGATTAAGTCGGAACCGTGCGTCCACCATTCGCAATTTGGGAAGCCCACCCATACGAACGCGCAATGCCGGCTGAACAAGCACATGAAAGGCAGCGCAGGATCCGGAAACAAGGGGAAGAGTTCCAAAAGGAAATTCTCCAAACAAAAGCCAGAAGCTGAGAAAGAAGACAGTGAATCGGACACTGATGAAAAAATCCAGGAACAACAGCGAAAAGGCGAACCCAAATTTCCGAGAGTTGATGGAGAGGCACTGTTAACATTCTTAGCAACTCCGTCAGCAAAGGTGGCCAAAAGAACGCTTCGAGAAATAAATGCGGTTGTTCCGGCAACCCCGAAATTCTTGAAGTATTCGAGCACACCAATTACCTGGGATCAGTCCGATCATCCCGGGAATATCCCTGAACCCGGCACACAAGCTCTTGTCGTAAGACCTATTGTCCAGAACACTAGGCTAAAAAGAGTGCTGATGGATGGAGGATCCAGCATTAACATAATGTATCTGGATACGCTGAAGCATCTGAAAATCTACGAGTCCCAGCTCAATTACAACAACATATGCTTCCATGGCATTGCCCCTGGCAGGCAAGCACGATCCCTAGGAGAAATTTCCCTAGATGTCACTTTCGAAGACAAAGATCACTTCCGTCAGGAAAAAGTATCCTTCGAGGTGGTGCCGTTCGAAAGCGAGTATCACGCAATACTCGGACATCCAACTTTCGCCAAATTTATGGCAAGATCATGTTATATCTACAACAAGCTGAAGATGCAGGACCCAAAGGAGGGGTAATCACCATAAGTGGAGACTTCAAGCTGGCAAACGAGCTGGAAAAAGAAAACGCCCTTTGCGCTCAGAGAGTCATAGCAAAGGAAGAGCTGAAGGAGCTGGCCAAAGAGGTATCGCCAACAGAAATGCCGGCAGGAAAAGAAACCCGGAAGCGAGCAGATAGCTTCAAGGCGTCCGAGAATACAAGACATGTAATCCTAGATCCCAAAGATCCGACAAAATTTGTCGTAGTAGGGACTGGGATGACCGATAAATAGGAAGGCGAGCTCATCAAGTTTCTCCGTGAGAACTGGGATATTTTCGCCTGGTGTCCGGCTGACATGTCAGGCTTACCCAGGGAACTTGCTGAGCATCAACTCAAGGTGATTCCAGGCTCCAAACCCGTCAAACAAGGTCTCCGTCGATTTGACGGAAGAAGACGGAAGGCTATTGGCAAGGAAATTATCCGGCTTTTAGCAGCAGATTTCATCCAGGAAGTAATCCCCACTGAATGGTCTGCAAATCCGGTATTAGTACCGAAGAAAGACACTACTGCTCTTAGAATGTGTATAGACTACACAGGCTTGAACAAATTGTGTCCCAAAGATAGGTTCGCGTTACCGCGAATCGATCAAATAATAGATGCCACTGCAGGCTCTGAGCTTTTATGCTTTTTGGATGCATACTCCGGGTACCACCAAATACGCATGAAAAAGGAAGATCAAATTAAGACTTCTTTCATAACTCCGTACGAGACATACTATTACGTAACCATGCCATTCAGCCTGAAGAACGCAGGAGCAACTTACCAGCGTTGCATGCAACGTTGTTTGCATAGTCAGATTGGCAAAACCATCCATGTTTACGTGGACGATATTGCTGTCGTAATCAAGGAAAAAGACACACTCCTTGAGGATTTGCGAGAAACCTTCGAAAACTTGCGCACTTACAAGATGAAGTTAAATCCATCAAAGTGTGTATTCGGGGTTCCCTCAGGAAAACTTCTGGGTTTCATCGTTTCTCACAGAGGAATAGAAGTTAACCCGGAAAAGATCAAAGCAATCTTGAACATCTCCAAACCCACGTGTGTAAAAGATGTCCAAAGATTGACGGGTTCCACCGCCGCCGTCAGCAGATTTATTAGTCGTCTGGGGGATAAAGCCTTACCACTCTACAAGTTGCTGAAAAAATCCGACAAATTCGAGTGGACAGAAGAGGCCGATGCAGCGTTAACCCAGTTGAAAGAAACTTTGATGAAAGCTCCGATTTTGGCATCCCCAAAAGACGAAGAACCTATGTTATTGTACCTCATGGCTACAAACATGGTTATTAGTGCGGTAATCGTTGTGGAACGGAAGAAAGATGAACAAAGCATACCAGATCAGCATTCGGTGTATTACATCAGTGAAGTTTTCTCCGAGTCCAAGCAAAGGTACCCACACTATCAAAAACTGGCATATGGCATATTTTCGCATCTAGAAAACTTCTCCATTATTTCCAAGGACATTCCATAACAGTGGTATGTAAAGCACCGCTAGGGGATATAATAAACAATGCGGAAGCAACTGGCCGAGTAGCCAAATGGGGCATCGAGCTAGCAGCCTTCGACATTAAGTATCATCCAAGGACGGCAATAAAATCCCAGGTTTTGGCAGATTTTGTCGCCGACTGGACGGAAGCAATGGAGAAAACACCAACGCCGGAGTCCGAGTACTGGATCATGCACTTTGATGGATCCAAGATGAAGGAGGGCGCTGGAGCTGGTGTAGTCTTAAAATCCCCTAAGGGAGACACAATGGAGTACGTATTGCAAATACACTTCAACGCCAGTAATAACGTGGCAGAATACGAAGCTCTGCTTCATGGCTTGCATATTGCAAAAGAAATAGGAGTAAAGCGCATCTTGTGCAACGACGACTCGGATTTGGTACAGCATCAGCTTAACCAAACCTGGGACGCAAAAAGCCCTATAATGGCCGAATACCGGAGAACGGTGGACGAGTTCGCCATCTGTTTCTTTGGATTCGAAGTACTCCACGTCAAAAGGGAGGAAAATTGGAACGCGGATGCGTTAGCCCGCATGGGGTCAGAGAGGGTAAAAACCCTACCACCGGGTGTATTCATCCAGCATTTGCACGAGCCATCCATAAAAGGTGGAGATATTGATTATCCTCTGGCTTCCGAGTCAACTGAAGTTATGTTCGTCAACCCGGACTGGAAAATTCCATATTTAAACTTCTTAGTCAATCAGAAGTACCCGGAAGGAGCAGACGAAGTCTTGCAAAGACAAATACAGCGTCGATGCAAATGATATGTGGTAATTGACAATTGCCTGTATAAACGCAGTACTACCGGACTTTTTCTACGATGTATTTCGCCAGAAGAAGGACGAGAAATACTGGAAGAATTCCATGCCGGAGATTGCGTACATCATGCTCAATCAAAAAGCATAGTTAAAAAAGCATTCCGTGCTGGGTTTTTCTGGCTAACAGCCAAGACAGACGCTGAGCACATAGTCAACACATGTGCAGGGTGTCAATATTACGCCAAGCAGACTAAATTGCCGGCCCAAGCACTCAAAACTATCCCCATTACATGGCCGTTTGCAGCCTGGGGGCTAGATATGATGGGACCATTTAAAACTGCGCGAGGCGGACTTACACATCTACTCGTAGCAGTGGATAAGTATACCAAATGGGTGGAGGCCAAACCCATCAAAAAGCTGGACGGTGTAACTGCCAGAAATTTCATCATTGACCTAGTCATGAGATACGGCGTTCCACACAGCATAATAACCGACAACGGGACAAATTTCTCCATTAGAGAGTTGGCAAAATATTGCCGACAAACGGGAATTCGCCTAGATCTCGCATCTGTGGCACACCCGCAATCCAATGGACAGGTTGAGAGAATGAATAGCTCAATCTTGCAAGGAATGCGCCCAAGACTCGAATCTCCTCTTCACAGAGCAGCTGGATCATGGGTAGAAGAGCTACCTTCCGTGCTTTGGAGTATTCGAACGACGCCAAATAGGTCAACTGGGCAAACCCGTTTTTCCTAGTTTATGGTGCGGAAGCTATTCTTCCAACGGACATGATCCATGATAGCCCAAGAGTGTAGGATTTCGATGACTCGGATGCCGAAGAAGCACGACAGGATGTCGTCGATCTCTTAGAAGAGGAACGAGAGCTTGTGCTTCAAAGATCCGCCATTTACCAGCAAGGTTTATGATGTTACCATAGTCGGAAAATCAGGCATCGTTCTTTTAAAGAAGGTGACCTAGTGCTGAGGCTGGTGCAGCAAAGGAAGCACAAATTGGCCCCAGTTTGGGAAGGACCATTTGTCAGAAGTTAAGCCATGAAGAATGGATCATATTATCTTGTCGACATTCGAGATACGGAAGATGATCCCGAGAAGCCGAATCGCAAAAGAAAGAGAAAGATAGATGTTGAGCTAGGAGAGAAAAAGAGGTCTTGGAGTATCCAGCAGTTACGTCCCTTCTATACTTAGTTCAATTTCTATGTAAACATCTTTTGAGATCATGAAATAAAGTTGTCGGAATTCTGATATCCATGTTTTTACAAGTTCATTATAGTACAAAGCATGATTCCACCTTATCTATTTCCCAATGATCTTACAAAATACTCAATGTTAACCCAAATTGTGCCTGCGTGCTCGGCGTTTAAAAACTGAATGATTTCAGCCTACTAACGGCTAAAGAAACTCGGATTGTGCCTGCGTGCCCAAGTTTCATTAAAAAAATTCCTTACTTTTCTCTAAGAATTATCTGATTGCTTATGTGTTGGGTCACTGGAGCTAGTTAGTCAAAATGCCTTTAGTATGATCCATGTTTCCGAGTTTAAACTGATTGGTTATACCCAGTTACTCTGCATGATGCTTCATAATACTATTGAGCCATTTCAAACACTAAGGACAGTTAAAGCATATAAGCCAGAGAACTTAGAAGATAAAGGAATACTAAAACCCGAAAAACCTTGCAAAGAATTTTATAATTAAAGCCGCAAAAGGGCGGAGTTCTTGTTTGTACAAAAGGAATAGAAGCATTACAATATGAATTACATTGTAAAAGTGCAGTAATGCTCCTATTGTCTACTTTCACCATCCAGGTTCAAGGCAGCCCTTCAAGCATCCGAGTCTTCTTCGCTGCTATCATCCTCGGGGGCTTCGAGGATCTCCTCTTCCGGGTAGGTGATGGAGATGTTCACCATGGAGGCGATCTTGGTGGCATGGCCTTTGATTTCATCAAAGATTGTAGATCGCTGGGTTTCCGTGTATCCTTGAGGGATACCGGACGCCACGCGCCAAGACTTTGCACCAGGGTAGTGCATACACATAAGGCCGAGTGCCATGCGTGCACCACCCCGTGCAGCGGAGCGTAGGATGGACTCCCTGGACTCCGCCACCTCCATGATGGCACCCGGAAGTTTTTCAACTTCCGAGAACTCCCCAGTCCTTGTGGGAAGGATCTTGTTGACCAGCTGCATGCCAGCAGCTCTTATCGCAGTCCACGTCTTCCCAAAGGCTCGGATTCTATCAATCCGAGAGAGATCTGGGCTATCTCCTGTTTTTTCAGAAAAAACAACCAAGAAGGTTAAGTAAAAAAGCAGAGAAACACAGCAAGACTTGGAAAAATGGTAAATGAAGTAAAACATACCGACAAGCTTGTCAATTTCGGAGCCTTCCTCCAGGCGAAGGTTTAGAGCATTTTCCAAGTCCCGAATAGTGGACTTGTCCTTCTCTGCCTGTTCGGAAGCCTTGGATTGAGAAATTCCAAGGGCCAGATTGCTGGCTTCCAGATCTTTTTGAGCCTTCACAAGATCCTTGTGAGGGTCCAAATTCTCCTTTCGGAGAAACTCGGCGTTGCCGGCATCTTCAGCTATCTCCTTGGCCTTAGCCAAAGCAGCTGGAAAGCAAGGAAATAATTATGAGTTCAGATAAAACTCGGAAAAAGTACTTAGACAAAAGGCTGAGCCAGAAGAAAAACTATACCTGTTGTTTCCACCAGCTGAAGCTGAGACGATGCCAGCTCCGTCTCTTTCACATCAAGAATAGAAAGAAGATTTCTAACTTCTCTATTCTTGACGGAAAGTTTATTGAAAACTTCCATGTTAATGGATTCAGCGGTTTGCTGGAACATGACAAGGAAAAGAGTAACTAAAAAGCATCAAGGCAAAAAGTATACATTTTGTTTAATGCTTGGGGGCTAGAGTTAAATACCTGGCTCATTCGTTGCAAACCCGCCAAGTTTTCATTGAACTCTTTTGCGTATTCTGCAAAAAGAATTCCGGCCGCGCTTAGGCCGTCGTTGAGGTTCTTGAAGTCCTTGTCAAAGGTGGGAATCTCCTCATCGATTGTCCGAGAAGAATTTCCCACCTCTGGAGCCGCCCTTTCCGTCATGTCCGTGTCCGACACAACGGGCTGGCTGGGCTCCAACGACTCGGTGGTGGGGGCTGTAGCATTCTCTTCTACCATCGTGGACGGCGTGTCCGGTGCGATGAAGGGAGAAGGTTGAGCGCCTCGGCTGGACACAACTTTGTGTTTCTTTAGCTTCTTCGGCTTTATGTTCGAGGGAGGTAGGCTAAAAACAAAAAACCCGGAAAAGGTTAAAACTCCAAAGACAAAAAGAAACTCTGACAAAAGAAAACAACCCGGATGATCTAACCTGGAGGTGGCGACGGGAACCCCGTCAAGATCAATGACTTCCTCAGAGGAAGAGATCTTCTTGCGCTTTCGTCCACCTGCAAAGGTGGCGCGCAACGCCACCATTTCAGCTTCGGAGGCCAGCTCTGATTCTGCAAGGTCTGCGATCTGTCGAAAAGAAAAATCAGAGTTAGAGGCAAGAAATCCGAGAAAACATGGAAAACCTAAATGACGAAGTAATACCTTGGGAGCCGGATTGTCAGCCGTATACATTGGCTGACTCGCTTCGTATTGGTCGCGTGATGCGACCAACTGGTTCACGCGCCGCCGAAAATCCCTCACGGCCCAGTCTTTGCTGGTTGTCCGCATTTTGTCGTTGGCACCCGTGTAGTCGCAAAGGAGACGACCACCGTGGTTAGCTAACGGCTGGATCCGCCTATCCAACCAGCAAAGGACTGTGTCCATGCCAGTTAGAGGCGGATCAGAGGAAGTGAGCTTGGCGATGCGCCGCTTGATCCTTAGAAGATCAGGCGGCAGAACTTGGACGGCTTCTGTCCCCCAATTTTCTTGGGGAACAGCAGCAGTGTTTGAGAAAGGTGGAACCCCGATGGCCTTTTTCGGGAAAGGGACATCGGGATGATAGAAGAAGGAACCCGTCCAGAATTTGACGGATTCCGAGGTTTTGATCTTGGGGAACCAATCTTCCCTAAATCTCCTAAGAGTAAAGGAGATGGTTCCGCAAGTCGGGAGTGCGCCCTCCGAAGAGTTTCGCTTAACCCCGAAACAATACAGCCAGAAGTCTAACCTAGGTTCTATGCCTAGGAAACCCTCGAAGAGGGCCTGAAACCCGGCCATATAAAGAATAGAGTTGGGTGGCAGGTTATGAGGATGGATGTTATAATGGGAGAGAACTTGGAGGAAAAAGGCCGAAGGTGGCAACCCCATGCCTCTTAGGAGATGGGAGGAGAGAAGAACCCGTTCGCCGTCGTTCGGCATGGGTTCGTTCTCGTCCTCTGGGAGCCGCCATTTCCCCTTCAGCACTAACCCCTCCTTTTCCATGTTTGGAAGGAGGGCTGGCGGAATGCTGCAGGCAACCCAGTTGCCGGCAGTTTCCAGTTCTTCGTCCGCTCCGGCAGCGGCGGACGCGGCGGCTTCTGCAGCGGCGAGTTCGTCGCCAAGGAGTGTAATCTTATCCTCCGCCGTCTCGGGAGCGAACGGCGGAGAGGGCGCGGAGCTTGAGCCCGCAAGATCCACGGCGGCGGAAGGATTCCCTCCGTCCGCCGCGGAATCCGCGGTCTTCACCGGCTCGCCGCCGGCGCGTGTCGGGGAATCCAACATTGGATCTATGTCGTTGATGATATCCTCGATGTCGCGCGCAACGGTGCGGGCAGGGGAAGACGGTGAGGATGTGTCGCACCCGGACTTCTATAGGATACTCACCGGCCGTTGAATAGCAGATGATTGGATTACGGGGCCTACCTGCACCTGCATCCTCTTACGAGTAGGCCAACACATATAGTGTGACAACCAATCTCTACTATCCACCGTCGATGTAAACCATCCCATAGAGATCAGGATACTACCATTGACGTACTTCATACAATACACACATGGTACGTCAACGGCGTTTAACAAAATGATAGCACAACAGATCTCTAAGACACAAAGAAATAGAAATAAGTTGCAAATAGCTCTCATTAGAGTAGAGATAGCAAATACAATCATCCAGAGGACACATGTCCCAACAATTCATCATTACATCACATCGGAAGCATTCAAAAGGTCTGAGTACAGACAAATCCAAATAGGCCTAAGAGGCTGGGAATGAAAGGAAAACGGAGCCCATCCACGTAGTCTCGGATCCTGCCCGGGTCCGCTATCTACTCGTCAACAGCCTCGTCATACTCCACGTAGTAGCCACCATGGGGATCCTCGGAAACGTAGTCTGCGGAAACCACAGCCCCAAAGGGGTCAGTACAGACAAGTACTGGCAAGCAAGCCTCACAAGATACCAAAGTGTACCCGTCAACACCAAGCACAGATGCTTTGGGTTCAACGGAAGAGAAAGGTGATATAAAAGATGCTGCAGCGGGCTGCACTAACCAACTACAGAGACTTGCTACAACTTCCGGCTAACAGAAAGTAGATAAGATAGCGTATCGTAACCAACTACAACTAACTCCAAACGAAACCCATCCTGGATCTCACCCCTTATCCAAAGAAGCAATCCGAGGATAACTCACACAGTTGGATTAATGTGACATCATTCTTATGGTGGAAGTAATCTATGTTACTAGTCAAGTTGTTATAGTTAGGTGTAAGTTGTCTGAGTACTTGTTAGCCAGTACTTTCACCAAGTCAACCATACCCGCGGAAAACACGGCTTCTCGAGAAGATTTAACCCTGCAGGGGTGCACCAATTTGGCCGTACACGTAAGAATAACCTGCCAGATGGAATGCCTCCCACCAAGCGGGGCACTCAACACTGAAGGGAATATGCCCGAGAGGCAATAATAAAATGGTTATTATCTTATTCCTTGTTTATGATGAATGTTTATTTCTCATGCTAGAATTGTATTAACCGGAAACGTTGATACATGTGTGCTTAATAAACAAACAATGGTTCCTAGTAAAGCCTCTCTTTTAACTAGCTCGTTGATTAATAGATGATCAAGGTTTTCTGATCATGAACATTGGATGTTATTAATAACGGGGTCATGTCATTAGAAGAATGATGTGATGAACATATACCCAAAGAGAATATAGCAATGCGATCAAGTCATTTAGTTTACATTGTTATATCAAACATACGAAGTAACTTATTCCTTAGACCATGAGATCATGTCAATCACTGATACCGGAAGAGTGCTTTGATGGCATCAAACGTCACACCGTAACAGGGTGACTATAAAGGTGTCGTTAAGTATTCGGAAAGTATTAGTTGAGGATCATGGATCAAGAGTGGGATTTGTCCATCCAAATGACGGAGAGATATACTCTGGGCCCTCTCGGTGATATCACATCGAAACCGCTTGCAAGCACGTGATATGATCACAAGGATGTTATATCACGGGAACGAGAAAAGAGTACTTGTCGGTAACGAGATTGAACAAGGTATGGTTGATACCAATGATCGAATCTCGGACAAGTAAAATATCGCGAGACAAAGGGAATAGTTCACGGCGTTGTTGGTTCACACGATCACGAGAGTCATCGTTGAATATATAGGAGTCATCACGGATCTCCAGATCCCGCTGTTGATTATTGATCGGAGAGGAGTCTCGATCATGTCTATCTTATTCGCGAACCGTAGGGTGACACACTTAAGGTTCGATGACGCATTTGAGAGGATACGGAATATCGGAGAAAAGTTTGGACAGCACCGAAATTGTTTCGGGGAATATTGAAATAGTCACCGAAATTGTTTCGAGTAATTTTGAAATAGTTCAAGGGGATTCTTATCAAATGGTTGTTAATAGATTTAACAACTAACTCAAGGGGTTATATGTTAATGTTTGTTAATGGAATTAACAAATATTAAAATAAAGAAATAAAATTGTTTTATTTATTTATTAAAGAAAACCCTTGGGATTTTGAGTGGGAATTCATGGAAGAATGAGTGGGTTGAGTGGAGACTCCACTCACATGATGAGGGAGAGGTGGAGGCAGCCAAAAATTCGTGGCTGCCATCCCCTCCTATAAAAGGAGGGGTGAGAGCTCCCTCTCTCCCCCCATACACACACTTGTGTCATCTCTTCCTCCCTCCTGCCGCTGCTCCACCACTTGTTCGTGCGCTTCGCGAAGCCCTGAGCAATGTTTTTCTCCACCACACCACGTCGTCGTGCTGCTGGAGTTCCGAGGGATCCTCTACTTCCGCGCCCCGCTGGAACGAGGGAACGGAGGTCGTCATCAACCGTACGTGTGACCGATCACGGATGCGCCGCCGTATTGCGGTGCCATCTTCTCGCTATCGGGATCGGTGTGAGTACGACTACGCCAACAACGAGATTTGATCTCGTACCACTTTGAGTCTTCGAGGGTATGTGTTCTCCTTAACCCTCTTGTTGCCCGTTACACTTCGTCTCCTAGATTAGATCTTGGCCTTTCGGGTGTCTCTCGCGTAGGAAAATTTTTGTTTTCTATGCTACGTTCCCCTTCAGTGGTATCAGAGCAGGATCCATGCGTAGATGTTTTGTACGGGTAGAACACATAGGTGTATGTGGGCGTTGATGATCATGTTATTACCTCCTTGATTATTTTATGATCTTAGTGGCATAGTGGGATGAAGCGGCCCGGACTAACCTTACATGTCCACGTACATGAGACTTGTTCCACAACTGACATGCAACTTGTATTGCATAAGTGGCTTGCGGGTGTATGTTTCTCCTACTATAGTTAAGATCTAATCTATGAAGGGTTGCTAAAAATATGTTTATCAATGTTGTGGTTGATGTTCGTAGGTATGAACGGTTCTATCATCGAAAGCCCTAAGCCACGTAAAATATGCAAAAATAATTTAGAGGCGTCTAACTAGTTTTTGCTGGGCATGTGATGTGATATGGTCAATATTACAAATTTGATTATGAGATGGTCTATTTTGCAAATTATTGATATACCGGAAGGTATCCATATGATTGTCTTCTTCTTGATGGACAATCAAGATTGGGTGCCATGGTACTTGGTACCACGCCGGTGGAATGATGGAGATCATACCATGATGCACATGATGGAGATCAAGTGCAAGGAGGACCATATCATATCACGTTATCCTTACATGTGATGTTTGTGATGTTAATCCTTTTATGCATCTTGTTTTGCTTAGATAGCGACGGTAGCATTATAAGATGATCCCTCTCACTTAATATCAAGATAATAATGTGTTCTTCCTTAAGTATGCACCGTTAAGAAAGTTTGTCGTTTCGAGACACCACGTGATGATCGGGTGTGATAGACTCAACGTTCGCATACAACGGGTGTTTTCAAGCCTAGCATGTACAGACATGGCCTTGAAACACACGCAATACTACGGTTCTACTTGGCGAGCCTAGCATGTACAGACATGGCCTCGGAACACGTAACCGAAAGGTAAAGCATGAGTCATATGGATGATATGATGAACATGTCGATGTTCGCCTTTGAAACTACATCATCTCACGTGATGATCGGTTTTGGTGTAGTGAATTTGGTTCGTGTAATCACTAAAGACGACTAAGAGGGATGTTGTTTTTGAGTGGGAGTTCATGGTTTAATTTTTGAATTAACTTGAACTTATTTATCATGAACAACCAATCAAAGTGAATTTGCACAAATTGTAGTATTCATTGGCATCTATAATTACCTTACACTTAGATTGTTAATTGAGATATAACTGTTATGATCTGGTAAATACCATTTAAGATTGGTACCGTATTAGTGAAATTTAAAATTGAGTCCTATTGTAGATTTTTGGTATTTCCTACCTAGCTCCATGTGGTTAATGATTGATTAATCTAGAGAGCAAATAATTCCTACTTAGAATCCAGAGTCATGGTTGCTTCCGTATTACTTTATCTTCAAAAGAATGTTTTGTTGATCAAGGTGATTTAGGAACTGAAAAGAGTTGTTTTCAGAAACAATCAAGTGAAAGATATATTGATATCTAGAAACTTATTTGTGGCAACATGACTGAGTATAATTTAGCGTGACAATATTTGCTTATATTAACTGAATATATGCAAATTTAGCGTGACAATGTTTGCTTATATTATCTGAATATATGCAATGATTGAAGACGCTAGGAGTTTGAATATTCCAAGAAGTTGGGCGCTAAAAATTATCCTCTAAATCCCTTCCTTCGAGCTATAGTAGCTTAATCATAAAATTGTTATGATGGGATGGATTAAAAGTATGTGTAAAGTCGTTTACCTTACATGGAAATTGCTAAGAGTGGAATCTAGAAGAATGCTATTAATATGGTGATATTAGTAGAACAATCAAACTCAAAGTATGACTCAATGGGTGATAGTATATGACTAACACCCCAAAGAAAATGAGCTAGTAAGACTAGCATTATTTGATGTTGAATGATTCTTCTGTAAAGGAAAGGGAATATTGAAAATAGAATTGCAAATAGATATATGGCAGAAAAAAAAAAGACAACTGGAAAAGTCCAGCTCAGGAGTATATGCTTGATATACAAGTTATAGATGTATTGCTAGTTAACAAAGTATTTTTGGGTATTTTGATACCACATTGGTTGGTATGAGTTGTCATACAAAGCAACGCAATGCAATAAATACAAGGGCCTAAAAGGAACTAGCAATAGATGTGGAATCGATTATGACAAGAACATAAATAAAGTGTTATTGTGTTCATTGTCGTATCGAACCAAACAGTCAAGATTTATTTGAAGAACTTAATAATTTGTTATTTTGTTCTAGTATTTTGTGAGAACAAATGAGATTGTTCAAACTATGACCATGTTCCATAATTGATGGATATGTTAATATAAATCGTGTTGGTAAAGTAAACATCTATAAAACTAAAAGCTAAAAGTTGCAAGACGTGAAAGAGTTTCACTTAAAATTGTGACAGCACCACTTTAGTTCATATCAGAAAGGAAAACATGAAGGAACTCCATATTGATGGACTTCCGGAGTCATTTTGTTTTGAATAAATTGACGCTTGTGAGACTTCTTCCAAAAGATGACTAAAATTCCGTTCATAGGCCCAAGTAGAATGGACGACTAATGTAGTGGAGATTATACATGTTGATGTATATAGTCCATTATGTGTAGTCATGTATGGTGGATTAATTTTTCCTTCATAAAATTCTGTCGACGACTTGAGTAGATATGTGAGTATATCTATTTAAAGAAAACGGAGTTTGACATTTTGAATTGGTTCAAAAGGTTGTTAATATGAAGTAAAAATCATTGTAACAAGATAATCAAGTATTTATGATTCGATCATAAAGAATAAATTTTGAGTTACAAGTTTAGCAAAACATCTGAGAAGTTGCAGAATTGTTCTACAACTTATACTTCTCGAATACACCACATTAGATTGGAGTATTCAAGAGACAAAAATCAAACCTTGTTTGACATGGTAAGATTAATAAAAATGCCATTATAATTTTGTAGTTTATACATTAGTGACAACCGTTTTTCCACTGAAAAGAGCACCATCATTATCCGCTGAAATTGACAACATATAAGATATGGTTTGGGTAGTGACCCGAATTGTCACTTTCTTAAGTTTTGGTATGCATAGCATGTGTAAAATGTTTACAACCAAAATAGGATAAATATATGTTTATAAGGTTATCCCAAATAAAACATTGGGTATTTCTCCTATCACCGAACCAAAAGACAAATGTTGTTTGTCAGAAAGGGTTGATTTCTCGAGAAAGTAGTTCTTGCGAAACAAGTGAGTGGGAGCACAGTATAAACTCAATGAGATTAGAGAATCTTCGTTATCATGTCAAGAGTAGCGCAGCACTGGAAGTTGTTCCGGGGTTTACTATTTTGACTGAGTAGAAGACACTACAAATGTTGTAGATACTTCAAATGAGTTTGCGAATTGTACCAGAAAAGTCCAAAAACTTTGTACTTAGAACAACTTGTGGTTTAAGTATAAAGTGTTGTTTTGACAACAAAGGACCTGGACCTTATAAAGGAAGCAAATGATGGGCCCTGACTTCGTAAAATTGACTATGAGTTATTATATCCGCCATTGTATCCTTGTATGAATATCAAGTATGTGACTTGGTAGTCCTTTCGATAGGCATGATGCCTAACGATAGCAAAAGGGTCTATATAGCGACAAAGACATGGATTTTACATCTTTGAAAGTTGTACTACTTGAAAAGTCATTTTCGACGAAGTTCAAAGAGTTGACTACTACAAGATTTCGATCTTCCGTAGTGATGCTTTAGTCTTTGCGGATAGTTCTAGCAAAAAGTTACATATTATGATATGGCAGTTGAATAACAAAACCAACTCTCCTCTCGAGGAAGTTTGATCAAGGATGTGTACTTGACACAGTCTGAGAGTTTTGGAAAATTCAAAAGGTTGCTAGAAAGGTATGCACACTTCAATGGTTGAAGTGAGCATAACGAAGTTGAAATCTTTACCTTAATGAAGTTATCAAAAGAGTTTGATTCCATCATGAACGATAAAGATGCTTGTAAAGTTACAAGAAATTAAGTGGGAGCGCTATGACATATTTCCAATACTTTATGTAGATGACATATGGTTGATTGGAAAATATGTATTTTAAATTAACACTATTAAGATTTTCATATTGATGAAAGGCTTAGAAGATATTGGGCATCGATATCTATAAAAGATGGATTGAAGCGCCTGATATGATTGAAGCCAAATTACATAGATGAAATGTTGAAGTAAGTCAATATGAAAATGATAAGAAGGAGTTCTTGTCACATGGAAAATAATTGAGCAAGATTCATGTGTTTTGACACATGATGAGCATCATTGAAATTAATATTTCTAAGTCATGTTTCCATGCTATGTATACAACCAGATGAGTCCTATGCTATAAAATGTTATAGCAGGATAATTCATATGATTATTAGACAACAGTGGGAGAGATCCTTGTGTCATTTTAGAAATGCTAAGGATATGTTTTCCTATGTAGTAATGACAAAATATTAGTTGTAATATGTTACACTAATAGTCTTGTCATTTATTCAAGAAATTTTATCTCAATTAAAATATGTGATGAAGGGTAGCACAATAGGATGGAAGAAAGTTCCATGCTGGATTTGAAAGAGTTTCAAAATTTTAAAATATTGTGAAAGATACTACAACAAAGGCTAAAGTATATCGTTGTGTTGACAACTGATAATAAGCGTATTTTGTGTCAAGGAGTTCTTTATTGAACTTGGTGAATTTCCAAGAATGCTAAAACTTTGAAGCTACATTTTTCACAATGTTAGTAACATCAGTTTAAGCTGAGGAATTAAGGTATCATCGGAACTTGGTGAATTTCCAAGAATGCTAACACTATGAAGCTACATTTTCACAATGTTAGTGACATCAGTTTAAGCTGAGGAATTAAGTTTTCATCAATTGACCTTATATATATACAAAGCCATCTCATTAGAGAATGAGTGATGCGTGTAGACGCAAAGAACATGCAAATACAATAGGACCTGAACAGTTCAGATCTTTTTGATGATGTTTACCGCATGCGAAGCATGGTAATAACACTGGTACGCCATATGTGTTAAAGTGCTTACAGACTAGATTATTGACTCTAGTGCAAGTGGGAGACTGAAGGGAATATGCCCGAGAGGCAATAATAAAATGGTTATTATCTTATTCCTTGTTTATGATGAATGTTTATTTCTCATGCTAGAATTGTATTAACCGGAAACGTTGATACATGTGTGCTTAATAAACAAACAATGGTTCCTAGTAAAGCCTCTCTTTTAACTAGCTCGTTGATTAATAGATGATCAAGGTTTTCTGATCATGAACATTGGATGTTATTAATAACGGGGTCATGTCATTAGAAGAATGATGTGATGAACATATACCCAAAGAGAATATAGCAATGCGATCAAGTCATTTAGTTTACATTGTTATATCAAACATACGAAGTAACTTATTCCTTAGACCATGAGATCATGTCAATCACTGATACCGGAAGAGTGCTTTGATGGCATCAAACGTCACACCGTAACAGGGTGACTATAAAGGTGTCGTTAAGTATTCGGAAAGTATTAGTTGAGGATCATGGATCAAGAGTGGGATTTGTCCATCCAAATGACGGAGAGATATACTCTGGGCCCTCTCGGTGATATCACATCGAAACCGCTTGCAAGCACGTGATATGATCACAAGGATGTTATATCACGGGAACGAGAAAAGAGTACTTGTCGGTAACGAGATTGAACAAGGTATGGTTGATACCAATGATCGAATCTCGGACAAGTAAAATATCGCGAGACAAAGGGAATAGTTCACGGCGTTGTTGGTTCACACGATCACGAGAGTCATCGTTGAATATATAGGAGTCATCACGGATCTCCAGATCCCGCTGTTGATTATTGATCGGAGAGGAGTCTCGATCATGTCTATCTTATTCGCGAACCGTAGGGTGACACACTTAAGGTTCGATGACGCATTTGAGAGGATACGGAATATCGGAGAAAAGTTTGGACAGCACCGAAATTGTTTCGGGGAATATTGAAATAGTCACCGAAATTGTTTCGAGTAATTTTGAAATAGTTCAAGGGGATTCTTATCAAATGGTTGTTAATAGATTTAACAACTAACTCAAGGGGTTATATGTTAATGTTTGTTAATGGAATTAACAAATATTAAAATAAAGAAATAAAATTGTTTTATTTATTTATTAAAGAAAACCCTTGGGATTTTGAGTGGGAATTCATGGAAGAATGAGTGGGTTGAGTGGAGACTCCACTCACATGATGAGGGAGAGGTGGAGGCAGCCAAAAATTCGTGGCTGCCATCCCCTCCTATAAAAGGAGGGGTGAGAGCTCCCTCTCTCCCCCCATACACACACTTGTGTCATCTCTTCCTCCCTCCTGCCGCTGCTCCACCACTTGTTCGTGCGCTTCGCGAAGCCCTGAGCAATGTTTTTCTCCACCACACCACGTCGTCGTGCTGCTGGAGTTCCGAGGGATCCTCTACTTCCGCGCCCCGCTGGAACGAGGGAACGGAGGTCGTCATCAACCGTACGTGTGACCGATCACGGATGCGCCGCCGTATTGCGGTGCCATCTTCTCGCTATCGGGATCGGTGTGAGTACGACTACGCCAACAACGAGATTTGATCTCGTACCACTTTGAGTCTTCGAGGGTATGTGTTCTCCTTAACCCTCTTGTTGCCCGTTACACTTCGTCTCCTAGATTAGATCTTGGCCTTTCGGGTGTCTCTCGCGTAGGAAAATTTTTGTTTTCTATGCTACGTTCCCCTTCAAACACAACTCAACTCTTCTTCGCATCAAGCCCAAAGAACCCCGTGCAATTGAGCGCACGACTAATCGAGCCCCACGAAGAAAAGGGGACCCTAATAGCACTCTAAGAACGTGTCTCCCTAATTGCCGACCACAAAAGTTCCACCTTGGCCACGGGTTCGCACCTGCATATGCATGCGGCAAATGGAAAACCCGAACTAAATGAGGCGATTTGGACGAGATGCGAATCGAATCAAATTGAGGGGGGCGCCCATACACGCTTCCCACATGCGGTTAGTGCGCTCATCATGGTCAGTAGACAAGACCCTTTTCCTAATTAGGGTCGACACTAACAGGCCTCAAAACCACGCCGGGCCTCCTGTCGGTGCCTTATCAGCAAATTATTATTACCCAAACATTAACATGTTGATTGTTTAACATCGAGCCCCAGAACATAATAAATATGGTAACAGAAAGTAACGGACAACCGACTCGAGCAAAAACAACCCTAAGCATGCTAGTAGGACACGGGCAACAAGCAACGGGGTTATAGGTGTGGAGGTGAGGCCATATCAGGGTTACAGGATAACATGTGATAGGTTCGGAACAAAAGCAACGATCCATAAGGCTAGCAGAATAGACAATGGAAAGTATCGGTATCCAATGTGGAAAGGAACACAATGGTTCATGTGAGTGAATACTTGCCTGCAAGCTCAGCAGCCTGGTACTGAGCTAACTCCTCAGAAGTAGTGTCGTAAACCTCGTCTGTCTCAACGTCGTCGTCTATTCGAGAAGAAGCGAACATACAACGCAGAGAGACCAACAATCAATAACATGGCATAATGCACAATCATGGGATGATGCATGGCAATTTAATTGATGCATCAAAGATAAGATAGCTGACATGGTAACATAATTAAATGGGCCCATATGCAATTTGGATTGCATATGGAAGCACATGAATTAAGGTTGGATTAAGTGATCTACAACTAAACATCATGTGAAAGTTGATTAGCATGATGCATGGATGGGAAAACAATAATAGAACAACAATAGATTCAATTGGACATGAAGTTTACCAAGTTTGGAAATTTATTTATTAGGTTATGAAATTTTGCTTCTTAAAGGAGTTACCTAAGCATTTGTTGTTTTCATCAAGTTTAATTGTTCAAAACAGATAACAAAGTTCAAATTTGAATAGAACACAAAATTTTAGGTGGAATACATGTTTCAACTATTGAAAAAGGAATTAAGATGAATTAATTATGAATTAAACAAGTTTGAACAAGTTTTAAATGAATTTAATTCAAGTATGAAATTATTTGAAGTTTATTTGCTCAAAACATTAAATGAAATTCATATTTGAAAAGGTTATGTTTTTCTGGTTTGAAAACATATTTTATATGTTCAAAAAGAAATTAATTTGACCAAGTTATGAATTTAGCAATATTAAATGATTTAAACAAGGTTTAAATTATTTAACCAATTTTAATTATTCAAAACAGGAAATAAAGTTTATATTTGAAAAGGTGTTTCAATTTGGTATGGAAAACATATTTTATATGTGACATTTGAATTAAATTTGAATTAGTTATGAAATTAACCAAATTTGAATTAGTAGTTTGAATTTAAAGTTTTAAAACAATTTGAAATGTTCAAAATAGAAAACAAATGATTTAATCAGATAGAGCATTAAATTTGGTTCAGTATACATATTTTATTTATTTTATTTGAAGTTGAAATTCAAAAGATATTTGTGTTTTGATTTTAGGGACTAAACAGCAATTTTAAAACATACAGATTTGGTCCAGGGGCGTAACTGCGAAAAAGAAATCACAGAACGGCCCCTGGGAACATTTTCTACGCGCGCAGAGCCACCCTGGGTCACTGGCAGTGGGCCAGTGCCCAGCTGTGCTTGCTGTAACATCCCAAGTATGAAAATCTACCCCCTAGAATGTTTTGTTTCATGTTTAATTCAAGTATTACATCATGTCATCATCTTTGCACTTGTTTTCTATTTGGTTCCATTTGTTTTCTATATGAAATTCCAAACAAAACATTCAAATTATTTGTCATACTTGTTATGTTACTTTGTGTCAAATAAAAACTATAAAAACAAACAAATATTTGTTCCACTAAAATTGGAATCAAAAACTTAATTTTGGCTTAAGTGGCAATTGTTCTTTTTATACCAAAATTGCTCAAATTATTTTATTTTCCAAAACAATAACATCCGTTAAATTTATTTTTGGAAAACAAAAGTTTGTTTTAGGTGCTGTTACAAAAACAAAACTATAAGAAGTTATCCTAAACATTTTTGCTAAACCCTAAAACCACTTGTTTTTTCTCTCTTTCCCAAAATCTACAAAAAAAATAAATAGCAGGAAAAATTAAAAGAGAGGGAGAGGGAAAAAGGGGCAAACAGCCCATCTGGGGCCAGCCCATCTTCCACCTGGCCCATACCCCCCCACGTCGACCTTCTCCTACCTCCGTACGGTACGGAGAGCCATCCATGGCATCCACGTCCGCATCGGAGGCAGGCAACGGCCACGAGCCTCCACCTCCCCCTATAACCCTAGCCCTAGGGCTCCACTCTCTGCCCTCCACCTCTCTCACGCCGCCGCCACAGGTTTCCCCTCCTTCCACCTCTTCCCCTCCCGGCGTTTCTTCTCTGTAACCGAAGCTCCATCCTCCACGCCTCCCCCTCCGGCGAGCGCCGCCGCCACGGTGCCCTAGCGCCCAAGCTAGGGCCGGGAACGGAAAGGGGCCGTTGCCCTCTTCCACGCCGCGCCCTCGGCTCCCGCCGACGATCACCGGAGCGCCGCCGCCATCCGATTTCTCGCCGCCACGCTCCTCTGTTCAACTGCAGGTGAGACGCCACCTTCCGCCCCTCGTTCCTCTCCTTTCCCGCTCGCACACGGCCCACCGCGGCAGCCGCACTCTCCGGCCACCCGCGGCAGCCCACCGCGGGCAGCGCGAGCAGGCCGCCGATCGCAAGGCCGCTCCCTGTCGAACGCCTCCTGTACTGCACGCACGAGAGAAGTTCAGATTCAGTTAAAATTTTAACTGACGGAAAACGACCTTATTTCCATTCGCAACGTGTATCTAACACGAATCTGAAACCAGCCCAACTGGCCAAGGAACCGTGCGCACAAGGCCTAGCTCCCTGGTTCGAATCCCAGGGGAGGCATTTGCCTCCCCATTTTTTTCCTTTGCGCGCACCCCCCCGCAGGACCCGCATGTCAGCGACACTTTAGGCCACGTCACCCTCTAGCCTTTCCACCTGGGCGCCACGCAGGCCTGGCCCCACTGTCAGTGGCTGGGTATGCTCACTGCGTGGTGCAAATTGCTTTTCTGCACGTTCTCCTTTATTTTAAGTCCAGTTTTTATTACAGTTTAGTCCCTAAACTTCAAACCCAAATAACTTTTAAATCCCAACTCCAACAAAAAT
Organism: Alopecurus myosuroides; assembly: GCA_028641055.1. Classification (NCBI taxonomy): domain Eukaryota; kingdom Viridiplantae; phylum Streptophyta; class Magnoliopsida; order Poales; family Poaceae; genus Alopecurus; species Alopecurus myosuroides. The sequence goes on from CM054062.1 coordinate 8,302,654, forward strand.
AAATAAAATATGTACACCGCACCAAATTAAATTCTCTATCTATCTATAGCATTTGTTTTCTGTTTTGAGTTTTCAAAATGCAATTCAAATTTGAATTCAAATAATTCAATTGCAATTTGCTAAAATCCATAACTAATTCATTATTAATCCAAATCATGCAAATAAAATATGTTTCCATACCATTTTGAACCACCAATTCAAATATAAATTTTGTTTCATGATTTGAATAATTTAAATTGCCTAAATAATTTAATATTTGTTTAATTCATTTAAATTTGATAAAATCATAACTTGCTCAAAATAAATTATTTTTGAACATGCAAAATATGTTTTCAACCTAGAAAAGTATAAACTTTTCAAATATGAATTTTGTTATTTGTTTTGCACAATTTAAATTGGTGAAAACAACAACTATTTGTGTAATCCCTTTAAGGAACCAAAAATTCCATAACTTACTAAATAAATTTCTAAATTGGTAAACCCTATTCTAAATTGGTTCTATTGTTGTTATTTTGTTGTTTTCCTCATCCATGCATCATACTAATTCACCTTCATCTGTTGCTTAGTTGGAAAACAAATAATCTAACCCAAAATGCATGGGCTTTTCATATGCAACTCAAAATTGCATATGTGTCCATTTAATTTGTGTTACCATGTCAACTAGTTTATTTTGATGCAACTATTAACATGACATGCATCATCCCCATGATTGTGCACTATGCCATGATATTGATTGTCTACCCTTTCTGAATTGTCTGTTTGCTTCTTCTCGGTTAGACGACGACGTTGAGACCGACGATCCTTACGACACCCCTTCAGAGGTTTTAGCTCAGTACCAGGCTACTGGGTTTGCAGGAAAGTTATCACTCACATGAACCACTGTGTTCCTTTCAACATTGGTTACCGATACTTTTCCGTTGTCTATTTCTGCTAGCCATATGTATCGTTGCTTCTGTTACGATCCTATCACATGATACCCTGAAACCATGATATTGCCTCACCTCCAGTCCTATAACCCCGTTGTTTGAGCCCGTGTCTTACTAGCATGCTTAGGGTTGTTTCTGCTCGAGTCTGTTACCCGTTACTTTCTGTTGTCATATTTTATTATTGTTCTGGGCTCGATGTTTAAACAACAACCTGTTAATGCTTGGGTAATAATAATAATTTGATGTTAAGGCACCGGCAGGAGGCCCGTCGTGGTTTTGAGGCCTGCTAGTGTCGACCCTAATTAGGAAAAGGGTCTTGTCTACTGATCCATGATGAGCGTGCTCACCGCATCCGGGTGGTGGTATGGAACCCCCCTCGGCTTTGATCTGATCCGCAGTTTGTCCGAAGAGCCACACTTAGTTCGGGTGTTCCATTTGGCTCATACGCATAAATGGGTCGCTCCCATGGTTACTGATGATGATGATGACGCACACATATAGGGCGAGGCCTGTAGTGCCGGGGTGTTGTGTCCTGCGGGAGTTTTGCACACCTGCGCTGAGTATTCGGCTGCGTGGCTGGGACCTTATAGCTCCGTGGCTCCTAGGGCAGGCTGTAGTGATGGTTCGAGTCGTGTCGAGTCCACCTGAGTTTTAGTTGGTGGCTTGAGTGTGTACGGGTACTGGAGCACACCCTGCAGGGATGAATCTTCTCGAGAAGCCGTGTTTTCCGCGGTTATGGATTACTTGGTGAAAGTACTGGCTAACAAGTACTCAGACAACTTACACCTAACTATAATAACTTGACTAGTAATAGGTTTATTGACACAATAACCTGAACCATCATTAATCCAACTGTGTGAGTTATCCTTGGATTGCTTCTTTGGATAAGGGGCGAGATCCAGGATGGGTTTGTTTGGTGGTTAGTTGTAGTTTGTTACGATACGCTATCTTATCTTCTTTCTGTTAGCCGGAAGTGGTAGTAACTCTGTAGTTTGTTAGAGCAGCCAGTTGCCGCATCTTTTATATCCCCTTCTTCCGTTGAACCCAAAGCATCCGTGCGTGGTGTTGATGGGTTACACTTTGGTGAACTGTGAGTCTTGCTTGCCAGTACGTTCGTGTACTGACCCCTTTGGGGCTGTGGTTTACGCAGACGACGATTCCGAGGATCTCCATGGAGGCTACTACGTGGAGTACGACGAAGCTGTTGCCGAGTAGATAGCGGACCCGGGCAGGATCCAACGACTACGTGGATGGGCTCCGTTTTCTTTTCATTGCCGGCTTCTTAAGCCTATTTGGATTTGTCTGTACTCAGACCCTTTGTTTGCTTCCGCTGATGTAATGAATGTGATGTTGGGACATGTGTCCTCTGGATGATTGTATTTTCTATTCTCTGCCTTAGTGAAGGCCATTTGCAATCTTATTTCAATCTTTTGTGTCTTAGAGATATGTTGTGGTATCATTCCGTTTAACGCTGTTGACGTACCATGTGTGATTGGTATGAAGTACGTCGACAGTAGTGCCTATGGTCTCTAGTGGATAGTTTACATCGACGATGGAATAGCAGGGCTTGTGTTGTCGCGCATAAGCGCAGGCCTACCAGGAAGCTGGGACGTGGGAGCAGTTATGCCCCATAATCCAAGCATCTGCTATCCAGTTCGGCCCGATGAGTATCCCCTAGAAACCAGGGTGCGACAAATGGTATCAGAGCCTGTCTGCCTGTAGGATCCCTTTTTACTGGTCGCAGTTGAGTCTAGAAACTATTTTGTAGCTATATTGGAAAAATGAAACGTGAGAGTAGGAATTCTGCCATTTTATTTCTTTCCCCACCCACCCTCCCTTTTTTCTGGTAAGGAAGTGCAACGTTGTTTTTCTCTTTCTCATCTAAACTTTCAAGTTAGGATTTCACGTGTTCTGGGTTCTTCCGTAGTACCTCAGGTGTGAAGGGAATATGCCCGAGAGGCAATAATAAAATGGTTATTATCTTATTCCTTGTTTATGATGAATGTTTATTTCTCATGCTAGAATTGTATTAACCGGAAACGTTAATACATGTGTGCTTAATAAACAAACAATGGTTCCTAGTAAAGCCTCTCTTTTAACTAGCTCGTTGATTAATAGATGATCAAGGTTTCCTGATCATGAACATTGGATGTTATTAATAACGGGGTCATGTCATTAGAAGAATGATGTGATGAACATATACCCAAAGATAATATAGCAATGCGATCAAGTCATTTAGTTTACATTGTTATATCAAACACACGAAGTAACTTATTCCTTATACCATGAGATCATGTCAATCACTGATACCGGAAGAGTGCTTTGATGGCATCAAACGTCACACCGTAACAGGGTGACTATAAAGGTGTCGTTGAGTATTCGGAAAGTATTAGTTGAGGATCATGGATCAAGAGTGGGATTTGTCCATCCAAATGACGGAGAGATATACTCTGGGCCCTCTCGGTGATATCACATCGAAACCGCTTGCAAGCACGTGATATGATCACAAAGGATGTTATATCACGGGAACGAGAAAAGAGTACTTGTCGGTAACGAGATTGAACAAGGTATGGTTGATACCAATGATCGAATCTCGGACAAGTAAAATATCGCGAGACAAAGGGAATAGTTCACGGCGTTGTTGGTTCACACGATCACGAGAGTCATCGTTGAATATATAGGAGTCATCACGGATCTCCAGATCCCGCTGTTGATTATTGATCGGAGAGGAGTCTCGATCATGTCTATCTTATTCGCGAACCGTAGGGTGACACACTTAAGGTTCGATGACGCATTTGAGAGGATACGGAATATCGAAGAATATTTTGGACAGCACCGAAATTGTTTCGGGGAAAATTGAAATAGTTCAAGGGGTTTTTCGTCGAATGGTTGTTAATAGAATTAACAAATGATTCGAGGTGCTATATGCAAAAGTTTGTTAATAGAATTAACAAATGCTGAAATAAAGAAATAAAAAGGTTTTATTTATTTATTAAAAGAAAACCTTTGGATTTTCCAAGTGGGAAATAATGGGAAAGTGAGTGGAGGTGAGTGGAGTGTCCACTCACATGATGAGGGAAGAGGTGGGGGCACACCCATGGGCTGGCCGCACCCCCCTTGGGCTGCCTCCCCCCTCTCCTATAAAAGGAGGGTGAGAGCTCTCCCTCCTTCACACACTTGGCCACTTCCCTTTCCCTCCACCCGCTGCTCCATTTCATGGTCTCCGGCTTGGCGAAGCCCTGACCGTGAGATTCTTCACCACCACCACGTCGTAGTGCTGCTGGAGTTCCGAGGGATCCTCTACTTCCGCGCCCCGCTGGAACGAGGGAACGGAGGTCGTCATCAACCGTACGTGTGACCGATCACGGATGCACCGCCGGATTGCGGTGCCATCTTCTCGCTATCGGGATCGGTGTGAGTACGACTACGCCAACAACGAGATTTGATCTCGTACCACTTTGAGTCTTCGAGGGTATGTGTTCTCCTTAACCCTCTTGTTGCCCGTTGCAATTCGTCTCCTAGATTAGATCTTGGCCTTTCGGGTGTCTCTCGTGTAGGAAATTTTTTGTTTTCTATGCTACGTTCCCCTTCAGTGGTATCAGAGCCGGATCTATGCGTAGATGTTTTGTACGGGTAGAACACATAGGTGTATGTGGGCGTTGATGATCATGTTATTACCTCCTTGATTATTTTATGATCTTAGTGGCATAGTGGGATGAAGCGGCCCGGACTAACCTTACATGTCCACGTACATGAGACTTGTTCCACAACTGACATGCAACTTGTATTGCATAAGTGGCTTGCGGGTGTCTGTTTCTCCTACTATAGTTAAGATCTAATCTATGAAGGGTTGTTAAAAATGTGTTTATCAACGTTGTGGTTGATGTTCGTAGGTATGAACGGTTCTATCATCGAAAGCCCTAAGCCACGTAAAATATGCAAAAATAAATTAGAGGCGTCTAACTAGTTTTTGCTGGGCATGTGATGAGATATGGTCAATATTACAAATTTGATTATGAGATGATCTATTTTGTAAATTTTTGATATACCGGAAGGTATCCATATGGTTGTCTTCTTATTGATGGACAATCAAGTTTAGGGTACCGTGGTACTTGGTACCACGCCGGTGGAATGATTGAGATCATACCATAATGCACATGATGGAGATCAAGTGCAAGGAGGACCATATCATATCACGTTATCCTTACATGTGATGTTTGTGATGTTAATCCTTTTATGCATCTTGTTTTGCTTAGATAACAATGGTAGCATTATAAGATGATCCCTCTCACTTAATATCAAGATAATAATGTGTTCTTCCTTAAGTATGCACCGTTAAGAAAGTTCGTCGTTTCGAGACACCACGTGATGATCGGGTGTGACAGACTCAACGTTCGCATACAACGGGTGTTTTCAAGCCTAGCATGTACAGACATGGCCTTGAAACACACGCAATACTACGGTTCTACTTGGCGAGCCTAGTATGTACAGACATGGCCTCGGAACACGTAACCGAAAGGTAAAGCATGAGTCATATGGATGATATGATGAACATGTCGATGTTCGCCTTTGAAGCTACATCATCTCACGTGATGATCGGTTTTGGTGTAGTGAATTTGGTTCGTGTAATCACTAAAGACGACTAAGAGGGATGTTGTTTTTGAGTGGGAGTTCATGGTTTAATTTTTGAATTAACTTGCACTTATTTATCATGAACAACAAATCAAAGTGAATTTGCACAAATTGTAGTATTCATTGGCATCCACATAACTACCTTACACTTAGATTGTTAATTGAGATATAACTGTTATGATCTGGTAAATACCATTTAAGATTGGTACCGTATTAGTGAAATTTAAAATTGAGTCCTATTGTAGATTTTTGGTATTTCCTACCTAGCTCTATGTGGTTAATTTTTGATTAATCTAGAGAGCAAATAATTCCTACTTAGAATCCAGAGTCATGGTTGCTTCCGTATTACTTTATCTTCAAAAGAATGTTTTGTTGATCAAGGTGATTTAGGAACTGAAAAGAGTTGTTTTCAGAAACAATCAAGTGAAAGATATATTGATATCTAGAAACTTATTTGTGGCAACATGACTGAGTATAATTTAGCGTGACAATGTTTGCTTATATTATCTAAATATATGCAAATTTAGCGTGACAATGTTTGCTTATATTATCTGAATATATGCAATGATTGAAGACGCTAGGCGTTTGAATATTCCAAGAAGTTGGGCGCTCAAAATTATCCTCTAAATCCCTTCCTTCGAGCTATAGTAACTTAATCATAAAATTGTTATGATGGGATGGATTAAAAGTATGTGTAAAGTTGTTTACCTTACTTGGAGATTGCTAAGAGTGGAATCTAGAAGAATTCTATTAATATGGTGATATTAGTAGAACAATCAAACTCAAAGTATGACTCAATGGGTGATAGTATATGACTAACACGCCAAAGAAAATGAGCTAGTACGGCCAGCATTGTTTGATGTTGAATGATTCTTCTATAAAGGAAAGGGAATATTGAAAATAGAATTACAAAAAGATATATGGCAGAAAAAGAAGATAACTGGAAAGTCCAGCTCAGTAGTATATGCTTGATATACAAGTTATAGATGTATTACTAGTTAACAAAGTATTTTTGGGTATTTTGATACCACATTGGTTGGTATGAGTTGTCATACAAAGCAACGCAATGAAAGAAATACAAGGGCCTAAAAGGAACTAGTAATAGATGTGGAATCGATTATGACAAGAACATAAATAAAGTGTTATTGTGTTCATTGTCGTATCGAACCAACCAGTCAAGATTTATTTGAAGAACTTAATAATTTGTTATTTTGTTCTAGTCTTTTGTGAGAACAAATGAGATTGTTCAAACTATGATCATATTCCATAATTGATGGATATGTTAATATAAATCATGTTGGTAAAGTAAACATCTATAAGACTAAATGCTAAACGTTGCAAGACGTTGAAGAGTTTCACTTAAATTGTGACACCACCATTTTAGTTCATATCGGAAAGGAAAACATGAAGGAACTCCATATTGATGGACTTCCGGAGTCATTTTATTGACGCTTGTGAGACCTCTTCCAAAAGATGACTAGAATTCCGTTCTTAGGCCAAAGTAGAATGGACGACTAATTTAGTGGAGATTATACATATTGATGTATATAGTCCATTATGTGTAGTCATGTATGGTGGATTAATTTTTCCTTCATAAAATTCTGTCGATGACTTGAGTAGATATGTGAGTATATCTATTTAAAGGGAACAGAGTTTGACATTTTGAATTGGTTCAAAAGGTTGTTAATATGAAGTTAAAATCAATGTAACAAGATAATCAAGTATTTATGATTGGATCATAAAGGATAAAGTTTGAGTTACAAGTTTAGCAAAACATCTGAGAAGTTGCAGAATTGTTCTACAACTTATACTTCTCGAATACCCCACATTAGATTGGAGTATTCAAAAGACAAAATCAAACCCTGTTTGACATGGTAAGATTAATAAAAATGTCATTATAATTTTGTAGTTTATACATTAGTGACAACCGTTTTTCCCACTGAAAAGAGCACCATCATGATCCGCTGAAATTGACAACATATAAGATATGGTTTGGGTAGTGACCCGAATTGTCACTTTCTTAAGTTTTGGTATGCATAGCATGTGTAAAATGTTTACAACCAAAATAGGATAAATATATGTTTATAAGGTTATCCCAAATAAAATATTGGGTATTTCTCCTATCACCGAACCAAAAGACAAATGTTGTTTGTCAGAAAGGGTTGATTTCTCGAGAAAGTAGTTCTTGCGAAACAAGTGAGTGGGAGCACAGTACAAACTCAACGAGGTTAGAGAATCTTCGTTATCATGTCAAGAGTAGCGCAGCACTGGAAGTTGTTCCGGGGTTTACTATTTTGACTAAGTAGAAGACACTACAAATGTTGTAGATACTTCAAATGAGTTTGCGAACTGTACCAGAAAAGTCCAAAAACTTTGTACTTAGAACAACTTGTGGTTTAAGTATAAAGTGTTGTTTTGACAACAAAGGACCTGGACCTTATAAAGGAAGCAAATGATGGGCCCTAACTTCGTAAAATTGACTATGAGTCATTATATCCGCCATAGTATCCTTGTATGAATATCAAGTATGTGACTTGGTAGTCCTTTCGATAGGCTTGACGCCTAACGATAGCAAAAGGGTCTATATAGTGACAAAGACATGGATTTTACATCCTTTGAAAGTTGTACTTATCGAAAAGTTGTTTTCGACGAAGTTCAAAGAGTTGACTACTACAAGATTTCGATCTTCCGTAGTGATGCTTTAGTCTTTGCGGATAGTTCTAGCAAAAGGTTACATATTATGATATGGCAGTTGAATAACAAAACCAACTCTCCTCTCAAGGAAGTTTTATCAAGGATGTGTACTTGACACAGTCTGAGTTTTGTAAAATTCAAAAAGGTTGCTAGAAAGGTATGCACACTTCAATGGTTGAAGTGAGCATAGCGAAGTTGAAATCTTTAGCTTAATGAAGTTATCAAAAGAGTTTGATTCCATCATGAACAATAAAGATGCTTGTAAAGTTACAAGAAATTAAGTGGGAGCGCTATGACATATTTCCAATACTTTATGTAGATGACATATGGTTGATTGGAAAATATGTATTTTAAATTAACACGGTTAAGATTTTCATATTGATGAAAGGCTTGGAAGATATTGGGCATCGATGTCTATAAAAGATGGATTCAAGCGCCTGATATGATTGAAGCCAAATTACATAGATGAAATATTGAAGTAAGTCAATATATAAAATTGATAAGAAGGAGTTCTTGTCACATGGAAAATAATTGAGCAAGATTCATGTGTTTTGACACATAATGAGCATCATTGAAATTGAGATTTCTAAGTCATGTTTCCATGCTATGTACACAACCAGATGAGTCCTATGCTATAAAATGTTATAGTAGGATAATTCATATGATGATTAGACAACAGTGGGAGAGATCCTTGTGTCATTTTAGAAATGCTAAGGATATGTTTTCCTATATAGTAATGACAAAATATTAGTTGTAATATGTTACACTAATAGTCTTGTCATTTATTCAAGTAATTTTATCTCAATTAAAATGTGTGATGAAGGGTAGCACAATAGGATGGAAGAAAGTTCCATGCTGGATTTGAAAGAGTTTCAAAATTAAAATATTGTGACAGATACTACAACAAAGGCTAAAGTATATCGTTGTGTTAACAACTGATTATAAGCGTATTTTGTGTCAAGGAGTTCTTTATTGAACTTGGTGAATTTCCAAGAATGCTGAAACTATGAAACTACATTTTCACAATGTTAGTAACATCAGTTTAAGCTGAGGAATTAAGGTATCACCGGAACTTGGTGAGTTTCCAAGAATGCTAACACTATGAAGCTACATTTTCACAATGTTAGTGACATCAGTTTAAGCTGAGGAATTAAGTTTTCACCAATTGACCACATATATACAAAGCCATCTCATTAGAGAATGAGTGATGCGTGTAGACGCAAAGAACATGCAAATACAATAGGACCTGAACAGTTCAGATCTTTTTGATGATGTTTACCGCATGCGAAGCATGGTAATAACACTGGTACGCCATATGTGTTAAAGTGCTTACAGACTAGATTATTGACTCTAGTGCAAGTGGGAGACTGAAGGGAATATGCCCGAGAGGCAATAATAAAATGGTTATTATCTTATTCCTTGTTTATGATGAATGTTTATTTCTCATGCTAGAATTGTATTAACCGGAAACGTTAATACATGTGTGCTTAATAAACAAACAATGGTTCCTAGTAAAGCCTCTCTTTTAACTAGCTCGTTGATTAATAGATGATCAAGGTTTCCTGATCATGAACATTGGATGTTATTAATAACGGGGTCATGTCATTAGAAGAATGATGTGATGAACATATACCCAAAGATAATATAGCAATGCGATCAAGTCATTTAGTTTACATTGTTATATCAAACACACGAAGTAACTTATTCCTTATACCATGAGATCATGTCAATCACTGATACCGGAAGAGTGCTTTGATGGCATCAAACGTCACACCGTAACAGGGTGACTATAAAGGTGTCGTTGAGTATTCGGAAAGTATTAGTTGAGGATCATGGATCAAGAGTGGGATTTGTCCATCCAAATGACGGAGAGATATACTCTGGGCCCTCTCGGTGATATCACATCGAAACCGCTTGCAAGCACGTGATATGATCACAAAGGATGTTATATCACGGGAACGAGAAAAGAGTACTTGTCGGTAACGAGATTGAACAAGGTATGGTTGATACCAATGATCGAATCTCGGACAAGTAAAATATCGCGAGACAAAGGGAATAGTTCACGGCGTTGTTGGTTCACACGATCACGAGAGTCATCGTTGAATATATAGGAGTCATCACGGATCTCCAGATCCCGCTGTTGATTATTGATCGGAGAGGAGTCTCGATCATGTCTATCTTATTCGCGAACCGTAGGGTGACACACTTAAGGTTCGATGACGCATTTGAGAGGATACGGAATATCGAAGAATATTTTGGACAGCACCGAAATTGTTTCGGGGAAAATTGAAATAGTTCAAGGGGTTTTTCGTCGAATGGTTGTTAATAGAATTAACAAATGATTCGAGGTGCTATATGCAAAAGTTTGTTAATAGAATTAACAAATGCTGAAATAAAGAAATAAAAAGGTTTTATTTATTTATTAAAAGAAAACCTTTGGATTTTCCAAGTGGGAAATAATGGGAAAGTGAGTGGAGGTGAGTGGAGTGTCCACTCACATGATGAGGGAAGAGGTGGGGGCACACCCATGGGCTGGCCGCACCCCCCTTGGGCTGCCTCCCCCCTCTCCTATAAAAGGAGGGTGAGAGCTCTCCCTCCTTCACACACTTGGCCACTTCCCTTTCCCTCCACCCGCTGCTCCATTTCATGGTCTCCGGCTTGGCGAAGCCCTGACCGTGAGATTCTTCACCACCACCACGTCGTAGTGCTGCTGGAGTTCCGAGGGATCCTCTACTTCCGCGCCCCGCTGGAACGAGGGAACGGAGGTCGTCATCAACCGTACGTGTGACCGATCACGGATGCACCGCCGGATTGCGGTGCCATCTTCTCGCTATCGGGATCGGTGTGAGTACGACTACGCCAACAACGAGATTTGATCTCGTACCACTTTGAGTCTTCGAGGGTATGTGTTCTCCTTAACCCTCTTGTTGCCCGTTGCAATTCGTCTCCTAGATTAGATCTTGGCCTTTCGGGTGTCTCTCGTGTAGGAAATTTTTTGTTTTCTATGCTACGTTCCCCTTCAAGGTGTTGTGGTCTCCTGTTTCCCAGTTGTTGCTTCGACATCGTCCTTCACAAATCTTCTCTTTCGTGGTTAACCTCCATCCGTTTTGTTCCGGAGATTTTTCTTCTTCAACACCGTACCCGTGTGGTACTCGAACCATTTATGGTGAACGTTGAGGGTAGTATATGTTTGCTCCATGCTACCTTCTTACCGTCTGAAGTAATCCTTTTAAGCACTCATATTGGATTTTGTTATCCGGTTACTGTGTTAATCTTGGTATCCTCTTCAGGATGGAAAGTGGTGATGAAGAACCCACACTGCCACCTGAGATAGGGAAAGTGCTGTCTCAGATGACACAAGTTATAAAGCAGATGCAGCAGAACCAAGACCTTGGGAGTAATGGCAACGCCCGCGTGTCTATTCGGGAGTTCCTTGAGCTCAATCCGCGCACGTTTGATACCGCCTCCGAGCCATTGGATGCTGATGACTGGCTCCGTGAAATGAACCGTACTCTTGTGGTAGCTCATGTGGCTGACGAGGACCGTGTTCCTTACGTGACCTACCTTCTCCGTGGACAATCTATGTCTTGGTGGGAGAATTTCCAAGAAATGAGAGGTTCTAGTGTGGCAATCACATGGGAGGATTTCAAGCAAGCCTTCGTGCGCCATCACATTCCCGATGGGCTCATGGAGAAAATGCGTGAGGAATTCTATTCTTTCACACAAGGCAAATTGGACGTTCTCGAATACCAAAGAGAGTTCAATCGTCTGGCTCGCTACGCCGGAGATGAGATCTCCACGGAAGCGAGAAAGATGGCAAAGTTCCGCAGGGGTCTCAACCCGGAACTCAAGTATGCTCTCACCAATGTCAAGGCCAAGAATTTTGAGGACCTCATCAACATCGCTCTAAATGAAGAGCATGGGCGCAAATTGGTTGAGGAATCTCGTAAGCACTCTCGTGAACAGGCAAATCTCTCGAAAGCTATCATGCCTCCACAAAAACGAAGAGTTTGGGTTCCATATACCACTCCAACACCGCCCATCTGCTTGCCGAGCCCGGCAGGATTTCTTGCCCTCCCTCCCACCCCAATGGTATCTTCAGGAGGTGCTCCATCTCAGCCAAGTCCAACAGCTCCTCGTTCTGCTAGTACATGCTTCAAGTGCGGTCTATCAGGACACTACTCCTACAAGTGCCCGCAGAACAAGCTACCATCACTACCTACCTCTAAGGTCAATCAGGTGATAGTACACACTTCTTCGCCTAGGCCCCGCAACAAGAACAAGTCTGTCTTGAGAACTGTGAGGGTGAACCATGTCAAGGCCCAGGGAGCAGAAGAATCTCCAGAGGTTGTAATGGGCACACTTCTTGTGAACTCGTTCCGTGCTAAATTCTTGTTCGATTCTCGTGCTTCACACTCTTTCATCTCTCAATGCTTTGCAAACAACAGTGGAATCAACTTCGAACAGTTGTCTATCCCTCTCCTAGTGAAATCACCGGGATCTAGCTGGCAAAGCAATAAAGTTAGCCAGAACATCGAGGTCACAATTGGAAACCTTCCATTCCAGGCAACTTTGATAGCTCTCCACTCTTCAGATATCGATGTAATTCTTGGGATGGATTGGCTGATAGCCAACAAAGCAGTCATTGATTGTCCTGCTAAGTCTGTCAAAATCACACACCCTTCTGGCCAGATAGTCTACTTCCATGCTGAAAATCCAGTTGCTCAACTCTACACTCTCAATGCAAATCCTCTACCATCTATTGAAACTATTCCGGTGGTTTGTGATTTCCCCGATGTCTTTCCAGAAGAGTTGCCAGGAATGCCTCCTGACAGAGCAGTTGAGTTCGTCATCGAACTTGAACCAGGTACTGCTCCAATCTCTAAGCATCCATACAAGATAGCTCCTCCTGAACTGAAGTTGTTGAAGGAGCAAATCGATATGTACATGGAGAAAGGTTACATTCAACCTAGTTCCTCGGCTTGGGGTTGCCCAACTCTGTTCGTTGCAAAGAAGGATCAAACAAAGAGACTCGTGGTTGACTATCGTCCTCTCAACGAGAAAACCATCAAAAACAAGTATCCAATCCCTCGTATCGATGATCTTTTTGATCAACTTGCTGGAGCCTCAATTTTCTCCAAGTTGGACTTGAGGATGGGTTACCATCAAATAAAGATCAGAAAGGAAGATATTCCAAAGACAGCTTTCACCACTCGCTACGGTCTATATGAATACACCGTCATGTCCTTTGGTCTCACCAATGCACCGGCGACCTTCTCTAGACTCATGAATTCTGTCTTCCATGAATACCTCGACAAGTTCGTTGTGGTATATCTTGATGATATTCTTGTCTACTCAAAATCCGAGGAAGAGCATGGAGAACATCTTCGTCTCACTCTCATGAAACTTCGCGAGCATCGTCTATATGCCAAGTTCTCCAAATGTGAATTCTGGATTCCAGAAGTTGCTTATCTTGGTCATGTCATCTCTGCCAAGGGCATAGCCATTGATCCAGAAAAGGTTAAGGCAATTGTTGATTGGAAACCTCCTAAGACGGTAAAGCAAGTCAGAAGTTTTCTCGGCTTGGCTAGCTATTGCCGTCGTTTCGTCCAAAACTTCTCCAAGATTGCCAAACCTCTCACTGATCTCACAAAGAAGGACAAGAAGTTCGTTTGGTGTCCACAATGTGATGAAAGTTTTAATCTCCTGAAGACTAAACTCACTTCTACACCAGTTCTGGTTGGCCCAGATACTACCAAACCTTTCCAGATATTCTGTGATGCTTCTCTCCAAGGTCTAGGAGCAGTTCTTATGCAAGAACGTCAAGTTGTGGCTTATGCTTCACGTCAGTTGAACGCACATGAACTCAACTATCCCACTCATGATCTAGAACTTGCAGCAGTTGTGTTTGCCCTCAAGAAATGGAGGCAATACTTGTTGGGAAATCGCACTGAAATCTTTTCCGATCATAAGAGTCTGAAATACATCTTCACTCAGCCAGATCTAAACCTCAGGCAAAGGAGATGGATTGAAAAGATCAAAGACTTCGATCTTACCATTTCTTACACTCCAGGCAAGGCTAATGTTATGGCCAACGCTCTCAGTCGCAAGTCGTATTGCAATAATCTCATGATCATGGAAAGCCAACCTCCACTTCATGAAGAATTCCAGAAGCTGAACCTTGGTCTTGTTCCTCAAGGTTATCTTGCAAACTTGACAGCCAGTCCAACTCTCGAGGATAAGATTCGTTCTGAACAACTTCGTGATGCTGAGATCAAGAAGATCGCAAATAACATCAAAGCAGGCAATGTGAAGTATCAGTGCTTCTCAATTGATGACAAGGGAACGGTGTTCTTCGAAGGACGCATTGCGGTTCCTCAAGTTCAAAGTCTCAAAGATGTTATTCTCAAGGAGGCTCATGAAACTCCTCTCTCCATCCACCCTGGAAGTACAAAGATGTACCAGGATCTCAAGACACTGTATTGGTGGTCTGGCATGAAACGTGAAATTGCTCAATACGTTTCTGAATGCGACGTTTGTCAACGTGTCAAGGCAGTCCATCAGAAAACAGTCGGTCTTCTCTAGCCTCTGAAAAATCCTGAGTGGAAGTGGGACATGATTGAAATGGACTTCGTCACAGGTTTTCCAAAGTCCAAAAAGGGCAACGATGCAATCTTCGTTGTTATTGATCGTCTCACTAAGGTAGCTCACTTCTTTGCTGTCAAAGAAACAATATCAGCTAGCCAGTTAGCACAACTCTACACAACAAGGATTGTTCCTCTTCATGGTGTTCCATTGGAAATAAGCTCAGACCGTGGAAGTATCTTCACTTCTCATTTCTGGAAGAGTTTTCAAGAAGCATTGGGCACCAAACTTCTGTTCAGCACAGCTTATCATCCTCAGTCTCAAGGGCAAGTCGAAAGAGTCAATCAGATTCTCGAGGATATGCTCAGAGCATGTGGTCTCTCCTTTGGCATGAAATGGGAGGATTGCCTTCCATATGCTGAATTCTCCTACAACAACAGCTTCCAGGCAAGCCTAGGCATGGCACCGTTTGAAGCACTCTATGGCCGCAGATGCAGGAGTCCAATCAATTGGTCTGGAGCTGGTGAACGTTCACTCTTAGGCCCTGACATTGTTAAGGAAGCCGAAGATAAAGTTCGCATCATTCGTGACAATCTCAAGATTGCTCAGTCTCGTCAGAAAAGCTACTATGACAGCAAGCACAGGGATATGATCTATGCACCTGGTGACAAGGCATATCTCCGTGTAACTCCCCTCAGAGGCACTCATCGTTTTGGTGTGAAAGGAAAGCTAGCACCGAGATACATTGGTCCTTTCAACATTCTCTCAAGGCGTGCGGAAAATGCCTATCGTCTTGAACTTCCAGAAAAACTATCCAAGGTGCACGATGTGTTTCACGTGTCACAGCTCAAGAAGTGTTTCAAAGATCCAGATCGTGCAGTTGATCATGATTCCATTGAACTGCAAGATGATCTATCTTATGAGGAGCACCCTGTTCGTATTCTCGATGAGACCGAGCGTAAGACTCGCAACAAGAGCACCAAGTTCTTGAAAGTGCAGTGGTCGCATCATTCCGATAAAGAGGCAACGTGGGAGACCGAAGAGGATCTTCGCAAGAAGTATCCGGACCTTTTCCTTTCTCAGTAGGAATCTCGGGGCGCGATTCCTTCAAGGGGGGGCGTTTTGTAACATCCCAAGTATGAAAATCTACCCCCTAGAATGTTTTGTTTCATGTTTAATTCAAGTATTGCATCATGTCATCATCTTTGCACTTGTTTTCTATTTGGTTCCATTTGTTTTCTATATGAAATTCCAAACAAAACATTCAAATTATTTGTCATACTTGTTATGTTACTTTGTGTCAAATAAAAACTATAAAAACAAACAAATATTTGTTCCACTAAAATTGGAATCAAAAACTTAATTTTGGCTTAAGTGGCAATTGTTCTTTTTATACCAAAATTGCTCAAATTATTTTATTTTCCAAAACAATAACATCCGTTAAATTTATTTTTGGAAAACAAAAGTTTGTTTTAGGTGCTGTTACAAAAACAAAACTATAAGAAGTTATCCTAAACATTTTTGCTAAACCCTAAAACCACTTGTTTTTTTCTCTCTTTCCCAAAATCTACAAAAAAAATAAATAGCAGGAAAAATTAAAAGAGAGGGAGAGGGAAAAAGGGGCAAACAGCCCATCTTCCACCTGGCCCATACCCCCCCACGTCGACCTTCTCCTACCTCCGTACGGTACGGAGAGCCATCCATGGCATCCACGTCCGCATCGGAGGCAGGCAACGGCCACGAGCCTCCACCTCCCCCTATAACCCTAGCCCTAGGGCTCCACTCTCTGCCCTCCACCTCTCTCACGCCGCCGCCACAGGTTTCCCCTCCTTCCACCTCTTCCCCTCCCGGCGTTTCTTCTCTGTAACCGAAGCTCCATCCTCCACGCCTCCCCCTCCGGCGAGCGCCGCCGCCACGGTGCCCTAGCGCCCAAGCTAGGGCCGGGAACGGAAAGGGGCCGTTGCCCTCTTCCACGCCGTGCCCTCGGCTCCCGCCGAAGATCACCGGAGCGCCGCCGCCATCCGATTTCTCGCCGCCCCGCTCCTCTGTTCAACTGCAGGTG
Source organism: Alopecurus myosuroides (assembly GCA_028641055.1). Classification (NCBI taxonomy): domain Eukaryota; kingdom Viridiplantae; phylum Streptophyta; class Magnoliopsida; order Poales; family Poaceae; genus Alopecurus; species Alopecurus myosuroides. The sequence continues at coordinate 8,319,553 of CM054062.1, forward strand.
AGACGCCACCTTCTGCCCCTCGTTCCTCTCCTTTCCCGCTCGCACACGGCCCACCGCGGCAGCCCGCACGGCAGCCGCCGACCGCCCGCGCCCGCCGGCAGCCGCACTCTCCGGCCACCCGCGGCAGCCCACCGCGGGCAGCGCGAGCAGGCCGCCGATCGCAAGGCCGCTCCCTGTCGAACGCCTCCTGTACTGCACGCACGAGAGAAGTTCAGATTCAGTTAAAATTTTAACTGACGGAAAACGACCTTATTTCCATTCGCAACGTGTATCTAACACGAATCTGAAACCAGCCCAACTGGCCAAGGAACCGTGCGCACAAGGCCTAGCTCCCTGGTTCGAATCCCAGGGGAGGCATTTGCCTCCCCATTTTTTTCCTTTGCGCGCACCCCCCCGCGGGACCCGCATGTCAGCGACACTTTAGGCCACGTCACCCTCTAGCCTTTCCACCTGGGCGCCACGCAGGCCTGGCCCCACTGTCAGTGGCTGGGTATGCTCACTGCGTGGTGCAAATTGCTTTTCTGCACGTTCTCCTTTATTTTAAGTCCAGTTTTTATTACAGTTTAGTCCCTAAACTTCAAACCCAAATAACTTTTAAATCCCAACTCCAACAAAAATAAATAAAATATGTACACCGCACCAAATTAAATTCTCTATCTATCTATAGCATTTGTTTTCTGTTTTGAGTTTTCAAAATGCAATTCAAATTTGAATTCAAATAATTCAATTGCAATTTGCTAAAATCCATAACTAATTCATTATTAATCCAAATCATGCAAATAAAATATGTTTTCCATACCATTTTGAACCACCAATTCAAATATAAATTTTGTTTCATGATTTGAATAATTTAAATTGCCTAAATAATTTAATACTTGTTTAATTCATTTAAATTTGATAAAATCATAACTTGCTCAAAATAAATTATTTTTGAACATGCAAAATATGTTTTCAACCTAGAAAAGTATAAACTTTTCAAATATGAATTTTGTTATTTGTTTTGCACAATTTAAATTGGTGAAAACAACAACTATTTGTGTAATCCCTTTAAGGAACCAAAAATTCCATAACTTACTAAATAAATTTCTAAATTGGTAAACCCTATTCTAAATTGGTTCTATTGTTGTTATTTTGTTGTTTTCCTCATCCATGCATCATACTAATTCACCTTCATCTGTTGCTTAGTTGGAAAACAAATAATCTAACCCAAAATGCATGGGCTTTTCATATGCAACTCAAAATTGCATATGTGTCCATTTAATTTGTGTTACCATGTCAACTAGTTTATTTTGATGCAACTATTAACATGACATGCATCATCCCCATGATTGTGCACTATGCCATGATATTGATTGTCTACCCTTTCTGAATTGTCTGTTTGCTTCTTCTCGGTTAGACGACGACGTTGAGACCGACGATCCTTACGACACCCCTTCAGAGGTTTTAGCTCAGTACCAGGCTACTGGGTTTGCAGGCAAGTTATCACTCACATGAACCACTGTGTTCCTTTCAACATTGGTTACCGATACTTTTCCGTTGTCTATTTCTGCTAGCCATATGTATCGTTGCTTCTGTTACGATCCTATCACATGATACCCTGGAACCATGATATTGCCTCACCTCCAGTCCTATAACCCCGTTGTTTGAGCCCGTGTCTTACTAGCATGCTTAGGGTTGTTTCTGCTCGAGTCTGTTACCCGTTACTTTCTGTTGTCATATTTTATTATTGTTCTGGGCTCGATGTTTAAACAACAACCTGTTAATGCTTGGGTAATAATAATAATTTGATGTTAAGGCACCGGCAGGAGGCCCGTCGTGGTTTTGAGGCCTGCTAGTGTCGACCCTAATTAGGAAAAGGGTCTTGTCTACTGATCCATGATGAGCGTGCTCACCGCATCCGGGTGGTGGTATGGAACCCCCCTCGGCTTTGATCTGATCCGCAGTTTGTCCGAAGAGCCACACTTAGTTCGGGTGTTCCATTTGGCTCATACGCATAAATGGGTCGCTCCCATGGTTACTGATGATGATGATGACGCACACATATAGGGCGAGGCCTGTAGTGCCGGGGTGTTGTGTCCTGCGGGAGTTTTGCACACCTGCGCTGAGTATTCGGCTGCGTGGCTGGGACCTTATAGCTCCGTGGCTCCTAGGACAGGCTGTAGTGATGGTTCGAGTCGTGTCGAGTCCACCTGAGTTTTAGTTGGTGGCTTGAGTGTGTACGGGTACTGGAGCACACCCTGCAGGGATGAATCTTCTCGAGAAGCCGTGTTTTCCGCGGTTATGGATTACTTGGTGAAAGTACTGGCTAACAAGTACTCAGACAACTTACACCTAACTATAATAACTTGACTAGTAATAGGTTTATTGACACAATAACCTGAACCATCATTAATCCAACTGTGTGAGTTATCCTTGGATTGCTTCTTTGGATAAGGGGCGAGATCCAGGATGGGTTTGTTTGGTGGTTAGTTGTAGTTTGTTACGATACGCTATCTTATCTTCTTTCTGTTAGCCGGAAGTGGTAGTAACTCTGTAGTTTGTTAGAGCAGCCAGTTGCCGCATCTTTTATATCCCCTTCTTCCGTTGAACCCAAAGCATCCGTGCGTGGTGTTGACGGGTTACACTTTGGTGAACTGTGAGTCTTGCTTGCCAGTACGTTGGTGTACTGACCCCTTTGGGGCTGTGGTTTACGCAGACGACGATTCCGAGGATCTCCATGGAGGCTACTACGTGGAGTACGACGAAGCTGTTGCCGAGTAGATAGCGGACCCGGGCAGGATCCGACGACTACGTGGATGGGCTCCGTTTTCTTTTCATTGCCGGCTTCTTAAGCCTATTTGGATTTGTCTGTACTCAGACCCTTTGTTTGATTACGCTGATGTAATGAATGTGATGTTGGGACATGTGTCCTCTGGATGATTGTATTTGCTATTCTCTGCCTTAGTGAAGGCCATTTGCAATCTTATTTCAATCTTTTGTGTCTTAGAGATATGTTGTGGTATCATTCCGTTTAACGCTGTTGACGTACCATGTGTGATTGGTATGAAGTACGTCGACAGTAGTGCCTATGGTCTCTAGTGGATAGTTTACATCGACGATGGAATAGCAGGTCTTGTGTTGTCGCGCATAAGCGCAGGCCTACCAGGAAGCTGGGACGTGGGAGCAGTTATGCCCCATAATCCAAGCATCTGCTATCCAGTTCGGCCCGATGAGTATCCCCTAGAAACCAGGGTGCGACACTTGCGTGGCGCGTGGGTGTGGGCCTACGTGGCCTTCACTGCCACTGGCTGGTGGGGCCAGTGTGCACGCGTGGCAGAGATGCAAAAATTGGTGATTTAATCCGCGCGGCGGGGATTCGAACCCACGCCCTCGCGCTACGCACCGTTCGATCCCACCACTACGGTGCGAATGCGTTCGTTGACAGAGAAGCGAGCGTGGGGTTTTGAGGTGCTCCTGTTCTTATCTGACGAAACTGAAGAAAAGATTCAGTCTTTCGACTGAACCTGACGGCGGCGAAGGGAACGGTGGTGCTGCCCGGCGCGGTGACCACGATCTGGCGGCGCTGGACATGTGCGTGTGCGTACAGTAGTTAGGTGAGCGTGTGCGCGTGCTTGGACGGCTCGAGAACGCACAGAAACGTGCTCGATTTCAGCCATGGCGGCACGGTGGCGACAGCTGCCAGAGTTTCAGAAACGGTCGCGCGCGAACAGGAAACGAGGGGGCTAGAGAGAGGCCTGGGGCGCTGCGGTGGCTCACCGTGGGGCTGTCGGAGGCGAGAGGGAGACGTGAGGTAGACGGAGGCGACGGCGCGGTGGAATTCTTCAGAATAGCTGCGGCGGCGTCGAGCTCGTCGTCGACGATCAACGGCGCCTGGGTCCTGCTGCGGCTGTCGATGAGGAAGAGGGAGAGATGGCGGTCCTGCTCGTGTCCCTGGCGTGCACGGTGGCGCCTCCTAGCGTGCTGTCGACGGCGGCCCCATGATCACCACCTCCACCAACGTTCGCCGGAGAGGAGAAAGAGGGAGGAGGAAGGGAGCTGGCGGCGGCAGGGAGGAAGAAGGAACCTAGGGCTAGGGTTTGGCGGCCTCGGTGGGTAGATATAGGTGGGGAAAGGGAGCAGGTGGCGAGGGGGAGGTGTGAGCTGCGTGTGTGCTGGCGTCGGGTGACGCCAGCAGTACGGAGGAGGGAGAAAGGGATAGCAGGCCGCGCGCGCTGCGTGCTGGGGTGGAAAGTGGGCTGGGCTTGGCCCAGTCTGCCTTCCCCCAGCCGTTCTCTTTTTATTTTTCTTCTCTCTGTTTTTTTTTTTGCAGAAAAGAAAAAGGAAAGAAAAGAGAGAAAAGTGAGGGGTTTTTGGGGTTTTAAATTTTGGTTATAATTTTTATAGGTTAGATATTATAAAAGCACAGTTGTGGAACTGTTTGTTTTCAAAAAAATTGAATTAGCTGCTGTTTGTAAAATTAATTGAATTTTAGTGAATTTGTTATTAAATGAATTATTGAAACTTAAACAATTTGATGGTTTCAACTTTATAATTTAATGGAAACAATTTGATGTTTTGCTTTGACTATTTTTATTTGAAAATTGTGACAGCACAAGTATGAAACAAATATTTGAATTTGGTTTGAAATTCAAATAGAAAACAAGGGAAAACAAATGCAATGATTAAGATGCCATGATGCAAAACATAAAATAACAAATAGCAAACATTCTAAAGGTGATTTTCATACTTGGGATGTTACAAAACGCCCCCCCTTGAAGGAATCGCGTCCCGAGATTCCTACTGAGAAGAGAAAAGGTCCGGATATTTCTTGCGAAGATCCTCTTCGGTCTCCCACGTTGCCTCTTTATCGGAATGATGAGACCACTGCACTTTCAAGAACTTGGTACTCTTGTTGCGAGTCTTATGCTTGGTCTCATCGAGAATTCGAACAGGGTGCTCCTCATAAGAGAGATCTTCTTGCAGTTCAATGGATTCATGATCAACTGCACGATCTGGATCTTTGAAACACCTCTTGAGCTGTGACACGTGAAACACATCGTGCACCTTGGATAGTTTTTCTGGAAGTTCAAGACGATAGGAATTTTCCGCACGCCTTGAGATAATGTTGAAAGGACCAATGTATCTTGGTGCTAGCTTTCCTTTGACACCAAAACGATGAGTGCCTCTGAGGGGAGTTACACGGAGATATGCTTTGTCACTAGGTGCATAGACCATGTCCCTGTGCTTGCTGTCATAGTAGCTTTTCTGACGAGACTGAGCAATCTTGAGATTGTCACGAATGATGCGAACTTTCTCTTCGGCTTCCTTAACAATGTCAGGGCCTAAGAGTGAACGTTCACCAGCTCCAGACCAATTGATTGGTCTCCTGCATCTGCGGCCATAGAGAGCCTCAAATGGTGCCATGCCTAGGCTTGCCTGGAAGCTGTTGTTGTAGGAGAATTCAGCATATGGAAGACATTGCTCCCATTTCATGCCAAAGGAGAGACCACATGCTCTGAGCATATCCTCGAGAATCTGATTGACTCTTTCGACTTGCCCTTGAGACTGAGGGTGATAAGCTGTGCTGAACAGAAGTTTGGTGCCCAATGCTTCTTGAAAACTCTTCCAGAAATGAGAAGTGAATATGCTTCCACGGTCTGAGCTTATTTCCAATGGAACACCATGAAGAGGAACAATCTTTGTTGTGTAGAGCTCTGCTAACTGGCTAGCTGAGATTGTCTCTTTGACAGGAAAGAAGTGAGCTACCTTAGTGAGTCGATCAATGACAACGAAGATTGCATCGTTGCCCTTCTTGGACTTTGGAAAACCAGTGACGAAGTCCATTTCAATCATGTCCCACTTCCACTCTGGGATTTTTAGAGGTTGGAGAAGACCGGCTGTTTTCTGATGAACTGCCTTGACACGTTGACAAACGTCGCATTCAGAAACGTATTGAGCAATTTCACGTTTCATGCCAGGCCACCAATACAGTGTCTTGAGATCCTGGTACATCTTTGTACTTCCAGGGTGTATGGAAAGAGGAGTTTCATGAGCCTCCTTGAGAATGACATCTTTGAGACTTTGAATTTGAGGAACTGCAATGCGTCCTTCGAAGAACACAGTTCCCTTGTCATCAATTGAGAAGGACTTAAATTTATCCTTGCCTTCTTTGATGTGCTCTACCATCTTCTTGATTTCAGCATCACGAAGTTGCTCAGAACGAATCTTTTCCTCGAGAGTTGGACTGGCTGTCAAGTTTGCAAGATAGCCTTGAGGAACAAGACCAAGATTTAGCTTCTGGAAATTCATGAAGAGGAGGTTGGCTTTCCATGATCATGAGATTATTGCAATAGGACTTGCGACTGAGAGCATCGGCCATAATATTAGCCTTGCCTGGAGTGTAAGAAATGGTAAGATCAAAGTCTTTAATCTTTTCAATCCATCTCCTTTGCCTGAGATTTAGATCTGGTTGAGTGAAAATGTATTTCAGACTTTTATGATCGGAAAAGATTTCAGTGCGATTACCCAACAAGTATTGTCTCCATTTCTTGAGGGCAAACACAACTGCTGCAAGTTCAAGGTCATGAGTGGGATAATTGAGCTCATGGGTGTTCAACTGACGTGAAGCATAAGCCACAACTTGACGTTCTGGCATAAGAACTGCACCTAGACCTTGGAGAGAAGCATCACAGAATATTTGGAAAGGTTTGGTAGTATCTGGGCCAACCAGAACTGGTGTAGAAGTGAGTTTAGTCTTGAGGAGATTGAAACTTTCATCACATTGTGGATACCAAACGAACTTCTTGTCCTTCTTTGTGAGGTCAGTGAGAGGTTTGGCAATCTTGGAGAAGTTTTGGACGAAACGACGGCAATAGCTAGCCAAGCCAAGAAAACTTCTTACTTGCTTCACCGTCTTAGGAGGTTTCCAATCAACAATTGCCTTAACCTTTTCTGGATCAATGGCTATGCCCTTGGAAGAGATGATATGACCAAGATAAGCAACTTCTGAAACCCAGAACTCACATTTGGAGAATTTGGCATAAAGACGATGCTCGCGAAGTTTCATGAGAGTGAGACAAAGGTGTTCTTCATGCTCTTCCTCGGATTTTGAGTAGACAAGAATGTCAGCAAGATATACCACAACGAATTTGTCGAGGTATTCATGGAAGACAGAATTCATGAGTCGAGAGAAGGTCGCCGGTGCATTGGTGACACCAAAGGACATGACGGTGTATTCATATAGACCGTAGCGAGTGGTGAAGGTTGTCTTTGGAATATCCTCTTTTCTGATCTTTATTTTGATGGTAACCCATTCTCAAGTCCAACTTGGAGAATATTGAGGCTCCAGCAAGTTGATCAAAAAGATCATCGATACGAGGAATTGGATACTTGTTTTTGATGGTTTTCTCGTTAAGAGGACGATAGTCAACAACGAGTCTCTTTGTTTGATCCTTCTTCGCAACGAACAGAGTTGGGCAACCCCAAGCCGAGGAACTAGGTTGAATATAACCTTTCTCCATGTACATATCGATTTGCTCCTTTAACAATTTCAGTTCAGGAGGAGCTATCTTGTATGGATGCTTAGAGATTGGAGCAGTACCTGGTTCAAGTTCGATCACAAACTCAACTGCTCTGTCCGGAGGCATTCCTGGCAATTCTTCTGGAAAAACGTCAGGGAATTCGCAAACCACCGGAACATTTTCAAGTAGAGGTAGAGGTTTTGCATCGAGTGTGTATAGCTGAATGGAACTTGATTCATGTGGAGAATAGACTATCTGGCCAGAAGGATGGAACAAAGTTATTGACTTTTGAGCACAGTCAATTTTTGCTTTATTGGCCTTCAGCCAATCCATACCAAGAATGACATCAATGTCAGAATTTCCCAGCAACATGAGAGAAGCGAGGAATATGCGACCTCCAATTAGGATTTGATTGTCCTTACTTATCTTGGAAGTAAACATTTGAGATCTCGGGGAGTGAACAGTGATTTGATTGCTTAGTGGAACCACAGTTAGGTTGTTTGTTGCGGCAAAGATCTTTGACACAAAAGAATGTGATGCTCCGGTATCAAATAACACTTTAGCTGGATAAGAGTTTACGGGGAATGTACCGAGAACGACGTCAGGAGCTTCCTCAGCTTTGTCGATCTTGACGTGATTCACCCTTGCGGTCCTCCCGACAGGCCTGTTGTTGGAGTTGAAGGCCTTATGCGGGGGAGCGCGCACCATTGCCTGGTTTGTGTTAGGGCGAGGTGGTGGTGGAGGTAGCTGCCTCTGCGTGCACTTGTCGGTGTAGTGTCCCGTCTGCTTGCATTTGAAGCATGTGACGACACGAGGAGGACCTGGCCTTGGCTGCCCCATCGAACCCCTTGGATCATGCATCTGAGCTGGGTTGGGTGGGCGGGGAGCGAAGCCTGGAGAAGCTTGGGCATATGGAGCCCGAGTGACAGCACCATTTGGCACCCAGATGCGGCGCTTCTGCGTAGGGGTGGTCATGTTGGAGGAGGAACCACCCTCACGCGAGTGCTTGCGAGACTCCTCGAACGCCTTGCGCCCATTTTCTTCATTGAGCGCGGTGTTAACGAGGTCCTCGAAGTTGTTGGCCTTGACATTGGTGAGAGCATACTTGAGTTCTGGGTTAAAACCTCTGCGGAACCTTGCCATCTTCTTAGCTTCGGTGGACACCTCATCTCCAGCGTAACGAGCGAGGCGATTGAACTCACTCTGATAGCTGATGACGTCCAGCTTGCCTTGCTTGAGAGAGCAAAACTCTTCACGCATTCTTTCCATGAGACCATCTGGAATGTGGTGCTTCAGGAAGGCTTCCTTGAAACAACCCCAGGTGATTGGCATGCCAGCTCTCATGGCCTGGTAGTTTTCCCACCAAGAAGCTGCCTGACCCTTCAGCAGATAGGAGGCATACTTGACCTTGTCTTCCTCAGCTACGTGTGCAATCTCCAGAGCCCTGGCTATCTCACGCATCCAGTCATCAGCGTCCAGAGGCTCGCGTGTGGCCACGAAAGCTCTTGGGCCCAGACTGAGAAACTCCTTGATGCTTACTCGTGGAGCAGTCTGGTTGATGTGCTGATTAGCCTGAAACTGGGCCATCTGCGTCATCACTTGGGTCATCTGAGTCAACAGCTCTGCGATTGGCGGTGGCTCAGGAGGGTTGTTCCTTGTTGGAGGCATCCTGAATGGAAATGCATTTTAGCACAACAATAGAAAAAGGATAGACTTGGCAACCGAAAGAGAGATTATTCCGACGCATGAATAGATAACCAACAGGTACATCATCACATGTTCAAATACATCAGAATATCCAACACACCATAAATGGTTCGAATGCCAAAGGATAACTAAACATAGCTAGGAATAGATACATCGGTACTCCCATGCTCATCACGCAGGACGGCGACTAGGAGTACGGCGAGAGGTACGATGAGGAGCACGCCCACGAAAGTAGGTAGAACGACGATCCACGTAGATCGGACGTGCTCTGAGAGCGACTCTAGGTGTGGTGAAGTACATAGCGTCGACTCCCTGTGCTCCAAAGCGAGGAATCCCAGTGTAACCAGCACCGAGGTTAAGGAGTGGACCTCTGATTGGCTCGTAACCTCCAGCATCTGGCAGACGACGCCCAACTGGCTGATCAAAACGTGAAAAGTGCTCGTCTCTAACAAAGTCTGTGGTGTAAGTCGCCAGACGAGTCAAAGCAAGGTGAAGCTGCTCTCTGACTAAAGCCAACTCCTGAGATAGTGTGGTGGCAACTGTGTCACTGTGTCTCACAAACTGAGCGGTGGTGTGCAGCCTGGAGCTATCATGCTCGAAAACATCCAAGTTGTCGTAGAGAGTGAAGTGAGCTCCCTCCGAAGTGATGTAACCACGGGGGATGTGGCGATAGATAGAATCGTCAAATCCCCAGTAGTCAGCACGAAGGACGGTGAGACTCACATAAGCTGCCTGCTGCACAGCCATATCCACTGTGGAACCCACTGCCTCGTAGCGGTGAACTACGCTCATGCCATCATCTGACAGGATGTAGACGATAGCCTGGTAGTAGGTCTGCTCAAACTCTCGCTGCTGCTCGTAGACCTGGTACTCTGGTGCCCAATGGAACCCCAGATAAGTGACCATGTCTCTCAGCATCTCCGGATAACCGGCGGTGCTCTCGCAACGAGTCATATGAACCACCTGCGGGTAGAACCTGAGATCCATCTGCAGATGGTTGGGGAACTTTTGATTAGACGCCGGTAGAAGAACTGAAGTGGAAAGCAACAACAAGGTTTCAACGGACGAAAAGGATGTTGAGAAGAACAGGATATCGAAGCAACATTCGGGAAACACGAGACCAAAACTCCTGAGGTACTACGGAAAACCCATCCGGGCTCCTAAAGGATCAATATCTACTGCTTAAGGAATAGAGGATCCGCTTCCGGGGCTTACACGCCTCCGTTCTCAATCGTGAGTAGGCAACATGATAAATCATGTCACAACCACCTCCATTCCTATGGTCTAGTAGATATAACTATCCTAGAGAAACCAGGATACGTGAAAACCTAACTTGAAAGTTTAGATGAGAAGAGAAGACAACGTTGCACTTCCTTACCAGAAAAAGGGAGGGTGGGTGGGGAAAAGAAGAAAAAGAACATAATTCCTACTCTCACGTTTCATTTTTCCTATGTAGCTACAAAATAGTTTCTAGACTCAACTGCGACCAGTAAAAGGGATCCTACAGGCAGACAGGCTCTGATACCATTTGTCGCACCCGGACTTCTATAGGATACTCACCGGGCCGTTGAATAGTAGATGATTGGATTACGGGGCCTACCTGCACCCGCATCCTCTTACGAGTAGGCCAACACATATAGTGTGACTACCAATCTCTACTATCCACCGTCGATGTAAACCATCCCATAGAGATCAGGATACTACCATTGACGTACTTCATACCATACACACATGGTACGTCAACGGCGTTTAACAAAATGATAGCACAACAGATCTCTAAGACACAAAGAAATAGAAATAAGTTGCAAATAGCTCTCATTAGAGCAGAGATAGCAAATATAATCATCCAGAGGACACATGTCCCAACAATTCATCATTACATCACAGCGGAAGCATTCAAAAGGTCTGAGTACAGACAAATCCAAATAGGCCTAAGAGGCTGGGAATGAAAGGAAAACGGAGCCCATCCACGTAGTCTCGGATCCTGCCTGGGTCCGCTATCTACTCGTCAACAGCCTCGTCATACTCCACGTAGTAGCCACCATGGGGATCCTCGGAAACATAGTCTGCGGAAACCACAGCCCCAAAGGGGTCAGTACAGACAAGTACTGGCAAGCAAGACTCACAAGATACCAAAGTGTACCCGTCAACACCAAGCACAGATGCTTTGGGTTCAACGGAAGAGAAAGGTGATATAAAAGATGCTCCAGCGGGCTGCACTAACCAACTACAGAGACTTGCTACAACTTCCGGCTAACAGAAAGTAGATAAGATAGCGTATCGTAACCAACTACAACTAACTCCAAACGAAACCCATCATGGATCTCGCCCCTTATCCAAAGAAGCAATCCGAGGATAACTCACACAGTTGGATTAATGTGACATCATTCTTATGGTGGAAGTAATCTATGTTACTAGTCAAGTTGTTATAGTTAGGTGTAAGTTGTCTGAGTACTTGTTAGCCAGTACTTTCACCAAGTCAACCATAACCGCGGAAAACACGGCTTCTCGAGAAGATTTAACCCTGCAGGGGTGCACCAATTTGGCCGTACACGTAAGAATAACCTGCCAGATGGAATGCCTCCCACCAAGCGGGGCACTCAACACAACTCAACTCTTCTTCGCATCAAGCCCAAAGAACCCCGTGCAATTGAGCGCACGACTAATCGAGCCCCACGAAGAAAAGGGGACCCTAATAGCACTCTAAGAACGTGTCTCCCTAAATGCCGACTACAAAAGTTCCACCCTGGCCACGGGTTCGCACCTGCATATGCATGCGGCAAATGGAAAACCCGAACTAAATGAGGCGATTTGGACGAGATGCGAATCGAATCAAATTGAGGGGGGCGCCCATACACGCTTCACACATGCGGTTAGTGCGCTCATCATGGATCAGTAGACAAGACCCTTTTCCTAATTAGGGTCGACACTAGCAGGCCTCAAAACCACGCCGGGCCTCCTGCCGGTGCCTTATCAGCAAATTATTATTACCCAAACATTAATAGCTTGATTGTTTAACATCGAGCCCCAGAACATAATAAATATGGTAACAGAAAGTAACGGACAACAGACTCGAGCAAAAACAACCCTAAGCATGCTAGTAGGACACGGGCAACAAGCAACGGGGTTATAGGTGTGGAGGTGAGGCCATATCAGGGTTACAGGATAACATGTGATAGGTTCGGAACAAAAGCAACGATCCATAAGGCTAGCAGAATAGACAATGAAAAGTATCGGTATCCAGTGTGGAAAGGAACACAATGGTTCATGTGAGTGAATACTTGCCTGCAAGCTCAGCAGCCTGGTACTGAGCTAACTCCTTAGAAGTAGTGTCGTAAACCTCGTCTGTCTCAACGTCGTCGTCTATTCGAGAAGAAGCGAACAAACAACGCAGAGAGACAAACAATCAATAACATGGCATAATGCACAATCATGGGATGATGCATGGCAATTTAATTGATGCATCAAAGATAAGATAGCTGACATGGTAACATAATTAAATGGGCCCATATGCAATTTGGATTGCATATGGAAGCACATGAATTAAGGTTGGATTAAGTGATCTACAACTAAACATCATGTGAAAGTTTATTAGCATGATGCATGGATGGGAAAACAATAATAGAACAACAATAGATTCAATTGGACATGAAGTTTACCAAGTTTGGAAATTTATTTATTAGGTTATGAAATTTGGCTTCTTAAAGGAGTTACCCAAGCAATTGTTGTTTTCATCAAGTTTAATTGTTCAAAACAGATAACAAAGTTCAAATTTGAATAGAAAATAAAATTTTAGGTGGAATACATGTTTCAACTATTGAAAAAGGAATTAAGATGACTTAATTATGAATTAAACAAGTTTGAACAAGTTTTAAATGAATTTAATTCAAGTATGAAATTATTTGAAGTTTTATTTGTTCAAAACATTAAATGAAATTCATATTTGAAAAGGTTATGTTTTTCTGGTTTGAAAACATATTTTATATGTTCAAAAAGAAATTAATTTGACCAAGTTATGAATTTAGCAATATTAAATGATTTAAACAAGGTTTAAATTATTTAACCAATTTTCATTATTCAAAACAGGAAATAAAGTTTATATTTGGAAAGGTGTTTCAATTTGGTATGGAAAACATATTTTATATGTGACATTTGAATTAAATTTGAATTAGTTATGAAATTAACCAAATTTGAATTAGTAGTTTGAATTTAAAGTTTTGAAACAATTTGAAATGTTCAAAACAGAAAACAAATGATTTAATCAGATAGAGCATTAAATTTGGTTCAGTATACATATTTTATTTATTTTATTTGAAGTTGAAATTCAAAAGATATTTGTGTTTTGATTTTAGGGACTAAACAACAATTTTAAAACATACAGATTTGGTCCAGGGGCGTAACTGCGAAAAAGAAATCACAGAACGGCCCCTGGGAACATTTTCTACGCGCGCAGAGCCACCCTGGGTCACTGGCAGTGGGCCAGTGCCCAGCTGTGCTTGCGTGGCGCGTGGGTGTGGGCCTACGTGGCCTTCACTGCCACTGGCTGGTGGGGCCAGTGTGCACGCGTGGCAGAGATGCAAAAATTGGTGACTTAATCCGCGCGGCGGGGATTTGAACCCACGCCCTCGCGCTGCGCACCGTTCGATCCCACCACTACGGTGCGGATGCGTTCGTTGACAGAGAAGCGAGCGTGGGGTTTTGAGGTGCTCCTGTTCTTATCTGACGAAACTGAAGAAAAGATTCAGTCTTTCGACTGAACCTGACGGCGGCGGAGGGAACGGTGGTGCTGCCCGGCGCGGTGACCACGATCTGGCGGCGCTGGACATGTGCGTGTGCGTACAGTAGTTAGGTGAGCGTGTGCGCGTGCTTGGACGGCTCGAGAACGCACGGAAACGTGCTCGATTTCAGCCATGGCGGCACGGTGGCGACAGCTGCCGGAGTTTCAGAAACGGTCGCGCGCGAACAGGAAACGAGGGGGCTAGAGAGAGGCCTGGGGCGCTGCGGTGGCTCACCGTGGGGCTGTCGGAGGCGAGAGGGAGACGTGAGGTAGACGGAGGCGACGGCGCGGTGGAATTCTGCAGAATAGTTGCGGCGGCGTCGAGCTCGTCGTCGACGATCAACGGCGCCTGGGTCCTGCTGTGGCTGTCGATGAGGAAGAGGGAGAGATGGCGGTCCTGCTCGTGTCCCTGGCGTGCACGATGGCGCCTCCTAGCGTGCTGTCGACGGCGGCGCCATGATCACCACCTCCACCAACGTTCGCCGGAGAGGAGAAAGAGGGAGGAGGAAGGGAGCTGGCGGCGGCAGGGAGGAAGAAGGAACCTAGGGCTAGGGTTTGGCGGCCTCGGTGGGTAGATATAGGTGGGGAAAGGGAGCAGGTGGCGAGGGGGAGGTGCGAGCTGCGTGTGTGCTGGCGTCGGGTGACGCCAGCAGTACGGAGGAGGGAGAAAGGGGTAGCAGGCCGCGCGCGCTGCGTGCTGGGGTGGAAAGTGGGCTGGGCTTGGCCCAGTCTGCCTTCCCCCAGTCGTTTTCTTTTTATTTTTCTTCTCTCTGTTTTTTTTTTGCAGAAAAGAAAAAGGAAAGAAAAGAGAGCAAAGTGAGGGGTTTTTGGGGTTTTAAATTTTGGTTATAATTTTTATAAGTTAGATATTATAAAAGCACAGTTGTGCAACTGTTTGTTTTCAAAAATTTTGAATTAGCTGCTGTTTGTAAAATTAATTGAATTTGAGTGAATTTGCTATTAAATGAATTATTGAAACTTAAACAATTTGATGGTTTGAACTTTATAATCTAATGGAAACAATTTGATGTTTTGATTTGACTATTTTTATTTGAAAATTGTGACAGCACAAGTATGAAACAAATATTTGAATTTGGTTTGAAAATTCAAATAGAAAACAAGGGAAAACAAATGCAATGATTAAGATGCCATGATGCAAAACATAAAATAACAAATAGCAAACATTCTAAAGGTGATTTTCATACTTGGGATGTTACAGGATGCCATTGGGTGGCGGTGCGGCTCGTCTCCGGTGACGTTCTGGGCGCGGTGTGCGTTAGGGAGTGTTTCTTTGCTCGAGAGCTTGGGCGCGATAATGGCGTTGGAAGTGAGAGCGGAAGGTTTACCGGGAGGACGAAGAAGGCTATTTATAGCCGGAAATCCGTCAAGATATGTGCCAACGGCTCTTTTGACCGTTGGATGATCAACGCGTGTCACTCGCCGGAAAATCCGGGAAATGAATCGACAGGGTGATGATGGCTATCTCCTCGTTTCCCGTGAGAATCTGTCAGAGATACGTTACTGGGTTTCCCGCGTGAAACCCAAACGTCCCTTACGTCAGCATGATTGAAGCACTGACGTAGGTGGTTCCTTCTCCGCGAAGGATCGTGTGAGAAAAGCCGGATTTTCAGAATTCCGAGTTTCACATTAACATCTTTTTTTAAAGAAGAATAAGAAGAATCAAGACTGCTGATCAATATTTCTCGGACGATGTACATTTGGCGAAAGACGGCGAATCAGAGTTTTAATCCTTCTTGGGGGCTACTGACGCATATATACTGAATAGGGGTGTATCATATGGTGGTCATAAGTGCCGGATTACCAGGGTGGCCCAAGTGGTAGTGGGCTATGGTCCATTGGGCGGCCCAGTAAACTGACGCACAGAAGCCGGATTCTAGAAGGACCCGGATCACGGCCCACGTGATCTGGCTTGGAGGAGAAGGCGGATTCCGTACTTTCCAAGTTAATAGTTACCGTAGTCTTCTAGGATTCCTACTCTGTATGCCCTAACCCGGCTATTATATAAAGCCGGACGGGAGATAAGATTGATGGACAAGAAGCTATAGGCTAACTCGTCGGGAAGTTGATCCTCAGCGAATAGCTAGATCGAACCTCACATTGTAATTGTATACACAGGCTTTAGTCCTGATTAGTGAGATTGCAGGAGTAGGGACGTCGTATTATCACGACGTACCGAACCTGGGTAATCCTGTGTCTTTGTCTACAACGCGATCCCGTTGCCCCACGTCTCTACCCGTAGTCTCATGGCACCCCCGTCTATAAGAACTACAACGATGTCTCGACAGTCCTCTTGAGCTAAAACATGGGCACACAACAGGAATAATTTTGAAGGTTTTAAAGGTAGCACATGAGCAATTTACTTGGAGTGGCAGTTAAATACCACATGTAGGTAGGTATGGTGTACACAATGGCAAGGTTTTGGGGCTCAAGGTTTTGGATTCACGAGAAGCATTCTCTCTCAGTACAAGGTTTTTGGCTAGCAAGGTTGGGTAGCAAGCATAAGAGTTGATCGAAAACAAACAAATACATATACGATGAAACCAATCATGCAATCTTCATTGAAAGCCCAAGCGATCTTAACTTGTGAATACTAAGTTTATGAGATAATAGGAAATTTCCTCTTTCTTATACTAGCATCTCAAATTATTATTTCTACTGAACCAAGCTAAGTTTGCCAAAACCAACTAGATTAACTTGATGATCTCTAGAGTGATACAAAATACTAATAACAAGCTCAACCATATGACAGAAATTGAAAACTAAAATAATGTGTGCAGAAAGCAAATGATGAAACTTCTCATTAATAATTCAAACCGGCAACTCACACCAACGGATACAACGACAACCAGCTAGGGAGAGACACTTCCATACTGCAAACCATCCTATACGATAACTTATCTACTCATGATATGACTCTACTGAAAAAGTAAAAGATGAAAGTGATGTGATACCGCGGCACTCCCCCCAAGCTTGGAACAAGCCGAGGGGATGCCAAACCCAATGAAGAATCTAATCTTCGGTGGTGGTGGTGAATCCTTCTCATCCTCGTCCTTCCAAGGTAAAGGTTCTCCATCCACACATGATGTCTTGGTCTCCAACATCCCGAAACTAGCAGCAGAGCTTATACGTTTAAACCTGCTCTCATAATCACAGTTCTGGTTATGCACATCATAGAGTTGTGCTTGCAAATCATTGGTGGTCTTGGTGAGTGAGAATATTTCCTCCCAAAGCTTCAAATTCTCCCTCTTGTATTCAGCGATCTGTTCTGTCTTTATCTTGTGAATGATCTCAACTTCACGCTCCGCCATCTTCTTGTACCTAAAGACTTCATGCTCCAGCTCCTTCATCCTAGCCTCCAGAGTGCCTTCTCCTTTAGGGCCATGAACATCTTCAATCTGCACCTTCCCGTCCTTAAGCAGCAATTCCTTGGGATGCATCTTCAACTCGTTCATGTACGGGTTGACGACGTTCTCAAAGAAACTGTCCTTGAGAGATCCAGGAGATCCAGGAGAGGACATTGTGGCTCTAGATCTAAAGATGTAACCTGGCAGAAACATCTCGAAACAGAAACACGACGAGAAAATGATATACGGACCTCGTGGGATCCGGGGGATTATATAGCAAAAAGTTTCATAACGAAAGGAAAGTCTAGGTTGAAAACGAGTCGGGGAGGGGCTCCGTGGCGCCCACACCATAGGCTGGCGCGGCCAGGGGTAGGCCCGCGCCACCCTATGGTGTGGAGCCTCCGGGCTCTGTCTCCGCCTCGTTTCCGGCTCATAGTTTTTCATATTTTCCAAAAACAGTAGAAATATAAGTTGGAAGATGTTTTGCGAACATTTTCTTACCAAAACTGTTACCTATTCGAAAACTGACTCTGCAGTTTCTGAAAACTCCTCCGGGATCATGGCTTGAATACAATCAACATTTTCATTATAAGGATCTCCAGAAATATAATGCTCGAGTCTTTGTCCATTCACCACTTGTGAAGAGTTGTCTTCAACGAACGATATACCTCTTCAATAACAAAAGCCTTCCCATCTTGAGAGTAATTTTCCTGCAAAAAATCTGAAACAAGACCTATAAAATAGCACTTTTTCACCAACATGAAATTCTCTTATCATGCCATCTTTTAACTTTCTCTTAAAAGATATTATAATTTTCATATGCTTCACTCCTCCATTCATCTAAAGAGCTTAAGTCAAGCAACCTTTTCTCACCAGCTAGTTTAAAATCTCTATTTAGGTCTTTCACTGCCCAATAAGATTTGTGTTCTAATTCTAAGGGCAAGCGACAAGCTTTTCGATAAACCATTTTATAAGGAGACATGCCCATGGGATTTTTATAAGTAGTTCTATAAGACCACAAAGCATCATTTAATTTCTTAGCCCGATTTTTTCTAGATTTGTTAATAGTCTTTTGCAAGATAGATTTGATCTCTCTATTTAATAATTCTACTTTCCCACTAGTTTGAGGATGATAGGGTGAGGCAATTCTATGATTAACATCATATTTAGCAAGGTTTTTTCTAAAACCACCATGAATAAAATGAGAACCCCCATCAGTCAAAAGATATCTAGGTACACCAAACCTAGGGAAAATAATGTCTTTAAGCACTTTTAGTGAGGTTTCACCATCAGCACTTTCAGTAGGTATAGCTTCTACCCATTTAGTAACATAATCAACAGCAACAAGAATATGAGTATAGCCTTGTGAAGGAGGGAAAGGAACTATAAAGTCAAAACCCCAACAATCAAAAAGTTTAATAACAAGAGAATAATTCATAGGCATTTCATTACGTCTAGAAATATTTCCAACCCTTTGACATTGATCACAAGATAAAATAAATTTCTAGCATCTTTAAAGAGAGTAGGCCAATAAAAAAATTATTGTAGAATCTTATGTGTCGTTTCATCTCCAGCGTGATGTCCTCCATAAGCACTACTATGACATTTTCTCAATATCTCTCGTTGTTCATTTTCAGGAACACATCTTTGCATAATACCATCAACAACTTGTTTACATAAGTGTGGGTCATCCCAAAAATAATTCCTCAAATCATAGAAGAATTTTCTTTTTTGCTGAGCTGTAAAGGTAGGAGGCAAATACTTCGAAACAATAAAGTTAGCATAATCAGCATACCATGGACTCTCTTGAGAGCTCACTTTTATTGCATCTAACTGTTCATTAGGAAAACTATCATTAAAACGAAGAGGGTCATCAGGGATATATTCTAATCTAGAAATATCGGCACCAGGATTTGCAGCACCCTTCCTATCCACAATATGTAAATCAAATTCTTGTAAAAGAAGCACCCATCTAATAAGCCTCAGCTTAGCATCTTTCTTTTCCATTTGGTACTTAATAACAGCATGATCAGTATGAATAGTAACTTTAGAATCAACAATATACTGCCTAAATTTGTCACAAGCTAAAAAGTACAGCTCAGAATTCTTTTTCAGTGGTAGCATAATTCTTCTTGGCAGCATCAAGAGTTTTACTAGCATAATGAATAACATTTAACTTATTGTCTATCCCCTGTCTAAGAACAGCACCTACAACATAATCACTAGCATCACACATAATTTGAAATGGTAAATTCCGATCAGGTGGTTGAACAATAGGGGCAGATACTAAAGCCTTCTTTAAAATTTCAAAAGCTTCTCTACAATCTTCATTAAAAACAAAAGGTACATCCTTTTGAAGAAGATTAGTAAGAGGCTTTGATATTTTAGAGAAATATTTAATAAACCTTCTATAGAAACCAGCATGACCAAGAAGTTCCATAGACGGAGAAATCGTCCATGAAAACTTCCACACTTTCTTCACAAAAACCATGAAAGATAGCAGACATGCATCTTTGAAAAGTAGCAGGACCATTACATAAATAAAAAGGCATACGTCTATAAGCATAGGTTCCATAAGGACAAGTGAAAGTTGTTTTCTCTTGATCAAGCTTTTTAACAAAATTGAGAGAACCCAGAATAACCATCAAGAAAGCAGAAATGAGTTTTCTTAGACAACCTTTCTAACATTTGATCAATAAAAGGTAAATGATAATGATCTTTCTTAGTGACTTTGTTAACCTTTCTAAAATCAATGCACATCCTATAACCAACTACTACTCTTTGAGGAATAAGTTCATTATTTTCATTTGGCACAACAGTCACCCCTCCTTTCTTAGGGACACAATGCACATGACTAACCCATCTACTATCAGCAATAGGATAAATAATGCCAACATCAAGGAGTTTCAATACCTCATTTTCTACAATATCCTTCATTTTAGGATTTAAACGGTGTTGATGTTCAACATCTTGCTTTGCATCAGGTTCAATATTAATAGCATGCTGACATATAGCAGGAGAAATCCCCTTTAGATCATCAAGAGTATAACCAATAGCACCTATGTGTTTCTTGAATATCCCCAATAATCTATCCTCTTCTTTATCAGAAATTTGAGAACTAATAATAACAGGATATAATTTCTTATCATCAATATGAGCATATTTAAGATTACCAGGCAAAGGCTTTAAATCAAAAAAAATCTTCCTTGGGTGGTAATGTTGTACCCAAGTCTTCCACAGGTAAATTATGTTTCATCATTGCTGGCTGATGTAAGAAAATCTCATCAATTTCATTCCTTTCTTCTATAAAGACATCACTTTCGGGGTCTTCCATGTATTGCTGCAAAGGATTGTTAGGAGCAAGAGCAATAGCAGCCAACTGTTCAACTCTATAATTTTCATTAGGTAATTCAGCTTTGTAGGGTGTTTTAGCAAATTTGCAGAAATTAAATTCATAAGACTCTCCATCAAACTTTGTAAGTATTTTGTCCTTTTCACAATCTATAACAGCACTACAAGTATTTAAGAAAGGTCTACCAAATATGATAGGACAAGTATCACTAGCAGAAGTGCCTAGTACTAGAAAATCAACAGGATATTTAGTTTTACGAAATAAGACCTCCACATCTCTAACAATACCAATTGGAGAAATAGTTTCCCTATTAGAAAGTTGAATAATCACATCAATGTCTTCAAGTTCACAAGAACCAATTTCATGCATGATTTCTTTATACAGCTCATAAGGAATAGCACTAGAACTAGCACCAATATCACATAAACCATAATAGCAATGATCATCTATCCTCCCCTCCCCCACCCATAACAATGGAGATCAGATCTAGTACCCATGGAGGCCCTCCTTCACTGGGATTTCTCCCCGGGACCGGCAGTGGAGGCACAGGTTCGTCAAAGGTTTGGTTTGCCCGTCAACTTCTCCCCTACTTCCGGCCACAATGAATTTTTTCTAGTGGTCTCTTTTTCTTCTGCCTCCTTCAAGCTCAATGAGGAATCAGTTCGATTGGCTCTTCAATCTTGCATTGGTGGATTTCATAAGGATTTCAAGGTATTTCAGCTTTCTGATGCACGTTTCCGATTCTCCGTGGCATCCAATAAAGTTGGTCATTTTATTTATAATCTTCGTGATCGTATTTGGCCGGATTTCATATGTCACTTTACTCTCTTTAGGGGTATTGATCCTAAGCTCTCAGGTTTTGTTCACAAGGATCTTGTATTGTGGGCATCCAATGTAGAACTTACTAAGATATCTCAACGTTCCCCTCTTCGTGTCAAACATAAGCTACATGTGCTTGAGGCTAGTGCACGTCATGATTATTCTTCTTCCAAAGAACTTGCTAAATTTGGTTTTATTCGTAAGCTCGATGTTTCTCCTCTCTCTGACACTCACAATGCACTCATGCACTCTATGGATCCCTCCTCGATGGCCAGTGAGCAGCAGCCACCGGAGACTCCTCCTGCGATGACCGGAGGAGATAGTGCTATTAGTTTTGGCAAGTTTCTTGTGCCGATTATTTCAGACCAGCAACTTAGGCAAGGACAGGTTTTTTATTCTCCATTATTTTGCCAGGCTATTGGATCGAACTTGCCCTCTTCCACACTTGAAAATGTTAGAGATATATTAGGTGTACGTATCTTTGGTAGTTTAGGATTTGTATCAATCTCCTACTCTATCTCTACGAGGCTTCTTGCCCTCCAAGTTTGTACCCCAATATATACTCGCCCATGAGGCTCAATAATACATCCAACATATTCCGCCAATCTCATCCTTCTACATGGTATCAGCCTAAACACGATCTAACTCTAGCCGCCGCCGCTCCCGTCTCGCGCCGCCCCCGGGACGGATCTATGATCGTCGCCGGGGGCTGCGCCGCCCGTACCTAGGGTTCGTCCGCCGGTCCCGTGGATCGGCTGCCCTAGAGCGTCTTTCTCTCCGCCGGTCGCTTGGCCGGCGTTTTCTTTTTTGGTTTTCCGATTCAAGATCGGTTTGCGTTCGCCCGCCGCCAATGTCGATCCTCACGCGCCTCTACACCGACACCGGCTCGACTACCGGCCTCTTCACCGACACGGCGGAGTCACACGCCACGCGGCGGCCGTAACGACCATTGTCCTTGTGGCCTCTTCGCCGCCTCGGCGGCTTCGCGTGATGCGGCGGCCTTCACGGCCGCCTTCCGCGCGTCTACCCGCCCGTCGCTTTGTGTCGGTCGTCATCGCCCCTGCTCCGATCGGGACTCCTCCACTACCCCGCCTTCACCGTGGCTGCCTCACGCATGGAGCTGCCTTGGCCGCTCAGGCACGGCGTTGCGTTCGCCGCTCGGCCTCCACCACTCAGCCTTACGTCATCATCATCATGCTGAGCGGCGCATCCTCCACCTCGCGAGCAAGCGGATTGATCACCCGTCCGCCCGCGATCCGTTCCATCCAGGCTGCGCGGCCGACCCGTACAGTCGTCTGCGTGCGCCTCTGCAGGTTCCCGTGAAGACCGTCCCTGAGTGTGCGTCTATCACCGATCGAGCAAACGGGCTGCCGCTGCGTCGCCCCATCGGGCCGTAGCGCCGCCGCCCCGTGGTTCTCACCGCGGCTGCATCACCCCGCGCGTCGCCGCTGCGTCGCTCCTCCGGGCCGTAGCGCTGCATCACACCGTCCCCGCCGTCGCCCCGAGCTGTTCCAGCGGTTCACTGGCGGTGCGCTGCCGCTGCGTCGTCCCTTCGGGCCGTAGTGCCACAGCACGCGGTGCTTGCCGCCATGAGGCCGTTCCCGCGGTTGCCCTGACGGCGTGCTGCCGCAGCACACACCGTCCAGGTCGCCGCCCCGAGGTCTTCCCGCCGTTGTCCCGACACGCACGTCGCCGCTGCGTCGCTCTTCGAGCCGTAGCGCCACGACGTGCGGTCCACTCCGTCGTCCCCGCGCGTTGACCTCTTCGTGGTATGCGCCGCGCCGCCTCCCTAGGCGCGGGAACGCCACCGTCCGCGCGTGGTCTTTTTCGAGTTGTTGGGTTCTTCCTCGCCTACTACGAGCATCGCCGCCGCGCAAGCCTGGTGCGATGCCTCGTCAACATCGACTTCGTCCTTCTACGCATACCCGGTGCTGGCAACACTGGCGCGTGCCTTCGTCCACGACGCGTCCACAGGCTTGGCAAACCCGGCGCGACGCCTCGTCCATACCGTCTTCTTCCCGGCGCACCACTACTTCAACACCACTGCGCCTATGTCTAACTTGGCGCCTCCTTGCGCCCCGCGGCTCCACGGCGACTACCTCGACACCGGCTACCCCGACTCGACATCGACCCCGGCGATCCTCGCACGGCTACCTCGACCACGGCTACACCACCCTACGCTCTTGGCTACCTCGACCTCGGCACAAAGGGCTATCATCTTGCCTTGAGCACTCATCAGCTTCCTCTACGGTCCAAGCTCCAGCGCCGTGACACCGTCCACGATGTCAGTCCACTGGAATCTACTTCGGTTTCTCTCCAGTCTGACCGTCCGCGACGCTCCTGTTGTTCGCAACGCTGCCGCTACGACTGCGGGGGGATGTTAGAGATATATTAGGTGTACGTATCTTTGGTAGTTTAGGATTTGTATCAATCTCCTACTCTATCTCTACGAGGCTTCTTGCCCTCCAAGTTTGTACCCCAATATATACTCGCCCATGAGGCTCAATAATACATCCAACATATTCCGCCAATCTC
Organism: Alopecurus myosuroides; assembly: GCA_028641055.1. Taxonomy (NCBI): domain Eukaryota; kingdom Viridiplantae; phylum Streptophyta; class Magnoliopsida; order Poales; family Poaceae; genus Alopecurus; species Alopecurus myosuroides. The sequence continues at coordinate 8,343,607 of CM054062.1, forward strand.
ATCCTTCTAAAGAAAATATTGAGGATCTTAGATTGGCAGGGTATTCCAGGCAAGAGATTATGGAGGCTCTCTCCATTCCGTTTATCCCGCCATGATCACTGGTTTTCGAATTATTGGGTCGTTGCTCCCGTTGTGGACTTTCGGACCATCTTCGGCCCAACTGCCCAGGTGTTTGCCCACACTGCCAGATATTGGGTTTCAAGTGTGTGGACTGTGATTCCTCACAGGTTTGCTCTGGCCCATTGGTTAACTCTGTCCCACTGGCACCTATACGGAACATTTCTAGTACTGGGTCTCTTCCATGCTGCTTCTGTTGCCTGGAATTGGGTCACATAAGGAAGGATTGCAAAAATGATATGAAATGCCTTGATTGCTTTGGCTGGGGCCAGCCGGCCAGAAAATGTCCTCTTAAGGTATACTGCAAATACTGTCATGCATCAGATCATTTTATTCCTAATTGTCCGAAGATTACGTGTCGGCGATGCAAACAGCAGGGTCATCAATCACTTGATTGTAATCAGCGGCTTTTATGGGTACCAAAAGGAAGTACAACTCCTACTTTGGCATCTGCGGCGGTGGACGTTTCACATTCTGGGCCCGACCTGGCTTTGACCACCCGAGACCCCCTTGGGGAACTAGAACACTCAGACACTCCGCCTCTCCTCGGCTCCTCCGTTCCCCTGCCTGCATAGAGCTCAGCCATGGCGAACTTCCCGGTGAGGCCGTTTAATTTCGTCTCTGCCCACTCCAACATAGATCCAGTGCCTGATGATCGTCTCCAACGTGCTCGGATGGTGGTTGGCGATCCCCCTCGCATCAATGAGGACTGCGCCATTGTACTGGTAAATCCCCCTGTCATGGATAACCTCCGACGTATTATTCTAGATCAGATTGTGGCTTCGGTCAATGCTGACTATGATGATATTATCACTGATGCGGATATTTCTATCTTGGGTGTGTGTCTTGTGCATTTTTCTTCTGCTGAAATCCGTGACATGATGATCCGGGATAGCCCGCATCCATTTGATGTTTTTGATGATGAATCTACTTTTTCCTTCATTCGGCACGATGAGGGAATGAACATGCGCAGACCGGTCTTCAATCTGGATGCATGGATCCTTTTTCTTTCCTTGCCTACTGATTATCTGACAGGGTACTATATCAACAAAGCTGTTTCACTGTTTGGAAAGCTCCAGCTGTGGCACCGACCTGAGGCGAGTAGGTCGAGGGTTTTGATGCGTGTTCTTCTTCGCAATATTCGGGAGGTGACCCGCATTCTCATAGTCACCAGGGTATCTGCTCTGCCTGGACATGGCGTTTCCTGGATAGTACCTGTCTATGTCCTCAACAGTCGCCAGAATCTTGCTGGTCTCATCGACACTGAAGAACCACCTCCACCGATGAATTCTTCTCCCCACCCATATGAGCTCCCCTACCTTACTATTATGCAGCAATACCACCTGGATGTGCAAAGATTCAACCAACAACAGGCTGAGGCCAATTGGCAGGGGAACATGATGGACCATCAGGAGCAGCGGGAGGGCTGGGGTCACTGGCCAGCAGTACCACAGGTCTATCTGGGTACAGATATGAGACAATATATGGGTTATGAGGGACCTTCCATGATGGATGGTTTTGCAAATTCCGACAACTTATCTGATGACGCCATGGATGCATGGAATGAACATGTGGAGGAGGTGGAGAGGGCCTCTTTGGATGTGATTCTTGGTAACCTACCGGGTGCTCTCATCTTCCATCGTGCCAGTGGAAGCAGGACACAACTTGAACTCCCAGACTGCCTAGATTATTGGCTTTTTTCGGCTGGCTCATGAGACAGGTATACACACGTGCCATCTTGCCTAGTGCTCCCTTGGACATCAATCTGCACCTGCAAAACCTTATGGAAGCGGTTTTCTCAGCTGGTATGCAATACATGTGGGATCGCTATATCAGGGATGGATCTCCAGCTACCATAGTGCCTCCTTCCATTATTCGTGATGTTTTCCATCTGCCACAAGATTCACCTGAATCTTCCCTTATTCTGACAGTGGTGCTATCACCTGTCCTACGTGACTATCTGGGTACTGTGCTTGGTGCTGATACTGATGCCCCGGTGGCTCATTCACCCCTGACACCATGGATCTGATCAGAGCTGACCTGGGTTTTGTGCTAGACACACCCCACGTTGCTCCTCCTCATATGGATTATCTTCCACGCGCCTCGACGGCTACATCCTCCGCTGCTCATGTCTCTACCCGTGCCATGATCCGTGCGAGTAAGAAATCTACCCCCCTAACAACGATGGCTTCATGCATATAGCTCTGCCAGATAGGGCACCTAGACGACGCATCTCATCAGTCCCAAGAGCGATGGCACCTGCACATATGCAGGTTTCAGAGATGCAGCGCATTGGCGTCGAGGAATGCGGCCTCGCGCCTGAAGATGTTTCAGAGGAGCGGCTCCTCCGTGAACCAACTGCTTAATTATCATGCATCTTTTATTTTGGTGGACTCAGTGGACGTCCCTTTTATGGTTTCTACCCTTAGTAGGGTTTCAGAAGGCTACTTTTTCGATGGGATCAGTTTGGCTATTATGTACTGAACTTAGCAAGCAATCAAGGTACATGCTATACAACCAGTAGTTATGCACTCAATACAAGCTCAACTAAACACTTTCAAAAATTAAAACACTCAAGGAATCCTATCCACACATAATTTACTAACACTAGGAAAATATTCTATTTGCAACCAACACTCCATTTAATCAAATCAACAACCAATCATTCCTTAACACGATATTCCCAAGGGATCATTATGTCAACAAATTCACCACAACTAAACATGATAGGAGTCACAAAGAAATACTAAACACTTCACTTAAACAAGTAAAACAACCATTTATTTTCCTTGGTGTAAAATATTAAACTCACATATAAAATTATATGCTACTAGCAAACAAGTGTATGGTAGGGGATTTTGTATCCCTAACCAAATGCAATGGGACCAGTGGGTTATGAACCCACTAATACCAAGGCATTAAGGGGTCACAAAGACTATGGTCACACTTGACAAAAATATACTCTACCAAACAAACAATACAAAGCTACTCATACTAGTGAAAACCACTTAGTGAAAAACAAACAAACAATGGTTACACATGCTTTGCTATGAAATAAAGTGCAAGCTAACAGAGATGATAAAATCACAATATCTGTACAAAATGGTACTGGAATCATCATAACCATATCAAAAACCTAGTATCCAACATAGCAAAGCTAGCTCACAAAATCTATTCAATGAAAAAACTAGAAAACAAACCTAGACTATTTCTATTTTTAGTTGTTTTCCAAACATGCACACACTTCCCAATGTATTAGTACTGAAATAAACTACCTAATAACCAGCAGAAACACATCTATACATGATAGTAAACAAGTTTCAAACAATCAAACATTTAATCAAAAACAAACACGTAAGTTTTAAATGAAACAGAAAAGGTGTTGTTTCTAAAAAATGCTCACCAAAAATAATCTAGAGCTCTAAAAATTTATCCCAGGTGTAATATGATTACACAGATCTAGTCATAGACAAACTCATCCAATTGGATTCAAATCAAAAATCATTTTTAAACTATTCATAAAAATCATAGAAATGCCTACTGGTCATTTACCAAAATGGATGGAATTTCTATTTGGTAACTCTCCTTGATGTGAGGTCAAGTGCTACTGATAGATTTACTCACTAGCTACTAAAAAAAATTAGTTTTGGCCCATTTTGATACAGGTCCAAAAAGTTATACCCAAAATGGCTAATCAGACGCTCTGTGGCATTTTAATTACTACTCAAAAAATAGAGTAGCAAACACAGATCTACCACTTGGAGATGGTTAAGAACACATTACTCTACTGCCACCTTTGTTTGATTTTATGTGCACTTAATCTATTTTTCACAGAGCAAAAGTAACAACAATGTTTTCTGTAAATATTAAAAAGAAAAGAAGCAGACTGGGTGGGCTGGATTTGCTCTGTGCGGCCCAGCTAACGGCCAAACCGGCCCAGCGCAGCTGACGCACGCGCGCGGGCGCGGAAAAAGCGTGGTTTCAATGGGAGCCGTTGATCTGTGGATCAACGCTCCCGAGCATTTCTTCTTCCTCCTCCCTCTCTCTTTCATCTGAGCTACGAGCGAAACGGCGGGGCACGGTGGCTCACTGTGGGGCGATAGCGAGGGACGGTGCGGTGTCGGTGAAGGTGCAGGGGTTCCGGGCTATCGAGGGGCGCGGAAACGACGCCTGGCGTGGCTCCACTCGGCGGCGTTGAGAAGGTCGGCCGCGGTGGCGAACTCGATGGCGTTGAGGGTCCTGCAAGCAAGGGGACAACAGGGTAAGTAAGAGGGGGTCTACGGGCTACGGTGATCTCAATGGTGATGAACACGAGAGGTGGCAGGGCACGGGTGTGAGGTGCACCACCTCGAGCAGCTACGGTGGCCGGCCGCTAGTTTTAGCTTGTGGAGCTCGCGGGAGCTCACGGGCTCGGTCGAGGCTGCTAGAGGTGAGATGGTAGTGGTGTGGGAGTGCAGTGGTGCAAGGGTTTCGAGGGAGGGGCTTATAGCCACGGTGTTGAGTCAATTGGCACCGGGGCGCCCTCGGGGCTGATAGAGAACGGCATAGGTGCGCTCTACTGCTTTCCCACGATGTTCCAAGGCAGGGGCTGGTGTCAGGGAGCTAGGAGGGGTCGGGGAAAGTCAATGGTTGGCTTTAGAGGGGTGGATAAGCCACGATATGGCCACAGTGGCCAATACACTGTATGCCATGTCATGCCACTCCTCTCTCTCACTACACTTTTCGTCTCTCGAAAATTCCCTCCCCAAACCTTCTAGAAGAAATCTAAAGGATCCAATGTGAAGTCCAAATTACCAAGAATCAATTTAGCAAAGTGACATTTCCAAATTTTAACAAAAACAAATTGAAAACATATGCTAAACTTTTTAAAACACTGTTTCTGAAAAATTCAGAAAACTTCACTTATAGACATAGAGAAATTTTCTAAGGGTTGGAAAACAGATAAAATGAGCAAAAAGTTCAGAATGTTTTGAGATGTCAAATGAATTCCAAATTTTGTTTTCAAAGTTGGAGTTTGGTAACATGTTTTAAACCTTGAGACACATCTTTTGAAAACAAAATTCAAATAGTGGGAGGCTATGAAAACAAAATGGAAAAGGGGCTACTTTGTATTTTTCTCTGTTTTCTAAAAATGCAATTTTCTATCTTATTTTTCTTCCATAAAAACAACATGCAAAAGGTTGTTTTTCTTATTCCAAAATCCAAACCAAGCTTCTGGATTTGTAGTACATATATCAAGGAACAAGTAAAAGTCAAGAAAACACAAAATGGAATATTATAGCCTAGTGAAAACAAGTGTGGAAAACAGGTACTTGGCTATATTTTCAGGGAATAATTTCTATAGAAAACTTAGAAGAAAACTTCCATAAATCATTTTGAAACTTTTATTTTTGGTTCCAACACGCTTAAAAGTTTAAATCAAGATTCTATCAAGCATGATCCAAGTCTTTGAATAAAAATCACTCAAGTAACATTATGAAGACATCAAAGAAAACATAAAGGTGTTTTCAGAACAAAAAAAATTGTGTTGGTTTTTCAAATAAAACAAAACTTGCTTTGAATATATGAATATTGTAATATACACATGTTGTCTCAAACAAAAATGTTATTAAAAAAATGTTGGCCCACATTTTTTTCTACTTGAACTACATTACAAGGTTCCAAAAACTGGGGTGTGACATAACATATACCTTACACGAACAGACTAAGCATGTTCACATGGATGAGTACATGTACAAAAATAAAACAAATAGAGTTCATACCACCTCTCACCACAACTTGAGTTGTCGTAAATCATCATTATTGCTCTTCACTCGTGTGGATTGAATAATATAGAATGTTAACCAAGCTCCAACGAAGACACGGAATTCCAGTAAACTCTGCAACAAATTTTACAAAATCAAAGAAGAACAACAGATATATTTGGGTTTTCGAATTTAAAACAAGAAACGAAGAAACAAGCAAACAAAACAAAATATTTTTGGACTTTTGAATATTAAACCGAAACGAGAAAGCAAAGCAAACAAACAAAGGAAACTAAAGAAGCGAATAAAGAGAAACAACAGAAATATTTTTGGTCTTTTTGTGTTTTGGAAAGCAAGAAAAAAAACAGCAAAAACAAAAGAAACAAAAGAACGAAAGAAACGAAAATGTGGATATACACAGGACCGACGGAAACATGATATAAAGATGAGTGTCATGCTGGTGTACCTCCTCCCAAGCTTAGGATTTTGCCTAAGTGGAGAACTGGAGATCATCCATGGCGCGAGAAATATCCCCATTGTGGTGGATCATCCCTAGAATGGTCGTACTCGGGCGCCAATGAAGAAGATGAAGCGGCTGGCGCATAATCATAGCCGGGGTGCTGATAAGGAACTCCCGCAATGTCGGAGGGTTTGACGAAATCACAATTGTACCCCTCTCCGGCATCCACCCCATGCAAGGGGCGGTGCTCAATGTATGCGTCAAGCTCACTCTCAGAGAGCATCCATCCTTGCCATTCTCCCCCATGAAGCTTCTGCCTTGGAAAATATCCTAATATAATTCCAGGAGTGGTTTAGGCTACCCTCTTATCTTCTCACATGAACCCCATTGTGGTACCTTGATAGCTGCACAAAAAATCACTGAAAGGCAAGTCTACAACTTTGTTATAAATTTTGTAATGGACCATAGGGTTAGTTGAGGACCATCTAAAGTGAAAATCCTGCACCACAACCATGGTTATTTAATGTGTTGGGTAGGTTCATCCTCAAGGAAATAACCCAACCCTGCATTATGCACGAGAGTGTAAATATCCTCCAGAATTTACGCAATACGCATGAATTCCTGGCATGTATAGATTGATGGGAACACTTTTTCTTCATGGTGCATAGGAATGACCTCATGCAACTCCAACTCATGCTGGTTTAGTTGATGCACATTATGCTCCATCTCTGAAGTTTTTCAACAATCATCACAAAAATTGATTTCAAGCAACTATAAGGTGGAAACTACTATATAGACTTATAGGAGAGATAAACATGCATCAAAACTATATTATTTGAACTCAAATCAAGCATGCCAACTCACATAAGCTGTCACCTACAGTACCAAAATACTCAAGAAATACTCTACCAAATAAAATTGTACTTGGATCATCGGAGGAGTCACATACCGGAGAACAAATACACCAAATGTCAGCACAAATGATGGGCTGAAGAAGGAGACCGAAAATCCAGAGGAAGAATAGCAAGAACACGGGTTCTAGGAAATGTTTTCAGTTTGAGAGTTGAGAGAGAGGACTTTGGCAGTGGAGAGAGTTAGTAGAGGACCAGGGCTCCCCACACCATGCCCAGGCGCCACCAGGGGGCAGGCCGCGCCAACCCATGGTGTGCCTGACTGGTGGGTCCCCCTAGGGTCTCCCAGGTGGCTTTCTGCCTCATTTTTAACGTAAAAAATTATTATAATTTTTCTGGAATTTTTCGAGAAACTTTATTTTTGATGTTTTTCAGAATTTAATAATTAATTATAAACCTGGAAAACAATTTTGGAAAGGTGGAAAACAAAACCAAAACCAGAACTACAGTGGTTCTAGAACATTCTAATGTGTAAATACCTAGTGAAAACAAAGGTGGAAGTGGTGAAAACAAAATTATGGTTGGTGAAAAAAAAAACATAACATGGTGAAAACAAAAGAAATCACTTTGAAACAAAGGTATGGATGGTGAAAACATGATTGTACTAAAGTGGCAAGGTGATAACAGAAGTAAACATGGGGAAAACATAATGGGTAAAATGAAAACTTAGTGAAAACATTGTCCTCTTCTTTCAAAATCACTTTGCTAATAAGGTTGATCAAGTCTTGTTACCAGAATAATTTATATATGGCACAAAATTTTGCTTAACACTAAATAATTATGTTACCTCAACCTTGATATACATAGTCCCAATCATAATGATTTCATATTGTTTTGGTGGCATTGGAATGGGACAATAAAGTTCTCCAATTTTGACGGTCTCAATATTTTCAATTGAATTTAGACCATATCTTCTATATATCTTCTTAGGAAAATAAACAGTCCGCTCTTTATCATTAACATTAAAAGTTAATTTTCCTTGGTTGAAATCAATAAGAGCCCATGTAGTGTTAAGAAAAGGTCTCCCAAGAATAATAGACATATTATCATTTTTAGGCATTTCCAACACAACAAAGTCAATTAAATTCAAACAGCTAGCAGCAACTTGAAGAGTAACATTCTCACATATACCAACAGGAATAGCAGTAGATTTATCATCCATTTGTAAAGATATAGCAGTAGGTATTTATTTTTCCAAAGAGAGTCTCTTATAAAGAGACAAAGGCATAACACTAACTCCAGGTCTCAAATCACATAAAACAGTTCTAACATGATTATTTTTAATGGAACAAGGAATAGTTGGAATACTAGGGTCACCAAGCTTCTTTGGAACCTTGCCATTAAAAGACTAATTAGCAAGCATAATGGAAATTTCCTCATTAGGAATTTTACTTTTCTTTGAGACAATATCTTTCATATATTTTGAATAAGGAGGCAGTTTAATAGCATCAGTCAAAGGAATTTGCAAAAACAGAGGTCTCATCCACTCACAAAATTTATTATAATGTTCTTCTTCCTTAGATTTGTGGTTCTTATTAGGGAAAGGCATTGCTTTTTGTACCCAAGGCTCTCTTTCTTTACCATGTTTATTGGCAATCAAATCCTCCTTAGTATACTTCAGAGTTTTAGTTTGCTTTTCAGGTTCAGCTACAGTTTCCTCTTTATCGGAAGCATCACTTTTATCATTACCACTTTCAGTTTCAGCATCAGAAATAGATATACTATTAGGACCTTTAGCAGGTTTAGAAGATTCTACATCAGTTTTATATCTCTTCTTCTTTTTCTTAGAAGGAGAACTATTATTTTTAGGTTGCTGAGAATCTTGTTCAATTCTTTTAGGGTGTCCTTCAGGATACAGGGGATCTTGAGTAGAGATACCACTTCTAGTAATTATTTCACAAACATGTTTCTCTCTAGAAGCATTAGCTAGCATATCTTTTTGCACTTTGGTGAGTTGATCAATTTGAGTTTGAACCATATGAAAATGTTTAACAAGTATTTTAACATAATTAGAGGTTCTCTTAGTAATACCATGCAAATTATCAATAGCTCTAGAGTTTTCCATAAGATGATTTTGCACTCTCATATTAAAGTTATCTTGCTTAACAACATAATTATCAAATTCATCTAAGCATTGATCGGGTGGTTTAGAGTAGGGAATATCTCTATTGTCAAAATATTGGAGAGAGTGTACCTCAAATGTTGATGGATGAGGAATAGGCTTACATAGTTCTTCTATAGGAGGTAAAAATTTTACATCTTCAGATTTAATACCCCTCTCTTTAAGAGATTTCTGGGCTTCCTTCATCATTTCATCATTTAATTCAATCATACCTCTCTTCTTGGGTGTTGGTACTGGTGTTGGATCTGGTGTAGGTGTAGGCTCAGGTATATTCCAGTCATCATTATTTTTTGCAATTTTAGCCATTATTTCCTCAGCTTCTTCTGGAGTTCTTTTCTTGAAAACACAACGAGCACAACTATCCAGGTATGTCATAGATTCAACAATTAGTCCATTATAAAATATATCTAGGAGCTCATTTTTAGGTAGTGGATAACCAGGGCACTCTCTTATTAAAGAATAAAACCTTGTCCAAGATTCGGGTAATTTTCCCCTTTAATTTGCTCAAAGTTAAATATCTCTTGCATAGGAGCATATTGAGCACTAGAAGGAAAATATTTTTGAAAGAAAGCATTAATCAAATCCATAGGACTAGTAATAGATCCAGGTGAGAAATTGTTAAACCAAGTTTTAGCTTCATCTTTTAATGAGGTAGGAAAAATCTTCGTAACAAAATAAGTACGCAGCTTAGTATCATCAGAAAATAAACTAATCATGGATGAAAGCTCATTTATGTGTTCCATAGCACTTTTACTTTCAGTTCCACAAAAAGGTTCCTTCTCAACGATAGATATGTAAGATAAATCTAGAGAGAAATCATAATCCTTGTCTCTAATGTGTATGGGAGATGTAGCAAGTTTAGCATCAAGAGAATATTTATATTTAACAGCATGTCTTGCAAGAAGACTCTTAAGAGCACTTGCACCAGTAGTAGCTTGAGCTTCTTCAATAAAGTCACCACTAAGTTTAATATAAGTTTCATCAAGATCATCGATAAACTCAGTTGAATTAATAGGTGTACCAATATTTTCAACATGAATTTTGGCATTTTCAATTTGTTTGGATTTAGCAATAGTACCATCTAGGAAAGGACCTAGTGAACTAGTATCATCAAGCACAGTAGAAGCATCATCAAAAGTATCAGAACCATTTTGAGACTCAGCAGAAGTAACAGTGTGTGTAGAATGGTGGTGTAAGAATCTTACTAATAATAGACGGTGAATCAAGAATAAAAGAGGTGTTTAGAGTTGTACCTCTCCTTGTAGTGGATGGTAATACAGGAAATTTCCATCACGAGTCTTCCGCATGATGAAAGGCTTGCAGCGAACAATATCATGTTCAAGTGAGAAAATAAATAAAGCTATGCTCCCGGGCAACGGCGCCAAAAAATAGTCTTGATGACCCACAAGTATATGTGATCGCAACAGTCTTCGAGGGAAGTAAAACCCAAATTTATTGATTCGACACAAGGGGATCCAAATAATATTTATTATCCTTAACAACTAAGTTGTCAACTCAGCTGCACCTGAAAGTAGACTTGCTCGCAACAATTTATCAGTGGTAATAATTTTATTGCAGCAATAGTAGTAAAATAGCAGCAGGAGTAAAATAGTAATAGCAGTAACAATCGCGGAAAACAGCAGGATGGGAGTACCGTAGGCATAGAGGGAATGGATGAACGAGCTTTGCATGGATAACAAAGGTCATGTAATAATAATAACGCGGGCACTGGAGATAATTAATAATAATAAAGCATACAAGTTCTATGTTAACCATAGGCATGTGTTCCAATATAGTCGTACGTGCACGCAATGAGAAACTTGCACAACATCTTTTGTCCTACCAGCCCGTGCCAGCGGGGCCTCTAGGGAAACTACTAGTAATTAAGGTGCTCCTTTTAGTAAAGCACCGGAGAAAAGCATTAATACTCCATGAACACATGTGATCCTCACATCACATACATCCCCTCCGGTTGTCCAAATTTCTGTCACTATGGGGCCTCAGATTCCGTACAACAATATGTGTAAATAACTTGCGGGTATGATCAAGAAACATAATTATAGTCATGAAACAATAACATGTTCAGATCTGAAATCATGGCACTCGGGCCCTAGTGACAAGCATTAAGCATAACAAGTTGCAACATCGGTAGAAAACACTAATAATTGATACTGGGCACAATGCCCTAACAATCTGGCGTTATTACATGATCAATCTCATCCAATCCCTTCCATCCCTCTCATCCTACAGCGGGATTTACTCACACATGGACGGGGGAATCATGGATGATTGATGGAGAAGGAGTGGCGTTATCGATGGCGATGATCTCCTTCGAATCCTCGTCCCGGCAAGGTGCCAGAACAGGAACTTCTGGTCCCCGAATTGAGTTTCGGGGTGGCGGCGGCGCTCTGTTGTGTTTCTATGGAATATGACGAACCCCTTCGCGTTTTCAGTTTACGGGGCATATGTAGTCGAAAGGGGAGCCCGAGGGGGTGCCTGGAGGTCCCACACCACCAGGCGGCGCGGCCTAGGGGAGCGCCCAGGGGTTGTTTGGCCCCCTCCTGGCCCCTCTCCGGGTCTCCTTCTGGCTCCCGAGATCTTCTGGTGAGATAAGCCCAATGGGGTCTTTTCTGGGAATTTTCCCGAATGTTGATTTTTCTGCATAAAGACGAGACACCAAAGTAATTCTGCTGAAAACAGCGTTAGTCCGTGTTAGTGGTATCCAAAACTCACAAGTTTAGAGGAAAATCATAAGAAAAGTGTTCGGAAAAGGAGATACGTTTTGGACGTATCAATGTACACCTTGTTCTGTTACCCATGAGGGTTCTCTTTGTACATCAAAAAATTTAATTATGTCCATCTCTTTTGTTCCATAGTTGTCCATGAATCTTATGTCTGTTGGTCAGATTACTGATTTGGACTATTTTGCTGGTTTTGATACCTCATCTTGTTATGTGCAGGATTGTCAGAGCAAGAGGATCATTGGAACTGGCCATCGCCATAGAGGATCTCCATCCCTCTACATCCTTGACACCCTACATCTTCCTTCAGCCTCCATTGTGTTTGTGTTCCGCTCTGTTGTGTCAAAATCGAGACCCACTTTGCGGTTCTCTTTTGCCCAGTGGCACCATCGCTTAGTTCATCTGTGTTGTTCTCATTTATCTACTCTAGTTCAGCTGGGTGTTTTGGGTCGTGTTTCTGTAGATGTTGTTTTTCAGTGTAAGGGTTGTAAACTAGGGAAACAAATACAACTTCCATACTCTTCCAGCACCACTCATTCTAGTCATCCTTTTGATTTAGTTCACTCTCATGTATGGGGTCCCTCTCCTTTTGTTTCGAAGGGTGGTCACAAACATTATGTTATATTTGTTGATGATCATTCTCGATATACTTGGGTCTATCTTATGAAGCATCGTGCTGAGTTGATATCTATATATAAGGCTTTTGTGCGTATGATCCATACTCAGTTCTCTACTGCTATTCGCATTTTTCATTCGGATTCTGGGGGTGAGTATCTTTCTGGTGCTTTTCACGAGTTTCTCTCTTCGGAGGGTACTCTCCCTCAGCTTTCATGTCCTGGTGCTCATGCTCAGAGTGGTGTTGCTGATCGTAAGCATCGACATATTATAGAGACAGCTCGTACTCTTATGATTTCTTCCTTTCTCCCTACACATTTTTGGGGTGAAGCTATTTCAACGGTTGTCTATCTTATTAATCTCCAGCCTTCCTCCCGTCTCCATAGCAAGTGTTGTGGTGAGACTTTATTTGGTTCTTCTCCCACATATGACCATCTTCGTGTTTTTCGTTGTACTTGCTATGTTCTTTTAGCACCTCGTGAACGTACCAAGTTGACTGCTCAGTATGTCCAGTGTGTTTTTCTTGGGTAAAGTCTCGAGCATAAGGGTTATCGTTCCTATGATTCTTCTGCTCGTCGCATTCGTTTTTCTCGTGATGTCACTTTTGTTGAGGATCAACCATTTTTCCATTCCTCTTCCCCTCGATCTTCATCCTCCACCTCTTTAGAGTCTACATCTTTTCTTTCACTTCCACCTATCTTCTCAGATGAATCTACCTCTAGTCGTCCATCCTCTATCCTAACATCAGACCGACCTCCATATCATGTCCCATCTCCACCATCTCCTCCAAAAGCTCCACCTTTAGACACCTTTCCTTTTTATTACAGTCGGCATCCTAGAGTTTTGTGTGATACACAGTCATCTATTTCTTTGTCTTCTGATCCTCCGGCCAGTATTACTGATCCTTGCACTAACGAACCCTCTCAGCCAACGAGGTATGCTGTTTGTGATCGCTCCTCTCTTGAGATCCCTAGCAGATATATGAAGGACTTATGTGTAGGAGCAGCTTATGAGCCTAGTTCTTATAAGGAGGAAGTTGTGTCACCTAAGTGGCAACTTGCTATGTTTGAGGAGCTTGCAGCACTCGAGGATACTGGTACATGCGATTTAGTGCCATTACCTCCTCGATCGGTCCCTATCACATGCAAATGGGTGTACAAGGTTAAAACAAAGTCAGATGGTTTTGTGGAACGGTATAAGGCTCGACTTGTTGCAAGAGGCTTTCAACAGGCTCCCGGGAGATATTATGATGAAACTTTTGCCCCACTTGCTCACATGACTTCAGTTTGCACTCTAACTGATGTGGTTGCTACTCGGTCATGAAAAATTTCTCAAATGGATGTAAAGCATGCCTTCCTTCATGGTGATATACATGAGGAAAATTATATGCAGCCACCTCCAGGCATCAATGTCAAATCTGGTCATGTTTGTCGCCTTCGGAAGGCCCTTTATGGGCTCAAGTAAGCTCCACGTGCTTGGTTTGAGCGGTTCAGTTCTGTGGTTCGAGCCGCTGGTTTTTCTCCGAGTGAGCATGACCCTGCACTCTTCATTCATACATCTGAGTGTAGTCGTACACTAATTCTACTATATGTAGATGACATGTCGATCACTGGAGATGATGTTCTCTATATTGCTTTTGTTAAGAAAAAGTTGAGTGAGCAATTCAAGATGTCAGATTTTGGGTCTCTTAGTTATTTTCTCGGGATTGAGGTCAAGCACACCGCGGATTGTTACTATATCTCCCAGCAAAGGTACACTGAAGATTTGATTTCTCGTTCTGGTCTCACTCACACACGCACTGCTGCTACACCCATGGAACTTCATCTGCAGTTGCGTCCAACCGATGGCACTCCCCTTAAGGATCCTTCTCGATATCGTTAGATAGTAGGCAGTCTAGTGTATCTCACAGTGACAAGACCTGATATTGCACATGCAGTTCATATTATCAGCCAATTTTTTAGTGCTCCCACCTCAGTTCATTATGGGCATCTACTTCGTGTGCTTCAGTATTGAAAGGGGGCTACATCTCGCTGCTTGTTCTATGCAAATTCGAGTCAGCTCATGCTTACTCTGATTCCACTTGGGCGGGTGATCCTGATGATCGTCATTCAGTTACTGGCTATTGCATATTTCTTGTTACATATGTCATTGCATGGAAGTCAAAGAAGCAAACTGCCGTGTCACGCTCTAGTCCCGAGATGGAGCTTCGGGCACTTTCTACTACTACATCAGAGATTGTTTGGCTTCGTTGGTTATTGGGTGATCTTGGTGTTTCATTCCATGCAGCCACGCCTCTTCTTTGTGATAACACTGTTGCTATTCAAATAGCCAATGATCCAGTCAAGCATGAGTTAACCAAACACATTTGTGTGGATGCCTCCTTCACTCGATCTCATTGCTAAGAAGCTATTGTTAAACTTCAATATGTTCCATCAGAGCTTCAAGTTGCAGATTTCTTCACAAATGATGCAGCCCACCGTATTCAACCAAGCACAACATCGACACTCCACAAGGTGAACTCACTCCTATCTCCGTATGTTTCCGGTGTCTTGGTGAACGGTGCTCTACCTCATGAAATCCCCCTCTACATGCATAGGTGGGATCACCACACGGAGACCCAAGACGGTGCCCAAGATGCTCAAGAACACATCCGTGAAGGGGCAAACGAAGCTAGGGAAGAAGCAGGTGAAGACGGCGTCAAGTTCGGAGCTCCGAGGAGAAAGAACGGGGGAAAATGGTGCCTCCCGGCCTCACCCCCGGCCAGGCCGGCCTCCCCCTCCACCTCAGGCCAGACCCCTGGCCGAACGGGCCGGCCTCCTCCTTCCCCCACCCCGGCCTCGGGCTGGCCTCCCAGGCCGGCCCCCTGCCCGAGCGCCCCGGCCTCCAGGCCGGCCTAGCTCCCTCCACCCCGGCCCCAGGCCGAGCACCCAATAGAAGGGGCCGGCCTACAGGCCGGCCTGCCTCCTTCCAACCCCGGCCCAAGGCTGGCCACCCTCCAGGCCGGCCAGGCCGGCTCCCAGGCCGGCGTGGCCCCAAAATGCACGGGAATTGCCCATTTTTACAGCGTTTCGACCCCCGTTTCGACCCCGACTATATAAAGGACTCCGGTGGCTAGATCTAGGGTTAGGAATAGATTTGAGGATTGATTTCGAGAGTTTCGGCTTTGCCCTTGTATCCCTCTTTTGAGGTGACTCCTCTTACGAGGCTACTCCTATGTTGATGATGTTCATCTAGGATTGTATCAAGATCTCTCCAAGGAGCTACTCTCTCACATAGTGATTCTAGTAGCGCTTGCCAACCTTCCCCTTGCGGCTTCTGTTGGATCGGTGGACCGGCCGGTAAGAGAAATCGGTTTCATTTAGCGTGTTGTTGACTCGGGTTTGCGATCCCTCGTAGGCTTCACGAGTTATCTTCCCCCTTTTGCGTTCCCTTGCGATTTCCCCTCGATTCCCTCTCTCGTGTTCATCGCGTTCTTCGTGTTCTTCGTGTGTTCTTCGTGCGTTCTTGTCGATTCGTGAAGATCGGGCCAACAAAGAGGTCAACACCTACATCATCTGGTATCCAGAGCTAGATTGACACGAATCCGACACCCACCCCCTCCCTACCACCAATTTTTCTTCTATCCACCATAAATTCGAAAATTTGACCAAAAATAGCCGAAAGGGAATTCGACCGATCTCTCGATTTGTTGAGTTTCTCGTGGTTTTGTTTCATAGATTTGTTGCCAAAAACCATTCCCCACCTTTCTATTCAGCCACAATTCTTGAATTTGCCCAAAAAAAATTCTTGATTTGTGAGGAATTTCGAAATTGAGCAAAAATCTCAGAAAATCTCAGCTCTTCGATTTCCGGGCAGATTTTGTATCTTGTTTTTCTTTGTCGTCGTTGCTCCGAATTGAGTGAGGCAAGTTCCTACGCGTCGCCATCGACATCGCCTAC
The DNA here is from genome assembly GCA_028641055.1 of Alopecurus myosuroides. NCBI lineage: Eukaryota > Viridiplantae > Streptophyta > Magnoliopsida > Poales > Poaceae > Alopecurus > Alopecurus myosuroides. The sequence continues at coordinate 8,360,255 of CM054062.1, forward strand.
GCATCTACATCAACGGATCGCCACGACATCGACATCCATCGGCCGCAAGTCCGAGATCATCCACCGCATAGGTTGCTTCCACTTGAACCACCCCACCCCATTGTGTTACTTACCTACTTGGACTAGTTCTTTTACACCGCTTGGCATCGCATTGTGGCACCGAGAGTGCGAGTTTTGCGCTTGTGAGAGGTTTGCTTCGAGTAGGCTTTGGCATTTGGGAATCATCATCCATCAAAAAGCGAAAAAAAAGAGAAAGGAGAAAGAGCAAGAAGCAAAAAGAGCCATGAGAAGAAAATGATTGATGCCAATTGCTACCATTTGTAGGAACGCCTAGCTTTGAGTTGCAAGAGAGAAGAGAGTGACCGGTTGCCACATTGCGAATCTTGTTGCCTCTCATTCATTGCGGTTTGAGCTAGCGTCCTCTTTGCTTTGGTGTGGCATTGAGCTTAGTCTTCGATAGGTACATTTCGTCTCCGCTCGTCCATTGTCCGCACTAACCCCATTTATCATTTGTGTGTGTGTGTTTTTATTTTTCCACCATATAATTTTCCTCCACTACGTTTGGTTTGCGTTCTAACTTTTCTTTGATTCTTCTCCACGTTTTACAACACACTTTTCTTTGGATTTGTCGTTTTCTCGCCACATTTCTAACCTATTGCCATCCACCCATAAGCCGCGTGTGTTTTGGAGCGTGTTTTCGGATCTTTCGAACTCAAGTCACTTCATACTTTTTGCTATCGGTTTCTCTTGGCTTGGTCCACTAGTACCCAACATTTGCTAAAAGGTGAGGTTGAGCTCTTAGGTCCTCACACTCTATATATACACTTGCGCTTGTCACTAACCATGTATAGCGAGAGCGAAGACTTTGGAGGCCATGATGATCATGATGAGTCCATGATGGACCACTACGACTACAACGAGCAAGACATGGACCTCCACTCCTACGAGCATGACGTGGTGGACGACCACTACTCTTACGAGCCCGACATCGTGGATGACCACAACTACGAGCATGACATGGTGGATCACCACCACTACTACGACCACGACATCGAGCTCTACAACGACTACTCCTCCCCAACCATCACCGACATGGAGGAGCACCGCAACGACCATGACGTCGGGCTCTACACCGACTACTCCTCCCCAACCATCATCGACATGGAGGAGCACCACAACATCCACGCCGACTCCGACTCCATGAGCTACAACGACATGAACCACGACTACAACGAGGACACCGCAAGCTTGGTTGACGAGATGGAGACCTACTACACCGACAACGCATCCTCGAGCATGGCGGAGTGCTACACCGACTATGACTCCGACATGGACGAGCTCACCTACAAGAACTTCCTCGCCAAGCTTCGGTGGCCACGAGACTCCGATGGTTCATGCTAACCACCACGGAACTACAAGGAGAATGCCAAGGCCAAGACAAGACAACGACCTTCAACCTCAAGATGGCGCAACGACAAGAAATCACACAAGTTGGCAACGTCAAGATCGTCCCCTTCGACATCAAGACGGCGCCACAAGAAGGACATCATCGAGGCCCCATCTAGCGAGAAGGCCAAGAAGCCAAGGCATCCAAATGACTTTCGGAGTCATCCCACACATGAGGTGCGGGAACGCCGCAAGCTACATCGTCAACACCATCGACATGATCATCCCTGTGCTCATCACCAAGACCGTCGCCATGATCATCACCTCCATATGGAAGAGAGTGGTACACCCACCTCACCACATCTTCCACCACAAGTTCCGCGACGACATTGGTTTGAGCATCGCTCGCCATCACCACTACCTCGACCTCGACACCGACAAGGCCGTGGTGACCCTCTTCAAGATCACCCTCTACGACCGGATATTCTTCATCACCCACCTTCTACAAGCTCGACTCATGACATTGGTCTAAATGGCTTCGTGGATGGTTCTTGCCCACATTCAAGGCTTCCAAGGCAAAATGTGTGTCACCACCACAATGACCACCAAGACCAAGGCCATTATCAAGAAGGTGCCTTCGACATGGCTTCTAGTGAATGCCTCCCTCAACTCCACCGCAATGACCACCGGCGCCATCCTCTCCGTCATGACCGCCATCGCCAAACCAATGAGGATGACCCAATTGAGCTTCCGCTACCCATATTTGATGAAGACCCACATGAGAGACTTCCGCAACGCCAAGCAAGTGAGAATGCTCCATATGGCTTGTCTATCCCCTTCTTTGAGGAAGACCCCAATGAGTGTCCACTTCGACATCAACCAAGTGGGATTGCTCAATTTGCTACTTCACTTTCCATCTTTGATGAGGACCCCTATGAGCACAACCATCAACAACAATCAAGTGGGCATGCTACAAATGAAATCTCACTTCCGCTCTTTGATGAAGACACCTATGAGCGCCCACTTCGACAACACCTAGGCGCGGATGCTACCCAGGATCTCTCATTCCGCTTGTTTGATGAGGAACCTCTTGAGCGACCACGTCAACACCAAGCAAGTGAAGATGCTCCAAGGGACTTATCACTTCCTATTTTTGATGAGGACCCACATGAGCGACCTCGCCATCAACAAGAAAATGGAGTTGCTATCCATGATTCTCCTCCTACCATATTGGATGAAGCACCGCACCAACTCGACCACGGAGTTCCATTGCATCATCACCAACATGAAGAATGGGAGCCTCCACCTCATCTTCATCAAGAATGTGCTTTCTTCTCGCACACCGCCTTCGACAAGGATCAAGAGCATGAGCTTCCCTTCTCGCCACAAGCGCAACAACAACATCAAGAGTGCGAAGCTATTCCTCCCATAACACAAGATCGACATCACCATGCGTATGAGGATACCACTCTTCCACTCTATGATGAAGACGTTGATGCATGTGACATTGTCCATGAGGCTCATTCCTTGCCATCATCTCTAAGGCATTCTTCTTCGTCGTCTCCAATGACACAAGTGACAACTCCAACCATTCACAAGAGATCTTCCAATGCTACCAATGAGATGATCATGGTTGCCAACCAAAATGGTGACCATGCCTACATGAGTGAAGGCCAATACTATGCCTTGCACCAACTAGCTCTCAATTCCTTGGACATGCCTACCAATGGTGACGGAAGCGTCTATTGCAATGAGGCCGCGAATTCATCACGAGTGTTGACACGAGTTCTTCAAGCCTATCCTCAAGTTAAGGTCCAACGATGCAACCTCTCTAGAGCAGGCGGCAATGGCTCATCTATCATGGATGGAGGTAACGTCGACGAATTGGGTGACACACTCCCCTTGACTTAAAAGCATCTCATTCCAACCTCTACAAGGCCATGCTCAAGCCACCATTCTAGCCAAGGATATCTTCATCATCATCATCATCGACCATTTGAGGATGCTACAAGGCATGGCTTACACTACCACATCATGGAGATGATGGAGCCTTCCTCGACACAAGCCATGACCCTACCTCCTCCTCCAATAAAGCCACCCTTTCCACACTTGGAGATCAACCCAAGAGATGAGATGATTGAGTCCTCCTAGCCACATGCTATGACACTACCGACTCCAAGCAATGCAACGACTTCGACAAACCCGCACACCTCTTGTGCCAAGACTTGGGAGCCTTCTAGTGTCCCCTCTCAAGCTTCTAGTGAGATGAGTGGTGAGAGAGAGATCCACATTCACGTGAGTGAGCGCCACAAGCCCATAATGAGCGGATAAAGCATGAGTGTTCCTAGAGGCATTTCCATGATAGCCACCAATAGTGAGATGAGAGTTGAGAGCAAAATCCCATGTGTGCTTATCGACACTAACGGCTTACCAACTTTCTCTCCATCTTTGTTGTCTATTTTGCAGAGATTTGGTGACCCTATCAAGCATCGTCGACCTCATGGACTACTCCACATACAAGGCTCTTCACAATGCATGAACATCGACACCGACTTGAAGAGTTGGAAGGAGCACTTTCCGCTCATCATGATCCACATGGAGATTGACAAGAGCTTCTACGACAAGGCATTCTCCATCCACACTCCTCAAGTCAAGATCTACACGGCGCGTCACAAGCACTTCGACATCAACGACTTCTACGCATACATCCCTCATGTCACGATGTGCATGGAGTTCGACAAGCGCGTCAACGACAATGACTACAACGTCTACATCCCCTTCGTCAAGATGCACTTGGAGTTCGACAATCGCGTCAACGACAATGATCACAACGACTATACCGCCTCGCAAGATCTTCCTCAACCACCCAAGGAGGAACCTTTCATGATCTTCATCACCTTTGGACAACATCCCCTACGAGCCAACCGTCACATGATTTTCGACAAGCGGCTCAACTTCAACGACATCTTCGTCGTCAACTTTCCTTCTCCCACTCCAAAATGGATGGAACAAGAGTCGAGGACGACTCTTCTTCAAGGGGGGGGGAGATGATGCAGCCCACCGTATTCAACCAAGCACAACATCGACACTCCACAAGGTGAACTCACTCCTATCTCCGTATGTTTCCGGTGTCTTGGTGAACGGTGCTCTACCTCTCCCCCTCTACATGCATAGGTGGGATCACCACACGGAGACCCAAGACGGTGCCCAAGATGCTCAAGAACACATCCGAGAAGGGGCAAACGAAGCTAGGGAAGAAGCGGGTGAAGACGGCGTCAAGTTCGGAGCTCCGAGGAAGAACGGGGGAAAATGGTGCCTCACCCCAGCCAGGCCGGCCTCCCCCTCCACCTCAGGCCGGACCCCTGGCCGAACGGGCCGGCCTCCTCCTTCCCCCACCCCGGCCTCGGGCTGGCCTCCCAGGCCGGCCCCCTGCCCGAGCGCCCCGGCCTCCAGGCCGGCCTGGCTCCCTCCACCCCGGCCCCAGGCCGAGCACCCAATAGAAGGGGCCGGCCTGCCTCCTTCCCACCCCGGCCCCAGGCTGGCCACCCCTCCAGGCCGGCCTCTGCGCGCTCCAGGCCGGCCAGGCCGGCTCCCAGGCCGGCGTGGCCCCAAAATGCACGGGAATTACCCATTTTTGCACCGTTTCGACCCCCGTTTCGACCCCGACTATATAAAGGACTCCGGTGGCTAGATCTAGGGTTAGGAATAGATTTGAGGATTGATTTCGAGAGTTTCGGGCTTTGCCCTTGTATCCCTCTTTTGAGGTGACTCCTCTTACGAGGCTACTCCTATGTTGATGATGTTCATCTAGGATTGTATCAAGATCTCTCCAAGGATCTACTCTCTCACATAGTGATTCTAGTAGCGCTTGCCAACCTTCCCCTTGCGGCTTCTGTTGGATCGGTGGACCGGCCGGTAAGAGAAATCGGTTTCATTTAGCGTGTTGTTGACTTGGGTTTGCGATCCCTCGTAGGCTTCACGAGTTATCTTCCCCCTTTTGCGTTCCCTTGCGATTTCCCCTCGATTCCCTCTCTCGTGTTCATCGCGTTCTTCGTGTTCTTCGTGTGTTCTTCGTGCGTTCTTGTCGATTCGTGAAGATCGGGCCAACAAAGAGGTCAACCCCTACATCAACAAAGGCACAAACTAAAATCAACATAGGTTCCATACTCTCAAACTCGGTGTCTCAGATGTTCTTGATCCACCTCGAGATTGAGAGGGGGGGTGTTAAGTATACATCATGTATAGGCATGCCCATAAAGAGTAAAGGCCCAGCCCATTTGTAACATGTATATGTCTCTCCCAGTCAATACGATTCACCTGATTTGGCCACTCTCTGTTTTCCACAATATTGAACAATTTTCACTTCCATCTGATGTAGTACTTTGGTTTGTATATTACTTCCTCCGTCTCATATTAATTTCTCGAAGTTGGACAAAATTGGATGTATCTAGACATATTTTAGTGTTAGATACATCCACTTTTGTTCAAGTTTAAGATAATTAATTTGAGACGAAGGAAGTACTAAAGTCAGATTGTGTACTAAAAAAAGAGCGTGGAAGAATGTGAATACAATTACGTGTTTGTCAATATTCATCTATTTCTAGAATTACCGTCACACTAAGGTTGTGTGTGGATTGGATGTATACTCAATCCAAACAAAACCTAACACATTGGTTTTACTTTTGCCGGTAATTCGATTCTGCTGATTAGTACAGCACTTGGGAGCGCCATTTTTTTCACCCAGCACTTAGCCTACTTTCAGCCCGGACTGAAAGGAGAATGGATGTTCTCCCTTATAAGTTGGGTATGACCTCCTCCCATAAGCGAGGTGGAACTTAAATTGAGCAGCTTAACCGGTGAACAGAGGGGTCTACTAAGAGCGTCTCATGTGCGGTGTAAACAAAAATTTGTTTGTATATGACCATATCACACCTGTGTACAAAGATTCTGTGTTAGACACTCCTAATTTTTCAGTGGAGTGTCTAAATTAGAAGGCGTGCATATTCTCTCTCCTATAGTTTAGTAGTATAATGTAATAAAAGAATTCATAAAATTGGTTCATATTCATCTACAAAGAATTGGCACAGACATCATCAAATAACCAACACAATTCAGATAAGGTTGGTTTCAAAAATATTGAATCTGCATTTTGTCTTTCAAAAAGTCCGAGAAAAAGTTTTGAATGTAGAAAAAAATCAAGATCTACAACTGTGTAAATTTTCAAGTCAAATTTTGTATTATTATATATAAGCTATACAAAAATAACAAATATGGCAAGATCTCTCAACTTTTTGGTTATGCCTAGAATATGAATACATTCACCTCTGAGCCACAATTTGAGGGGTGTGGAAACTATACACACTCGTTTTCACAAGCCACTGAGATGGTTTTTGCCCCTCGCTTGTCTAAATTCTAGGGTTAATTAGATATATGTCATTGCAATTTCTAACTATTTGAGAAATGCCACTACAATATTCATCTTTAGAAAAACGCCACTGCAATTCTCTACACATTTTGTGGATGTCATTATGCTCACTTTAACATATATATAATAGCCAATATACTTGGGTACTTCTACGATATGTATGTATAAAGGGTAGGCTTCACCTGAAATTTTTATTCTAGACCTGATCGGGTCAGTAACAAATTAACCTTTGTTTCATAGGCAGAGAACATATTAGCACCATCCAGTTTGCCTGTGGCACAAGGATTCTGGATTTCATGTTCGTTTAAGTTAAGCTCTTGGAATAGGTGCATGCACGTGTGGTCTGGAATGAACGATGTGGAAGTTGTTTTTTTCTCACTCTTATTTGTGTGGTTGTGGAGAAGCTAGAGTAAGGGTGTGGCATGTATTTGCTCTCTATAAATACCAAGGTCTTTGAGCAATACATGCATCGACGGCTCACAGCTTTACAAGCCGATACACATATATACACGATCGGATAGTTACTCAGAACTGCGCTCAGGTGAAGAGGGTTGCTGTTGGCATGATGCTGGCCATCCTATTCGTTGCGGCTGCTAATGCCTCCACTGAAGAGACCGGCAGAAAAAAAAACCTCATTGTGGTGGAGCCCACCCTTTATACATACTTATGATAGAAATACCCGAGTATATTGGCTAGTATATATGTTAAAGTGAGCATAATGGCATCCATAGAATGTATAGAAAATTACAGTGGCGTTTTTCTGAAGATAAAAATTGTAGTGGCAATTCTCAAATAGCCAGAAATTGCAATGCCATGTATCTAATTACGGATTTGCTAATTATCAGTCGCATGAGATTTAACTAAATCTCAGTCACCTCCTTAACCATTAGATTTGTTGTGCCAAGATACGTGCAACTGCATTCCTTACCTTTTGGGTCGCTCGGTGGTATGGGACGCTAGCTGCAGGCCTGCAGCTGCTCGTGGGCTACTTCTTGTAGTGGGCCGCTGGCTGTTACTGCTTGCTGTGACAGCGAGCTTTGATGTCTATGTCATTTTTTTTGGTTTGTTTCTAGTTTCTTTTGTTGTTGCACAACGTGCACTGTTTACCTTAGGGAAAAAAGGTGCGTGGATTGAGACTCATGGTACTGTGTGCACAAACTTAAGTTTGGTGCAGGACAATTACACAAATGTGTAACCAAGGCACTATAGTAACATGCAACTGGATACTGAAGAAAACTTAGTTACGACACATGTTGGGTTGGAAAAAAAATATCATTTTCAACTTGCAATCCATGTGCAACTAAAATAAATATTAGTTGCAAGCCACGTAAAATAAACTTAGTTACAAACCATGTGCAACTCAAAAAGTATTGGTTGCATGCATGTACAAATGGAAAGACCTAGTTGCAATACATTTTCTTTTCTCATTTTCACATGAGTTGCAACTATGGATTTGTGAGTTGCATATTGGTTGCAACTAAGATTTTCGAGTTGCATATGTGTTGTAGATAAGTTTTTTCAGTTGCACGTAGATTGTAACTACTCCAATATAAGCATTTTTAATAACCTAGTAGAGCTTGCTAGAAAGGTTTACATTATGGAACGGAGGTAGTAGAATTTTTTCCACTTGCAAGTGGGTGGTAACTAAGAGTTTTACGGTTGCACGTGGGTGGAAAATGAGCTTTTTTCAGTTGCACAAAGGTTGCTACTGCGATTATCTTAGTTGCAAGTGGGTTGAACTAGGATTTTTCGGGTTGAAACTGAGATTTTAATAATTGCATGTGGGTCATAACTGGATTTTTCCAGTTGCACGTGGGTTGAAATGAAGGTTTTTTTTTATAATTGTATGTACCAAACATTTTTTTTGTTTCAGTTGCATGTAGGTTGTAACTAGGATTTTTCAGTTGCACATGGGTTACAATTGAGAAAAAAAAATGCTTGATTAGTGTTGGCCTGGATGTCGCACACCGGTTGCAACTAAGATTTTTCGAGTTATACATAGGTTGCAACTAAGATCTTCCCGGTTGTATCTGGGTTGCAATTGTGATTTTCCGTTTAGACATGTATTACAGCTGAAAAAAATATACAGAGAGTTGGTTCGTTGTGATTCCGGTTCACAAGTTGAAACTGCGTATAAGTTGTACTGCATACGTGTATACAGTATACTAAGCTTTTTTTTAGATGCGCTAGCTTGTCTACTTAATCTCAAAATGATCCCGGCCAGCCTAATCTAGTGAGAACCCTATGCAAAGTTGATCCAACACGCACAACGGGACATCACTTCGCTCAAACAAACAAACAAAAAAAAAGGGGACATCACAAAAGACAACGAACCAAACCTGAGCACCGTAGTATAATCAAGGAAATGGCTTACGTGACGTTAGCCGACTGAGATTTAATTAAATCTCAGTCGGCTGAGAACTAGACACGCCCATCTAATTAACCCTAAATTCTATTTCCACATCCATATCCACACTGCACTAGGATGCTCTAACATGGCCTTGCAACCATGGGCATAAAATTGAGATGCCTTGCAACCTGGGTATTGTTTTAGAGCGCCTGGGCGTTTTCATTGTTTTAGAGCGCCTGGGCGTTGAACACACAGGCAATTTTCCTAGCGAAGGCAATTCCCATTTGCCAAAATACTACTCCCTCATTATTGAAATGTAATTTGTTTTACCGTTTACTAGACACAATTTTCTTATTCAAAATATAAGATGTTTTACCGTTTACTAGACAAAACATATCTAAATATTACACCCTCCGTTCCAAATTAGATGACTCCCACATAGATGCATCTAGACATATTTTAGTACTAGATACATCTATTTGAGAGTCATCTAATATGGAAGCGAAGGGAATATGTTTTAGTCCAAGATACACATGATTCTATACACCAAAACATGTATTTTGATACGGAGGGAGTAGACACTAAAGTTAAGCGTACTCGTTATCCTACCCAACTTATTACCATCTCATCTCAAATCAGACATACTCTGTACTCATCCTACTCAACGCATCTCAAAATACACACTCTCTCCGGTGAGGTATATATATCGTTAAGTCAACCAATATAAGAGCGAAATCGCTGTTTGACGAGCGCGCGAGCTCGCGCGCGAGCTCGCGCGCTTTGGAGCTGGGACGCGCGAGGAAGCGCAACGCGCTGTGATCCGCACGACGTGGATCTGTGTCGCTGGATGGTTTTGCGGTTTTGCTGCTGCTTCATGTGTGCTTTTATCAGGCAGAGAGGAAGTCGGCTCCGACCACCGGCGGCGTGAAGAAGCCCTACCGCTACAGGCCTGGGACGGTGGCGCTCCGCGAGATCTGCAAGTACCAGAAGAGCACGGAGCTGCTCATCCGCAAGCTTCCCTTCCAGCGCCTGGTCCGCGAGATCGCGCAGGACTTCGAGACGGACCTGCGGTTCCAGAGCCACGCCGTGCTGGCGCTCCAGAAGGCGGCGGAGGCGTACCTCGTCGGGCTCTTCGAGGACACCAACCTCTGCGCCATCCACGCCAAGCGCGTCACCATCATGCCTAAGGACATCCAGCTCGCCCGCCGCATCCGGGGCGATTCCCATTTGGATTTAGATCCTCTTAGTTAGGTCGTTCTAAGCAAGTTTCAATTTCGTTGTAAAAAATCTGGTTGGTTACAAGGCTAAATCAAATGCTATACTCAGTTACAAATATCGCTGCAGAATAATTGATCATCTCTTGTGATTGTTGCTGATTTGCCGTGTAATCTGTGATTCTTCCGTGTTGGTTGTGGGGGTGGCTGACGGCAGTGTGCCAGGCAAATTTTGGGCGTGTGTGGAGCACGCCCCAATTGTTGATCTATCTGTGGCTAATTTTGGTGAAGCATGGTGTCCCGAATATTTTGTAGTAGGCTGCTTCAGGTTCAGGCTGCTAGGCTCCATATTTTAGAGCTTCTTTTTTCTGTGATATCTGCTGCACAATAAACAGTCTCCTTGTAGCGAATAACAGAGACAACGCGCAATGAAGTACCCCCTCCGATCCATATTAATAGGTGCTGAAGTGGATGTATTTAGACATGTTTTATTGCTAGATACATCCACTTCAGCGCCTATTAATATGGATCGGAGGGAGTAGTATTAGAGGAACTCTGCTTCTTCTGAACCTAATATCATGTGTTCTAGCTGTGTAGCTGCATATCCAAACAGTTGGTTCTTGTGCTCCGATGTCCGTAGTGAATAACAGTCTTGAAATCCTGGAGTAATCCAATTTTGGAGAGAAGTTCTCGTGTCGACAATTTGACACCGAGCATGTACCTTTTGTCGCAGTAGTGGCCTTGGCCTGAACATGTGCATGATTCACCAAAAAAATGACGCCTGGATATGTGAAATAGACTGGCCTATTACTTTAAGCGACAAACATTTTGTACTAGAGAAACTAAATTTATGACGGATGCAATCATACTCTTTCCTAATTATTCCATTTGTAGCCACCTATGGCAGGAAAATATGGGATTAAACCTACGCAGACAGATGGGTTCATAAACCAGTGGCATTTCTTGGAGTACCTAGGAGTGTTTAAGATCATTTGAACCGATTTATAGTTATAGATAAAATGTTATATCAAGGATTATGTCATGTTAACCTTACTTAGTATCATTATTATCCTCATGGTTTTAAGTTAGTATTGTGTTTTACGGTTCAATTCCAGTTTTTGTAGTAGCTTGAGGCTTTATGTCATGTTAAATATTTAGTACAATTATCCTCATGGTTTCAAATTATCATGTTTTACGGCTCAATTCCTGTTTCTGTAGTGTACTTGCTAGATTTTTTTGTTGGAGTTAATCTTTCTAAAGTTTACTGGGTTAGTTTAAGAACTGAACTGGATGCCATCCATTTTTGCTAAGAAAAACAATTAGCATTATTTTTTCTGCGTGCCCTATGTTCTAATTCAATCCTTCCAAATGTTTGCTGCATCCAGTAGGGTACTGGACAGGACTATTTCAAAAGGAATGTGAGATCTGTGATTTCTTTGTCTACATCCCCCAGGACGGTGGTGGAACAGCATCACTCAATGTTACAGTTGCAGCATCAATTGTTCTCCATCACTTTGGGGGTAAGTTCCCCTCCTTCGCTTCATGTGATGTCAAGTTTTAGCAGTGCAGTTCTATTTATATGAAGAAGCTCTAGGAATTTGCAAAATACCTTTGCTGTCTGTTGGCTTAAATGTTATGGCCAAATTTATATTGAATTCCCTTTTATGGCCGGTAGTTTTTCAGCGAAAACAATAAAGGGTGGGAAAAAACACTTTCTACTAGTATTAAAAATATGAACAATATATAACCTACTTTCTACTAGTATGGACATGGGACCTCTTGTTTGATTGGTAACTTCCTCACTAGGTGTTTCATTACATATTCTACTAGTGTTTAGTATGCTAACTTTGTTTGCTACATGCTTGGTAATATGTTTATTAGTTTATGCTCGATAACTTTCTTACTAGGTGCTTGGTGACGTATTCTACTAGTTTTAGCCTCGTAACTTGTGTGGTAGATACTTGTTAACATATTTACTAGTTTCAAGAATGGTAAATTTCTCGTTAAGTGGTTCGTAAAATAATTAGTTTTTTGACTGATAACTTGTGATCTAGATACCTATTAACATTTTTATTAGTTTTAAGAATGATAAGTTCCTTATTAGGTGCTTGATAACATATTCTACTAGTTTTTAGCGGGCTAGCTTATGTGCTATACATACTTCGTAACACCTTTACTAATTTTAAAATTGATAATTTTCATGATATATGCTTGATAAATATTCTATTAGTTTTATCCTGGTAACTTAAGTCCTAGATACTTGGTAATATCTTTGTAATATTGGTAAATTTCTTACTAGGTGATTGGTAACATATTCTACTAGTTGATAACCTTTCAAGAATGTTTTATCAAGGGTGATGTATGAAAACTACCAAACTAAAAAACATTTAACAATGTTATTAACTAGGATGTATGCAAATTACCAACCTAACAACTTTTTAAGAATGTTATCAAGTGTGATGAATGGAAATCACCAACCTAAAAACCTTTTAAGAATATTATCAAGTGCGATGAATTAAAAATACCAGCCTAAAAACCTTTTTTAAGAATGTTATGAAGTCTGATGAATCGAAATCACCAACCTAAAAACCTTTTAAGAATGTTATGAAGGGGGATTAATAACAATTACCAACCTAAATGCATTCTACAAAAGGTTATCAAGTGTGATGAATTAAAATTACCAAACTAAAAACTTTTTAAAATGTTATCAATTGGGATGTATGAAAATGATCAACCTTAAAATATTTTAAGAATGTTATCAAGTGCGATGAATGGAAATCACCAACCTAAAAAACCACTTTTAATAATTTTATGGAGAGGGATTAATAAAAATTACCAAACTAAAAACCTTCTTCAAAATGTTATCAAATGTGATGAATTAAAATTACCAACCAATTTTTTTTAAGAATGTTATCAAGTGTGATGAATGAAAAACTACCAAAGTAAAAACTTTTCAAGAATATTATCAAGTGTGATGTATGAAAACTACCAACCTAAAAACCTATTTTTTGAGAATGTTATGAAGTGTGATGAATGAAAATCACCAACCTGAAAACATTTCAAGAATATTTATCAAGTGTCATGGATGGAAATCACCAACCTAAAAACGTATCAAGGATGTTATCAAGTGTGATGAATGACAATTACCAACCTAAAAACCTTTTTTGAGAATGATATCAAGTGTGATGAATGACAGTTACCAACCTAAAATCATTTTTTTAGAATGTTATCAAGTGTGATGAATCAAAATCACCAACCTAAAATCCTTTTTTAAAGGTTGTCATGTGTGATGTATGAAAATTACATACCTAAAAACCTATCAAGGATGTTATCAAGCGTGATGAATGAAAATTACCAGTCTAAAAACCTTTCTTGAGAAGGTTTATCAAGGGTGATGAATGAAAACTACGAAAGTAAAAACTTTCAAGAAATATTATCAAGTGTCATGTATGAAAATCACCAACCTGAAAACTTTATATGAATGTTATCAAGTGTGATGTATGAAAATGGTCAACCTAAAAACCTTTCAAGAATGTTTTATCAAGGGTGATGAATGAAAACTACCAAACTAAAAAACATTTAACAATGTTATCAACTAGGATGTATGAAAATTACCAACCTAAAAACCTTTTAAGAATATTTATCAAGTTTGATGAACGAAAATTAGCAACCCAATTTTTTTTTAAGAATGTTATCAATTGTGATGAATGGAAACCACCAACTTAAAAAAACATTTTAAGAATATTATCAACTGGGATGTATGCAAATTTCCAACCTAAAAACCTTTCAAGAATGTTATCAAGTGCGATGAATTAAAATTACCAACCTAAAAACCTTTTTAAGAATGTTAGCAAGTCTGATGAATGGAAATCACCAACCTAAAAACCTTTTTAAGATTGTTATGAAGGGGAATTAATAAAAAATAGCAACCTAAAAACGTTCATCGCCCAGAGCGATAACAGTCTTTGGTTGTCTCTTATTGAGTATCTCCCAAAACGATGCGCCCCCGAACCTCTACTCCCGTCATGAAAACTGTTGTTTTCTTTTGCAGACCCATCAAAGGTTGGATCCCATCTACATTGTGTGCGTGGGGAGGGGGGGTGAAAGATGAATCTTCAGACAGTGGGAATGGGCCGGTGCCGTCGCAAGGAGTCGCGCACTTATGAGAGACATCCAGTAATTTACACAATTTTTTTTTCTGCACAAGATATTGGTAATTTTTCTACTAGACTTACAGTCTTTTTACACTAGTTGGAAGTGGAAAAAATTTATACTAGTTGGAAGTGGAATTTTTTCTACTAGTTTTTTTTTTTTTTTTGAAACGAGGCTTTTTAGAAAAAAAATTTGGGACGAGGCAAAAGCTTTGCCTCTTATATTGACTAGCACACATGCCCGTGCGTTGCAACGGGAGCAAAAAAAAATACCGAAAGTCCTAAAAGATAAAGTAGGCAATAATAACAACAAATCATATTGATAGTAACTACTTCTTATGCAAAAAAAAAAATACATGATCATGCGTTACGACATGAGTAAAAAGACCATTGTAAACTTTGTCACATTACAGTTTTTTACATTAAACCATCGACTCGTCTAACCCTTGCCTCAACTCGCATATTTCCCATTTCCTCCAACGGAGCATGGCTGGCGATGAAGTCCCATAAGTGTCAACTCAAACACTAACATTTAGACCGTCTCTCCGGTTCCCACTCTCAAAAATCCATCAATTTTGTATTTATTTGATTTATTGTTACGACAGAACTATCCACATACACAATTCATACGATGGATTAAAAGGATAGTTTTTTAAATAATTTGAAATGTGCTTCAATTTGATCTACTTTTTTTAAAATACTTTTCATGATTTTTGTTTGATCTACTCTTTTATATTTAGCTGTCCAGTCCACGATAACAGATGCTCAGGTTCAGCTCCTGCTCCAACTCAAATGCCACCCCATTCATCGCACCAATTGAAACGCCATCACATTCCATTTTTACTCTTATTTGAATTCTATCGAGTTGGATGGTCATCCATACTTATTAGCATATGCAAAGGTGTTTAGCTAGTCGTTTAGTGCAGAAGTCAAATTTGGTTAGTATCCTTGGAGACAAAGTTTTCCTTCCCGTACATTCTTAAACATAGTTAGATAAATTAATTATGATGAATACCTAGAATAATTAGATCTAGATCAATACTACACTTCCTTGCGAAAAGAAGCAAAACATTGAATCCTGATCAATGTAAATTAATATATGGACCATTTTATTATGGGAGAACTGTTGGTCATTAAAAAAGAGTCAGAGAACCATCCAAGTATACGGGGTCCATTTGATGTAAATATTGTTCACAAACAAAAAATAGTATTTGTACCACACTTATTCTGTAAAAAAAATCATGATGACAAACAACAGCCGAACAGCAGCTAGTGTGAGTTTACTACCAACAGAATAAAACCAAATAGCAAGTGCAATCGAACCTACAGAAGACCGGTGTGCATTAACACAAATTGCATCATGAGACAGAGATAGCAGCACAAGCAGTGCTAGGAAGTCAAGAAAGCTAAGTGCAGAGTTGTAGAGTTACTTGTTGGTGTCTATTCGAAGCCTGAAGCAGAGGAAGGAGAGGTTGGAGCGGAAGTCCCTGGTTAGGAAGGCTTGTCAGTTCAGCAGCGCCCGACCTCGTTGCCCCCGGCATCCCGGGCGGGGGCGCAAATCATTGTTAGTGGAGGAGTGGGTCAACACCAGCTCCCCCGTTTTCTCTGGTGTTCCGCTCTGACATCCCAACAAATCCCGATCAAAAGAATCGGGAGCTTCACTGGATCCCCATCCAAAAATCAATCTCGGCATCAAGGAAACAAGGAGTGGAAGAGGGATCTTGGGGTGGGGCGGAACGATCCTGGCGGAGGGCTCGAGCGCGGCCGCGTTGCGCGCGTTCATGGCAAAGCCCGATGGTGTGGAAGACGTGCCGGCCGACTGAGGCAAAGAATCCGTAGAAGTGGGGCAAGGAGTTAGGGGACGGGGAGGAGGAGTCCAACAGAGGGAGACCGCAGACGTTGGTGCTTCCGGTCTAGATGCGACCGGTGGTGGAGATCTCGCGGCGTGCGGGCGACCAGTGGCGGAAAACTCCTCGCGTACAGGCGACCAATGGCGGAAGACCCCTCTCGTACGGGCGAGCCCTGCCTGGTCAGCGCCGCCCCAAACGCGACCCTCATCGTCCAGTTCAGCCTAGGCTCATGCTTCAGTAGCTGGGACGGCACCTGATACAAGGGAGGCGCAGCGAGACCAGCTATGGTGGCTCGTCGGAGAGCGCGGCGACGCTGGAGGTCCAATTTAGCGCTTAGCACAAGAACGGTTGCTAGCGTCGTGGGCTCCGCGGAGGAAACACGTTCCGGCGGCTCGTCGGAGGGCAGTGTCCAGCAGTAGGAGAATCCGGAGGTTAGAGAGCGAAGGGATTGGCAGGAAGAAAAATGAAAAGAACGATCCAATCCGTACGGTGGCAATCTTGATGTATTATGAGATTTTGTGGGAGGGCAAATCGGTCATTTTATGTTGGACGAAAATTTTGGCAGAAACCTTAATGGCTTTATTATTAGGTAAAGATATAGAAGGAGAAAACAGGAAGGACGAGGCCTAAAAAGAAAAAAAAAAAGATACAAGACGACGACCATGCCACCCGAGTAACCATAGCCGTCACTACCACTGCGGAGACAACATCACGCAAGACGAAAACACGGAGCCGCCGCTCCGACATCCACGCTGGCCCCAGGGCCACGCCCCTAAACTAGTCGACAACCATGTCGCCCTAGCAACCAAAGTCGACACTACAACGGCGGAGATAAACTCAACGCAAAAAGAAACCCCGGAGTCGCCGCTCCGACATCCACGCCGGCCCCAAGGCCGCACATCCAAACTAGCCGACGATCAAGTTGCCCGAGCAACCAAAACTGACGCTGAACACGGCGGAGGCAACCTCAACGCAAGTCATTCGGAGCCTCCGCTCCGACATCCACGCTGGCCCCAGGACCGCGCACCGCCTAGCCGACGACGAAGATGCCGCCACCAACCACCAACACCCCACGACTTCCATAGGCCGGTGGAACATCCAAGGCGAGGCCCCAAGAGGCAAGCGACGCAGGAGCGCCACCCTCGCCCGATCCCGCGAGGGATCTAGGATTTCCCCCGGAAAACTCGGCGCGGAGAAGCGAAAGCACCACCTCGACAGCGCCTTCATGAAGGACGCGGCACCGGGAGGCGTCGTCGCCCCCGGTCGAGCACCGGTGCAGGGCTTTCGTCCGGTGTCGCAAACCCCGCGAACCGCCCCCACGGGGACCAGCCCGACCACCAACACGCCATGTCGTAGCACCCGCGGCACCTCCCGCCACGGCCAACGCCATGCCAACTGCGACCCAAGCGCAGATCCGGGGCCGCTGCCCCGACTTCCTCTTCCCCGACCAACACCACCCGCAGCACCTCCCGCCAGAGTTGGGGACCAGATGCCGTTGATCCCGCGCCCGGAACGCCGCACCACGCGGAGACACCGGTCGGAGAGGACGTCGCCTCGCGGCACCATGCCGACAGGAACTCCAAAGCCAGCACCTCCGGGCCAACGCAGCCTGCGCCCAGCGCCGGCCCGCACACCCAGCAGCAGCTCCGGAGGCGCACCGCCACAACCAACCGCCGACCGGGCCCGACGAGCCCAGACCGGGCCCGCCAAGCCCATCTGGGCGTGCAGCCTCCACCATACCGGAGTACAGCAGCAGCGCCCCAGCCCCTGCAGCACCACCGGTGGACCTCCATCGTCCGCAGACCTCCCACCAGCCGCCGCCCGAGCCCGGCGGCCCGGCCGCCACCGTCTCGGGCCGGCCACCTTCAACCAGGCGCATCACCGACGCCGCAGACCATCGCCCTCAGCAGCCCCCACCCAGCTTCTCCCTTGCTCCTCCATGCCGGTGACGATGCCGCCAAGCCGCGCAGGTCTTCAAAGCAGCGCCCGACGCAATCCCCAGCCGTTGGAAGAAGAAAAAACCGCCGCCGCCATCACGGGGGCGCGCGCAGCGGTTGTTCGTCGGCGCCCCTCCGACAGCAGCGAAGCGGAGGAAGTGTAATTTTTTAACTAGACAGTGGGAATTTTTACGCTAGTTGAAAGCAAAAAAAATTATACTAGTTGGAAGTGGAATTTTTTCTATCTCCCACCCTTTTTTCTTGCCCTAAAAAATCACTAGCCCAAAAAGGGAATTAATTGTATAACAACGATTAGACAAAAGGGAATAGGATTTTCCAAATAAAATATATTTTTTAAGCTTTTATTGCACAGTATTTTTTCCACAATAAAAGTAAAATCTTTGTTTTTTCTCATGAAACTGTGCGCTTGCGCGAAAAAGAGGGAATAGAATAGTTTTTGCACGTTTACTCTTTTCGTAAAACTATACGCCCGCGCAACCAAAAATAGTGTAGTGCAAAATTCTTAGCGTTACCTAATATTCACCGCACGCAAAGGGAATAGCACCGCGTACAGCTTCCGTGAAGTTTCCCCTGAAACGGTCACCGCAGGTAACTTGTACTTTCCCTTTTTGGCACATCCACCTGGTCGGAAAACGATCGAGCGATTGGGATCGCTCGCGCGCGCAAGCTAGTCCAACCCCATTGTATCTTGTTTTATTTTTGTTAGCACCAACTGTGCGTGCACGGGGAACAAATGGAATAGAGCCGCCTAACAGCTTTTCACTCGAAGGGAGTAGAAGCGAAGCGCCTAAAGGTTTTTTGAACAAACCCTTGAATCACAACGCTGCAGACAGGCGATGACCTAGGCGACTAGGGTTACCCGACTCCGCCGGTGATTCCTTCACCGGGGTGAGATCTCTTTCGAATTTGTTTGGTCTATAACTGTTCGGATCGGATTTGAGTTGTTGAGGCGGAGATTTAGACCCAGCTTTCGGTGCTCTTTGGCGATTATTCTCTGTCGCGCGAGGAGGTGGGTTTGCGCTTCCTGACTGCGAGGATGGCGGCATCATACGGTAATAGTACTACTGGTTCGAAGCAAGGGGATGAGGCTCTTGAGAGGGCTATGAAGAATCTGGAACTGAGGGAGGGGGACTTGGACGATGTATACATCGGCGACGATGATTTGTAAGATCTGAAGAAACAGGCAAGATGGCTAGCAGTGGCTAAGGTAAACACCCAGAAAACGATCTCGGCGCAGGCGGTTTTCGACATGTTGAAAGGGGTTTGGGGGCTTGCACATGAACCAGAGCTACGGGAAGTTGATGATAACCTCTTCACAATGAAATTCTTCTGTTTGGGGGATTGGAACAAGATCATGTACCAAGGCCCATGGCTTTACAAGAAACTGGTTGTTGTGATAGCGGAATATGACGGACTGGGCAATCCGAAGGAGGTTAATCTTACTCGTACCAGTGTTTGGGCTCCAATCCATTCAATACCAGAATTGTATAGGACAACCAGAATTGTGGACGAGTTAGCATGGATGATTGGAAAGGTTCATAGTGTGGAGATGAAGCCTACTAGGTTCTTTGAAGGTGACTATGTCCGGGTTAGAGCAAGCATTGATGTTGAAGCTCCCCTCATATGGTTTGTTCCGATTAATGTGGGTGGAAAACGAGAACTTCTATTAGTCAGGTATGAAAAGATTGGCTTCTTTTGCGACGTATGCGGTATAATGGGACATGACTTGGAAGAATGCGGTGATGGTGTCCACGACCAAACGGCAATTCAATATGGAAATTGGTTGTTTGCTAAAAGAAGAATTAATGTTACTCAGTTTGCTAACAGAGAGAGTAATGCTGGCAGGTTTAGTGGAAGGGGTAGAGGAAGAGGAAGGGATCCGTACCCACGCAAGCATTCTTCAACGGATATGGAAGAAGATGAAGATCAGTTTAGTGATACAGCATCCAGTCCACTTAAGAAAGCGAACATCGCTATCCCGGATGAGCTACAGGAAAGGGGCAGCGGTGGCGGAATTTTGTCGGATGGGCTACAGTGCACTGGAAATAGAGGCGAATTAGTGCCGGATGGGCTACAGGCCAAGGTGATATCTGGGAAGGCAACAACCGCGCGTCAACTTAATTACCAACCCGTTGACGAGGAAGAGACTAGGAATTCAATTCCAATATCTTCGATTGGTGGTAATATTCCTCCCCCGCCACCTGGTTACAAGAATCCGAGAGAGAATAAAAGGTCCAAGAAGTCAGAAGAAGGCAGTGTTCATTCAAATGAGAGTAGATCGGCGGCTCCTTCGGAAGGAGACCGCCGGGAGCAATGAGTCTTTTGAGCCTGAACTGTCGGGGTTGCGGGCGGCCCGAGACAGTTCATGAAATATGCAACTTGATTCAGTTGCATCGCCCCATCGTGGTTTTTCTCTCGGAAACCAAGATGTCTGATACGAGAGCAACATCGTTGAGATTTAAGTTTGGTTTTCAACATGCCTTTGCAGTCAAAAGCGAAGGTCTGATTGGTGGTCTTGCCCTCTTTTGGAACAATGACTCAACGGTTAATCTAAAATCTTTTAGTAAGACACATGTTGATGTTATTATTCAGAATGAGGGTTTGGGACCAATTGAGTGGAGGCTTACGGGGTTCTACGGAAGTCCTGTGAGAGCTAGAAGGAAACAGAGCTGGGAGCTATTAGAGTACTTGCGTACTCAATATGATTTACCCTGGCTATGCGTAGGGGATTTCAATGAGATTTTGGAAGAGGATGAACAGATTGGTGGCAACACAAGACAGGATTGGGCTATGGAAGGATTTCGTGAAGTAGTGGATGTTTGTCGATTCACTGACCTCGGCTTTCAAGGTTTACCGTACACTTGGGATAATAAACAGCACGCCGGGAGGAATATCAAGGTTCGTTTGGACCGCGGATTAGGTGATGATAGGTTCTTGGAGGTTTTCGGAAATACTACAGTAACACATATACAAACCATCCATTCCGATTACTGTGCTCTTTTAATCTCGGTTGCTTCCGAGGTTAGAAGGGATTTCTCCGGTGGTGCTAAACCTTTTAGGTTTGAGAATCGTGGGTTAGGCATGATAACTACACAAAAACGGTGGAGCAAGTGTGGGTGTACCGTTCAATGGTGATCTAGAGGATGTTTCGGATGCACTAGGAAGGGTGAGTGGTCGGCTACAAACCTGGAGCAAAAATGAGTTTGGTAACGTGAGGAAACAGCTGAGTCTATTAAGGGATAAATTGGAAAATATCAGAAGGAGATCTATGTTTGGAGGACCATCTAGGGCCGAGACTTCTATCACTAGAAGGATATCTGAGTTACTGTCAAGAGAGGAAGCTATGGCTAGACAGAGGTCTCGGATCCAATGGTTGAAGGAGGGTAATCGCAATACCTCATTCTTTCATGCTAGAGCAAGGGAGAGAGCTAGAGTAAACCGAATCCGTTCTATACGGTTGGATAATGGGGAAGTGATTACGACACAATCAGGTATTGAGGATGCTTCTATGGAATTTTATAATAATCTATTTACTACAGATCCTAATACAAATCCCAAGTTAGTTACTGATTGTGTTGAGAAAAGGGTGACTGATGCTATGAATACTTCCTTATGCTATCCTATGACTGATTTGGAAATTGAAAAGGCATTATTTATGATGCACCCTAACAAATCTCCGGTCCAGATGGTTTTTCAGTTGGATTTTATGTGAAACATTGGAATATCCTCAAGAATTCGGTTTGTAATGCAATCAAAGGATTTTTTTTGAGATGGTGTCATGTCTAAGGAGGTAAATAAAACTATATTGGTTCTTATTCCAAAGGTCAAAAATCCGAGTGGTTTAAAACAGTACATACCAATCTCCTTATGTAATGTTCTCTATAAATTGGTTTCAAAAGTGCTTGCTATGAGATTGCGGCCTTTTCTGGATGAAATAATATCGGAAGAACAGAGTGCATTTGTGCCGGGGAGACTTATTACAGATAATGTGTTAACTGCTTATGAATGCATCCATTATTTGAAGAGGAAAAAAGGTAAAAGTGGAGCTTGTGCTATCAAAGTGGATATGGCAAAAGCGTATGATAGAGTGGAGTGGGCTTATTTGAGAAGAATAATGGAAAAATTAGGATTTGCTGAGGTATGGATTGACAGGGTTATGGCTTGTGTTGAATCGGCTTCCTTCTCAGTTCGTGTTAATGGGGTTCTCTCTGATGTGTTCTTGCCTTCCAGAGGGATTAGGCAAGGGGATCCCATAAGCCCATATCTTTTTCTTCTCTGTTCTGAAGGATAACATGTCTCTTTAAGCATGTTGGTGCAGGTCATATTACTAAAGGGATCAGAGTGGGAATACATGCCCCGTGGATTTCTCATTTACTCTTTGCTGATGACTTTATTATTTTTACGGATGCTAGTCTGAGTGGGGCTCAACGGATCAATAATATTCTTGAACCGTATCATATTGGCTCGGGTCAACTAGTAAATAAAGATAAGTCAGCTATTTTCTTTAGTTCTAACTGCACTCCTACTATGAAACAAGAGGTACATATGGAAGTTCATATTACTAATGAGGCTCTTGTTGAGAAATATTTAGGTCTTCCTACTTCACTTGGGAGATCTACTGACTCTGAGTTTGAGGGAATTCTTTTAAAAATCAAAAGATTAGTTAATGGTTGGGTTCCTAAACATCTGAATAGTGCAGGAAGAGAGGTTCTTATAAAGGCTATTTGTCAAGCAATTCCTACTTATTCTATGAGCTGTTTTAGGCTCTCAAAGAAGTTATGCAAGAAGATTACTAGTGTTATTGCTAAATTCTGGTGGGGAGGTGATGATCAGAAAAGGAAGATGCATTGGTTGAAGTGGACTGATTTGGCCATTCCAAAGTGTGAGGGTGGTATGGGATTTAGGGATCTTGAATTATTTAATCAAGCTATGTTGGCAAAACAAGGATGGAGGATTCTTACTAATCCACATTCATTATGTGCTAAAGTCCTAAAAGGCAAATATTTTCACTCAGGAGACTTCATGTCTGCTAGAAGAAAGAGGGGAGCATCTCACACGTGGAGTGCAATTCTATTTGGAAGAGAAGCATTAAAAATTGGCCTGATCAAAAGAGTTGGAGATGGTAATTCGATCAAGGTTTGGGATGATCCATGGATTCCTGATAATCCGGGTCGAAGACCCATGTATAGAGATCCAGAGAGCAATATTGTGCTGGTAGAAGAACTATTGGACCCGTTCTCTAACCATTAGATTGAAGAAAAGGTTAGATCAAACTTCATTCACTCTGATGCCGAATCTATCTTACGAATTCCAGCAGGTAATTATATGGACGATACGTGGGCCTGGCAACCCGAAAGACTGGGTTACTTTTCGGTCAGATCAGCTTATAAAAGCTTGGTTACTGCGGCAATATCACATGCCAATGGACCTTCGTCGGGAGCTGATAGGTTGGCATGGAGAAAACTGTGGAAGCTGCCTATCCCGCCTGAGGTTCGGAACTTCTGGTGGAGAGTTGCTAAAGATTTCATCCCAACAAAAGAAATTCTGCGTATCCGTCATATTGGGGTGTTGGGACGGTGTGAGGAATGTGGAGACACTGAAACAATTCAACACGCCCTATTTAAGTGCACATGGGCTAAGAACTTTTGGCTTAAGGTGAGAGAGTTCTCAGGTATTAAAATACCATCTCTACACCCGGATACATGGGCACTAGACTTGATTGATTCGGATATAATTCCTGTTAAGAACTCCTGTGTGATCTTATGCGGGTCATGGGTTGTTTGGTCTGAACGTAATGCGAGGAGACATGGTGAAGTTACAAGATCAGTGACGCAATCCGCCAATTGGGTCCTTGACATCTTCATTGATTTGAGGGCGTCGGGTCAGGAAAAGACTAAGGATACAAGCTCTGTACTCAAAAAGTGGAAACCCCCGAAGCCAGATGAGTTAAAAATAAATGTTGATGCTGCTTTCTCCTTGATGAATTTTACAGGAGGAACGGGGGTGTGCTTGAGAGACCATAGGGGTATGCTCGTACGTGCTCAATCAATTTGGTACGAGTCTGCTGCTAGCCCTCTATGTATGGAAGCAATGACTGTTAGAGATGGCATCAGATTAGCTCTGGACCGTGGGCTTCGTCAGGTTGAGATTGATACAGATGCTAGTCAAATTGTTACTATGTGGAAATCTGAGAGGTTTAGCAGGTCCGAGGTTGCTGCTATTCTCCTGGAGATTAATGATCTAGTAGGTAATCTGGATAGTTTTACTCTTTCTTTTGTGCCTAGGGGGCTAATGAACTGGCTCACCTGTGTGCTAGCTATTGTAGTCCAGATAGGAGACATTGTCTTTGGGTTGATTATACTCCTACCTTTCTTGATGCCTGTATCAGAAAGGATTGTAAACCGGATTGATCTCGTGGGCAGCAAGTTTGTTTACGCACTCTTTTCCTTCCAGGGTACCGAGAGGGGCTGGAAGCTTTTTAATGAGGCGGGCTTGCTTGCTTAATATATTGGTTGAAATTCAAAAAAAAAGTTTTTGAAAAGGAAAGGTTCACGTGCAGTCAAAACCATTTGTTTCCTAAAACGGAATCAGCGCGCAAGTAGTACTTTCTTTTTTCAGCAACTCACCTGGTCGGAAACCGATCGACCGGTTCTGATCGGTCGAGCGCGCGTACCGTAGAGGCGCCCATATAAGAGATGTACTAACACAAAAATTATATCACTAGAAAATATAACATCTAAAGTTTCAAGCGGTTTAATTCCTTTTGTAATATGTAACACGACGTTGGTCGAATTGATGATTTCGCTCAGGACATATAAACCTGACCGGAGGGAGTAACTGAAAAGGTTCATCAGCGGCCATTAATCAATGCATATAACAGTAGAAATGCAGGGCAGGTGCATTATTTTGTCTACTAATATTCTCGCCCCCGCCTCGGGAAGTGAATCTTGACTTGTGACGACATCCCCTTGTTGATTTTCTCTCTAATCAACAACATCTCCGTCGACATCCAGTCATTTGGAAGACTGGGCTTGCACTTCTCACACCCTGGATTCTTATGCAGGTATACTGCCTCCAAGTTCACCGCTGCCTCCATGACATTTCTGGCATACCTCACGAATTTACCTTCTGCCTGAAACCCATAGATCCTGAGCTCAGCCAGATTATGGTGCTTGAAATCAGGGGCAGATGGTTCCCACTCTAGTCCTTTGTCCTTCTCCTCGCTAAATGCATACATATACCTCCGCTTCCCCTTTATCATTTCACATAAATGATCCCGCACCTGCATTCATTCAGGTCAAAAACTCTTTTTAACAAAACAAACTCCTAACTGGTCTCGAAATTTGAACTTCAAAAAGAGACGATTTGCTTTGCATATTCAACATGAGGTGCAATAAAATGACAAATCAAGAATCGGTGCAAGAGTTTACCATGATGCATAGTTTCTTAAGGGTGGGTGCACCTTGGAGTATAACATTGTCCAAGTCAGGTCGCATTCTTCAGAAATGTTAAACAATTCCGCAAGCCTTAGTTTGTGGAACACCGGTAACAATTGCCTTCGACCTTCTGGTTTGACCCAAATCTGCAAGAGGAAGATAATGCAGAATTATGCTAACCAAAAATAATGACTACAGCCTCTCCACGACACACATCATTCTGACTTCATTGCAGACCTTCACTAACCTTTTCAGATCTGAAGTCCAAATGCAGGCTGCTTATGGCGGTTTTATCAAGCAACTCACTTAGCTTGAGCATCTTTTGCTCTGATAAACCAGTATTAATGATGCTCACAGTCTGGAGCAGTGGGACATAGCCCAAACAGAAGGGGTCAACTGGAGATAGAAACCCATTAAATTTCACTACTGTGAGCTTTGGTACCCACTTCAGATCAACCCTCTTAAGACTGCTAGAGAAAATCCTTAGTTCACGGAGTTGCTGGTGTTCCACTTCCAGCAGAGACAGATGCCCCGTGTCACACCGGTAGAGTTGGAGGAATTCAAGTTGCTTGCATATACCAAAAATTTTGGGGAAGTATGATTCGCGTAATCTCAAATTCTGTAGCCAGAGGTGTGCAAGACCACCAAACACGTTTGGACACGAATCAAAGAATGACATGAACTGCCTACCATAAGTGAGCATGTCATTATATGTACATTTTATACCCATTTCCGTTAAGATTATAAACTCAACTGAAGCAACCTTCTGTGTTGCTATGGTATTGGCAACAGCCTGGCCAATGAAGATGGAGTTGTCTCCCAAATAGAATTGCATGGACATAAGGTGAATGATGTATAGACTTCCAGTCCTGCTTTCCAGTATGCTCCTGGTTGCTTCCAGCACGGTGGTGTTGGCCCGCTCTATATCATGTGAGGTTAATTATTTTCTTCCATGTTTGGGCTCAAAAGAACCAACCGCTATGATAATTTTTGAGAGCATAGCAGGGACCTGCTTCCAACGTTTGGATAGGATGGCGGTTCGTGCGACATCAGTGAAATCAAGTCGCTCAATAATGTTGAGCAAAATGTCATCTGGCAAGTTGCTGAGCCTATCAACTTCATTGACCTACATTTGATATGGAAACAAATCAGAGTTGATTTCTTACTGTCTCGTCACAGATGTAATAATATTTTAACAAAGATTACAAATGTGGACTTTCCCACAGAAAGACGCAAATTATAGAACATTATACTTCCCAAAGAAAGACGCAATATTGATTGTACAATTTTTGTACACACCAACAAAAAGATGCAATTTTGATTTTTATACTTTCCAATTAAAAACTCAAATTTGAAACTTTATTATATTTTAAAGACACTGACGTAATTTTTTGTTATTTCCCACCGAAAAAATTATACAATTTGACCAAATTCTTATTATAGTTCCTATTTTTTATCATTATAATTGATTCTGTGGTGGGGGGGGGGGGGGGGGGGGGGCGGGCTGAGGTTGTAAGAGGATCAACCTGAAGGGAAAATGAAATAGGAGGACAAGCTCACCAGCATGTCAACGGAGGATTTGCAGAGGCCAATCTGGCAGCCAGTTTGTGTGACGTCAGTGATGTCAAGTAGCTCAACAATTTTGAGCAAAACGTCATTGGGCAGTCGCTCTACAATTTTGAGCAAAACGTCATTGGGAACTTCATTATCCTGTATTTGATATGGAAACAAATCAGAGTTGATTTCTCACTCTCGCCTAAGGTATAAAGGGTAGCCCACTTTCCATAGAAAGACACAATTTTGATTATTATAGAACTTTTATTCCATACTTCACCACAGAAACTTTGTTTGTACAATTTTAAACTATAACGAACAAAAGAATGCAGTTTTTAGTTTTATACTTTCCAATGAAATAAACGCAATTTTGAAATTTTATCTATTTCTACTTTCAAGAAACTGACACATTGGTCACCAGCAACAAGGTTATTGGCCACAAATTCTGATTATATATCCTAATTTTTATTATTCCTTGATTTTTTTTGTGGTGATGTTCTAAGAGGATGAACCTAAATGGAAAAGGGGCCAGCAGGACGTCCTCACCAGCATATGGGGGTGGGATTCGCCTAGGCCGATCTGGCAGCCGGTTCGTGCAACGTCAGTTATATCAAGCCGCTCGACAATTTTGAACAAAACATCATCAGGCAACTTGCTGAGCCTATCAAATTCTTTGTCCTGCACTTAATATGGAAACAAATCAGAGATGATTTCTTACTATCTCATCACAGGTGTAATTTTATTTTCTGCATATATAGATAAAAAATATTAAACCTCCCCATAGAAAGACACCATTTTGATTATAGAACTTTTACACTCTCCCACAGAAAAACGCAATTTTGATTGTACCATTTTTGTACTCCCTCCGTCTCAAAATAATTGTCGGTGAAATTGACTAAAATGGATGTATCTACAACTACTCCCTCTGTTATTCCAAAATAGATGACTTCCATTTGTCCAAAAATGCATGTATATAGACACTAAAACATGTCCACGTACATTCATGTTTGGACAAATGAAAGTCATTTATTTTGGAACGGAGGGAGTACAATGCATCTAGATACATCCAGCCCAATGACAAATATTTTGAGACGGGGGGAGTACTTGCTTACAAAGGACGCAACTTTGAAATCTTATAAGTACTTTCCAAGAGACTGACACAATTTTGTTATTCCCCCTACTTCTCATTATTCCTAAAGGGAAATATATATACTCCTTCCGTCCACTTTTATAAGTCATTTGAATTTTGTCAACATACATTCTAAAATGAGTGAATCAAGACTCATTTTACTATATATGTGGTCAAAATTGAAATGGTATGTAGTGCGCCTTATAAAAGTGGACCGAGGGCGTATTATATATTTATTTTTTATGCGGTGATGTTTTAAGGGTTTACCTAAAGAGAAAAGGAGGACAAACTCACCAGCATGTCGAGGGAGGATTTGCCGAGGCCAGTCTGGCAGACGGTTCGTGCAATGCAAGTGATATCAAGTCGCTCGACAATTTTGAGCAAAACGTCATCAGGCAGCTTGCTGAGCCTATCAACTTCTTTGTCCTGCATTTAATATGTAAACAAATCAGAGTTGATTTCTTGCTGTCTCACCACAGGTGTAATTTTATTTTCCGCATACATAGATAAAAATTTCGGTTTTGCTATTTCTCACTCGACTGAGAAATAAGTTAGAGCTTGCTCAACTCGACCTGTCAGATTTACATCGTGATTTGTGCGGTCTATTAGTTGTAGATAGGTTATAACGATTTTTTTCCAGTTACACAAGGTTGCACACAACTTGCAACTGAGATTTTGCCAGTTATTGCATATGAAAATTTTCAGTTACACATGGCTTTAAACATGAGTTGCGTATGAACATTTTCAGTTACACATGGCTTAAACATGAGTTGCATATGAAATTTTTCAGTTACACATGGCTTAAACATGAGTTGCATATGAAATTTTCTCTACATATGGTTGCACATAAGTTGCAACTGAAATTAGTCTAATTGCACATGAGTTGCAACTGTAACTGGATGACATCATCTGAGTGAGAGCACTAGTCACTCCCAACTAAAAAATTATACTTTCACGCAGAAAGACACCATTTTGATTATAGAATTTTTACACTCTCCCACAGAAAGACGCAATTTTGATTGTACAATATTGTAGTGACCCACAAAAGAATGCAATTTTGATTATATTTTTTTACTATCCAATGACAAAACGCAATTTTGAAATCTTATACTTTCCAAGAGACTGACGCAATTTTGTTAATCTCCGCGCCAAAAAGGTCAAATTTTGACCATGCATTCTGATCAGGGTTCCTACTTTTTATTATCCCTTATTCTTTGTGTGGTTGTGTTGTAAGAGGATCTACCTAAAGGGAAAAGGGAACAGGAGTACGAACTCACCAGCATGTTGTGGGAGGATTTACCGATGGAGATCTGGCAGCCGGTCGCCTGGGAAGAGAGCTGCTGGTCTCCTCTTTAAACGGGCGGATACCGCGGTCGCCACCAGGCCAGATGTACATATATTGCAAGGTCCCTGCTAATGGAAACTCTTGTTTAAATATTGAAAATTCTATCAATACGATGGAGAAGATCCAAAAGGGGATAGAGGACTTTGATTGTAGCCCGGGACGGATTGGGATACAAAAAGGGAACCGTTTCGATCTCTGGCTGCGACTCGGAGAGGAGCCGCTTGATTGCTTCGATTGCTGGTTGCAGCTTGTTAAGGAGCTGCTACTTCGTTTGGGGACCGCAGCTCCCAAAAAGGGAGCTGCTTATTTGGGCGCCTCTGCTCAAGCACCGCTCGATCCTCATTCGAGGACCCCGACGTTAAAAGGCGACGGCGCGGGGAGGGAGCTCCACACACGGCAGGCGGCGGCGCATATCTGACCTCCGATCCCCTTTCCTCTCTGCTCTCTGGTGAAACCCTAGCTAGGAGGGGGTGGCGTGGTTGGGAGGATCGCCATTTACGTGCGGCCTGCGATGGAGAAATGGTGCCACGGATGGGCGACGGCCCAATAGCTTCTTTGTTCAGATTTCCAGCTTAAGTGCCCTCTTTGGATCAAAGGAATTCCATACGAATTTTGGAGAATTTCAAACCATAGAAATTTTTTCTATAGAATGCCTTTGAATTGTAGGATTGACACCACCAAATTTTTAAGGAATCTATTCCTTTGCCCTCCATTCCATAGGAATCTCAACACGAGGTCAAACCTCTTTTTATTTTTTCCTTTGAGAAGTCCAATGCACTCATACTCTATCTCTCTCTACTCTCTCTCCCATTCCTTCGAAATTCCTGTGTTTGTTTCCTGCGCGCCATCCAAACACATCTCTTACAAAATTTCTATGATTTAAAATCATGTAGGAATCAAAGTGTTTGACATTGCAATCCTTTGTTTTTTCCATTCCTATGTTTTAAAAATCCTTTAAACCAAAGAGGCCAACCCACCGGCCCAACTCCCTCTAAGAAAAGTCAAAATCAAACCTTAGCTTAGCTAAATTGATCCTCAACTTTGAATTCCAGAAATCAGCGAACTGAAATTTCGATTCCTAGTCTATTTTAAACATTAATCATGTTTGGGGCACCGGGGAAAATAATTATTCCCACCAGGATTGTAGAGTACTCTCACTATGGGGCCCATGTTCCATAATCATTTTTTCATTTTTTTTCCTTTTTTCCCCAAATCCCATTAATTAAGTGAAAGAGCATGGTGTCCCCATGTGTGGTTTTGTTAATTGATGACACTAATGGTTTCATTAAGATATACTTGTAGAGTTTGTCCATAGGCAATGCTTGATGTTCATGTGTTGGATTCAAGATGATCAAGTGATGACCAAGGTGCTATTCATGTGAATATCCCAATTTTGGTCATGAGAGAGTTGAGCATATTGCAAGTATGTCTTGAAGAATAATATTGTGTGAACATTCATCTTTACCTTCAAGACATCATTATTATGAATAGAGAATAAAAGATACAAGCTTGATCAAGGCAAAATGCTAAACGGTGGTTAATATTGATCAACTCACAATGCAAGAAGATGTACCATGTGGGATCATGGTATTGTAAGTAATTGTTCATATAGCTTTGTGTTATAAACCATTATATGTGTGTGTGATATATCTATGTGGGGTTAGGTATCGTTTCATAGGGTTGCATCAAAATGAAGATTTTATATAGTCCAAGGTGGATGACGTCAAGTTGTGGTCGTCATTAAGTTCAAGAAGTGCAAATCCAATGGGAGCATATCGAAAAGATCACATGTTTGAATCTTGCCACTCTTTTGTAGATAATGTCCAAGTGAATATAGGCTTAGAAGTGCCTCTCACATTGTAGCGTATGGGAGAGCGATCTATGTGTCTTCAACGAGCAAAACGAAAACAAAAAAGGTGTTCCATCTTGAGGAGGTCAACATCTTCATCATCTAGCTTAAGTGTAATGCTCAAGGCAAAAGTATGATCTTGATAGGTTTTCTATTTTACCGGTCTCATACCATTAGGAGGGAGACTGAGTTATAAGATAGATAATTGTACTATCAAGAGGGGCTCGCATATTAGCAACTTGATTGTATCATTCGGAGAGATCTCAAACCTTTGCATACTTGTCATCGTCTTTCTTGGTTCTTAATTTTGTTTTCTCCACGTGTGGTTTTATACCTTTTCATGTTGATAGTATGGGCACCTAGAGGGGGGGTGAATAGGTGCTACGGCAAATTTTAATTTTTCTCAAATTTAGGCTTGACAAGAAAGGTAAATTCTCTAGATAGTGCAACTAGTGATGAATTTACCTATATGACAAGACAAGCAATCAAAGCAACAAGTACAAGTAAGTAAAGAGAGGGAGGAACGAGGTAACCGATGGAAGCACACGGAGACACGATGTATTTCCGAGTTCCTCCTTTTTAGGGGAGTACGTCTCGTTGGAGAGGTGTGAGTTCGCCACAAAGGCCTACTCAACGCCACTAAGGCTTCACCCTATTCTCCGATGAACTTCGCCACAAAGGCCTAGTTCACCTTCCACTATAGAACCCCTTTGAGGCGGGGATCAAATCCTTTACAAACACCTTGGGGCACACACCCACAACTTAATTGGGGGCTCCCAACAACTCTTGAATCACCAACTAGAAACAAGATCCCTAGGTTCTCCACAAGAGGAAACCCTAGGCAAGATCCCTCGAGCTAGAGAGGGGGAAATGAAGAACGGGTCGGTGAAGATGTAGATCGGGGCCTTCTCCTTCAATCCTCCAAAGATCTTCAAGATTGGGTGGAGGGATTGGGAGTTATGAGGGATTTGGTGAGTTCTTAAATGCTCATCAATGCTAAGGGGAAGAACTAGATCTTGAGGAAGAAGTGGAGGGCTATTTATAGTCCCTCCTCACAACTAGTCGTTGTGCAGGAAAAAAGGTACCGGAATATCCGGTCCAAGTTTGGACCGGAATATCCGGTCCAAGTTTGGACCGGAATATCCGGTTAGTTTGCTCCACGCAGAACTGCAGTGCTGGACCGGATTATCCGGTTGATCTGAAATAATCCGGTACAAATAATCCGGTAGATGCCAGTACGCAAATCTTCTAGTCCTTAGCCATTTTTCCACTTCCTCAACTGCAACCGGAATATCCGGTAGATATGAAATATCCGGTACAAATAATCCGGTTGACTCCAGTAGCTCAAAACTTCCAGTCCTTAGCAGTTTTTCGCATCAACCGGAATATCCGGTCCGGGATGAATAATCCGGTCCAAATAATCCGGTTGACTCCAGTAGCTCAAAACTTCAGTCCTTAGCAATTTTTCGCAGCAACCGGAATATCCGGTCCAGGATGAAATATCCGGTCCGAATAATCCGGTTGATTCCAGTATGCGAAATTCTCAGTCCTTAGCCATTTTTGAGCTCCTTTCTCAGCAACCGGAATATCCGGTCCAGGATGAATAATCCGGTCCGAATAATCCGGTTGAGTTCTGTCCCAAAAACCTCAGGCCAAACTTCACCGACTTTTCAGTGCTCGATGCCGATGTTAAGTATAACACCTGCACACTAAACACCTCGATAAATAATGTACTTAGTATTGTTAACTAACACACAAAACACTGGGAAAACGAAATGCACTTTCAATCTCCCCCTTTTTGGTGTTAGATGACAATACTAAGATTTGCAATAAACCTTGACAGTAAGCATGCTTGAAACAAGATGAAAATCTCTCCCCCTATCTCTATGCATATCTTTTGTTTGCCTCAAACGCAAATAGATGCAATGATGTATAGGAAGAGATTTTCAACAAGTAGCAAACACGACAATGAGACAACATCACCAATATGTTGAGTGTAAAGAAGTATATACCTTGTGCGAGAACGATATATCCAAGAATAACCAAGCACAATCATAGATAATCTCCTCAACATATCCGATAGATAACCAACATCACCATAAATAGATAACCATGATAATATCCAGATAACCAATAGTCACACACATAATAGCACACATAGTTTTAAACGACAATAAACGACAAGTTCACAAGCACGACAAATGAAGATAAAATGGACACAAGCTCTCAAAGGAAGGATAAAGGCAAATGCTTGTGCCCGAACCCATGCAAATCCCGTAGTCTATAATAGCTACTTCTCCCCCTTTGGCATCGAGACACCAAAAAGGAGGGAAATAGCTAACTAACGCCCCAGACACGGTCTAAGCATCCGACTCGTCTCCAGATCCCTGCTCATCATCAGACTCCTCCTCATCAGCAGCAGCATCATGAGCTCGTGAAGCAGTCTCCCGAGTAGACCTGAGGGCCGCCTCAATGCTCTCCCAAGGAGTGGAATCCTCAGCAGACCAAGCAGAGTAGGACTGAGCATCAAGAGGAGCAGGAACATCACCAGTGCCACCACTCACGTGATGGAGAATCTGACGCTGAGAGCTGGCCAAATCAGTGTCCCTGCGATATGCCCTGTACTGTTCCTTGTGAATGTCCAGCTTCATGCAGAGCACGTTGCGCTGAAACCAGGATAGCTTCCTGACGTTGCGCAAGGTGGTGAGATCAGACACAGGCACCCTGGGAGCAGACTGAGAGCTAGAAGGACCACCCATAGAGGAACCACCCTCAAATGGAGCACTCCGAGAAGCAGCCGCAGTCTTCACCTTCCTCTTGACATACAGCTTCCTCACCTTGTGCTCAACCATGGGTAGCTCGGTGTACTCCTTCCGCATCTCATACTTGATAAGCATCATGATATAGGGAGCATAGGGTATGGTGTAGCCACCAATCATAGCAGCATAGAGCTCGTGAAAGATGATGTCCATCACATCCACAGTATATGAGACAGCCGGGTCCTCTTCCTCCATACACTCCTTAGCCAGAATCAGAAGGTTGCACAGAGGGGTGGTGAGAGCATTGTTGTTACCTCCACTCGGCACAAGGAAAGCTCTGAAGATACGCACCAGCTGATCATAAAGAGGAAGCAGTCCCTCAAGCCCCCCAACAGTGAAACCAGGGGCGTAAAGCTCAGCCATGGACACCTCCCTCCTCGGCCTATCAACCTCATGGACGCGGTGACCAAGAGGAGGGTGCTCGCTGTAAGAGTAGCCAAGACGCCGAGCAAACCTCTCAAAGGATGCTTCACAAGGTGTATCTCCAGACATCCACTTAAGACGGGTCACAATATCACCAGTGGAGTACACGAGGGTGGATATAAACTGCATCACCAGCTGCGTGTTGTAGTTGCACTGGGTCTCCATGAGCTTCACCAAACCGAAGCGCTCAACAATACTTGCTGCATCAGCAAACTCATCCTTGGCCTTGAGAGCGGCATGGTCATATGGATGCATAGGGCGGCACGGATAGCGGAAGTCACAATAGATGTCAGTGTAAATGTAGGACTGCTCCAGATTCCAGAAACGAGGATCAATGTTGCCAACCCTTGGAGAAAGATAGGGATCCTGCTTTCTGAGCTCATTGAACTCCTGAATCGGAATGTCGGTCTTATAGTTGAGCCGAGGTTTCCTCTTGTTACGGGTAGAGACTAGCTTCTTGCGCTTTGGAACGCTTCGATCGTGGTCACCATCTGTGAAACAAGATAGAGTAGGAAAAGCACAAGATGAGTACACTAGTGTCATACAACGGATACAATCATACATAGAAACAATAGAGAAGATTACAGGAAACAATCGAGGTAGAGATCTGGGAAAGATCCATTTGGGGCTGCCCTTAAAACGGTACTGGACTCAGCCGGATATTCCGGTTCAAAACTGAACCGGATATTCCGGTTACCCGGATATTCCGGTTCAGTCGTGGACCGGATATTCCGGTACATTGCGGAACAGCACAAAATCAACCTAGATCTCAGATTTCCACATGGATTGCAAACAAGTAAACTACTCTATGGTTTCTAGCATGTATGGGGGGTCCTCTTCGGAACGAAATCTACCAAGCAAGCCAACAAAACGCACATCCATGGAAGGTGAGGTTATAGCACCAAGATTCAAGAGATTTGAACAATACCGGGATCCATGGAGAGAAAAGCTTGGGTAGAGTAGTTCCAAAACGCGAGGAGAACAAGATCAAGGCCAAATCTTCAAGATCTTGCGGAGGAAACGGCCCGGGAGGCCAAGAACCACGGCGGCGGCGATTTGGTGGGGAGGAGCGGACGGGAAATAGGGCAAGAACTGCCCATCCCCGTCGGGCTCCAGGTTATATGGATTTCGCCGAACCGGATATTCCGGTTCAAGTTTGAACCGGATATTCCGGTACAGCCGGATATTCCGGTTCAAAACTGAACCGGAAATTCCGACTGCCTCCAGATTCGAAATTTCCTTGATTTCAACGGACGACACTAGTGCTTAGAAAGAAAGGCTTTTTTTTTGAGAGAAAGGCTTAGGATAGAATTACCAAACTGGGACTAGTACTTATCCCTCTCAAGAGCAAGAAGCAACCAACAAAAAAAACAATTGAGTGGGATTTTCCTAGGAAGAAACACTTAGCCGGGAAAAACACACGAAATGCAATGAAATGACAAGTAGAAAAACCCAACTAAGATCCAACTCTTCGCAATGAAGAGGTTGGTGGCCGAAGCCACCATGTAAGAGTTCTTGGTATGCAACCGCGAAGATATATCTTGGGGGCATTGCCAAAACTCAACATTGAAGCTCACAATTCAACATTAGAAAAAGAGAGATTACAATGAATTTTTGCTATGGGCATAATGGGGGGAGGGAGAACCCAATGTGTTAGGATAGCACTCCCCCTATGTCCATGCCTACATCTAAGCTCGAACACGTTTCATCTATAGGGGTGTGCGCAAGATAGTCAAGCCAAACTCCTTGAATCAATCACATTTAGCTCATTCCTCAAGAACATGAACCTTGCATCATCAAGTGGCTTCGTGAAAATATCCGCAAGATTGTCCTTGGTGGGCACATAACCGAGTGCAATGTCTCCTCTCGCCACGTGATCACGGATGAAGTGGTGGCGAATCTCAATGTGCTTCGTCCTTGTGTGTTGCACCGGATTGTATGCAATCTTGATAGCACTTTCATTGTCACATAGAAGAGGTACTTTGTCCAAATGAACTCCATATTCCTTGAGAGTTTGCCTCATCCATAGCAATTGGGTGCATGCACTTGCGGCGGCAACATATTCCGCTTCGGCGGTGGAGAGAGAGATGCAATTTTGTTTCTTCGAGGACCAACTTACAAGGGACCTACCAAGGAATTGGCAAGCCCCCGAAGTTGACTTCCTATCATCTTGATCACCCGCCCAATCGGAATCCGTATATCCATTGAGAGTAAATTGTGCCCCCTTTGGGTACCACAAACCAAATCTTGAGGTATGAACCAAATAACGAAAGATTCTATGAACCGCCATTAGATGGCAATCCTTAGGAGCCGCTTGATACCTTGCACACACACCTACACTCAAAACGATATCGGGCCTAGATGCACAAAGATAGAGCAAAGAACCAATCATAGAACGATAGAGCTTTTGGTCCACATCCTTACTCCCTTTTGGATTACGAGAGAGATGACACTTGACTTGCATAGGAGATGTCTTGATCTTAGCATCTTGGAAGTTAAACCTCTTGATCATATCTTGGGTATACTTGGCTTGAGAAATGAAGGTCCCACGAGCCAATTGCTTGATCTCAAAGCCAAGAAAGAATTTAAGCTCACCCATCATAGACATCTCGAACCTGTCAGTCATAAGCTTAGAGAACTCATTATTGAAAGCTTGGTTAGTTGAGCCAAAGATGATATCGTCCACATAGAGTTGGCATATGAAAAGCTCTCCCTTTACTCTCTTGGTGAAGAGAGTGGGGTCGATCTTCCCAACTTCGAAACCACGATCATCTAACAACTCCCTAAGGTGCTCATACCAAGCACGAGGTGCTTGTTTGAGACCATAGAGAGCCTTGTCAAGTTTGTAAACGTGGTTAGGAAAGTTGAGATTCTCGAACCCCGGAGGTTGCTTAACATATACCTCCTCTTTTAGTGGACCATTCAAGAAAGCACTTTTCACATCCATTTGTTGCAACTTGAAATTATGTGAGGAAGCATAAGCAAGGAGGATACGGATGGACTCAAGGCGAGCCACGGGCGCATAGGTTTCATCAAAGTCAATGCCTTCAACTTGGGTGTAACCTTGAGCGACCAATCTTGCCTTGTTCCTAATGACAATGCCATTCTCATCTTGCTTGTTCTTGAATATCCACTTGGTGCCAATAACATTGTGGCAATCCTTGGGTTTCTCAACCAATCTCCAAACCTTGTTGCGCTCAAAGTTATTGAGCTCATCATGCATAGCTTCAACCCAATCGGAGTCCTCAAGAGCTTCATACACTTTCTTAGGCTCCACCATAGAGATATGAGCTTGATGCTCACAAAAATGAGCCAATTGCCTTCTAGTGGATCTTCTAGCATGAACATCCTCCAAGACCTTGTTATCTTGGGCATCAATTTGCTTCAAATCTCTTCTTATCCTTTTGATGCGACGGGCTTCGATCTCCTCATTATTGCGAGGAGGGATCACTTGATCATCTTGATCATTTGGGTCCCCATCTTGACCAACATGGCCTTGATCATCAACATTGTCATCAACAATATCTTCAATACTAGCTTCATCTTGAGAAGAGGATGACGAGGAAGAATGATCTTGGCCTTGATCTTGACTCGCATTAGTGAGAGGAGTGGGTACGACTTGCGGAGTCACTTGATCAATGAGAGGAGGGTCTTGAATATGTTCTCGGTTAGGTGTAGTAGGTGGCTCCTTGGCTTGATCTTCAAATGTAGAGGAGGGCTCCACTTGGGTAGAGCATTGTCCTTCTCGAGTCTCCATAAGGTGTCCCTCGATGGGGCGGAAGAATCCCACACCCATCCTTCCTATGGCTTCTTGAGGCATTTCAACATCTACATTTGAAACATGAAATTGCGCCACTTGGGAGCCGTCATTTTCCTCGAACACCACACTACAAGATTCTATGACAATCCGTGAGGATTTGTCATAGACTCTATAAGTGTGGGATTCGGCACCGTAACCAACAAAAATACCCTCAATAGTTTTGGATTGAAATTTCGACAACCTAATACCCTTGATCAAATAAAAGCACTTACAACCGAATACACGGAAGTAGGATACGTTGGGCTTGTTGCCGGTGAGGATCTCATATGGGGTCTTGCTCAAGCCTTTGCGGATGTAGAGGCGGTTGGAGGAGTGGCATGCGGTGGATACGGCCTCGGCCCATAAATATTGGGGAGAAGAGTACTCCGCCAACATGGTCCTTGCCATATCCAAGAGAGTGCGATTCTTCCTTTCGGCAACACCATTTTGTTGAGGAGTGTAAGTGGCGGAGTATTGGTGACGAATGCCTTCTTCACTAAGAAATTCATTCAATGTATAGTTCTTGAACTCCGACCCATTATCACTCCTAATAGCCATGATTTGCACATTGTGTTGACGTTGCACTTCGTTGGAGAAGTCGATGATGGTTTGTTGAGTCTCACTCTTGCACTTGAAGAAATAAACCCAAGTGTATCTTGAATAATCATCGACAATCACCAAGCAATACTTCTTGCCGCCAAGACTTGCCTCGGGCACGGCACCAAAGAGATCAACATGAAGAAGCTCCAAGATCCTCTTTGATGAGATAATAGTCTTGGCCTTGTGCACAATGTCATGCATCTTCCCCTCAACACATGACCTACAAACGCGATCCTTTGCAAAGGAAACATTTTCTTTTAGTCCAACAATAAGGCCACTTTTGTGAAGACTTTGCAAAGTTCTCATGTTGACATGGGATAGGCGGCGATGCCACAACCATCCCAAGTCCGCCTTCCCGAAAAGACACATTGCTTGAGTGTTGGTTGACTTCGAAAAGTCCACCACATACAACTCATTTTCAACATGTCCCACGTGAACGACGTCAAGAGTCTTGCTTCTCAAAAGGACCACAATATCACCATCAAAGAAGACGGAAAGACCCATCTTACTAAGAGAACGGACGGAAAGTAAATTGTAACCAAGGGATTCGACAAGCATGACGTTCACGATAGTGATATCGGGAGCCACCACAACCTTGCCAAATCCGGATACCTTAGACTTGGACGAGTCCCCATAGGTGACGGTTGCTTGGATGTCATTTGATTGCAACTCCGTCACAAGTTCTTTGCTTCCGGTCATATGATTAGTGCATCCACTATCAAGAATCCATTTAGTCCCACCGGAAGCATAGTCCTGCAAGAGATCATTGACTAGAGTTAGGACCCGAGTTGGGTCCCTTCATGTTAGCAACAAGGGTCTTTGGAACCCATATAGTGTAGTCAATAAAACCCTCAATAGGACCAACATATTTAGCTTGCACAACACCATAATAATCAACATATAAGAAATGGTGTGGGTTGTTAGTTCCCGCGGAGGAGCTACGAGTAGTGTTGTCCCTCATGACAATACCACCCGAAGCACCATGTTTGTTCTTCTTCTTGTTCTTCTTCTTCTTGTTCCTTTTCTTGGATACATAGCCAAGACCTTGCTTGCCCACTTGTTGCCTTGGAGCACTCACTTGTGGTCTAGAAATGACCGCATTAGTGCTTGAGGCAACCACTTGTGGGGTGGCAAGCACCACCTTTCCAACTTGAGTGCTTTTGCCCTTGAGCCTTGCAAGCTCATCCTTCAACCTAGCATTTTCTTCAATAATATTTGCATGATCACAAGAAGAAGTAGAAGTGCTAGGATGGTTAGCTTGAGTAAGTTGAGTTTGAAGTTGTTCATGCAACTCTTTGAGGGATGAGTGTTGGCTTTCCAAAGCTTTGTGAGCAATGGTTAGCTTTTCACACTCCTCGGTTAGTTTACCATGACCAACCCCAAACTCTAGTTTATCCTTTTTAGCCTTTTTATATTTAGCAATAGCAAGATCACGCTCCTTAATGATTTTAGAGACAAGTTCATTATGAGTGGTTTCAATAGTTTCAAGTTCATCCTCTAGAGAAACTCTACCATCATGCTCTTCCTCAAGAGTCATTGAGAGAGATGCAATTTCATCCGCATCCCTTCTCTCAATCTCACCTTTCTTCTCAAGGGCCTCTTGGGCCTCTCCCAATTGCCTCATGAGATGCTCAAAGTACTTCTTGGTCTCCCCTTGCATGTTAGACATAAAACGGTCCAAGGAGGCTCTTTCCTCTTCTTCTCTAAGACAAGTAATATGTTCTACTTCACTAGGGGTCTTAGAGTTAGGAGAGGATGATACCTCCGTGGCCTTAGCCATGAAGCACTTGGCATCGCGTTGAGGAAGATTTTCATTGGGGGATTCAAAGAGAGATGACGAAGATGGAGTGGAAGCAATAGCTAGAGCGGCCACTTCACTTGTTGTTTCTTCTTCTTCATCACTCCCGGAATCATACTCCTCTTGAGTCAAGAGCACAAACTTGGTAGGAGTCTTCTTGTTGAAAGGTTTCTTCTTGAAATGAGGTTTCTTGTATTCAACCTTGGATTTGTCCTTGCGGATTAGCTTGCCGCTATGGTTCTCTCTATTCTCATAGGGGCACTCCGCAATGAAATGGTACTTGTCTTGGCAATTGAAGCAAGATCTCACTTTTTGAGCCCCATCATTACCATAACGAGACTTGGTCTTCTCCTCAACAAACTTCTTGCCTTTTGGGGGATTGTTCCAAAACTTTTGCACGGTGAGAGCTATTAGATCCTTTAGCACGGGATCATATTCTTGTTCCTTCAATGGAGGCAATGCTTCTTCACCATCTTCATCATTCTCAACTTCTCTTGTCAACACCTTGGCCTTCAAAGCAACGGAAGCTCCTTGATGCATTCCAATGGCCCTAGCACGGTTGTCAAGAGCATTCTTGGTTTGCACTTTGTAGGAGCTCAACTCTTGCATGACTTGGGTAGAGGTCATGGTGGAGAAATCATGTCTCCCTTGAATGCTCTTCATATCCGTGCCCTCGAAAGGCATCACGGCAATTATGAACTTTCTCTTGATCCAAGCATCATCAATATGTGTTGCACCCGCATTAGAGAAAGCGGTGGCAAGAGATTTGAGCCTCCGATACATGTCAACGTGATCTTCTCCATCACGCATGAAGAATCCTTCGGCCTCATTGGTCAAGGTGTCATAGCGATTTCTTTGCATGCTTTCATTCCCAACAAACATGACGACAAGGGCATCCCATGTCTCTTTGGCGGTGGAGAAGTGTTGAAGATGCGGCATGTGGTTGGGGCCCACGGCTTGATGAAGGATGGACAAAGCGGTGTAATTGAGTTGGCAATCTACAACCTCTCTTCTTGTGAGATTCTTGGGATCATATGGCTTGTATCCATCACGAGTGATTCTCCAAAGATCTATACAAGAAGAGTTCAAGTGAGTCTCCATGTAGTATTGCCATTCACGAAAAGAATATGCATCAATTTTAGGTGGATCTCCCCTAGGAATTATATGAGGAAAAGGGATGGGAGGATCGGGAGAATAATGGCCTTCAACGGCATGATATCCTTCCTTTCCATTCACACCCTTCTTAGCGGATTGTTCGGCGGAAGCAGTTTTAGGTGGTTCACC
Organism: Alopecurus myosuroides; assembly: GCA_028641055.1. NCBI lineage: Eukaryota > Viridiplantae > Streptophyta > Magnoliopsida > Poales > Poaceae > Alopecurus > Alopecurus myosuroides. The sequence goes on from CM054062.1 coordinate 8,402,625, forward strand.
ATCGACCCCAATCTTGGCACCCTCCGTTTCCGGAGGGGATGAGTCGACCACCTCCGGTTCCTTGGCTTTGAGGAGTGTTGTCATGAGTAGACGCAACTCCTCAAATTTAGTGTCTATGGATGAGGTCAATGATTCTCTCAAAGCATTGAGATCATTCATGGACACATTTCCTTCGGACGGAGCGTCATCCTCATCACCCATACTTAAACTCTTAGGCGGTTAAGCCCGATAGAAGAGCCTAGGCTCTGATACCAATTGAAAGTATAGTATGGGCACCTAGAGGGGGGGTGAATAGGTGCTACGGCAAATTTTAATTTTTCTCAAATTTAGGCTTGACAAGAAAGGTAAATTCTCTAGATAGTGCAACTAGTGATGAATTTACCTATATGACAAGACAAGCAATCAAAGCAACAAGTACAAGTAAGTAAAGAGAGGGAGGAACGAGGTAACTGATGGAAGCACACGGAGACACGATGTATTTCCGAGTTCCTCCTTTTTAGGGGAGTACGTCTCGTTGGAGGGGTGTGAGCTCGCCACAAAGGCCTACTCAACGCCACTAAGGCTTCACCCTATTCTCCGATGAACTTCGCCACAAAGGCCTAGTTCACCTTCCACTATAGAACCCCTTTGAGGCGGGGATCAAATCCTTTACAAACACCTTGGGGCACACACCCACAACTTAATTGGGGGCTCCCAACAACTCTTGAATCACCAACTAGAAACAAGATCCCTAGGTTCTCCACAAGAGGAAACCCTAGGCAAGATCCCTCGAGCTAGAGAGGGGGAAATGAAGAACGGGTCGGTGAAGATGTAGATCGGGGCCTTCTCCTTCAATCCTCCAAAGATCTTCAAGATTGGGTGGAGGGATTGGGAGTTATGAGGGATTTGGTGAGTTCTTAAATGCTCATCAATGCTAAGGGGAAGAACTAGATCTTGAGGAAGAAGAGGAGGGCTATTTATAGTCCCTCCTCACAACTAGTCGTTGTGCAGGAAAAAAGGTACCGGAATATCCGGTCCAAGTTTGGACCGGAATATCCGGTTAGTTTGCTCCACGCAGAACTGCAGTGCTGGACCGGATTATCCGGTTGATCTGAAATAATCCGGTACAAATAATCCGGTAGATGCCAGTACGCAAATCTTCTAGTCCTTAGCCATTTTTCCACTTCCTCAACTGCAACCGGAATATCCGGTAGATATGAAATATCCGGTACAAATAATCCGGTTGACTCCAGTAGCTCAAAACTTCCAGTCCTTAGCAGTTTTTCGCATCAACCGGAATATCCGGTCCGGGATGAATAATCCGGTCCAAATAATCCGGTTGACTCCAGTAGCTCAAAACTTCAGTCCTTAGCAATTTTTCGCAGCAACCGGAATATCCGGTCCAGGATGAAATATCCGGTCCGAATAATCCGGTTGATTCCAGTATGCGAAATTCTCAGTCCTTAGCCATTTTTGAGCTCCTTTCTCAGCAACCGGAATATCCGGTCCAGGATGAATAATCCGGTCCGAATAATCCGGTTGAGTTCTGTCCCAAAAACCTCAGGCCAAACTTCACCGACTTTTCAGTGCTCGATGCCGATGTTAAGTATAACACCTGCACACTAAACACCTCGATAAATAATGTACTTAGTATTGTTAACTAACACACAAAACACTGGGAAAACGAAATGCACTTTCACATGTTCTTCAATATATTTTATCAAAAATTGATTTCGCATGAAAAACTTATTGTGTTTTTTTTTATATTGGAGGTTTTACCAATTGCTCTTTTATAGATAGGTCAAACATTTCGTCATTTATTTTATCCTCCCTTGTAGAACTATGATCTATTTTCATCTATATCTAATAATAAACGCGTTAAGTCTTCCTTGGTTTGGTTTGGTTTGGTAGGTTATTAAAATTACCCCTAAAGCTAGATATAAATTACACACCTTGCCATCGGTAATCTATCTAATCTATTTCTACTAGCAAAATGCCCGTGCGTTGCAACGGGAGACGAAAAATTAACTTTTCATTTGGTGACACAAAACCATTGTATTAGCTGGAGGCCGGCACCCCCATCTGTTTCCAGTATCCTCAAATACTTCTATGAAGACGCATGACTTCAACTTCACAACGCGGTCTCCAAGCCCCACCATCCGTATCCTGATGTTGTCATCCTGGAGCTGCTCGGTGGGTCTAGTCGTCCACCACATCCAATGTCTTATAGCTGCCAGGTGCGTGTAGTCGATCCACCGCATCCGACGAGGTCGGCCGCCGAGGATCTGGCGTGGGGAGACGAGGATGTTGTGGCCCAGGCTATCGCTGCCGCCGCTGTGGAGGCTCATCAGCGGAGCTGAGGCAAGGGCAGGCTGCGCAACGCTCAAGCTGACGCGGAGGCGAGGCGACCACGTCACGGAACCAACGCGAAGAGTGCTCTTGTGGGCTTTGCCGCGGGGGCGTTGGGACGTGCGAGCCTTGCCAGCTATGGCTTAATCGCCGCCCGCGCACGATGCTAGGTGGGCCGACCCAATACGTCGGCGGAAATAGCAGCAAAATAGGGCGAAAGCGGGATTGGATCCTCGGATGGTTTGCTTCGTGGCTTCAGTGGGCAGAGTGGACATCCACCGGACCATGCTCATGTTAGTTTCATACTTACTCTTCGACATTTTTATTGTCTACTTTTCTGTTTTCGTTTTTTTTCTTCTCATTTTTCTTTCCTGTTTCTGTTTTTATTTTCGTGTTTTATTCTTTCTTTTCTGTTTTTATTTTCTTTTGTTCCTTTATTTGAAATATTTTCGTTTTTGATATTTTCAACTCTGAATCATTTTTTGTTTCTTTTTTTATTGAAATTTTTTAAAATATGGAAGTTTTCTATAAACTGAACCATTTTTTAGTTTGAAACTATTTTAAAAAATCCTATATATTTTTAAATTTGGAACCATTTTGGTTCACTGAAAATTATGTTTCGCTATTTTTTTATTTAATCTTTTTTAGTGCAAGGAAAATTTGGTTCACTATTATTTTCGGTTCACCAATTGGTTCACTATTGTTTTTTATTATATTTTTTAATTCGAAATTTGTTCAGATAAAAAACTATTGAAATTTAAAAAAAATTAAATGAAAAAATGTTCAGATTAAAAATTGTTCAAATTTAAGAATTGTTCATATGTAACATTTTTTTTTTATGTTTGGAATCGTTCAAACTTGAAATTTGTTCACCATTTAAATATTCGTTTTAAGATATTTGATTTTTGTCTAACAAAAGAAATTGAAAAGGGAAAAAAATCAAAAATAGGCCGGCCTAGGCCTGAAGTTATTTGAGTGCACCGTCGATGGCCATATCCAGAATATGTTGCGAGTACCTATGATTGATGGGTGTAGCTAGCTTAGTTGGATTTGAACCACACGGAACTGAAGTAGCACCAATTTGCTGCAATGATAACGCGAGACCGATCATTAGAGCCATATCTTGTATGTACATACGTGCTCTCGTGGCATGTGGCAATTATTCGTGCCCCATCAACCAACAGTACGTACGTATGTACTGGGCCAGGCATCCAGGCGGCCGATGTAGCGCGAGACGTGAGCAAGCGGATGCTCTAGCTCGCTAGAAGCGAGGCATAGGGCCTCCCTTAATCGCTGGCGCCGCCAAACGGGCGTGTGGTTGAATGACATCGTCGAGGGTCGACGTCCTACTCCTATCTTCCTCCGTCCCTTTTAATTTTGATCGCGCGGCCCAGAGTCAGCAGGAACGTCTTGCTTACCTAGGAGGAGCTCGTACTGTACCCTGCCTATATATTTATAGATGTTGACGACTCGACCCAGACCTTGTTCAATTAGGGATATTAAAACTGGCACAAAAGGAACCAGTCTCACGCAATCAGCGTTTAGACCCGTCTGTTTTCACGATCTTCATATTCCTAGCCGTGTGATCCCTCATGAGCTGGATATCCCCATAGACGCTTTTCTCGAAGACAAATCGGTGGCTCGTGGTGGATTTGGGCCCGTACAAGCCCACGTAGTGTGGATGACCTGCTCAAATCGTTCACCTCCTCCTCCCCTTTGTGGCGTCGCTCGTGTCACCTGACGCCACCCTGACCTGCCATTGCCCCCGATGTTGATTCTCGTGACACCGCCTTCCCACACGATGACGCTCATCCCGCCGCTGACTTCGTCTCCGTCGAGAGAATCCAAGGGGCAGCATGCTGCAGGAGCGAACCCCGCGTGTATCTTACCTCATGCGGCTTCAGAATGCGATCTCGAGCGGCGGCGCCCAAGCGGCGGTCGCCCCACCCGACATCTCTTCTCTGTCTCTACTCGCCTCCTGGGATCCCTCGTCTCCTCGAAGGCGCGACCTGCCCTCTCGTTCTCTCTCCTCCAGCAACCTAGGGCGGAGTTGAGGCGCCGCTGTCACTGCCATTTTTTGACACGCGTGCAGACGAGAGGGCAGACGGATGTGGAAGCTTGTGTGACCATGGATTGGAGGCCCAAACCTTAGGTGTCCGCGGATATTGCAGCGATGCGACACATACCTCCTCGGCTCCTCCCCCTGCACCTCGTCCGCCATGGCTCTCCACCCTGCATCCCCAGCAACCTGTGCAAAGTTTGAAGGTAATCAGTCTTTACTCCTCACCTAACCTCCTCCCATTTTATGCGGTAAATTATCTTGGCTCTACCTCTGCACTCACATGCTTTTCTCGCTCTCCTGTCATCTCCTATCTCTGAATTTATTTGTTTACTTAATTTCTGTACCTCTACACTCTACAGGGAGTACTAATGGTATGGAAAAATCACTAGAAACGACAGGTCCAAATTCTTGCAGAAATTAACTGAAAAGAAACGATGATGTATACCCATAATATTCAGGAAGGTACCGAAAAGAGAACAATTCAGTCGAGAACTGTATGTTCGATGCAGGAGCCAAATTATGTTGGACTTGAAATTACAAGTGTGGGTTGTTTTCGACTTGCTAATTCAAATTCTATTTTTTATACATTAGTGTTATTATGTTTATCTTGATCAAAGTTGACCTAACTTCTGATTTTATGTCTCCTTTGCAGTGTTCTCATGTTTTGTAAACTGCCAGCTGCTAGAAAATGTGTAGTCCGTCTTACTGGAAGGACGTTGTCGGGTATAATTTTAACTTTTGCTTCTACATATTCTGACCGTACTGGTTGCGCCTTGAAGAGTTGCAATTAATGATCTTCTGCCCATCTTTTTCAAATTTTGCGTTATCTTAAAACTTCTGAAACTATGTTTTGTCGACAAACTTTATTTGATTTCCTTCTACATGTAGCTCTGGTTGCTTGTTTGCATTCTCTTTCCATTGGCTTAAATAAAATGGTTTTACTCCCATTGGTGGTGTCGTTGGAAAAAGAATGTTGTCAATTTTTGCAAATGGATGTTTTAGATTGTAAGGTCCACATATATTGCAGGATCAGTTAGCAAGGTTTGTAAGATTTTTTATTACTTCCATAACTATTTGCTCCTTTCTTGTCCTCACTAGCATATTATGATTTGCGGTTCATTAAAGCATGTCAACTTAAGGGTTGTCCTGAATGAATTAGAAGTTTATACTTTTCTTTACCCGTGATTATGGGCAGTGAAGAGCACACCTTTTTACTTGTTAGCTCGTCTCAGGATCAAGCCATCGGATAAGGAAAGTGACTTCAAATGTTATTCATTCTTCCTCCATGGTGCAGCCAAGGAAGGAGAATATTGGGAAGACCTTCTATATTGCAAGCCCTCTATTTGTGCCTCGCAATGGAGTTACCAAGTGCTGCTGGAGTCTCTTCTTGTTGGGCAGGAGGATTGGGTATATTTAGTAGAGTGGCTGCCTCCTACAATGTTAGTGATGATGCTATATATGGTGGACTTATTTTTTTATATGTCGAGATATGCTAGATAGTCCTAGCAAGTTTGGTAATAATTAGCCATGACCAGGCAAGTTATTGTACTTATATATCATCTTTGGTCCAATCATATAAAATCCTTATCTATGGATGTTGTCATTTATCATATCACTCGTTAATCCTCTGATACATCAATGTTTATTTTGCAGACTGTAAGTTTATTTTCTCCATGGAAAACTCATTTAACCCAGAAGATTTGATTTGTTGGCGCGGGCTTGCTTGTTCACAAATAGGCGGGCATGGTGTGGCACACATTCAGAGTACATAAAAGCACTGGTTTATTTGTGATGCTGATTCAAATGTCTCTATAGTCTTTGTTCAAGACAACAAGGATTTTACCATGTTGCCCAAGAAGTGGTTTATTTACATCTGAGTAGATCACTTCGATACGTGATGGGTTGTATATGCGACTTCTAGATAATATTATATTAACTTTTTTTTTACCTTCGTATGTCAAGAACGCCAGATGCATTGGGATGATTAGAGTATGTATTGTGGAACCAACTACTTACTGTTTCGTTCTTCATTATGAAGTTAACATATGTAAATAGGAAGTATACCATGCACAAAAAACTTGTTCTAAATTAGGAATATTGTTGAGGCTATTTATTATCATTATCTAAAAAAAAACTGCCGACTTATTGCCAAGGAATGTGTAAAGCATATCGTGTAACTTTTGTCGACAATGTATATTCTCTGTAGTTGTTTTTCGTGTTATGAGCCCCAATAGATAAAAAAATATTAAAATGTTTGCAAAACAACTAGAATTCACTTCTTTCATCAGTATCAAATGTATGATCTATACAGAAATTTATATCCCTCTAATGCCAAAATTGACGGGCGCGGCAACGCGCGCCATCATGATCTAGTGTGCTATTGGGATAGGACACGGCTGCCCAGCGATGCACCTTGTGGATTTACATATGGAGCAAACTCACCACGGGCATCATGAAAATGAATCGGTAACTAACTTTCTAGGTGGCAAGGTGGGTAATTTTTATCAATTTAGGTGACAATTTCGATGACGGACCGACTGACCAAGTAACCAACTAAGAAAGCCTTAATGTTTTTATTATCTTTATTTACTATTAAGGTTACAGTGGTCGTGAGACGGTGTCACACATCTAGGAAATTACGGGATAAATGCCACCGCGTAACCAACTATCCGCTTGTAGATAATTACGAGAAATATGCCACCGCCCTAAATATTCTCTCATCCCTAACCTCTCCTAACAAAAAATGGTCCACACTCCGTCGCGCCTCAGCCATCGTCCGTGCTTAGCCCATAAACATTACCGCCTGGTTAGCCCGGCCCAACAAAAAAAATACCCTAAGCACGAAACACCGCCGCCACCATTCTCTTCCCCGTCCGTGTTCATCCTCGCATCGCCTCTCCAATCCCCTAAAGAACCTGTGCCGCCCCCATCCCCCACCAAGATCGCTGCCTTCTTCATTTCCCGCATCGTCTCTCCAATCCCGAGCCTTGTCGTCTCTCAAATCCAGCACGGTTAGCTGGTAACCCCGGTCAGATCGTCGAGACGTCTCCTTCCAAGCCATACCCGCCCATCCTTCTCTCCTGGAACCATCTTCTTCTGCACCTTCTTTACCAGGGGCGCCAAGGTGAGGAGCACGACATCCGCGACCTGCTGAACCACGCAGCAGCTCCCTTGTCACGCGAACGGCACGGCAGGCGGTAAAATCTGGAAAATGGGGCGCATCGCGCGTGCAATCTCCACCGACGGGCTTGGTCTTCTGGTGCTTCCACACTATCAGCGAGGTGTTTCCCTCCTCATCCCAACCTCTACTGGGGATGAACCAACAGGAGGAGAGATTCATGCAGATTTTAAATTCCGAATAATTTGTGCCATGGTAAGTCCCCCCAATTACTTTTTAGTGGTTCCGAGCAGTCTACTTATCTCGATTCAGTTTGATATAACAGTATGATGCCCTCCGCAATGGCTATTGTCTCCTAAGAAACCAAACTACCTCTGCCCAGAAGATTCTGATCTTTTCAGGTAGATATTTCTTGACACCCACCTTAATTTACAATTTTGTCAATTTTCCTCCACGGTAATTTAAGATTGAATAGCCTAGACACATTAACTCTATTGGAGGAGCTTCTGCAGCCCTCTAATGCATAAAAAAAAACTAGCTATCAAGTATAGACATTTAAGATGACAATAAGGTGCTAAGTTTAAGTTTCACTTATTTTTTATCATGTCCGATGTTTCAGTAAAAAAGCCCTTTAGAATGCTGATAACTGAACAAAGTTTAATTTCATCGTCTTTCCTAGATACGACTGAGGCAATGACGATGGATGAAGGTTGCAACGACAGAGTCAAACTGACTATCACGTGTCGAGTAGCGGAGAAGAGGACATACATGGCGCAAGTTTATGTTGTTCTCGTACTCCTTACACTAGGCTTTTCCTATGCCCAACAGTAGCAATTATGGAAATGTTGTTCATATTTCCTAGATTTATGGGCAACTTGAGATGTTGTATAATTGTAGGTACCTGAAGGTCTCACAATTTTAGGCATCTATGGTTTCAAGGCAATTTGGACATGTGCTGGATGGTACCTCGGTACAGGAAGAGATTCTATCGAAAAGCTTAGCTATTCTCTACTTCTGCTTCCTAATTGGTTTAGTGAAATTCTGATGTATACTTTTTTTTTCTGTTCATGTCGTAAGAAAATATGTGAAAGCTTCGATACTGTATACATCATACATTATCATAATTGGCATCTAATTAATTAGAGCTCAACCTTTATATCCGTTGTTAGTACAAATGTGATCTCGCTTCCAATTGGATGCACGCAAATGCCACAGAAGGTGTGCATGTCTTAAGCACGGGTTGTGTTCCCTCTGCTGCTGCTAATTTACTATTTCTTGTTGTCGTCTTGTTCTGCCTCTTTGAGGTCTTTGTCTCTTTTGTTCATTCCAAGTACCATTTGTCCTTGGTATTCTCCCTTTTGTCTTGCTCTTGGTTTTTTACTTCTTTCGTGACCTTGTTAGCTTTTGTCAACAGTCACTTCAGATTGTATGCGTACAAAGGTTTGAACTGACTTGCTACTTTTTATGCAAACATCTTCAATCTCTGTATTTCTACTCCGCAAATTTTCATACAGATTGCCTCGATTTTAGTAAGACATAAGAAGTAATGTTTATGGAAAATTCAGAACCGTCTCACTTAAATTTAAAAAATGTTTCAGGTGTGTAGGTACATCCCAATGCTGACGTGCTAACGATTCTGCAAATTGTTGCGACTTTGTTGGGTAAATTTACTACGAAACTTTGCTCGGGTATTGCAAAAAGATATGCTATAAAATGAAGTGGTAAACAAAGATTTCTTCTTTCAACACAACAAAAAGAATTGTTTTGTTTGTTCTGCTATTTTGTAGCTTTATGAGGTGCATGTACCAAGTGGTATTCAGATCAAGTATGAGCCGAGGAAGACAGAGAAGGCCGTGTCGGTTTAGATGGTTTACCTTGTCAACCTGCACGAAAGCCTTGATGGTTTTCAGGTTTATAAAAATAATGTAGTCTGTATACACAGTGTACTTGTGTGTTAATCAATCCAAAATTATTAAGAAAATCTTCATGCATTGGTGATTTTCTGTCTATCAGGTTCTTTTCGAAAGCACCAACTAGCAAGGAGATAATACGAACTGGGTGTTTTGCTTGCTCTGAAAAATTAAGTCTGTGGATAATATTTCGTTGAACTATATCTTGACATCATCAAATAGAATAGAACATCAATAATATGCTTTTGGTTGTCAGGCTAGACACATAATTTTGCGACCATCCATATAAAGCAAGATTTTTTCTGGGTTGGTGATAATTATTGTGTCGTTGCTATACACAATAGCTATAGTCTTTACTATTAAGTGATCCTTCATTACGTGCACAACAATTATAGTTTATCTATCCCTTTCCTTTAGTTACTAAGAAGTTTTGTATTGTTGCAAAATCAATTTGAGATTGCTACTTCTGAGCTTTCAGTGGTCTGTCCAGAAGAAGGCATGGCAATGTCCAGTAAGAGAAATGACAATGCCGGTCAGACCAATCCAAGGACACTGCTCACCTGAGAGCATCGTCACCATCTATGTACCAGTAGTGGTAGTCAACAAGTTTACCTGGAGGAAATTTCCCCAGTACATTGTTTTTCTTACTAGGATGCCATGCTCTGGTGGAACGTATGAACCATGTGAATAGAAACTTCCTCAAACCCTACATTATCCATACTAAGGATTTTATTTCAAAGCTATGAAATCGCTGTTACTTAGGTGATAATTTTTATATTGATCCACTTGGATGGAATCACCTGGACGTGTAGATTTTTCGCCAGATAGCTTTTAGTATAGTTCTACACCTTTGCGTTCGAGTACGGTTTGCACTTTGAATTGTCATAATCTATTTTTTCTCACCTTATAACTTTAATTGCCCAAGGGAAATGTGTTGTGGTGAAATTCTTATAATTTTTACTTGTGTACCTAATCTGATAAATCTGCAATTTCTTTCTGCAGACATTTGAAGTAATTAATTGAAGTGTGCAGAGACAGGGAAGGGTGATGAGGTCCGAGGGGTTACACAAGGGGTACTCTTTCACAAGTTCCCATTGTCTATATCATACCCTGTAGTGCAGTGGAATTCTTTCCCATATGAACTTTACAAGATTATATTTACTACTGGCTATGATTATTCACATCTTCTATATACTTGTGACTGTGAGACAACTCTCATGTGTTTATTTTAATTTATTTTGTAATGTCACGACTTTGCATTAGAAATGTATAAGGATAAATTTTGAAAGTTTGCTACTCATGCTTGTGAATGCATGCATTGACACTTGTAATTTATCCGTTTGTTTTCTTTGATCTGAATTAGAAATATATTCACATTGTTCTGTTGAACTTATGACTACTGAAAATGTCTCATACACATAATTTGAAACCATCTAGCTCTTGCCAATGCATCACCTCTTCTCACGGGCTATAGCCCCGCCACGTCAGCTTTTTCTCTCACTCTCACCCCACTCTCACGTCACTCTTACGGCACGGTGCCAGTGCACGGGCTATAGCCTCCACTATCACACCTCTCTCCTCCACGTCAGCATTTCTCTCTCATCCACGTCAACATTTATTTTGAAGATTAAAAACATTGCAAATAATGGAAAAAATTATTTTATTCAACTAAAATTGTACCGATTACATAATAATAAATAAAAATTACATAAAAATTAAAAAATTACATAATCTAGGATTGAGCCCACACATGCTTAATCAAATCATGCTGGAGCTGTGTATACATCGGCGAGTCCCTCATTTCGTTGTCCATCTGAATCCTGGCTGCTAGGCTTGGTGGTGCATTGGTATGTATTGGAGGGCCCACATTGGAAGCAACTGTCTCATAGATGTTCTCCAAATTGGTACCACGCTCATCGTCGATGATCATGTTGTGCAGAATGACACATGCACGCATGATCAACCCAAGAGTGCGCCTGGAGTAGGAGCGTCCGGGAACTGCTAAAATGTTGAACCTAGCCTTCAGCACTCCAAATGCACACTCGACATCTTTGCGCCAAGCTGATTGAGCAGCAGTGAACACACGATGCTTTTCACTTTGTGGAAGAGTAACACCCTTCATGAACACCGGCCAGGAGGGGTAAATGCCGTCGGCAAGGTAGTAAACCCTGTTGTACTCGTGTCCATTCACCGTGAAGTTCACTATGGGTGCTTCTCCTCTAAGCACATCCGTGAACAATGGCGACTGATTGAGCACATTGATGTCGTTGTTGGACCCGGCGACTCCAAAAAAAGCATGCTAGATCCAACGATCATACGACGCAACGACTTCTAAGATTATGGTAGGGTGTTTGATGTCTCCCCTTGTGAACTGACCGGCATGCGCAACTGGGCAGTTCCTCCACTGCCAATGCATGCAGTCGATGCTCCCTAGCATGCCCGGAAAGCCGCGCTCCTCGGCTTTCGCTAACAGACGCCGAGTATCCGCGACAGTAGGTCGACGGCAAAACTCTTCCCCGTAACAGTTGATGATGCCCTCACAGAATTCATCTAGACAGTCTGACGAAGTTTGTCTAGCTAACTTAAGCCACTCATCTATCGTATCAGCAGCGGCTCCGTAAGCTAACAGACGCAACGTCGCAGTACACTTTTGTAGGGGAGAAAAACCAGTACGGTTGAGAGCATCAGCTCTTTGGGTGAAATACGGAGAGTATTCACCCAATCTACCCACAATGCGTAGAAAAAGGGACCGTCTCATCCGATACCTTCGCCGGAAGAAGCTCGGAGGATAAGCGCAGTTGTCGGCGAAGTAGTCGTCGTAGAGCCGATCGTGGGCGCCCACACGATCACGCCTGATGAACTCTCGACGGCGTCGCGGCGGTCTTGGCACGACCATCGCCGCCTCGTACTCCGCCTGCATTGCGGCGAGCATCTCACCCTCCACTCCCTCGCTCGAATCGCCGCTGCTGGACGAAGATATGGCGTCGAGAGGGTGAAAATGAAGAGTGGAGAAGATGAATTTGGTGTGGAATGAGTGCAGCATATGAGGGGGTATTTATAGGAGGGATGAGATGAAAATTTCAGCTTTTTGGAATTTTTTTCGAATTTTTTGGGGCAGCAACGGTAACCCCCCAACGGCTAGCTGACGTGGACCAATCGGGGGGCGCCACGTCAGCTAGCCGTTGCCGCGTTGGCTCCCCCCAACGGCTCCCTCCTCTCGCCCCGTGCTCTCGCCCCCCTTCCATCGCGTCGCCCCCCTATCGCCCTCTCGCCCCCCCCTCTCGCCCCGCACCCCTCCTACCGCCCCACCAACGCGGGCGAAACCGCCGCCTCTCGCCTGCTCTCGCCGGGCGAGCCTGCCACCACCCGGCCCGCTCCTCTCGCCCCCCTCTCGCCTGCTGTCGCCCCGCGCGAGACGGTATCGCCGCCCTTGCCGCCTGCGTTGGCACCGGCCTAACATGCAAGAAGAGACCAGAGCTGAGTAACAGCAGAGCTCGGGGCTAGGCGACGAGGGCACTAAATGCGACCAACCGTGCAGATTCGTGGGTTGGGAAAATATGTGCACGCTACATAGCGTGGTCTATTGTTTGCTTTTTTTTTTGCGGGGAAGTGTGGTTTATTGTTTTCCGAAGTAAAAACATAGTGGCCATAGATGATGTGGGCACCATTAATCAGATGGGAGAAACGAAATAATTAACATTTAGATTAATGAATTTAAATATCGTATTGTATTTCCGTAGCAACGCACGGGCATTCAACTAGTTAGGTATAGTTATAGATACAATCTCTCTTGATGGTGTGATGGTACGTCCGTGGTACGTACTTACGTCGGCAGCTCGTGCGTCGCTTCTGAGCAAAAGTCGTAGCCGCTCCTCCCAAGATGATTCCGTGTCAAAGGCGATACGTATCAAGGTAGGAATCCGTGTGGGCCACAACTTTTGACTCTTTTATAATCCAATGAACACAAGCAGCAATCAAGTGAAAAAAAGTTATGTCGCGGGAAGACAAATTTATGACGGAGCGCAACAAGTTGAACCTTGATGGGCCGTCTTCTTCTTCAGGCGTCCCGTTGGAGAAGCTAGGTCGATGTCCATGGCCGCTGGGAAGCGTCTTCTGCGGCTGTCATCTCCAGCGTGCCTAGAGTTGAAGATGATGGGTGGCAGAAGACGTCGTGGTCACACATTGAGAATAGGAGGATGGCAGTGTTGTCAATGGCTGATCGCCAGAACCTCCCGACGTACTCCCCACGGCCCACGCCCCCGCGGCCGCGTCAACGGGTCTCCATTGGATTTCGGCGTGGGAAGGGTGGCACCATAGATCGGCGGAGATCGGGTTTGTCACTCCTCCCAAAACACCTCTTCATTTGCGCCGCCTCCACCTCCTCATCTACTCTCCGTAAAAACTGACTCGGGGCTGGGGGTTGGGCACGCCGACGCGCGGCGTGTCGAGCACGCTGTGTCCTCCATCCTTGCCGCTAATCTGAAGCTACCTGCAAGACAACCCCGACATGCTCCATTGCTGCCTCCAACTCAAGTAGTCCAAGATTGGAGCGGATTGGGATACCTAGCAGTGGAAGGAAGGGAGCAAGAGTGTATGGGGGAAAAGGGGGGTGGGCGGAGGGGACCAGGGAGATCGTGGGGGCGACATGGCGTTGTCTGCACCATGCATCAATGTTGATATTCAGAGGAGATATAAGACAGAGTTTTCTGCTTCCCTATACAACTCGACAACCACCCTCATCCAGCCAAGCAGCATCTCGATGTTAACAGGCAGGTGTTGAGGCAGCAGATCTACATCGGTGGTGTGGCTCGTCCGTACAAGCAAACCGTTGATGTGGATGACCAGCTAGAGAAGAAGGATGGGGGCAGGTTTGACACAAGGATGTGGACGACCTGCTATACAACTCGACAACAGGCAATCAAACACAGGAATTCTGAACTATGGAGCTGACCGGTCCACAAGCCGACCTATGATCTTGCCCCTACTGCCTGACAACTGCTCTTTCAGCTATTCATTTTTCACCGCCGTATATTAGAGCTGGGCCAAACACACACATGCATTATGAACTATGGAAATAGTTTGATTAGTTGTAATGTACAGTCTTTAAGCACCGAAAAAATAGAACCGGACCAAAAAAAAACTAATTCAATGGTGTTTGTTTTCGCAGATAAAATCATTTTATTTTCTTTGGACCATCGGAAATCTCACTAAAAATATTCAAGCATAATTCAAGGGGATCTTTTTATGTTCAATAAGAAATAATAATTAATGATGTATAAAAGAGTAGACCAATTTCTAAAAAAATTAAAATCAAATAAGCTACGCAAATTTAACTTCCCAAAAGTTGATTTCGTCCATTCCTATTGCAACGCACGGGCAGATTTGCTAGTAATATTATAGTGCTCTTTGTTGCAATTTCAACGATCCCAAGATCATCAAAAACGGAGTTCGTATGCAAAAGATATGAAGTTTTCATTATGAATGATTTTTCGTAAGCTCGGAGGCCGGCCTAGGCCGGGTTTAGGCCGACCGGTTCTGTTAGATAGCCGTCCTAGGCCGGCCCCAGTACGGTCCTAGGCTGGGACGCGCAAAGAGGCCAGGCCTAGGTCGGGGCACCCAGTTTTTCCCAACGGGAAGAATTCGTGGAGACCTATTTAAGGGCTCTTCTTCTCCATTGGTTCCCCACTTCTCAAGCAAGTTTTCCCCCACCATTGTTGACCTCTTGAAGCTTGTTTTCTCTCTATTCCTCCATGATTCTTTCCTCCAATTAGAGGGAAAGAGAGAGGAGATCTAGATCTATCTTTCCACCAATCCATCTCTCCTCTTAGTGAGGGAAAGCCTTTGGGGTCTAGATCTTGTGGATTTATTTGTTGAGTTCTTCCTTGTTTTTCATCACTTCTCCCCCCATAGCATTTGTTGCTTTCGTGGGATTTTAGAGTGAAGTATTTCAGCACTTCGTGTGTTCTTGCCATTGCATATGTTGCATCGTTTTGAGTTCTCTACGAGGATTCTTTCGAGTGAAAAGTTGTGAAACTTGTTACTCTTGGGTTCTTGGAGTGCCCTTGAGCTTTTCCTCTTGGGTACTTGGAGTGCCCTAGACGATTGTTGTTGTCTCGGAGTTTTGGTGGCTCCGGACCTTGTTGTCCCAGAGTTTTGGTGGCTCAGGACCTTTTTGCTATCTTGGAGTTTCGGTGGCTCACGGGATATTGTTGGGAGCCTCCAGTTGAGTTGTGGAGATTGCCCCAACCTTGTACGGGATCGGTGACCGCCCTCAAAGGTCCCATAGTGGATCGTGGCACTCCGCGTTCGTGGAGACGCGAGGAGAATAAGGTGAGCCATTGGGTGCTTGGATCATTGTGACTCCATACCTCTCTAATAGAGATTAGCTTCGATTGGAAAGTGAACTTCGGGATAAATCATCATCTCCACTTCTCTCGGTTATTTCTATACCCAATCTCTTTACTTATGCAATTTATTTAGTGATAGTCATCGAGTTTGAAGTAACATATCTTTCAATCACATAGTTGTTTGAATTGTTTAGCATAAGTTGTTGGTGCACATAGTTGTTTGAATTGTTTAGCATAGGAAAGTGAACCTATTTTGTTTAGGTTTTGGCTTGATAAATTAAACGCTAGTTTTATTCCGCATTTATTCAAGTCTTAACCATAATTATTTTTAAACGCCTATCCCCCCCCCTCTAGGTGACATCCGTGTCCTTTCAATTGGTATCAGAGTCGGGTCTCTCTTCATAGGGTTTCACAACCTAGAGAGTAAAGATGACGGCTAGGGGATTAGTGCATAATGACACTTTTATATTCAATGACACAAATTATGATACTTGTAAAATTAGTATGCTTAATATTTTTTAAGGATATGGGTCCAAATATAGAGCAAATTGTAAATATGGGTTTTTCTTCTCCAATGGGCCTTGGTTGCTCTTTAAAGGATGAGAAAAACTTATATCTCAATACTCAAGCTACTAATGTGTTTTTCAAATATTTGAGCATTGTAGTTCTTGAGTCAATTAGGCCATCTTGGAAAGCTCATGAGATATGGACCAAGCTTGAAGATAAATATAACGTGTATAAAAGTTGTGGGAATGATTATTCTCCCTCCACCTCCAGGAGTGATGAGTTATCAACTACTTCTACTTCACCAACATGTGGCAAGCCATGACATATGATATAGTGAGTAGTGACAAAAATTGCACTCTTGATAGTAAGCTTATTGTTGATGATTCTTCATCTCTATCGTATTGCAATACTTTGTCGATGGACTTAAACACATCTAGCACCCAAAATGATTTACATGATTTTGTTGATAGTCCATGCATATCATGTACAAATTCATTGACTAGATATTATGATGATATGCTTGATACATCTTGTTGCCATAGTAAAAATGGTTGTATTTCCTCTAGTCCTTGTGTTACTAACCATGTAGAAGAAACTCAACATTCCATGAAACAAGATGTGGGTTTAAGTGGTGCTTCAAGTAATGGTTCATCATCATCTACCACATCTCACTTATGCCTTATGGTTAAAGGTTCAAAGGTAGCTCCTACTTTAAACACCAATGTATCTAGTGATTATGATGATTATGATGGTGATGATGATGATGATGATGACGATGATAATGGCAATGATTCGTTAATGGAGAAAGGTAAAATGATTCATAATATCCTTTATGAGGATAAAGATGCTTGTGCAAATTTCCTAGAAATCATTAGAGCATTTGATAGGCGCAATATCGCCATTAAGGATTTGCAAGCATGCATTGACGCGTGTTATAGCCGCGAGCGTGATTATTCCAATGAAATTGCAGAACTAAAGGAAGATCTTGTAGAAGAACAAACCACCAATGAATCTCTTGAAGATAATTTTACTCTAGAGTTATCAAAAGTAAAGTACTCTCGTGATAGAAATCTTGAGGTGGTTAATTTTCTTAAAACTAAAAATGATGAGCTAAAAGTTGCACATGCTCAACTAAAAGTCTCATATTCAAAAGAGCTTGCCAAGTTTCCTTCTTCTATTTCTATTAATAATGATGCTTGTGCTACTAACTCTATTTCTTGTGAAGCATCGGCATTGAAGGAGAATGTTGAGCTAAGGGCTCAACTTGAGTTGATAACTAGCAATTATGGGAAATTGGAAGAAAGTCATGAAAAGCTCTTAAGATCTCATGAGGATCTTTTAGTATCACATGATAAGCTAAAGTTAGCTCATGAGGCTATTATTACCAAGGTGATATCTTGTGATCCTCATGTGGACATTAGCACAAACTCTACTCGAAATTCTATTTTCCCTTGTGCTAGTCCTAGTAATTCATTCACTCATAATATCTCTACATCTTGTGATGAATTTCTTTCCATGCCTTATTGCTCCAACAATGAATCATCTACTTCCTCTATTACTTGTGTTCCTACTAACCATGTAGAGTAAATAAAAGAGCTCAAGGTCCAAGTAACTTCTTTGAAGAAATACTTGGAAAAGTGTCATGGGAAGTACGCACTTGACAACATGTTGAGTGTGCAAAGATTGCCCAATGACAAGAGTGGACTTGGATTCAACTCCAATAGTAACAAGAAGTCCAATATCAAGAATGAGCATACCTCAACAAGAACAAGGGCAAAGAACAAGTGAAGAATTTGGCCAAGATTGTTTGCTTCAAGTGCAACGTTTAAGGGCGCCATGTTAGATCTTGCCCTATAAAGAAGAAACATCTTAGTGAGAAGCAACAAGGGAAATGTCGTGGGAAAGTCACGGCAGATGTTACCGGTGGTAACTTGGATTGGGGTGATTCGACTTTGGTGTCTGGGAGAGGGTTTAGCCCAGGTTGAGCATTAGCTGAAATCATACTAATTGGCGATCTAGAGGCTCGAACTGCAATGTCGCCGAGACTCCAATCTAGGGTTACAAAAGGCTTTATCTCGTATAACTAGAATACTCGAATCCTTCTATTCTCTCTCTCGATCTGTCTCTATGCCCTAGAAGACGGTTTATATATAATACCCGGTTTTCTGGCTTTCCTTACAAGATACATCTGGAATCCTATTCGGGGTCTACAGGTAACCCTAAATTACTTCCCGTGACCCCCAAGTCATGGATCCCAGGTTTACACCGCCTTTCAGGTCTTCTAGAACTCCTCTTTCCCTGAGCCGGGTTACCAATACAAACGCAGGCCCATTAGCGACACCCGGCCCAGCATCACATTACAAGGTCTCGCATAGATTCCTTCCTGCCGGGTCCTATCCCCATGCATGGCCCTGCCGGGTTATCATCCCCCCAACAGTAGTCCCCAGAATAGCTTGGGCATCTTGATTGGCGCGCTCTCCTCGTAGCTTCAAACCTCTGAGCCAACCATGAAGCGCATGTTATTCCCTGCAAAACAATAAACATTTACATATACAATGCTACAAGTTAGATTGCTTTAACCATAGCCAGGCCGGCTCTTTCGGCGGTCCATATGATAACCCCATCATCTCACTAAGCCGAATATCATCTCTTGGATCAACTCTCCATAACAAACATTTCATAACCCGGCTTTCATACTCTTCACAAGCTAGTCCGATTAACAATCTTGAGTCCGGCTCTTTTAGCGGTCATTTGTAACTCGGCTGCCTGACAATAACTCCCAAGATCCTATTCCCGTAATCGACGGGCCGAGTATATCTTTCCGCAAATTTCTCCATCTTACCCTTTGGCATTCTAGGGTTTTCACCGCGCCTATAAATATAGGGCCCGGGGTGACGAAGGGATGGACCTTGGACCCTACGAGTAAGGATACCCCGGTCCTAGGCCCAAGGTTAAAGCCCAAGAAGGGAAGCCTTTGGAGTATTCTGGAAGGCCCACTTGAAGCCCACCCACAATGCCTTGTGGGCTAAAATAGGAAACTTGTAACCGACATAGGGTTAGAGTTCGAGTCCTCCCCGGGTAGGGTTTGAGACCTAGCCATCTATATAAGGCCAGGAGAACCACCGGAAGAGGACCAAGCAATACTGCACCACCAAAGCCTTGAGCTCGAGATCGTACTCTCGACTTGAGCAACCACCATTGTAATCGATCTATTCGATAATACAGATCGACAGAGGCAGGAGTAAGGGTTTTACCTCTACGAGGGCCCCGAACCTGGGTAAATCGTGCCCCCTGTCTAGACGATGATTGTCACCAGCGCTCATGGGTTCTCCTATTCGAAACCCTATGGGTTCACCCGAGGGATTTGTTGAGTCACAGATTCGACAATTGGCGCCGTCCGTGGGGACAACGGGCGCTGGATCTCCGGCATCTTCGGCTTCATCATCCAACTCACGTTGGAAACCTTCGACTTCGACTCCGACCAACCCTACTCGGATCGGATCTGTCGTGATCACCCCTCACTCGCCGGAATCACGCCCGGTATTCAGCAATCTGGAGAAGAGCGTCACCTTGACGTTTGGAAGCTTGAAGTTCTACACCAACAAGGACGGAATCCTCCACTTCCCTGAAGAATCAGGATCTGAGTCAGGAGCCATAGACTCGCGACCTTACCTGGAGAAAAGTGGCGAGTCCCTCCGCTTCAACTCCAGCAACTACCATACCCTCTCGACAGAGGAACCCTCTCGAGTCCAGAAAGCTTTCCGAGCTACGCCTAGGACTCACGAGCCACGACTGGCTCAGGTCTGCATGGCAGGATCGGAACAACCCCTAGAAAGAGAAAACAGCGCGGAAGAACGCGCCGCAATCAGAGTCTCACGTGAAGCTTGGGATCGAGCAAAAGAGGCCATCCGAACGAGCAAGCCACCTGCGGCCACTGCCCCACACGAAGACATGGTCGCCTACCACTATCACATAGTGAGAGCGGCCATTGTGATTAAAGAAGCTCGGATAGATCTAGATCGACGGAGAAGATTGGCGGATGAATCAAGTCAGCGCCGAGCTGTCCCTAACACCTTCCGTCGGAACCCGACCCGCAAGGAAGGGACACGCATCAAGAACGGCGACCATGGACGCCGAGTCTTTAGGCGCGATCAGCAGATCACTCGGACCTTCCCTTATGCGAGTTGACGAGGAAGGAACGTTATTCCGCAAACTCCTGTTGCCGCGGTCTTAGCCGCAGCAACCTACATGGAAATGAATGAGCCGGGGGAAAACGACCCTCGAGTGGAACAATTCAAGCAAGTTCGGAAGGGATTAGGCATGGCAGCTGCAAGGCTTGCCTCCTATGATCGCGGGAAGGCTGCCAAACAGCTGGAGAAGGAGAAGGAAAAGGAGAAGGAGGCATCACGCAAGCATAGGAGCGCTTCACCCAGAAGAGACAAATCACCTCGCCGTGGTCGAGGAAAAGAAGCCCGGCGACGCGATGATAGTCGAAGCACCAGCGAAGGTAGCCCGAGAAATAAAAGCTCGCGACATCACAGCAGCGGCTCGCGAAAACGCAGCAAGGAGCCAAGGAAGGAAACTGATTGCGACCAACCAGGATACAACGCGCGGTCAGATATCGCGCAAAACAGGGTGGACAAGGCGAGAGCAGCAAGGAACCGCGCGCGCTCCTCGTCCGGTTCTTCGGACGACGAGACCTGCGGCGCGTTGTGCTTTATCCGCAGTATCCGCGAAGCGCCTCTACCCAGGAGATTCAAGCTCAGCACAGAAGTAACAAAACACGATGGTTCACTCGAACCTTCGTCGTGGCTAAACGATTACCTCACGGCAGTAAAATGCCAACGTGGGAACAAGAACACAGCTATGCAGTACCTCAACCTACACTTGGTTGGAGCGGCACGTAGCTGGCTGGAAGCAAGACCGAAATCCTGCTACGCATCATGGGACGATCTGCACTTCGATTTTTGAAAAAACTTCCAGGCCACCTACAAGAGACCAGCAACCATCGAAGAACTGCGAGCCTGCAAACAGAAGAGCGGCGAGTCCACTCGCGAGTACATCCAGCGATGGACCATGCTCAGGAACACTGCAGGAAACATCTCAGAGGAAGTAGCGGTTGACGCCTTCGCAAAAGGCGCCCGACGAACTGCCTTCAGAGAAGAACTGGGATGAGCCGCACCCAAGACTATTGGGGAGCTGATGATCATAGCCGACAGATGGGCTAATGGAGAAGACTCAGTGCGCAACGAGAGGACATCGTCGCCCGCACCCGAGGACGACCGCCATGGTCGAAAGAAAAGAAGGAAATACTACGATCACGACGATCGGGAAGAGATGGTAGCGTCAGAATTCACGTGAAACCACGATAGTGGGCGCCGTGGAAGTCGCGAATGGAAACCAAAGGCTAAAGACAAAACTCCCGAGGAGGACCTTGACGCATACTGCTCGCTACATCTATTTACAGATAAGCGCACGGGCAAAACTAAGGCAACACACCTCCTCAAGGATTGCCGGAAATTCATCGACATCCATGAGGCCTTCTCGAAGAAAAGTAGATCAGCGGCTAGTAAAAGTTACCCGCCACTTCCAGGAGGAGGACACCAAGGATTCGAGCTGCCACAACCCCTACCTCCACCAGGAAATCCGAACATGGCGCTAGCCGCACTACCTGCGCCACCCGTACCAAACGCCCGAGCTAACGCGTTCCCGAACCCGGCTGGACAGTTAGGGATGATACAAAAAGTCTGCCCATCCCGCAGAGCTCAGAAGACAAATACACGGCAGTTATGCATGGCTGTGCAAACGCTGCCAACAAGACCCGAGTACCTAAAGAAGGCGGACCAATCGATCACCTTCTCCATGGCAGACCACCCCTGCGAGTCTATCGACCAGGACACACCGCACTAGTAATCCAAGCGCAGATTGGTAATTACGAGCTGGCTCGCGTATTTATGGACGGAGGCAGCGGCATCAACATCATCTACGTGGATACGCTCCGTCGGATGACCAGGAACCTGGAGGGGCTTGCAGAATAAGAAACATCCTTCCACGGGATAGTTCCAGGAAAGGCGATCCGTCCACTCGGAACAATCTATCTAGAGGTGGTGTTGGGCAATCGACGCAATTACAGAAGAGAATTCCTCGACTTTGAAGTAGTCGACTGGCCCTCACAGTACCACGCCATTCTTGGTCGAACAGCGTTCGCAAGATTCATGGCAGTACCACATTATGCATACCTGAAGCTCAAGCTACCCGGGGAATATGGTGTAGTCACCATCGACGGAGATTTCCAGAGGTCCAACAAGTGCGACATCGAGTTCAACGAGATCGCAAAATCTTTCGGGATGCAAGAAGAACTACAGGAGATAGCAAAGACCTCGGACCACTCCGTGATGCCCCTGACAAAGAAAAACACACCAGGGTTAGAATTCAGTGCCAACAGCGACACTCGAAAACATCAAGTGCACCCGACAGATTCTGCGAAAACGGCGATGGTCTCAACTACCCTCTCGCCAGCATAGGAAAGCGTGCTCGTCGAACTCCTCAGTGAGTACTGGGAAATTTTTGCCTGACAACCCTTAGATATGCCAGGAATACCCAGGGAGTTCGCCGAGCACTCACTCGAAGTATACAAAGACACAAAGCCCATCAAGCAGACCACTCAACGGTTCTCAGAACCCAAGCAGAAAGCGCTTGGAGAAGAAGTAAACAGATTGCTAGCAGCAAAATTCATCAGGGAGATCAAAATATCCACTTGGTTAGCAAACCCAGTGCTAGTCCCAAAGAAGAACACCAACATCCTTCGAGTGTGCATTGACTACACGTTGCTGAATAAGCATTGTCCCCAGGATAACTTTCCCCTCCCACGAATCGACCAGATCGTGGACTCCACCGCAGGCTGCCAACGCCTCTCGTTTCTAGACGCCTACTCGGGATACAATGAGATCCAGATGAAGAAGGAAGACGAGGAGAAGACATCATTCATCACACCTCACGGTGTATACTGCTACACGACAATGCCCTTCGGGCTCAAGAACGCAGGCGCAACATATCAGCGCTACATGCAAAAATGCCTCGCCAAGCTCATTGGCAAGAACGTACAAGTATACGTTGACGATGAAGGGGTCGTTGCATAGAAAACAAAAATTTTCCTACGCGAGAGACACCCGAAAGGCCAAGATCTAATCTAGGAGACGAAGTGCAACGGGCAACAAAAGGGTTAAGGAGAACACATACCCTCGAAGACTCAAAGTGGTACGAGATCAAATCTCGTTGTTGGAGTAGTCGTACTCACACCGATCCGATAGCGAGAAGATGGGCACCGCAATCCGGCGGTGCATCCGTGATCGGTCACACGTACGGTTGATGATGACCTCCGTTCCCTCGATCCAGCGGGGCGCGGAAGTAGAGGATCCCTCAGAACTCCAGCAGCACGACGGCGTGGTGGTGAAGAAGAATCCCACGGTCAGGGCTTCTCCAAGCCGGAGACCATGAAATGGAGCAGCGGGTGGAGGGAAAGGGAAGTGGCCAAGTGTGTGAAGGAGGGAGAGCTCTCACCCTCCTTTTATAGGAGAGGGGGGAGGCAGCCCAAGGGGGGTGCGGCCAGCCCATGGGTGTGCCCCCACCTCTTCCCTCATCATGTGAGTGGACACTCCACTCACACCCACTCATTTCCCCATTATTTCCCACTTGGAAAATCCAAAGGTTTTCTTTTAATAAATAAATAAAACCTTTTTATTTATTTATTTCAGCATTTGTTAATTCTATTAAAAAACTTTTGCATATAGCACCTCGAATCATTTGTTAATTCTATTAACAACCATTCGACGAAAAACCCCTTGAACTATTTCAATTTTCCCCGAAACAATTTCGGTGCTGCCCAAAATATTCTTCGATATTCCGTATCCTCTCAAACGCGTCATCGAACCTTAAGTGTGTCACCCTACGGTTCGCGAATAAGATAGACATGATCGAGACTCCTCTCCGATCAATAATCAACAGCGGGATCTGGAGATCCGTGATGACTCCTATATATTCAACGATGACTCTCGTGATCGTGTGAACCAACAACGCCGTGAACTATTCCCTTTGTCTCGCGATATTTTACTTGTCCGAGATTCGATCATTGGTATCAACCATACCTTGTTCAATCTTGTTACCGATAAGTACTCTTTTCTCGTTCCCGTGATATAACATCCTTTGTGATCATATCACGTGCTTGCAAGCGGTTTCGATGTGATATCACCGAGAGGGCCCAGAGTATATCTCTCCGTCATTTGGATGGACAAATCCCACTCTTGATCCATGATCCTCAACTAATACTTTCCGAATAATTAACGACACCTTTATAGTCACCCTGTTACGGTGTAACGTTTGATGCCATCAAAGCACTCTTCCGGTATCAGCGATTGACATGATCTCATGGTCTAAGGAATAAGTTACTTCGTATGTTTGATATAACAATGTAAACTAAATGACTTGATCGCATTGCTATATTCTCTTTGGGTATATGTTCATCACATCATTCTTCTAATGACATGACCCTGTTATTAATAACATCCAATGTTCATGATCAGGAAACCTTGATCATCTATTAATCAACGAGCTAGTTAAAAGAGAGGCTTTACTAGGAACCATTGTTTGTTTATTAAGCACACATGTATCAACGTTTCCGGTTAATACAATTCTAGCATGAGAAATAAACATTCATCATAAACTAGGAATAAGATAATAACCATTTTATTATTGCCTCTCGGGCATATTCCCTTCAGTCTCCCACTTGAACTAGAGTCAATAATCTAGTCTGTAAGCACTTTAACACATATGGCGTACCAGTGTTATTACCATGCTTCGCATGCGGTAAACATCATCAAAAAGATCTGAACTGTTCAGGTCCTATTGTATTTGCATGTTCTTTGCGTCTACACGCATCACTCATTCTCTAATGAGATGGCTTTGTATATATATGGTCAATTGGTGAAAACTTAATTCCTCAGCTTAAACTGATGTCACTAACATTGTGAAAATGTAGCTTCATAGTGTTAGCATTCTTGGAAACTCACCAAGTTCCGGTGATACCTTAATTCCTCAGCTTAAACTGATGTTACTAACATTGTGAAAATGTAGCTTCATAGTTTCAGCATTCTTGGAAATTCACCAAGTTCAGTAAAGAACTCCTTGACAAAAAATACTCTTATAATCAGTTGTTAACACAACGATATCCTTTAGCCTTTGTTATAGTATCTGTCACAATATTTTAATTTTGAAACTCTTTCAAATCCAGCATGGAACTTTCTTCCATCCTATTGTGCTACCCTTCATCACATATTTTAATTGAGATAAAATTGCTTGAATAAATGACAAGACTATTAGTGTAACATATTACAACTAATATTTTGTCATTACTATATAGGAAAACATATCCTTAGCATTTCTAAAATGACACAAGGATCTCTCCCACTGTTGTCTAATCATCATATGAATTATCCTACTATAACATTTTATAGTATAGGACTCATCTGGTTGTGTACATAGCATGGAAACATGACTTAGAAATCTCAATTTCAATGATGCTCATCATGTGTCAAAACACATGAATCTTGCTCAATTATTTTCCATGTGACAAGAACTCCTTCTTGTTATTTTCATATTTACTTACTTCAATATTTCATCTATGTAATTTGTCTTCAATCATATCAGGTGCATCAATCCATCTTTTATAGATATCGATGCCCAATATCTTCTAAGCCTTTCATCAATATGAAATCGAAAATATTAACCGTGTTAATTTAAAATACATATTTTCCAATCAACCATATGTCATCTACATAAAGTATTGGAAATATGTCATAGCGCTCCCACTTAATTTCTTGTAACTCTACAAGCATATTTATCATTCATGATGGAACTAAACTCTTTTGATAACTTCATTAAGCTAAAGATTTCAACTTCGCTATGCTCACTTCAACCATTGAAGTGTGCATGCCTTTATAGCAACCTTTTGAATTTTACAAAACTCTCAGACTGTGTCAAGTACACATCCTTGATCAAGCTTACTCGAGAGGAGAGTTGGTTTTGTTATTCAACTGCCATATCATAATATGTAACTTTTTGCTAGAACTATCCGCAAAGACTAAAGCATCACTACGGAAGATCGAAATCTTGTAGTAGTCAACTCTTTGAAGTTCGTCGAAAACAACTTTTCGATAAGTATCCATGTCTTTGTCGCTATATAGACCCTTTTGCTATCGTTAGGCATCATGCCTATTGAAAGGACTACCAAGTCACATACTTGATATTCATACAAGGATATTATGGCGGATATAATGACTCATAGTCAATTTTACGAAGTCAGGGCCCATCATTTGTTTCCTTTATAAGGTCCAGGTCCTTTTGTTGTCAAAACAACACTTTACACTTAAACCACAAGTTGTTCTAAGTACAAAGTTTTTGGACTTTTCTGGTACAGTTCGCAAACTCATTTGAAGTATCTACAACATTTGTAGTGTCTTCTACTTAGTCAAAATAGTAAACCCCGGAACAACTTCCAGTGCTGCGCTACTCTTGACATGATAACGAAGATTCTCTAATCTCGTTGAGTTTGTACTGTGCTCCCACTCACTTGTTTCGCAAGAACTACTTTCTCGAGAAATCAACCCTTTCTGACAAACAACATTTGTCTTTTGGTTCGGTGATAGGAGAAATACCCAATGTTTTATTTGGGATAACCTTATAAACATATATTTATCCTATTTTCGTTGTAAACATTTTACACATGCTATGCATACACAAACTTAAGAAAAATGACAATTCGGGTCATTACCCAAACCGTATCTTATATGTTGTCAATTTCAACGGATCATGATGGTGCTCTTTTCAGTGTAAAAGCGGCTGTCCTTAATGTATAAACTACAAAATTATAATGGCAATTTTATTAATCTTACCATGTCAAACAAGGTTTGGTTTTGTCTTTTGAATACTCCAATCTAATGTGGGGTATTCGAGAAGTATAAGTTGTAGAACAATTCTGCAACTTCTCAGATGTTTTGCTAAACTTGTAACTCAAACTTTATACTTTATGATCCAATCATAAATACTTGATTATCTTGTTACATTGATTTTAACTTCATATTAACAACCTTTT
The DNA here is from genome assembly GCA_028641055.1 of Alopecurus myosuroides. Taxonomy (NCBI): domain Eukaryota; kingdom Viridiplantae; phylum Streptophyta; class Magnoliopsida; order Poales; family Poaceae; genus Alopecurus; species Alopecurus myosuroides. The sequence goes on from CM054062.1 coordinate 8,430,043, forward strand.
GAACCAATTCAAAATTTCAAACTCCTATCCCTTTAAATAAATATACTCACATATCTACTCAAGTCATCGACATAATTTTATGAAGGAAAAATTAATCGACCATACATGACTACACATAATGGACTATATACATCAATATGTATAATCTCCACTAAATTAGTCGTCCATTCTACTTTGGCCTAAGAACGGAATTCTAGTCATCTTTTGGAAGAGGTCTCACAAGCGTCAATAAAATGACTCCGGAAGTCCATCAATATGGAGTTCCTTCATGTTTTCCTTTCCGATATGAACTATAATGGTGGTGTCACAATTTAAGTGAAAATCTTTTACGTCTTGCAACGTTTAGCATTCAGTCTTATAGATGTTTACTTTACCAACATGATTTATATTAACATATCCATCAATTATGGAATATGGTCATCGTTTGAACAATCTCATTTGTTCTCACAAAAGACTAGAACAAAATAAAAACTTATTAAGTTCTTAAAATAAATCTTGAATGTTTGGTTCGATACTACAATGAACACAATAACACTTTATTTATGTTCTTGTCATAATCGATTCCACATCTATTACTAGTTCCTTTTAGGCCCTTGTATTTCTTGCATTGCGTTGCTTTGTATGACAACTCATACCAACCAATGTGGTATCAAAATACCCAAAAATACTTTGTTAACTAGTAATACATCTATAACTGTATATCAAGCATATACTCCTGAGTTGGACTTTTCCAGTTATCTTCTTTTCTGCCATATATCTATTTGTAATTCTATTTTCAATATTCCCTTTCCTTTACAGAAGAATCATTCAACATCAAACAATGCTAGTCGTACTAGCTCATTTTCTTTGGCGTGTTAGTCATATACTATCACCCATTGAGTCACACTTTGAGTTTGATTGTTCTACTAATATCACCATATTAATAGCATTCTTCTACATTCCACTCTTAGCAATTTCCAAGTAAGGTAAACTACTTTACCCATACTTCTAATCCATCCCATCATAACAATTTTATGATTAAGCTACTATAGCTCAAAGGAGGGGATTAAGAGGATAATTTTTAGCGCCCAACTTCTTGGAATATTCAAACGCCTAGCGTCTTCAATCATTGCATATATTCAGATAATATAAGCAAACATTGTCACGCTAAATTTGCATATATTCAGATAATATAAGCAAACATTGTCACGGTAAATTATACTCAGTCATGTTGCCACAAATAAGTTTCTAGATATCAATATATCTTTCACTTGACTGTTTCTGAAAACAACTCTTTTCAGTTCCTAAATCACCTTGATCAACAAAACATTCTTTTGAAGATAAAGTAATAAGGAAGCAATCATGACTCTGGATTCTAAGTAGGAATTGGTTGCTCTCTAGATCAATCAATCATTAATCACATGGAGTTAGGTAGGAAATACCGAATATCTACAATAGGATTCAATTTTAAATTTCACTAATACGGTACCAATCTTAAATGGTATTTACCAGATCATAACAGTTATATCTCAATTAACAATCTAAGTGTAAGGTAGTTATGTGGATGCCAATGAATACTACAATTTGTGCAAATTCACTTTGATTTGTTGTTCATGATAAATAAGTTCAAGTTAATTCAAAAATTAAACCATGAACTCCCACTCAAAAACAACATCCCTCTTAGTCGTTTTTAGTGATTACACGAACCAAATTCACTACACCAAAACCGATCATCACGTGAGACGATGTAGTTTCAAAGGGGAACATCGACATGTTCATCATATCATGCATATGACTCATGCTTTACCTTTCGGTTACGTGTTCCGATGCCATGTCTGTACATGCTAGGCTCGCCAAGTAGAACCGTAGTATTGCGTGTGTTTCAAGGCCATGTCTGTATATGCTAGGCTTGAAAACACCCGTTGTATGCGAACGTTGAGTCTGTCACACCCGATCATCACGTGGTGTCTCGAAACGACGAACTTTCTTAACGGTGCATACTTAAGGAAGAACACATTATTATCTTGATATTAAGTGAGAGGGATCATCTTATAATGCTACCGTCGCTATCTAAGCAAAACAAGATGCATGAAAGGATTAACATCACAAACATCACATGTAAGGATAACGTGATATGATATGATCCTCCTTGCACTTGATCTCCATCATGTGCATCATGGTATGATCTCCATCATTCCACCGGCGTGGTACCAAGTACCATGGCACCCCAATCTTGATTGTCCATCAATAAGAAGACAATCATATGGATACCTTCCGGTATATCAATAATTTACAAAATAGATCATCTCATAATCAAATTTGTAATATTGACCATATCACATCACATGCCCAACAAAAACTAGTTAGACGCCTCTAATTTATTTTTGCATATTTTACGTGGCTTAGGGCTTTCGATGATAGAACCGTTCATACCTACGAACATCAACCACAACGTTGATAAACACATTTTTAACAACCCTTCGTAGATTAGATCTTAACTATAGTAGGAGAAACAGACACCCGCAAGCCACTTATGCAATACAAGCTGCATGTCAGTTGTGGAACAAGTCTCATGTACGTGGACATGTAAGGTTAGTCCGGGCCGCTTCATCCCACTATGCCACTAAGATCATTAAATAATCAAGGAGGTAATAACATGATCATCAACGCCCACATACACCTATGTGTTCTACCCGTACAAAACATCTACGCATAGATCCGGCTCTGATACCACTGAAGGGGTCGTTGCATAGAAAACAAAAATTTTCCTACGCGAAAGACACCCGAAAGGCCAAGATATAATCTAGGAGACGAAGTGCAACGGGCAACAAAAGGGTTAAGGAGAACACATACCCTCGAAGACTCAAAGTGGTACGAGATCAAATCTCGTTGTTGGCGTAGTCGTACTCACACCAATCCGATAGCGAGAAGATGGGCACCGCAATCCGGCGGTGCATCCGTGATCGGTCACACGTACGGTTGATGACGACCTCCGTTCCCTCGATCCAGCGGGGCGCGGAAGTAGAGGATCCCTCGGAACTCCAGCAGCACGACGGCTTGGTGGTGAAGAAGAATCCCACGTTCAGGGCTTCGCCAAGCTGGAGACCATGAAATGGAGCAGCGGGTGGAGGGAAAGGGAAGTGGCCAAGTGTGTGAAGGAGGGAGAGCTCTCACCCTCCTTTTATAGGAGAGGGGGGAGGCAGCTCAAGGGGGGTGCGGCCAGCCCATGGGTGTGCCCCCCACCTCTTCCCTCATCATGTGAGTGGACACTCCACTCACACCCACTCATTTCCCCATTATTTCCCACTTGGAAAATCCAAAGGTTTTCTTTTAATAAATAAATAAAACCTTTTTATTTCTTTATTTCAGCATTTGTTAATTCTATTAACAAACTTTTGCATATAGCACCTCGAATCATTTGTTAATTCTATTAACAACCATTCGACGAAAAACCCCTTGAACTATTTCAATTTTCCCCGAAACAATTTCGGTGCTGCCCAAAATATTCTTCGATATTCCGTATCCTCTCAAACGCGTCATCGAACCTTAAGTGTGTCACCCTACGGTTCGCGAATAAGATAGACATGATCGAGACTCCTCTCCGATCAATAATCAACAGCGGGATCTGGAGATCCGTGATGACTCCTATATATTCAACGATGACTCTCGTGATCGTGTGAACCAACAACGCCGTGAACTATTCCCTTTGTCTCGCGATATTTTACTTGTCCGAGATTCGATCATTGGTATCAACCATACCTTGTTCAATCTTGTTACCGATAAGTACTCTTTTCTCGTTCCCGTGATATAACATCCTTTGTGATCATATCACGTGCTTGCAAGCGGTTTCGATGTGATATCACCGAGAGGGCCCAGAGTATATCTCTCCGTCATTTGGATGGACAAATCCCACTCTTGATCCATGATCCTCAACTAATACTTTCCGAATACTTAACGACACCTTTATAGTCACCCTGTTACGGTGTGACGTTTGATGCCATCAAAGCACTCTTCCGGTATCAGCGATTGACATGATCTCATGGTCTAAGGAATAAGTTACTTCGTATGTTTGATATAACAATGTAAACTAAATGACTTGATCGCATTGCTATATTCTCTTTGGGTATATGTTCATCACATCATTCTTCTAATGACATGACCCTGTTATTAATAACATCCAATGTTCACTATCAGGAAACCTTGATCATCTATTAATCAACGAGCTAGTTAAAAGAGAGGCTTTACTAGGAACCATTGTTTGTTTATTAAGCACACATGTATCAACGTTTCCGGTTAATACAATTTTAGCATGAGAAATAAACATTCATCATAAACAAGGAATAAGATAATAACCATTTTATTATTGCCTCTCGGGCATATTCCCTTCAGACGATATCGTCATCAAGACTCGAGTGGAGGATACACTCCTCGAGGATATCAGAGAAACATTTGACGCTCTAAACGCATATAGGATTAAGCTCAACCCGACAAAATGCGTCTTCGGCGTCCCAGCAGGGCAACTTCTCGGGTACCTGGTATCCGCCAGAGGAATAGAAGCCAACCCGGAGAAGATACAAGCAATCTTGACAACGAAGGAGCCCACCAATCTATGCGGAGTCCAACAGCTCGCAGGGCGACTAGCCGCCTTGAGAAGATTTATCGCGCGATTGGGCGAGCAGGCGTTACCCTTCTACAAGCTGTTGAAGAAGACGGATATGTTCGAGTGGACAACAGAAGCTAAGCAGGCATTCGCAGACCTGAAACGATCCTTACAGAGCAGAAGCATTCTTGCAACACCACAAGAGAGGGAGCCACTTTACCTATACCTAGCCGCAACAAACCAGGTCATCAGCACGTCCATCGTGGTCGAACGACCAGAAGAGGGCAATGCATATGGAGTCCAAAGACCGATATACTACATCAGCGAGGTGCTCTCGCCGTGCAAACAACGATATCCTCACTACCAGAAGCTCGCATATGGAGTTGTTCTCACGGCTCGAAAGCTCAAGCATTACTTCCAGGAACATACCATAACAGTGGTTAATGATGCCTCACTCGGTACAATCATGAACAACCCAATGGCATCCGGAAGAATAGCAAAATGGAGCATCGAGCTGGGCGCTTGGGACATCATCTATGCAGGGCGCAATTCCGTGAAGTCCCAGGTACTCGTGGAGTTTCTGAGCGAGTGGACAGAACTACAAACACCCGGGCCGCCGGAATACACGAGTAACTGGATCATGTACTTCGACGGATCCAAGAGAAACGAAGGAGAAGGAGCTGGGATCGTCCTAATATCACCCATAGGAGACAAGCTGCAGTACGTCCTACGACTGGACTTCCCACCCGACGATCCACCATCAAACAACGACGCAGAGTACGAGTCCCTGTTTCATGGGATGAAGATGGCAGTTGCGTGCGGAGCCACCCGACTGATGATCTATGGCGATTCCAATCTCATCGTGCAACAGACAATGAAGGAGTGCGACGCTATCGCAGAGAACATGGTCGCCTATCGTGACATGTACAACCTACTTGAAGGAAGTTTCAAAGGATGCGAGCTGAAGCACATAGCGAGATCCAGCAACGAAGAAGCAGACAGGCTGGCGAACATGGGTTCAACAAACACACCCATACCGCCAGGGATATATTTCGAGCGGATGACCAAATGATCAGTCAAAGTCAAGAAAACTGCAGGCAACAATGCATAGAACCGAAGATGGCAAGGAATTGCTGCGAGACATCCACCAAGGAGATTGTGGACATCATGCTAGCTGGAAAGCAATCATGGGAAAAGCTTTCCGAGCAGGATTCTACTGGCTTACAGCAGCCAGAGACGCAAAGGAACTGGTCGACAGGTGCAACGCTTGCCAGCGGTTCGCACCCAAACCACACGCCCCCGCTACAGAATTACATATGATACCCATCGCCTGGCCCTTTGCACAATGGGGGCTGGACATGGTAGGACCATTACGCAAGTCCACACCAGGTGGATACACACACTTGCTGGTCGCAGTCGACAAATTTATAAAGTGGATCGAAGCTATGCCAGTAACCTCGGCCAGCGCTCAATGCGCCGTCAAACTCCTCGACTCCATCGTATGCAGATTTGGAGTACCACACAACATCATTACTGATAATGGTACCAACTTCACGGCAAAGGAAACACAAAAGTTCTGCAAAGAAAAGGGAATCATCTTCAAATTCGCTTCAGTCGCTCATCCGCAAACCAACGGCCAAGTCGAACGATCCAATGGATTGGTTTCGGCTGGCATCAAGAAACGTCTACTCGATCGCCTACACCCAGCAGCGGGACATTGGGAAGAAGAACTACCTTCCGTGCTATGGAGCCTCCGCACAACTCTAAATTGATGCACAAACTACACACCATTTTTCATGATATACGTGGCTGAAGCACTCCTTCCCGAGGATGTCAGGTTCAGCGCCCCACGGGTCGTTGCTTACAGCGAAGAAACCTCCAACAGGGCACTCGCAGATGATATGGACGCACTCGATGAAATACGCGATATTGCACTCGCAAGATCCGCAGTATACCGGCAGTCATTGCGAAACTATCACAGTCGCCGCATACGCCACAGAGCCTTCACAATAGGAGATTTGGTGCTACGGCTCAAGCAGAAGGAAGGGCACAAGCTCGAGCCACCATGGGAAGGACCCTTCATAATACACGAAGTTATCCCAGGTGGCGCCTATCGATTGAAGAACCCGACGACTGGAGGCATCTACTCCAACCCTTGGAATGTTGCACAACTTCGCAAATTCTACCCCTAGATTTATTTTACTCATACAAATAAGGCTATATTAGCCATCTTGTAGCTCGAAAGAAAACACATGACTTCTCAGTCATTGCAATAACATACATGGTTTTTCAACCATAGCTACTCGCGTTCTCCATCCTTACATGCTAAAAGTAACAGGTATACACCCCACAAACACATGGGGGCTACGCCTAACTTAGCATCACAGGAAGAATTTTATATATAGAAGGTAGACACCTTACAACAGTTTTAAACAACTGCACGAAGCAACAAGATACATACATCCTACAATTACACATGGCGATGAGTATTTTCAGCCGCCAAAACCCGATCCACCTCTTCCGAGGTCAATCGAATGATTTCCTCTGCTGCAGGTCGAACAACCTTATAATGAGGAGCAATGTTGATTGGACCATCAGGAAGCCTAGCTACAGAGTTGAAATTCACCTCAGGATGCCACAACCGGACTAAGGAAAGAGCCTGTACCGAGCCGCAGATCATTTGATTGCGGACGCACTCGCGAATTTCTCCTTCTCGCCCGAAAACCCTGAGAAGATGGCTCCAATCTTCGGGACCCCTCTCCAACGGATAGAAAGCAGAATTCATAGCAATCAAAATTTCGTGAAAGGAACTCACGAGCATCTTCGCATGGATAACTCGAGACTTCATGGTAGCAAGCACAAAACCCAGGCTCCGATCGGACCAAAAGTTATTCGCATGGGGCTTTGAACTGTCAGCTTCCTGAAGGATGTGGTTCTCCACCCACTGTTTCTCACTCCTATCATCCGGCTGAACAACTGAAAACAAAGGTACACGATCAAAGGGAGATAGAAGACACGGAAAGATAGGGGGCTGAATTACTTACAGAGCAAACCCCTGGCGACAGCTGCCGATTCATCCATCACAAACTGCTCACGTTCAACCGCAAGTTTTTGCTTGGACTTGGCTACATCCGCTACCCCACGCAGAGCTTTTAGCTTGCGCTCACCATCCGCAACACGGTCACGGAGGCCCGCGAAGGTACCAACAACGACAACAAGAGGATTCTCTTGGGCAGCAAGTCCACCCGAAGACTCCGCGGCAACTCGAGTTACCTGGAGGAATACAAGGAAAGTGAAGGAATAAGATGCCCCGTTCGAGATATAACAACCACCTATTCGACAGGTGCTCGGGGGCTACTCCCATCGGGATAAAACACATAACAAATCAATCAGAGGAAGCACCTCAGAAGAACATTTCGATTAAACGATGAAAATACGGGAATACATCCCAAGGTTCATTACAATCGAAAGAACGAACTACGAAGAAAATATACTAAGGAGCTGCAGTTGTGCTGCCACTCGCGGCAGTGCTCCCCCTACGGCTAGCACGGGCGATCAACTCAGATAACTTCTGGGCGAGGACTCCAGCTGGATCACCAAAACGACGAAGCGCTACCTTTTTTTACCGTAGAAGGATCGACGGGAAGGTCCAAGTAAGCCGCTTCCAAGCCCGTGACTCCGTGCGCCAGTGCAAACTGGATGGCAGTCTTCGCCCTGGACTCTGACTGAGCAACCGCGTAGGCGTCAAGGAGATTGCCCTCCAGGAAAATCTTCAGAAGATCACCCAGCGTAGGCGGAGACACGGCGTCGACCAGAAGACGACCGTGAAGCTGCGTCAGCACTCGAATGGCATCGCCGATCAGGATGCAAATCCCCTCAGCGTGCTTCTTGAGCTGGGCGCAGGAATCGGTAAAAGCATCCACCCGTTGAACCCCAGGCAGCTCCAGCGGAACGCCAGAAGACCTGCAGAAAGAAATATTAAAATCCAAGGGCCTACCAGACAATCGGAAGACAACAAAAGACAAAATGCAACTTACCCGAAAAACGCTGGGCCAAAGGGCGAAGGAAGTCGATGAGGTCGGAGTCCGCCTTGGTGCCAGCCTCCTCCAGCTTCTTCAGAGCGTCCTCGGCGCCCGCGAGGCTTCCTTCGAGGTCAGTCGACAGCTTGCGAGAGGACTCGAGCTCATGTCGAGCAGCCGCCAACTGAGCCTCCTGAGCGCTTGCCCGAGTGGAGGCGTCCGCCTTCTCGGCCTTCATAATTTCGACTTGAGCTGCATAGTAATTGGGTCTCAGAATCGAAGAAATTGGCGTAACTGAAAAGATGAGATAAAAGAAGTCGATAAACTTACTTTGAAGGAGCTCGTTTTCGGCGGCAAGTCGATCGCGATCCGATCGAAGGGTCCCGCATTCTGTTTCGGCCAGGTTAACGCGGCGGCCAACGGCCACAAGGGAGTCAAGGAGTGATTGCAAAAACATGAAGATGGAAGAATCAGAGAAGAGAAGATTGAGCCTATACACGATTGCAAACATTCGAGTATAGCCTCGGGGGCTACTCCCATCGGGAGCACTGTCATGCACCCGATAAAGCAAAGAGAAGGGATAAAGTTTACATCTTTGAGCCTGTAGCCAATCGCATGCGATCAACTACAGCCTCGGGGGCTACTCCCATCAGGAGCACTGCCGTGCACCCGATAAAAAATCCAAATAAACGAAGTACAGTTTGAAGAAGAAAACAGCAAGATTTACCTGGCCTTGAGCTAGGGAGAGAGGATCCGATGAGCTACCCGACACTTCCTTCGGAGTCGAGGCCCCAGCAGCAAAACTAGGAATTCTATATTCCATAGTCGCCGCTGTGGGGGCTGCACTTGGTGAATTCTGGACGGTGTCGGCGGTCGGGGTCCCACCCGCAGCTGCAGCTCTTTTCCTCTTTTCGAGAGGAAGGGAAGAGACGAATCGACTAGGGCTGATAGATTGCAGACTAACATGAAGACAATACGTCAAAAGGCGCAAAAAGAGAATGTTCGACTAAGAACAAGAAAAAGGACTTGTCGTGGTGGTATCACGGCAGATGCCATGGGATGGCTAAAGTTGGGGCCGATGGACGCTGGAGGTGCTCGGGGAGGGATCACACGGCGAGTAGCCGCGTGTAGTAGATCACAAACACTGCAAACAACGCGATCTTACCCAGGTTCAGGGCCCTCGTGTGGAGGTAACACCCCTACTCCTGCCTCTCTCTTTATATGGTGTTTACCGAGTAGCCACAGTACAGTTCAGGCCTTTAGCCGAATAGCCACTCTTCTCTCTAGTTCTTATGGTGTGGAATGAAGCGATGCTTAAGTTCCGACCCTCGCACAGGAGGAGGCAGGGCACCTTATATACTGGTGCCCAGCCGAATAGAAAACAAGTATAAAGTACGACTTGACGTGATAGGAGCCCTGCAGAACCGCGCACGCCTCCGGGTTCCCGCTGACGCTTGCCCCGTAAGTCGTCGCGCCGTTCAGAGATGGGACCTGTCCACCCTTGTCAGCGAGATAGGGTAGGCCCCTAGCCCTGTCTTGTCCCCTCTGTCAGTGACATGACTAGACAGGCGCCTACCGCACTGTAGCCAAGCCGGAGCGCGGATAATCACGCACTCCGTAAGTTGAACCGCACGCCGTACGGACGCAGGATACGCGGGATCCTTTGTCAGAACGGCTCCATTGACTTCTGGCCCGAGTAGGAATCTACTCGCTCTACTCGGACCACTTCCTCTACTCGGAAGAGTACAACTTCCTTGATTCTTCCTCCTGGCCATCAGTGTGTACGACCGGTTAGCTGCCTACCGGGTAGCGAGTACCGGGTAGCCAGCCTACTTTAGTCAAAACAGCCTCTTTGCTCTTGCCTTTAGCACTTGCCTTACCCCTACTCGGGGGTAACCCCCCGACAGGACTTACTCGTCATCATCCTCGTCATCCAACATATCCGCATTCCAGGCGGTTTGGATATTTGGAAATGAAGGAGAAGGGGTGCGCGTACTTAGCGGAGTCACGATGAGAGAGGCCCCTTCCCGGGCGATTCCTTATCCAAGGAGTTATCCTTGGAGGTGGCCTCATCGTTCTCCACTCGGCGGCGTTTGCGGTTGTAACATCCCAAGTATGAAAATCCCCCTTAGAATGTTTTGTTTCATGTTTAATTCAAGTACTGCATCATGTCATCATCTTTGCACTTGTTTTCTATTTGGTTCCATTTGTTTTCTATATGAAATTCCAAACAAAACATTCAAATCATTTGTCATACTTGTGATGTTACCTGTTTCAAATAAAAAAAAACTACAAAACAAACCAACAATTGTTTCCACCAAAATTGTTATCAAAAACTTAATTTTGGCTAAACTTTCAATTATTTCTTTTTATACCTAAATTGCTCAACTCATTTAATTTCCAAAACAATAACATCAATTAAATTTATTTTGGAAAACAAAGTTTGTTTTAGGTGCTGTTACAAAAAAAACAAAACTATAAGAAGTTATCCTAAACATTTGCTAAACCCTAAAACCACTTGTTCTTTTCTCTTTTTCCAAATCTGCAAAAAAAGAGAGTAATAAACAGAAAAAAACAAAAGAGAGGGGGGGAAGAGAGCAGCCAGCCCACTTTGGGGCCAGCCCAACTGCCCAAGGCCCATACCCCCCCTCCACTCGTCTCCTACCTCCGTACGGTACGGCAGACCATCCATGGTGGCCACGTCCGCATACAGAGGAGAGAACGGTCGATCGAGCTCCACCCCCTCCTATTTCTTGCCCTCAAGTTCCCCTTCCTAACCCTAATCTCCTCCTCCTTCTTCCTCCCTCGCACCGCCGCCCTCTCTTCCTCTCTCTCACGCTGCTCCCCATCGCTGTACTCGCTCTCCACCGAAGCTCCTTCACCGCCTCCCTCTCCGGCGAGGCGCCGCCGCCACGGTGCCCGCCCGGCCGCGCTAGGGCCGGGAACGGAACCGCACGGGCTTCCTCGTCCTCGCCGTGCCCTCCATCTTCCTCGACGACCGCCGGAGCTCCGCCGCCATCGCCGGTTTCCGCCACCGACCGCCCCCTGCTCCCTCCTCTCGACAGCAGGTGAGCCTCGTCGCCTCCCTTCCCCTCGCTCCTTCTCCTCTCGGCCCTCGTGGCCCGCACGCACACCGAGCGCACGGCAGCCCGCAGCGCCCGCACGCGGAGGCCACCGCACGCACGGCCGCGATCCGCGGCGAGCAGCCACAGCAGCGATCGCTCGCCCGCTCCCTGTACGCCATCGCTGCCTGTACCTGAAACTGAAAAAGAAAGTTCAGTTAAATTTAGAGATAGCTCGTAACTGAACCATAACCTCCTTTGCTACCCGAACCTGTCAAGACAGCGCTCCAGCCCAACTGGCAACCGTTCCGTGCGCCCAAGGGAGAGCACCCGGGATCGAATCCCAGGGGAGGCATTCGCCTCCCCAATTTTTTTTCCTCTGCGCACCCCCCCGCGGGACCCGCATGTCATCAACTGCCGCGGCCAACTCAGCCTCTACCCGCACCAGTCAGCGCCACCGTGGCGCTGGCCCACTGGACAGCCAGTGTGGGTTCTTTTCCCCACGGTGGGAAAAGTCCTGCGGTGTTTCTTTTTTTTTACACAAAATGTTTTTTTGAACCAAACAAATTGTAAAAACCATATCTTGGCCATTCTAACTCAGAATTGAACAAATAAAATATGTAATCCAATCAGAAAAGTATATTCTACCCAAATATGAATTTTGTTTCCTGTTTTGAATTTTCAAAATGCAATTCAAATTTGAATTCAAATAATTCAATTGCAATTTGCTAAAATCCATAACTAATTCATTATTAGTCCAAATCATGCAAATAAAATATGTTTTCCAAACCATTTTGAACCACCTAACCAAATATAAATTTTGTTTCATGGTTTGAATAATTTAAATTGCCTAAATAATTTAAACCTTGTTTAATTCAATTAAAATTGCTAAAATCATAACTTGCTCAAATTTAATTATTCTTGAACATGTAAAATATGTTTTCCAACCAGAAAAACATAACCTTTTCAAATATCAACTTTGTCATTTGTTATGAGCAACTTAACTTGATGAAAACAACAACTATTTGTGTAACACTATTAAGTAACCAAAATTTCCAAACTTAATAATAAATTCCCTAACTTGTTAACTATCATTCCAATTGCATCTAACTTTGGTTACTTCTTATTATCATCATGCATGCATCATGTTTAACTACTTACACTTGTTAATCAAATATAGATCATTGCTTCAACCTAAACCATTTGCATCCATATGCAATTCACATTGCATATGGGTCCAATTAAATTGTGTTACCTTGTCAAGTAGTTTACTTTGATGCATCTATTAACATGACATGCATCATCCCATGGTTGTGCATCCTATGCCATGTATTGATTGTTCGTCTCTTTCGATTGTGTGTTTGCTTCTTCTCGCTTTAGACGACGACGTTGAGACCGAAGAGACGTACGGTACCCCTTCTAAGGATTTTTGCTCAGTACCAGGCTACTGGGTTTGCAGGCAAGTTATCACTCACATGAATCATCGAGTTCCCTTCCACACTTGTTGTCGATACTATCCTTTTGTCTATTATTGCTAGCCCTATGTATCGTTGCTTGTTCTCCGAACCTATCACATGATACCCTGAACCAATGATATTGCCTCACCTCCATACCTACAGCCATTGCTTGTGCCTGTTCTCATCTAGCATGCTTAGGGTTGCTTTTGCTCGAGTCTGTTGTCGGTTACTTCTTTTACTATTATTATTGTACCGGGGGCTCGAATTTAATCAATCAATCCTGTTAATTGCTAATGGTAATAATAATTTGATGATAAGGCACCGGCAGGAGGCCCTAAGTGGTTTTGAGGCCTGCTAGTGTCGACCCTAATAGGAAAAGGGTCTTGTCTACTGATCCATGATGAGCGTGCTCACCGCATCCGGGTGGTAGTATGGGACCCCCCTCGACTTAGACTTGATCTGCAGTTTGTCCGAAGAGCCACACTTAGTTCGGGTGTTCCATTTGCTCCTTGCATAATGGGAGGTACCCCCATTGGTTACTGGTGATGATGATGATGCATATAGGGCGAGGCCTGTGGTGCCGGGGGGTGTGGTTTTCACCCTTGCGCTTAGGTTAGGCGGACTGGCCGGGACCTTATAGCTCCGTGGCTCCTAGGATGGATTGTAGAGATGGTTTGGGTCGTGTCAAGTCCACCTAAGTTTTAGTTGGTGGCTTGAGTGTGTACGGGTACTGGAGCACACCCTGCAGGGATAAATCTTCTCGAGAAGCCGTGTTTTCCGCGGTTATGGATTACTTGGTGAAAGTACTGGCTAACAAGTACTCAGGACAACTTAAACCTAATGATCAACCAGGTATCACCCAATGCTAAATAACTTGACTAGTAACAGGTTATTCACACAATAACTTGACTCATCTTTAATACAACGGTGTGAGTTATCCTCGGATTGCTTCTTCGGATAAGGGGCGAGATCCAGGATGGGTTTGTTTGAAGTTATCTTTCAGTTGGTTACAATCCTCGATCTTATCTTCTTCTGTTAGCCGGAACTTGTAGCTATTTTCTGTAGTTGGTTAGAGCAGCCCGCTGCAGCTTTTATAACACCTATCTCTTCCGTTGATCCCAAGCATCAATGCTTGTGTTGACGGGTAACTCTTTGATGAAGTGTGAGTCTTGCTTGCCAGTACTTGGATGTACTGACCCCGTTGGGGCTGTGGTTTACGCAGACGACGACTACGGCTACGATGATCACCAGGATGGCTACTTCGTGGAGTTCGACGAGACTGCAGACGAGTAGATAGTGGACCCGGGCAGGATCCAAGACCTACGTGGATGGGCTTCGTCTTCTTTATTTTCCCCGGCTTCTTAAGCCTTTTGGATTTGTCTGTACTCAGACACCTTTGTTTGCTTCTGCTGATGTAATGAATGCTATGTTGGGACAGGTGTCCTCTGTATGAGTGTATTTGCTATTCTCTGCCTTAGTGAAGGCTATTTGCAATCTTATTTCAATCTTTTGTGTCTTAGGGATATGTTGTGGTATCATTCCGTTTAACGCTGTTGACGTACCATGTGTGATTGGTATGAAGTACGTCGACAGTAGTGCCTATGGTCTCTAGTGGATAGTTTACATCGACGGTGGAATAGCAGGGCTTGTGTTGTCGCGCATAAGCGCAGGCCTACCAGGAAGCTGGGACGTGGGAGCAGTTATGCCCCATAATCCAAGCATCTGCTATCCAGTTCGGCCCGATGAGTATCACCTAGAAACCAGGGTGCGACAAATGGTATCAGAGCCTGTCTGCCCGTAGGATCCCTTTTTACTGGTCGCAGTTGAGTCTAGAAACTATTTTGTAGCTATATAGGAAAAATGAAACGTGAGAGTAGGAATTCTGTTCTTTTTCTTCTTTTCCCCACCCTCCCTCCCTTTTCTGGTAAGGAAGTGCAACGTTGAATTTTTAACCCTTAGGATTTCACGTGTTTTGGGTTCTCCGTAGTATCTCAGGATTCTTGTTCTCGTTTTCCCGATGTTGCTTCAATATCCTGTTCTTTTAAAGAACCCTTCGTCCGTTGAAATCTTGTTGTTGTTTCCACTTCAATTCTTCTACCGGTGTCTAATCAAACTTTCCCCGTTCATCTGCTAAACTCTATTCCAGCTAAAGTGTTATTTGATACCGGAGCATCACATTCCTTTGTGTCAAAAATCTTTTCCACAACATACAACCTAATTCTGGTTCCACAAAGCAATCAAATCACCGTTCACTCCTCGGGATCTCAAATGTTGACTTCCAAGTTCAGTCACAGAAATCAAAATCTAATTAAAGGCCACATATTCCTTGCTCCTCTCATACTGTTTGGCAATTCTGAAGTTGATGTCATTCTTAGTATTGGATTGATGTCAATAACTCTGTTCCACCATTCTAGCCAGATAATCTATTCTCCAAATGAATCAAGTTCTATTCAGCTATACACCCTTGGTGCAAAACCTCTCCCTTTACTTGAAAATGTTCCGGTGGTTTGCAAATTCCCTGACGTCTATCCAATGTGCACGATGTGTTTCACGTGAAACAGCTCAAGTGGATCTTCGCAAGAAGTATCCGGACCTTTTCTCTTCTCAGTAGGAATCTCGGGGCGCGATTCCTTCAAGGGGGGGCGTTTTGTAACATCCCAAGTATGAAAATCCCCCTTAGAATGTTTTGTTTCATGTTTAATTCAAGTACTGCATCATGTCATCATCTTTGCACTTGTTTTCTATTTGGTTCCATTTGTTTTCTATATGAAATTCCAAACAAAACATTCAAATCATTTGTCATACTTGTGATGTTACCTGTTTCAAATAAAAAAAACTACAAAACAAACCAACAATTGTTTCCACCAAATTGTTATCAAAAACTTAATTTTGGCTAAACTTTCAATTATTTCTTTTTATACCTAAATTGCTCAACTCATTTAATTTCCAAAACAATAACATCAATTAAATTTATTTTGGAAAACAAAGTTTGTTTTAGGTGCTGTTACAAAAAAAAAAAAAAACTATAAGAAGTTATCCTAAACATTTGCTAAACCCTAAAACCACTTGTTCTTTTCTCTTTTTCCAAATCTGCAAAAAAAAGAGAGTAATAAACAGAAAAAACAAAAGAGAGGGGGGGAAGAGAGCAGCCAGCCCACTTTGGGGCCAGCCCAACTGCCCAAGGCCCATACCCCCCTCCACTCGTCTCCTACCTCCGTACGGTACGGCAGACCATCCATGGTGGCCACGTCCGCATACAGAGGAGAGAACGGTCGATCGAGCTCCACCCCCCTCCTATTTCTTGCCCTCAAGTTCCCCTTCCTAACCCTAATCTCCTCCTCCTTCTTCCTCCCTCGCACCGCCGCCCTCTCTTCCTCTCTCTCACGCTGCTCCCCATCGCTGTACTCGCTCTCCACCGAAGCTCCTTCACCGCCTCCCTCTCCGGCGAGGCGCCGCCGCCACGGTGCCCGCCCGGCCGCGCTAGGGCCGGGAACGGAACCGCACGGGCTTCCTCGTCCTCGCCGTGCCCTCCATCTTCCTCGACGACCGCCGGAGCTCCGCCGCCATCGCCGGTTTTCGCCACCGACCGCCCCCTGCTCCCTCCTCTCGACAGCAGGTGAGCCTCGTCGCCTCCCTTCCCCT
Organism: Alopecurus myosuroides; assembly: GCA_028641055.1. NCBI lineage: Eukaryota > Viridiplantae > Streptophyta > Magnoliopsida > Poales > Poaceae > Alopecurus > Alopecurus myosuroides. The sequence goes on from CM054062.1 coordinate 8,446,802, forward strand.
CGCTCCTTCTCCTCTCGGCCCTCGTGGCCCGCACGCACACCGAGCGCACGGCAGCCCGCAGCGCCCGCACGCGGAGGCCACCGCACGCACGGCCGCGATCCGCGGCGAGCAGCCACAGCAGCGATCGCTCGCCCGCTCCCTGTACGCCATCGCTGCCTGTACCTGAAACTGAAAAAGAAAGTTCAGTTAAATTCAGAGATAGCTCGTAACTGAACCATAACCTCCTTTGCTACCCGAACCTGTCAAGACAGCGCTCCAGCCCAACTGGCAACCGTTCCGTGCGCCCAAGGGAGAGCACCCGGGATCGAATCCCAGGGGAGGCATTCGCCTCCCCAATTTTTTTTCCTCTGCGCGCCCCCCCCGCGGGACCCGCATGTCATCAACTGCCGCGGCCAACTCAGCCTCTACCCGCACCAGTCAGCGCCACCGTGGCGCTGGCCCACTGGACAACCAGTGTGGGTTCTTTTCCCCACGGTGGGAAAAGTCCTGCGGTGTTTCTTTTTTTTTACACAAAATGTTTTTTTGAACCAAACAAATTGTAAAAACCATATCTTGGCCATTCTAACTCAGAATTGAACAAATAAAATATGTAATCCAATCAGAAAAGTATATTCTACCCAAATATGAATTTTGTTTCCTGTTTTGAATTTTCAAAATGCAATTCAAATTTGAATTCAAATAATTCAATTGCAATTTGCTAAAATCCATAACTAATTCATTATTAGTCCAAATCATGCAAATAAAATATGTTTTCCAAACCATTTTGAACCACCTAACCAAATATAAATTTTGTTTCATGGTTTGAATAATTTAAATTGCCTAAATAATTTAAACCTTGTTTAATTCAATTAAAATTGCTAAAATCATAACTTGCTCAAATTTAATTATTCTTGAACATGTAAAATATGTTTTCCAACCAGAAAAACATAACCTTTTCAAATATCAACTTTGTCATTTGTTATGAGCAACTTAACTTGATGAAAACAACAACTATTTGTGTAACACTATTAAGTAACCAAAATTTCCAAACTTAATAATAAATTCCCTAACTTGTTAACTATCATTCCAATTGCATCTAACTTTGTTTACTTCTTATTATCATCATGCATGCATCATGTTTAACTACTTACACTTGTTAATCAAATATAGATCATTGCTTCAACCTAAACCATTTGCATCCATATGCAATTCACATTGCATACGGGTCCAATTAAATTGTGTTACCTTGTCAAGTAGTTTATTTTGATGCATCTATTAACATGACATGCATCATCCCATGGTTGTGCATCCTATGCCATGTATTGATTGTTCGTCTCTTTCGATTGTGTGTTTGCTTCTTCTCGCTTTAGACGACGACGTTGAGACCGAAGAGACGTACGGTACCCCTTCTAAGGATTTTTGCTCAGTACCAGGCTACTGGGTTTGCAGGCAAGTTATCACTCACATGAATCATCGAGTTCCCTTCCACACTTGTTGTCGATACTATCCTTTTGTCTATTATTGCTAGCCCTATGTATCGTTGCTTGTTCTCCGAACCTATCACATGATACCCTGAACCAATGATATTGCCTCACCTCCATACCTACAACCATTGCTTGTGCCTGTTCTCATCTAGCATGCTTAGGGTTGCTTTTGCTCGAGTCTGTTGTCGGTTACTTCTTTTACTATTATTATTGTACCGGGGGCTCGAATTTAATCAATCAATCCTGTTAATTGCTAATGGTAATAATAATTTGATGATAAGGCACCGGCAGGAGGCCCTAAGTGGTTTTGAGGCCTGCTAGTGTCGACCCTAATAGGAAAAGGGTCTTGTCTACTGATCCATGATGAGCGTGCTCACCGCATCCGGGTGGTAGTATGGGACCCCCCTCGACTTAGACTTGATCTGCAGTTTGTCCGAAGAGCCACACTTAGTTCGGGTGTTCCATTTGCTCCTTGCATAATGGGAGGTACCCCCATTGGTTACTGGTGATGATGATGATGCATATAGGGCGAGGCCTGTGGTGCCGGGGGGTGTGGTTTTCACCCTTGCGCTTAGGTTAGGCGGACTGGCCGGGACCTTATAGCTCCGTGGCTCCTAGGATGGATTGTAGAGATGGTTTGGGTCGTGTCAAGTCCACCTAAGTTTTAGTTGGTGGCTTGAGTGTGTACGGGTACTGGAGCACACCCTGCAGGGATAAATCTTCTCGAGAAGCCGTGTTTTCCGCGGTTATGGATTACTTGGTGAAAGTACTGGCTAACAAGTACTCAGGACAACTTAAACCTAATGATCAACCAGGTATCACCCAATGCTAAATAACTTGACTAGTAACAGGTTATTCACACAATAACTTGACTCATCTTTAATACAACGGTGTGAGTTATCCTCGGATTGCTTCTTCGGATAAGGGGCGAGATCCAGGATGGGTTTGTTTGAAGTTATCTTTCAGTTGGTTACAATCCTCGATCTTATCTTCTTCTGTTAGCCGGAACTTGTAGCTATTTTCTGTAGTTGGTTAGAGCAGCCCGCTTCAGCTTTTATAACACCTATCTCTTCCGTTGATCACAAGCATCAATGCTTGTGTTGACGGGTAACTCTTTGATGAAGTGTGAGTCTTGCTTGCCAGTACTTGGATGTACTGACCCCGTTGGGGCTGTGGTTTACGCAGACGACGACTACGGCTACGATGATCACCAGGATGGCTACTTCGTGGAGTTCGACGAGACTGCAGACGAGTAGATAGTGGACCCGGGCAGGATCCAAGACCTACGTGGATGGGCTTCGTCTTCTTTATTTTCCCCGTCTTCTTAAGCCTTTTGGATTTGTCTGTACTCAGACACCTTTGTTTGCTTCTGCTGATGTAATGAATGCTATGTTGGGACAGGTGTCCTCTGTATGAGTGTATTTGCTATTCTCTGCCTTAGTGAAGGCTATTTGCAATCTTATTTCAATCTTTTGTGTCTTAGAGATATGTTGTGGTATCATTCCGTTTAACGCTGTTGACGTACCATGTGTGATTGGTATGAAGTACGTCGACAGTAGTGCCTATGGTCTCTAGTGGATAGTTTACATCGACGGTGGAATAGCAGGGCTTGTGTTGTCGCGCATAAGCGCAGGCCTACCAGGAAGCTGGGACGTGGGAGCAGTTATGCCCCATAATCCAAGCATCTGCTATCCAGTTCGGCCCGATGAGTATCACCTAGAAACCAGGGTGCGACAGCGGTGGAGGAGATCGCTGTCCGATTCCTCCGCGTCATCCGAAGAGTCATGCTCAGAACTCGACGAGGCATTAGCAACGCTGGTGTCGGCTGGACCATCCAGGTTACTCGCCAACAAATCCGAGGCTTCCTCCCCAGAGATAACTGCGCCTCGGTCCCACCAGCCTGTCTGGTCACTTCAACCGCAGTAAATCGCCCACGATCTCGACGTGGGATTAACTGCGCCCGTTACGCGCGCGATATGCACTGTGTGCGTTTCTAACCGGTTCGCTTCCCACTCCGCACGATCTCTCTGTAGGATCGATCCCACTAACTCCACTGGTAACGGCAACTCGAGGGGAGAGATAAATACCCCCTCGATTCCCTCTTCTTCTCTTTCCTGCTCACTTCAATCCCCTGCCTCTTCGTTTCTCCGCCGCCACCGAGCGCTCCGCCTACGCAACCTCTTGCTGCGTCGCCGCTCCACGCGCCGCCGGTGAGACAGACAGAGAGAAAACTCCTCCAATCAATCCCCCACTTCCAATCTCACGCCTTTTCGCCTCCATGGCTCGCGGAGATGATGATGCTGCCGCCCGCGCCGGATGGGAGGGTTCCGATGTCACGGCGGAGGACTGCCAATGGCTAGTCAATACCCGCCGTGTCCCTCCCGGCGTGCAGTGCAGGCAGCCGGACAACGAGATCGTCCCCACGCCGGAGAAGGACGAGTTCGTCGTCTTCCTCGCGCACTTCAAGCGCGGATTCGGCCTCCCCATCTCCGACTTCTTCAAGGAGTTCCTCAACAACTTCGGACTCCAGCCGCATCACATCCCCCCCAACGCCATGGTGATGCTCGCCTTCCACGCGGTGGTCTGCGAGGCCTTTCTCGGCGTGTACCCAACTATTCATAGTTGGGCGCGCTACTTCTTCTTCAGGAAGCAGAGCATCCCCAACCCGGGACACACGGAGAGCGCCCGCTTGATGACGCAGACGGGGTGCGCCATGCTGCTGCAGCGCACCACGGGTAGCCACCCGCACGTCAAGGGATTGGAGACGGTGCGCAAGTGGCAGCGCTCCTTTCTCTATGTCAAGAACGTCCCCACCAAAGAAGGGAAGCCAATCCAGGACCGGATAGGGCTCCCTAAGTGGAAGAACGCGTGGCCCACCTAGCAGAACTGGGGCTACAACCCGAAGAACAAGATCAAAGACATTGTTCAAATCGAGGCGCGCCTCGCCGAGTTAAAGAAAGAGGGATTCCGCCGCGACGATCCCCTCGCGTGCTGGATCTCGCGCCGAGTGCTCCCGCTTCAGCGTCGCTCGCACAAGATGTGCTACATGGGAGGGCCGCGGGACTGCACGAGGACCACCACCTTCGAGTTGAGCACTGCTGACGTAGCCATCTGAGCGAGATCCATCACGCAGACGTCCCTCTCCGACACCTGGCAGTACGGCTTCGTGCCGTACAGTCGCCTCAAGCGAATTGAACAGGTTAGTCTTCTGTGCTTTATCTCTGCACTCTGATACCGAGTAGGTGGCTTTCCAGCTTAGTATGCTTAATCTCTGCATGCTGCACCGAGTAGAACATTACAAACATCCTGTTGGCTTTATGTGCTTTGTATTTGCACGCCGTGTCGCGTAGGAAACCTTAGTAGTATATGCTTTGTGTTTGCATGCTGGGCCGGGTAGAACTCCTTAGGCTAATATGTTTTGTGTTTGCATGCCATGCCGGGTAGGAACCTTGGCTGAATATGCTTTGTGTTTGCATGCTAAGCCGGGTAGGACTCCTTAGGTTAGAGCTCAACTTACTCGTGCCTTCGGCTTGCCTTTTCAGCACATCGATCGCCAGGATGAGGAAGATGAAGAGGTCTTCGAGGAAAACTGGGACAGTGACCGAGAAGAGGATGACGAGACCGCCCACGACACTCAGGACACCCTCTGCATCCCTCATGCCAACCAGCCTGGTAAGCACCAAGTTGATGCATCTATCCGGGACTAGTCCGAGGACAACGAAGGTGACCCAGTTCGCCTCTCTGACCGCGAGTAGCGCAATCATAATTCCTTTTCTGCTTCTCAATCTATTTTCCTCTTTTACTCTGCAGAGGATCCCGAGCTGAGTGAGGAGGACGAGGAGCCCATGGATGTTCAGCCCCTCTCTGTGGCTGCTCCCACAACTCGGAAGCGGACGGGCAGTGGTGCCCAAGAACCCGCTGCAAAGAAGCCCAAGAAGACCGAGAAGAAGAAGAAACTCACCACCAACAGAAGGCCACCCCCTACCCGCAAAGGGTAAGTAGTTTCATCCGAACATCAATTTGCTACTGCCTCTCGCTATTCTGCTTCTTTTTATGCTTTTCTCCTTCTCCTCTTTTGAACTCTTTATTTCTTCTCATCCAGCGATCCATTGGATGATGATGCGGCCGCGACCCCCACGCGCACCAAGAGAAAATCTGTCATCGACATCGAGAAACTCATCGATCTCTCCGAGGACGAGGACGAGCCAACACCGCGGGCTAGGGCGCGTGCGCCCTCCCCGGTGAAGCGAGAAGAAGAAGACGCCGACGCTGATAACACAGGCGCTGGTGACCAAGATGCCCAGGACATGGAGCAGCAAACCGACGCGTACCAGAGTACGCAGGATGTTGCTCGAGATGAGATGCCTCCCTCTCCCCCAGCTACTACAGCTGGGGAAAATGTTGAACAAGACCCCGAGAACCAGGACCGTGCCGCCCTTGAGCGGCAAGACGAGAACCTTGAGCAGCAGGGAGAACAAGCTGCTGCTCATGAAGACCCCGCGGCCAGGCCGCGGGTAGAAGAAGTGACCGTGAAAACACCCGATCCCGTTGCCGAGCAGCGGGTTGAGAAGACCGTGGTGGAGCCTGCGCTCCAGAGCCAAGCGCAGCCGGATGCTGCGCAGGGTAGCCGGCCCCTTGTGCCTCCTACCCAGCAGGCTTTACCACCAACTGCTCCAAGCCCTCCCCCAAAGAAGAAAACGACCAAGACTGCATCTGAGATTATGCCTCCACCAACCTCACGCCAAGCGGCTCCGTCCGCTGCGCGCCAAGTGCCTGCACCCGCTTCTCGGGCGGACACCGGCAAGAAGACCATCAAGACTGAAGCTGCCGCTGTCCGCAAGAATCCGTCATGCCATGCTGCGCAGGATGCTAGCCTGATGCCACCGCCCAAAGCACCTACTGCGTCCACCGGGAAGCCGGTAGTGAAGAGCACGCAAGTCACCACTCGCACTGCTAGTGGATCTGCTGGTGCAGGCGCAGGATCGAGTGCACAAGGCAGCTGGCCAACATATGTGCTGTCTGGGTCCAGGCAGTACGGCATCTCCTTGTCCAAAGGCGAGCAGCGGATATCTACTCTGAAGGACGGCCAGGCCAAGGCAGTGGACGCCAAGCTCAAGGCCAAGAAGCCCATCGAGATCTACTCGCGCGAAGCTGGCGAGGATGAGATCCAATCAGAAGGGCTGATGCAGGTCGTGGACCGGGTAGGCTTCATCGACAGGATTTGGGAGAGTGACGCCCACGGCGTCGAGAAGTGGAATGTCAGCATGTTGGGTGACGTTGATCATTATCGCGTCGATTGGAACAAGGCCGATCTCGGCAGCAATCCAATGACCATCGCCTCCGACACCAGCACGCTGGCCGCAAAGCTGTTCGTCCTCCGCAAAGCCGCCGAGGACGTTGAACAGACCTATGCTGTAAGTGTTTCTTGCTTTTTCCGAGTTGCGGTATCTCTTCTCTTCTGTTCTTCTTTTTCTCTGTAACATCCCAAGTATGAAGATCACCTTTAGAATGTTTGCTAATTGTTATTTTATGTTTTGTATCATGGCATCTTAATCATTGCATTTGTTTTCCATTTGTTTCCATCTGTTTTCCTTTGTTTTCCCATTTGAAATTCAAACAATATTCAAATGTTTTGTTTCATACTTGCTCTGTTACAATTTTCCAAATAAAAAGTTCAAATCAAAACATCAATTGTTTCCATTAAACTTTAAAGTTCAAACTATCAAATGGTTATTTTTAATAATTCACTTAATTCAATTTGCATTCAAATTCAATTAGTTTTCCAAACAGCAACCATTTTGAAGTTTATGAAAATTACAAAACAATTCAATCACTTGTTTCAAATAAACTTGAATTAAAAAAAAACTTTTAAGTTGCTTAAGTTCAATTATTCCATTAATATTAAATTCAATCAAATTTCAAACAAATTGCAAACAGCAACTAAATTCAAATTATTTGGAAAACCAAAGTTTGCACTAGGTTGCTGTTACAATAAATAATCAATACAATGTTTTTCCTAATTTTTCTACCCCCAAAAACCCTACCCTTTTCTTCCTATTTCTTTTCAGCAAAAAAAAAACAGATTAAAAAAAAGAACACAGGGGAGATGGCAGGCAGTGGGCTGAGCCCAGCCCACCATCCCTGCCAGCCCGCTACCCCTTCTCCCCCACCTCCGTACGAGCTCACGTCAGCAATGGAGGAAAACGACAGCGTTTTCCCCCACCGCTCCACCCCACCCCCTCCTTATCTACCCCCCAAGGGGCAAACCCTAACCCTAACCCTAAACCGCACCCCTTCCCTCTCTCTCCCACCTCCGCCGCCACCGTTGGGGAGGGGCGCCGCCGTTTTTCTTCCGCGGCCGGTCGCCGCTCGCCGAGCTCGCCGCCGTCGCCTCCGTCCCCCTCCGGCCATGCTGAGCCCACCCCTGCGAAGAGGGTGAGTCCCTCGACCCATTCCGCTACTCGCCTGCTTGATTTAGTGCAGTACATGCCGCGAATTTCCGGCCGTGGTTCAGTCGCTGCCACTGGCCGTCGTTGGTTTCCGACAGAGAAGAAAGTCTGAATTCTTTCGCGTGCAGTTTCAGTTAGCGCCGAGTGTTAGGTTCAAAACCAACCAGCTCCCGTATACAGCAAACCAGCCGCAGTAGCCCACTGGTTGCGCTCGCTGCGCGCGCACCAGTAACTCGCGGGTTCGAATCCCGGCCACCCCCCTTTTCTAGTTTCTTTTCCAATTGTTTCAGTAGTCGTTTCTGAACCTCAACCCCCCCGCGAGTAGTTTTCTGTCACGAACCCAGCAGTAGCCCACTGGTTGCTCCCTTGCGCTTACAGCAGGAGGGCAGGGGTTCGAATCCCACTCCTGCAGGGTTTAAACCCATCTTTTTTTTTCATCTTTTTCCCAGATCCAGATCCACTCCTTATCGCACACAGGTCCCTCTAAATTTTATTCCAAGTCCCTGGCTGCTATATAAAAGGGCAGATTACACCCTAATCTTGGAAATTGCATAAATAATTCATTACAACTCTAAATTCAACATTTTAAATATGTACAAATTAAATTCTCTACCCAACTATAAATTTTGTTTACTGTTTTGAATATTTTAAATTGGTGAAATATTTGAATCCTTGTTGAATTCATTTAATTTTGCAAAATTCATAACTTGAGCATAAAAATTCCAAACTCAACAAATAAAATATGTTTTCCATCCCATTTTTCATGTACTTTGCAAATATAAACATTGTTTCATGTTTTGAATAATTATAATTGGTTAAATAATTTAAACCTTGTTTAAATCATTTACATTTGCTAAATTCATAACTTGCTCAAATTAAATTATTTTTGAAACTATAAAATATGTTTTCAAACCAGAAAAGTATAACTTTTCAAATATGAATTTGGTTTAATGATTTGATCAAATAAAAATTCAAATAACTTCATACTTGAATTAAATTCATTTAAATCTTGTTTAAACTTGTTTAATTCATAAGTAATTTATTCTAAATCCTTTTTCAACAAGTGAAACATGTATTCCACCTAAAATTTGGTGTACTTTCCAAATATGAACCTTGTTATCTATTTTTAACACTTAAAATTGGTGAAAACAACAAATGCTTGTGTAACACCTTTAAGAAGCAAATTTTCATAACTTAATAAATAAAATTCCAAACTTGGTAAACCTTATTTCAAATTGATTCTATTGTTGTTTTCTTTTTGTTTTCCTCATCCATGCATCATGCTAATCCACTTTCACCTGTTGGTTAGTGGTAGAACAATTATTTCAACCTAAATTCATGGGCTTTCCTTATGCAACCCAAATTGCATAGGGGTCCATTTAATATTGTTACCATGTCAACTAGCTTACCATTGATGCATCAATTAAATTGTTATGCATCATCCCATGATTGTGCATTATGCCATATTATTGATTGTTTGTCTCTCTGTGTTGTTTGTTTGCTTCTTCCCGAATAGACGACGACGCTGAGACAGACGAGGTTTACGACACTACTTCAGAGGAGTTAGCTCAGTACCAGGCTACTGAGTTTGCAGGCAAGTATTCACTCACATGAACCATTGTGTTCCTTCCACACTGGATACCGATACTTTCCGTTGTCTATCCTGCTAGCCTTATGAATCGTTGCTTGTGTTCAATCCTATCACATGTTATCCTTTAACCCTGATATAGCCTCACCTCCACACCTATTAACCCCGTTGCTTGTTTCCTGTGTCTTACTAGCATGCTTAGGGTTGTTTATGCTCGAGTCTGTTGTCGGTTACTTTCTGTTACCATATTTTATTATGTTTTGGGGCTCGATGTTTAAACAATCAACCTGTTAATATTTGAGGTAATGCTAATTTGATGATAAGGCACCGGCAGGAGGCCCGGCGTGGTTATGAGGCCTGCTGGTGTCGACCCTAATTAGGAAAAGGGTCTTGTCTACCGATCCATGATGAGCGCACTATCCGCATGTGGGAAGCGTGTATGGGCGCCCCCCTCAATTTGATTCGATTCGCATCTCGTCCAAATCGCCTCATTTAGTTCGGGTTTTCCATTTGCCGCATGCATATGTATTTGCGAACCCAGGCCAGGGTGGAACTTTTCTAGTCGGCATTTAGGGAGATACGTTCTTAGAGTGCTATGAGGGTCCCCTTTTCTTCGTGGGGCTTGATTAGCCGTGCGCTCAATTGCACGGGGTTCTTTGGGCTTGATGCGAAGAAGAGTTGAGTTGTGTTGAGTGCCCCGCTTGGTGGGAGGCATTCCATCTGGCGGGTTATTCTTACGTGTACGGCCAAATTGGTGCACCCCTGCAGGGACAAATCTTCTCGAGAAGCCGTGTTTTCCGCGGTTATGGTTGACTTGGTGAAAGTACTGGCTAACAAGTACTCAGAACAACTTACACCTAACTAATGATAACTTGACTAGTAATAGTCTTATTGACACAATAACTTGAACCATCATTAATCCAACTGTGTGAGTTATCCTTGGATTGCTTCTTTGGATAAGGGGCGAGATCCAGGATGGGTTTGTTCGGAGTTAGTTAGTAGTTGGTTCCGATACGCTATCTTATCTCCTTTCTGTTAGCCGGAAGTTATAGCATGTATCTGTAGTTGGTTAGTGCAGCCCGCTGCCGCATCTTTTATATCACCCCTTCTTCCGTTGAACCCAAAGCATCTGTGCTTGGTGTTGACGGGTACACTTTGGTGAATTGTGAGTCTTGCTTGCCAGTACGTTTATGTACTGACGCCTTTGGGGCTGTGGTTTCCGCAGACTACGTTTCCGAGGATCCACATGGTGGCTACTACGTGGAGTATGACGAGGCTGCTGACGAGTAGATAGCGGACCCGGGCAGGATCCGAGACATCGTGGATGGGCTCCGTCTTTTCGTTTCCGGCCTCTTAGGCCTATTTGGATCTTGTCTGTACTCAGACACTTTGGATGCTTCCGCTGTGTTGTAATAATGATATGTTGGGACATGTGTCCTCTGGATGATTGTATTTGCTATCTCTGCTCTAGTGAGAGCTATTTGCAACTTATTTCAATCTTTTGTGTCTTAGAGATATGTTGTGATATCAGTTGTTCTAATGCCGTTGACGTACCGTGTGTGTATGTTATGAAGTACGTCAACGGAAGTGTCCTGATTTCTATGGGATGGTTTACGCAGACGGTGGATAGTAGAGAATGGTTGTCACACGTTTACGTGTTGGCCTGCTCATATTGAGATGCGGGTGCCGGTATGCCCCGTAAGCCATTTGTTCTACTGTTTAGCGGACTGTGAGTATCCTTTAGAAGTCCGGGTGCGACAAATGGTATCAGAGCCTGTCTGCCTGTAGGATCCCTTTTACTGGTCGCAGTTGAGTCTAGAAACTATTTTTTAGCTATATAGGAAAAATGAAACGTGAGAGTAGGAATTCTGTTCTTTTATTTCTTTCCCCACCCACCTTCCCTTTTCTGGTAAGGAAGTGCAACGTTGTTTTCTCTTCTCACCTAAACTTTCAAGTTAGGTTTTCACGAATCCTGGTTTCTCTAGTATAGTTATATCTACTAGACCATAGGAATGGAGGTGGTTGTGACATGATTTATCATGTTGCCTACTCACGATGGAGAACGGAGGCGTGTAAGCCCCAGAAGCAGATCCTCTATTCCTTAAGCAGTAGATATTTATCCTTTAGAAGCCCGGATGGGTTTTCCGTAGTACCTCAGGAGTGTTTGGTCTCGTGTTTCCCGATGTTGCTTCGATATCCTGTTCTTCTCAACATCCTTTTCGTCCGTTGAAACCTTGTTGTTGCTTTCCACTTCAGTTCTTCTACCGGCGTCTAATCAAAACTTCCCCAATCACCTGCAGATGGATCTCAGGTTCTTCCCGCAGGTGGTTCGTATGACTCGTTGCGAGAGCACTGCCGGTTATCCGGAGATGCTGAGAGACATGGTCACTTATCTGGGGTTCCGTTGGGCACCAGAGTACCAGGTCTACGAGCAGCAGCGAGAGTTTGACCAGACCTACTACCAGGCTATCGTCTACATTCTGTCAGATGATGGCATGAGCGTAGTCCACCGTTTCGAGGCAGTAGGTTCCACAGTGGATATGGCTGTGCAGCAGGCAGCTTATGTGAGTCTCACCGTCCTTCGTGCTGACTACTGGGGATTTGACGATTCTATCTATCGCCACATCCCCCGTGGTTACATCACTTCGGAGGGAGCTCACTTCACTCTCTACGACAACTTGGATGTCTACGAGCATGATAACTCCAGGCTGCACACCACCGCTCAGTTTGTGAGGCACAGTGACCCAGTTGCCAGCACACTATCTCAGGAGTTGGCTTCAGTCAGGGAGCAGCTCTACCTTGCTTTGACTCGTCTGGCGACTTACACCACAGACTTTGTTGGAGATGAGCGCTTTGCACGTTTCGATCAGCCAGTTGGTCGTCGTCTGCCAGATGCTGGAGGTTACGAGCCGATCAGAGGTCCACTCCTCAACCTCGGTGCTGGTTACACTGGGATTCCACGCTTTGGAGCATAGGGAGTCGACGCTATGTACTTCACCACACCTAGAGTCGCTCTCAGACCACGTCAGATCTACGTGGATCGTCGTTCTACCTATTTTCGTGGGCGTGCTCCTCACCGTACTTCTCGCCGTACTCCTAGCCGCCGTCCTGCGTGATGAGCATGGGAGTACCGATGTATCCATTCTTAGCTATGTTTAGTTATCCTTTGGCATTCGAACCATTTATGGTGTGTTGGATATTCTGATGTATTTGAACATGTGATGATGTACCTGTTGGTTATCTATTCATGCGTCGGAATAATCTCTCTTTCGGTTTCCAAGTCTATCCTTTTCTGTTGTTGTGCTAAAATGCATGTCTATTCAGGATGCCGCCAACAAGGAACACCCCGCCTGAGCCACCGCCAATCACAGAGCTGTTGACTCAGATGACCCAAGTCCTGGCACAGATGGCCCAGTTTCAGACTAACCAGCACAACAACCAGAATGCTCCACGAGTCAGTATCAAGGAGTTTCTCAGTTTGGGCCCAAGAGCTTTCATGGCCACACGCGAGCCTCTGGATGCTGATGACTGGATCCGTGAGATAGCTAAGGCTTTGGAGATTGCTCACGTTGCTGAGGAATACAAGGTCAAGTATGCCTCCTATCTGCTGAAGGGTCAGGCAGCTACTTGGTGGGAAAACTACCAGACCATGAGAGCTGGCTATCCAATCACCTGGGGTTGTTTCAAGGAAGCCTTCCTGAAGCACCACATTCCAGATGGTCTCATGGAAAGGATGCGTGAAGAGTTTTTCTCTCTCAAGCAAGACAAGCTGGACGTCATCGGCTATCAGAGTGAGTTCAATCGCCTCGCTCGATACGCTGGAGACGAGGTGTCCACTGAAGCTAAAAAGATGGCAAGGTTCCGCAGAGGTTTTAACCCGGAACTCAAGTACGCCCTCACCAATATCAAGGCCAACAACTTCGAGGAGCTCGTTAACACCGCGCTCAATGAAGAAAATGGGCGCAAGGCGTTCGAGGAGTCTCGCAAGCACTCGCGTGAGGGTGGTTCCTCCTCCAACATGACCACCCCTCCGCAGAAGCGCCGCATCTGGGTACCAAATGGTGCTGTCACTCGGGCTCCATACGCCCAAACTTCTCCAAGCTTCGCTCCCCGCCCACCCAACCCTGCTCAGATGCATGATCAGAGGGCTTCGATGGGGCAGCCAAGGCCAGGACCTCCTCGTGTCGTCACTTGCTACAAGTGCAAGCAGACGGGGCACTACGCTGACAAGTGCACGCAGAGGCAGCTACCTCCACCACCACCTCGTCCCAACACAAACCAGGCAATGGTGCGCGCTCCCCCGCCTAAGGCCTTCAACTCCAACAACAGGCCTGTCGGGAGGACCGCAAGGGTGAATCATGTCAAGATCGACAAAGCTGAGGAAGCTCCTGACGTCGTTCTCGGTATATTACCCGTAAACTCTTTTCCAGCTAAAGTATTGTTTGATACCGGAGCATCACATTCTTTTGTGTCAAAGATTTTTGCCACAACAAACAACCTAATGGTGGTTCCACTAAGCAATCAAATCACTGTTCACTCACCGGAATCTCAAATGTTGACTTCCAAGATAAGTAAGGATAATCAAATCCTAATTGGAGGCCACATATTCCTTGCATCCCTCATGCTGCTGGGAAGTTCTGACATTGATGTCATTCTTGGTATGGATTGGTTGAAGGCCAATAAAGCAAAAATTGACTGTGCTCAAAAGTCAATAACTCTGTTCCACCCTTCTGGCCAGATAGTCTATTCTCCAAATGAATCAAGTTCCATTCAGCTATGCAACCTCGATGCAAAACCTCTACCTTCACTTGAAAATGTTCCGGTGGTTTGCGAATTCCCTGACGTCTTTCCAGAAGAGTTGCCAGGGATGCCTCCGGACAGAGCAGTTGAGTTCGTGATCAAGCTTGAGCCAGGTACTGCTCCAATCTCTAAGCATCCCTACAAGATAGGAACTCCCGAGATGAAGTTGTTAAAGGAACAAATTGATATGTACATGGAAAAAGGTTACATTCAACCTAGTTCCTCGGCTTGGGGTTTCCCAACTCTGTTCGTTGCAAAGAAGGATCACACAAAGACACTCGTTGTTGACTATCGTCCTCTTAACGAGAAAACCATAAAAAACAAGTACCCAATTCCTCGTATCGATGATCTTTTTGATCAACTTGCTGGAGCCTCAATATTCTCAAAGTTGGACTTGAGAATGGGTTACCATCAGATAAAGATCAGAAAAGAGGATATTCCAAAGACAGCCTTCACCACTCGCTACGGTCTATATGAATTCACCGTCATGTCCTTTGGTCTGACCAATGCACCGGCGACATTCTCTCGACTCATGAATTCTGTCTTCCATGAATACCTCGACAAGTTCGTTGTGGTATATCTCGATGACATTCTTGTCTACTCAAAATCTGAGGAAGAGCATGCAGAACATCTTCGTCTCACTCTCATGAAACTTCACGAGCATCGTCTATATGCCAAATTCTCCAAATGTGAGTTCTGGATTCCAGAAGTTGCTTACCTTGGTCATGTCATCTCTGCCAAGGGCATAGCCATTGATCCAGAAAAGGTTAAAGCAATTGCTGATTGGAAACCTCCAAAGACGGTGAAGCAAGTAAGAAGTTTTCTTGGCTTGGCTAGCTATTGCCGTCGTTTTGTCCAAAACTTATCCAAGATTGCGAAACCTCTCACTGATCTCACAAAGAAGGACAAGAAGTTCGTTTGGTCTCCACAATGTGATGAAAGCTTCAATTTCCTGAAGACTAAACTCACTTCTACACCAGTTCTGGTTGGCCCAGATCCTACCAAACCTTTCCAGATATTCTGTGAAGCTTCTCTCCAAGGTCTAGGTGCAGTTCTTATGCAAGAACGTCAAGTTGTGGCTTATGCTTCACGTCAGTTGAACGCACATGAGCTCAACTATCCCACTCATGACCTTGAACTTGCAGCAGTTGTGTTTGCCCTCAAGAAATGGAGACAATACTTGTTGGGTAATGGCACTGAAATCTTTTCCGATCATAAGAGTCTGAAATACATCTTCACTCAACCAGATCTAAACCTCAGGCAAAGGAGATGGATTGAAAAGATTAAAGACTTTGATCTCACCATTTCTTACACTCCAGGCAAGGCTAATGTTATGGCCGATGCTCTCAGTCGCAAGTCATATTGCAATAATCTCATGATCATGGAAAGCCAACCTCCTCTTCATGAAGAATTCCAGAAGCTCAACCTTGGTATTGTTCCTCAAGGTTATCTTGCAAACTTGACAGCCAGTCCAACTCTTGAGGACAAGATTCGTTCTGAACAACTTCGTGATGCTGAAATCAAGAAGATGGTAGAACACATCAAAGAAGGCAAGGAGAAATTTAAGTCCTTCTCAATCGATGACAAGGGAACTGTGTTCTTCGAAGGACGCATTGCAGTTCCTCAAGTTCAAAGTCTCAAAGATGTCATTCTCAAGGAGGCTCATGAAACTCCTCTCTCCATACACCCTGGAAGTACAAAGATGTACTAGGATCTCAAGACATTGTACTGGTGGCCTAGCATGAAACGTGAAATTGCTCAATACGTTTCTGAATGCGACGTTTGTCAACGTGTTAAGGCAGTTCATCAGAAAACAGCCGGTCTTCTCCAACCTCTGAAAATTCCTGAGTGTAAGTGGGACATGATTGAAATGGACTTCGTCACTGGTTTTCCAAAGTCCAAGAAGGGCAACGATGCAATCTTCGTTGTCATTGATCGTCTCACTAAGGTAGCTCACTTCTTTGCTGTCAAAGAAACAATCTCAGCTAGCCAGTTAGCAGAGCTCTACACAGCAAAGATTGTTCCTCTTCATGGTGTTCCATTGGAAATAAGCTCAGACCGTGGAAGCATATTCACTTCTCATTTCTGGAAAAGCTTTCAAGAAGCATTGGGCACCAAACTTCTGTTCAGCATAGTTTACCATCCTCAGTCTCAAGGGCAAGTCGAAAGAGTCAATCAGATTCTCGAGGATATGCTCAGAGCATGTGGTCTCTCCTTTGGCATGAAATGGGAGGAATGCCTTCCATATGCTGAATTCTCCTACAACAACAGCTTCCAGGCAAGCCTAGGCATGGCACCATTTGAAGCTCTCTATGGCCGCAGATCCAGGAGTCCAATCAATTGGTCTGGAGCTGGTGAACGTTCACTCTTAGGCACTGACATTGTTAAGGAAGCCGAAGAGAAAGTTCGTATCATTCGTGAAATTCTCAAGATTGCTCAGTCTCGTCAGAAAAGCTACTATGACAGCAAGCACAGGGATATGATCTATGCACCTGGTGACAAAGCATATCTCCGTGTAACTCCCCTCAGAGGCACTCATCGTTTTGGTGTGAAAGGAAAACTTGCACCAAGATACATTGGTCCTTTCCACATTCTCTCAAGGCGTGCAGAAAATGCTTATCGTCTTGAACTTCCAGAAAAGCTATCCAAGGTGCACGATGTGTTTCACGTGTCACAGCTCAAGAGGTGTTTCAAAGAACCAGATCGTGCAGTTGATCATGATTCCATTGAACTGCAAGAGGATCTCTCTTATGAGGAGCACCCTGTTCGAATTCTCGATGAGACCGAGCGTAAGACTCGCAACAAGAGCACCAAGTTCTTGAAAGTGCAGTGGTCCCATCATTCCGATAAAGAGGCAACGTGGGAGACCGAAGAGGATCTTCGCAAGAAGTATCCGGACCTTTTCTATTCTCAGTAGGAATCTCGGGGCGCGATTCCTTCAAGGGGGGGCGTTTTGTAACATCCCAAGTATGAAAATCACCTTTAGAATGTTTGCTAATTGTTATTTTATGTTTTGCATCATGGCATCTTAATCGTTGCATTTGTTTTCCATTTGTTTCCATCTGTTTTCCTTTGTTTTCCCATTTGAAATTCAAACAATATTCAAATGTTTTGTTTCATACTTGCTCTGTTACAATTTTCCAAATAACAAGTTCAAATCAAAACATCAATTGTTTCCATTAAACTTTAAAGTACAAACTATCAAATGGTTATTTTTAATAATTCACTTAATTCAATTTGCATTCAAATTCAATTAGTTTTCCAAACAGCAACCATTTTGAAGTTTATGAAAATTACAAAACAATTCAATCACTTGTTTCAAATAAACTTGAATTTTTTTAAAAAACTTTTAAGTTGCTTAAGTTCAATTATTCCATTAATATTTAAATTCAACCAAATTTCAAACAAATTGCAAACAACAACTAAATTCAAATTATTTGGAAAACCAAAGTTTGCACTAGGTTGCTGTTACAATAAATAATCAATACAATTTTTTTCCTAATTTTTCTACCCCCAAAAACCCTACCCTTTTCTTCCTATTTCTTTTCAGCAAAAAAAAACAGAATCAAAAAATAAATAAAATGAACACATGGGAGATGGCAGGCAGTGGGCTGAGCCCAGCCCACCATCCCTGCCAGCCCGCTACCCCTTCTCCCCCACCTCCGTACGAGCTCACGTCAGCAATGGAGCAAAACGACAACGTTTTCCCCCACCGCTCCACCCCACCCCCTCCTTATCTACCCCCCAAGGGGCAAACCCTAACCCTAACCCTAAACCGCACCCCTTCCCTCTCTCTTCCACCTCCGCCGCCACCGTTGGGGAGGGGCGCCGCCGTTTTTCTTCCGCGGCCGGTCGCCGGTCGCCGCTCGCCGAGCTTGCCGCCGTCGCCTCCGTCCCCCTCCGGCCCCGCTGAGCCCATCCCTGCGAAGAGGGTAAGTCCCTCGACCCATTCCGCTACTCGCCTGCTTGATTTAGTGTAGTACATGCCGCGAATTTCCGGCCGTGGTTCAGTCGCTGCCACTGGCCGTCGTTGGTTTCCGACAGAGAAGAAAGTCTGAATTCTTTCGCGTGCAGTTTCAGTTAGCGCCGAGTGTTAGGTTCAAAACCAACCAGCTCCCGTATACAGCAAACCAGCCGCAGTAGCCCACTGGTTGCGCTCGCTGTGCGCGCACCCGTAACTCGCGGGTTCGAATCCCGGCCACCCCCCTTTTCTGTTTCTTTTCCAATTGTTTCAGTAGTCGTTTCTGAACCTCAACCCCCCTGCGAGTAGTTTTCTGTCACGAACCCAGCAGTAGCCCACTGGTTGCTCCCTTGCGCTTACAGCAGGAGGGCAGGGGTTCGAATCCCACCCATGCAGGGTTTAAACCCATCTTTTTCCCAGATCCAGATCCACTCCTTATCGCACACAGGTCCCTGCAGTTACTTCTAGGTCCCTGTAAATTTTATTCCAAGTCCCTGGCTGCTATATAAAATGGCAGATTACACCCTAATCTTGGAAATTGCATAAATAATTCATTAAAACTCTAAATTCAACATTTTAAATATGTATTCTGTACCAAATTAAATTCTCTACCCAACTATAAATTTTGTTTACTGTTTTGAATATTTTAAATTGGTGAAATATTTGAATCCTTGTTGAATTCATTTAATTTTGCAAAATTCATAACTTGAGCATAAAAATTCCAAACTCAACAAATAAAATATGTTTTCCATCCCATTTTTTATGTACTTTGCAAATATAAACTTTGTTTCATGTTTTGAATAATTATAATTGTTTAAATAATTTAAACCTTGTTTAAATCATTTACATTTGCTAAATTCATAACTTGCTCAAATTAAATTATTTTTGAAACTATAAAATATGTTTTCAAACCAGAAAAGTATAAACTTTTCAAATATGAATTTGGTTTAATGATTTGAACAAAAAAAAATTCAAATAACTTCATACTTGAATTAAATTCATTTAAATCTTGTTTAAACTTGTTTAATTCATAAGTAATTTATTCTAAATCCTTTTTCAACAAGTGAAACATGTATTCCACCTAAAATTTGGTGTAATTTCCAAATATGAACCTTGTTATCTATTTTGAACACTTAAAATCGGTGAAAACAACAAATGCTTGTGTAACACCTTTAAGAAGCAAATTTTCATAACTTAATAAATAAAACTCCAAACTTGGTAAACCTTATTTCAAATTGATTCTATTGTTGTTTTCTTTTTGTTTTCCTCATCCATGCATCATGCTAATCCACTTTCACCTGTTGGTTAGTGGTAGAACAATTATTTCAACCTAAATTCATGGGCTTTCCTTATGCAACCCAAATTGCATAGGGGTCCATTTAATATTGTTACCATGTCAACTAGCTTACCATTGATGCATCAATTAAATTGTCATGCATCATCCCATTATTGTGCATTATGCATATTATTGATTGTTTGTCTCTCTGCGTTGTTTGTTTGCTTCTTCCCGAATAGACGACGACGCTGAGACAGACGAGGTTTACGACACTACTTCAGAGGAGTTAGCTCAGTACCAGGCTACTGAGTTTGCAGGCAAGTATTCACTCACATGAACCATTATGTTCCTTCCACACTGGATACCGATACTTTCCGTTGTCTATCCTGCTAGCCTTATGAATCGTTGCTTGTGTTCGATCCTATCACATGTTATCCTTTAACCCTGATATAGCCTCACCTCCACACCTATTAACCCCGTTGCTTGTTGCCTGTGTCTTACTAGCATGCTTAGGGTTGTTTATGCTCGAGTCTGTTGTCCGTTACTTTCTGTTACCATATTTTATTATGTTCTGGGGCTCGATGTTTAAACAATCAACCTGTTAATATTTGAGGTAATGCTAATTTGATGATAAGGCACCGGCAGGAGACCCGGCGTGGTTTTGAGGCCTGCTGGTGTCGACCCTAATTAGGAAAAGGGTCTTGTCTACTGATCCATGATGAGCACACTATCCACATGTGGGAAGCGTGTATGGGCGCCCCCCTCAATTTGATTCGATTCGCATCTCGTCCAAATCGCCTCATTTAGTTCGGGTTTTCCATTTGCCGCATGCATATGTATTTGCGAACCCAGGCCAGGGTGGAACTTTTGTAGTCGGCATTTAGGGAGACACGTTCTTAGAGTTCTATGAGGGTCCCCTTTTCTTCGTGGGGCTTGATTAGCCGTGCGCTCAATTCCACGGGGTTCTTTGGGCTTGATGCGAAGAAGAG
Organism: Alopecurus myosuroides; assembly: GCA_028641055.1. Taxonomy (NCBI): domain Eukaryota; kingdom Viridiplantae; phylum Streptophyta; class Magnoliopsida; order Poales; family Poaceae; genus Alopecurus; species Alopecurus myosuroides. The sequence goes on from CM054062.1 coordinate 8,467,328, forward strand.
TTGAGTTGTGTTGAGTGCCCCGCTTGGTGCGAGGCATTCCATCTGGCGGGTTATTCTTACGTGTACGGCCAAATTGGTGCACCCCTGCAGGGATAAATCTTCTCGAGAAGCCGTGTTTTCCGCGGTTATGGTTGACTTGGTAAAAGTACTGGCTAACAAGTACTCAGAACAACTTACACCTAACTAATGATAACTTGGCTAGTAATAGTCTTATTGACACAATAACTTGAACCATCATTAATCCAACTGTGTGAGTTATCCTTGGATTGCTTCTTTGGATAAGGGGCGAGATCCAGGATGGGTTTGTTCGGAGTTAGTTAGTAGTTGGTTCCGATACGCTCCTTATCTCCTTTCTGTTAGCCGGAAGTTATAGCATGTATCTGTAGTTGGTTAGTGCAGCCCGCTGCCGCATCTTTTATATCACCCCTTCTTCCGTTGAACCCAAAGCATCTGTGCTTGGTGTTGACGGGTACACTTTGGTGAATTGTGAGTCTTGCTTGCCCGTAAGTTTATGTACTAACCCCTTTGGGGCTGTGGTTCCTGCAGACTACGTTTCCGAGGATCCCCATGGTGGCTAATACGTGGAGTATGACGAGGCTGCTGACGAGTAGATAGCGGACCCGGGCAGGATCCGAGACATCGTGGATGGGCTCTGTCTTTTCGTTTCTGGACTCTTAGGCCTATTTGGATCTTGTCTGTACTCAGACACTTTGGATGCTTCCGCTGTGTTGTAATGATGATATGTTGGGACATGTGTCCTCTGGATGATTGTATTTGCTATCTCTGCTCTAGTGAGAGCTATTTGCAACTTATTTCAATCTTTTGTGTCTTAGAGATATGTTGTGATATCAGTTGTTCTAATGCCGTTGACGTACCGTGTGTGTATGTTATGAAGTACGTCAACGCAAGTGTCCTGATTTCTATGGGATGGTTTACGCAGACGATGGATAGTAGAGAATGGTTGTCACACGTTTTCGTGTTGGCCTGCTCATATTGAGATGCGGGTGCCGGTATGCCCCGTAAGCCATTTGTTCTACTGTTTAGCGGACTGTGAGTATCCTCTAGAAGTCCGGGTGCGACATTCTCCTTAGCCACTACCCAGTCCCCGAGATTTGGGCCGAGTAGACGGACACTTAACCGAGTTGCTGTCTTCTCGGGCCAAATCTTCCCAAAATTTTCTAACTCCTTTTCTTCTTCTTCACAGAATAGCCTCTTGAAGAGGACTAACCTGTTCCGGCGGCTGCTCTGGAATCACAGCATCGCCAAGAAGCGTATTGCGGCTCTTGAAGCCGAACGCAAGGATGATGCTGCACTGGAGCGCGCCCTCCAAATCTCTGCGATTGAAGGTAAGCTTGTAGCTATTCGGTTTGCGCGTTTTGTGTTTACGACTGTTTTTTTTTTTGCTCTAACTCTGTTTTACTCTGCAGGCAAATTCAAAGAACTGCAGGAGCAGCACGAGCACTGCCATGTCTCCGCTTCCTCTGCCGAGAGCAAAATCAAGCAGTTGGAAGGTGAGCTGCCAGCTTGTTGGTCCTTGCATCTTCCTTTACTTGGTTTCTCTGCTAACTTTGCTTTTATCTCTGCAGAAGAATATAAGAAATTCTGGGAGGAGCATCTCCACTGCTTGATGCCTGCCGAGGTGCAGCAGCAGCTGGCCACCCGAGATGCAGAGCTCAAGAAGGAACGCGACGCTGAGCGCGCCGAGTTCGAGGCGATGCAGGTGAAGCTGAAAACAGCTCTCGAGGGTGCCCTGGAGACCGAGACCTCAGCCAAAGCCACCAAGAAGGCGGTCGAGGCAGAGATCGAGGTGCTGAAGAAGCACAACGTGCAGCTCGCGCAGCAGGTTACCAACGCGCGCATCATCGAAGACAGGCATCTTGCTGACGAGGAGGATTGGAAGATCAAGCTGGATGCGCTGCTTGTTGATCTTAGAAGTAAGTTTCCTCTTCCCGGCACTTATCTGTTTCTCTTCTTTGCTACTTGGCTTGCTTTTCCTCCCACTCTTTCCTCTTGGTTTTATCTCTTCTCTGCCTCCCTATCTAACTTTTATTGGTTTCTCTCTAGATGTCTTCCTTGATCTTCGCGCCGCGAGCTCGCCTGCTCTGGCAAAGGCACAACAACTCCGAGCTAATTCCGGGCTGCCCGTCGACACCAAGTCAAGCGTCAACGACAACCTCCTGAACATCAAGACTCAGCTTCGCCAACTCAAGGGCCTGGGCACCACCATGGTGTCCACTGCTTACAAGCTCCACGACCTGTTCTGGCCTGATGAGGTTGCGCCGAACAGATTCAGCGCGCTTGCCGAGAAGCTGGACGGCGTGAAGGCCGAGTTGAAGAAATGGCGCGGCTCGGCAGCTCGGGTAGGAGCAGACGAACTTCTTCACTTCATCACGAGCTGGTATGAGAACCTCGATCTCTCCAGGATCATTGAAATGCGCCAAGACTCTAAGTGGAGCAAGGACCCCGAGTGCATCGCTCGCCGGAAGGCGGCAGCCTACGAGGTAGCCTCCTACGCGGACACCGCCACCTTCATCGAGGGCCTCCCCGAGCCAGACACGGAACCTGAGGGCGAGGACGACGATGACGACGAGGACACCGAGTCAGATGACTTGAGTTTCTTCGAGGATGGTGCCGCGAAGGGAGCTGGCGAGAAGGGAAAGGGCAAGGCCAAGGTCGATGACGAAGTCGAGAAGCCGGAAACCCATGTCGAGGAGCCCACCATCACCATCGAGATGGTGATCCAACAGGCGGCTCCCGAGTTGGGCGCAACCAGCAGCAGCTTCCAGGCTACCGCATCGACCTCGGCCACGGATCTTATTTCCATCGCCACGGCAACCTCAGAGCAAGCCGCCAACGCCAACCTGGAAACGGATGCCGAGAGCGCCGATGCCAAGAAGAGTGACGCGGATAACACTGCCACTGTCGACACTGCTGCCGCCTGAAACACTTATCTTAACCTTTTATCAGATCCCCGGGATGCCGGGTGCACATGTATCAAACCTCTAAGTATTTCGTTGCTACTCAATTTTATTTCTGTTGAAGTTTTTAGCAACTCTGGCTCAATGTCGGGTTGCGTTAATATGCAAGTCCCCGAGTTGCATTTTTTATCCGCTCTTCCTTTTTATCTCAGCTCTTACCTGCAACTTGTTGCTTTGTTGGTAGTCGAGTCACAAGAGTTCAAAGTAGGAGTTTCAAATACTTAGCCACTTAGAAAAAATTCATAGTAACGCTGCCCACCACTTAGCCGGAAAGAAAAAACTGTAAAAAACACTCTACTCGGTTGCCACACGCTTCCTTTCCTTTGCAATTTTTCATGTGTTCATTGACTCTTTGGCTTGTTCTCTGGCTTGCCATGAAGCCGGGTTGCGGACAGCAGCAGAGTCGCAGAGTGTCCGGTGAGTTTAAACACACTATTTTGTATGCTTTTGAAGTTCTAAGTGGTTCAACCGAATAGACAAAGCAAAACAGAGTAAAACACAAGGAACAATTTTGACGAGGGCAGTCCCCGAGTTCAATTTCAGATTGCCGAATAGGATTTCAACTCGGATAAGGAGATACATACATAGTTTGCTCATGAGTGAAAACGTCGAAGTAGAGCTACATTCCAAGGGCGCTTGGTTTCCTCTCCAGCTCTATCCGGCCTGTTCTTCTGTGGTGGCTGTGCGTCGATAAGATAATATGCATCATTGTGCAATGCCTTGCTCACAATGAATGGCCCTTCCCACGGAGGAGAAAGCTTGTGCATCCCAGCTGTGCGCTGCACCAGCCTAAGCACCATGTCTCCTTCTCGGAAAACCCTTGGGTTCACTTTCCGGCTATGATAACGCCTCAAGTTTTGCTGGTAAACAGCTGAACGTGACAGAGTTAGCTCTCTTGCTTCTTCTAGCAGGTCAACGTCATTTTCTCGAGCTTCTCTAGCCTCAGCCTCAATGTAGAGCGTTACACCGGGCGAGTCATGCTCTAGGTCAGTGGGCAGCACGGCCTCAGCTCCATAAACCAGGAAGAATGGCGTGTAGCCGGTTGACCGGTTAGGGGTAGTCCATAGACTCCACAACACCGCTGGCAACTCGTCTAGCCAACACCCAGGTGTTTTCAGCAGCGGCTCAATCAGCCTTGGCTTTATGCCTGATAACACCATGCCATTTGCTCTTTCCATTTGCCCATTGGAGGCGGGATGCGCAACAGATGCAACATCTAGCCGAATATGCTTATCTCTGCAGAACCTTGCGAACACACCCTCAGCAAAGGTTGTGCCATTGTCAGTGATAATGCTGTGCGGGTAGCCATACCCTCAGGATCACATCCTTCAAGAAACTCACAGCAGTGACTCCATCACACTTCCGAATAGGCTTTACCTCAATCCACTTGGTGAACTTGTCCACCATGACCAAGATGTGAGTCATGTTGCCTCTGGCCGGCTGGACGGACCCACCATGTCCAAGCACAAGACAGCAAATGGCCAAGTAATGGGAATGGTCTTCAACTCGGAAGCTAGCATATGAATCTTACTTGCGAATCTTTGGCAGCCATTGCACTTTCTCACAATATCTTCAACTTGCTTCAAGGCAGTGAGCCAAAAGAAGCCATGCCGAAAAGCCTTGTTGACCAAAGCTCGAGAAGAGGCGTGATGTCCGCATTCTCCTTGGTGTATCTCCACCAAGATTTCCTCTCCTTCCTCTGGCTCTACACAGCGCTGCAACACACCAGTTGGACTTCTTCTATGCAGCACATCTCTGAAGATTGTATAGCCCTTGGATCTCCTCTTAATTTGCCTCGAGGTAACCTCATCATTTGGCAAGGTGCCGTCCTTTAGAAAGGATAATATGGGCAGAGCCCAACTCGGTGTTCCCCGGATGGGAAACACTGGTTCGTCCACTTCCATTGGATCAGCCACCACTTCTTCTTCTTCTTCTTCTTCTGGGGCGGGGACGAGTCCCCGAGATCTCGTGCACGCAGCAAGAACTCCCTCAATGAATGCGACAGTCCCCGAGTTGGGAGAGGCAGTCCCCGAGTAAGGAGGGACAGTCCCCGGGATGCAGGCGCCAGTCCCCGGGATGGAGACGACAGTCCCCGGGTTCTCTTTTGCAACCTCCCAGTCAATCTCCATTGGAACAGCTTCCTCACCAGGCAGAGAGGGAACGAATATAGACTCCGAGTTGGGGGATGGCTTGATGGATGGCTTTCTCAAATGCTCCAAGGCAACCCCAGGCGGGATGTATTGCCGAGAAGACCCCAACTTGGATAGCTCATCTGCTGCCTCGTTCTCTGCTCGGTGGATGTGCTTGAACTCGCACCCTTCAAAGAATCCAGTCATGGTTTGCACCAAGAACCGATATGAAGCCATGTTGGCATCCAGAGCATCCCAAGTGCCTGAAACTTGCTGCACAACCAGATCCGAGTCGCCATAGCATATGATGCGCTGCATGCCAACCTCCTTGGCCACCTTCAAGCCGTGTACCACGGCCTCGTACTCTGCTACATTGTTGGATGCCTTGAAGTGAATTTGCAGCACACACTTGAGTTGATCACGCTTGGGTGACGTGAGCACCACGCAAGCACCCAAGCCTTCCTTCACCTTGGAGCCATCAAAGTGCATCTTCCAGTAATTGGCTACCGGAGTAGGAGGCTCATACTGCACCTCAGCCCAATCCACCAGAAAATCTGCTAGGATCTGAGACTTGATGGCTTCTCTTCTCGCATACGCAGGGGCGTACGCGGCTAGCTCAATTGCCCACTTGGCTACTCTGCCACTTGCCTACTTTTTGCCCATGATGTCCGAGATGGGAGCAGAACTCACTATAGTGATGGGATGCTCTTGGAAATAGTGCTTCAGCTTCTTAGCGCCCAGGTACACGCCGTAAGTCATTTTCTGGTAGTGTGGGTAGTTTTGCTTGGAACTGGACAATACCTCACTGAGATAATACACTGGCCGCTGCACAGTCTTGCCTTCCTCATCTCTCTCCACCACAATCACCACACTGACCACTCGGTTAGTCGCAGCAATGTACAACAGCATTGGTTCTTTGGGTAGCGGACTAGCCAAGATGGGAGCGCTACCCAACATGGCTTTCAGCTCCTTGAATGCCACATCAGCTTGCGGTGTCCAGACGAACTTGTCGCTCTTCTTCATCAACTGATACAGTGGCAAGGCCTTCTCGCCCATTCTGCCCAGGAAGCGTCTCAGAGAAGCCAAGCAACCAGTGAACTTTTGCACATCCTTCAGGGATCTCGGCAAAGACATGCTCTCAATAGCTTTTATCTTTGAAGGATTGGCCTCAATGCCCCGACTGGACACCAAGAAGCCGAGTAGCTTGCCAGCCGGGACGCCAAAGGTGCATTTAGTCGGATTCAACTTCATCTTGTACTTGCGCAAGTTGGCAAATGTTTCTTCAATGTCACTAACCAGAGTATGTGTTTTATTCGTTTTGATGACAATGTCATCTACGTACACCTGCACATTTTTGCCAATTTGATCATGCAAGCATTTCTGCACGCATCTCTGATAGGTAGCCCCAGCATTCCGCAACCCAAAGCACATGACACGATAGCAATAAGCCCCGTACGGGGTGATAAAAGCAGTCTATATTTGATCAGCAGGGTTGAGAGCTATATGATGAAAACCAGAGTAGGCATCTATGAAAGACAAAAGCTCACAACCAGCAGTGGAATCGATCACCTGATCTATGCGGGGTAACGGAAAGGGATCCTTGGGGCAGGCCTTGTTCAGGTCGGTGTAGTCCACGCACATGCGCCAAGCGGTATCCGCCTTGGGGTCCTCCTTCTTCTTCTCGACCATAACCGGGTTGGCTAGCCAGTCCGGATGCAAAACCTCCATGATAAAGTTGCTCATCAGCAACTTGGTGATCTGATCACCGATAGCCTTCCTTCTCTCATCGCCAAAGCGGCGCATCGCCTGCTTCACTGGCTTGGCATCATGCCGCACATGTAGCGAGTGCTCAACCAACTCCCTCGGGACACCTGGCAAATCCTCATTGGACCAGGCAAATACGTCCCGATTCTCACGGAGGAAGCGGATGAGCTCGCTTTCCTATTTCTCTCCCAACCCGGCGCCAATGATGGCAACACGGTCTGGGAACTCAGGGTCGACCTGGACCTTCTTTGTCTCCTGGGACGCCTGGAATGCAGTCCCGTATTGGGAACTCGGCATGCCGGGCGCACCACCTTGCGCTGCTTGCACCATAGCCACCACCTCGTACATCTTCTTTTCGGCAGCAATGACCATGGATTCCGCCAGCTGGGAACCAGCAGAGGCACACTCCATGGACTTCTTGTAGTCACCCGAGATGGTGATCACTCCATTGGGACCAGGGATCTTCATCTTCAAGTAGGCAGTGTGGGTTGAAGCCATGAACTTGCTGAGAGCGGGCCTGCTGAGTAGGGCATGGTATGGGCTCTGGTGGTCAACCACCTCAAAGGCCAGGCTCTCAGTGCGGCAGTTCTCCCTGGTGCCGAATAGGACGTCTCCAGACGCGCCCGATTGGAGAGCAAGACACTCCCGGCACAATTCCATGAAAAGTGGTCCTGCTGGGTAGCAGCATGTTCTCGGCCATCCCGAGCTTCTCGAGTGTGTCTCTGTACACGATGTTGATGCTGCTGCCGTTGTCAACCAGCACCTTGCTGAATCTCACGTTCTTCTGAGCACCCAAGAAGGTGGGATCCACCACCAAAGCGTAGCTACCCGGGTTGGGCATCACCTTAGGATGATCAGCTCTGGACCAAGTGATCTCTTGGTTGCACCAGTGCAGGTAGTGGGGCACGGCAGGAATCACAGCATTGACTTCCATAGCGCGCATGTGCTGAGACTGCTTGTTAGTGGGCTCAGAAGTGAAGATCATGTAGCTCTCGTGGTGTTCCTGGTACTGGTTGCGGTCTCCACCGCCATTGTTGCCATTGTTGTTGTTACCTTGGTTGTTGTTGTTGTTCCTGTTGTTGTTGCGGGTGTAGTAGTTATTGTTGTAGTTGCGGTTGCGGTCGTTGTTGTTGTTGTTGCGGTAACGGTCGTTGTTGAAATTGCGGTTGGCTCCTAAAGCCACCTGGTTCACGTTCTCTCTTCTCGGGAAGACTGCAGGCCGAGGAGCGCGTGCCCGAGCTGGCTGCACATTGGCATTCGCAGCTGGCAGAGGAGGAGGAGGAGGCAAGCCCTCGTTCTTGATCTGTTTCCACCAGCTGCACTGCCGAGTAGTGTGGTTGGCTGGCCTGGCTGGATGCCGAGTATGGAAACTGCACGGGCCATCCTTCATATCCGTGAAGATGAAGTTTGGAGCAGGACCCAAGTTGCCTCTACCCTGCTGGGGAGCATTGTACGGCTTCTTGATGCCTTGGCCCTGATTCTGGTTTTGCCCGTACTGGGCTCCAGCAGTTTTTTGCTTTTGGCTACTCCCAGCAGCCGTAGTCACAACATTCACCTCCTCGGGATCATACTGAGTATCAATCCGGTCACCCCTGCGCTTGTTGCGGAAATTATTGTGCTTGTTGCTGTTGTTGTTGTAGTTCCTTCTCGGCTCGGGGGAGTCCATCAGAGGCTGAGTTGGGTCGCCGAGTGCATACATGTCCGCGATCTTGATAGTCTCTGCGAGAGTACTCGGCATCTCGCGCTGCAGCTTCTGCCACAACATGCTGCCATGCCTGCAACCCTGCGCGAACCAAGTGATGGCCTGGGCCTCATTCACACCTTCACAGGTGTTCCTCAAGGTGCTCCACCGAGTAAGGTACTCGCGATCGGTCTTGTCTTCCCGCTGCTTGCAAGCGGACAACTGCTGCGGCCTATTCGGCCTCTTGTAAGTGCTGGTGAAGTTGCTGATGAAAGCCTCCGAGAAGTCCAGCCAGCAATTGATGCTGTCCTTGGGCAGGTTGTTGAGCCAAGTCCGAGCTGGACCTTCAAGCATTTGCGGAACATACCGCACCGCCCATCTCCGGTTGCCGCCTGCAATGTGCACGGCTGTGACATAATCACTCAACCAGTCCTCCGGCTTGGTGCTGCCATTGTAGCACTTGGTCCCCTTGGCCAGCTGGAAGTGGTTCACTGATGGCTCGTTCATGATGCGAGGGCCAAAGCACTCTGGGCCAGGCGGCCCCCTGTTCTCGAGTTGCGCGGACAGGTTGATCCTGTCCAGCTTGAACCTGGCATCACTGGGCTCCAACATGCGCTCACCAAGGCGATCAACAACATTCCTGGGGTCAGCATAGCCGGCTAGCCCCATCGCCGAGTAGCCATCATCGTACCTGTTCTCCTGCACGACAACAGGTTGCACCATAGGGTTGGCTGCTGGCGCAGCCGCACGCGGCTGTGCAGCAGCAGGCTGCTGCGTCCTCTGCCGAGTAGGCTGAGCAGCAGGACGCCGAGAAGGCCCCGCGTTGTCTCAGCTATGTCCCTTGCTCTGAGCTTTATGGGCTTGATAGCCTGCTCCTGCAGTAGTGTTGTCGTGGGATACTCACGGCAGATGTTACCAGGGGTAACTGATCTTGGGGCAAGTCGACACAGGCGTTCGGGAGAGGGTTTAGCTCAAAGGAAGACATGATACAACTTGATCTGACAGCCGGTGATCGAAGTCGCCGGATCTCTGTTCTTGATATAATAACTCGATTAGGGTTTACACTGGATACTCGATACCACTCGATATTGCTAAGGTTCTCAAATCTCTGTCTCAATCTATACCCGAGGGTCGGTTTATATAGTACCCGTACCCCCCTAACTTACGTTACAAGGCACACCCGGGTCCTACCCAGACACGGCGTGCTAACCCTAACTTTCCTTTACAACACCCATTATCCGGGTCACTAGGCCCACGAGCTTGGGCCTCCACAAACATCTTTACCCCTAGCAGTATCCTGCTCACTGTCTCTGGGCCGGGTTATTCCTCGGATCTTGGCATACCGGGTTAGCATCTCCCCATCAGTAGTCCCCAGAATAGCCTGGGCTTCACGGATCTCCTTGAAGCGCTTGCTATTCCTGAAAAGATATTAATCATACGGGCACATGGAAACCGGGTTAAGATGTTTCAACATCCAGCTAGGCCTTGCTCCTTGGTGGCCATGCGATAATTCAGGTTTTTCCCTCCAAACACCTTGGTTCGAAACTTCTGGATCCAAATCATAGTAGCAGCGCCAAGATCCTATGCTTGACAGTTAATCCCATCATCGCGGAACGAATCCCCTTCCTTTTTTATCCGGATGCTTTACTCAATACTGGGCGCATATCTCGCAAGAACTTTAAATTAATGGCCGTTTTACCCCCACAATTCCCGGCCTCCACTCACCAAGCCGGGCTTATCCAGTCGCACTATAAAAAAGCTCCTTAGGAATGACTCGAACCCTAACGGCTCATTTCCCCCACTCCATTCCTTTCTCCTCTTGAGTTCTCTTTCTTCCTGAGCGCCACCACGGACCTTCCACGCACGTCACCGGAACCCATTGCCCGAAGGCTACGCTCCGCCACCGGTCGCTCCGCGCCGCCGCCAAGATCCGCCGGCGGATTCTCATCCGGCCCACCAAGAACCGCGAAAGGACACCAGGCCTGCGCCATCTGCCTCCGCAAGGCCTCCCTCGGATCTCCTCCGGTAAGCCTTTTGCGTTCATCAACTTCCCCTCGCAACATTTGATTTCTCTTCTCAGATTAGATCTAGATCCGTCCGCCTCAGATTTCTTGGCTAGACCGGATTAGGCTACCCATAGTCTCTTTTAGTTCGCACAAAGGATAAAGCGCATACTCCAACCAACTCGCCTACTTCCCACAATCATTACCTTTGCCACGAATTTGAAAATAAAACTTCCAATCTAGGCTCGTACTGCCCAAGATTTCCGCCCCTGCATCAGTCACTCGGCTGGACTGCTTCTTTTTAATCCCCTTTATTCACATTTGGCGCTTAAGCCACTGCCCATCGTTTTCAAAAAGCTTCTTTACCATTTAGACCCCATAAATTTCTCCATAATACGTAATACCCGGAACTTCCGAGCTTGATTCTACGGGCTTACACCCGGATCTCCTGTCATACCTCAATACCATCCGGCTGATACCTGACTGTTTCATAACTTCCATGTCTTAATCTTCTTCTTATTTGATGCCTTGCAGGTCAACCACATGGCTCCCAAGAAACAGATGAAAACCCCAACCAAGGCTAAAGTCCCCAACACCATTTCCGCCAACTGGGGGCGGTCGATGGTCACGAAGGCCAAGTTGGAGGAGCTAGTGGAGCTGGGAATTCTCCCTCCTCAGGAGGATATCCAATGGAGGGTGCCGGGTAAGGAGACCCGGCCCACCCCTACAAAAGACGAGGTAATCTGCTTCGTGGAACATGTGACCCGGGGTTTTCGCCCACCCGGTCATCCTTTTTTCCGGGACATTCTTAGTCACTATGGCCTTCGCGTCTTCGACATCGGGCCCAATTCCGTGCTGAATATTACCCACTTTATTGTCCTTTCTGAATCCTATTTATGCACTCCACCAAACCTAGCTCTTTTTATCGAGCTTTATCAATGCAAACCGTGCCGCGAAAGCGGTGATGGGGCGCTTCTCACTTGCGGCGGGGTTTCGATCCAGCGCCGCAAGAACTCTCCGATGCCATCCCTCACCCTTAATTCTCATGTCAAACACTGGCAGCTTTCTTATTTCTACTGCCAGGACACTTCCCCATCCGGCCAAAAGAAACTGCCGGGTTATTCGGATGGTCTCCTTGATATCTCCGATAAATTTAGTGCCTTTGCCCCCGACTCAGATAGGGAGGCAATCCAACCTCTGCTATACAAACTCGCCACTCTTAGAGCCCAGGGCCTCATTGGGCTCAACCTAGTGAAGACCTGGGTCGACTTCAGAATTCAACCCAACTCCATCCGCACAAAGCTGATGTGCGAGTATTCTGGGGAACCTTCTGATCCACTACGATACTCTGACAACATCTTCGCAATCGGCGACACTCTCAAGACCATCAAGGGTTTTCTTACGGAGAAGCTCGAGGTAATCCGGAACATATCCGGGTTAGAGCCCTTCACACTTGAAAACCCGACCCCCCAGGTAAAAACCCGACTCTGACGCCTTTACTTTCGCTCTTTCCACTTGATGCAACTGATAACCCGTACTTTAACGCCTTTCAGGATGATGACGACTTTTGGAACACCAATACCCCCTAGCTCCGAAGGTCAAAAGGAGCAAGAAGCTGTTCACTCAGACGAAGGTACTCTCTGAGTTTTACTTGACTCGTTTGAACTCACCGCAACCCCTTTATTTCCAACCGTAACCTTGATGACATTCAGAACAAGAAGATGACGAGGAAGAAGATTCGGACGGCAAGGTAGAATCTGCCAGTGATGAGGAAGAACCGGAGCCGGCAACCAAAGCCGGATCTAAGAGAAAAGCTCAAGGAGCCACCTCCAAGGTTTCATCCCCCTTCGCACATTCACTTTATATTACCGTAATGATATTCTTGAACCTTTCTTGACATTATTCCACTGGTCAATCTTGAAGGGGTCGCCCACGCCTAAGCGCAGGTCGACTCGAAATCACCCGGGTAACGACGCCCTTAACCCGGGTTCTTCACCGCTCCCCACTCGGCAAGCTGGTACTTGCTCTATCTTTTCTTGGTTAGCACGGTTTCCTAGAAGCATTCTCGCATAATATTTAACTTGACATTTTCCAGCCTCCCCCGGGTCTGACGATGGATTTCCTTGTGACTTTGCGGTGAATACCGGGTAAAAATCCCCTTCCAGATACTTTCCGGTACTTCGTCATCTTTTCCTGACTGCACATTTAGCTGCTTTGTGATAACATCTACAGGGCCACGGTCGCTGTCAGCGATCAAGAGGATTCAGAAGATAAGGGCCCGGGTAAGGGGAACCCAGCTGATAAAACCGCAACCGCGTCTGGCGATGAAGAACAGACATCGCCGACTAAACCAGATCAGCAGGAAGCCGAATATCCAATTGCTTCTCATGCCAGCAAGAGAAAGACCAGCGCCTTAGGTGCAGAAGGAGTGTCGGATTCCAACGTGCAAATGACCCGGGTTCCACCTCCTTCTAAGAAGAAAACCTCTTCTAGGAAATTCCAAGGACCCGGGTCTTCTGACACGAATAAAGATACTTTCGAACAATTGATGGACAAGATTCTCACCATGAAGGCTTCGGAGAGCGAGATTTTAGAGCGCATGGCTGCAGAGCACCAGGTAAGAGCGCTTGTTATCTTATATTCCCTATCTAGTCCCCAAGTTCCGAGTATAACTTGCAAAAGTTATGCTTGGTACTTCTCACCATATTTTTCTTGCCATAACACTCAGCTGGTTCTTGCACCCTTTTACATTTACAGGCACATGTAACTCGGTCTGATGAAACCTTGCTCAAGACTGAACAACTCCTTCTTGCTGAGATAAAACGCCGAGAAATCCTTGAGGATAATATGAAAACTTTGAAGAAGGATGTCTCCAAATACAAGGAGAAGTGCCTCGCCGCTCGGGCCGATTTGAAGAAGTTATCGGATCAAGTCTCCGATACTTACCAGATCTTACTTAGTAAGTGTTTGCCTGCCGGCTAAGTTTTTGCCTGCCGCCTAATATTTGCCTGCCGCCTAATTTTTGCCTGCCGACTAATTTCATACCCGGCTGCTACTGATACGTTCTTACTTCTGTTTCCACCATAGGTGCGAACCTTGCAGCTCCAGAGGAAGATGCTATTGTCAAGGCTAGGACCCTGAAGACTGTGCTCCGGACTTTCTTTGCCGGCACAAAATTCATATTGAATGCCATTAACTGGCCCACAGAAGCCTATCCGGGTGAAGAGAACCTTGTCCAAGCCTGCTCCACTGTACCCGGATGGATTGAACTCTGGAAGCGTTCGTCCTGCCGTACCGGTATAGTGCGGGCTTTGACCTTGGCCAAAGCCTACTTTCCGAAGCTTGACCCGGCGAAGATAATCTCCGGGTTTCCTGAGTTCAAGGCGGATGGCGCCAAATTTACGCCTAAGGATTTCAAGGCCATTCAGTCGGCAGTGCGCCCCTCTGCCACCACTCTAGCCGATAGCTTGAACCTTAATACACTAATGGCTGCGTATGATGCTGATGACAAGATTATCACAGAGGAAGCACCCCCGCCGTTTGACCTCTTGGAGAAGTGGGCTGATTATTCAGCTAAGAAGAAGGAGGCAACTTCGAAGAGGGAGGCCGACTTAAAATCAGGGCCGTCCGCCTCTACACCGTCCGTCCTTCCTCCTATCCGCCCTGGTGCGGTGAGTCCGGGTGGCTCTGCCAAAAAAGCTAAGAAGCAGGTCCAGGAGCAAGACCCGGAAGATCGCGCTCGGGAGGCCGAGTAGAGTAAGGATGTCATAGTACCTTAGTCACATGGGACCTTTTTGTTTGAGCTACTTTATTCTGTTAATGGTGCGCCTGTGCACTTCTGATACCGATGCAAAAACTTGTAATATACTTCCATTTGGTGACATATTTTCGTGGCTTTCCCAGCCTTTTGATAATCGTACTTTTGCTGTTCTTCTGAACTTGTTCTTGATACCCATCTCTCTTTTTAGCTCCCTTAATAAGACTCGTTTTTTCCGAGACCAGGGGCTTTGATAAGTGAAATTCTCTTGAAATTCCCAAGACTCGGATGATAGGGCCGTTTTGAACCTTGGTATCAAAGTGGTTTGTTTCTGTTGCGAAGTCCCCAGTCCCCATGACCCAAAGGACGAGTCATGGGGGTGTAGCCTTTCTCAGAGGACAAATCATTCCCTACCAAGGCAAAACCCTAAAACCATCTCATGTAAATACTGAAGTTATGCTTGATAATCACTGAGTTTCCGGCTTATCAGCCTTGTACTCTGCATAAACTTGTGGTTTAGATGACCCTTTTGACTATCTTACACTATAAGCCGGCTTTCGCGTGGATACCATGTTGTTACATCTGTATGAAAACAGAGTCAGGCGAGTCTCATTGGACCTCACGGCTGATTGTAATCATAAGCGAACTAATCATGCCACTTTTGGTGCGAGTCACATCGAGCTTAAGTGAGAAAAGTCAAGAAAAGTTGGCTCCTTTGCCCAGTCATAAGATTGCAGCCGTGCTCGTTTGCGAGGAATCGGCCCTTATAACTTATAGCTATCTATGCCGGGTCATTCGGGTTAGTGGTTGGTTACTTGAGCAACCAACCCCCAAGACCTACGTGCAATCGATGCTTTTGATGATACTGAGTTTTCGATGTCGTATGGATACTACTTACTTGTGATAAAGGCGAAAAGACATAGGACTTGATAACCATCTCTTTATTGATACCAGAAATTTTGGGTCAGCAGGCCGCCTCATTAAAAACCTTCCAGTCCCCTTAGGTACCCTGGGTAGGAAAAGAGCGCGTCTGAAACCTGCCGCCCGTTACATTACTCAGTTCTTTGTAAGCACTGGTCCTGATCCGGCTTGACCAACGCACATCCTCCATAAGTTGGACTTTTTCCTGATGAGTACCGGGTTTGCCAGCCAACCCGGGTGGGGTGTCTCCATGACTTTGCTGGTTGTTGGCGGCCGTGTAACTTTTTCCTTTATGGCAGGCTGCTTGGGAGGGTCAACTGTGATTAAGGCCACCATTTTAGCATCTTGCGTGACCTTGGACTTTGCTTTTTCGCCTTCAGTACTTGGCTTCTTTGATGTAGTTCTGTCCTCCGGGTCTGCTTGAGACCGATAGTGCTTGAGTTCTTCCTTTCTGCAAGCTTGCTCGACCATTGCTGCATCTCCTTCGTCGCATTCAGCGGCTATGTCTCGATTTCCGTGTATGGTTATAGTCTTCTTGGGACCCGGGATTTTTAGCTGTAGATATACATAACACGGCCTAGCCATGAATTTGGCATAAGCCGGCCTTCCAAACAGCGCGTGATAGGGGCTGCGTAATTTCACTACCTCAAAGGTGAGCCACTCAATTCGATAGTTATCCTTTGATTCTCCGAAAGCTACCTCTAGTGCGATTTTTCCCTCGGGGCATGCGGAATGACCCGACACTATTCCATGAAAAACTGTTGAGCTTTTTTGCAGTTGAGATTCCTTGAGACCCATGCGTAGGAAGGTTTCCCAATACAATATATTGATGCTGCTTCCACCATCCATTAAAACCTTCTTTAGCTCATACCCATTAACTTGCGGTGCAACTACTAGTGCCAAGACTCCTGGGTGTTCCACTCTTTCTGGGTGATCCCTTCTGCTCCATGTTACCTCCTGTTCTGACCATCTCAAGTATCTCGGGACGGCTAACGAAACTGAGTTGACTGCTTGCTTTAGTATCTTTTTGTCCTTGTTAGATCCTCCTGTGGTATGCACATGATATTGGCCCAATTGTTTGGGGTTAGCCTGGAAGCCTCCAGCTCCCCCTTGGTTGTTGCCCTGGTTTCCCGCTGCCGGGTTTCCGGCTGGGGGTGGTCCATTGCCAGGGTTTCCACCCGGACCTGGCCCTCCTCCTCGACCTGTACCTCGCATAGCCCTGTTTACTTCTTCGTTTTTCCATCTTTGCAAGTCGGCGCACTGCTCCAAGGAGTGGTTAGCCGGCCTGCCGTTCCTGCTGTGTTTTGGGCACGCCATTCTGAAGATGTCCCAACTATTACTCGGCCGGGGCGGCCCTTGGTAGTTTCCTCCGTTGTGATTCCCAGTATTGAAATTTCCTTCTGCTCTGGGTCTTGAAGACCCGGCTTCTGTATTGGCGACAAACTCGGAGCTTCCTTCGAAGGGACGCTTGTTCTGACTACTTCCATTGTTTCTTGACGCTGTTCCGTTGCCGGTTCTTCCATTACCGCTTGTGTTTGCTTTTGTCTTCTTGTCATCAGCTTCTTCTTCTGTGGTATCTGTCGCAGCGTGTTTGTTGCACGCATCCATCAATTCTCCCATTGTGACTTCTGACGCATTTCGACTGGACTTCATGCGAGTTAACTTTTGCACTAAAGGTATATACTTGCATGTTTTTGCCATGGCTTGTAGCGCATCCTTGGGCTGGATGTCTGTGGATGAGTGAAGTATCTCCATAACCCGGCGCACCCAACTGCGCGCCGATTCTCCCTTCTTTTGGACGCATCGCTCTAGATCATCAATGGTGAATAACTTCCTGCAGGTTCCGTGAAAGTGCTTGACAAACGCGGTCTTCAATTCCTCCCAAGACTTGATCGATCCCTCTGGTAGATTGGTGAACCACAATTTTGCTGCTCCTTCAGACATCATCAGATACATGAATTTGGCTTGGAGGTTCTCGGACGCGTTGCGGATTGACATTGCCATCTCGTAACTGCTTAGCCACGTTTCGGGATCCATAGTTGGCTCATAATTCACTACTTTCCCTGGCTCTTTGAACTTTTCCGGGTAAGGTTCAGCTCTAATATTGTCCGAGAGACACTTGGGCCCCGCAAGAATGATTGAAGCCGGCCTTGCCCTGGAGACGTGTGATGCCGCGGGGGGCGCGTCTGGGCGCTGTGCTGCGGGAGGCCCATGCGCTGCAGACCCGGCCGCGGCCCTCCGAGCCCTAGAACTGTCCACGACGGCCTGTGCTGCTGATACTGCCTGGGCGCGGGGAGGAGGCGGCATTTGCTGCTGCTCTTCCCTCCGCCGTGCCGAACTCGTTTGTAAATTCCCTTGCTGCTGGCTGACATATGGCGTCCCGTGCATTCCGCTTCTGTGATCCGGGTAATTGGCATGCTGCGCCACCGCAGTGTGCAACAGCTCGATGGCTTGCCGAGTCTTCTCTGCATGGGGCGACTCTCCCACAGGTATTTGATTCAATGCGAGTGTCGCCGCATATACGTTGTCCATAGGATTGTTGTAGTGGCCGGCTAGCGTGCGGAATCGTGATGGTGGCGGCGGCAGTAGATCATTGCCGGTTGTGACTCTAGTTTGCGGTGGGGGTAACCCGGTCCGTTCATTCGCCGGACGTGTCGCTGCTGTTGTCTGTTGGGGTGCGGTTCCCTGGTTCACCACTGGTATCGGTTGATCCTGAGGCGTGATGAACAAATTAGCCGGATTAATAACCCCGCCCGTTGCTGGCAACCTGGTGTGGTGCCTTTGATGTATCCTGGACGTTTCCTCTCGAAGCCGGGTTTCCAACGCGTCTAGCTCGCGCCGCCGGGTGGCCATCCCCTGTCTATCTGCTTCCACTTGCCTTCTTTGCTGTTCCAATGCACGACGAGCCACGTCCAGATCTCTAACACGCTCTGCCGCGTTTTCTGGGGTGATAACAGTGGCGAGGACTGTAGGATCCAAGATCAAATTATTATCGAACAGGGCCGGGTGACGCGGATTCGAGGGACCCGCCCCTGGTGTCCGATTGGCTTGAAACCCGAACATGTTGGCGTGTTGCTCCTCATCTGCCGCGCGACTGGTGACCGATGCTGACTCTCCATCGACCCGGGTCAAGACCGGGTCTCCGTTAACCGCGCCCTGTTGCTGGGCCACTGCCCCGACTGGTGCCGCGGCTGTGTTTCCTTGGTTAGCCGCGGGGGCTGCATAGACTGCAACTCGGCGCGCGACATCCGGTGTAAATTCAGGCTGTTGCTCTTCACCGTTCTCCTCATACCGGTTTTCCAGTAGATCCAGGATAGACCCGGTGTCATCTTCTCCTTGGGCCCGGTCGCGTGGGGTACATGCCGGCTCCTCCGGCTGTTCCCACTCCGCGATGGGTTCTTCTGCTGGATATGTCGTTCCCGTCGATTCTTCATCATCTGATCGGGTAGACGTGGCTTTTCCTGGCATAGAATCAGATCCAACGTTGTCAGGGACCGAATTGGAAGCACATACCATACCGATGAAGACGTTGATCCGGCCGATTGTTATGACGGATCCGGTTTCGAGGTGATCCGACTCCGGCCCCCAGCCGGAATCGTCCACCACCTTTTCTCCTTCGTGGTCGATGTAGATCTCGCCGATGACAAGATTCTCCATGCCCTTCCGAGCTTCTCCCGTGATGTAGACACCTTTGGACGCAGGCCCCACGGTGGGCGACAACTGTCGTGGGATACTCACGGCAGATGTTACCAGGGGTAACTGATCTTGGGGCAAGTCGACACAGGCGTTCGGGAGAGGGTTTAGCTCAAAGGAAGACATGATACAACTTGATCTGACAGCCGGTGATCAAAGTCGCCGGATCTCTGTTCTTGATATAATAACTCGATTAGGGTTTACACTGGATACTCGATACCACTCGATATTGCTAAGGTTCTCAAATCTCTGTCTCAATCTATACCCGAGGGTCGGTTTATATAGTACTCGTACCCCCCTAACTTACGTTACAAGGCACACCCGGGTCCTACCCAGACACGGCGTGCTAACCCTAACTTTCCTTTACAACACCCATTATCCGGGTCACTAGGCCCACGAGCTTGGGCCTCCACAAACATCTTTACCCCTAGCAGTATCCTGCTCACTGTCTCTGGGCCGGGTTATTCCTCGGATCTTGGCATACCGGGTTAGCATCCCCCCATCAAGTGTGTTTCAGACCGGATTCTCGCAGCACAGCGCGCTGTTTCGCGGCGAGAACCGGGTCGTACACCTGCATCTCTCTACCCTTCCCAGAGCGCACACTCTGGTCCCTCTCGCGGCTGGGATGCGGCGATGACGCTTGGTCATGAGATCTCGCCGCACACGAATGCACGATCTGAGAAGCATCAGGACCCGGATTGGCTTTCCGGAACTCCTCATTCTGCCCAGCAGCCTCTAGCACTAGCTCATTGAGCCTCTCTTGCTGCCTAGCACGCGCGTCGCCGGCAAGGTTTGGCAACTCAGCAGCTACAGCCTCAGCAGCTCTAAGTGTTTTGGCGGGGGTGCTGTATCTAGGCCTGGTGGAGGTGTTTGCGGTGGCAGATTGGCCAGGAGCCTCTACAACTGTCGCCATCTTGGCGCCTAAGTTGCGACGCGTAGCGCCTACCTTGCTAGACTTCCTAACAACAGGAGTAAAGCCATGGGCCTTGTTGTACTCGTTCTGGTCTAGGCTAAGCTCAAGCCTAACCTTCTCAAGCTCCAGGTGCTCAGCGAGCAGCTCCTGGCCCTGCCGGTCGAGCTGCGCCCTCATGGTCAAGAGCTCGAGCTCGGTGGGAGGCGGCATGCCCATTCGCGCAGCGGATGCCGGTATCGTAGTAGAGAGAGGGATGTTGGAATCCTTCTCGTAGGGCTTGTCGGTCCTCCCGCCAACACTCGGGCGAGCGAGATCCTCGATGACCTCCGCGGCAGCAGCCGCGCCCTTCCCGGCATCGGTAGCTCGGCCGGTCATCATCACCTCCACGCTGTCCGCGGAGCAGCCCACCGGCCTTCCGCGGGCAGCGAGCACGGCAGGAGGATCCTCCGCGACCAGCACCTCCTCTGGAAACTCGCGGACGACAGCGGTGGCGACGTAGACGAGGTGCGAGCCGAAGGAGAGCACCGAGCCGCCTGCCGGAATGGACCTCCCACCGAAATCTCCGGCGTTGTCGGTGACGAAGTCGAAGGAGCCGAATCTGTGGACAAGGCCACAGACCACGCGCTCCCCAGTAGCGGAAATGAGTCCCGTCCAAACGTGGACTCCAGCCAGCGCCTCTGTCAGCCCCACGGTGGGCGCCAACTGTCGTGGTGGTATCACGGCAGATGCCATGGGATGGCTAAAGTTGGGGCCCATGGACGCTGGAGGTGCTCGGGGAGGGATCACACGGCGAGTAGCCGCGTGTAGTAGATCACAAACACTGCAAACAACGCGATCTTACCCAGGTTCAGGGCCCTCGTGTGGAGGTAACACCCCTACTCCTGCCTCTCTCTTTATATGGTGTTTACCGAGTAGCCACAGTACAGTTCAGGCCTTTAGCCGAATAGCCACTCTTCTCTCTAGTTCTTATGGTGTGGAATGAAGCGATGCTTAAGTTCCGACCCTCGCACAGGAGGAGGCAGGGCACCTTATATACTGGTGCCCAGCCGAATAGAAAACAAGTATAAAGTACGACTTGACGTGATAGGAGCCCTGCAGAACCGCGCACGCCTCCGGGTTCCCGCTGACGCTTGCCCCGTAAGTCGTCGCGCCGTTCAGAGATGGGACCTGTCCATCCTTGTCAGCGAGATAGGGTAGGCCCCTAGCCCTGTCATGTCCCCTCTGTCAGTGACAGGACTAGACAGGCGCCTACCGCACTGTAGCCAAGCCGGAGCGCGGATAATCACGCACTCCGTAAGTTGAACCGCACGCCGTACGGACGCAGGATACGCGGGATCCTTTGTCAGAACGGCTCCATTGACTTCTGGCCCGAGTAGGAATCCACTCCCTCTACTCGGACCACTTCCTCTACTCGGAAGAGTACAACTTCCTTGATTCTTCCTCCTGGCCATCAGTGTGTACGACCGGTTAGCTGCCTACCGGGTAGCGAGTACCGGGTAGCCAGCCTACTTTAGTCAAAACAACCTCTTTGCTCTTGCCTTTAGCACTTGCCTTACCCCTACTCGGGGGTAACCCCCCGACAGGACTTACTCGTCATCATCCTCGTCATCCAACATATCCGCATTCCAGGCGGTTTGGATATTTGGAAATGAAGGAGAAGGGGCGCGCGTACTTAGCGGAGGCACGATGAGAGGCCCCTTCCCGGGCGATTCCTTATCCAAGGAGTTATCCTTGGAGGTGGCCTCATCGTTCTCCACTCGGCGGCGTTTGCGGTGGAGGAGATCGCTGTCCGATTCCTCCGCGTCATCCGAAGAGTCATGCTCGGAACTCGACGAGGCATTAGCAACGCTGGTGTCGGCTGGACCATCCAGGTTACTCGCCAACAAATCCGAGGCTTCCTCCCCAGAGATTGGCGGGTAGAAGGTAACCACTGCTAAGCTCTACAAAAAGAAGACATAAGAAGAAAAGGAAAAAAATTTCAGTCGACAAAACTTTCAAGCAAGAAAGAAACGAAGACAAAGGAAAACGCAAACTTACTTCGGGTGGTGGAGGCCTTGACGCCTCGAAGGCTGCGACAGTGCAGTCGGGGAAGGCTTCGCCCACCTTCAAGCTGGTGATTGCCGCGATCTTCTTGTCGGCTTCCGGAGGCAGCAACCCCTCCCTCCGCATCTCCTTGATGCTCTTGTTCGTGGTGTTGGGCGAACGCTAGTCGCCCGAGCGCGGTGCAGGTGGCGCGAGAACTTCCTCCGTCGCCCTCGACGAAGAAACAGCGGCGCCGCGCTTCTTGCCTCCTGCCATTGACGCTGGTGCGAGACCGAGGAGAGAAAGGGTAGAGAACGAGGAAGACGAAGGCTGGGGAAATTTTTACCGTTTCACCTAAGGCCCATATTTGTACACAAAGCCGCTCGATCCTGACCGTTTGTTGAGCCACGTGGCATCCATCGCGGCTGCCGCGTGCGAAGGCGAAACGAAATGGCGGCGGATGTTGTTTCGTGCCACGATCCTAACAGTGGATCGTGCGCATTTACTGCGGGCAGTTCGCGTAAAAACCGGGAACGACGTCTCGTTTCCGGTCAAAAAGCTAACAAGGTGGGCCAGCACTTCTGTTCTCGCTCCGTCACGTCCCATCGGGAGGATAAAGTGCGCCATGACGTCATAGCGTACATCATCAAGCCGGCGAATCTTTCGAATGAAAGCTCCAAACACGAAATAACTTCGTATGGACAAATTGTGACGTAAAATTTCTTTCACAAGAAAACAAGACCCTAAACACGAAAACTCTTTCGTATGGGCACAAAACTCCGAACACGAAAACTCTTTCGTATGGACAAAAATAGCTTGGTTTTCCTACTCGGGAAACCACAGACCTAAAACTCTGCGGGTGTGCAGATCCTGCCACTCCATCACACGATGTCTACACATCACAGACATGGATTGTTCAGCCGACTAGGCACATCCATATGCTATATTCTTTCTAATATGAAGGTAAGACCCAAAAGATCTCTCTTGAGGGCCTGGAATCGCACTCAAGCTGCATCCTCCGGTAAAATTCCGTGTCAACAACACGAAGAAAAATCCTAGCGGACGCGCCGGGTACCCCCATAGGTTAAGTTCGACTCGGTAAGACCTCCACGGCCCAGTCGCAATGATCACCTCATCGGGTTCGAGTCGGAGGTCTCGAATCTGTGTAGGCCAGAACTGTTTTTGCCCTAGTTGCAATTAATTGGCCCTGATCTCTCGGGAGAGCCAAGCTACTGCGCCACACCCTTCTGCGAAAAACAGCCATAAAACACAGGCACTTACATCACTCGATACTCGGGTATAAAAAACTCACCACACAGGGTATACGCCCTCCAAACGGAAAACGACCATAATGGTTATCCGAAGGAAAGCAAGACAAAAAATCTGACCGTCTACTCAACTGGAAAAATCCCAATCGAGCAAACGCTCGGGGGCTACTGACGAAGGGATGGACCTTGGACCCTGCGAGTAAGGACACCCCAGTCCTAGGCCCAAGGTTAAAGCCCAAGAAGGGAAGCCTTCGGAGTATTCTGGAAGGCCCACTTGAAGCCCACCCGCAATGCCTTGCGGGCTAAAATAGGAAACTTGTAACCGACATAGGGTTAGAGTTCGAGTCCTCCCCGTGTAGGGTTTGAGACATGGCCATCTATATAAGGCCAGGAGAACCACCGGAAGAGGACCAAGCAATACCGCACCACCAAAGCCTTGAGCTCGAGATCGTACTCTCGACTTGAGCAACCACCATTGTAACCGATCTATTCGATAATACAGATCGACAGAGGCAGGAGTAAGGGTTTTACCTCTACGAGGGCCCCGAACCTGGGTAAATCGTGCCCCCCTGTCTAGCCGACGATTGTCACCATCGCTCATGGGTTCTCTTATTTGAAACCCTATGGGTTCACCCGAGGGATTTGTTGAGTCACAGATTCGACACGGGGGAAAACCCTAATCACAAAATGCCACCGCACTCCTCTTCTTCTTCTTCCTCCAAGCGCACCATTGGAGCCCAAGGCCCAAGCTCGAAACTCGAGCTGCCGGACCCCGCGCGCACGCCGTCGGCCACGAGAGCCGGCCCGCCGTTCCGCGCCGCCGCACTCACTGGGCTTCACCTTCAAGCTTGCGCTACGCCATTGGAGCCCAAAGCTCGAGCTTGGAGCTCGAACGCCGGACCACGCGCACGCCGCTGTCACCCTCGAGATCCGGCCTGCCGTTCCACACCGCCGCGCCGCGCGCACCAAGCTTCACTCCCGCCGCCGCTTCCCGGTAAGCTTTTCTAGATCTAGGTTTTCATTTTTAGATCTCTGGTTCATGTTCTTCGCGTTCATAATCTCCATTTTTCCTTGCTTTGTTTTTGATTTTTGGTTTCCTCTAGATCCGTTTCAATGGCACCTAAGGCCGCTCCTAAGTCCAAGGGCAAGACCCCGACTTTGAAGCAAAAGCCGGGTCAAACCATTTCAGCCAACTGGGCAAAGTCGACCGTCACACTTGAAAATTTAGAAGAGTTGGCCGAGTCTGGGGTCCTCCCCCCTCAGTCGGAGATCTCCTGGAGGGCGCCCGAGGAGGAGAGCCGGCCTTCACCTGAATCAGGTGAAGTTATCGTTTTTATCGAGCACGTGACCCGGGGTTTCCGCCCCTGGGTCATCCATTATTTCGCGAGGTTCTCCACCACTATAAGCTCCGAGTTTTCGACATAGGCCCAAACTCGATTTTAAACATTTGCCATTTCATCGTTCTCTGTGAATCTTATCTTTGCATCGCCCCAATCTTGCTTTGTTCCTTGAACTTTTCCAATGCAAGCCTTGCCGTGAAAACACGGATGGACCCCTCCTTGTCTGTGGGGGCGTGTCCATCCAAAGACGCAAGAAATCCTTAATGCCGACTCTCAGTCTTCACTCCCACGTGAAGCACTGGCAGAAAACATTCTTTTATTGCAAGGACACATCCACACCCGGCGAAAAGCCTTTGCCGGGTTTTTCCACCGAAACCCTTTCCCTTAGCGATAATTTAAGCGCTTTCGCTCCAGAAGCCGACAGACAATCTATCCAACCACTCCTTCATAAGTTAGCCGTCCTAGCGGCCCATGGTCTCTGTGGGTTGAACTTGATCAAGACCTGGATAAGCTGTAGGATCCAACCCAATAGTATCCGCCCAAAACTCCTCTGCGACTACTCGGGCCACCTCACCGACTCTCTCCGATACTCGGAGAAGTCATACCCGGCCGCTGACGTTAACAAGTCCATGAAAAAATTTCGGCTGAGAAAGTGGAGGTCATCAGGAGCATATCCGGTCTCTCCCCCTTCACTCGCTCAAACCCGGCTCCACCAGTAAGAACCGGCTAATCCCTTCTATACCGGTTACTTTACCAAACACATATACACTAACCTTTATCTTTGCTGCTCTTTACCCAGGAATCTGACGAATGGTGGAAGATTGTCACCCCTCCTCCCTCTGAAAACTCGGGAGATGAAGAGCCGAGTGACAGCGAAGAAGGTGATTCCGAGTTACTGAACAAATACTTTGTCGATTTACTAGACCAAGATTCTCCTCCCCCCTTTATTACTGACAATACGCCACAATCACCAGCACCGGCTGACAAGGACGGCTCTCAGTCTGAAGAGAGCGAGGCGGAGCATGAAGCCGAGTTAGGCAAAAAGAGGAACAAAGGAGTCACATTCAAAGTATCCTATTCTTCCATAACCTCAGATCCGTACTCATGTGTTGGTACGTGCAAGCTTGACAAATATTAACTATTGTGTTTTCACAGAAAACCGCGTCTCCTCCACCCAAGCGACGGGTAACCCGGACTTCTCTGGGTGACGAGCCCCTCAACCCCGGGATTCCTCAGTCGCCTGCTCGCCAAGCCGGTATTCCTTCAACTTTCCCTGATTGCACTCCTCAAAAATTCCCATCTCCGAGTCACCCTTTGGCAGGAAAACTCCGAGTCTCACTTTCCAACTCTCTATCCGTGTCTTCCGGGTCTAGCAACGACCTCCCCAGCGATTTCGTCGTAAATACCGGGTAATTTTCATAACTTACTTGGCTATATCCCCATACTTTGCATGTTTAACTTTATAACCCACTAACTCATTATTTTTCTTTCCTCAGAGCCAAGGTCACGCTCAGCGATCCGATCGAAACCCCCGCTGATGACCCGATGGCGGAAGACCCGGTAAGCGCTGCTAACCCCTCGCCCGTTGAAGAGCAAGAGCCGGCTAACGGGACCAGACCAAGAACCGAGTCTCCTCCTCCCACGCCCCAGCCGGATGATCCCGAGGTTGAATACCTTGGGACAAAAAAGGGTGCTGCTGCTCCAAAAACCGCCACTGCCAGATATGAAGCGGAGGAAAAGAAGGCAGCAGCCCAACCGACTGGCCAAGACGCTAGCTCTTCCAGGCTGACTCTCAGCGGCCAAAAGTTTGAAAAACTGCTGGAGGAGTATCGCTCCCTAAAGACAACTGAGGAGGAGATAATCGAGTCTCTGGCGGCTGAGCACTAGGTTAATTTGACTAACACTATCCATATACTCATCCTAGTCCCCAAGTTCCGAGTGTTCTGTCCACAGTCACTCGGTACCTGCAAATATATCCCTTTTGCGCTCTTTGCCGACTGATATTTATCTTTCATTTTCAGGCTTACGTTGCCCGGACTGATGAAATTTTAGGTAAAACCAATGAACTCATGCAAGTGGAAGTTAAGCTCCGTGAGGAACTAGAAGCTAATCTCAAGGATCTCTCCAAGAGGCACAACAAGCAAAAGAAGAGACTCCGGACCGCTGAGGAGCTTGTCAAGCAATTCTCGACTTTCATTGGCGAGACATTTGACTCCATCATTGGTAAGACTAAGTTTCGGACTGTCGATTTTTTTACTCGGATTTCCCTATCCAACAATATTTTTTACTCGGATTTCACTGTCTTACTCCTCTTTTTGTACCGCAGGTCCGACTGAAGTTGCTGAAGTAAAAGATGACCACCACAGGCTGAGAATACTCAAGACTGTCATCCGACAATTCTCGGCAGGGACAAAATGGACACTTGAGGCTCTGAAGTTATCCGGTGATTACACCGGTGTAACCCACATGCTCGAGGCATACTCGACAGTCCCTGCGTGGATTGAGGCCTGGAAGTGCTCAGCATGCCGGGTTGGAGTGATACGCGGTCTTGCATTGGCCAAAGCCTATTACCCCAAGATCGAGCCGACAATGCTTGTGAACGGATTTCCCGAGTTTAAAACTGATGGTTCTAAGTTCACGAGAAAAGACCTCAAGGTCATCAACACCCAGATCCGTCACTCGGCTAGCTTGATCGCGGAAACCCTCGACGTGAAAAAGCTTACCGCCGCATATGATGCTGAAGACAAGCATGTTCCCTTCGAAGACCCGGCGCCCTTTGACATCTTGGCTCGTTTCAAGGCGGAGCTTGCGAAGAAAAGAGCTGCGGCCGAATCTGGCTCTGCACCAACTTCATCAACTCCGGTTGTTCCTCGTCCATCACGTGCTCCCTCCGCGGGTGACCCGGACATTGAGAAGGAGAAAGCAGCAGAGGAGAACGTCGAAGACCCGGCTACCAAGACCACTCATGATGACTCGGCTACAGCAGCCGAGTAAAGTATTCCTTCTTATCAGCGAACAATTATTCGGCCAATAGGCATTGTAATATGCCTTTTGCACACTGTTATTTGATAGTGCGTCTGTGCACTTTTGGTACTATCCCTAAGTTTTGTAACACATTAAACTTCTGTGGTTTCGATGACCCTTCTGGTTGTCGATTTGATATGCGCTTTACAACCTTATTTTGGCACAACTTTACTTATTATATGCTTTATGTGAAAGATGCCGAGTCTTGGTTTTGGGACTGCGAAGAATTTCTCACAAGTCCCCAAGACCCGGATTTTGGGTATGAGGTCTTTTGGCTTGGGAAATTTTGTTTCTCAAGTCCCCAAGTCCCCAAGACCCGGATTTTGGGTCTGGGGTTTTTTGGCTTGGGAATTTTTGTTTCTCAAGTCCCCAAGTCCCCAAGACCCGATTTCACCTTTTGAAGTTATGCGCAATATGTAATGAGCTTCTGGCTGTTGCCTTTGCTCTGCATAACTTATGGCTTAGATGACCCTTTTGACCCTTCTAGGTATAAGCCGGTTTTTGCATTGATTTTCAATGTTGCAGTAACTCTAGTAAAAATAGGGTCAGGCAAGTCCCCACGGGCATCATGATTGATTGTATTTATAGGTTAGCAAACACACCATTTTGTTGCGAGTCACATCAAGCTTAAACAAAAAGAGGTCAAGAAATTTTTTGGCTCTATTGTCCGAGTTATGAGATTGTAACTGTACTTATTGCAAGTAATCAGTCCTCACAACAACATGGCATCGTGGCCGGGTCTAAGTGTGTAACTGTGCTATTCAAGCAATCAGCCCCCAAGACCTAGATATATGTAATACGCAACAGTAGGCTTTCTGCTCTACCGGCTTACACATAGCGTAAATACTGAAAAGGAAAATATGCAAATTTAAACATACTGACCCTTACACCTTGCTATTGGGAATCATATTTAACTAAAATAATTACAGAAAAAATATGCAAGAACTTGACAAAATTTAAAGGACATAAGAACCATCATTCTTTATTGATATGAAAAGGTTAGGTCAGCTTGCCGCCTCATTAAAAGCCCTCCAGTCCCCTTAGGTACCCTGGATAGGAAAAGAGTGCGTCTGAAACCTGCTACCTGTTGCATCGTGTAGTACAATTTGCAAACCGAGTCTATACTAAGTACCGTAGTAGGGACGCAGCTGAGCCACGTTCCATGGCCATTCACGCTCTTGCATAGATACGGTGGAATGAGCGGTGTCATTCACATAATCCGACTCTTCCCTTGCATACGATCCATTGTGCAGATTTCGGCTTATAATGAACGGACCCTCCCATGGGGGAGATAACTTGTGCTTTCCATCTTTGGATTGCACCAAGCGCAGCACCAGGTCTCCTTCTTGGAAAACGCGGGTTTTGGCCCGGTGACTATGGTATCGTCGTAAATCCTACTGATATATTGCGGACCGTTCCAATGCTCGCTCCATGTGCTCTTCTAACATGTCCACAGAGTCTTGCTGTGTCTTCTCGTTTTCCACCTCAACATAAGCCGCCACTCGTGGCGAGTCGTGGATGATATCACTCGGAAGGACCGCCTCTGCACCATAAACCATAAAAAAGGGGTCATTTGAGTAGATCTGTTAGGTGTAGTGTTGATTCCCCAAACCACAGATGGTAACTCCTCCACCCATGCTCCAGCAGCTCGGAGACACAGGACTCATAACCGTGGTTTCAACCCACGAAGTAGCTCTTGGTTTGCCCTATCCACCTGCCCATTGGCTTGTGGATGGGACACCGAGGCTACATCAAGTCGAATGCCATTGTTTCCACAAAACTTCTCCATCTCTCCTAAGGACATATTGGTTCCATTGTCCGTGATTATGCTGTGGGGGTATGCAAATCGATATATGATCCTCTTCAAGAACTTCACCGTTGTGGCCGCTTCACAGTTCGTAACAGGCATGACCTCAACCCAATTTGTAAACTTGTCGATACCACCAGAAGATGAGTCTTTTTGCATGGAGACATGTGGAAAGGGCCTACCATATCCATACCCCAAACAGCAAACAGCCAAGTCAATGGAATTGGCCGTAGCTCCATAGCCGGCACATGGGTTTGTCGAGCATACCTTTGACATCCATCACATCTTGCCACCAAGCGTTCTGCGTCTGCTAAAGCCGTAAGCCAAAAGAAGCCATCCCGATATGCCTTAGCCACAAGGGATCTTGTGGAGGCATGGTGTCCACAATCACCTTCATGAATTTCCTTCAATATTTGACGGCCTTCCTCTGGAGCTATGCAGCGTAAAAAGACACCTGTAGCACTTCTTTTGTAAAGCTCACTATCAATGATGGAGTAACCCTTTGCCCGTCTCTTGATTTGCCGAGCTACAACTTCCTCCTGTGGTAACTCACCCCGTAACAGAAACGTCAGGAACGGCTCAGTCCACTCCGGAATAGCGCGTACCGCGGCCACAAATTCCAAATCCGGGTCTTGGTGAGCTATTTCTTCTTCTGACTCGGTTTGAACGAAAGGCCGCCATAATTCATCCAAGAAAACATTAGGCAGAACCGGCTCTCGACGGGAACCGAGTCTTGACAGCGCGTCCGCGGCCTCGTTTTTACGCCGGTCAATGTGCTCCACCTGATACCCGGAGAATGACCCGGCTACTTTGTCCACCTCTCTGCGGTATGCTGCCATCGTTGCATCCTTCCTGTCCCACGTTCCTGAGACCTGCTGTACCACGAGATCCGAGTCTCCGTAGCTAGGGGTGGGCATAAAAACCCGAGAAACCGAACCCGAACCGAACAAACCGAATTATAAGGTTATTTCGGTTTTCGGTCCGTATATCGGTTCCCAACTTTATAAAACCGAAATTATATCGGTTAGTTCGGTTTTTATTCTATGTTAACCGAACTGAGCAAAAGGATCGATTCATCATGCAATCAAATATTTCAAGACCATGCAACAATCTATATCTAGAGAAATAAAGTAGTTGTCCCATTAAAAATGTCTACCATTGCCAACACAATCTTCACCCAAATCATATTTATTGCTTTCTCTTATTCAACTATAATTAAAGTTCACAACAAATACATACCCATCCATATGTCGTGTAATATTAGCTGCCATGACAGTAGGTTCACACGTCAATGTCGTCCCGGCGAGGCTCTGCAACCCTATCCACACATTTTTGCTATCTAATTCTTGATTTAAATTTTTTGCATGTTAGAATATCGGTTAATTCGGTTTAAACCGAAAACCGAACCGAATTTCTGAAGAACCAAATTGTCGGTTCGTGAAAAATGATAGGTTAATTCGGGTGTCACTTTCTAAAAACCGAATTATTATAAAACCCGAAAAACCGAACCGAAAAGGCCGAAAGAACCGAATGCCCACCCCTATCCGTAGCACCTTATACGCTTAATGTTCATCTCCTTTGCTACTCGTAGTCCGTGCAACAAGGCCTCATACTCGGCTACATTGTTAGAGCAATCGAAATGAATTTGCAAAACGTAGCTCAACTTATCTCCTTTTGGCGATGTGAGCACAACACCAACTCCTGACCCTTCATACTGCTTGGAGCCATCGAAATGCATAACCCAAGACTCTGAACTTGGCACCAACAAGGGCATGCTTGTATGAGTCCAATCATTGACAAAATCAACCAACGCCTGACTTGATCGCAAACCGGGGCTCATAATTGATGTGATAATCCCCCATCTCGATGGCCCACTTGGCTACCCTACCTGTGGCATATGAGTTTCTAATGATGTCTGCCATGGGTATGGAACTTACCATCGTTATGGGGTGTTCTTGAAAGTACGGCTTCAATTTCCGATTGGCCATGAATACCCCAAAAACTAGCTTTTGCCAATGCGGGTATCGCTGCTTTGCCTCTGATAAGACCTCGCTCACATAATAAACCGGCCGCTGCACCGGGTGATCCTTTCCATCCTCTTTGCGCTCAACCAAAACTACTGCACTAACCGCTCGAGGCCCGACCGCAACGTACAACAACATGGGCTCTTTGGGACCCGGCGCTGCCAAAACCGGTGCTTCAGATAACTGCTTCTTCAGATCTTCGAACGCCTCATCCGCCTCTCGATCCCATACGAACTTGTCTGTTTTCTTCAAGAGTCGGTATATGGGTATTGCTTTTTCTCCGAGCCGAGATATGAACCGGCTCAACGCTGCCACGCACCTTGTAAGTTTCTGAACATGTTTCAGCTCCTCTGCCTTTTTCAGGCCCTGGATAGCTTTGATCTTCTCCGGGTTAGCCTCGATCCCTCGCTCAGAAACGATGAAACCGAGTAATTTTCCCGCAGGAACTCCGAACACACATTTTGTTGGGTTGAGATTTATTTTGTATCTCCTCAGGTTCTTGAAGGTCTCTTTTAGGTCATCAATGAACGTTTTTTCCTTCCTTGGTTTGATCACTACATCATCAACATAAGCGTGGACGTTGCGCCCAATCTGGTCCTCAAAGCACTTCTGAATGCACCGTTGGTATGTTGCACCGGCATTCTTCAATCCAAAGGTCATGGTTTTGTAACAAAAAGCTCCAAAGGGTGTTATGAACGATGTCTTCTACCAATCCACCTCTTTGAGTTTTATTTGATGATACCCGGAATAGGCATCCAGGAAGCATAACAAGTCACTTCCCGCCACTACATCTATGATATGGTCTATCCTTGGAAGGGCAAATGGATCCTTAGGACAATGCTTGTTGAGACTCGTGTAATCTATGCACATCCTCCACTCGTTATTCCTTTTCAACACTAAGACCGGGTTTGCCAACCACTGGGGGTGAAAAACCTCCATGATAAAGCCGGCTGCTAGAAGCCAAGCTACCTCTGCTCCTATAGCCTTTCCTCTTTCTTCATTAATTTTCCTCAAGCCCTGCTTCACCGGCCGGGACTTGGGGTCAACGTGTAATCTGTGCTCAGCAAGTTCAGTCGGGATACCCGGCATGTCGCTAGGTGTCCAAGCGAAAACATCCTGATTCTCGCGGATAAACTCGATGAGCGCGCCTTCCTCCTTATTATCCAGGTTGGACCTTATAGCAAACTGTTTGGATGAATCTCCCTCAATGAAAGCCACCATCTTTGTGTCTTGGGCTGCTTTAAACTTAGCCCTCTCGTCGTCCGTGTTTGGTTTCTTCAAACCTGTTCGATCTTCCGGGTCTACCTGAGACCTGTAATATCTGAGCTCTTCCTTTGCACAAGCTTGTTCTGCAAGTGCCGCATCTTCCTCATCACACTCTGCTGCCACCACCCTGTTACCATGCACAGTGATGGTCCGTTTAGGACCTGGAATTTTCAACTGTAGATACACGTAACACGGTCTTGCCATGAACTTGGCGTAAGCCGGCCTTCCAAACAGTGCGTGATAGGGACTGCGCAATTTCACCACTTCGAATGTGAGCCACCCTACACTGTAATTATCCTTGGATTCTCCAAAAGCAACCTCCAGCGATATCTTTCCCTCGGGGCAGGCTGAATGTCCTGGTACAATTCCATGAAAAACTGTGGATGTTTTCTGCAGCTGAGACTCTTTGAGCCCCATACGCAAAAAGGTCTTCCAATGTAAGATATTCATACTGCTCCCACCGTCCATCGGGACCTTTTTTAACTCATAGCCATTGACCCGTGGTGCTACTACCAGAGCTAGCAAACCCGTATGTTCTATTGCTTCCGGGTGATCCCTTCTACTCCATGTTACTTCCTGGTCTGACCATCTCAGGTATCTCGGAACACCCGAAGAAACCGAGTTTACGGCTCTTTTAAGTATCTTCCTTTCCCTCTTGGTAGTCCCGGTGGTGTGAACATGATACTGTCCTAGCTGCTTTGGGTTACTCTGAAAACCCCCGGCACCACCTTGGTTATTACCCATGTTGCCAGCTCCTGCATTGCCTGCGGGGGGTGGGCCGTTACCCGGGTTTCCACCCAGACCCGGTCCTCCTCCCCGGCCTGCACCTTGCAGGGCCTTCTGTATTTCCTCATTCTTCCACCTCTGTAAATCCACACACTGTTCTAATGAATGGTTAGCCGGCCTTCCGTTCCTACTATGGCACGGGCAATGCATCTTGAAGGCCTCTATGTGGTTAGCCGGCCGTGGTGGTCCTTGATAGTTGCCTCCTCCGTTGAAGTTTCCTCCGTTAAAGTTTCCGTCTGCTCTAGTCCTTGCAAACCCGGTCTCAGTATTGGCGACTAACTCGGAGCCCCCCTCATACGGGCGTTTATGTTGATTGTTATCATTGCCACCATTGTTACCTCCATTATTACCCGGCGCAGCTCCATTGTTGGTTCTTCCATTACTGTTCACATTAGCCTTTCCTTTCTTGTCCTCTATATCTTCTTCTGTGGTGTCAGTGGAGGTATGTTTGTTGCACGCATCCATCAACTCCCCCATAGTAATTGCTGAAACATGCCTGCTGGATTTCATGCGTACCAATTTTTGCACCAAAGGCGTGTATCTACATGTTTTCGCCATAGCTTGTATCGCGTCCTTTGGCTGAATATTAGTGGAAGAGTGGAGTATCTCCATGACTCGGCGCACCCAACTTCGTGCCGACTCTCCTTTTCTCTGGATACATCGATCTAAGTCATCAATCGTGTAGAGTTTCCTGCAAGTTCCATGAAAATGCTTGACGAAGGACGATTTTAGCTCACTCCATGAATTGATAGACCTCTCAGGCAGGTTATTGAACCATAGTTTTGCTGCTCCTTCAGACATCATAAGATACATAAATTTGGCTTGGAGCCTTTCCGAAGCATTACGAATAGACATGGCCATCTCATAGCTGCTCAACCAGGTCTCAGGATCCATGGTTGGCTCATAATTGACAACTTTACCCGCCTTTTTGAATTTGTCCGGGTAAGGTTCAGCCCTGATAACATCCGACAAGCACTTGGGTCCGGCTAAGTTTTCCGACACTAGCCTTATTCTTGAAACATGTGAGGCCTCGGCGGGTGTAGCGGGAGGCGCGCCACCTTCCGGCCCTCGCACTACAGATCCGGTCGCACGCCTTGCCCGAGAACTATCC
This sequence comes from Alopecurus myosuroides, assembly GCA_028641055.1. NCBI lineage: Eukaryota > Viridiplantae > Streptophyta > Magnoliopsida > Poales > Poaceae > Alopecurus > Alopecurus myosuroides. The sequence goes on from CM054062.1 coordinate 8,501,815, forward strand.
ACAATCGCCTGTGCCGCTGAGACTGCAGGAGTTGCTGGTCTACGAGGAGGAGGCGGCATTTGCTGCTGCTCTACCCTCCGTCGTGCCGAATTTGACTAGATGTTTCCTGTATTTCCATGCTGTCGGCTAATATACGGCGTTCCATGCATGTCGCTCCTGTTGTCCGGGTAATTGGCCCGCTGAGCAACCGTGGTGCGTAACATCTCTATAGCCCGCCGGGTCTCTATCGCTTGAGGTGATTCTCCCAGTGGAATACGGTCGAGCGCTAAAGTTGCGGCGTACACGTTGTCCATGGGGTTATTAAAGTGACCCGGTGGGGTATGAAATCGTGATGGTGGCGGCACGGTATTGCCTCCGGTGGCCCCAGCGGGTAGCACAGGTGACCCGACTGGCATATTAGTCGGCTGTCCCCCAAGCGTCGCACCTGCATACCCGGTTCCTTGATTCACAACCGAGATCGGCTGGTCTTGAGGCGTAATGAATAACGTGGCCGGTTGTAAATCTCCGCCTGTTGCAAGTAGTCTCGTATGATGCCTTTGATTATATACTCTAGTTGTTTGCGCTTGTATACGATCCTCTAATTCTTCCAACTGACGTTGGCGCACAGCCATCCCCTGCTTCTCAGCTTCTACATCTCTCCTCTGCTGTTCCAACGCTCGGCGGGCCACATCCAGGTCTCTGGCCCGTGCCACCGCGTTTTCTGGGGTTATCACCGTTGCCAGCACCGTAGGATCCAAGATCAAGTTGTTGCTGAACAGAGCCGGATTCGGTGGGTGTTATGTTCCCGCCCCGGCTGTTCTGTTCATCCTAAATCCGAACATGTTCCTGAGATGAGCAGTTTCCCATGTTTCGCTGGTAACAGACGCTTGCTCACCATCGACCCGGGCTCCAGCCGGGTTTCCATTAATCGGAGCCGGTTGTTGGGCCAGCGCTTGCGCCGCACCAGCCGCGGCTACTGACACATCGCCCTGATTGAGATTTATTGCAGGGGTTGTGTAGACCGCGACTCGGCGCGCAATGCCTGGTGAAGACTCATACGCTTCCTCCTCACAGCTATCTTCTTCATACCGATCTTCGAGCAGGTGCAAGATAGATTCAGTATCGTCCTCTCCAGTGACCCGGCCACGCGGGGTCCATGCCGGCTTCTCCGGCTGTTCCCTCTTCGTGGTGGGTGCCTTCTCCGGTTCTGCTGTTCCTACCGACTCTTCCCCGTCCGATTGAACACAGGTGGCATCCCCTGACACAAAATCGTATTTGTTATTGTCAGAAATTAAAGCAGGTGCAAGTACCATGCCGACGAAGACGTTGACCCGGCCGATCGTGACGACAGATCCGGTTTCCAGCTGATCCGACTCTGCCCCCCAGCCAAAGTCGTCTACGATCTTCTCTCCTTCAGGGTTGGTGATGATCTCGCCGATAACGAGGTTCTTCATGCTTTCCAGAGCTTCTCCCGTGATGTAAACACCTTTGGACGTAGGCCCCACGGTGGGCGCCAACTGTCGTGGGAAAGTCACGGCAGATGTTACCGGTGGTAACCTGGATTGGGGTGATTCGACTCTGGTGTTTGGGAGAGGGTTTAGCCGAGGTTGAGCATTAGCTGAAATCATACTAATTGGCGATCTAGAGGCTCGAACTGCAATGTCGCCGAGACTCCAATCTAGGGTTATAAAAGGCTTGCTCTCGTATAACTAGAATACTTGAATCCTTCTATTCTCTCTCTCGATCTGTCTCTATGCCCTAGAAGCCGGTTTATATATAATACCCGGTTTCCTGGCTTTCCTTACAAGATACATCTGGAATCCTATTCGGGGTCTACACGTAACCCTAAATTACTTCCCGTGACCCCCAAGTCATGGATCCCAGGGTTTACACCGCCTTTCAGGTCTTCTAGAACTCCTGTTTCCCTGAGCCGGGTTACCAATACAAACGCAGGCCAATTAGCGACACCCGGCCCAGCATCACATTACAAGGTCTCGCATAGATTCCTTCCTGCCGGGTCTTATCCCCATGCATGGGCCTGCCGGGTTATCATCCCCCCAACAGGAAACGACCACAAGTTCAATCTCATGGTCAACCTCAAGTTGAGAAAACAACTAAGAAGAATGGAGGAAGCCAATGTTTCTACCTATGTCGTGAAAGGGGTCACTTTGCTTCTTCATGCACTAATGGTACCTTATCCAGCCATCTCATTATTGATAATGTTTATTCCCTTCAGAAGGATAAGGTTGACAATGTGTTTGCCAAATATGTTTGCACTCAAAGGGGTGTGAAGAAAAGAACCATTTGGGTTGCCAATCCTATTGTGACTAACCTCTTAGCACCCAACTTGGTTGGGGACTAACAAGCTAAAACTTGATCAATAGGTGTTTTTGGAGGGCATTGGACATTTGGCTATCTTATGAAGAATTAAGGGATCTTCATCAATTATATTTAGTAAAGACAAGTCATTTGTATCATCATATATCTATCTCATATCCAATATGTCTCCTTGAGGTAACTTGTATTTATATTATATACATTGAAAGTTGCTTGCCCCTTACATGTGTTAGTTTTGTATCTACCATGTGTTTGTATATGGTGTGCTTACTAATTACCTATCTTGAGTAATCTAATATGTGTTTATTGGTTTGCACTCCATGCACTTGTTTGTTTTGTGTTGAGCCTTTGTTGCAATTTATGTTTAATTTAGTTGCCTCTTTTGAGAGATTAATGAACTATCTCATTTTGGGGGAGTGATGTGCTTTGCCACCTCACAATCCTAAAATATGTGTACATAAGGTATGTCACTTATTATTAATGTTTCACTATTATATAGTCTCCATGTGGTATTTCATTCACATGAGAAATTCAAATTTTACAATGTTCATTAATTATCTCTTATTGGATTTCACTTGCCTCTTGTTGAAAAGAAATTGATTATCACATTATGGAGGAGTAATAAGCTACGTGCATATTACAATCCTAGAAAATGTGAACATGTGGTAATCACTACCAAATTCCGCGCAATCCGGAACGTTTTGAGCGGCACGTTATGATAACGTCGCGCGGTTTCCGTCGCGGATGGCTGAAAAGTGGATTTTGCTCTCGAAGACGCGGTCCATCTCGATGTTTCTTATATGTGTCGTCGCGGATTTTTGTTCCCGGCCCAATAGGCCCATATGGAGGCGAGTTTTGTTGCACGAGAACGTCGCAGATTAGTCGAATATATCCCTTTGCATTTCTGTCATTTATTTGTCCATATTGTGAAATCGAATTATCTGTTTGGTATATGTTTTTGCATCGGCATTAGTCTAACTAGTCGTCAAGCCGTGCATCCGCACGGGCTCGTTTATATCGGTGTAAGAGACAAATAGTGAAACCTTTAGAGCTGTACCATTTGAAGATATGATTTCAAACTTATTACTGAAAGCATGTAGTTTTTTTAATGATTATTGTATGAATTTTTTTAAGTTCCTTAAATTATTTCCAAAGCTGAAGCTTTACATGTAAGCATGATTGTGATTTATGTTACAACATGCATATTTTTAACCATTAATATTTAATATCATTCATATTTGCAATTGGATTGTATACTGGTGTACTAATGTATTATATCCTAAAACTAACTTGAGTATATAAACCTAGCCTCAACTTAATGGCTCGATTTGCTGTATGTTAGATAATGGTATGTACAGATACATGGATTACTGTGGTTTGAGAATGAGCCAGTAGGATCTCCTCATCTTGTAAAAATCATACATCTCCCCTTTTTTAAATATATATTAAGGAGAATGAATTAACGATGGAAACCCGAAGAACAAAAATCAGACACCATATATTTGCTTAACTCTCCTGTGCATCTAGTAAGAATGCACCTCTCTAGCTCGGAGATGAGATCGCCTCACAAACTCAACTGTCGGAACCGTCACAAGAAAGTGCACAATTTGATTTTTTTTTGGCTCCAAGTCTCTAGGAAGTCTTGGTCCAAGCAGGCAGACCCTTCAGCGGGCGGCGTGATTATCGATTGGACGCAAATAACTACCATCGCCTCAGCATCTTATTGCCCGTAGATCCTCGTATCTATTTTTCGATATATGGTTAGGGACGTGTCTCTTTAAATATATATAGTTAGATATGTGTCCTTAAAGATATGGCTGGAGACGTACGTGTTAGCTCAAAACATGTACGGTTCTGTTTTTTTACATGTCCTAAGAGTGGTGTGAACAAAAGAAAAACTCCAGATTGGTTTTTAAAATATGACCATATAATTTAGAATGTAAAGTTATTTTCGCATCGTTTTTTAAGATTTCCAACGTGAAATCATATTCTGTGTATGAAGCTCAAAGGATTACCTATGGAACCGGCAACATTGATTTGGTTCATGAGAGGTGGCCGCAGGACCGTCACTGTCGTTGGCTGCATGAATCTAGCTCATGAAATATCGTCGCTAGCGTCGTAGCTTAATTAGGAAAAAATTAAGGGAAAAGCTGGGGATCATCCGGGGGACATCGTCCGGGTCGGGCTCGCTCACACTCCAGCGTGGGACCACACCCCGTACGAGTACTTCCTTATCCTCTTCCTCGACCACGATTTTCCCAAACGGCCGCCATGGCGAGCCCCGCGCCTGCGCGCCTTGATGCCCTCACGCGGAGACGCCGCCGCCATGGCGAGCCCCCGCCCTGCGCGCGCCCTCACGCGGAGACGCCACCGCCGGCGCCGCTGCCGCCATGGGCCCCCCCGCCATGCGCGCCTGATGCCTCGGTCCAGACCTCCACGACTCCACGACGCCGCCATGGCCCCCCCGCCATGCGCGCCTGATCTCCGTCGCGGTGACCTGCCTCATGGTCGCCGGCGCCTCGGTCCAGACCTCCACGACTCCGCGAGCCTACCCGGCCGCCGGAGGTGCCAGTGGACATGATGTTGGGTGCTTCAAGGCCTGCAAGGAGCTCGTGAAGATGGCATTGCTCGGAGCATGGAGGAGCCACGAGGGCGAGCCGCTGTGCTGCCATTGTTGGCCACCAGTGCTGCGAAGGCGAGCCGTCGTTGCTACCAGAGAAGAGGGGTGCTCCCATGGAGAAGACGGTGCCGCTCCGGGGGGCGGCGGTGCTGTGGAGGATATTTTTGCTAATTTCTTTTTGTACAAATTTGTGCTACAATAGGTTTTTTCTTTTGCTTATTTTGTACAAATTTTTTGCTACTGTAACTTCCGCGAGGTCCGATTTTTTGCTCTAATAGCATAAATATTTTGCTACAATAAGGTTTTTTTTTTGCTTTTTTAGAATAAAATTTTTGCTCCGGCGAGCAAAATTCTCCGGTGACGCCTCCGGCGAAATTCGACGTTTTGCTACTGTAGCAAAAAAAAATTTGCTACAGTAACTCCGGCGAGTCTCCGGCGAGGTCTGACGTTTTCTTTTATTTTTGTGCACGAACCGTTTTTTGCTACATGGAGCAAAAGCGGGGATATTTTTTGCTACACAGAGCAAGTAGGGGATTTTGGGCAAAAAACTGCCACGTGTCAGCTGGAGGATGCGGGGATGGAAAATTTCCATCCCCGGGGACGCCCAGCAGTGCCCCAATTAAACACTGCCGCCAGACATACATCTGAAAGAATTAACGTGACATCAATCTAACAATGTGAATATTTTTTCTCAATGTAGCTGAACACTGCCGCTAGACATACATCTGAAAGAATTAACGCGACATCGATCTAACAATATGACTACTTTGTTTTTGTCCATTTAGCTGGCGTATTAGGCTGATAGCACCAAGACATAGTCCGTGATGCATGTAGGAATCTATACGTGCTTAAGTACAACTCTACCATCCAACTTATCTATACCTAATAATAAAGGCGTTAAGGCTTCCTTGGTTTGGTTTGGTAGGTCATTGAATTTGCCCCTAAAGTTACGCTCAAATTACTCACCATGCCACCGGTAAGTGAAAAAACGTTTCGTTTTGTTACGATTGGTGTCAAAGTATGTGCCGACTCTTTATCCTTCGCCCGCTCAAGTTTCTGGTCTTCCGTCCAACCTAGCGTTTGTTCGATCGCTCGATTCATTTGGTACGTTTCCACAAGGTTTCCGTATTTTATATTTTTTTAACATAAACACAAGGTGGTTTGGTTTGGTACATCGTGTTCTCTCTCGATCGTGCGTTCCTTCCGCTAATCCAACATGCTTTCTGATCCGACATTGAATCTTCTCAGAGCACACGCCCATGGTGGTCGACATGGACTCCTTTGGTCTTTTTCAGCAAGTTGAAGGCATTAAAAAAGGACTCCAGACCCTCGATCGAGTGAAACCTCAGATCAATTGAATGTTGAACTGCTTGACATTGTCACACTCAAAGCGTTTTCCCAGTCGTTTCTCTCGATCGTGTCTGCGTCCAAATTTCCCTGTTGGCGGTGGCGTTCTGTGGGAATCGATAATTTGATCTATGATGTTGCCGGATTGAGTTGGTGGCCGCCAGCCCGCCACGCTGCTTAGGGTTGGATCTCGCAGCCTCAGCCAAGGGCAGGATCAGGTGTTCCAGGATGCCGCGGTAGTCGGACGCCATATACACCCCGGCCTGCTGCGCAACGGCGGCGTAGTGCGCGAAGAGGTCGACGTCGCGGCCGTCATCCATGAACGCGGCCGCCATGGTGATCCGGCGCCGCATCATGTACGCCATGGGGCGCACGGCAGCGTCCGGGTCGAGTTCGAAGAGCTTCGCCATGACCCGGGTGTAGGCCGCCTCGTGCCGCTTCTCATCGCCGGCAATGGCGCCGCAGATGCGGGCCAGCCACGCGTCGCCGTGCGCGCCCACCTGGCGGGACATGTTGCCGTGGGAGATGGCGGTGGCGCGCTCCTGGAAGGCGACGTAGACGAAGCCGTGGTAGGAGGACGCCGGGGCGTGCATGGGCATGCCGGAGGCGATGAGCCGGTGCACTGTGCGCTCCACCTGCAGCATGTCGAGGCGACCGGAGAGAAACATGTACCGGCTGAGCACGTCTCCGTGCCGGTTCTCCTCGGCGGACCAGCCACGGATCCATCACGCCCAGGCGTCGCCGCCGGCTCCCGTGGGGTCGCGCGTGGCCTCAAAGCGGTTGGACATGCTCTGGTACGTTGGAAGGGCCTCCTCGGTGACCATGTTCCCCACTAGGAAAACCAGCTGCACGTCCGGAATGCCCTCCGCTCTGGATCGAAGATCGAGGCACGCGTCGTGGAAGTCGTATGCCCCCAGCGCCGCCGCGTCTGGGACCATGTCCAACGGCTGCCATGCCACGCCTTGTCCGCCGTACTGAGCAGCGGCAGCATGTGCGCCTCGGCCCACGGCTCCAGATGCGCCAACACCTCCAACCTCTCCGGTGTCAGATACCTCCTCCATTCCTCGTCCTCCTCCTGCTGCATGGACACTATGGCCGTCGACCCTTCTCTAAACTTGCCCAGACACCTCCTGCGCGCCACGACGCCGGCCAATTCATGCATGAACGCCATTGCATTTTACTTAAAAGAAAACAAAAAAGAAAACAGTTTACCAGCTGGTACTCATCGTAGCTGCTGATGGCTTGCTCCGACTTGCTGGTTTGCATGACGAATGGCATCCGAACCTAGCTAACATCATCGTTGCTGCTTCTTCTTATTATTCTTCGGCGGAGGATGCTATGACCATGGCGGCCTACATCCTCCTCTCGGCGGTGAAACAACTGGACACACCAAGCAGTTCCAAGATGCCATCAGGAATTCATGTTGCGGATGGTGGGGCTTGACGGTCGCATCGTCAAGTTGACGTCATGGACCTTCATACAATACCATTAGGATTTCATAATACTGAGTATTGAAGACCAGGACCTCGCCTAGCCTTAGTTACATGAACAGTGCGTCCCGCTGGTGCGCAGTGTCAGCCAAGGAGTGGTACAAAAGCGAGACGCACGTCATGTGCTGGAGGACAGACGGCAGCCTCACGCCATTGCTGCTGCTTCTACACTTGATGCCAGGGGAGAGAGAGGGCGAGAGCCAAGAGCACAGAAGGATCTGTTTTTTAAAAGCACAAGAGTATCTGCATGCATGTAAGTGAATTTGTTTCAATATTGCTGTGTCGTGTATAACTGTATTATATATATTAGTTTAGACACAGTGAGAGCAAATAAAGTACTACAGCTAGAACTACACTATAACCAGCTGAACGTGGCTTTCAAAGTAAATCAAACAAAACACCAAGATGTTTGTGACACACAAATACCACACACGTACTACTCCCAAATAAGATAGTTTTAGACGTCCTTCCCTTCCCTGCCAGGTATAGTGATTGTCGATTGAATGCACAAACCAATTTAAGATCCCAATTCACTTAAACAAGTTACGCACCTTGATACACAAAAATCTTAAACTTGAGGATTGGGAGATATGAATCAGAATTTACGTATTATTTCCGAATGGCTCATGACGTCCGAACATGAAGAAGGATTACTCCACGGTTATTATTGAGACAAACAAGTAGCCGAACCGGCCGGCTGGTGGTCAACGAGGCTATCAATTATGACAACACCATCATGCAACTTCTACATGGAGCCGAACGGGCCGATGGTCAATGAGCTCACCAAGGACGACAACTCCATCGTCTTCCGTGGCGACACTAGCATCTTAATGGGTTGCACTACACATTATATTCTTGACAGATGTTGTGAGGTCGACTATCGAGAATGTCATCTGACGGCCCAAGACAAATGTGATAGGAAGCAAGGGCAAGGGATCCATAGTCTCTGATATTTAGCAGTCCTCATATATTTTTTCCGATGCAACGCACGGGCACATCTCCTAGTTAAATCCTAAAGATAAGATACGTTTAAAAGCTTGACATCTTCTACTTTTTTTCTTTGAGCTGACGTATTGGGCCAATCAACATCCGCTTTTCATGCATGAGTCCATACTTACGTGAATATAACTCTTCCTTTCCGTTTATTAAATCTCAACCGTAAAGTTACCATCTTACGGTCAATTTTAGGCTGTTTCTAGGATTAACGTGGTGGCTCGTAGGGAGTCTCCAATTAGTAAATATAAGATGTAACTCATTTAACTTCTGTCACTTAGATCCATCGAAACTTCTGTCATCTATTTCTCCATATTATGAACTCGAATTATATCTATCTTAAGAAAATAAACATAGTAGTTGAACATAAACATAGACTACATATTAATAGAAACCACACGATACAAACGAGATTGTCGATCTAAACAGGACATCAGAAGCACGGGGGCAGCAGTAGGGGGCTAAATAAAGAGCATCAATAGGGGGCCGACAACTCCTCCGATGGCACTGGATCCTCCGTCGGGACTGGATCCTCCGATGGCACTGGATTCTCCCTTGCCTGGGGAGTCACAGCTGTGAGGAGAGTGATCAGAGTTTTCTGCTCTGCCAGGGCTAAACAGAGCTTTAGTTCCCCAACCTGCTTGGTCAGTTCGAGGTTGGTGGCCCTCAAATTGGACGTATCATCCATCAACTTCCGAAACGCTATGAGGGAAGCTTCGCCCTGAGCCACCTGCTCCAACCTGGCATCGCGAGCCTTGTTGAGATTGTCGTAGGCGAGCTTCAAGGCCTTCTCAAACTCAGCTTCTAGGATGTCAACCCTCTTCGCCAGAGCGCTGAAGATGACCGTCTGCTCGGCTTCATGTGCCCAGTAGATAGTTGCATGATAGGAAGTTGATGTCAATCTAAAAGGTAAAATGGATCTAAGAAAGATTAAATCACGAGAAAATCAGAAATGGATCTAAGAAAGACGAATGCATCAGGAATTCTGAAAAGGATCTAAGAAAGACGAAATCACGAGGAATCCAGAAACGGATCAGCAGTACGTGAACGGAAATGGAACCTACAAGAGGGCAGCAGACCGTTTCGGCGGTGGAGCCATGGACGCCTGGAGGAACGATCGCCGGTGGAACCTACTACGTCAAAGGGCTTTCGCTTGAGGGGAGGCGGTGAGGCAGATAGAGGATGAACTGAAGAGTGCGTCTATTTATACACCGGGAGGAGGATTGGAACGGAGGAGCCGCATGCATGACGGAGCAATAACTGCCCGCCGGAACTAAAGCGACACGTTTCACGTTCACAATATCGTGACGAACGCGTGGCGTGCTGCATGCCAGGGTTAGTGGGTTACTGCAGTGAGTGAAAGAGCGGTTGTTTCCAGACTTGGGCCATGATGGCACTTTCTTGGGACCTCTCCTATCACGCACTTTTTATTGGGCTTTATAGCACTTCGTAGCCCATAATTAGCATACTACTGTTGCAACCCAAAATAAGAAGGAAGAAATGTTGAAACTTCAACGAACACATAAAACGTCGAAATTTTGATTATTTTGACACGTTTCAACATCTTCCACACTGTGAAACACTACACATCGTCCCAGAATGCGCCGTCAAGTTCGTCGTCATCGGAGTCTTGCATAAGGCTCTCCCAGAATGCTTCGTCCATCTCCTCATCCGACGATGAGACGATGATGGTGGAGGGGCCAGCATCCGTACAAGCTCGCATCTTCGCGTCCCTCTGAGCGTCGAGCCGCAACTGCGCCTGTACCAGATCTGGGTGATCACGACGGAAACTCTCCATCGTGGCCTTGTCATCCCAGCGGATGCCCAGCTGCACGAACGCGCGGCGGTTCTCCTGCTCCTCCTTGCGGGTCACAATCCTCAGATCCGGGGCGAGGAACTCGGCAACTTCCTTGCTCTCGACGTCCCGGAAGTTGAGCTCGGCGCGCGGGTGGCCGGACCGCCACACCGCCAAGTCGAACGCGCGGGCGGCGAGCTCGGGCATGTCGAAGGTGCCCATCCACCACCGCACGCTGTTGTGTGTGATCACCGCTGACCAGCGCCCATACGGCCGCAGCTTCACACCTCGGAAGCTGGTACTCCTTCTCACGCGCGGCGAGAGTGAGGGGGGAGGTCGGGGGGCTGTGGCGGCGTGCAGTAATCAGCGTGGAGAGTGAGGGGGAGGTCGGGGGGCTGTGGCGGCGGCGTAGAAGGTAGGTTGCGTGGTCCGTGCTCGGTCGTATTTATGCGATAGCGATGAGGTCGAGAAGTTCAGTGACCGTTGGCTTGCCAGGATTTTGTTGAGTTATGAAATGATGAGTTGCACGATCTACCAGCACGAGGGATTTGATCTAAACTCGAGGTTTTAGCAGCTACTATTAGCGATTTGATCTTTACTCGGGTTTTAGCACGAGGGATCTACCAGCGATAATATACCTTAGAAATTTACGAAACAAACTAAACCTTAACAAGTCCAGGAAACAAACGAAATTATAATCCAGCCAGACAAAATAAGAAGTTCATAGGCCTAGCTCAGCAACAACCTAGTCTCTTCACCAACAATGCATATCCTTTGCTCCGGTTCTATATCACCCCCATCTCAATGACCGCCTCCAACCTAGGGTCATCGGTCTCCCTCACAATGATCAAAACAGGCGGCTGATTATGAAAATTATTGCCTTGGACGAAAACCTTCCACACCAGCTTGTCGAGGATAATGCGTCCGTCGGTTTTCTTGTTGTAAGAAATGGTGGTGACATGCTCTTCTGCTCTAAGTCACAGGCCAACCCTGCCATGATTCCCCAGGCCAACGTGTTCCCCTATAACCTTCGGTAGTTTCTAAGCATGAAAGATAACATACCATATTAGCAGACCTTCTCATGGTTCTTGGAAATTTACTTGAAAAAAGAGGAGGTCATTTTATAGATACATACACTAGTATAGTGCTGCAAGTTTGTGACGATGAAACGAGTCAGAAAAGGAAGCCCAACATAGAGTCCAAGGGATAGAAGCTGGGCCAGGCGGTTCTTCTCGTGATTATCGAGATGGGCTCTTTGGGCATATACGATGTTGGCATCATCATGCCTCTCATCAGCAGAACTGTCAGAATCCTCATCATGGACCTCGTCATCAGAATTGCTAGAATCCTCATCATGCATCTCATCACCAGAACTGCCATCTACGCTGCGAACTGAGTCATCTGCGCTTGAAACTGAGTCATCTTCGCTTGAAATGAAAAGTGAGTCATCTTGGGAGTCGCCAATAATAACAACGTAGATAGTGGGCCTTGGTATCATGGAAAACACTAATATGCATCCCACAGAGATGTTCTTTTCCTCGATGAACCGATCCCATTGTGTCCCATGCAAACGGGTCTTTCTCTGTTCTTTTGACACACGAAAGGTGTACTTCCTTCCATGGGAATTAAACAACACACGCTAGCCTACTAACTTGTTGAATTCTATCCGAGCAGTGCAAGGTACAACCTGTGCATCAGAAATAAAAAGAAACGTGGAAATTAGATATTGTAATAAAAACACAATACACAATACAAGTGTAAGAATAAGAATTGTTTTCTTACCACTGACTTGAGGTGACACTCTTGTACAGCAATACCGAACTTGGATGCAGAAGGATGAACATTTGGGCAATTATTCTTGCATACAGGGCATGGAATACCCTGTTAATCAAGCAAAAAAGAAGCCGAAATTACAAAAGGTGCATATAAGCAGATTGGTTCTAAAAAGGAACAATTCTTTCATGAAGACATTTATGATCGACTTAAAGGGATCATGCACATTCAAAACAACATCTATAGTCATGGCTCTGTACTCATTGGCCTCATGGAACATAGAGACACAACAAGCATACACAACTTTGCTACACCAGGTGGGCCAGCAAAAGCAAAGACATGGCACATCTATTTGTGTCTGGTTCTTAGTTTTGCTCGCCATCTGGTGGAGACAGTGAGGCATCAGCAAAATATACATGTGTCAAAGTCATCATCATTGACCAAATAAGCTCATAAATTCATAGTGATAACAAGCCTCATAAACACATAAGTGATCATGCACTAAAGGGGCATCCTTTGAATTCATTGTAACATGCAGTCAGAATAAACACATAGGGAACAATGCAAAATGTAAAACAAGCCTCATAAACACATTGCCAACACTTGCTAGAAGTACGAATTCAATACCAGGAAGTAATACAAGATGTGGCCTTGTATCACTGCCACGTATTGAATCTGATCTCTTAGCATTTATCATGGCATGCAAACCAAGGGAAAAAAGAGTGTTTATAATAGCATGTACGAATACAAATACTCAAATTGTATACACTACAAGGTATTATAGACATTCTCTTTCCCTTTACCATGGCCTAGTTTAAATAATCGGCATATAACAAGGAGGACATTCAAGGCAAAGAAAAGTGGAACAATGGAAACAAATGTAATACGAGCCTCATATATCATTGCCATGCAAACTAAGAGATAAAAGAGTGCGTACAATAACATGTACGAATACAAATACTTAAATTGTATACACTATAAGGTATTATAGACACTCTCTTTCCCTTTACCATGGCCAAGTTTAATCATCGTCATATAACAAGGAGGACATTCAAGGCAAAGAAAAGTGGAACAATGGAAACAAATGTAATAAGAGCCTCATATACCATTGCCATGCAAGCAAAGCCAACAAGAGAGCTCTCATAGCATGTACACATACAAATACTCAAATTGTATACACTACAAGGTATTGAATCCCTCTGTTGGCCTTTACCATGGCCTAGTTTAATAATCGGCATATAACAAGGAGGACATTCAAGGCAAAGAAAAGTGGAACAATGGAAACCAATGTAATACGGGCCTCATATATCATTGGCATGGAAACCAAGGGAAAAAGGAGTACCTACAGTAGCATGTACGAATACAAATACTCAAATTGTATAAACTACAAGGTATTGTAGACACTCTCTTTCCCTTTACTATGGCCTAGTTTAAATCATCGGCATATAACAAGGAGGACATTCAAGGCAAAGAAATGTGGAACAATAGGAACAAATGTAATACGAGCCTCAGATGTCATTGCCATGCAAGCAAAGGCAACAAGAGAGCACCAATAGCATGTACGAATACAAATACTCAAATTGTATACACTACACGGTATTGAAGCCCTTTGTTTGCCTTTACCATGGCCTAGTTTAATCATCGGCATATAACAAGGAGGACATTCAAGGCAAAGAAAAGTGGAACAATGGAAACTAATGTAAAACGAGCCTCATATATCATTGCCATGCAAACCAAGGCAAAAAAAGAAGTAACTACAATAGCATGTACGAATACAAATACTCAAATTGTATAAACTACAAGGTATTGTAGACACTCTCTTTGCCTTTACCATGGCTTAGTTTAATCATTGACATATAATAAGGAGGACATTCAAGGCAAAGTAAAGTGGAACAATGGAAACAAATGTAATACGAGCCTCATATATCATTGCCATGCAAACCAAGGGGAAAAGTAGTGGCTATAATAGCATGTACGAATACAGATACTCAAATTGTATACACTACAAGGTATTATAGACAATCTCTGTCCCTTTACCATCGCTAAGTTTAATCATCGGCATATAACAAGGAGGACATTCAAGGCAAAGTAAAGTGGAGCAATGGAAACAAATGTAATACGAGACTCATATATCATTGCCATGCAAACCAAAGGCCAGTCGCGTGCCTATAATATCATATACGAATACAAATACTCAAATTGTATACACACATGGTATTATAGACACTCTCTTTGCCTTTACCATGGCCTAGTTTAAATCATTGGCATATAACGAGGACATTCAAGGCAAAGAAAAAGTGGAACAATGTAAACAAATGTAATACGAGCCTCATATATCATTGGCATGGAAACCAAGGGAAAAAGGAGTAGTTATAATAGCAAGTACGAATATAGATACTCAAACTGTATACACGACAAGGTATTATAACCACTCTCTTTCCATTTACCATGGCCTAGTTTAAATCATCGGCATATAACAAGGAGGACATTCAAGGCAAAGAAATATGGAACAATAGAAACAAATGTAATACGAGCCTCAGATATCATTGCCATGCAAACCAGGGCCAAGCGGGTGCCTATAATAGCATATACGAATACAAATACTCAAATTGCATACACTACAAGGTATTATAGACACTCTCTTTACCTTTACCATGGCCTAGTTTAATCATAGGCATATAACTAGGAGGACATTCAAGGCAAAGAAAAGTGGAACAATATAAACAAATGTAATACGAGCCTCATATATCATTGCCATGCAAACCAAAGGCCAAGAGAGTGTCTAAAATAGCATATACGAATACAAATACTCAAATTGTATACACAACAAGGTATTTTAGACACTCTCTCGGCCTTTACCATGGCCTAGTTAAATCATCGGCATATAACTAGGAGGACATTCATCATGTTGATAAATTAGGATACACAAAAGAAAAAAAGGTGGCACAATGGAAAATGCACAGAAAAAATGAATCCGACCTCAGAATTTTTAAGTACAACAAGTATAGTCACTACTAGCACCTGACCTCGGTAAATCATTAGCTTAAGTGTTAATAATTGGCCAAAATTGAAATAACCTTGCAAAAATACCAAATCTAAGCCGTCAAACCAAAAAAAAACCCAAATCTAAGCCTAATCTAACTGAAGCACCCAAACCGGGTACGGAATTAAACCATAACCTATCAAAATCATGGTGGAAATAGATGAACTAAGTGTGCCGGATATCCCAAACTTAAGCCATAGAACAAAACCACGTCTACGGGAGAAAATACGAAGCAGAGACGCAGAATGAACGGTAAAAACATGTAGATCTACGTGCATGTCGTGCTACGCAGAAAAATCGAGCTCAATATACAGATCTACGATACATACAAGGGATAAGAGGGTTAGATACCATCTTACCGCCATTGCCAAAGCCCTCGAAGAGGACGGGACGACGCACGCGGTGATCTAAAAAAAGCCGATGAAGATCCTGCCAGACCAGGGAGGAAGAGGAGGCATGGCCTTCGTTTCCCTCCGAGGATGGTCGTCACGGTGCTGTCGATGTCCCGGCGAAAGAAAACCCACCGACGGAGAGAGGGGAAGCTCAGGAAGGCGGTGAGAGAGATAGAGCGAGTGATATGACTAGAAGAGAGAGAGGGGGAGGTGAGCGCGATTAAAGGGCGCGCCTTCCCGAAGGGGTTGACGCTGCGTCTCCCGCGTAATAAAGGGCCGACCTGGCGCCAGTTGCCCAAAACATTTCACAAAAGAGAAGAAAAATAATTTGAAATGGAAAGAAAAACAATTAATACAGAATAATAATAACTTAACCACAAAATACTCCATCCGTTTGATCTGATAGAATAAAAACAATTTCCTCGATTTTTTTTAAAGACAAAATGCAGATTCAATTTTTTGAAAGCCAAGCTTATCTGAATTGTGTTGATTATTTAGTGATATCATGCCTCTTTTTTATAAATGATTATCTACTTGCTTGGATGTGTTAGGGTGGACACTAGAAAGTCCCAAGACAACGGTATGACCCAACGCTTCACAAGATTCCCTCACGTTTCTCCGTTCTGGGAGTTTCGGGACAATAGGGCATGTAAATTCGAGACAGAAACACATAGAGAAGGAAGTCGGGCTCTAAGTAGTCTTGGAACCCGCCAGAGAGAATCTGACGCCGGTGGAGCCCTAACACACATTCCACACTCTAACACACATGGTATTTCATACCATGGGATTTGTTGGCATTCATACGATCCGGAGCCCCCCTCCGGAAAAATCGTGCATAGCTAGCCACTCTGGGGAAAAGACGGAACTATCGTTCTGGCCCTCTACGTGAGTCGAAAGGGGTTAGCAAAGTGGAACTAACTATTTGGTTGTGTTAGGTTAGGCCCAAGGAACACCCAAGATGATCTTAGGGTCCACCTCTTGGTAAGATTCCCCTAGTTCCGTCAAATCCTGGAGTTTCGGGCTCTAAGTAGTCCTGGAACCCGCTAGAGAGAATCTGACGCCGGTGAAGCCCTAACACAGAGAGCGAGGGAATCTTGGGCATCTCGGACCCATGACACACTCTAACACACATGGTATGGTATACCATGAGATTTTGTGGCATTAAGATGATCCAGAGCCCCCTCCGGAGAAACCATAGCCCCGATGGGGAAAAAGACGGGACTGTCATTCGACCCCATCTACGCTTGCCGGAAGGGGTAGAAAAGTGGAACTAACTGTTTGGTTGTGTTAGGTTAGGCCCAAGGAACACCCAAGATAATGGTAGGGCACACCTCTTGGCAAGATTCCCCCAGTTCCATCACACCTGGGAGTTTCAGGCTCTCATTAATTAGTCATGGAACCCGCGAGAGAGAATCTGACACCGGTGAAACCCTAACACAAAGAGCGAGGTAATCTCGGGTACCCAAGACCATGACACTCTAACACACATGGTATGTCATACCATGGGATTTGGTGGCATTCAGACGATCGGTAGCCCCCCTCCGGAGAAACCATGCATAGCCCCGCTGAGGAAAAAGGCGGAAGTGCCGTTCTTGCCCCTCAAAGTGGAACCAACTGTTTGGTTGTGTTAGGTTGCAACAAAATCTGGGACACTAGTGGAAACTACCCCTTTCGTCCAGGGGGCCAGGGGGCACCTGTCCCGGTTGCAACAAAATCTGGGACAAATGTTATGCATTGGTCCCGGTTTGTGCGCCCGAGGCAACATAAATCGCCTGGGGGCATTGGTCCCGGTTCGTGGGGAGGCATTGGTCCCGGTTTGTGGCATGAACCGGGACCAATGCCTAGCCACAGGCCACGTGGCACGCGCATGGGCATTGGTCCCGGTTCATTCCACAAACCGGGACCAATGCCCCTTCCCCTATATATACTGCCCCACAACCCCCCTTCCATCTTTTTTTTCTTGGAGGTGTGAGAGAGGTGGGTGTTAGTGTGTGTTATTTTACTATGCACACGAGGTGTTCGACGAAATTCCCGAGCCACACATAAGCTCACTGAAAATGGTATCTTCGGCCGAGGTTAACAAACTTATCTTTTTCATCTGTAATTGATACATAAAAAAGTAATATTTGTCGATGTAATGGGGTCATTTCTCTATTGAATATGTTATTGTAATGTATTTTGATAAACTTAATTATACGATGCAGATGGATGCACGGCAGCGATGGATGTACGGTGACCGACGCACTTCCGAGTATATGGCAGGCCTGAATGCATTTCTCGCTGTAGCTCAGGCGAACAAAGATAATGGCTTTATGTGTTGCCCATGTGGTTATTGTCGGAACGTCAGGGAGCACTCTTCCGAAAGAATCCTTCATGGCAACCTACTTCGGAGAGGTTTAATGCCCAGCTATAATTGCTGGACCAAGCATGGAGAAAGAGGGGTTGTGATGGAAGACGATGAAGAAGAAGAAGAAGATCCTTTGTTCCCTGAATACGGTGATACTGCAATGGAAGACAATGCAGAAGAAGGAGGTGATCAAGAACAGGCATCCGAAGAGCCCGATGATGATCTTGGCCGAGTTATTGCTGATGCAAGGGAAGACTGTGAAAGTAAATTGGAGAGGTTGAAGCTGGACAACATGTTACAGGATCACAAAAAGTTGTTGTACCCAAATTACGAAGATGGTAGCACAAAGCTCGGTACCACACTGGAGTTGCTGAAATGGAAGGCACAAAACGGTGTGACTGACAAGGCATTTGAGAGTTTACTTCAACTAATGAAGCCAAAGCTTCCAAAGGATAACGAATTGCCTGAGAGTACGTACGAAGCAAAGAAAGCTCTCTGCCCTCTAGGATTAGATGTGCAGAAGAGACATGCATGCATTATTGACTGCATCCTCTACCGCGGTGAGAAGTACGAGAATTTGGATGAATGTTCGGTATGCACTGCACTGCGGTATAAGATCAGAGCAGATGACCTTGGTGATGTTGACGGCGAGGTCCCCCATAAGAGGGTTCCTGCTAAGGTGATGTGGTATGATCCTATAATACCACGGTTGAAATGTCTGTTTAGAAACAAAGAGCATGCTAGGTTGTTGCGATGGCACAAAGAAGACCGTAAGAAAGACGGAAAGTTGAGACACCCCGCCGATGGATCGCAGTGGAGAAAGATCGAGAGAGACTTCCCGGACTTTACAAGAGAGGCGAGAAACTTATGGTTTGGTCTAAGTACAGATGGCTTTAATCCTTTTGGGGAGCAGAGCTCCAGTCATAGCACCTGGCCCGTAACTCTATGTATGTACAACCTTCCTCCTTGGTTGTGCATGAAGCGCAAGTTCATTATTGTCGCACCCGGACTTCTAGAGGATACTCGCAGTTCCGTTGAACAGTAGATGATTGGATTACGGGGCTTACCTGCACCCGCATCTCTTACGAGGAGGCCAGCACACGTATGTGTGACAACCAACCCATACTGTTCATCGTCTACGTAAACCATCCCATAGAAATCAGGATACTACCATTGACGTACTTCATACCATACACACATGGTACGTCAACGGCGTTTAACAAAATGATAGCACAACATATCTCTAAGACACAAAAGATGGAAATAAGTTGCAAATGGCTCTCACTAGAGCAGAGAATAGCAAATACAATCATCCAGAGGACACATGTCCCAACAATTCATCATTACATCAACAGCGGAAGCATCCAAAATGTCTGAGTACAGACAAGATCCAAATAGGCTTAAGAAGCCGGAAACGAAAATACGGAGCCCATCCACGTGGTCTCGGATCCTGCCCGGGTCCGCTATCTACTCGTCAGCAGCCTCGTCAAACTCCACGTAGTAGCCGTCACGGGGATCCTCGGAATCGTAGTCTGCGGAAACCACAACCCCAAAGGGGTCAGTACATAAACGTACTGGCAAGCAAGACTCACAGTTCACCAAAATGTAACCCGTCAACACCAAGCACAGATGCTTTGGGTTCAACGGAAGAAAGGGTGATATAAAAGATGCGGTAGCGGGCTGCACTAACCAACTACAGAAACATACTACAACTCCCGGCTATCAGAAAGGAGATAAGATAGCGTATCGTAACCAACTACAACTAACTCCAAACAAACCCATCCTGGATCTCGCCCCTTATCCAAAGAAGCGATCCGAGGATAACTCACACAGTTGGATTAATGATGGTTCAGGTTATTGTGTCAATAAACCTATTACTAGTCAAGTTATTATGGTTAGGTGTAAGTTGTCTGAGTACTTGTTAGCCAGTACTTTCACCAAGTCGTCACATAACCGCGGACAACACGGCTTCTCGAGAAGATTCATCCCTGCAGGGTGTGCTCCAGTACCCGTACACACTCAAGCCACCAACTAAAACTCAGGTTGGCTTGACACGACTCGAACCATCTCTACAGCCTGTCCTAGGAGCCACGGAGCTATAAGGTCCCAGCCACGCAGCCGAATACTCAGCGCAAGTGTGCAAAACTCCCGCAGGACGCAACACCCCGGCAATACATGCCTCGCCCTATATGTGTGCGTCATCATCATCATCAGTAACCATGGGAGCGACCCATTTATGCGTATGAGCCAAAAGGAACACCCGAACTAAGTGTGGCTCTTCGGACAAACTGCGGATCAGATCAAAGTCGAGGGGGGTTCCATACTACCACCCGGATGCGGTGAGCACGCTCATCATGGATCAGTAGACAAGACCCTTTTCCTAATTAGGGTCGACACTAGCAGGCCTCAAAACCACGCCGGGCCTCCTGCCGATGCCTTATCATCAAATTATTATTACCCAACATTAACAGATTGATTGTTTAAACATCGAGCCCCAGAACATAAGTAACATGGTAAAAGAAAGTAACGGGCAACAGGCTCGAGCAAAAGCAACCCTAAGCATGCTAGTAAGACACGGGCACAAGCAACGGGGTTATAGGAGTGGAGGTGAGGCAATATCAGGTTTAAAGGATAACATGTGATAGGATCGAACAGAAGCAACGATTCATAGGGCTAGCAGAATAGACAACGGAAAGTATCGGTATCCAATGTTGAAAGGAACACGATGGTTCATGTGAGTGAATACTTGCCTGCAAACTCAGTAGCCTGGTACTGAGCTAAATCCTCAGAAGGGGTGTCGTAAGGCTCGTCTGTCTCAACGTCGTCGTCTATTCGAGAAGAAGCAAAAAAACAACGCAGAGAGACAAACAATCAATAACATGGCATAATGCACAATCATGGGATGATGCATGACCGTTTAATTGATGTATCAAAATAAACTAATTGACATGGTAACAACATGATTAAATGGACCCACATGCAATTTGAGTTGCATATGAAAAGCCCATCAATTAAGGTTGGAATAATTGTTTTACAACTAATCAACAGGTGAAAATGGATTAGTATGATGCATGGATGAGGAAAACAGAAACATAACAACAATAGAACAATTTTGAAATAAGGTTTACCAAGTTTGAAATTTTATTTATTAAGTTAGGGAATTTTGGTTCCTTAAAGGTGTTACACAAGCATTTGTTGTTTTCATCAATTTTAATTGTTCAAAACAAATAACAAAATTCATATTTGGAAATTACACAAAATTTTAGGTGGAATACATGTTTCAATTATTGAAAAAGGAATTAGGATGAATTATTTATGAATTAAACAAGTCAAACAAGATTTAAATGAATTAAATTCAAGTATGAATTTATTTGAATTTTTATTTGTTCAAAACATTAAACCAATGTCATATTTGAAAAGTTTATACTTTGCTAGTATGAAAACATATTTTATAAGTTCAAAAATAATTTAATTTGAGCAAGTTATGAAGTTAGCAAATTTAAATGATTTAAACAAGGTTTAAATTATTTAACCAATTATAATTATTCAAAACATGAAACAAAGTTTATATTTGCAAAGTACATGAAAAATGGGATGGAAAACATATTTTATTTGTTGAGTTTGGAATTTTTATGTTCAAGTTATGAATTTTGCAAAAATTAAGTGAATTAAACAAAATTTAAATATTTCACCAAATTAAAATATTCAAAACAGTAAACAAATTTTATATTTGGGTAGAGAACTTAAAATGGAGTGATTTACATGTTTAAAGTTCTGCAATTGGAGTTTCCAAACAAAAGTTATTAATTTACCAAGTTTAAGCATTTTTATGGTTTATAGAAATAATTATGGACCTAGAAAAGATACAGGGACTTGGAAAGAATTATAACAGGGACCTAGATGAAAGTAGCAGGGATCTGTGAGCAATTTGGGATAGATCTAGATCTAGAAAAATAAGAAAGAAAAAGATGGGGTTTTGATGCAGGGGGGGATTCGAACCCCTGCCCTCCTGCCTGCGCGCAGAGGAACAGCAACCAACTGGGCTGCTGCTGTGGTGTTGAAAGGGGACAGCTAGCAGGGTGGTTAAGGTTCAGACATCGCACTGAAATTTAATTCGGAAAAAATGAACAGAGAAAAGGTGGGGGCTGGGGAGTCGATCCCGCGAGCTGCTGGGCTCGCTGCGCGCGCCCTACCAGATGGGCTACTGCGGCTTGGTTCAAAGGATACGGGAGAGGGTTGGTTTTGATCCTAATTACCCGGCTCTAACTGAACTGCTAGCATAACCTGCAGGTGCTCTTCTCTGTAGCCGAACAGAGCAGCGATGGCAACAACGGCCGGAGAAATCGCGGTGGTACAGCACGGGAACGAGGGGGCAAGATGGCAGAATGGAAAGAGGGACTCACCCTCTTCGCAGGGGTGGCCTCCGCGCGGCCGGAGGGAGATGGAGGCGGCGGCGGCGAGTCCGGCGAGCGGCTGCCCTCTCCTCACGGTGGCAGAAGAAAACGGCGGCGCCCTCTCCTCACCGTGGCGGCGGAGATGGGAGAGAGGAGGGAAGGAGGCGGGTAGGTTAGGGTTAGGGTTTTGGGGCTCTAGGGGGTAGAAAAAGGGAGAGGGGAGCAGGTGAGGAGGGGAAGACGCAGGTGGCGTGCGTGCGTGCTCGCATCACCTCCTGTATGGAGGAGGGAGACGAAGGCCGCGGGCTGCTCGGCCGAGCGCACGCTGGCTGGGGACTGGGCCGGCCCAGTTGGGCTGGCCTGGTTGCCTCCCTTTCTTTCTTTTTTTTTTATTTTTTTTGCAGAAAGAAAAGGAAAGAGATGAGAGGTTTTGGGCTAGAGGAAAAATTAGGGAAATTTTGTATGGATTAATTATGATAGAAGCACAGTTTTGGGACTGTCTGTTTCCAAATTTTGAAGTTTTCGGTGCTGTTTGGAATTTGGTTTGAAATTGAATGAATTTGAGGTTCATTGAATAATTAAAGAGAACACTTTGATGGCTTGAACTTTCTAATTTAATGGAAACAAAAGATTGGATAGTTTTGTAATTTTTATTTGAAACAATTGTAACATAACAAGTATGAACAAGAATTTGAATTTGGTTTGAAATTCATATTGGAAAACAAGTGAAACAGATGAAAACAAATGAAATCAAATGCAAAACAAATGCAAACAAAAAGCAATGACTATGATGACATGATGCAAAGCAATAACTTAACAAGAAATAAAACATCTAGGGGGAGATTTTCATACTTGGGATGTTACAAAATGCCCCCCCTGAAGGAATCGCGCCCCGAGATTCCTACTGAGAAGAGAAAAGGTCCGGATACTTCTTGCGAAGATCCTCTTCGGTCTCCCACGTTGCCTCTTTATCGAAATGATGATACCACTGCACTTTCAAGAACTTGGTGCTCTTGTTGCGAGTCTTACGCTCGGTCTCATCGAGAATTCGAATAGGGTGCTCCTCATAAGAGAGATCTTCTTGCAGTTCAATGGAATCATGATCAACTGCACGATCGGGATCTTTGAAACACCTCTTGAGATGTGACACGTGAAACACATCGTGCACCTTGGATAGTTTTTCTGGAAGTTCCATACGATAGGCATTTTCCGCACGCCTTGAAAGAATGTTGAACGGACCAATGTATCTTGGTGCTAGCTTTCCTTTGACACCAAAACGATGAGTGCCTCTGAGGGGAGTTACACGGAGATATGCTTTGTCACCAGGTGCATAGATTATATCCCTGTGCTTGCTGTCATAGTAGCTTTTCTGACGATACTGAGCAATCTTGAGATTGTCACGAATGATGCGAACTTTCTCTTCGGCTTCCTTAACAATGTCAGGGCCTAAGAGTGAACGTTCACCAGCTCCAGACCAATTGATTGGACTCCTGCATCTTCGGCCATATAGAGCTTCAAATGGTGCCATGCCTAGGCTTGCCTGGAAGCTGTTGTTGTAGGAGAATTCAGCATATGGAAGGCATTCCTCCCATTTCATGCCAAAGGAGATACCACATGCTCTGAGCATATCCTCGAGAATCTGATTGACTCTTTCGACTTGCCCTTGAGACTGAGGGTGATAAGCTGTGGTGAACAGAAGTTTGGTGCCCAATGCTTCTTGAAAACTCTTCCAGAAATGAGAAGTGAATATACTTCCACGGTCTGAGCTTATTTCCAATGGAACACCATGAAGAGGAACAATCTTTGTTGTGTAGAGCTCTGCTAACTGGCTAGCTGAGATTGTCTCTTTTACAGGAAAGAAGTGAGATACTTCAGTGAGTCGATCAATGACAACGAAGATTGCATCGTTGCCCCTCTTGGACTTTGGAAAACCAGTGACGAAGTCCATTTCAATCATGTCCCACTTCCACTCAAGAATTTTCAGCGGTTGGAGAAGACCGGCTGTTTTCTGATGAACTGCCTTGACACGTTGACAAACGTCGCATTCAGAAACGTATTGAGCAATTTCACGCTTCATGCCAGACCACCAATACAGTGTTTTGAGATCCTGGTACATCTTTGTACTTCCAGGGTGTATGGAAAGAGGAGTTTCATGAGCCTCCTTGAGAATAACATCTTTGAGACTTTGAATTTGAGGAACTGCAATGCGTTCTTCGAAGAACACAGTTCCCTTGTCATCAATTGAGAAGCACTCATACTTCACATTGCCTGCTTTGATGTTATTTGCGATATTCTTGATCTCAGCATCACGAAGTTGTTCAGAACGAATCTTGTCCTCGAGAGTTGGACTGGCTGTCAAGTTTGCAAGATAACCTTGAGGAACAAGACCAAGGTTCAGCTTCTGGAATTCTTCATGAAGAGGAGGTTGGCTTTCCATGATCATGAGATTATTGCAATACGACTTGCGACTGAGAGCATCGGCCATAACATTAGCCTTGCCTGGAGTGTAGGAAATGGTAAGATCGAAGTCTTTGATCTTTTCAATCCATCTCCTTTGCCTGAGGTTTAGATCCGGTTGAGTGAAGATGTATTTCAGACTCTTATGATGGAAAAGATTTCAGTGCGATTACCCAACAAGTATTGCCTCCATTTCTTGAGGGAAAACACAACTGCTGCAAGTTCAAGGTCATGTGTGGGATAATTGAGCTCATGGGCGTTCAACTGACGTGAAGCATAAGCCACAACTTGACGTTCTTGCATAAGAACTGCTCCTAGACCTTGGAGAGAAGCATCACAGAATATCTGGAAAGGTTTGGTAGTATCTGGGCCAACCAAAACTGGTGTAGAAGTGAGTTTAGTCTTCAGGAGATTGAAACTTTCATCACATTGTGGAGACCAAACGAACTTCTTTTCCTTCTTTGTGAGATCAGTGAGAGGTTTGGCAATCTTGGAGAAGTTTTGGACGAAACGACGGCAATAGCTAGCCAAACCAAGAAAACTTCTGACTTGCTTCACCGTCTTAGGAGGTTTCCAATCAACAATTGCCTTAACCTTTTCTGGATCAATGGCTATGCCCTTGGCAGAGATGACATGACCAAGGTAAGCAACTTCTAAAATCCAGAACTCACATTTGGAGAACTTGGCATAAAGACGATGCTCGCGAAGTTTCATAAGAGTGAGACGAAGATGTTCTCCATGCTCTTCCTCGGATTTTGAGTAGACAAGAATATCATCCAGATATACCACAACGAACTTGTCAAGGCATTCATGGAAGACAGAATTCATGAGTCGAGAGAAGGTCGCCGGTGCATTGGTGAGGCCAAAGGACATGACGGTGTATTCATATAGACCGTAGCGAGTGGTGAAAGCTGTTTTTGGAATATCTTCCTTTCTGATCTTTATTTGATGGTAACCCATTCTCAAGTCCAGCTTGGAGAATATTGAGGCTCCAGCAAGTTGATCAAAAAGATCATCGATACGAGGAATTGGATACTTGTTTTTTATGGTTTTCTCGTTAAGAGGACGATAGTCAACAACGAGTTTCTTTGTTTGATCCTTCTTCGCAACGAACAGAGTTGGGCATCCCCAAGCCGAGGAGCTAGGTTGAATGTAACCTTTCTCCATGTACATATCGATTTGCTCCTTCAACAACTTCAGTTCAGGAGGAGCTATCTTGTATGGATGCTTACAGATTGGAGCAGTGCCTGGTTCAAGTTCGATCACGAACTCAACTGCTCTGTCAGGAGGCATTCCTGGCAATTCTTCTGGAAAGACATCGGGGAAGTCACAAACCACCGGAATAGTTTCAATAGATGGTAGAGGATTTGCATTGAGAGTGTAGAGTTGAACAACTGGATTTTCAGCATGGAAGTAGACTATCTGGCCAGAAGGGTGTGTGATTTTGACAGACTTAGCAGGACAATCAATGACTGCTTTGTTGGCTACCAGCCAATCCATCCCAAGAATGACATCAATATCTGAAGAATGGAGAGCTATCAGAGATGCCTGGAATGGAAGGTTTCCAATTGTGATCTCGATGTTCTGGCTAACTTTATTGCTTTGCCAGCTAGATCCCGGTGATTTCACTAGGAGAGGGGTAGACAACTGTTCGAAGTTGATTTTACTGGTGTTTGCAAAGCATTGGGAGATGAAAGAGTGTGAAGCACCAGAATCGAACAAGACTTTAGCACGAAACGAGTTCACAAGAAGTGTGCCCATTACAACCTCTGGAGATTCTTCTGCTCCCTGGGCCTTGACATGGTTCACCCTCACAGTTCTCAAGACAGACTTGTTCCTGTTGCGGGGCCTAGGCGAAGAAGTGTGTACCATCACATGATTGACATTAGAGATAGGTAGTGATGGTAGCTTGTTCTGCGGGCACTTGTAGGAGTAGTGTCCTGATAGACCGCACTTGAAGCATGTACTAGCAGAACGAGGATCTGTTGGATTTGGCTGAGATGGAGCACCTCCTAAATATACCACTGGGGTGGGAGGGCGGGCAAGAAATCCTGCCGGCCTGGCAAGCAGATGGGCGGTGTTGGAGTGGTATATGGAACCCAAACTCTTCGTTTTTGTGGAGGCATGATAGCTTTTGAGAGATTAGCCTGTTCACGAGAGTGCTTACGAGATTCCTCCACCAACTTGCGCCCATGCTCTTCATTTAGAGCGATGTTGATGAGGTCCTCAAAATTCTTGGCCTTGACGTTGGTGAGAGCATACTTGAGTTCCGGGTTGAGACCCCTGCGGAACTTTGCCATCTTTCTCGCTTCCGTGGAGATTTCATCTCCAGCGTAGCGAGCCAGACGATTGAACTCTCTTTGGTATTCGAGAACGTCCAAATTGCCTTGTGTGAAAGAATAGAATTCCTCACGCATTTTCTCCATGAGCCCATCGGGAATGTGATGGCGCACGAAGGCTTGCTTGAAATCCTCCCATGTGATTGCCACACTAGAACCTCTCATTTCTTGGAAATTTTCCCACCAAGACATGGATTGTCCACGGAGAAGGTAGGTCACGTAAGGAACATGGTCCTCGTCAGCCACATGAGCTACCATAAGAGTACGGTTCATTTCACGGAGCCAGTCATCAGCATCCAATGGCTCGGAGGAGGTATCAAACGTGCGCGGATTGAGCTCAAGGAACTCCCGAATAGACACCCGGGTGTTGCCATTACTCCCAAGGTGTTGGTTCTGCTGCATCTGTCTTATAACTTGTGTCATCTGAGACAGCACTTTCCCCATCTCAGGTGGCAGTGTGGGTTCTTCGTCACCACTTTCCATCCTGAAGAGGATACCAAGATTAACACACTAATCGGATAACAAAATCCAATATAAGTGCTTAAAAGGATTACTTCAGACGGTAAGTCGACATCATAGAACAAGGATGGAGGTTAACAACGGATCAACAGATAAGTTGTTACAACGGAAGAGAAAGATTTGTGAAGGACGATATCGAAGCAACAACTGGGAAACAGGAGACCACAAACACCTGAGGTACTACGGAGAAAACCCATCCGGGCTTCTAAAGGATCAATATCTACTGCTTAAGGAATAGAGGATCTGCTTCCGGGGCTTACACGCCTCCGTTCTCAATCGTGAGTATGCAAAATGATAAATCATGTCACAACCACCTCCATTCCTATGGTCTAGTAGATATAACCATCCTAGAGAAACCAGGATACGTGAAAACCTAACTTGAAAGTTTAGATGAGAAAGAGAAAACAACGTTGCACTTCCTTACCAGAAAAGGGAGGGTGGGTGGGGAAAGAAATAAAATGGCAGAATTCCTACTCTCACGTTTCATTTTTCCTATATAGCTACAAAATAGTTTCTAGACTCAACTGGGACCAGTAAAAGGGATCCTACAGGCAGACATGCTCTGATACCATTTGTCGCACCCGGACTTCTAGAGGATACTCGCAGTTCCGTTGAACAGTAGATGATTGGATTACGGGGCTTACCTGCACCCGCATCTCTTACGAGTAGGCCAACACACGTATGTGTGACAACCAACCCCTACTGTTCATCGTCTACGTAAACCATCCCATAGAAATCAGGATACTACCATTGACGTACTTCATACCATACACACATGGTACGTCAACGGCGTTTAACAAAATGATAGCACAACATATCTCTAAGACACAAAAGATGGAAATAAGTTGCAAATGGCTCTCACTAGAGCAGAGAATAGCAAATACAATCATCCAGAGGACACATGTCCCAACAATTCATCATTACATCACAGCGGAAGCATCCAAAATGTCTGAGTACAGACAAGATCCAAATAGGCTTAAGAAGCCGGAAACGAAAAGACGGAGCCCATCCACGTGGTCTCGGATCCTGCCCGGGTCCGCTATCTACTCGTCAGCAGCCTCGTCAAACTCCACGTAGTAGCCGTCACGGGGATCCTCGGAATCGTAGTCTCCGGAAACCACAGCCCCAAAGGGGTCAGTACATAAACGTACTGGCAAGCAAGACTCACAGTTCACCAAAATGTAACCCGTCAACACCAAGCACAGATGCTTTGGGTTCAACGGAAGAAAGGGTGATATAAAAGATGCGGCAGCGGGCTGCACTAACCAACTACAGAAACATACTACAACTCCCGGATATCAGAAAGGAGATAAGATAGCGTATCGTAACCAACTACAACTAACTCCAAACAAACCCATCCTGGATCTCGCCCCTTATCCAAAGAAGCGATCCGAGGATAACTCACACAGTTGGATTAATGATGGTTCAGGTTATTGTGTCAATAAACCTATTACTAGTCAAGTTATTATGGTTAGGTGTAAGTTGTCTGAGTACTTGTTAACCAGTACTTTCACCAAGTCGTCACATAACCGCGGACAACACGGCTTCTCGAGAAGATTCATCCCTGCAGGGTGTGCTCCAGTACCCGTACACACTCAAGCCACCAACTAAAACTCAGGTTGGCTTGACACGATTCGAACCATCTCTACAGCCTGTCCTAGGAGCCACGGAGCTATAAGGTCCCAGCCACGCAACCGAATACTCAGCGCAAGTGTGCAAAACTCCCGCAGGACGCAACACCCCGGCAATACAGGCCTCGCCCTATATGTGTGCGTCATCATCATCAGTAACCATGGGAGCGAACCATTTATGCGTATGAGCCAAATGGAACACCCGAACTAAGTGTGGCTCTTCGGACAAACTGCGGATCAGATCAAAGTCGAGGGGGGTTCCATACTACCACCCGGATGCGGTGAGCACGCTCATCATGGATCAGTAGACAAGACCCTTTTCCTAATTAGGGTCGACACTAGCAGGCCTCAAAACCACGCCGGGCCTCCTGCCGGTGCCTTATCATCAAATTATTATTACCGAACATTAACAGATTGATTGTTTAAACATGGAGCCCCAGAACATAAGTAACATGGTAAAAGAAAGTAACGGGCAACATGCTCGAGCAAAAGCAACCCTAAGCATGCTAGTAAGACACGGGCACAAGCAACGGGGTTATAGGAGTGGAGGTGAGGCAATATCAGGTTTAAAGGATAACATGTGATAGGATCGAACAGAAGCAACGATTCATAGGGCTAGCAGAATAGACAACGGAAAGTATCGGTATCCAATGTTGAAAGGAAGATGGTTCATGTGAGTGAATACTTGCCTGCAAACTCAGTAGCCTGGTACTGAGCTAAATCCTCAGAAGGGGTGTCGTAAGGCTCGTCTGTCTCAACGTCGTCGTCTATTCGAGAAGAAGCAAACAAACAACGCAGAGAGACAAACAATCAATAACATGTCATAATGCACAATCATGGGATGATTCATGGCCGTTTAATTGATGTATCAAAATAAATTAGTTGACATGGTAACAACATGATTAAATGGACCCACATGCAATTTGAGTTGCATATGAAAAGCCCATCAATTAAGGTTGGAATAATTGTTTTACAACTAATCAACAGGTGAAAGTGGATTAGTATGATGCATGGATGAGGAAAACAGAAAAATAACAACAATAGAACAATTTTGAAATAAGGTTTACCAAGTTTGAATTTTTTTTTATTAAGTTAGGGAATTTTGGTTCCTTAAAGGTGTTACACAAGAATTTGTTGTTTTCATCAATTTTAATTGTTCAAAACAAATAACAAAATTCATATTTGGAAAGTACACAAAATTTTAGGTGGACTACATGTTTCAATTATTGAAAAAGGAATTAGGATGAATTATTTATGAATTAAACAAGTCAAACAAGATTTAAATGAATTAAATTCAAGTATGAATTTATTTGAATTTTTATTTGTTCAAAACATTAAACCAATGTCATATTTGAAAATTTTATACTTTGCTAGTATGAAAACATATTTTATAAGTTCAAAAATAATTTAATTTGAGCAAGTTATGAAGTTAGCAAATTTAAATGATTTAAACAAGGTTTAAATTATTTAACCAATTATAATTATTCAAAACATAAAAAAAAGTTTATATTTGCAAAGTACATGAAAAATGGGATGGAAAACATATTTTATTTGTTGAGTTTGGAATTTTTATGTTCAAGTTATGAATTTTGCAAAAATTAAGTGAATTAAACAAAATTTAAATATTTCACCAAATTAAAATATTCAAAACAGTAAAGAAATTTTATATTTGGGTAGAGAATTTAAAATGGAGTGATTTACATGTTTAAAGTTTTACAATTGGAGTTTCCAAACAAAAGTTATTAATTTACCAAGTTTAAGCATTTTTATGGTTTATAGAAATAATTATGGACCTAGAAAAGATACAGGGACTTGGAAAGAATTATAACAGGGACCTAGATGAAATAGCAGGGATCTGTGAGCAATTTGGGATAGATCTAGATCTAGAAAAATAAGAAAGAAAAAGATGGGGTTTTGATGCAGGGGGGGGGTCGAACCCCTGCCCTCCTGCCTGCGCGCAGAGGAACAACAACCAACTGGGCTGCTGCTGTGGTGTTGAAAGGGGACAGCTAGCAGGGTGGTTAAGGTTCAGACATCGCACTGAAATTTAATTCGGAAAAAATGAACAGAGAAAAGGTGGGGGCTGGGGAGTCGATCCCGCGAGCTGCTGGGCTCGCTGCGCGCGCCCTACCAGATGGGTTACTGCGGCTTGGTTGAAAGGATACGGGAGAGGGTTGGTTTTGATCCTAATTACCCGGCTCTAACTGAACTGCAAGCGTAACCTGCAGGTGCTCTTCTCTGTGGCCGAACAGAGCAGCGATGGCAACAACGGCCGGAGAAATCGCGGTGGTACAGCACAGGAACGAGGGGGCAAGATGGCAGAATGGAAAGAGGGACTCACCCTCTTCGCAGGGGTGGCCTCCGCGCGGCCGGAGGGAGACGGAGGCGGCAGCGGCGAGTCCGGAGAGCGGCGGCCGTCTCCTCACGGTGGCAGAAGAAAACGGCGGCGCCCTCTCCTCACCGTGGCGGCGGAGATGGGAGAGAGGAGGGAAGGAGGCGGGTAGGTTAGGGTTAGGGTTTTGGGGCTCTAGGGGGTAGAAAAGGGGAGAAGGGAGCAGGTGAGGAGGGGGGAGGCGCAGGTGGCGTGCGTGCGTGCTCGCGTCACCTCCTGTACGGAGGAGGGAGACGAAGGCCGCGGGCTGCTCGGCCGAGCGCACGCTGGCTGGGGACTGGGCCGGCCCAGTTGGGCTGGCCTGGTTGCCTCCCTTTCTCTCTTTTTTTTTATTTTTTTTTGCACAAAGAAAAGGAAAGAGATGAGAGGTTTTGGGCTAGAGGAAAAATTAGGGAAATTTTGTATGGATTAATTATGATAGAAGCACAGTTTTGGGACTGTTTGTTTCCAAATTTTGAAGTTTTGGGTGCTGTTTGGAATTTGGTTGGAAATTGAATGAATTTGAGGTTCATTGAATAATTAAAGAGAACACTTTGATGGCTTGAACTTTCTAATTTAATGGAAACAAAAGATTGGATAGTTTTGTAATTTTTATTTGAAACAATTGTAACATAACAAGTATGAACAAGAATTTGAATTTGGTTTGAAATTCATATTGGAAAACAAGTGAAACAGATGAAAACAAATGAAATCAAATGCAAAACAAATGCAAACAAAAAGCAATGACTATGATGACATGATGCAAAGCAATAACTTAACAAGAAATAAAACATCTAGGGGGAGATTTTCATACTTGGGATATTACAATTATGATGCCAGTTCTCATCCAAGGCCCGAGGCAACCTGGCAACAACATTGATGTGTATCTAAGGCCATTAGTGGAAGAACTCTTACAATTGTGGGGCAAACCAGGTGTACGTGTGTGGGATGAGAACGAACAAAAGTCATTTGACCTACGGGCGTTTCTTTTTGTAACCATCAATGATTGGTCTGCTCTTAGTAACATTTCCGGACATACAAACAAGGGATACAATGCATGCACACACTGTTTAGATAAGACTGACAGTGTTTATTTGGATAAATGTAAAAAGGTTGTATACCTGGGGCATCGTAGATTCCTTCCGATCAAGCATCCTGTAAGAAAGAAAGGAGGGAAGCATTTCAGAAGTGAGGCAGATAACCGGAAGAAGCCTGACCTCCATAGTGGTAATGATTTATTCGATATGGTCAAGGACCTAAAAGTAATCTTTGGGAAGGGTGATGGCAGTCAACCAGTTCCGAACGGCCCTGATAAGCGCGCACCCATGTGGAAGAAGAAATCTATATTTTGGGAGCTACACTATTGGAAAGTTTTAGAGGTCCAGTCTTCAATCGACGTGATGCACGTGACAAAGAATCTCTGCGTCAACCTGCTATGCTTCCTGGGCGTGTATGGGAAGTCAAAAGATACGCCAGAAGCACGGGAGGACCAGCAACGTATGAAAGACCCAAGCAACAAGCACACAGATACGGGGCGCCATTACTTAAGCAGCTACGCTCTTACTAAAGCAGCGAAGGAAATATTTTTTGAAGTCCTTTACAGTATCAAGGTTCCGTCTGGCTTCTCGTCGAATATAAAGGGGATAATAAACATGGCAGAGAAAAAAAATCCAAAACATGAAGTCTCATGACTGCCACGTGATTATGACGCAGTTGCTTCCGATTGCATTGAGGGGGCTTCTACCGGAAAATTTTCGAGTACCCATTGTGAAGCTATGTGCATTCCTCAACGCAATATCTCAGAAGGTAATCGATATAGAACTTCTGGAAAGATTACAGAGGGATGTGGTCCAGTGTCTTGTTAGTTTTGAGTTGGTGTTCCCACCATCCTTCTTCAAAATTATGACTCATCCCCTGGTTCACCTATGTGAAGAGATTCATATTCTCGGTTCGGTTTTTCTACACAATATGTTCCCCTTTGAGAGGTTAATGGGAGTCTTGAAGAAATATGTTCATAACCGTGCTAGGCTAGAAGGAAGCATCTCGAAGGGCTATGGAACAGAGGAGGTCATTGGGTTCTGTGTTGACTTTATTCTTGACCTTAAGACGATTGGTGTTCCTGAATCGCGGCATGAGGGGAGACTGAGGGGAAAAGGAACGCTGGGAAATAAAACAATGATACCCAGGGACGTGCATTCTTTCACCAAAGCACACTACACAGTTCTACAAAATTCTATGTTCGTTGCTCCGTATCTCGAGGAACACAAGAATATTGTACGCTCCACAAACCCGGGGAAGTATGACTCATGGATTAAACGCAAACACATGGAGTCTTTTGGAAGTTGGTTGCAAACACATCTTATAAATGACACCACTCTTGAAGATCAGCTGTACATGTTGGTCGGGTCACCATCTTCGACTATTGGGAGTTTTTAAGGGTACGAGATAAATGGGAATACATTTTACACGATCTCCCAAGATAAAAAGAGCACCAACCAAAACAGTGGTGTCCGATTTGATACAACAAACGAGAATGGAAAAAATGACACATACTATGGTTACATAGAGGAGATATGGGAACTTGACTATGAACCTTCTTTTAAGGTCCCTTTGTTCAAGTGCAAATGGGTCAACCTGAATGGAGAAGGGGTAAAGGTAGACCCGCTTTACGGAATGACAAAAGTGGATCTCAACAATATTGGTTACAATGATGAACCATTCGTCCTAGGCAATGATGTGGCTCAGGTCTTCTATGTGAAGGACATGTCCTCCAGACCGAAAAAAAGAAAAAAATAAGCAAACAAATACATCATACGATGAGCCGAAGCGTCACATAGTTCTTTCAGGGAAAAGAAACATCGTGGGAATCGAGGACACGACAGACATGTCAGAAGATTTAATTAGTTTGTTGAAATTCCACCCTTCACAGTGAAAGCTGACCCTACCATACCGTTAAATAATGAAGATGCTCCATGGTTACGGCCGAAGCGATCATAAGCAAGGGACACGAAGAAAATTCAGAAGAGTAGATTGGTATGTTGTTGGTGATGTGTAATAATAAACATGGAATACATGATCATAGTTTTGTTTGACCAATAATTTGTATTGACCGGTCAAAAGCTGGCAAGCATTGAGTGATTGACAACTATGACCTGCCTGACTTCATTATTATCCCAACCAGCGGCACACCCACCGACTTTTCTATTTCTCTCTCCTGCGTCTCGTCCGTTGAGATGTGCGCTGCACACAGGGCCGCTGCAACCAGCCCTATGTGCAGCCGCGCATCTGGAAGGAGCGCCACGGCCGACACATATTTCCCCTTTATCCCCGACCCCCCACTTGAAAACAGAGCATACGTCACGGCAGGCCAGGATTTGGTATGCATATATGCACTAAGTAGCCACGGCAGGGCTGTAGGCTGGCGATACCGATTGTTGTGTTCTACATCCCCCTTTAAGGTTTGATACATCATTCAGTTCATCAACCAAATACAAATCATCCGGATTCGCCATCATACGTCCTGCCGTGCATTTGGTATACATATATGATGAAGATTGTCCATTGTTGCGGCGAAATGCGAACAAAGTGACACAGAAGAAAAAGAAGACGCAAACCGAAAAACTCTAGAAACTGATTTGTGATTTTGTACGTAAACACTCTACGGCCAGTGAGACAAGGAGTCTGTTAATTATGTTGCTATTAATGTAATTGTTACTAATTTTAAAACGATATAAGATATTTATATTAAAATTATATGCAAATAGTAAAATAGTTAATAGTTTGAATAGTTAGAATAATTATTTAGTGAAAATGGATTTGAATTAGTTATGCAAATTCAAGCACTTTTCACGTTGAATTTTTTGTCAAATTCGAAAGTATATAGAAGTTATTAATGTGCATATTCAAAGAATTTTCAAATTTTGGCGCTAAAACATTTGGGCGCGCAGGGTAGCACCAAATTTCGAAATACGTCTCGTCCCGGCCCGTGCCACCAACCGGGACCAAAGGGGGTACCTCTAGTCCCGGTTGGTTGCACGGGCCGGGACTAGAGGCCCATTAGTATAAATATCCAAGCCCTCTCTCCAGCCCGAGCAACCACCTGGGACCGATCGGACTAGCCTAGGCGAAGCCCTACCGGCGGCGGGGATGGATAGAAAGATCCCGCCGGCGCCGGCTCCGGCCGTTTATTGCATTAGATTGGGCCATAGATTGGCCGGGGACGAGTTGGGACGGGAGCGAATGCATTCATAAAAGACCCAAAGACCGGTGCTTACATTGGGGCGGCGGCGCGGCCACAGGCGGCCGGCCGTTTCTTGATGACGGCCATATTGGCCGTTTCTTGCGGGGTAGCAAACCTAGTTAACTACTTGGCCGGGGGCGCGCCGGCGTCGGCCTAGTCCTCCTCGTCGGAGGAGATGCAGTGGTAGGGAGAATGGACCCACAGGTGGTCAGGCAGCTGGGGAGGCATCGGGGGCGCGCCCTCCAGTGGCGGCTGCAGAGGCATCGGGGGCGCGCCCTCCAGTGGCGGCGGCGGCAGCTCCTGTGGCAGCTCCTCCGACGACCACTCGTCGCCGGTCCAGGCCCAGCGCATGCCGTATTCGAGGCCAGGAGGCAGCAGCTGTGGTTCCGGCTGGTCCGTCGATGCCTCCCTCTCGGCGTTCATCACTTGCCACCACGGCGCCGGCGGTGGAGGGGGCGGCATCGCGGTCGTGTCGGCGTCGGCAGCCGCGGCGGTGGCCGCACAGGCGAGGACCTGCTCCCAGCGCTTGATCTTGTCCTCGACGAGGGAGCGGCGGGAGGCCTCGTAGGGGACCTGCATCTCGGAGTCCTCCTCGTCGTCGACGATGTCCTCCTCGAACCACAGCTCCGGCTCGCTGCCGGGCGGCAGCGCTGGGTAAGTGTCGACGTTGGCCTACGGATTCGGGGGCGTAGCGAAGTAGGAGCGGCGGCGCTGGTCGTGCTCCTGCTGGAACCACACGCCCCAGTTCGGCGAGTTCAGCGCGTAGGCGGGGTCCCTGAGGAGGTGGGCCGGCAGGAGTGCGCGCCGGCGAGCTATCTCCTCGCGAGCGCCTTCGACGGTCGGTACCGGGATCCGCTGCGGGTTGAGGTGCCAGCCGTCCGGGAGGTGGACGTCCGGCCAGAAGACCGGAGTGGCGTGCTGCCAGTGCCACGTGGCCTCCTCCTTCCGGACGTACCGGAGGAACCGCGTGCCTGGCGCGGCACGAGGCGACGGGTGGCGCGCGGCCGGAGGTGGTGCTGGGACGCGCGGGTTGGCCCCGATCCGCATGCCGCCCGGACCGAAGCCAAATGCCTCCAGCGGTGGGGGATGGGGGAACGCCGCCGCTGCGGCCTCTCTGTCCGGCGCCCCTGGAGGATCCGGCCTCGTGCTCGTTCTTGGCCTTCTTGAACCAGCGGCGGGGCGACATGGCTAGGGTTAGGGTTTGTGCTGAGGGAGTGGGTGTGCCGGTGTACGGGCGGCGGGGTCCCTTTAAAAAGGACCGGGGCGGGGATGGCGTGCCAACCGGCGGTGAGAACGTGGCGGCGGTTGCAGGTGGAATTGAATGCGCGGTTGAAGCCGAGGCGGCCACTGGGTCGCTGGCCGGTGGGCCTTTTTTGACCGTTCGTGGCCACGGGTTGGGAAGTGGGGGACGGGGGGGGGAGGCGAGGCGGCCACTGGGTGGCTGGCCAGTGGGCCCTTTGACCGCGCATGGCCGCGGTTAGGGGTCTTAATAAAAGACGTGGGGACGTGGGGGAAGGCGAGGCATCCACTCTGTCCCTGGCCAGTGACCACGCGTGGCCGCGGTTGAAGAAGGCGAGGCAGCCACTAGGTCGCTGGCCAGTGGGCCCTTTGACCGCGTGTGGCCGCGGTTAGGGGTCTTAATAAAAGACGTGGGGACGTGGGGAAGGCGAGGCAGACACTCGGTCCCTGGCCAGTGGCCCCCTCTGACCACGCGTGGCCGCGGTTGGGGATGGGGAGACCGGTTGGGGATTACGAGGCAGGCAGCCGCTGTGTCGCTGCCTGTCCCTGTCCCTTTTCCGACTATTTCATTAAAAAAATTGGATGTAATTGATGCACTTGACTAGGTTAGCTAATTTAGATGTTCATCACTTCACTTAGTTAATTAACTGATACAAATTTTTATTTTTTTATGTAGATGTAAATTTGCACGTTTTAGAACCGGTTATATACTAGTAATATTTCATAGGCGATGCGCGTCTTAACTAACAGAGCGATTAGTTGAGCAATAGTTAGAGAAAGATGCGATGGTAGGTGATTTTGGTACTTAACCATAGATATAGACATGTTTTTGCGTGAAAACATATCATCACAACATCTCCGTCTAATTATCGTTATT
Organism: Alopecurus myosuroides; assembly: GCA_028641055.1. Classification (NCBI taxonomy): domain Eukaryota; kingdom Viridiplantae; phylum Streptophyta; class Magnoliopsida; order Poales; family Poaceae; genus Alopecurus; species Alopecurus myosuroides. Next base: position 8,539,998 of record CM054062.1, read on the forward strand.
TCTATTATATGAGTTGGCCACTTTTTTTATATAGTTTTTGTGTTTTGTATAAAATTGGAGCCCTCTTATGTTTTGTTCACCCTCCGCCAATGGCTACAGGAATGGCGCTGGAACAAACACAACAACTGAAACAAAGACAGGAACCACCTTGTGTGGATACTACGTTTGCGAGTTCATTCGTCAGACGGGAACCACCTTCATGTACGTCAGTCGTCAATTTTTCTTATTACCATCTATTTAAGTTACTTAGTTTCATTAATATATATTGAACACACTTCTTTATATTAGATTGAACGGCTCTGGGACGGTCTTCTACCAAGGGAACGCATACGAGCAATTCAGGAGGAAATTGCGGGCTAAATTTTATTTTGTAATTCCATCGGACATGTAATATGCTCGATGTACTTAGCTTCTGTAATATAAGTGTTCCTTATATATATATATATATATATATATATATATATATATATATATATATTACTTATTCACTCGTGGGATCCCGGAGGTCCGGGGAGGGGCCGCCGAGGCTCCTCTCTTGTCGTGGCATCCGGGAGGTCCGGGGAAGGGCCACCGGGCTCCTCTCTTCTCCTGTGATCTGGGAGGTCCGGGGAGGGGCCAACAAGGCTCCTTATCAGTGTATGGTGACAGAGGTATCGTAAAATGGAATTGATCGCAAAACAGAAAATAAAAAGGAAAACAATAAAGCGGAAAAAAAACTCTGCCGCGGCAGAGGAGGCATTCATCCCGGTTCGTGTTAAGAACCGGGAGTAATTCCCATGGCCAGGTTCGCCACGTGGTCAGCCCCATTTGTCCCGGGTCCTGGCACAACCGGGACCAATGGGGGAGGGGCATTTGTCCCGGCTGGCCCATCCCGGTTGCACAACCGGGACAAATGGGCTTACCAACCGGGACTAGTGCCCCTGTTTCCACTAGTGGGAACACCAAATAAAATGTTAGGGTCCACCTCTTGGCAAGATTCCCCTAGTTCCGTCAAATCCGGGAGTTTCAGGCTCTAAGTAGTCATGGAACCCGCTAGACATAATCCGACGCCGGTGATGCCCTTACACAGAGAGCGAGGGAATCTTTGTCATCCAATACCCATGACACACTCTAACACACATGGTATGGTATACCATGGGTTTTGGTGGCATTCAGACGATCGGGAGCCACCTCTTCGGAGAAACCATAGCCCCGCTGGGGAAAAAGACGGAACTGTCGTTCTGCCCCATCTACATGAGCCGGAAGGGGGTAGAAAAGTGGAAATAACTGTTTTGTTGTGTTAGTTTAGGCCTAAGAAACACCCAAGAGAATGGTAGGGAACACCTCTTGGCAATATTCCCCCAGTTCCGTCACACCCGGGAGTTTCGGGCTCTCATTAATTAGTCTTGGAACCCGCGAGAGAGAATCCGACACTGGTGAAACCCTAACACAGAGGGAGAGGTAATCTCGGGTATCCAATACCATGGCACACTCTATCACACGTGGTGTGGCGTGTAATGGGATTTGGTGGCATTCAGACGATCCGGAGCCACCTCTCCGGATAAACCATAGCCCCGGTGGGAAAAAGACGGAATTGTCGTTCTGCCCCATCTACATGAGCCGGAAGGGGGTAGCAAAGTGGAACCAATTTCTTGTTTGTGTTAGGTTAGTCCGAAGGAACACCCAATAGAATGGTAGGTCCCACCTTTTGGAAAGATTCCCCCAGCTCCGTCAGATCCGGGAGTTTCGGGCTCTAGGTAGTCCTAGAACACGCCAGAGAGAATCCGACATCGGTGAAACCCTAACACAGAGAGAGAGAGTGAATCTTGGGCATCCAAGACCCATGCCACACTCTATCACACGTGGTGTGGCGTGTAATGGGATTTGGTTGCATTCAGACGATCCGGAGCCCCCTCTCCGGATAAACCATAGCCCCGTTGGGAAGACGGAATTGTCGTTCTGCCCCATCTACCTGAGCCGGAAGGGGGTAGCAAAGTGGAACCAATTTCTTGCCTGTGTTAGGTTAGGCCTAAGGAACACCCAGTACAATGGTAGGGCCCACCTCTTGGAAAGATTCCCACAGTTCCCTCAGATACGGGAGTTTCGGGCTCTAAGTAGTCCTGGAACACGCGAGAGAATCCGACGTCGGTGAAGACTAACACAGAGAGAGAGGTAATCTCGGGTATACAAGACCATGACACACTCTAACACACATGGTATGTCATACCATGGGATTTAGTGGCATTCATACGATCCAGAGCCCCCCTCCGGAGAAACCATAGCCCCGCCGGGGAAAAAGGCGGAACTGCCGTTCTGGCCCCTCTATGTGAGTCGAAAAGGGGTAGCAAAGTGGAACCAACTGTTTGGTTGTGTTAGTTTAGGAACAAGGAACACCAAAGAAAATGTTAGGGTCCACCTCTTGGCAAGATTCCCCTAGTTCCGTCAAATCCGGGAGTTTCGGGCTCTAAGTAGTCCTAGAACCCGCTAGAGAGAATCTAGCGCCGGTGAAGCCCTAACACACAGAGAGAGAGAGACTCTTGGGAATTCTATACCCACGAAAAACTCTAACACACGTTTTATGGTATACCATGGGATTTGGTGGCATTCATACGATCCGGAGCTCCCTCCGGAGAAACCATAGCCCCGATGGGGAAAAAGACGGAACTATCGTTCTGCCCCATCTACGAGAGTCGGAAGGGGGTAGAAAGTGTAACTAACTTCTTGGTTGTGTTAGGTTAGGCCCAAGTAAGACCCAAGAGAACTGTAGGGCCCGCCTCTTGGCAAGATTCCCCCAGTTCTGTCACACCCGGGAGTTTCGGGCTCTCATTAATTAGTCCTGGAACCCGCGAGAGAGAATACGAGACCGGTGAAACCCTAACACAGAGAGTGAGGAAAGTGGGCATCCAAGACCCATGCCACAGTCTCGCACACATGGTATGGCGTGCAAATTGGATTTTATGGCATTCAAACGATCTGGAGCCGCCTCTCCAAAGAAACCATAGCCCCGCTGGGGAAAAAGGCGGAACTGTCGTTCTGCCCATCTACGTGAGCCGGAAGGGTGTAGCAAAGTGGAGATAACTGTTTGGTTGTGTTAGGTTAGGCCCAAGAAAATCATGTGTCCGTGGCACATGCACTTGCTGCATATGGAGTTGAGTGGCTTTGATCTAATCATGGATTTTTATGTCCTTTTAGAAGTTCTTTGGCGGCGAGCGGTTCAGCTTCACACACCAGTTATTGCAGTTTACTTGCACTTAGAAACATGTATCTGCAATTGATGACATGCACTTGATGACAGGCGTATGTACATGTCCATAGCAGACGTTGCGGCTAGGACGAGCAAGGCGGTGGCGGTCAAATTTTCCAAGGTGATTTGTGATGTATCTATTTTGTCAAAGATTCTTAAATGATGCGGAACCTTTCTATCATACAATATAGAAATGTAATATTACATTCATACCATGCGTCTCTTCACACTTAAAATCGAGGTTTAGAATACTTTTAGGTGAAATTGTAAATGCGAAAATAAAATTGTGATATGTTTGATGATAGTGAAATGTGGAATTTGATGCTGATTTGGTAAATACCTCATATAGTTGGCAATGGATTTAATGGATACCTTAGAAAATTTTGTGAAGTTTCCATGAAGATTTGAAACCCCGATAGTTTATGGAATGTAACCAAATCACTCCATATGTAAAATTACAAGTGCCTATATGTGAACTGAAGTTTGAAGCCCTGAATATTTGAATTTTGAACTCTAACCGTATGTGCCATGTATGTGCTTGGTACTATTGGTCCTGTCATTTTATATTAACGTGTACCCAAGGTTGTTGAATTCGTTAGAGGGTAGTCTCCAAGGATCCAAATTTTAGTATTGTGTAAGCTTCATTTTTCATGTATGTGTGAATCAATTCTAATGAAAACTTTACTATATATTGTTGATATGACTACTATATATCAAGCTAAATTTATATGAATCAATAAAACGTGCATGTGCACGTGCACCATTAGTAGTATTAATAAAGCAACTAGTCCACAAGATCAAACGATGCCACATGCGGCAACCGCAACACCAGCCCAACACAACTCAACAGCCAGTTCTAGTACTAACAGGAGACACTAGGCAACTGGGGAGGGCACCCCCAAAACAAACCGGTAAAGAAACATCAACTAAGAGATGGTAGATAACTGAAGCTGCGCCAACGTCCGGTAGCGCCCTTTAAGCTCGTCTGCAAGGAGGAGCAAGGGCTCCTTGTCACGCGCCTTTGCCAGATCGGCCCACCGCCGCACAAACAGAAGCATTTTGAAGATCAAGTCAGCCGGTTTGTTCGGTACAATCGGCTCCATCGCAGCTTTGTTATGGATAAGCCAAATCGACCAACACAACGCCGCGAACAGCACCCAGCTGGTTCACCGCAGTTGGCTGGGGAGACCATAGTAAATCGCAAAGAATTGTGAAAAATTTGCGGGACGCCATTCACAACCTAAATGTCCTGAATCACACTCCACCCTAATTTCGGGAGGACACATAGAAAGAACATATGTGCGCCATCCTCCAACTTCCCGCACATGGCGCACCTCCCATCCGATGGCCCATGCCTCGACAACACTTGTAGGCTGGATGGCAGCCGGTCCAACGCCAGCTGCCAGGTGAAGATCCTCGCCTTCAAGGGGAGCGTAGCTCCCCACAACTCATAATAGAATGCAACAGATGCCCGATTGGAAAGCATCCTATAGGCCGAGGCCACCGAGAACCTCCCCGAAGGTTCAAGCGCCCAAAGTACTACATCCGGACCCAATGACAGTGTGATCTGACCTGTTTCCTCCGCCATCCGGTCCCATTGAGCTCTACATTCTTGGTCGAACGCGCGTCTGAACCCAATACCATCCCCCTCTGTCGCCAAAGCATCCGCTGCACGCAGGTTAGGATTATAGCAGATAGCGAATAGTCTAGGGAAGCGGTCTTTGAGCGGCGCCTCGCCAGACCACCAATCACTCCAGAAACACGTTCTAGCTCCGTCCTTAATGACGTGTCGGGCGCCCAAGGTGAAAAGGTGTTTTATCTTCTGGAGGCTACGCCAGAACTGAGACCCTCCCCGAGAGGGCAGAGCACAAACGTTAGTTGCCTCCGGGTACTTGGCCACGGTCAGTTTCTTCCAAAGTGGTTCGTCTTGTTGGTAGAGAAGCCAAATCCACTTCAACATCAGAGTCTTATTCATCGACTTGGTGCATGTGATCCCCAAGCCCCCACACTCCCTTGGCCGACACAACTGTCGGGGGGTTACCCCCGATAGGGGTAAGGCAGGTGCTGTTTGACCGGGTAGATGGCTACCCGGTACTCGCTACCTGGTAGGTTTCTATCCGGCCGTACCCACCAATGGCCAAGAGGAGAAATCAAGCAAGATATGTTCATCCGAGTAAAGAAGTTGGTCCGAGTAGAGGGAGTGAGTTCCTACTCGGGCCAGAAGTCAGTGGAGCCGTTCTGACAAGGGATCCCGCGTATCCTGCGTCCGTACCGGCGTGCGGTTCAACTTACGGAGCGCGTGATTATCCGTGCTACGGCGTGGCTACAGTGCGGTAGGCGCCTGTCAAGTCCTGTCACTGACAGAGGGGACAGGACAGAGCTAGGGGCCTACCCTACCTCACTGACAAGGGTGGACAGGTCCCATCTCCGAACGGCGTGACGACTTACGGCGCCCGCGTCAGCGAGAAGCCGGAAGCGTGCTCTGTTCTGCAGTGCTCCTGTCCTATCAGCTGTACCTTTTAGCCTTATGCTATTCGGCTCGGCACCGGTATATAAGGTGCCCTGCCTCCTCCTGTGAGAGGTCCGCCACACATTCCAGAGGTAACACTAGAGGCAACACTAGAGAGAACTTGAGAGCTAGAGTGGCTACTCGGCTGAAGGTCTGATTTGTACTGTGGCTACTCGGTAACACACATATAGAGAGAAAGGCAGGAGTAGGGGTGTTACCTCCACACGAAGGCCCTGAACCTGGGTAAGATCTTGTTGTTTGCAGTGCTAGAGACCTCCCACATGCGGCTACTCGCCGTGTGATCCCTCCCCGAGCACCTCCAGCGTCCATCCGCCCCAAACTTTAGCCATCCCATGGCATCTGCCGTGATACCACCACAACAGTTGGCGCCCACCGTGGGGCTACCAGCGGTGCTGGTTGGAGTCCATGTTCGGACGGGACTCATCTCTGCTACTGGGAGCGCGTGGTCTGTGGCCTTGTCCACAGATTCGGCTCCTTCGACTTCATCACCGACAACGCCGGAGATTTCGGCGGTAGACCCATGCCGGCAGGCGGCTCGGTGCTCTCCTTCGTCTCGCACCTTGTCTACGTCGCCACCACCGTCATCCGCGAGTTCCCGGAGGAGGTGCTCATTGCGGAAGATCCTCCTGCTGTGCTCGCTGCCCGCGGGAAGTCAACCGGCTGCTCCGCGGACAGCGTGGAGGTGATGATGACTGGACCGACTATCGATGCCGGGAAGGGCGCGGCCGCTGCCGCGGGAGTCATCGAGGAACCTGCTGGCCCAAGTGTTGTCCAGAGGGTCCACAAGACCTACGAGAAGGACTCGAACCTGCCTCCTTCCACAACACCGACGATACCGGCATCCGCCGTGCGGATGGGCATGCCGCCTCCCACCGAGCTTGAGCTCATGACCATGAGGGCGCAGATCGACCAGCTGCGTCAAGCGCTACTCGCCGAGCACCTGGAGTTGGAGAAGGTTAGGCTTGAGCTTAGCCTAGACCAAAACGAGTACAACAAGGCCCACGGCTTTACTCCTGTTGTTAGGAAGCCTATCAAGCTAGGCGCTACTCGTCGCAACTTGGGCGCTGAGCTGGCAGTAGTTGGTGAGGCTCCTAGCCAGTCTGCCACCGTAAACACTGCTACTAGGCCCAGATACAGTACCCCAGCCAAAACACTTAGAGTTGCAGAGGCTGTAGCTGCCGAGTTGCCAAATCTTGCCGGCGACGCGCGCGCTAGGCAACAGGAGAGGCTCAATGAGCTAGTGCTAGAGGCTGCTAGGCAGAATGAGGAGTTCCGGAAGGCCAATCCGGGTGCTGGTGCTTCTCAGATTGTGCACTCGCGTGCGGCGAGATCTCATGACCAGGCGTCATCACCGCTTCCCAACCGCGAGAGGGACCAGAGTGTGCACTCTGGGAAGAGTAGACAGATGCAGGTGTACGACCCGGCTCTCGCCGCAAAACAGCGCGCTGTGCCGCGAGAGTCCGGTCAGAAACACAACTCTGCAGGAGCGGGCTATCAAGCCCATAAAGCTCACAGCAAGGGGCAAGACGGAGACAGCGCGGGGCCTTCTCGGCGTCCTTCCGCTCAGCCTACTCGGCAGAGGACGCATCAGCCAGCTGCAGCACAGCCGCGTGCGGCTGCGCCAGCAGCCAACCCGGTGGTGCAACCTGCTGTTGTGCAGGAGAACAGATATGATGATGGCTACTCGGCGATGGGGCTAGCCGTCTATGCTGACCCAAGAAATGTTGCTGACCGTCTGGGTGACCGCATGTTGGAACCCAGTGATGCAAGGTACAAGCTGGACCGGATCAATCTCTCCGCACAACTCGAGAACAGGGGGCCGCCTGGCCCAGAATGCTTTGGCCCTCGTATCATGAATGAGCCATCCGTGAACCACTTTCAGCTGGCTAGGGGACCAAGTGCTACAATGGCAGCACCAAGCCAGAGGATTGGTTGAGTGATTACGTCACGGCTGTGCACATCGCAGGCGGCAACCGGAGATGGGCTGTGCGGTATGTTCCGCAAATGCTTGAGGGTCCAGCTCGGACTTGGCTCAACAACCTGCCCAAGGACAGTATCAACTGCTGGCTCGACTTCTCGGAAGCCTTCATCAGCAACTTCACCAGCACCTACAAGAGGCCGAATAGGCCGCAACAGTTGTCCGCTTGCAAGCAGCGGGAAGAGGAGACCGACCGCGAGTATCTTACTCGGTGGAGTACTTTGAGGAACACCTGCGAAGGTGTGAATGAGGCCCAGGCCATTACCTGGTTTGCTCAGGGCTGCAAGCATGGCAGCATGTTGTGGCAGAAGCTGCAGCGCGAGATGCCGAGTACTCTTGCCGAGACCATCAAGATCGCAGATATGTATGCACTCGGCGACCCAACTCATCCTCTGATGGACTCTCCTGAGCCGAGAAGGAACTACAACAGCAACAAGCGCAATGATTTCCGCAACAAGCGCAGAGGTAACCGATTGATACTCGGTATGATCCCGAGGAGGTGAATGCTGTGACCACGGCTGCTGGGAGTAGCCAAAGGCAAAAAACTGTTGGAGCCCAATACGGGCAAAACCAGAATTAGGGCCAAGGCATCAAGAAGCCGTACAATGCTCCCCAGCAGGGTAGCGGCAACCCGGATCCTGCTCCGAACTTCATCTTTGGGAGCATGAGGGATGGGCCTTGCAGCTTCCATACTCGGCATCCGGCTAGGCCAGCCAACCACACTACTCGGCAGTGCAGCTGGTGGGAGCAGATCAATAATGAGGGCCTGCCCCTCCTCCTCCTCTGCCAGCTGCGAATGCCAATGTGCAGCCTATTCGCGCAGCTGCTCCCAGGCCTGCAGTGTTTCCAAGAAGAGAGAATGTGAACCAGGTGGCTTTAGGAGCCAACCGCAACTTCAACAACAACGGCAACCGCAACTACAACTACAACAACAACGACCGCAACCGCAACTTCTACACCCGCAACAACAGGAACAACAACAACAACAACAACAACAACAACAACAACAACAACAACAACAACAACAACAACAACAACAACAACAACAACAACAACAACAACAACAACAACAACAACAACAACAACCAAGGCAAGAACAACAACGACAACAATGGCGGTGGAGACCACAACCAGTACCAAGAGCACCATGAGAGCTACATGATCTTCACCTCCGAGCCCGCCGACAAGCAGTCTCTGCATAGGCGTGCGATGGAGGTCAATGTTGTGATCCCTGCTGTGCCACATTACCTGCACTGGTGCAACCAAGAGATCACGTGGTCAAGATATGATCATCCTAGGGTGATGCCCAACCCGGGTAGCTATGCTTTGGTGGTGGATCCCACCTTCTTGGGTACTCAGAAGAATGTCAGGTTCAGCAAGGTCCTGATCGACAACGGCGGCAGCATCAACATCGTGTACAGAGACACACTAGAGAAGCTCGGGATGGCCGAGAACATGTTGCTACCCAGCAGGACCACTTTCCATGGCATTGTGCCAGGAGTGTCTTGCTCTCCAATCGGCCGCGTCTGGATAGACGTCCTATTCGGAACTAGGGAGAACTGCCGCACTGAGAGCTTGGCGTTCGAGGTAGTTGATCATCAGAGCCCCTACCATGCCCTACTCGGTAGGCCTGCTCTCAGCAAGTTCATGGCTTCTACCCATGCTGCATACCTGAAGATGAAGATCCCTTGTCCCAATGGAGTCATCACCATCTCGGGGTGATTACAAGAGGTCTTTGGAGTGTGCCTCTGCTAGTTCTCAGCTGGCGGAATCCATGGTCATTGCTGCCGAGAAGAAGAAGATACATGAGGTGGTGGCTATGGCGCAAGCAGCGCAAGGTGGTGCGCCTGGCATGCCGAGTTCCCAGTACGGGACGACGTTCCAGGCGTCCCAGGAGACAAAGAAGGTCCAAGTTGACCCTGAGTTCCCAGACCGTGTTGCCATCATAGGCGCCGGGTTGGGAGAGAAATAGGAAAGCGAGCTCATCCACTTCCTCCGTGAGAATTGGGACGTCTTTGCCTAGTCCAATGAGGATTTGCCGGGTGTCCCGAGGGAGTTGGTTGAGCACTCGCTACATGTGCGGCATGACGCCAAGCCGGTTAAGCAGGCTATGCGCCGCTTTGGTGATGAGAGGAGGAAAGCTATCGGTGATCAGGTCACCAAGTTGCTGATAAGCAACTTTATCATGGAGGTATTGCATCCGGACTGGCTAGCCAACCCGGTTATGGTTGAGAAGAAGAAGGAGGACCCCAAGGCGGATACCGCATGGCGCATGTGCGTCGACTACACCGACCTGAACAAGGCCTGCCCCAAGGATCCCTTTCCGCTACCCCGCATAGATCAGGTGATCGATTCCACTGCTGGTTGTGAGCTTTTGTCTTTCATAGATGCCTACTCTGGTTTTCATCAGATAGCTCTCAACCCTGCTGATCAAATAAAGACTGCCTTTATTACCCCGTACGGGGCTTATTGCTATCGTGTCATGTGCTTTGGGTTGCGGAATGCTGGGGCTACCTATCAGAGATGCATGCAGAAATGCTTGCATGATCAAATTGGCAAGAATGTGCAGGTGTACGTAGATGACATTGTCATCAAAATGAATAAAACCCATACTCTGCTTAGTGACATTGAGGAAACATTTGCCAACTTGCGCAAATACAAGATGAAGTTAAATCTGACTAAATGCACCTTTGGCGTCTCGGCTGGCAAGCTACTCGGCTTCTTGGTGTCCAGTCGGGGCATTGAGGCCAATCCTTCAAAGATAAAAGCTATAGAGAGCATGTCTTTGCCGAGATCACTGAAGGATGTGCAAAAGTTCACTGGTTGCTTGGCTTCTCTGAGCCGCTTCCTGGGCAGAATGGGCGAGAAGGCCTTGCCGCTGTATCAATTGATGAAGAAGAGCGACAAGTTTGTCTGGACACCACAAGTTGATGCGGCATTCAAGGAGTTGAAAGCCATGCTGGGCAGCGCTCCCATCTTGGCTAGTCCGCTACCCAAAGAGCCAATGCTGCTGTACATTGCTGCGACTAACCGAGTGGTCAGTGTTGTGATTTTGGTGGAGAGAGAAGAAGAAGGCAAGACTGTGCAGCGGCCAGTATACTATATCAGTGAGGTGCTGTCCAGCTCCAAGCAGAACTACCCGCATTACCAGAAGATGACTTACGGCGTGTACCTGGGCGCCAAGAAGCTAAAGCATTATTTCCAAGAGCATCCCATCACAGTGGTGAGTTCTGCTCCCATCTCGGACATCATGGGCAACAAGGATGCAAGTGGCAGAGTAGCCAAGTGGGCGATTGAGCTGGCCGCGTACGCTCCTTCGTACGCAAGACGAGAAGCCATCAAGTCTCAGATCCTAGCAGATTTTCTGGTGGATTGGGCTGAGGTGCAGTATGAGCCTCCTTCTCTAGTAGCCAACTACTGGAAGATGCATTTTGATGGCTCCAAAGTGAAGGAAGGCCTGGGTGCTGGCGTGGTGCTCACGTCACCCAAGCGAGATCAACTCAAGTATGTGCTACAGATTCATTTCAAGGCATCCAACAATGTAGCAGAGTACGAGGCCGTGGTACACGGCTTGAAGGTGGCCAAGGAGGTTGGCGTGCAACACATCATCTGTTATGGCGACTCGGATCTGGTGGTGCAGCAAGTATCAGGCGCCTGGGATGCTCTGGATGCCAACATGGCATCATATCGGTTTCTGGTGCAAACCATGACTGGTTTCTTTGAAGGGTGCGAGTTCAAACACATACACCGAGCAGAGAATGAGGCGGCTGATGAGCTATCCAAGTTGGGGTCTTCTCGGCAGTACATCCCGGCTGGGATTGCCTTGGAGCATTTGAGAAAGCCATCTATCAAGCCATCCCCCAACTCGAATCAATATCCGTTCCTTCTCTGCCCGGCGAGGAAGCTGTTCCCATGGAGATTGACTGGGAGGTTGCAGAAGAGAACCAGGGGACTGCCGTTTCCATCTCGGGGACTGGCACCTGCAACTCGGGGACTGCCCCTCCTAACTCGGGGACTGTCGCATTCATTGAGGGGGTCCTTGCCGAGTGCTCGGGGACTCGGGGACTCGTCTCCAACTCAGAAGAGGAAGTGGTGGCTGATCCAATGGAACTGGACAAACCAGTGTTTCCCATCCGGGAGACACCGAGTTGGGCTCTGCCCATATTATCCTTTCTAAAAGACGTCACCTTGCCGAGCGATGAAGTTACCTCGAGGAAAATTCAGAGAAGATCCAAGGGCTATACTATCTTCAGAGATGTGCTGCATAGAAGAAGTCCTACTGGTGTGCTGCAGCGCTGTGTAGAGCCAGAAGAAGGAGAAGAAATTCTGGTGGAGATACATCAAGGAGAATGCGGGCATCATGCCTCTTCTCGGGCTCTGGTCAACAAGGCATTTCGGCATGGTTTCTTTTGGCTCACTGCCTTGAAGCAAGCTGAAGACATTGTGAGAAAGTGCAACGACTGCCAAAGATTCGCAAGTAAGATTCATATGCCATCTTCCGAGTTGAAGACCATTCCCATTACTTGGCCGTTTGTTGTTTGGTGTTTGGATATGGTGGGTCCTTTCAAGCCGGATAGAGGCAACATGACTCACATCCTGGTCATGGTTGACAAGTTCACCAAGTGGATTGAGGTTAAGCCTATTCGGAAGTGCGATGGAGCCACAGCTGTGAGTTTCCTGAAGGATATAATCCTGAGATACGGCTACCCGCACAACATCATCACGGACAGTGGCACAAACTTTGCTGAGGGTGCTTTTGCGAGATTCTGCAGAGAGAAGCGGATCAGGCTAGATGTTGCATCTGTTGCGCATCCCGCCTCCAATGGGCAAGTTGAAAGAGGAAATTGCATGGTGCTATCCGGCATAAAGCCAAGGCTGATTGAGCCGCTGCTAAAAACACCTGGGTGTTGGCTAGACGAGTTGCCAGCGGTGTTGTGGACTCTAAGGACTACCCCTAACCGGTCAACCGGCTACACACCATTCTTCCTGGTATATGGAGCTGAGGCCGTGTTGCCCACTGACCTAGAGCATGACTCGCCCCGAGTAACCCTCTACATTGAGGCGGAGGCGAGAGAAGCTCGAGAAAATGACGTTGACCTGCTAGAAGAAGCAAGAGAGCTAACTCTGTCACGTTCAGCTGTTTACCAGCAAAACTTGAGGCGTTATGATAGCCGGAAAGTGAACCCAAGGGTTTTCCGAGAAGGAGACATGGTCCTTAGGCTCGTGCAGCGCACGGCCGGGATGCACAAGCTATCCCCTCCGTGGGAAGGTCCTTTCATTGTGAGCAAGGCTTTGCACAATGATACCTACTATCTTGTTGACGTACAGCCACCCCAGAAGAACAGGCCGGATAGAGCCGGAGAGGAATCTAAGCGCCCCTGGAATGTGGCTCTACTCCGACGTTTTCATTCGTGAGCAAACTGTGTATGTACTCTCTTATCCGAGTTAAAACTTTTATTCAATAATCTGAAATTGAACTCGGGGATTGCCCTCGTCCAAATTGATCCCTGTGTCTATTCTTGTTCTTACTTTGTCTATTCGGTTGAACCACTTAGAATTTCAAAAGCATACAAAGTAGTGTGTTTAAACCCACCGGACACTCTGCGACTCTGTTGCTGTCCGCAACCCGACTTCATGGCAAGCCAGAGAACAAGCCAAAGGGTCAATGAACACATGAAAAATTGCAAAGGGAAGGAAACGTGTGGCAACCGAATAGAGTGTTTTTACTGTTTTTTCTTTTCGGCTAAGTGGTGGGCAGCGTTACTATGATTTTTCTAAGTGGCTAAGTATTTGAAACTCCAACTTTGAACTCTTGTGACTCGACTACCAAAAAAGCAACAAGTTGCAGGTAAGAGCTAAGATAAAAAGGAAGAGTGGATAAAAAATGCAACTCGGGGACTTGCATATTAACGCAACCCGGCATTGAGCCAGAGTTGCTAAGAACTTCAACTGAGATAAAATTGAGTAGCAACAAAGACTTAATAGTTTGATACATTTGCACCCGGCATCCCAGGGATCTGATAAAAGTTTAAGGAAATAGTTTTTCAGGCTTCACTAGTTGGAGGTAGCGGTGTTATCCACCTTGGCATTGGCAGCATCAGCCTCAGAGTTGGCGTTGGCAGCTTCTGAAGTTGCAGTGGCAACCGAGATGGGATCGATGGCCGAGGTGGATGCAGTGGACTGAGTCCTGAGTAGCGTCGCGACGTCAGGTGCCGCACCAGCAGTCGAGCCCAACTCGGGAGCCGCTTGTTGGATCACCATCTCAGTGGTGATGGTGGCCTCCTGGGCGTTGGGCTCCGGCTTCTCGACTTCTGCATCAACCTTGGCCTTCCCCTTCTCGGCAGCTCCCTTCACGGCATCCTCTTCGAACACGCTCAAGTCCTCCGACTCGGTGTCCTCTTCATCGTCATCGTCCTCTTCCTCAGCCTCGGTTTCTGGCTCGGGGAGGCCGTCGATGTAGGTGGCGGTGCCCGCGTAGGAGGCTATCTCATAAGCCACTGCCTTCCGGCGAGCAACGCAGTCGGGATCCTTGGTCCATTTGGAGTCTTCGCGCATCTCGAGGGTCCTGTCGAGGTTGAGGTTCTCATACCAGCTGCAGATGAAGTGAAGAAGCTGATCCGCTCCTGCCCGAGCTGCCGAAGCGCGCCACTTCTTCAACTCGACCTTCACGCCGTCCAGCTTCTCGGCGATCTCACTGAAACTGTTTGGCGCATATTCATCCGGCCAGAACAGGTCATGGAGCTTGTAGGCAGTCGACACCATGGTGGTGCCCAAGCCTTTGAGTTGGCGAAGCTGCGACTTGATATTCACGAGATTGTCGCTGATAGTGGACTTGGTGTTGGTGGGCAATCCGGATGCAGCTCGGAGTTCTTGTGCTTTCGTCAGAGCAGGCGTGCTAGCGGCGCGGAGATCAGGGAAAATATCTAAAAAAGAAACCAGTCAGAGTTAGAAATGGAGGCAGAGAAGAGATGAAACCAAGTTGTAAGGATGAGAGGAAAAGCAAGCCAAGTAGCAGAGAAGAGAAACAGCCAGGAGCAGAGAAGAGGAAACTTACGTCGGAGATCCACCAGCAGCGCGTCCAGTTTGATCTTCGAGTCCTCCTCATCGGCAATGTGCCGGTCTTCGATGCTGCGCGCGCTGGCGAGTTGGAGGACGAGTTGCTCATTATGCTTCTTCACCACCGAGAGCTCCATCTCGAGGGTTTTTTCCTGGGCCTTGGCGGTCTTCTTGACCTCTTCCTTCTCGGCAGCTTCATCCAAGGCATCCTGGAGGTCAGTCTTGAGCTGGACTTGCATCTGCTCGAACTCGGCGCGCTCTGCATCGCGTTCCTTCTGGAGCTCCGCGTCTCGGGTGGCCAGCTGCTGCTGCACCTCGGCAGGCATCAAGCAGTTGAGATGCTGCTCCCGGAATGTCTTGTATTCTTCTGCGAGAAGAACAACAGTGTTAGCAGAGTAACCAAGTAAAGGAAGAAGCACAAGTGCAGAGTGGCCAGCAACTCACCTTCCAGATGCTTGATTTTGCTTTCGGCAGAGGAAGAGAAGACGTGGCAGTGTTCATGTTGCTCCTTCAGTTCGTTGAATTTTCCTGCAGAGTAAACAGGGCTATAGCAAAAAGCAAATGCGGGCGTAAACACAAAACGCACAAACCGAATAGCTAAAGAGATTTGGAGAGCGTAAACAGGGTTGCCTGCAGAGATTTGGAGAGCGCGGTCCAGTGCCGCCTGTTCCATCGCGGCATCATCTTTTCGTTCGGCTTCAAGAGCCGCGATGCGGTCCTTGGCTACGCGGTGGTTCCAGAGCAGCCGGCGAAATACTTTGGTCCTCTTCAGGAGGCTATTCTGTGAAAGAGAAGAAAAGGAGTTAGAAAAATTTGGAAGATTTGGCCCGAGAAGACGGCAACTCGGTTGAGTAACCGTCTACTCGGCCCGAATCTCGGGGACTGGGGAGTGACTAAGAGGAAAAGAAGAGAAGAAGAAAAGAGAAACCGCAACTCGGAAAAACAAGAAAAGCAAGAAAAACTTACAGCATATGCTTGCTCGACGTCCTCGGCAGCTTTGCGGAGGCAGAACAGCTTCCCGGCCAAAGTGCAGGTTGGGGAAGCGATAGTCATTGGCACGGAGCCGACATCAACCTTGTTCCAGTCAATCCGGTAATGATCAACTGGACCCAGCGTGAAGCCATTCCATTGAGGGACGCCATGGGCGTCGCTCTCCCAAACCTTGTCCACGAAGGCTACCCGGTCCAGGACCGCGGTTAGGCCTTCTGACTCGATCTCGTCCTCGTCGGCCTCGCGCGAGTGGAACTCAGGAATTTGTTCTGTTTCCTTGCCTTTGGACTTGACGTCCACAGCCTTGGTCTGGCCTCCCTTCAAGGCAGAAAGCTTCTTCTCGCCTTTGGACAGCGAGATTTCATGTTGCTTGGACACCTCCAGCAGATACTGCGGCCAGCTGGCTGGGGCGCGGACAACATCTCCGGCACTCGGCCCTGCGCCAGGGCCAGCGGATCCAACAGCAGCTGATTTATTGCTAGAAGTGGGCCCGCCGATGGTGAGTTGCGTGCTCTTTGTTGCCGGCTTCCCGGCTGGTGCAAACGGCAGCTTGGGTGGTGGCAATAGATCTCCACCCTGTGCAGCCTTGCGCGCTGGATTCTTCCGGGTAGGCGCTGCTTCAGGCTTGTTGGTCTTCTTGAGGCTGGGCACAATGTCCGTCCGAGAAGCGGACGGAGGCACTTGGCGTGAAGCGGATGGAGGAACTTGCTGAGAAGCAGTCTTGGATGTACTCTGCTTTGGTGGAGGGCTTGGCGCAGTCGGTGGAGTCGCCTGCTGGGTAGGCGGCACAAGGGGCCGGCTACCCTGCGCAGCATCTGGCTGCGCTTGGCTCTGGAGGACGGGCTCCACCACAGTCTTCTCTACCCGCTCCTCTGCAGCGGGATCTGGTGTTGTATCTATCACTTCTTCTACCCATGGTCTGGCCGTGGGGTCATCTTGAGCTGCGGCTTCAGTATCCTGCTGCTCGGGGTTGTCATTCTGCCGCTCCAGGGCGGCAGGGTCTTGGATCTCGACGTCTTTTTCAGTATTCTCCCCAGTTGATGCAGCTGGGGGAGAGGGGGGCATCTCGTCACGAGCAGCATCCTGCGCGGTCTGGTGCGCGTCAGGCTCCTGCTGCTCGGTGGTTGAATCGTCTTCACCAGCGCCAGTCTTCTCGGCGCCGGCGTCTTCTTCTAACTTGACAGGAGAGGACGCACGCGTCCTATCCGGCTGAGCTGGCTCATCGTCCTCGTCCGAGAGATCAACGAGTGACTCGAGGTCCACGACGGCCTTCCTCTTGGTGCGAGTGGGAGCCGCGGCAGCATCAGCATCCAGAGGGGCGCTGGAAGAGAAAAGAAATAGTTCAGAAGTAGAGAAGGAGAAAAGCATAGTGAGAAACAACAACAAAGTGGTACTCGGATGGAGTGACTTACCCTTTGGTGGTAGGGGGTTGTCTTCTGGCGGTGGTGGTCTTCTTTTTCTCGGTCTTCTTGGTCTTCTTGGCATCAGGTTCTTGGGCACCACTGCCCACCCTCTTCCGAGTTGTGGGCGCAGCCACGGATAGAGGCTTGACATCGATGGGCTCCTCGTCATCATCGTTCAGCTCAGGATCCTCTGCAGAGTAGAAGAGAAAAGGAATTGAGAAACAGAAAAGGAAATCAGAGTGCGCTACTCGCGGTCAGAGAGGTGAACTTGGTCACCTTCGTCATCCTCGGACCAGTCCCGGATAGACGCGTCAACTTGGTGCTTACCAGGCTGATTGGCGTGAGGGATGCAGAGGGTGTCCTGAGTGTCATAGGCGGTCTCGTCATCCTCTTCTCTGTCATCATGCCAATTGGCCTCGAAGACCTCGTCATCTTCTTCTGCCTGGCGATTGATGTGCTGCAGAGGCAAACAGATAGCACGAGTAAGTTGAGTTCTCAGCTAAGGGGTTCTACTCGGAATAGCATACAAACACAAAGCATATTAAGCTAAGGAGTTCTACTCAGCATGGCATCCAAACACAAAGCATATAAAGCTAAGGAGTTCTACTCGGCATGGCATGCAAACACAAAGCATATAAAGCTAAGGATTTCTAGTCGGGATGGCGTGCAAACACAAAGCATATAAAGCCAACAAGATATCTGTGATACTCTACTCGGTGCAGCATGCAAAGACTAAGCATATGAAGATGAGAAGCCATTTACTCGGTATCAGAGTGCAGAAACAAAGCACAGAAGGCTAACCTGTTCGATTCGCTTGAGGCGGCTGTACGGCACAAAGCCATACTGCCAGGTGTTGGAGAGTGTTGTCTGCATGATGGATCTCGCCCAGATGGCCACCTCGGCTGTGCTGAGCTTGAAGGTGGTGGTCCTTGTGCAGTCCCGGCTTCCTCCCATATAGCACATCTTGTGGGAGCGACACTGGAGCGGGAGCACTCGGCGCGAGATCCAGCACGCGATGGGATCATCTCGGCAGAATCCCTCATCCTGCAACTCGGCAAGGCGCTGCTCGATCTGGACAACATCCTCGATGTTGTTCTTGGGGTTGTAGCCCCAATTCTGTTGAGTTGGCCTGGCGTTCTTCCACTTCGGAAGTCCTATCCGCTCCTAGATTGGCTTCCCCTCTTCAGTGGCGACGTTCTTCACGTACAGGAAACTGCGCTGCCACTTGCGCACAGTTTCCAGTCCCTTGACGCACGGGTGATGGCCAGTTGTGCGTTGCAGCATCATGGCGCATCCCGTCTGCGTCATCGCGCGGGCGCTCTCAGTGTGTCCTGCGTTGGGGATGCTCTGTTTGCGGAAAAAGAAGTACCTAGCCCAACTATGGATGGTTGGGTAGACGCCAAGGAAAGCTTCGCAAACTACTGTGTGGATAGAGAGCATGACCATGGCGTTGGGGGAAAGGTGATGTGGCTGGAGTCCAAAGTTCTTGAGGAACTCGGAGAAAAAGTCAGAGATTGGAAGGCCGAAGCCGCGCTTGAAGTGCGCAAGGAAGACTACGAACTCATCCTTCTCGGGCGTGGGGATGATTTCGTTACCTGGCTGTCTGCACCTCACGCCGGGAGGGACGCGACGGCTGTTGACGAGCCATTGGCAGTCCTCCGCCGTGACCTCTGATCCCTCCCAACCAGCGCGGGCGGCGGCATCGTCTTCTCCGCGAGCCATGGAGGCGGAAAGGTTCGTGGGAGATTGGAGTTGGAGTTTGAGTGGATGAGTCGCTCTCTGTCTCTCTGGCGGCGCGTGGAGCAGCGGCGCAGCAGATGGTTGCGGTGGTGGTGTGCTCGACGGCGGCGGAGAGGCGAGGGGGCGCGAGATTGGAAGGGGCTGGAAAGAGAAGAAGAGAGCGTCGAGGGGGTATTTATCTCTCCCCCTGGAGTTGCCGATACCAGCGGATTATTCGCGGATTGATCGTGCACAGAGATTGTGCGGCGTGGGTTGCGCAACCGTTAGAAACGCACACAGCGCATATCGCGCGTGTAACGGGCGCAGTTAATCCCACGTCGAGATCGTGGGCACTTGAGTGCGGTTGAAGTGACTTCACAGGCTAGTGGGCCGAGGGTGCTGTATTGGCGTGTGGCCTGCTGTACTCCAGGCACCGAGGCGTCGGGGGCACAGGGGCGTGACACGTGCCCCGTAGCGACACGCAGAGGTGGATTCGCACCGTTTCGGCGGGATTGTGTTTCGAGATTTCGCTAAGTAATTTTACTCGGCATCACAGAGGAAATATATTGCTATTCGGAGAAGCAGAGATGCAAGCAAGGATTGAAGGGCCGCGTGGAGGTGCTACTCGGCCCCTTTCAGTTACAAAGAGAAGGGTTGTTTTAAGCTGGCAGGACCCAGTGAACAAGTTCGCAGGACTCTACCAGCTTCGGGGACTAATGTCGGGGGGTTACCCCCGAGTAGGGGTAAGGCAGGTGATGTTGGACCAGGTAGATGGCTACCCGGTACTCGCTACCCGGTAGGTTTCTATCCGGCCGTACCCACCAATGGCCAAGAGGAGAAATCAAGCAAGATATGTTCATCCGAGTAAAGAAGTTGGTCCGAGTAGAGGGAGTGAGTTCCTACCCGGGACAGAAGTCAATGGAGCCGTTATAACAAGGGATCCCGCGTATCCCGCGTCCGTACCGGCGTGCGGTTCAACTTACGGAGCGCGTGATTATCCGCGCTACGGCGTGGCTACAGTGCGGTAGGCGCCTGTCAAGTCCTGTCACTTACAGAGGGGACAGGACAGGGATAGGGGCCTACCCTATCTCACTGACAAGGGTGGACAGGTCCCATCTCCGAACGGCGCGACGACTTTCGGCGCCCGCGTCAGCGAGAAGCCGGAAGTGTGCTCTGTTCTGCAGTGCTCCTGTCCTATCGGCTGTACCTTTTAGCCTTATTCTATTCGGCTGGGCACCAGTATATAAGGTGCCCTGCCTCCTCCTGTGAGAGGTTCGCCACACATTCCAGAGGTAACACTAGAGGCAACACTAGAGAGAACTTGAGAGCTAGAGTGGCTACTCGGCTGAAGGTCTGATTTGTACTGTGGCTACTCGGTAACACACATATAGAGAGAAAGGCAGGAGTAGGGGTGTTACCTCCACACGAGGGTCCTGAACCTGGGTAAGATCTTGTTGTTTGCAGTGCTAGAGACATCCCACACGCGGTTACTCGCCGTGTGATCCCTCCCCGAGCACCTCCAGCGTCCATCGGCCCCAAACTTTAGCCATCCCATGGCATCTGCCGTGATACCACCACGACAACAACGCATCCCAATTCACCATATGCTATTTGCGCTTAGGGCCCACGCCCTCCCAAAAGAATCGGGCCCTAACAGAGTCAAGCTTCACATGGACCCCGTCCTAGAGCAGAAACAGCCCCATCGCAAAGGTCGGGAGAGCCTCGAGACAAGCATTGGACAGGATAAGTCTCCCACCCGAGGAGAGCAGCATGCCCATCCAAACTTCCACTCTAATCGTCAACTTGTTGACTAGGAAATTCCACTGCTCCACTGTAAGCTTACGGTCAGAGATAGGAATCCCCAGGTACATAAATGGGAACTCTCCTAGCTTGTAGTTGATCATATTGGCAATACGGTGTTGCTCCTCCGGCACACAATCCATCACAAAGGCCTCGCTTTTGTGGAAGTTTATCTTAAGCACAGACATGTTCTCAAAGCAGAGGAGGAGGAATTTCGAATTCACAATTGCCTTGTCATCGTTCTGTATCAGAATTAACGTGTCGTCCGTGTATTGCAAATGGGTGATCCCCCTGGAATGAAATGGGGCACCAGCCCGGCATTGGGTCCAGCAGCCGTCGCTGCCGCAAGCATGGCTAAAAGTACTTCCACCACAAAGTTGAAGAGAAGTGGGGAGAGTGGGTCCCCTTGACGCACTCCCCGCAGATTCCGGAAGAAAGGGTCGGTTTCTCCATTAATGGAGATGGCTGTTTGGCCACCAGCGATCAGTTGTTTGATCCTATGGATGTACCCCGCGTTGAACCAATGGTGATTTACCAAATCCACAAAGCCTTCAACCTCGAACCACCCAAGTTCAAAGAAGAAGCGCTTTCTTCTAACAAGGAGTGCCCCTCCCCCATCGAACATCAGTGGGGTTTGATCGGAACCTAGGCTTGTCTCCGCTTGCAGCCCAGCCAGCAGGAACAAAGCGTCAATCTCTGGGGCAAAAAAAACTCTATCTAGCACACATCTCACTAGATTGCGCTGCTTATTGGTCCACGTATATCTCGCACCCGATCTTGGGACTTCCTTCAGGGCCCAGCGAGCAATAGCATCGTTAAACATGTCCCCCCTTGTCCAGTTGATGCGAGTATTGTTTTTTTCATGTGCGCCGCGTAACAGGTTGAAATCTCCCCCCATAAGAATGGGGAAACGGCTGCTCTCTACCTTGGCCGAGAGCTCCGCCAGAAATGCCTGAGAGAAGGCATGGTTAGCCGGGCTGTAGATCCCCATGATGGTCATCCGTTGCTGGAGTGCACTGCAGTTCACACTTAGGAAAAACTGGCCTTTGTTGAAATATTCTACGTCGAATGCGCTATTGATGACTCCCAAGTGCAGGATATCAATTGTAGTACCTTTCGATAAGTATTTGAGTGTCGAACCCACGAGGAGCTGAAGGTAAGCTATCTATTCTCTAAAGCCCTATAACCCTCTTATATGGTTGTTTATGCAAAGCAATAAGTTTGACTAAAAGGAACTAACTAATTAAAAGCAAGTGACGTGGAGTGTGGTTTGTCTAGTAACTAGTGAAGCAAGTTTAAAATGCAAGTTTCTAAGCAAGTTTCACAAGTAGCAAGCAGCAAATATCTCAAGTATCTCAAGGGAGCAAGTGTTCTAGCAATAGGTGTTTCGTTCGTGTGGTTGTCACAATTAGTGAAGCACATGTTTTAGTCTTAGTTGTTTCTTCTAGGAAAGAGCCATGAATAGGTATAGTCAAGTAAATGATCTACAACCCCTTATGATGGATCATGTGGCCAAGTAAATGACTGCACAAGATTGATTAAGACATAAAGTCCCACCATAGCCTTACGTTCTAAGGTCCCCTATATATATCCCCCAATAACTTAACTTTGTGGCTCGGTCTCAGGTTACTGTCACTCCCAAGTCACCACCACTCCATTATGCTACCGGTGATCACCTTACATGCATTACCCAACATATGCGTGCATTCATATATTGTACATAAAGACAATCATAGAAGATAACAAACTTGTATGCAACCAATCAACGAACTATTTCACCATTGCCAAGAACAATTCACTACTCAAACATAGACGGGGAGACACAATACATCAAGGGAATATAGTATTGCATCATACATCGCGTTTGCCAAGAGATTACAGTGGAGAGATGGAGCTGATCTTGCTGTAGATGTTGATGATGAACACGCCGGAGGGGGGTGGAGCCCTCCGGGGGTGATCCCGGCGGCGTTTCCCCCCTCCGATCTTCTCCGGCGGCAGCCTTCTGTCTCTCTGTTTCGTGGTTTCGTCTCTCAGCGCCGCCTCTTTCTCGAAAAGGCCAGAGGACCCTTTATATAGTCGTTTTTAGGTCACGAGACACTCGGGAGAAGAAAGATCGACGGCATCGGAGCCACGGGGGCAAAAAGGGGGCCCCACACGCGACCAAGGAATCTGGCCGCGTGGAGGGTCCTCTTTTCCACCTGGTTGGCCTTTTGGCCCTCTACTTTGTCCCATGGTCTTCGTCTCGAAAATTCTGAACCGTGCTCTTTGGCCTTGCCCTTTTTGGAGTCCTGAAGCTCCCGGAAAGTCTGAAACACTAAAAAGTACGTTTTTTGGAAAAACAGGGTTAGAACCAAAAGAAGGGGGATTGTTTAGAAAATCCCCCAAATCATTATAAAACATGAATATAAGTTGCTAATATGTAGGAAAAACAAGTAATAACATGCAAAGTTCATGTATGCATTTTACATGCATCAACATCCCCAAGCTTAACCCATGCTCGTCCTCGAGTATGAAGGTGATAAAACTAACATGGACTTTGCATATTGAAACAATCATGGGATATCAAGGAGGATTATTCATGCTACATATAATCAAATGATTAATACTAGAAATGAGTAGCAATATACAATTCATGTTGTAAGAAATATCAAATATGAAAGCAAAGATGCTTCATGAAAGTTCACAAAGTGTATAATGAAATAAAAGCACTATGGACCAAATGCATACACAAAATGAAAAATAAAATCCTATATTGGTCAAAGAATAGCATAATGGAAAATAGAAAATATGGTGGACACTTTGGAGAAAATTGAGTAGAGGTAAAACATGATCAAGTCTTATTTAGACTCTAAATTATTCAACTAAAATTACTAATTGAAATGTGGTATCCATTGATCTAGGACTCTCATTGCCCCTTTATCACTAGCATCTTAAATAGTGAATGTTGAAGTAATGTGAATGACAAGGTGGTTGAAAGCCTCATGCCCCGTGAGTGTGAAAACCTACTCCATGATTACTCAACTTAAGATTCCTAATAAGCTTTGTACAATCATAATAAGTATTAATGACATCATAGAGAACCGCAAAGAGGTACCTCTTGCCCCATGACATGGAAACAAGCCCATGTCACAATGACAAGACAAACAAACGGAGTAGACTCATCATCCTTTTTATTTTCATTCACTATTATGCATAGCTTCTTATTTTATTGTAGGATGTGTTGTAGAGTCACTCAAGCTGTAAGTAAATTTCCACCATGATAAAGCATGGCTTGGGTTAGCGGCCCAATGCGTTTCTCTAGTCATATAGATACTTACTCATCAAAACTTACTATTCCTCTATTTCATTTCGGCATGGCAGGAGTCCAAAAACAAAAGTACATGTTATCAATCAAATGTAAATTTTTGTGCAATGTGGAAAGCTTTCCGGTGATACACGTTTATAGCTAGCTCCCAACCACACACTTGTCAAACGCAAAACTTGTGGCTCCCATTATTGGGTCATGTTTATTAGATGCATAAAAAGTAAAGTGTGCCTTCAAAAGTTCGTGAGAGTCCTATCCCAAGTTCAACCCATGACAATTAATAAAGTGAATATATTAATTTAGAACATAAATAACACAATAACATGGTGAACATACTCGGAATAGCAATGAAACTAATGGGAAGATATGGTGGACTCACTGGAAATACTTGGCTAAGGAGTGTTGGAAACAAGTTTTTACTTGTTGGAATTTTTTAATTTTTGGCTAGCAAGAGGGAGATAGTTGACCAGCTACTATGCATGCATATGTCCATAGAACTACTCATTTCATGCCAAACTAAATAAACCAGCAATTAACATCAAGCACATGAATAAGAGATAGCTCAAGACAACATTATTGCAAATTTCTACACATAAAAAGGCTATAAATCATGCAAACATATGTAGCTCTTCAAATCAACCATGGCATACCTATTCCAAGTCATAATACTAGCATCCAATACATTCCAACCCCAAACTCCAGTAGCTCAATCTCATATAAAATGATGGGTGTGGTCTTATCAAAACAAAAATAAAAACAAAAACTAGACGCTTCAAGTCTCTACGATAAATACTTTGCTTAGAAAAAAAGGAGTAGACGTGTGCTAACCAAAAGAGTGTAGCTCCAGTGGGGTGTTCATCACATACCCAAGCTTATGGCTTTCACCATTCGTGTATGTATTGAGGCGCAGCTCCTCTATTCCCTGTGAAAAAACTTCACAAAACATGTTTCTCCCATTCTTTTTCTGTGGGGTGAGATTAGCAAGGACAAACAAATCACATGCTTGCTGTGCAAAATTCCAAATCAAATGCTCCAGTAGATAGACAATAAGGTTCATTATGTTATATGTTCACTCTATTGCTTGAAAGAATCATGGAAATTCGATTCCCAAGCCCAAAGAGTGCATAAAACAAAAGAAGGCAGAATCTATCCAGAAAAGCAGCAGCCGCAAAACGAACGTTTTTCCCTAAGCTAGACTCGTCAAAAAATTAAGCCACATTTTTTGCTTACATAGGACGAAAAGTTGCAGAACATACTAAAAATTAGCTCAATCCGACGTACCAATAAAAAACGTAAAATCATACGGTGAGCAGACTCGTGCTGAAACAGAAATTTCATGCACTAGGATAGCAACTTATAAGTCCAAATGGGTTTGACTTGACTCTTTATTGAAAACTCCAGAATTAAAAAAAAAAACTAATCTCTGGAGACAGAAAGATGACACTAGGAAAATCCAAACAAAAACAATCGGGTTGCCTCCCGTAAAGCGCTTTCTTTATAGCCATATAGTTAGGCTTTACT
The DNA here is from genome assembly GCA_028641055.1 of Alopecurus myosuroides. NCBI lineage: Eukaryota > Viridiplantae > Streptophyta > Magnoliopsida > Poales > Poaceae > Alopecurus > Alopecurus myosuroides. The sequence continues at coordinate 8,565,522 of CM054062.1, forward strand.
TACTTAACATCATGATGGTTGGAGTGAGGTGGCTCGGCATCCCCAAGCTTTGATTCTTGTACTTATTTGATACATGTAGGGTGAGCCCAAGGGTACATCCCCAAGCTTGATTGGTTTTCCCTCTTGATCTTTGTTCATCTCACTCAACTCTTCCTCCTGAAAAATTCTTCTTACACAAATCTCAACATAAAACTTGATTAGAGGGGTTAGTGCCTCCATAAATAAAATCCACATAGGTACAACAAAGACACATCATGAGTTGATTCTAAATATTAACTACTGTTACTACAGTTGTGCATTGCTCCTTGATCAAAAGAACCACACAAAACACAAGTAATGAGAGCAATGCAAAATAAAGACATAATCTGCCAAAAAACTGAACAGCCCGTAAAGAGTTAATTTTTAGAGGCACTTAAGTTGCTCAAATCAGAAAACTTAAAACTAATGAAATATGTAGTGATAACTAAATATTTCTGTCGTAAATTACCAGGTCAAAATTCTACTTCTGTGATTTTAAACATTTTTCGCAGTGAAGTTTAGGAATCTGTTTTCTTGACAGCTAATTACTATTGTTTAATCATATCTCTCATATAAGATTATTCTTGCCATTTAAGATGAGAAATAAGACAGAAATGTGATGTTACAGTAGTGAACTAATATTTTTATTGTTTTTAGCTTTGGAAAAAGTTTTAATGATAGAGACATGAACAACACATGTTCAAGGTCGACCCCAACTTCTCCATTACTCATCCTTCTCATTTACTTTCCCAAATTTTTTTATAAAATGAAAATCTTAAACTAAATGATACATAACAGTAGGTAAAGACATTTTACATGTTGTAAAGACATAAATGTGTGCTCAAACCGAATAGGAAATTAAAGCATAAGGAACACACCAAAAAAATTATTAAACAATTTATTTTTAAGTCTAACCCATTTCCTATGCATTGGCATTTTGTAATGAAACAAATAAAAGAAGCACATAATAGCAAGCATAGAAAGGTAGATCAAGTGCAACTTCAATACTTTCAGCATAAAGAGGGGAAACTTAATATTGTTGAAATATGTGTAACCATGTTTCCCTCTCTCATAATAATTTTCAGTGGCATCATGAATAGATTCAACAATATGAATATCACATAAAACATTCTTATCATGAGCCACATGCATAAAAGAATCACTACTCTCCACATAAGTAAAATACTCATTACTGATAGTGGGAGTTAAACATTCATAATTTTCATTGCAATCATCATATATAGGAGGCATAGTATCATCAAAGTGAATTTTCTCCTCCAAGCTTGGGGAACTAGAAATATCATGCTCATCAAAACCAACTTCCCCAAGCTTAAAACTTTCCATAGAATCAGCAAGTATATCATTTTTATCCTCAATAGCAGGGGGACTAAAAATATCATATTCATCAAGAAAAACTTCCCCAAGCTCAAGGTTTTCCTTAGCAATAAAGGTGTTCAAAGAATTAGTACTACCACAAATATGATTGTTGTGCAAATAATTTTTCAATTTCTCCTCAAACACTTCATGTCCTAATTCAAGGTAGATATTATACAGTTCTAAAATTGTTTGGTTGTTTTCCATTTTATAATTTTTTTGTGTTTTAGGTTTATATGTTAGTATGCAATGCAAACAAGAATAAAAGCTTAGCACAACGGTCCCCGGCAACGGCGCCAAAAAGTGCTTGATGACTCCCAAGTGCAGGAGATCAATTGTAGTACCTTTCGATAAGTATTTGAGTGTCGAACCCACGAGGAGCTGAAGGTAAGCTATCTATTCTCTAAAGCCCTATAACCCTCTTATATGGCTGTTTATGCAAAGCAATAAGTTTTACTAAAAGGAACTAACTAATTAAAAGCAAGTGACGTGGAGTGTGGTTTGTCTAGTAACTAGTGAAGCAAGTTTAAAATGCAAGTTTCTAAGCAAGTTTCACAAGTAGCAAGCAGCAAATATCTCAAGTATCTCAAGGGAGCAGTGTTCTAGCAATAGGTGTTTCGTTCGTGTGGTTGTCACAATTAGTGAAGCACATGTTTTAGTCTTAGTTGTTTCTTCTAGGAAGGAGCCATGAATAGGTATAGTCAAGTAAATGATCTACAACCCCTTATGATGGATCATGTCACTAGTAGGGAAATGCCATTCTATGGAATGGATTCTGTGGCGCATCATGAACTGGTGCGCCACAGAAATATTATTTTGTGGCGCACGGCCACGGGTGCGCCACAGAAATCACCATTTTTGTGGCGCATGTGTTAGATGTGCGCCACAGAAAGTGCGCGGGGCCCACCCCAATCATCGGGCTGGGTGTCAGAGGCCATAGTTTTATGGCGCATCCTAACCCGTGCCCCACAGAAAGGGCAACTTCTGTGGCGCACTATGCTGGTGCACCACAGAAACACCATGTTCTGTGGCGCATCCTACGCAATGCGCCACAGAATATGTTGTTTCTGTGGCGCACAGGCACAGTGCGCCACAGAATACCATACTGGTGCGCCACAGAATTGTGCGCACTGTGCACATAAAGATGGCCCCTCTCTCCCCCCACTCACTTCATTCCAAATGGATGTTGCTCACTCGCCCCCCCCCCCTTCTCTCCACTCCATTTTTACACATTTAGTTCTCCTTTTTAGGTAGGTGAACCTATTTATTCGATGTATAATTGTTGGTGAAGTTTCTTGTTGTTGGGGGGGCCTAATTACTTGCATCTATACTCCGGTCCCTCCCTCTCCTCGCTCTTTTCGTGTGTCGGTATCGAATCTACTAGGTGAGTATAGTTGGAGGTGCATATGTCTCGTGTGGCCATCGATCGATGTGTATGGGTGTTTGTCATGCATGTGCAGGTGGACCGATCGATTGTCGCGCGTGCGGGCGCGGCATGGTGCATGGATGTTTGCCGAAATGTTGATTCACTTCCATTTCGGCAAACTTTTGCACCCCATATGTCCTACTTATAGGAGAGGTCATGCCGAATTTTTCCGGCGACTATGCATGCATGTTGTGGTTCTAATTTTCTGCTCTCTATATGTGTCTGTGCAGGCAACCATGGTACTAGAAATGAGCTCTGCTCGAATCGCTAGATACAAAAAAGACGCGAAGGCGGACATGATTCGGTGCAACAGGCGGCAGATAAGATGCCCGTGTCGATCATGCAAACTCGTGCGCTGGATTGACCCTGATTCCGGACAATTGGAGGAGCACCTTCTCAGACGCGGTTTCTTTGACGACCGCAACCACGTGGCACCGCCGGCAGCAAAAGTTGTGCACGAAGAGGAGGGCGAGCGAGGATATGACGGCGAACAAGATCATCATGAAGAAGGATATGTCGGCGGAGAAGATCGACATGACGATGAAGGCGAGAACACGGAGACCCCACTAATTTCGGCCTTGCGGGACTCTCATGTTCAGGATCTGCTGCTTAAGGAGACGAGCAACGACATAGCTGCAGCTAGGGAGAAAGCCAAACTGGCGCAAATGGAGATAGACGGGGTGACTCCGTTGTTTCCTGGGTGCCGCCCGAGGATACGCGGTTGCATGTAACGCTTGCTGCTCTGAAGATGAAGACGCAAAACAAATGGACCGACTCGAGCTTCAACAAGAACTTGAAATTCTGGCACGATCGCCTTCCCGAGGGGAACACATTGCCAAGCAGTATCAACGAGGCTAAGAAAGTCGTGTGCCCTCTTGACCTACCTCACGAAAAATTTCACGCCTGCATCAATGATTGTGTAATTTATCGGGGGGAGTACAATGACACAATCACATGTCCGAAGTGCGGCCACGGACGATACAAGTGTGGAACCAACAACAAGAAAATTCCTCGAAAAGTGGTATGGTACTTTCCTATCACTCCCCGTCTTCAACGGTACTACGTGGACCCTAAGGAAGCAAAGCTCATGCAATGGCACGCGAAAAGGGAGAAGCCGGAAGAAGATCCGGAGAAGGGCTATATCATGACACATCCTGCAGACGCTGCCCAGTGGGAAGCATTGGACATAGCTTTCCCGAGTTTTGGGGGCGACGCGAGGAACGTCAGGCTGGGTATGAGCACCGATGGACTCAATCCGTTCGGCAACCAGAGTAGCACACATAGCAGCTGGCCCGTGTTTGTATGGCCTTACAACCTACCCCCGTGGCTGTGCACCAAGCAAAAGTACATACACTTGAGTATTCTCATCCAGGGGCCAAAACAACCAGGTGTCGACATGCATTTGTATCTCGGGCTGCTGAAAGACGAGTTAGACACGTTGTGGAAGACTCCACCCCGTACGTGGGACGCGTACACTAGAGATTATTTCCATATGAGAGCCGCGTTGCTGACGACGGTCACAGACTATCCTGGTTACGCGTATGTATCTACCCAGGTCGGCCACGGATTCTGCGGCTGCGTGAAGTGCATGGACGGGACCCCGCATCTCCAGCTACCAAGGGATCCTGGGTCTTCGAAAACCGTGTACCCAGGGGCTCGAAGGTGGCTTCGCCTGGATCACCCGTGGAGAAAACGCGGTGAGTTGTTCAATGGTAAAGACGAGCCCGATGGAGCCCCGCGCACTAGGATCGGCGAAGAAATCGACGAGCTTCTGAAAAATTGGGACGAGTGCCCTTCGCCGGGAAAGAAACGACCCAAGCCAGAGCCGCTGCTGGGTGTATGGAAAGCGAGGTCTGTTTTCCACGACTTGGAGTACTGGCCGGTCCTCCACGCGCCTCATAGCCTTGATGTGATGCACATTACGAAGAACGTTACGGAGAGTCTGCTTGGCACTATTTGCAATTCGGAGAAGTCCAAGGATGGGCCGAAAGCAAGATACGATCTAAAACATTTTGGCATTAGGAAAAATCTACAGGTCCCCGCCGATAGTGATGATGATGATGACGATGAGGATAAGACGGAAGGGACTCAACGTCCTTCCCGCAAAAAGGCTAAGAAGAACACCGTGGTGCTTCCCGCTGCCTGCTTCACATTGAGTCCGCCGGAGCTTGAGCAGTTTTTCAGGTGCCTCGTAGAAGTCAAAGTTCCTCACGGATACTCAGGGAGTATAAGCAGATATCTGGACTTAGCGAAGAAGAGGTTCACCGGGATGAAGTCTCACGATTGTCATGTGCTCATGACGCAGATACTTCCTGTTGCGATCCGAGGGATAATGGACGAGCATGTCCGTGATACGTTGTTTGGCCTTTGCAACTTTTTCGACGTTATCACCCGGAAATCGATCGGCGTGAGGCAGCTCAAGATGCTACAGGATGAGATCGTGGTGATACTATGCGAGCTCGAGATTTACTTCCCGCCGGCATTCTGTGATATATGTGTACATCTCCTTCTCCATGTCGTTGATGACATCAGGCATCTCGGCCCGACGTTTCTGCACTACATGATGCCGATGGAAAGGCAGAATGGTGTCCTGAAAGGATACGTTCGCAATAGGGCCCGTCCAGACGCAAGCATGGCCAAAGGATTTCTAACCAACGAGTGCATCTCTTTCTGCGACAATTACCTAAGCACCGAAGACGATCAGGATGTCGGTTTGTCCACCAGGACGCACCTTGGCAGACTCAACGGAGTCGGTCACCGCGAGGGCTGCCGCGACGTCCATGTCGGCATTCAAAAACGACGCGACGACTTTGATAGGGCTCACCGGGTCGCGCTACAACACTTAAAGTTGATCGAGCCTTTCGTGGAAGAGCACAAAAGCTTAATCAATCAGAATTATATTGAAATGGGCGGGCCGAGGAAGATGGGAGACGTAACCAAAGAGAACAACTCCGGCTTCACGCGTTGGTTCAAGCAAAGTCAACTGATTGAAGCACGGAGAAAAATGCCTTCTACGGAAGATGAAAAACTCATATACATCTTATCACAGGGCCCCGGGCAGAACGTAAGGACCTATCAGGGGTACGACATCTCCGGTTACAGATTCTCCACAGAGGACAAGGACATGAGTAGCGAAAATCAAAACTCAGGAGTAACTATGCTATCATATGGCGATGCCGAGACTAATGTGGAAGAAAGATACTTTGGAAAGATCGAGGAGATATGGGAGCTCAACTACTGCGGAGAGACGGTGGTGCCAATGTTCCGTGTGAGATGGGCCAAGAATGTCAAGAAAGAAGGACGGTATTTCACCACAATGGTTATACCCGATGCCAAATCGAAGAACGCATCCGCGAAAAATGAGCCATGGGTACTCGCTAGCCAAGTTGACCAATGCTTTTTCATCACCGACCCGTCAAGGCCTAGCCGTGTTGTCGTGAGGAGGGGCAAGAGGAGCATCATCGGAATGGAAGGAGACGCCAACGAGGAAGACTTGGACAAAAACGGTGATCCGAAGATCGAGGAGGAGTTCGACAAGCACTTCGACATGCCTACTACTGGTAAAGTAAGAAGGAAGACATCCCTACCTACACACGGTTGTCCGTTCACGCGAAGAAATCTCAAGGTGGACGGTATAAAGTATCCAGTCGCCAACAAAAAGGGAAAGAGACGCTAATTAAGCTAGATCGGAACCGAGACGAAAAAGACTTTATTATGTAATATGCTCATGTGTATGTTAGACAACCATATGTGTGTGTGAGACGTTATATAAAATAATATTCTAATATTAAATGTGTGTTTTATTTTTGTAATTGTAATTTACTGTTTTATTTCTTTAATTATAATTAAATAAAATGTTAAAAAATATGGGGGATTATCAAGATTCGAACCTGGGTGGTGATGAGAACATCACAGCCAACCACTGGACTAGTAACACAGTTTTGTCAAACTACAACCGTGCGCGTTTTTATTTATCTATCCACAGAATTCTGTGGTGCACGTTCTTGATGGTGCGCCATAGAAATTACTACGCCCCAATGACATGTGGCCCCGTACACTTGGCCACAGAATGGGCCCAAGAATTTCTGTGGCGCACCCCTATAAGCATGCGCCATAGAATTCTAACAATTCTGTGGCGCACATGCTCGTGGTGCGCCACAGAAATTACTATGCCCCAATGACATGTGGCCCCGTACACTTGGCCACAGAATGGGCCCAAGCATTTCTGTGGCGCACCCCTATAAGCATGCGCCATAGAATTCTAACAATTCTGTGGCGCACGTGCTCGTGGTGCGCCACAGAAAATGCCTCATTGCCAATGACATGTGGACCCGCGTGGTAATCTTCCACACTTCGCAGTTTTCATCTCAGTTCTTTCCCTCTCTCTCGCGACGAACACCTCGATCGATCCCCTTCGATCTTCTCGCTCGCGCTCGCCGCCGTGGAGGATCCGTGTGGAGGAGGAGCCTAGGAGGAGGAGCGCCGTGACTAGGAGGAGGACCGCCGCGCCGTGACCTAGCTAGGAGGAGGACCGCCGCGCCGTCCCCGTCTGCATCGACACTGTCTTCCTCGACGCCTACACCTACAGGGTAAGCCCCTCTTCCCCCTCTTCTCCCTCTGCTCGATCCCCTCTCTCTCGCTTGTAGATAAGAACGGACGACAAGGCAGTTTCCAAGAGATCGATAGCTAGGTTGTACAACATGTGTGAGACAGTGCAAGGCGTCGGAATCGATCATTAGTGTGTCTTTCAGTCTTTGCAGCATTGCTCAAATTGCTCAAATTGCTCAACTCCTTATTGTATGAACTCAATGTATATGTGAAATATTGTATATCTGACAATGTATATGTGAAAAATCCTTCGTGGTGCTGAAGGAAGAACCAACATGGTCCTTTTCCGTTGGTCAGCATGCCTGATTTTTCAGTCAAGCAATATATGTGCAGCTGGTAGATGTCTTGTGGGATTCCATCAGTCAAGCTGAGAATTTTGACTGTTGAGCTGGTAGCTGTAGGTTTTTTCTGCAGGGTTTTCTTTTTGAGATGCCAAAGTTTCGCGAGGAAGTTGATTCATTTCCTTCCGAGCGAATTTCTGGCTCTCTCATACATATGAAAATTAGCAAAAGTCATGCCCAAATTTTCTATGAATTTTATACTTAGTAGCTTTGTCTGTTCTAATTTTTCTATTACTAACCTGATCATTGCCATCATGTAAATGAATAAGAAATTCCAACACCTTCTTTGCATATGTGTGTGGTAGCTTGCATCTGTGTGCTGATGTTTTCGTTGCTGGTTTCGTTAGTGTTTCCGTGAGGTAAGCTAGATGTCTGGATAGATTCAGCACAGTGTATGCCTTGTGAAGCATGTGTACATGCCTCTGAGCTTTTCTTGTGTGTAATGGGTGTCTGCGTTTTCTTGGGGCTTGGTGGTCCTCTTCTTTTCTTGCTCCATTTATGTTCTTTCCTTTCTCTCTCTGCTCTGTGTGCGTATGGGAGGGAGGATGGGAAGGTGAACGCTAGATCCCTCATACCTCACCACATATTTATTCCAGGAAGGCAGCAACAGATGTTTCCACACAAAATACAACATGTCATCTCATCTGTTTTCTGATCTCTTCTTGCTTCCATTTTCCAACTTTTATTGCTTTGTTCAATTGTGTGTAAAGGCAGATCTACTAGCAACTCTCCGCTCTTTAGGGCTTGCAATATCTGCAGTACCTTGGTATGCCAGATTTTCTCTATCTGTGTTTTGTGTGGATAGAGAGAGAGAGGAAGGGAGAGAGAGAGGTAAGCCACCATAAATGAAATGTACAAACCGCCAGCTACCGTGAATGAAATGTACAAAGGACACCATTGTTTTTAGTATGGAGCACACATGCATACTCAGGTTACATGCATGTTGCAAAATTTCCCCATCTTTCTTCTACTCATGTCAATCAATCGACAAAATAACCTATATATGTGTGCTGTCAAAAATAGATCCGAGCAAAGCAGGCTAGAGACGAAATGTCATCGATCGATTCGCTGGATCAATATTAAGATATGAAAATTTGCGGTCCCAAAATTGAAGGCATGCCACCAAAGGCTTGTTTCTTCTTTCCCTTCTCCGCAGGATTAATATAATCAACTTTTTACTGTAAACCAAGATATTTTTTACAGTATCAGCTGTGATTCCGTCTAGCAACTAGCTATAGGGACCATTTCCCTGCATGTCAACATCACAATAACTTGACAGCGATTTTTCATGTGGAGTTTTAATCGTACGCCTGTCCACAAAAACAATATTTAAGGCATGTTAATTAATACGTACAAATGTGTGTGTTGGGAACACACCTAATTAGTCCTTTTTCCCCTCCCATTCCTCTTTTTCACTTGATCTGAAGTTATTCTTAATCAATTAGACAAAACGAGTCTGGACTCTGGAATCATAATTAAGAATTTTTGTTGAATCATATATAAGGTGACTGATTGTTACTGATGGAGTACCAAATGTTCCACCAACAAACTTGATAGGTAAATAATAATTTAACTATCATGAGAAACTAGGGGCTGCTCAGAGTGGCAGAACGGTTGCGCAGTGACTCAATTCGGGAAGCGATCGAGAAAGTGACGAGATCGACCGATATATCCATCAGTAACTTCCGTTGCAGAGCTTGGAAGTAATGACTAGCTTTCTTTATATATCTCCATATGTAGCTTGGTAGGTATGCCTAGATCTTTTCTTAATCTGGCTAGCAAGCTCTTAATTTATTTCTAGTAGTGCGTCTGTAAAGCCAATTATGTCAATATAGACAGGGATCGAGAGGAACACACTTGACCCTACCAGCGCAAACTAATTGCTTGGCTAATGTCATACCCTCTAAAGAAATTGCTTGGTTCATGTCTAGATATATGCTAGTATTGTATTGTATTGAACTTATATATGGAAATCAATGTATGCGCATGTTTTAGATGGAAGTTGTATGCATGGTAGGTGTTTCTAGAGTTGATATCATGTGAAAATGAAATGAGCAACACCACTATATCATGCAAACAATTAGAATAGTATGTGTTTAATTTTGGTATATGTACATGTGATAGCAAGCTAGTGTGCAGTAACTCGGTACATGATGTCCCTATCATGAAATCATCATGTATAGAGCTAGCTAGAATTTAACATATACTGCGGTAGTTAGTTGTGGCCAAGTCCTTATTTTACAGCTTTTACTAAATAATTGTACACATAAGGATAGTTAGTTCTTGGTAACTTTACACCCAGCAGTAGCTAGCTAATTAAATAAGCACTTAACATGTATTGTGGGGGACAATAAACTTAATATAATGCATTTTCACACACATTATAACTCATTAAAAATATGAGCCTTCTGTATACCAAATTAAGTGATGATCCCCCACAAATTAAGTACCAAGCTACTCTATCAACCAAGTAGAAAGGTTGTGCAAAACTTAGAACAAAACTGTTTCCCTTGCTTGATCTAGCATGAATGTCTGGTTCTGCAACAGCCCACAGCTCATGTATGCAGTAGTACTGCAAAGTTATTGAGATTAGATTTGAGTTAGCTAAAGATGAATGGCTGAGTAAATTGAAGAGAGCTAACTAATTACCCTTGGCCCGTGAGGATGACTCTGCTGCATAAACGTATGCCCATTGCTGTGAAGAAATGATGCTGTCAGTCATGATCTAACAATGATTCACATGCAGGACCTAACAAAGCTTTTTGTTAAGCACTAGTGCTTATTTGCATAGGATAGGTGCCTAGTTAGTCATCTGTCTAGTATAAATAACCACCAATTCTTAACAATAAACCCGTTTATTTTTCTAGGCACCCCCCCTAAGCATTTTGCATTGTACATGCAGTTCAGGTGCTACTTCAACCTATATGCCGAAGAACAAACCCAACCATGTACCCACCAAAGACCGAATTCACGATTTGCTTTGGTGATCTTGATTAATAGTGGGAGAAATAATTTCATGATACGATATTAAGAATTTACCTTTTTTTTGGTAGCATTACACTAGCCAGCTTTACACTAGGCAGTAAAAACAAGCAGGAAATACCTATCACTCATCTGGCTCTTCCAAGCACGTCTATATTGAATAATTTGAAATCCAACTCAAAAACTCAAATTTGAATGTTATTACAGAAACATGTCTGGCTCTTCCAAGAACGTGTCCGTGCCCGAAGCCGGTGCCGAGGAAGAGGGTTGGGATGCCCACGCTGCAACCAGAATTGAGGAAGAGGTCCGGGAGGACCCTGATTGGGGGTACTTGGGGGAAGAGGACCAGGATAAGAGCACCGATGGTGGTGGCACTGACCGCACGGCGGCTGGTGGTAGCGGCGACGCCGCCCCGACGACCGATAAGAAGAATAAGAAGCCCCGGGCCCCAAGGAAGGATCGTAAGCCGCAAGTGCTCGCGAACGTCACCGATACAATCACCGAGGTCTCGCCGAGTGGCCTACCATTGGCGCCTCCAGGTGTTGCCTCAGGGTACGGCATGCAGCTAGGGTGCATCGTGCGGGAAAGCATGTCGATCAACACGACGGACCTTAGAAGCGACGACAACAAGGCTTTGGTCGAAATCCTCCTGAAGAAGGTTCACCAGCGATACACGTTCCCGGAGCCGTTCAACAAAATGGTGGACTCTTTAGCCATCACGAAGATGAGCACCGCGTTGAGCAGCTGGAAATCCCGGGTGAAGAAGAAGATTGAAAAAGGTAAAAGCTGGGAGGAGATCAGTCGAAAAGACCCGACGCTTCAGAAAGAAGATTTCGAGATATTTAAGGCGTACTTGAACACCGAGGAGTGTAAAAAATGGACAAAATGGGGGCAGGATATGCGGGACCAAAACATAGGGCACCAACATCTCGGAAGCGGTGGTTACCGAGGAAAACAGCCTATTTGGGAGAAGGAGGACCGCGAGATGGAACGTCTCGGAAAAGATAACCCCTGGCACAAAATCACGGATATACAAGTTAGGAACTTTGTCCGATCCCGGTACTTCTTAGACTGGAAGACGGGGGAATTCGTGACGAAAGACGAGGACGTGAAGGAATTTGAGAAACATTTGGTAAGGATACATATATCTCAAGTACATGTATATTGCATTGATCTAATAATTAGATAATGGGCTCACCTTAATTTCCTTTTGTCCGAAGGAGAGGGAGTTACGGAAATCTGACTCGTCCGAAGGGTCGACGAGTCGGTGGGACACGCCTTTCAACAGAGCGACGAACGCATACAAGCAAAGGCCGTTGGATGCCCCGCCGACGTCAGCTGGCCGTATCTCCGGCTTTGGGCTAAACATGAAGGTAGCCGAGTACTACTCATCAGATGCCAAGTCAAAAAAGAAGAGGAAGACGACATCGACTAAGGATGATGAGGAGGTCGCGGAGCTGAAGAAGAAGATGGCGGCTCTAGAGAAGAAACTGGAGAGCAGAGAGGTGGACCCCGACACGCTCAAACGATTAGTGGATCAGAGGCTCAAGGAAGTCATCCCCGCTGGGTTGATGGAGGGGATAGCTTCTTGGAATGCGGGGGGTCAAATTGGACCGATCCATCTGCCCACCTTCGTCGGCAGCAACTCAAGCATGAACCAGCAAGTGCCGCCGCAACAGCTGACCCCCCAGACGCCGGCGCCGCTCCTTCTGGTCACATCGCCGCCCCCTTCCGCAGCAATGCCGAAGAATGATGGGTCGGCCGCCGGCACCGTCGCCCTTGTCTCGACACCCGCCGAGCTTGACGCCATCACCAAGGTAACTAATTAGTTAGTCATGATCTAACTACGCCTTCTCAAGATGACTGTCATCTCATGATGCCTGGTATGTTGCCCAACAGGACGAACCTTGCGTACTCCTGCATCGTGTGGTGCCCGGCGGAGAGTTGGTGGATGTTGCTACTGGCACTATTATACAACCCATGCAACGCACTATGCACCACTCTCGAATGGACGAGAACGTGATGAAGGTGAAGTTGGCCAATGTAGTGCCGGAGTATCGCGACGTCCTCCCCCCTTTCAACCTCCAGGCTGCGATGACGACAACTTGGTACTTGGAGAGTGCACGACTTGGGTGATGCAATGGCCGAAGAGCCAGATTCGTCTTGGGGGGGGGGTCTTGTGATCAAGCGCAACACCGGCGCCACATCCCCTATGGCCCCGCAGAATAAGATCGTCCGGCCCACGAAGCAAAGAGCCCTCCAGACTGCACCCAAGGCCGCCGCCCCTCAGAAGGAAACATTACTCGTCGCCACCACCACCCAGAAGGAACCGGCGGTTGTTGCCACCACCACCCAGAAGGAACCGGCGGCTGTTGCCACCACAACAAGGCACAAAGTGTTGTTGGGAAATATGCCGCAACGACCGCCCAAAAGATCATCAAATGCAGTTGTGCCTCAACCGCCGGCATCACAGCCGCCGTCACCACCAAAGGACGTGGACAACCAGTTTGCTGGAGCCGCCGGTGTCGAAGACTATCATTACGATGACAATGTCGACATCAATGCCTACCTCAACACGGGCTACAGCCAAGATAGGTACATGCCTGATATGAATCGTGACGACGAAGCCTTCCGCAGTCACGACGATCAACCTAGACGTACTGAAGTCACGAGCGTCTGACCTACCCGGAGGGTACAGTATTCAGCCCTGGCACACTGCATAAGACAATCGAAGGGTCGTCCCGAGCACCCGCACCCCCAGCTCCCTCACCCCCAGCTCCCGCAGCAGATCAAGCCACCGCCAGCAAGAAGATTAGGAAGAGACCTGCTAAAAAGGTCCAGCATACTAAGATCTTGGCCGACGCCGTGATACGACCCCGTAAGGATGGCTTGACCCGCTTGCATGAAGCTGGGAAACCGATACTGGGTCCGGACGAGATACATGGGGCAACTGGACTAATGCTCACATTGCAGAACATTATCGTGATGCTAGAGGGTCTCCTTCTTCAAGACAAGTGTCCAAATTACCCTGTGTTCACGGTCAAGGTGCCAGAGGGCCCGGACTTCGTCAACGAAGACCCCGCGGGACTGTTCTTCATAGCGTATGAGGATATCTTCAGTCTGTTTCACTCGAGACGGCTGGACTATAACTTGGTCCGCCTATACGCGCTCAATGCTCAGCTGCAGATCCAGCGAGAGTTACCCCCTCACGTTATCGTAGCGGATGCCTACTACATGCGTGATAGCCAGCTGGAGGAAGGATCAAGTACACGGACCAAGGCAGTGAAGTACCTCGAGAGCTTCATGTTGAGAAACAGTGAGAACAAGAGGGACATTCTTTTGCCTGTCTTCCCCGAGTAAGTCTCGCGACCGTCGTAGCTAATGTTTTTTTTCTAGATTTCATCCATTGCTTATCCTGGATTCAATTGCATGTGTTGAGCAGGGACACATACTGCACACTCGTCGTGCTTTGCCCACAGTGGTCACTTGCACAATACTTCGACTCGTCGAATGTGACGAAGAGGAAAGACTACACCACAATAAGGGGTGTTCTCGATGAGGCTATCAATGGCTACGCCCAAAATGGAGGCACATTCCAAAAGAAACAAGAATGTATCAGGCCGGGTACTGGCAAATACGGGTTCAGGCACGTGACCGAGTTCCCCTGCATCAAGCAGCCGGCTTGGAGCACGAAAGAGGCCTTCTATGCCCTCCATCACCTCAAAGGGATTGTCCGCGATGCAAACAATTTGAATCATCCTTCTAGACTCCGAGACTGGTCCAACAAAATGGCGGGGGAAATCTCACAGGAAGATCTTATACAAGATTTTCATCGCATCAAAGTCAAGTTGTCGGAGATAATCATTGAAGATGTCGACAAAAAGGGAGGGTCCTTGCATCAACCCATAGGGTTATGCCAGAGGGATATCCAGGAACGCCTAGAGCGGCAGGCTGATCGTAGGTCGTGGATGACGAAGGAGCTATATAAGCCGTTTCCGGCGCCGCTCCAGTTGAGGTATCGTTGATCGAGGTGTGCGTAGCTAGCTACTATTAGTTTGTTTAACAAAATTTGCTTAACTTATATAATCCTAGCTACTATATTAGTTTAGCTCTAAACTTAGGCCTAGCTAGCTACTATTAGTTTGCTCTAAACTTAGGCCTAGCTATAGCTACTATTAGTTAGCTCTAAACTCCTAGCTAGCTACTATTAGTTTGCTCTAAATTAACTTAGGCCTAGCTAGCTTTATGTTTGTATATCTTTGATGATGTTTATTTTTTGTTTCCTTAGTTGTTTTTTGTGAACATATATGACTTAGTTGTTTTTTGCATTATACTTACTAATATGCTTTGTGTCTATCTATATAGATGACGTACTACGTGGTGTTCGAGGGTCGGGTTCCAGGAGTCTATGACGAGTGGAAGGACTGCAAAGCACAGGTCGACAAGTTCAGCGGCAACTCCTATAAAGGATACAAGACTAGACACGAGGCGGTTGTGAAGTGGAGGGACCACCAGTCGAAACAGATGAACAAGATGAAGACCTCCATCAAGCTACCGTTCTTGCTCACCATCGTCGCCGTGCTTGTAGTCTATTTCATCTTAGCTTAGGCATTTGTAACTTGACAACTCGAGTAACTATATGTGGTGACAATTATTGTTCGATGATGATGTGTTTGACAACTCGATCGAGTTAACTATGTGATCACTTTGAGACAAATTCGATACTTTGCACTATGTATCACTATTGTGATTTAGTAACTTTGTAAAATATCAGTAATATGTTATATGTTGTCAAATATCACTGCTGTGAATAATTCCTGTATAATTCCTGTATAATTCAAACTGTATACAGCAGAAACAATTTAGATTTCGAAATATTGCAGATGTTTCTGTGGCGCACCACTGGACAATTCTGTGGCGCACCTAATTCTGTGGCGCACCATTAAGGGATGCGCCACAGAATCGACTATTTCTGTGGCGCACGGCCTTGGTGCGCCACAGAATCCACCATTTCTGTGGCGCACGGGCTTGGTGCGCCACAGAATCCACTATTTCTATGGCGCACGGGCTGGGTGCGCCACATAAATTATTTTTGTGGCGTGTGTTCTGTGGCGCACCCCTGTGGCCCCAGGGTGCGCCACAGAATAGCTATTTGGTGCGGCACAGAAGAGGGTTTCTCTACTAGTGTGTGGCCAAGTAAATGACTGCACAAGATTGATTAAGACATAAAGTCCCACCATAGCCTTACGTTCTAAGGTCCCCTATATATATCCCCCAATAACTTAACTTTGTGGCTCGGTCTCAGGTTACTGTCACTCCCAAGTCACCACCACTCCATTATGCTACCGGTGATCACCTTACATGCATTACCCAACATATGTGTGCACTCATATATTGTACATCAAGACAATCATACAAGATAACAAACTTGTTTGCAACCAATCAACGAATTATTTCACCATTGCCAAGAACAATTCACTACTCAAACATAGACCGGGAGACACAATACATCAAGAGAATATAGTATTGCATCATACATCGTGTTTGCCAAGAGATTACAGTGGAGAGATGGAGCTGATCTTGCTGTAGATGTTGATGATGAACACGCCGGAGGGGGGTGGAGCCCTCCGGGGGTGATCCCGGCGGCGTTTCCCCCCTCCGATCTTCTCCGGTGGCAGCCTTCTGTCTCTCTGTTTCGTGGTTTCGTCTCTCGGCGCCGCCTCTTTCTAGAAAAGGCCAGGGGACCCTTTATATAGTCGTTTTTAGGTCACGAGACACTCGGGAGAAGAAAGATCGACGACATCGGAGCCACGGGGGCAAAAAGGGGGCCCCACACGCGGCCAAGGAATCTGGCCGCGTGGAGGGTCCTCTTTTCCACCTGGTTGGCCTTTTGGCCCTCTACTTTGGCCCATGGTCTTCGTCTCGAAAATTCTGAACCGTGCTCTTTGGCCTTGCCCTTTTTGGAGTCCCGAAGCTCCCGGAAAGTCCGAAACACTAAAAAGTACGTTTTTTGGAAAAACAGGGTTAGAACCAAAAGAAGGGGGATTGTTTAGAAAATCCCCCAAATCATTATAAAACATGAATATAAGTTGCTAATATGTAGGAAAAACAAGTAATAACATGCAAAGTTCATGTATGCATTTTACATGCATCAACATCCCCAAGCTTAACCCATGCTCGTCCTCGAGTATGAAGGTGATAAAACTAACATGGACTTTGCATATTGAAACAACCATGGGATATCAAGGAGGATTATTCATGCTACATATAATCAAATGATTAATACTAGAAATGAGTAGCAATATACAATTCATGTTGTAAGAAATATCAAATATGCAAGCAAAGATGCTTCATGAAAGTTCACAAAGTGTATAATGAAATAAAAGCACTATGGACCAAATGCATACACAAAATGAAAAATAAAATCCTATATTGGTCAAAGAATAGCATAATGGAAAATAGAAAATATGGTGGACACTTTGGAGAAAATTGAGTAGAGGTAAACCATGATCAAGTCTTATTTAGACTCTAAATTATTCAACTAAAATTACTAATTGAAATGTGGTATCCATTGATCTAGGACTCTTATTGCCCCTTTATCACTAGCATATTAAATAGTGAATGTTGAAGTAATGTGAATGACAAGGTGGTTGAAAGCCTCATGCCCCGTGAATGTGAATGATTACTCAACTTAAGCTTCCTAATAAGCTTTGTACAATCATAATAAGTATTAATGACATCATAGAGAACCGCAAAGAGGTACCTCTTGCCCCATGACATGGAAACAAGCCCATGTCACAATGACAAGACAAACAAACGGAGTAGACTCATCATCCTTTTTTATTTTCATTCACTATTATGCATAGCTTCTTATTTTATTGTAGGATGTGTTGTAGAGTCACTCAAGCTGTAAGTAAATTTCCACCATGATAAAGCATGGCTTGGGTTAGCGGCCTAATGCGTTTCTCTAGTCATATAGATACTTACTCATCAGAACTTACTATTCCTCTATTTCATTTCGGCATGGCAGGAGTCCAAAAACAAAAGTACATGATAATTCTTTTTCTAGTTGCAATTCGATTGCAACCGAGATTTTTTTCAAGCTGCAAGTGAGGGCACAGCTAATTTTTCTTGTTGGAAGTAGGATTGCAACTGAGATTTATTCCCATTTACAAGTTGGGTCGTTGTTAAGTTTTTTCTTATTGCAAATAGAGTTGTAACTGCGATATTTTTTAGTTGCAGTCGGATGCAATTCAGATTTGTTTTCTTAGTTGAAAGTACAACTTAGTATTAGTCGCGGGTTGGGTTGCGGCACTTTTCGGGTGACACCTTTGATATGGGGTCAGGATTCCCCTTGACAATTTCGATCTCGGTTGTGACGCGCTCCCGACAGGTGGCTAGGGCCGATGGCACTTTTCGATGTAGGCTTGACATAGTGAAAGGGCTCAACAGTGGGCAGCAACTAATCTCGATGTGGAAGCCTGCTGATTGGTGTTGTTGGGGTCTCCTATCGAGTGTCGAGGCGATCCCCCGAGACTTATTGAACTCAACACAAGAATTGTCGAGGGCGGGTGATGCTTGTCGAGGGTCGACGATACTTGTCAATTGTCCATGATGCCTGTCGAGGATTGGGGATACTTGTCTAGGTTAGCGGTACTTGTGGTTGGATGGATGGCGATGGTCCGAGCGGCCCTGAAGAGGTCCCAAATGGGAAATATAGCGCTTCATAGAGCTAGGGAGGGGCACCGCGGAGTGGTCGTGGAGATGTTGGCATAATTGGAAGGTTCGACAATAAGTGGTTGCTCAGACGAGAGGTGGTCTTCGGCTCAGATATCGATATATTCGGACCACTTGAACGGCCTGGCGGCGAGACGACATAGTGGGGTCGCGAGACGAGCTGCATGCAGCATACAAACTCGTAACACATGCACCCGTACCCATACGTGTACAACCATTAAAAAATAAAATATAAACGTACACGGATCAAGACACACGCAAGCAGCAGATCGAACTGTATATACAGCAAACAACAAAAGGTAGCAAGCAAAGGAATAGGAAACAAAAAAATGTTGCACCGTCCAGCCTCTATCTTCTAGACGTAAGAGTAAGGCCCCGTTTGGAAGATCCTTATTTTTAAAGTATTTTAAGAATAATTCAGTTTCTACAAATATTAACATATGGAATACTTTGAGGTGTTTGGCGGCAGTAAAAAGTATAGTTTTATATAATTCAATATTTAGAAAACGCATTATTTTTTAAGTATATGAAAAAGAGGGTTGGACCCTGATACGTCTCCGACGTATCTATAATTTCTGATCCTCCATGATAATATTATGCCAATTGCTACATGTTTTCTCCATTCTTTATAATATTTTTACACGTTTTTCGAAACTAACCTATTAACAAGATGCCAAGTGTCAGTTCCCTGTTTTCTGATGTTTTTTATTTCAGAAAAGTTGTTCTGGAAATATTCTCGGAATTGGACCACACAAAACCCGAAGTGCCTACTTTCCCCGGAAGCATCCAGAAGACCGAAGAGGAGTCGAAGACGGGCACCGGGGGGGGGGCACACCATAGGGTGGCGCTCCCCCCCCCCCTTGGCCGCGCCAGCTGGTGGTGTGGGCCCCCAGGGCTCCACCGCATTTGCCCTTTCGCATATATATTCCCCTCCGATGGAAAACCAAAGACACCTGATCAAATATCCCCGAAAAGTTCCGCAGCCGTCGTCGTCAACCCTAGATCAGTGGGGTTCTGAAGCTATCTCCCGGCATCCTGCCGGAGAGGAGATCATCACCGGAGGCTTCTCCATCACCATGCATGCTTCCGGAGTGATGCGTGAGGAGTTCATCCTTAGACTACGGGTCCATAATATTAGCTAGATGGTTATCTGCTCCTCATATGTCTACATGTTTAGATCTCGTGAGCTACCTAACATGATCGAGATTGTTCTTGTGCAATTATATATGATGTGTTTACTAGGATCCGGTGAATATTGAACTTATGTCAAGTTGATTATACTCTTTATTGCATATGTTATTTGTGATCTTGCATGCTTTCCGTTGCTAGCGGTTGCTCTGGCCAAGTAGTTGCTAGTGACCCCAAGAAGGAGTATTTATGCTCGATAGTGGGTTCATGCCTCCTTTTCGCCTGTGCTCGAGTGACAGAAACGTGACAGGGGAGGATGTGTTGTTGCCACTAGGGAGAAAACAGCGGTGTGAGTGCCCGCGTGTACAATCATTGCTTACTTTACACACATTGTTTAATGAAATTATCTGTTACTTGCAACTTAATACATAAGGGGGTTCGGATAACCTGAGGGTGGATTATTAGTCATAGATGCAGTTGGATTACGGTCTATGTATATCTCTACTATATAGTACGGCTTAACGACCGTACGTACGTCGTGATGTTTTCACTTTAGCCCCTGTAGAATTACGAAATCAACCCGCAGTACAACATATAAGTTTTCAATTTACATTTGAGCCCCTGTACCGCTTTTACGAAACGACACAAACGGCAACCTCTCCAATGGCTACTGCCACCGCCGCCGCACGCCCTGGGAGCTCACCATCTCGCTGCGTATGGAGCACCCAGCGATCGTCCTCCTGGAGAAGCCTATGGCCGTCTTCCTCCAAGAGTAGTGCCTATGAAGGATAAGTACGGATGTGAGTCTTTGGGCCTTCTTCCTGCTGCTCTGCTTCTACAGATCTGGGATGGATCTTCAGCATCCAGTGATCCCTGTTCGGCAGCTCCTTTCCTGGGTCCAAATCCCCTACGCGTACGACCGACGAGAGCGCTCGCTCCCAAGGCTCAGGAGTGTGCCCCTCATGGCCGGCCGACGCGAGTACTTGCTCGCCGCTGACGGTTGACGAGAACGCTAGACGCCCACTGGCCACCATGATCTCCGGGCCGCATCGGAGGCAGTCCACCGCCCGCACCCGCTGGGCTCCACGTTCTACTGCTCGGCACCTGTGCATATGACCTGCGAGATCGAGCCATCGAGGCAAGTTCCTTATCTAGCCCAATCCGCCTTCCATCTATCTCCTAATTAGTCCTAAAACATATGCAATATCTTGTCAGGTTATGATCTGGGGATGGTCTGCCCGTTCATGTTGCTGATCCTGGTCAACTTCATGGATTTGGGTATGGTGTTGCAGATTACCGTGCAGTGGAGGGAAGGGGTTGTCCTTGCTCATTTTTCTGCTTAATCTGATGGTACATCGAAAGAGGCTACCTGGGCTGCTGATCACCATGGATGGATGTTGGTTCCTTCTGGGCGTTTCTTTTCTTCTACGATTGATCAAACCTTCGGCAAGTGCTTCCTCAAATATGAAGATGTACATATATTGTGTGCAATTCAGGTGCAGATCATTCTCATTCAGATCCATGGAAAATGGAGTCTCTGTGCTGTTATGATTCAGTCTGGCTACATCACATCGTGTACTTTGCGAGTTGTTGTATATCTACAATTTATTCAATCTTCATGCCTGAATTTCCTTCAAATACATATGTTGTCGGTGTCATGACAATGAAATAAATATAAAATTATGATTACCAGATTATCTTTTATGGTCATATTTAAATTTGTACAATATACAATTGGAGATAGTAGGATATTTCTGCCAACCAATCAACAAAGTATGATTCTATAGAGATTTGGCAAGTTTAGATGATAGAGCTGAAATAAATTTGCCTAGGTGACCGTATAGAAAGTATGTGCCAGTGGAACCACCCAACATCAGCTATATTCAGGATTTGAGCTCACAAAAATTGCTCAGATTTAATTCATGAATAAAAGGCATATCTGAAATTCGGCATCTTTCAGCTTACCAGAACAAAAACTGTTGAAAGCTTTCAACCTAACTTTGCCCAAAAGCTTGGAAAGTCATTTTGATTCCAAACTAAAATCTCATTGTTTTTTTAAACCTATAGCCTATTAAACAATGTTGCTTGATATGTATAAGGATATAAAATGGTGTTTGATACAATGGATGTTCACCTGTTAAAATATTTATGTCCCTGTTGCAACGCACGGGCAATGATGCTAGTTGTTGTAATGCCCGCACTAAATATCAATAGTAGTCATCATGTCATGAATGTTCACTACGGTGCAATCTTTATTTGTCAATTGCCCAGCTGTAATTTGTTCATCCAGCATGCCATCTTTTATGGAGAGACACCACTAGTGAACCTATGAACCCCGGTACATTTTCTTACACTGTTAAACAAACCACTACAATTTTCTGCCTTCTTTACTTACTGTAAGCATACACCATTTTCCACACTATACGTCTAATCTTTGTTTTCAGCAAGACCGGTGAAATTGACAACCTCATTGTACCGTTGCGACAAAGTATTTTGGTTGTATTGTGTGCAGGTTCCGCGTTGTTGCTGACACCGGTGAGGCGCCATCACCACCGTCACTGGCATTAACCTTCCAAAGATCCTCTTCCTCCTACTTAATTGATAACCTTGGTTCTTAACTGAGGGAAATTCTTACCGCTTGCTCAGTACACTCTTCTCTTGGGGTTCACAACACACCATCCATAGCAACAAGTATTCCTGGCACCATCAAGGTGTAGCAAGGAATTTCTAGCGCCGTTGCCGGGGATTTCAAAGTCATCAAGAAGCAACCACTCCATCGTCAACTCTTCCATCAACAAGGAATTTCTAGCGCCGTTGCCGGGAGGAAGGAGTCTTCTGGCAAGGGGAGTCTCTCACACTCAGCCTCTTCTTTTGTTTACTGTCTTGTTTTTATTTTTATCTTGTTTTGCTTCTTTATATCAAAAATACAAAAAAAATAGTTTACTTTATAGCTGTTATTTATTTGCTTACTTTTATTTCGCTAGATTGAGTATTACCGAAGTCGAGATTCGTTCTTTTAGGCAACAGGGGGGAGAGAGTTTAAAAGATGCTTGGTATAGTATAAATGATGATCATAATAGGTGCACAAAAAAATATTCTACCTTGAAACTCCTGAGGAATTTTTATGTTGGTATTACTGGCTGGTATAGGCATGTGTTAGATACTGTTACAGGTGGAAATTTTCTAGGAACTCCTGCCTTGGAAGACTGCAATTTGATTGAAAGTTTAGTAGGAGCACCCCCACTATAACTGTTAAAACTGAGACCACTTTGGATGATGTTATTAATAAACTAAACTCTTTGGAAATGAACTTACCAATTTTCCTTGATAATGATAACAAAGTTAATGAATCAATAATTACTACGGATAAAAGAATCACTACTCTAGAAGCTAGCAACACTCATGCTGATAGAAATTTTAAGATTGGTAAACTAGAGGAGGCTATGGGAACTTTAAGCTCAACTTTTTCATCTCTTAAATTCAAAAATGAGAAAGCCTTTGTGATAAAATAAACTAAACTCTTTGGAAATGAACTTACCAATTTTCCTTGATAATGCTAACAAAGTTAATGAATCAATAATTACTACGGATAAAAGAACCACTTCTATAGAAGCTAGCAACACTCATGCTGATAGAAATTTTAAGATTGGTAAACTAGAGGAGACTATGGGAACTTTAAGCTCAACTTTTTCATCTCTTAAATTCAAAAATGAGAAAGCCTTTGTGAGAAAGGAGCAAAGATTCATGTATGTTCCCAAGATAACTAAACCCAAATCTCAATATGTGCTGAAAATTGCTAAAACAATTAATGAAACTAAGAGTGACCTTCATGTTGAATCTTCAGAAACACCTAGAGTGCATATTGCTGCAAATAATGAGTTAGAGGAAGTTATAGATGTTGATGATTCACTTGAAAATAGTTGAGTTGCTTTCTATGCCTAGCTGAAAGGTGTTAAAGAAAAGCGCTACCGGGAGACAACCCGTTTTATTTCTCTGTTTTAAAACCAGTTTTCCATTGTTTTCTTTTGTGTGCTTTGCACCTGGGTGTTTTCTATTTCCTTAGAAACCCCGCTATATCCATTCTTTTGTATTTTTGTTGAGCCAAATAAAGTCTCTAGTGTAAAGTTGAGACTACATTTCGGATCTATGCGCAGTAAACAGATTTCTTTTGTCCACAATTAAATTCGTATAAAATCACGGAAAATTTATAATGACCTGAGTTTTTTTGTGCATAATCCTGCGCATATACACAACTTTTTTTTATTTTGCCACTTTTTGATTTGAGCAACAGAAGATTTTCGAAAAAAATCATCTTTACATGTTGTCCTGTTTTGACAGATTTCTGCCAATAATTGCATTTGCATCTTAATCTCTTTCTTTTGGTATTCTATTGAGAAAAGGAGTTTAAAAAAAGTTCTGACAGTAGCTAATGTGTTTTTGAGTGTTAGTCATGTGTTGAAACTGAACCATGTGAATTTATTATTTCGATTGCACTAACGTTGCTAGTGAAGATTGTGAGAAGTTTGGTGTGAAGGAAGTTTTCAAGGGTCAAAAGAAGAGGATGATATGACCTGATCAAGAAGAGTGAAGAGTCTAACCTTGGGGATGCCCCGGTGGTGCATCCCAGAAAATTCCAAGAAGACTCAAGCGTCTAAGCTTGGGATGTCCAAGGCATCTCCTTCTTCATCGATAAATTATCACGTCACTTCTAGTGAATCTATATTTTTATTTGGTCACATCTTATGTGTTTTACTTAGAGTACTTTTATTTTTTCTTTCAGTTCGTTCTTATTTTTGCAATAAGCTTGGTTGGACACAACATTCTTTTATTGGAGAGTGACACGCTCCGCTTTTTCAATTGGAATAACTTGTATTATTAATCTTTGTCTGGCTGATTCATTTATTTAGCTCCTATTTTGCATGCATCTTTTATCAGAGTTGTTAGTTTTAGTAGTGTTATGTGAGTACTCTAATGTTTGTTTGCTATATCATAAATATTATTTTTTTAAACATATCTTGTATGATGCTTGTTGGGAGAAGAAATTTGCTGCTTGAATTAGAATTTATAACAGTGCAAGTAGAATCTTGTATAGACTGTGGCTAGAACTTTTTCATGTCATGCTAAATAGTATTTTACTTTTAAAGCCTTGTGGTTATTGAGTGGCATGAATAGCCTCAAATATATGAGAGTGTTTAATATGCCATTGATAGATTCATGAGTTGTTCTTGTCATAGTAAAGCATAAATTTATGGCATTCTCTTTCGAATGTTTTATTTGGTTGATTTGGCGCATGCTCATACCGTGTTTATGACTATGAACCAGTCACGA
This sequence comes from Alopecurus myosuroides, assembly GCA_028641055.1. Lineage (NCBI taxonomy): Eukaryota > Viridiplantae > Streptophyta > Magnoliopsida > Poales > Poaceae > Alopecurus > Alopecurus myosuroides. Next base: position 8,590,464 of record CM054062.1, read on the forward strand.
TTAGCCTCCATGACCACTTAGTTTTTGACTTGTGATACCTCTTATGCTTTAATTAATGATGTTTATGTCGCTATGCATGATTATGGCTATTATTCTCTCTTGATTTGTCGCTCCCAGTCTTTTGCTAGCCTACACCTATACTGAGTATGAGCTCTACTCGTGCATTCAACTCCCTTAAAACCAAAGTTTTCCTACTGTGACCATCATACCTACCTACATGTGGTATTTCGAGGCCACTGCAAGTAAATTACTCATGTTCTATCTTGAAAACTTTCAAAATTACTCCTGTTTTGTGTTCTTATTTTTGCTCATGAGGACGTCAATGGAGAATCTTTATCTCACTTGTTAATTGGATTTCACACCCTGGACTAGTGGCTTCATCCGCTTATCCAAATAATAGAAGAGCTGGCAGCGGGGTGTCCAGCCCCAAATTAATACAAATAAATTCTCTTCACTATTTTTGCCCCTGATTTATCAGTCAAAGCATAGTTGTGTAAACAAAAGAGAAAGAGGGATGACCTTCTACCCAGATACGTCCTTCATATGGGAGCCACTCTTGTGAATCCAGTTGGCTTGCGACGTACTATATTTTCTTTTTACCATTCGTCAACATTAACATACACCTCTCCTAAAATATAGACACTCCTCCATGGTATGTAATTGTTGGCAGGCACCCGAGGATTCGGTTAGCCATGGTTTGTGAACGATGGATGGGAGGAGTGTCAAACTTTTAATACATTTGTATAATAAAATAAAAAAAACTCTAGCACATGAGTGATCCCAACTTCCCTCCGCGAAGGGCTTTTCTTTTACTTTTATGTTAAGTCTCCATCTTCTAACTTTATGCACAGTTGAGAGAGAATTTTTGCCATTCTGAGTTCTATGTGCATTTGTCCCATAAACATCAATAATTGATTCATAATGTGATATTAATTGTTCTCAAATTATTTGCTCTAGTCTTCCTCATGAACTTTGAAGGTGTCCTAGCATTTATGTTTTGTCCCCCTCTTAAGGACTAGCGAAATACAACTCTGCCATGCTTTCTCTATACTTGAAACAAACGTTTATCTTTCTTTGCATTATTATCCATGATCCTTTATTTAAGATGCTCTTCGTGATGAAAAATGATTGCTATGCTTTATTATTAAAGTTCTATTTATCATGTTTGTGTTTGAAGTTCTATGATCTCAGCGTACATATGCTTTTACATTATAATGATCAAGTTTATGTTAGTAGCATGTCACCTCAGAAATTATTGTGTTTTATCGTTTACCTACTCGAGAACGAATAGGAACTAAGCTTGGGGATGCTTGATACGTCTCCAACGTATCTATAATTTCTGATGCTCCATGATAATATTATGCCAATTGCTACATTTTTTCTCCCTTATTTATAGCATTTCTACACGTTTTCCGGTACTATTAACAAGATGCCAAGTATCAGTTCCCTGTTTTCTGATGTTTTTTATTTCAGAAAATTTGTTCTGGAAATATTCTCGGAATTGGACCCCAGAAAGCCCGAAGTGCCTATTTTCTCCGGAAGCATCCAGAAGACCGAAGAGGAGTCGAAGACGGGCACCAGGGGTGCCACACCATGGGGTGGCACCCCCTTGGCCGCGCCAGCTGGTGGTGTGGGCCTCCAGGGCTCCACCGCCTTTGCCCTTTCGCATATATATTCTGCTCCGATGGAAAACCCTAGGCACCTAATCAAATATCCCCGAAAAATTTCGCAGCCGCCGTCGTCGTCAACCCTAGATCAGGGGGTTCTGAAGCTGTCTCCCGGCACCCTGTCGAAGAGGAGATCATCACCGGAGACTTGTCCATCACCATGCCTGCCTCCGGGGTGATGCGTGAGTAGTTCATCCTTGGACTACGGGTCCATAGCAGTAGCTAGATGGTTGTCTTCTCCTCATATGCCTCCATGTTTAGATCTCGTGAGCTGACTAACATGATCGAGATTGTTCTTATGTAATTCTATATGCTGTGTTTGCTGGGATCCGATGAATATTGAACTTATGCTAGGTTGATTATAGTCTTTATTGCATATGTTATTTGTGATCTTGCATGCTTTCCGTTGCTAGTGGTTGCTCTGGCCAAATAGTTGCTAGTGACTCCAAGAGGGAGTACTTATGCTCGATAGTGTGTTCATGCCTCCTTTTCGCCTATGCTCGAGTGACAGAAATCTGACGGGGGAGGATGTGATGTTGCCACTAGGGACAAAACAGCGGTGTGAGTGCCCGCATGTACAATCATTGATTACTTTACACACATTATTTAATGCAATTATCTGTTGCTTGCAACTTAATACCTAAGGAGGTTCAGATGATAACTTAAGGGTGGATTATTAGTCATAGATGCAGTTGGATTACGGTCTATGTATATTGTTGTAATGCCCACACTAAATATCATAGTAGTTGATGCGGCCAACCGTATTCAACCAAGCACAACATCGATACAGAACAAGGTGAACTCACTCCTATCTCCGTATGTTTCCGGTGACTTGGTGAACAGTGCGCTACCTCATGAAATACCCCTCTACATGCATAGGTGGGATCACACCATGGAACCCAAGACGGTGCCCAAGATTCTCAAGAGCATATCCAAGACGGTGCCAGAGAAACTAGGAAGGAAGTGGGAGAAGACGGCATCAAGATCGGAGCTCCGAGGAGGAAGAACGGAGGGAAACGGGGCTCCCGGCCTCACCCCCCCCCCCCCGCCAGGCCGGCCTCCCCCCGTCCTCAGGCCGGCCACCTCGACCACTTCGACCACAACTAAGCGCAGATGCTATTCATGACCTCTTGAGCGACCACATCAACAACAAGCAAGTGAATATGCTCCAAGTGACCTCTCACTTCCTATTTTTGATGAGGACCCACATGAGCGACCTCGCTAACAACAAGCAAATGGAGTTGCTATCCATGATTCTTATCCTACCATATTGGATGAAGCACCGCATCTCCTAGACGAAGGAATTCCAACGCATCGTCAAGGCCATGAAGACAAAAAATTGAGCGCCCTTTGCCTCAATGTTACAAGGTTCAAAGACCATGAGTGTCATCACCAACATGAGGAATGGGAGCCTCCACCTCATCTTCTCCAAGAATGTGCTTTCTATTCGCACCCTCCCTTCGACAAGGATCAAGAACATCCTCGCCATGGACACTATGATACCACTACCTCGTCAAGGCAAGAGGCGAGAGATACTTCACCACCAACATCCAACCACAACTTCCATGAGCGACATACTTTGAGGAAGGACAAAGGACGTCATGATCAAGCACATGAGCAAGGTCTACATCGCCATATATGTCATGATCCTCCTCCTTCTTCAACACATGAGGCAAGATTCACTTCACCACCGACATTGTTACCCATTCACCTTGAGCGACATTCTTCGAGGAAGGACAATGACCTTCATGATCAAGAGCATGGGATTCCCTCATCGCCACAAGCGCAACAACAACATCAAGAGTGCAAAGCTATTCCTCCCATGACACAAGATCGACATCAATATGTGCATGAGGATACCACTCCCCCACTCTATGATGAAGACGTTGATGCATGTGACATTGTCAAAGAGGCTCATCCCTTGCCATCATCTCTAAGGCATTCTTCTTATTCGTCTACAATGACACAAGTGACAACTCCGACCATCCACAAGAGAGGTTCCAATGCTACCAATAAGATGATTATGGTTGCCAACCAAAATGGTGACCATGCCTACATGAGTGAAGGTCAATACTATGCCTTGCACCAACTAGCTCTCAATTCCTTGGACATGCCGACCAATGGTGATGAAAGCATCTATTGCAATGAGGCCGCAAACTCATCGAGAGTGATGACACGAGTTCTTCAAACCTATCATCAAGGTAATGACCAAAGATGCAACCTCCCTAGAGCAGGCGTCAATGGCACATCTATCATTGATGGAGGTAGCGACGAATTGGATGACACCCCCCCCCCCTTGACTTCAAAGCATCTCATTCCAACCTCCACAAGGCCACGCTCAAGCCACCATTCTCGCCAAGGATATCATCATCATCATCATCATCATCAACCACTTGAGGATGCTACAAGGCATGGCTTACATTACCACTTGATGGAGTTCTCTTCGACACAAGCCATGACCCTACCTCCTCCTCCAAGAACGCTGGGACATCTAAACTATGGGACATCTAACTCCTTGACAAATATGGATAGAGAATCTGGTTTTTTTTAAAACATATTTTTTACTAACAGCACGCATTTTGGGCAATTTGAAAATAGCACACTGTCGTCACTGTTTAAAAAGAATAGCGCACTGTTTAAAAAAATGTTATTTCATAAAATTATTTCCTTTTAGAGTACCCAGAGTTGCTCTCCTCTTATTCTTCAGATACTTTTTTCACACACTCACTGAATATGCCCTGTGCTAGCTAGTAGTACGTACAAAAATTGAAGGTGCCTGTACGTAGTGTCGTGACTGGTGGTACAGCCTACATCGCACCACCTTTTTTTTTTGAAACTTAAAACCACTTATATTAAGCAAGCAAGCCGCCTCATTAAAAACCTTCCAGTCCCCTCAGGTACCCTGGTAAGAAAAAGAGTGCGTAAAAAACTTGTTGCCCCAATCATAACAATGATACATCGTTAGCTAGAGTGCTTACAAGGAAATCAGGTGGTTCATCTTGCCAAGAGACTGACAAGGAACCCTCTACATTACTAGCTAACAGATGGGCTGCTCTATTAGCCTCTCTATGACAATGTGAGAAAATAACCGAGGAGAAATTGCAACAAAGCATGACACACTCCTCATAGATCGCCACAGCTGGTCCCAGGTGATTAGATCGCCACAGCTGGTCCCAGGTGATTCCCTCCATTGATCATTACCTCGATGACTTCCAAACAATCTGAGTTTACTTCAAGTCTATTGCATCCCAATTGTCCCGCCAAAATAAGGCCATCACGAAGGGCATAAGCTTCTGCAGTAGCTGGATCGGAAACATAAGGTAGACCCCGACAGAAAGCAGCCAAAAACACCCCTCGATCATCACGGAGAATAGCACCCGAGCTCCCTGTACCTGTGTCCATACAGAAACCCGCATCGACATTTAATTTGACGAAATTTTCTCTCGGTTTAAGCCAACCCGCCCTCGGAACTTGGGTATTCTTCTTTCTTGCCTTAGCGTAGTTTAGGGCTAGCGCCGTTATTGCATGCGCTGTTCTTACGGTTGCTTGCACCGTTTCTCCCTTTGTGGCTCGGCGCCGCCCCCACCAGATATACCAAATTGCTACATCAACTAATTCATTGCGACCCACCTCAGCAATTAACGGAGCTGTCGCATTGGTATCCCTTAGCAGAGCCTCCAAAGCGGATTCGCCTTCAACCTCAACGTCACAGACTTGGTTGATGACATCCAGAAGACCAAGATGAGTCCAGATATCCTGAACTCTCGGGCACTTAAAGAACGCGTGTCTTATACTCTCGCAAGCAGTCAAACAAAGGGTGCAATCAGAGCTAGGACGCGTATGCCGATTGGCCAATACCCCATTAACCGGAATAGCACCATATAAGGATCTCCAGTAATGGATCTTTACCTTTGCTGAGCGACCACAGCGTTTCCAAATTGGCAGTGTTGAAGAAGTTCCGTAATCCCCTGTTCTTCTAAGTTTAATACCGTGTTGATGCTCCCACTCCAAATGGTAACACGATTTAACCGAAAAAGTCCCGGATTTTGTGTAGTGCCACCCAACAAAGTCATCAAACCTGCCAATCGCCAGGGGTATATGTAAAATCCTTTGGGCATCAATTGGCCAAAAGATTTCCTTTATCAAGTCCTCATCCCACACACCGTTCTCTGAATCAATCAATTCCGAAACCTGAGATAAGACAATGTTACCCCTTCTCATAGTAATTCTCCTGTTCGGACTCGAAGGGATCCAGGGATCCTTCCATATTCTTGTATTCGAACCATCTCCAATTCTTCAAATATGTCCTCTTTTTCTTTTAAATGTTCGTATACATCGCACCACCTGAGAAGTCAGTCTTCCACTCTTGGTCTTTTCCGCGTACGCGCGAGGAACAGTTGGCACGTTCAAAGGGCCCGCGACAAAAAAAGCCTAGCCACGTGCGACCAGCTTTACCAAAAGTTACTCGACGACCGATCCCGACGACCCCGTCCAAGACTGGAACAGTTAACAGTGTCTAACCTGAGGTGTAGTCTGTAGACGTCTAGAGCCCGTCAGGATTCGGTACACGACACGGGTAAACGGCTCCACCGGCCTGTGGTCCGTCCGAGATGCTCGTACAACGTACAAAATGCACTGAATTCAGATAATAAATGCAAATCTACCGTTCACTGCAGATATCGTACACGGCAGGACCGCACGACGTGTCCGTACTTCGGAAATGGGTCAGCCTAATAATATTCTCTTCCATTTCAGCATATGGTGCTCACCCACACCCATGTCTTTTCATGAGATTTTACAGTTTGTTTACATTTTCTTTTTGAATCCATGTTTGATTTATGTTATGACTTGCATATTTCTGTACTTTGAAACAAGGCTAGCCTTGAATATACTCTGACAAGTTTTCAACATTTGAATTTCGAAACATGACAAAACTGACAGAAGCCTCCCGTAAACACCGTGTATGCATGCAAAATAAAGTCTTACGGTAAACCGCAAATGTTCAATAGAACCAGGTTTATATATTATTTTCCCATAAACACAACAAAACTCGTTTGTACGTTCTCTCTGGATACATTTTGTAGCAATGCTGTTTACGAATTGGTTTAAAGCTCACGTAATCCTAAAATTTGTACTACTATTTTTAAAATTATTTTCGAACAGACCAAACCAGATAAAGTAGTTTGGTACTTTTGTGCTCCCACTGATCCATATTAACTGTTGTACTGAATCGACGATAATTAATTAATATGGATCGGAAGGAGTAGTATATTATCACTCTACGATGCACATTATCGCACAACGAAACATTATGACGACACAACATGGCACCCCAGGTTAATACTCCCTCCGTTTCTTTTTTTTCTTTTTTTTTGAACAAAGACAGAGTTCATTAAAACGTGACGGGAACAAAGTTACACAGAGGTCCTTCTCATCCCTTGCTCTAAAGACCTGAAATTCGAAACAAGACCCTGCAAAATAACAGAAACCACCCTAGGACTAAAAAAGTAGAAAGCAATCGAGTCCTCGGGTGCCGCCGCCACCCATCGCCGGCGTTCTCCAGGTGAACCAGCCACCGAGAACAGAGCCCAATGGAACACCTCGTCTGTCCCTTCCGACGATCGACCATTGACGCCAGCAGTCGCGATGATTCCGGGAACGAATCACTTGGAGCCACCACGAAGCCGAGCTCCGCGCCTGGTCCAGCAAGCCTCGAACACGGAGGCAGGAAGATGGCCACCTTCTTGGCCGTTGAACGCAGCCGTGAAACTCACCACTGCATAAGAAGCTCGAATAAGCAGCTTGAACCACTCCACAATCATCAAGACAGAGAAGATGCGGCAGCTCCCCTCCTCGCCGCCACGGCCGGCCAGGGGATCACCACAATCCATCTTTCATGAAGCTCTGAAGTGGGGGATACGACACACGATCTTATTGAATCGGCCTTTCTCCACTTCTATCCAGAGGAGAAGCCTCCAAGACTCCAACCTGCAAGAGAGAAAAGAGAAGCCTCTCGCATCGCTGCGATTCGCCGGAGACTGGCCGAGAAGAAAGAGAGGCGCCATAACGGCGAGCACTAGCACAAAGGCTAAAAACAAACTACACCTAATATCTACAGGCCAAGCCACGTCGTCGCTTCCCCGCCGAACGGCATCGCCGCCGGGGGAGAGCGGAGGACGGGCCGGCGAACACGGTGGAAGCTGCGAGACGACTCTCAAAGCGGTGGAAGCGGTGTATATCTGGCTCTCCCTCCGTTTTTTTAGTCTGCGTATTAGATTTTCTAAAAGTCAAACTCGCTAAAGTTTGACTAAGTTTATAGAAAAACATATCAATATTCATAATATGAAATCAATATCATATGATTCGTTATCTAATATACTTTCATATTATATGAACTTGGTATTATAAATGTTGATATTTTGTTATATAAAGTTGGTCAAACTTTGCAACGTTTGACTTAAGACAATTCTAATACGCGGACTAAAAAGAATCGGAGGGAGTACAACGTACTCTCTCTTGTGCATGCAAAATAAATCACGTAACCACAAAACACAATGAACTTAAGAATATTTTGTTTCATAAAGTTTCACCAAGTGTCACATTTCGAAATTTAAAACTTGCCAAAAAAATATGTGTAATATCGGTCTTGTTTCGAAGCCCTAATCGTTAGGAGCTCAAATGTTCAAACGGATATTTTATTCAAAAGCCATGTACAGTAGATTTCAAGTTTCAGATACGGGTTTAAATGAATATATCTTTGTGGAGGGTGGACGAGCCAGTGTACATTATCCATGATGACACACAACTGACAGAAGTGTAGAAGGAGTGAGAAGGTGGGGTGTGCAAGCTCTGGGTGAATTCACAGCGGTTCCACGGAAATCACATCCAACAATCCTACGTACGTCGTCAAGTAGTATTAGAACGCCCGCACTCCCTCGAGGCGAGCCAAGTGTCCGGCCACCATGGCATTTCCTTGCTCTGCTCTCTATCTCGCCGCGTTTCTTTCCGTGCTAGTGCACCACCACCAACCAAGGTTTCTCGTAGCCGCTGCACCGGCGACCAACCTCACTGCCGGAGTGGCCATGAAGCCACCCAGCTACATCACCAGCCCGTCCGGCGCCTTCGCCTTCGGCTTCCGCGCCCTCGGCGCATCCAGCCCAAGCAAATTCCTCCTCGCCACATGGTTTCGCTCCCACGACGACGACGACGACGGCCAGGCCAGCAGCTCATTCCAGCTGCAGTCCGTAGTGTGGTTCGCCAAGCAGTCGTCGTCCGTGGCCCTCGCCACGGAGCAGTCCACCCTCAGCGTCACCGCCGACGGCCAGCTAGCGCTTGCCGACACCACCGACGGCGACAACCGGGTGCTGTGGAGGGCACCGGCCATCCCCACCCAGGCGCGCGGGTCCTTGCTCGTGATCCTCGACTCTGGCAACGTCCAGTTGCTGGCCGCCGCCGGCGGCCCGGGTAACGTGCTGTGGCAGAGCTTCTGGTACCCGACGGACACGCTGGTGCCAGGCCAGTCTTTGGCCATGGACGGTCGGTCCCAGGGGAAGCTCATCTCCAAGCGCGCGGACACGGAGTTCAACACCGGCCGGTTCAGCATGGGTGTCCAGACAGACGGCAACGTCGTCCTCTACGTTGACCTCCTCAGCGGCAACAACCCGGAGAACGCCTACTGGCAGGCCCATACGGACACCCCCGACGGAAAAACCACGGTGACCTTGGAGGAGCAGGGAGCCCTCAACTACACTCTTCACAACGGCACCGTTCTGAGCTTGATACCGCCGCCGATGGACACCACCGGCAAGTCCTACAAGTTCGCCAGGATGGACCCTGACGGCGTCGTCCGCGTCTACGTCCGCGCCAAGGACACCATGTCGTGGAGAGTCTCCGGGTCCTTCCCCAGCGACGGGTGCAACAAGAGGACGTCCGGGCTGCAGGGCGTGTGCGGTCCGGGGTCATACTGCACGGAGCAGGAGGACCGGCTCCGCTGCGTGTGCCCTGATGGATACACCTACATCGACGCGCAGCACACGGACAGCGGCTGCGCACCGGAGTTCGTGCCGCAGAGCTGCGACGGGGAGAACAAGGACACGGACGAGTTCAGGCTCGTCCATCTGCCAAACACCACCTGGGAGACATCGATCTACTACAAGAAGTTCTCGTCAGTGACGGAGGAGCAGTGCCGGGACTACTGCCTCAACGACTGCTACTGCACTGCGGCGTTAATGATCGACGGGACCGACTGCGCCGAGGTGGCGGCGCTGACGAACGGACGGCAGGCGAACGACGTCACGACCAAGGCACTGCTTAAAGTGCGGGGAAGCAATCGTCCACCCACCGGGAGAGCGTCGTCGGCGAGGAGAAGAAGGACAATAATAGTGGCGGTGACAGTTTGTGTGGCCTTGGTGTTGTTGGCCATCGCTGGAGGCTTCCTGGCAAAGCACTACCTTGCTAAGGAGAAAGAGAGCCATGGCCTGTTGAGTGTGAGAGCTTTCAGCTGGAAGGAGCTTCACCAGGCCACCAACGGCTTCGAGAAACTGCTGGGGAAAGGGAGCTTCGGCGAGGTGTACGAAGGAAAACTGAGGTCTCCGCAGCCGCGTCTCATCGCGGTGAAGAGGCTGATCAACTCGAACGAGTACAGCGAGAAGGAGTTCACCAACGAGGTGCAGTCCATCGGGCAGATCCACCACCGGAACTTGGTCCGGATGATCGGGTACTGCAAAGAAGGGAAGCACCGGATGCTGGTGCTGGAGTTCATGCCTGGAGGGTCGCTCCGCGGCTACCTCTTCAAGCCCGAGAGGCCGCCGTGGAGCTGGCGCGCCGAGGCCGCACTCGGCATCGCCAGAGGGATCGAGTACCTCCACGACGGATGCGCTTCCCCGATCATCCACTGCGACATCAAGCCGGACAACATACTGCTGGATGGCGCGAACGCTCCCAAGATAACGGATTTTGGGATCTCCAAGCTCCTGGGCAACCAGCAGGTGCACACCACGGTGACCAACATCAGGGGCACCAGGGGGTACATCGCCCCCGAGTGGTTCCGCAGCGAGGCGCGCATCGACACCAAGGCAGACGTGTACAGCTTCGGCGTCGTGCTCCTGGAGATGATCTGCTGCCGGAAGTGCCAGGATCCGTTGGTCGACCAGGACGGGGACGAGACAGTCACGTTGTTCGGGTGGGCGGGCCAGTTGGTCGGCAAACAGAGGACTGAACTTATCCTGCATAAGGACGACGACGCCGTGGCAGACTTGGAGAGGGTGGAGAGGTTCGCGCGCGTGGCGTTCTGGTGCATCGAGCCGAACCCATCACTCCGGCCGACGATGCACCGCGTGGTGCAGCTGCTGGAGACCGGGGTGGTTGAGTCTGAGGTGCTGCCTGACCCTCATGCTTCTTACATGGTCTCGACACCTTTAGCCATGTCTTCTGTTTAGATTGAATGGTACGCGGTTATTATTTACATTCTCAATGTAAAAGAAAGTAGTAGTACTCCGAGCAAAACGACTTTTCTGTACGCTACTGAGAGAGTGGGTCAGTGCCAAGGTAGCAACGGGCGAAGAAGAGTGAGGCACCCAGAGGTCGAAGAAATAAACAGGCAGTTGGTTGGTGAAAAAAACAGGCAGTTGGTTCATGAAAAAAACAGGCAGTTGGTTGATGAAAAGAACGTTTGTGATTTATAAATAGTATACATGTATTGGTAGTAGGCATAATATTACTGGACTATCTCACACTGGTTTATTTCGCAAATTCTGCATAAACAATATAGTCAGGACACCACGGGCCTTAAGCCGGACCCAGAAAAAAACTTGATACCAAAAGAAACATGTTAAATAGTATACATGTATTGGTAGTAGGCATAATATTACTGGACTATCTCACACTGGTTTATTTCGCAAATTCTGCATAAACAATATAGTCAGGACACCACGGGCCTTAAGCCGGACCCAGAAAAAAACTTGATACCAAAAGAAACATGTATAACCCAGTCAATCCATGAAAAATTACACCAAACAGATCAGGACTCATATTGGAGATGGATGCAATTATGTCAACAGATGATACACATGGTGACGACTTACAGATATGCTCTGAAAATCAGGTATAATTCAGTAAAATCCTTGATGTCTTCAGCTAAATCCAGATCGCGGGGAGACCTAACCCTCTGCAAGCCAATAGGGTGGGACTTTATCAAAAAAAAAAAAAACTAGCAATCCCACAAGAGCACAAACTGTACAAGAGAGGTCTGAAGAAAAGGTTAAAACATACCAAAGGTGGTTCTAAGACGCAACCGGAATATTAGCTGCTGATATTGCCTAGCCAGAAAAGCATGGGGAATTGCACGACGGCGAGGAACAGGAGGAAGTAGTGGTTCCTGCTAGGATGCCTCTCGTAACTCCTCGTTGCGCCTAGGAGAACCCTCTTCATCGTTTTAACCAGGAACACTCCGGTGCATAAACAGAACCATGGCAGCACAAAATAGTAGGAGTGGCTCCAGAAGATGCGGACAAGCATAGCGAGTGAGGTGCCAGCAAACCCATACCCAGCGTACGCCACGATGTCCAGCAATGGCGACTCACCACTTCCCAGTGTGTACAGTAGACCTTTGATGAGGACAACTTGCATAAACCAACCAAGTAACCCTTTTGTAAACTGTATTGTCAGTGCCTCTGGGGTAAACCTGCATTCAGGAAAAATGTTATTATTCAGACAAGCACTGTTGAAGCGAAAATATCCTAAACTATCGGCAACAGAATTCTATCAGCGTTAGGGAGCACTGTTTTCTTGTCGAGATAAATAAGATTGTGCTTCACAAAAACTAATTTCTACTCTCACCTTTCTCTGCATACATTTCTTATCTTAAACTCTCAAAGAGAACCACTTGCCTTACAGCAAGCACTATAATCAAGTGATATATAAATTCCACTGCACGTACATTTCTTCTCAAGTCCTACACGTAAAACACAGAAAATTTATTCAGGCTGTGCAGTTACCTTCCAAGAACACCCAAGGCATATCCAGCAACTACAATGTAGGTGGCAAAAGCCATCAGAGGGATGTACAGATCTGGAGCATTGATGTCTTGAACTGGAGGTTTGTACGACAGCCTTCCTCCTACTGGCTCAGTTATCCTAGTCCAGTGCCCCTAAAGGAAGAGAAATGACATAAGCATTGCATGACCACTCATAATCTGCAGACATGCCACAAAAGGTGGTTTGAGAAAATCAAAAGAAAAAGGGGGCAGTCAATCATTACCCGATGCAGGAAAGGAAACAAGACAATCTTCAGCTTGTTCCTCACATACTGGGTGTTGACTTGAAAATAATATTGTGGCTCCGAAAAATATTGGGTGATCTGTACAAGCAATCAAGCAAAAGTTTAGATTCAGTATTTCTTACAAAAAAAAACAGGCATATCTATAGAATAAATACATCCGCAGCTTACATTGCTTTGCATAAACTCGGAGCTTGAACCTAAGAACTTCTCACCATACGCTCCTAGTCCACTTCGGATGAGTCCAGGTCCAGCTCCATACAAAGCACTTTCAATAGGGTTTGGTTGTGAATTAGAAGGCCTGCCTGCGAATCCTCCCAGATCACTGTTCATTGCTGCCATCCCGACTGAATAAAAAAATATTGTTTAAAACAATAGTCAGGCAAGGAGGTATCAATGATCAGATCATCTACAAACTACACCTTAAACTGTATTCCTGAGAGTCCTTACAATATAGCCCATCATGACCACACTAAGAAAAATATTTCATAATGTTCATCCATAGTTTTGATAATAAATATGACACAAAAAAATTTAGAGAAAATGTATGGCCCAGATATTACTATCAGCCACATTCCAGCTTACAACTGAATTTGATAATGTTGAAGAGAACATGTACTGTCGAGCTATTGTTTCTCATTCCATAGGTTACCCCAATCCAACTGTGTATTACTGCAATGATCAAGGAAACTAGGTAGTATCTTTGGAGTAGCACGATTATGAATTTCGCACCAGTCTGGTTTTGCAATAAATAAAAATCCACAAGAAGGGCAGTGCTAAGGCCTTGAACCATAACTAATCGCAAGACCCAATTCTGGTACTCCCTCCGATCCATATTAATAGGTGCTGAAGTGGATGTATCTAGCCATATTGCTAGATACATCCACTTCAGCACCTATTAATATGGATCGGAGGGAGTATTTAAAAGCATAGACTGCATAGTTCAACAGATGCTGATAAAATACACCCTAGCCAGTGTCCATAAATTATACTGCAGAGGCTTGTTAGGAAGCCAAAAAAACGCAATATAAATGTATCCTACTCCCTCCGTTCCAAAATAGATGACAAAACATACTGCAACTCAAATACAAGCATGTAAGTTCAACGACCCCAACAACACAGGAAACCCGATGCTTCTCAGGTCTTCCTACTGCCAATTCAGCGCTATTCGGCCGGAGTACAAACTCAGAGGGCAAATCAAGAGCTGCTGCTGCAATTCAATCCCCAATCTCTACTATCTCACCCGCCGAAACGCCCACACAGGATATTAACACCAAGATCTATAGAAAGAAGCAATGGGACTAGTAAACATCGTCAAAGGTCAGCAAAATCGCAATCAACGAGTGGATACATCAAGAACAGATTCGAGCCGGATCACCGCCCTGCGAACTGAACAAGGAATGAACGCGACAACGGCCAAGATCTAGATGGAATTGGGGGATTTACAGGAATGCGGCCAAGATTTGAACTAGTAACTGGAATCGAATAGCGGGAAATTTTGTACCTGCGGTGATGTTCGATACGGGTTTGCTTGCGCCTGCACTGGGAAATGGGAATTGAGATTTCTTGGCGAAGGAAGGAAGGAGGTAAAAGTTTTTTCTTTGCCGCGTCCTAGCCTCCTAGGTATAGGTGGCCAACTGGGCCGCACACGCGCGGGCCCTGGAAAAGCACGGCACGTTAGGGCACGGCGACAGTCGTGTCGGGCCGTGCCAGCCCGCGGGCTGCTTTCTCAACTCCGGCACGGCACGGCGGCACGGATGTAGCCCGTCGGGCCAATTTCGGCACGACAGCCCGCCAGGAGCCCGTCACGGCAGTTACGCGGGTGTCGTGGTGGTGTCACGGCAGATGCCATAGGATGGCTAAAGATGTGGAGACGATGGACGCTGGAGGCGCTCGGGGAGAGATCACGCAGCGAGTAGCCACGTGAGGATGAATCTAGCGCTGCAAACAACAAGATTTACCCAGGTTCAGGGCCCTCGTGTGGAGGTAAAACCCCTACTCCTGCCTTTCTCTCTTTGTATTCGTGTCTCACCGAGTAGGCACAGTACAAGTTTTGCTTACAACCGAGTAGCCACCCTTCTCTCTATGCAACTGTAGCCACTAGTTGTGTCGTCCCCCGCGCAGGAGGAGGCAGGGCACCTTATATACTGGTGCCCAGCCGGATACAGCCAAGATGTCGACATAGTGTGCACACTGCACACTTCCAGCTTCCCGCTAACAGATTTGGCTTCCTAGTTTGTCTCCGTGTGGAAAGTCGTTGTGCAAAACCAAGAAGTTGATCTGTTATCACTGACACTGTCACGGGGTAGGCCCCCCCTAACCTGCGACGCCCTGCTGACACCCTGGCGCGGATAAGCACGCGCTCTACAGATGAACAGTGCTCCAGTACGGACCCAGGATACGCAGGATCCTGTGTCAGAACGGCTCCTTTGACTTCTGGCCCGGGTAGGAGACCGCCATTTCTACTCGGACCACTTCCTCTATTCGGAGGAGAATAACTTCCTTGATTCTTCCTCCTGGCCATCAGTGTGTACGGCCGAATAGCAGTCAACCGGGTAGCGAGTACCGGGTAGCCAGCTACTCTGCCAAACGTTTCTTCTGAACTTGCCCTTAGCACTTGCCTTTACCCTACTCGGGGGTAACCCCCCGACATTAGTCCCCGAAGCTGGTAGAGTCCTGCGAACTCGTTCACTGAGCTCTGCCAGCTTAAAACCAATCTTGCCTTTGAACCTTAGGATGCTGAGTAGAACCTCCGAGTAGCCCCCAATTCTGGCTCGAGTCTCTTCTCTTCCGAATAGAACTATTTCCCTTCTCTTTCTCCGAGTAAAATGACTTCACGGAATTCCTGGAGAGAATCTCGGCGTGGCACACCAAATCCACCTTTCCGCACTGCAACTGGGCACGTGTCGCGTTCTCGCACCCCCGACGCCTCGGTGCCTGGGATATGGCAGGCCACGCGCCCATCACTGCGGCCTGGGCCCACCGGCCCGTTAGGTCACATCAAGTGCAGTTATCACCCACGATCTCGAGGTGGGATCAATTGCGGCCGTTACGCGCGCGATATGCGTTGTGTGCGTTTCTAACCGGCCCGCACCCCACGTCGCACGATCTCTGCGCACAACTGATCCCACTAACGTTACTAGTAACGGCTACCCGAGGGGAGGGATAAATACCCCCTCGGTAACTCCTTCTTCCCCTTCCTGCTCCCATTCACTTCTTGTCTCTTCGCCTCTCTGCCGCCACCGAGCACTTCGCCGCCGCGCATCTCACTGCGCCGCCGCTTCCTGCGACGCCGGAAGGCTAGCACTTTCCCACCGAATCTTTCACGAATCCACCGAATCTCCTCTTCTCGATGGCCCGCGACGACGATGCCCGCGCCGGATGGGCTGGATCCGAGGTCACGACAGACGATTGCCAGTGGCTGGTGAACACCCGCCGGGTTCCCGCCGGCGTGCGCTGCAGGCCTCGAACGGCGAGCTCGTCCCCACTCCGGAGGCGGATGAGTTCGTCGTGTTCCTCGCTCACTTCAAGCGAGGATTCGGGCTTCCCGTCTCGGATTTCTTCCGTTCCTTCCTCAACCACTTCGGGCTCCAGCCGCACCACCTGCCGCCGAACGCCATGGTGATGCTCGCATACCACGCCGTGGTGTGCGAGGCGTTCTTGGGTGTGCGCCCCACGGTGCACACCTGGGCGCGCTACTTCTTCTTCCGGAAGCAGAGCGTGCCCAAGCCGGGTAGCACGGAGAGCACCCGCAGCATGACCAAGACTGGCAGCGCTATGATGCTGCAACGCGGCGGGACCAACCACCCGCGCATCAAGGGCCTCGACTCTGTGCGCAAGTGGCAGCGCTCGTTCTTCTACGTGAAGAATGTTGCTGATGAAGAGGGAGCGCCAATTGTGGATCGGATCAATCTCCCCAAGTGGACGAACACGGCGCCTACCCAGCAGAATTGGGGATACAAGCCACAACTGCAAGGCGACATCCTCCAGATCAACAAGCGCCTCATCGAGTTGAAGGATCTGGGGCTGAAGAGCGACGATCCGATCGCGTGCTGGATCTCCAGGCGAGTGCTCCCGCTGCAGCGCCGTGCGCACCTCATGTGCTACATGGGGGGCAACAGAGACTGCACACGGACGACCACGTTCGAGTTGAGCAACGCGGATGTGGCCGTCTGGGCGCGCTCGATCATGAGCACTGGCCTCACCGACAACTGGCAATACGGCTTCGTGCCGTATAGCCGCGAGAAGCCCATCGGACAGGTTGGTACTTTATGCTTTATCTTTGCATCATGATGCCGAGTAGATGGCTTTCTAGCTTAGGATGCTTAGTATTTGCATGTTGTACCGAGTAGAACACCTATTAGTGTCTCCTAGGCTTTATGTGCTTTGAGATTGCACGCCATGTCGAGTAGAGAACACTTGCTAGTATCCGCTTAGGCCCTACGTGCTCTGTGTTTGCACGCCATACCGAGTAGGGCACTTTCTAGTATCTGTTAGGCTTTATGTGCTTTGTGTTTGCACGCCATACCGAGTACTGGATCTTAGCCCAACACGCTTTTCATTTGTATCTTGTACCAAGTAATATTCCCTTGCGCTGCTCAACTGATTTGTACTGCCTGCTTGTATTTTCAGCACCTTGACCGCCAGCTCGCTGAAAACCAGGAGCGCCTTGAGGCCAACTGGGACCCAGACCGGACGGAGGATGACGAGACCGCCTATGACACCCAGGACACCCTCTGTGTCCCTCATGCCGAACAGCATGGTAAGCACCACGTCGATGCTTCCATTCGGGATTGGTCTGAGGACGATGAAGAAGGTGACTGAGCTCGCCTCTGCAACTACGCGTACTGCTATTTCTCCTTCCTTTCCGCTTCTCACTTGCTTCCTCTCTTCTACTCTGTAGACGACGCCGACGCGGACGAGGAAGACGAGGACGTCTTCGACGTCGATCCGCTTGCGGTGGCCGCTCCCACCACTCGGAAGATGGCGGGTAGCGGTGCTCAAGAGCCCGCCGCCAAGAAGCCGAAAGCCGAGAAGAAGAAGAAGCAGGTTTCAGGCCGAAGGCTACCCCCTTCCCGCAAAGGGTAAGCAGTTCCCCTCTGGTTTACATCTTGTCAATGCTTCCTGGTGTTCTTCTTTCCTTCCCCTTTTCTGAACTTCTTTTTCTCTTCAGCGCTCCCTTGGACGCTGATGCTGCTGCCGCTCCCGCCAAATCCAAGAAGAAATCACCCGTCGACCCCGAGTCGCTCATCGATCTTGATGAGGGCGAGGAGGAGCCATCCGCACGGGATAGGACGCGTGAGCCCTCTCCCGCGAAGGAAGAAGAAGAAGGCACCAATGCCCAGGACACGGGCGCTGGTGTTCAAGACATGGACACGGAGCAGCAGGCCCGCGCAGAACCAGATGCGCAGGATGCTGCTCAAGATGAGACCCCCTCTTCTCCTCCAGCTGCCACAGCTGGGGAGAACGATGAACAAGATTCCGAGTACCAAGACCGTGCCGCCCTTGAGCGGCAGGAAAAGAAACAGGAGCAGCCGGAAGCTGAGGCTGCCGTCCAAGATGACCCCGCGGCCTCGCCGCGGGTAGAAGTAATAGGAGATGCACAACCAGATCCCGCTTCCGAGCAGCGGGTTAAGACGACCGCGGTGGAACCGAACCCGCAGAGCCAAGCGCAGCCAGACGCTGCACCGGGTAGCCATCCTCCAGTGCCGCCTACCCCGCAGGCTGCTCCACCCACTGCACCAAGCTCTCCGCCGCCCGCGAAGAAGACCAAGACTGCACCGAGCCCTCCAGCCAAGCAAGTCACCAAGAAATCAGTTGCTGCCAGTAAGCAGGCCATCCAGCCTGATGCTCTAGTCCGCAAGAACCCACCGCGCAACGCTGCGCTGGACTCTGCCAAGATGCCGCCACCAAAACCACCTGTGAAGCCTGCCGCGACGACTGGGCAGCTCACCATCGGCGCTACTGGCAGCTCAGCAGGCGCAGCTGCGGGATCAAGCGCTCGGGAACCGCCTAGCTACCTGCCCTACATGGTGCATATGAGCAAGCAGCATAACATCAGTCTGAGCAAGACCGAGCAGCGGCTTGCTATTACGAAGGGCAAGCAGGCCACGGCGGTGGACTCCAACTTGCCAGCAAAGCACAATCCCCTCTCGATCTACTCGCGGGAGGTCCAAGAGACTGAGGTGGTGTCCCAGGGGCTTGAGCAGATGATCGACCGGGTAGGCTTCATTGAAGCGGAGTGGAATAGCGAGGTCCTTGGCAACAAGACCTGGAACAGCCTGGCCTTGGGCCCGCTGGATCACTGGCGCATTGATTGGAACAAGGCGGACATGGGCTACAATCCCATGACCATTTCGTCCACCACCAGCACGCTGGCCGCAAAGATGTATGTCCACCGCAAGGCCGCTGAAGATCTCGAACAGACCTATGTTGTAAGTTTTGTTTGCTTTTTTTTTGAGTTGCGGTTTCTTGTTCCGAGTTGCAATTTTCCTTCTTCTTCTATTCTTCTCTTTCTCCTTATCCATCATCCAGTCCCCGAGATTCGGGCCGAGTAGACGGGTACTCAACCGAGTTGCCGTCTTCTCGGGCCAAATCTTCAAAACAATGTCTAACTCCTTTTCTTTCTCCTTCTCAGAATAGCCTCTTGAAGAGGACAACCCTTTACCGGCGGCTGCTCTGGAACCACTCCATCGCCAAGAGGCGCCTTGAGGCCCTGGAAGCGGAGTGCAAGACCGATGCTGAAACGGAGAAAGCAGCCCTGGATCGTGCCCTCCAAATTTCAGCACTCGAGAGTAAGCTTCTAGCTATTCGGTTAATGCGTTTTTTGTTTACGCCCGTATGTTCTCTTTGCTCTAACTCCTTCTACTCTGTAGGCAAACTTGAGACGCTGACAGAGGAACACAAACATTGCCATGTCTTCGTTGAGTCTGCTGAAAGCAAGATTAAGGAGCTTGAAGGTGGGTTGCCGTCTTCTTGGTTATTTTACTCCTTTCTCTTGGCTACCCTGCTTACTGTGCCGCTTCTGTCCGCAGAAGAGTACAAGAAGTTCCGTGAGGAGCATCTTGACTGTCTGAAGCCCGCCGAGTTGAAGCAGCAGATTGAGAGCCTAGAGGTGGAGTTTAGGAAAAGACACCTCACCAAGATGGAACCGCTGCAAGTCCAGTTAAGGACTGCCCTCCAGGACGCCATAGACCTAACCGCCGAGAAGGACAAGATGGAGGCAGCCTTCAAGGCCAAGCAGCGGGCCCTCGAGTTGGAGAACGAGATGCTGAAGAAAAGCAATGTGGACCTCATGAGCCAGCTGGCCGAGTTCCGCAAGGTTGAAGAGAAGCACATTGCGGATGAGGAGGGCTGGAGAAAGAAGCTGGAATCGCTACTCTGTGAGATCAACAGTAAGTTCTCGCTTCTCGGCATCTGCTTGTTTCTGTCTTCTTCTGTTTGGCTTGATTTGTATCTCTTTTCTGCCTCTGTTTCTAATCTTTTTCTGATAGCAATTGTAGAAACCTTCCCTGACCTCTACTCGACTTGCACGCCTGCCTTGGCCAAGGCGCAAAAGATTCGAACAGAGAAGGGTCTGCCCACGGACACCAAGTCTTCAATTGAAGATAACCTTTCGAGCATGCAGACACAGCTTCAGCAACTTCGGGGCTTAGGCACTGACTTGGTGCGCACCGCCTTCAATCTGCACTCTCTGTTCTGGCCACAAGATGCTGCGCCAGCAACCATCCGCGCGCTCGCCGAGAAACTTAACGGTGCCAAGGCCGAGTTGAAGAAGTGGCGGGCATCCGGAGCTCGGGCAGGCGCCGACATGCTTCTCCTCTTCATCTGCAGCTGGTATGAGAATCTAAATCTCAATACCATCCTCGAGATGCGCCGGGACTCGAAGTGGGAGAAAGATCCCGAGTGCGTGACTCGCCGCCATGCAGTCGCGTACGAGATCGCCTCCTACGCCGATACCGCGCGCTTCATCGAGGGCCTCACTGAGCCTGACACGGAGGCGGAAAGCGAGGGTGATGAAGATGACGACGAGGAAACCGAGTCGGAAGACTTGGGCTGCTTTGAAGAGACGAGCGCCGAGAAGGGGAAGGGCAAGGCCGTCGCGGGTAGCGACGAGGAGATCGAGAGCCAAGACACCACCCAGAGTGCAGCTCCCGAGATGGCACTAGTAGAGAAGTGTCTTTCTATGGAACAGATTCTGTGGCGCATGGCTTCTTGGTGCGCCACAGAAATATATTTTTGTGGCGCATGGGTGGGCATGCGCCACAGAAAAGAGGCATTCTGTGGCGCACGGGACCGTGGTGCGCCACAGAAAAGGGGAATTCTGTGGCGCACTAGATAGGGGTGCGCCACAGAAATAAGCTGGGGGCCCCACCAATGATTGCCACACTCCTATTCTGTGGCGCATGGTGGTTAGTGCGCCACAGAAATATGACATTTCTGTGGCGCACCACTGCCACGTGCGCCACAGAATTCCCATCCAAAAAAATTCTGTCCACACGCACCAACTCCACCCCCCCCCCCGGGAACGCCTTTTCTAGTTTTTGACGGAAGAGTTGGCGGTCTAAAAAGCATCAAAAAAATATATCCCTTATAGATGCACGGAGAGTTTAAGGTCTACTTTTTTATCAAATTTTGAAATATGAATTTCGACTTTCCTAGCAAAAGTTCGTTAAAAAAAGTAAAATGGGCATAACTTTTGCATACGATGTCGAAAAAAAATGATCAAGATATAAAAAAAAACTAGAGAGAAAAAGGAACCCAACCTCACTCGCCTTCGGCCTGTGAGCTTTTTTTAGAATCGCCAAATTCCAAAAGGAACAAAAGTTATGGCAGTTTTAAGATTTTGACTAGAAAATAAAAAAAAGAAAAAAAATTCTGTGGCGCACCCCTTCATTTGGTGCGCCACAGAATTGTGGAGGCAGGATTTCGAATCCTGCCTCCTCCCCTCCTCTTCTACCCTCCTTCCCTCCTCTTCTTCCCTTCTCCCATCCACTTCTCCTCCACTTCTCATCTTCTACCTCTCCACTTCTCTCCTCTCCTCCACCTACTACTCCACCTCTCTCCTCCTCCACCACCACCACCACCACCACCACCTCTCCTCCTCCACCACCACCACCCCTCCTCCTCCACCACCACCACCTCCGGCGAGCTCCTCCTCCTCCTCCTCCTCCTCCTCCTCCACCACCCCTCCGGTGAGCTCCTCCTCCTCCTCCTCCTCCACCACCACCACCCCTCCGGTGAGCTTCTCCTCCTCCACCACCACCTCTCCTCCTCCTCCTTCTCCTCCTCCTCCTCCACCACCACCACCACCACCACCACCTCCGGCGAGCTTCTCCTTCTCCTCCCCACAAACTCCGGTGACCCCCATCCTCCACACACCAACTCCGGCGAGCATCCGACGAAATCCGGCGAAATTTCGAAATTTCGAAAAATTCCCGCGGCTAGATCTGGCCGCTTTTTTTTTTTGAAATTCAAAAAAAAAATCTGTGGCGCACCCCCCCTTGGTGCGCCATAGAATTGCAAATTTCTGTGGCGCACGGCTGAGGTGCGCCACAGAATTGACATTTCTGTGGCGCACGGCCACGGTGCGCCACAGAAATATATTCTATGGCGTGAATTCTGTGGCGCACCCCTCTGGCTCCTAGGTGCGCCACAGAATAGCAATTTGGTGCGCCATTGATAGGCCTTTTTCTACTAGTGTGGGCTCATCTTCCAGCACGGCACTTGGCGATGCGGTGCTACCCCGCACTCAATCCGACCCCATCTCGGTGGCCACTGCCACCTCCGATCAAGCTGCTGCCAACCCTGAAGCGGATGCCGCCAACACCAACTTGGAGAATACCGCTACCTCGAGCTAGTTACCTCCTGAAATACTCATGCTTTAAAGCTTTTATCAGATCCCCGGGATGCCGGGTGCAAATGTATCAAACAATTACTCTTCCCGTTGCTACTCAGTTTTTATTCCACTTGATGTTTTATACTTAGTAATTTGAGCAGCTTTGGCTCGATGCCGGGTTGCGCTATCATGCGAGTCCCCGAGTTGCATTTCTCATTCACCCCTCCTTTTTATCTCAGCTCTTACCTGCAACTTGTTGCTTTTTTGGTATTTGAGTCACAAGAGTTCAAAATTGGAGTTTCAAATACTTAGCCACTTGGAAACAGTCATAGTAACGCTACCCACCACATAGCCGAAAAAGTTAACAAAAAACAGTAAAAAACACTCTATTCGGTTGCCACACGCGTCCTTCCCTTTGCAATTTTTTCATGTGTTCATTGGCTCGTTGGCTTGTTTTCTGGCTTGCCATGAAGCCGGGTTGCGGACAGCAGCAGAGTCGCAGAGTGTCCGGTGAGTTTAAACACACTACTTCGTATGCTTTTGAAATTCTGAGTGGTTCAACCGAATAGACAGAGATACGGCAGAATAGAAACACTTAGAACAATTTTGGACGAGGGCAGTCCCCGAGTTCAATTTCAGATTGCAAAGTAGGAGTTTAACTCGGATAAGAAAGTACATACACACTTTTGCTCATGAATGAAAGCGACGGAGTAGAGCTACATTCCAGGGGCGCTTGGATTCCTCCCCAGCTTTATCCGGCCTGTTCTTATGTGACGGTTGCGCATCTACAAGGTAGTACGCGTCATTGTGTAGAGCCTTGCTCACAATGAAGGGCCCTTCCCATGGAGGGGATAGCTTGTGCATCCCGGCTGTGCGCTGCACAAGCCTAAGGACCATGTCTCCTTCTCGGAAAACCCTTGGGTTCACTTTTCGGCTATGATAACGCCTCAGGTTTTGCTGGTAAACAGCTGAACGTGACAGAGTAAGCTCTCTTGCTTCTTCTAGCAGGTCAACGTCATCTTCTCGAGCTTCTCTCGCCTCCGCCTCAGTGTAGAGGGTTACTCGGGGGGAGTCATGCTCTAGGTCGATTGGCAACACGGCCTCAGCCCCGTAAACCAAGAAGAATGGTGTGTAGCCGGTTGACCGGTTAGGGGTAGTCCTTAGACTCCACAACACCGCTGGCAACTCGTCTAACCAGCACCCTGGTGTTTTCAGCAGCGGCTCAATCAGCCTTGGCTTTATGCCTGCAAGCACCATGCCATTTTCTCTTTCCACCTGCCCATTGGATGCGGGATGCGCGACAGACGCGACATCTAGCCGGATGTGCTTATCTCTGCAGAATCTCACCATGGCTCCCTCAGCAAAATTTGTGCCGTTATCCGTGATGAAGCTGTGCGGGTAGCCGTATCTTAGGATCACATCCTTCAGGAAACTCACAGCAGTAGCTCCATCACACTTCCGAATAGGCTTCACTTCAATCCACTTGGTGAATTTATCAACCATGACCAAGATGTGTGTCATGTTGCCTCTAGCCGGTTTGAAGGGACCAACCATATCCAGACACCAAACAGCAAATGGCCAAGTGATGGGAATTGTTTTCAACTCGGAAGCAGGCATGTGGATCTTACTTGCGAATCTCTGGCAGCCGTTGCACTTTCTCACGATATCTTCAGCTTGCTTCAAAGCAGTGAGCCAGAAGAAGCCATGCCGAAAAGCCTTCTTGACTAGCGCCCGAGAATAGGTGTGATGCCTGCATTCCCCTTGGTGTATTTCCACCAGAACTTCTTCTCCTTCTTCCGGTTCCACACAGCGTTGCAGCACGCCAGTGGGACTTCTTTTATGTAGCACTTCTCTGAAGATGGTGTAGCCCTTGGATCTTCTCTGAATCTGCCTTGCGGTGACCTCATCATCCGGGAGGGTGCCGTCCTTAAGAAAGGATAATATGGGCATAGCCCAACTTGGCGTCTCCCGTGTGGGAAACACTGGTTCGTCCACTTCCATCGGAACAGCCACCGCTGCGTCTCTTTCTGAGTTGGGATTGACTCTCTGCAGCCCTGAACGGTTTGCAAGGACTTCTTCAAGGAATGTGATAGTCCCCGAGCTGAGAGGGGCAGTCCCCGAGTAAGGAGGAGCAGTCCCCGAGTAGGGAGGGGCAGTCCCCGGGTTGCAGGCGCCAGTCCCCGGGATGGAGACTGCAGTCCCCGGGTCCTATTTTGCACCTTCCCAGTCAATCTCCATTGGAACTGCTTCTTCATTAGGCAGAGAAGGAACGAAGATGGACTCCGAGTTGGGGGATGGCTTGATGGATGGCTTTCTCAAATGCTCCAAGGCAATCCCAGCCGGGATGTACTGCCGAGAAGACCCCAACTTGGACAGCTCATCAGCTGCTTCATTCTCTGCTTGGTGGATGTGTTGAAACTCGCAACCTTCAAAGAATCATGTCATGGTTTGGACCAGGAAGCGGTATGACGCCATGTTGGCATCCAGAGCATCCCAAGTGCCAGAAACTTGCTGCACAACTAGATCCTAGTGGCCATAGCATATGATGCGCTGCACCCCAACTTCCTTTGCTACTTTCAAGCCATGTACCACAGCCTCGTACTCTGCAACATTGTTGGATGCCTTGAAGTGGATTTGCAGCACGTATTTGAGTTGATCTCGCTTGGGTGACGTAAGCACCACGCCAGCACCAAGGCCCTCCTTCATCTTGGAGCCATCAAAGTGCATCTTCCAGTAGTTGGATACCGGAGTAGGAGGCTCATACTGCACCTCAGCCCAATCCACAAGAAATTCTGCCAGAATCTGAGACTTGATGGCTTCTCTTCTTGCATACGCGGGAGCGTAGGCGGCCAGCTCGATTGCCCACTTGGCTACTCTGCCACTTGCTTCCTTGTTGCCCATGATATCCGAGATGTGAGATGAACTCACCACAGTGATGGGATGCTCTTGGAAATAGTGCTTTAACTTCTTGGCGCCTAGGTACACGCCGTAAGTCATCTTCTGGTAGTGCGGGTAGTTCTGTTTGGAGCTGGACAGCACCTCACTGAGATAGTACACTGGCCGCTGCACACTTTTGCCTTCCTCTTCTCGCTCCACCACAATCACCACGCTGACTACCCGGTTGGTAGCGGCAATATATAGCAGCATTGGCTCCTTGGGTAGCGGGCTAGCCAAGATGGGAGCGCTACCCAACATTGCCTTCAGCTCTTTGAATGCCACATTAGCTTGCGGTGTCCAGACAAACTTATCGCTTTTCTTCATCAACTGATACAGAGGCAGGGCTTTCTCGCCCATTCTGCCCAAGAAACGGCTCAAAGATGCCAAGCAACCAGTGAATTTTTGCACATCCTTCAGGGATCTCGGCAAAGACATGCTTTCAATAGCTTTTATCTTTGAAGGATTGGCCTCAATGCCCCGACTAGATACCAAGAAGCTGAGTAGCTTGCCAGCCGGGACGCCAAAGGTGCATTTACTCGGGTTCAGCTTCATCTTATACTTGCGCAAGTTAGCGAAAGTTTCCTCAAGGTCACTAAGCAGAGTATGTGTTTTATTCGTTTTGATGACAATGTCATCTACGTACACCTGCACATTTTTGCCGAGTTGATCATGCAAGCATTTCTGCATGCATCTCTGATAAGTAGCACCCGCATTCCGCAACCCGAAACACATGACACGATAGCAATAAGCCCCGTACGGGGTAATGAAAGCAGTCTTTATTTGATCAGCAGGGTTGAGAGCTATCTGATGAAAGCCCGAGTAGGCATCTATGAAAGACAACAGTTCACAACCAGAAGTGGAATCGATCACCTGATCGATGCGAGGTAGCGGAAAAGGATCCTTGGGGCAGGCCTTGTTCAAGTCGGTGTAGTCGACGCACATGCGCCATGCGGTAGTGGCCTTGGGGTCCTCCTTCTTCTTCTCGACCATGACCGAGTTGGCTAGCCAATCCGGATGCAACACCTCCATGATGAAATTGCTTATCAGAAGCTTGGTGATCTGATCACCGATGGCCTTCCTTCTCTCATCTCCGAAGCGGCGCATAGCCTGCTTCACTGGTTTGGCGTCAGGACGCACATGTAGCGAGTGCTCAACCAACTCCCTCGGGACACCTGGCAGATCCTCATTGGACCAGGCAAACACGTCCCGATTCTCACGGAGGAAGTGGATGAGCTCGCTTTCCTATTTCTCCCCCAACCCGGAGCCAATGATGGCAACACGGTCGGGGAACACAGGGTCGACCTGGATCTTCTTCGTCTCTAGAGATGCCTGGAACGCCGTCCCGTGCTGGGAACTCGGCATGCCAGGCGCACCAGCTTGCGCGGATTGCGCCATAGCCACCACCTCGTACAACTTCTTCTTCTCGACAACAATCACCATAGACTCCGCCAACTGAGAACCAGCAGAGGCACACTCCATAGACTTCTTGTAATCACCAGAGATGGTGATCACGCCATTGGGACCAGGGATCTTCATCTTCAGATATGCAGTGTGAGTATAGGCCATGAATTTGCTCAGAGCCGGCCTGCCGAGTAGGGCGTGGTAGGGGCTATGGTGATCAACCACTTCGAACTGCAGGCTCTCTGTGCGGCAGTTCTCCCTGGTGCCGAATAGCACGTCTATCCATACTCGGCCAATTGGATTGCAAGAGACTCCCGGCACAATGCCGTGGAAAGTGGTATTGCTGGGTAGCAGCATGTTCTCGGCCATACCGAGCTTCTCAAGCGTGTCTCTGTACACAATGTTGATGCTGCTGCCGTTGTCAATCAGTACCTTGCTGAACCTCACGTTCTTCTCAGGACCCAAGAAGGTGGGATCCAGCACCAAGGCGTAGCTACCCGGGTTGGGCATCACCTTAGGATGATCTGCTCTGGACCACGTGATCTCTTGGTTGCACCAGTGCATGTAGTGAGGAACATCAGGGATCACAGCATTGACCTCCATGGCACGCCTGTGCTGAGACTTCTTGTCGAAAGGCTCAGAGGTGAAGATCATGTAGCTCTTGTGATGCTCCTGGTACCGGTTGCGGTCTCCGCCACCATTGTTGACGTTGTTGTTGTTACCTTGGTTGTTGTTGTTGTTGTTGTTGTTGTTGTTGTTGCCTCTGTTATTATTGCGGGTGTAGTAGTTGTTGTTATTGTTGTTGTTGCGGTAGCCATCGTTGTTGAAGTAGCGGTTGGCTCCTAAAGCCACCTGGTTCACATTCTCTCTTCTCGGGAAAGATGGAGGCCGAGCAGCGGGTGCGCGAGCAGGCTGCACAGCGGCATTCGCAGCTGGCAGAGGAGGAGGAGGCAGGCCCTCATTCTTGATTTCTTCCCACCAACTGCACTGCCGAGTAGTGTGGTTGGCGGGTCTTGCGGGATGCCGAGTATGGAAACTGCATGGGCCATCCTTCATGTCCTTGAAGACAAAGTTTGGTGCCGGACCCGAGTTGCCGCTACCCTGCTGGGAAGCGCTATATGGCTTCTTGTTGCCTTGGCCCTGATTCTGGTTCTGCCCATACTGGGCTCCAGCAGTTTTTGGCCTCTGGCTACTCCCAGCTCCAGTAGCCACAACATTCACCTCCTCGGGATCGTACCGAGTATCAATCCGGTCACCTCTGCGCTTGTTGCGAACTCGTTGCGCTTGTTGCTGTTGTTGTTGTAGTTCCTTCTCGGCTCGGCAGCATCAAGAAGAGGCTGAGTTGGATCGCCGAGTGCGCACTGATCCGCAATCTGGATGGTCTCAGCGAGAGTACTCGGCATCTCTCTCTGCAGCCTTTGCCACAACATGCTGCCATGCCTGCAGCCCTGCGCAAACCAAGTGATGGCCTGGGCCTCGTTTACACCTTCACATGTGTTCCTCAGAGTACTCCACCGAGTAAGATACTCTCGGTCCGTCTCCTCTTCCCGCTGCCTGCAAGCGGATAGCTGCTGCGGCCTATTCGGCCTCCGGTAGGTGCTGGTGAAGTTGCTGACGAATGCCTCCGCGAAGTCAAGCCAGCAGTTGATGCTGTGCTTGGGCAGGTTGTTGAGCCAAGTTCTTGCTGGTCCCTCGAGCATCTGCGGGATGTATCGCATGGCCCATCTCCGGTTGCCGCCTGCAATGTGCACGGCTGTGACATAGTCATGGAGCCAATCTTCCGGCTTGGTGCTGTCGTCATAGCACTTGGTCCCCCTAGCGAGCTGGAACTGCTTCACGGATGGCTCCGTCATGATGCGGGGGCCAAAGCATTCTGGGCCAGGCGGCCCCTTGCTCTCGAGTTGCGCGGACAGGCTGATCCGGTCCAGCTTCTGCCTGGCGTCACTGGGCTCCAGCACGCGCTCACCCACGCGATCCAGGATATCATAGCCAGCCAACCCCATAGCCGAGTAGCCATCATCATATCTGTCCACCTGCACGACTGCAGGCTGCTCCACCGGGTTGGCGGCTGGTGCGACTGCACGCGGCTGCTGCCTCTGCCGAGTAGGCTGAGCAACCTGATGCCGAGAAGGACCTGGGCGATCTCCATCTCGCGCCTGGCTTTGAGCTTTATGGGCTTGATAGCCTGCTCCTGCAGCGTTGTTTTTTTGACCGGACTGTCGCGGCACAACGTGCTGTTTCGCGGCGACAGCCAGGTCGTACACCTGCATCTGCCTGTCTCTGCCGGAATGCCCACTTCGGCCCCTCTCACGGCTGGGATGCGGTGATGAGGCCTGATCGTTAGATCTTGCCGCATGCGAATGCACCACCTGAGAAGCTCCAACACCCGGGTTGGCTTTCCGGAACTCCTTGTTCTGCCTAGCAACCTCTAGCACTAGCTCATTGAGCCTCTCCCTAGGTTGCGGCGCGTAGTGCCTGTCTTGGAAGGCCTCCTCACTACGGGCGTAAAGCCGTGAGCTCGGTTGTACTCGTTCTGGTCCAGGTTCAGCTCGAGCCTAACCTTATCCAGCTCCGCCTGCTCGGCGAGCAGCTCCTGGCGCTGCCGGTCGAGCTGCGCCCGCATGGTCATGAGCTCGAGCTCGGTGGGAGGCGGCATGCCCACCCCCACGACGGATGCCGGTATCGTCGATGTCGTGGAAGGAGAGATGTAGACCGGGATGTTGTGAGGCGCGTCGTAGGGCTTGTGCGTTCTCCCGCCAGCACTCCCGCCATCAAGATCCTCGATGACCCCCGCGGCGGCAGCCACGCCCTTCCCGGCATCAGCAGCAGGACCGGTCATCATCACCTCCGCGCGGTCCGCAGAACAGCCTGTTGGCTTTCCGCGGGCAGCGATAACAGCAGGGGGATCTTCCGCGACATGCACCTGCTCGGGGTACTCGCGGTCGATGACGGTGGCGACGTAGACGAGGTGCGAGCCGAAGGAGAGCACCGAGCCGCCCTCCGGCATGGCCCTGCCGCCGAAATCGCCGGCGTTGTCGGTGACGAAGTCGAAGGAGCCGAATCTGTGGACGAGGCCACAGACCACGCGCTCTCCAGTAGCAGAAATGGATCCCGTCCGAACGGAAACTCCAGCCAGCGCCGCTGGCTGCCCCACGGTGGGCGCCAACTATCGTGGTGGTGTCACGGCAGATGCCATAGGATGGCTAAAGATGTGGGGACGATGGACGCTGGAGGCGCTCGGGGAGGGATCACGCAGAGAGTAGCCGCGTGAGGATGAATCTAGCACTGCAAACAACAAGATCTACCCAGGTTCGGGGCCCTCGTGTGGAGGTAAAACCCCTACTCCTGCCTTTCTCTCTTTGTATTCGTGTCTCACCGAGTAGCCACAGTACAAGTTTTGCTTACAACCGAGTAGCCACCCTTCTCTCTATGCAACTGTAGCCACTAGTTGTGTCGTCCCCCACGCAGGAGGAGGCAGGGCACCTTATATACTGGTGCCCAGCCGGATACAGCCAAGATGTTGACATAGTGTGCACACTGCACACTTCCAGCTTCCCGCTGACAGCTTTAGCTTCCTAGTTTGTCTCCGTGTGGAAAGTCGTTGTGCAAAACCAAGAAGCTTATCTGTTATCACTGACACTGTCACGGGGTAGGCCCCCCTAACCTGCGACGCCCTGCTGACACCCTGGCGCAGATAAGCACGCGCTCTGCAGATGAACAGTGCTCCAGTACGGACCCAGGATACGCGGGATCCTGTGTCAGAACGGCTCCTTTGACTTCTGGCCCGGGTAGGAGACCGCCATTTCTACTCGGACCACTTCCTCTATTCGGAGGAGAATAACTTCCTTGATTCTTCCTCCTGGCCATCAGTGTGTACGGCCGAATAGCAGTCAACCGGGTAGCGAGTACCGGGTAGCCAACTACTCTGCCAAACGTTTCTTCTGAACTTACCCTTAGCACTTGTCTTTACCTACTCGGGGGTAACCCCCTGACAGCGGGGGAGGCGGGAAATTCGAAATTTGGCTAATTAGGGGGTAATTAGCCCATTTTAAGTGTAATTTGGCCCAGTTTTGAGCTGTTTAGGCTTAATTGATCGTTTGAGGGTCATTTTAGTCCGAAAAAATGTATTTTTTGCTATAAAAGGGGCTGTCCACCCTCTCATTTTTCACACACAACTACACGATTAAGCCGTGCCATGCCGGGCCAGCCCGGCTTGTGCCGTGCCGTGCCGGGCCAGCCCACGTGCCCCAAACTGAAGTTCGGCCCGGGCACTAGCGGACCCGTGCCGTGACGAGGCCCGTTTGACCTGGGCCGTGCCGTGCCGTGCTAGTGCCGGGCTTTTTTACCGTGCCTCGGGCCGGCTAAAAAATCCCGGCCCAGATGGCCCCCTATAGTCCTAGGCCATGTAGTACGAAATAAGAGCCATTTTACCCGATCAACTGGGCCTGACAATATGGCCAGGGGTTAATGCCACCTACACAGTGGCGAGCGGATTTTGGGTAGTACGTTTGGATGGCAGCCCTGCCAAAATATGGGCGTTGACTACTAGACTGGGCATACATTTGGATTTGCCGGATGGTGGCCAAGGGCTACCGTACCAGAATATTGCCGTTGACCGGTATCATACTCCAGCGTTTTGATTGAGGCTCAAATGAACAATTAGAGCCTGTTCGGCCCCCACGGCGATTTTCGGCGCTAAATAGCGCCTCCTGTGGGCGTCCGGCGCTATTTTTCGCCTAATGCGAAGCACGGTTCCTAGCCGTTTCCCCACCCAAGCGGCGAAATTTGACAAAATCGAAACAAAAACGACGAAAATGTTGGCAAACTACGACGATTTCAATGAAGTTGGTCGAATATTACATATTTAGACGAAATTTAAAAAAAGAAGGCATCTACATGCCGAGGGCCTTGTGCATGTTGGTGTAGTCGCCGCCCTCGTCGTCATCGGAGTCGCTCGGCGACTCCGCCTTCGGGGCGGCACTGCTGCTGTCCTGCCCTGGGTCGCCGAGGTACATCAGGGAGGAGGGCAGACGTCGTCGTCGTCACTGTCAGGGAGAAGGATGACATCGCCCGCCGACTGCGGAGGAGCTCGCCCTTCTCTAATGACGGGGGTCTGACTCCTGGTCCACCGGCGCGGCGACGCTTCCTCTGGCTCCGCCTTGACGACGGCAAGAGGAACGAGAGTTGGGGTGGGAGTAGGCTTGGCCTTGGTGCGGCGGTTCCTTCCCCGCCTCATCTGCCGCTGGATGTGGTCGAGGACCCGGGCGAGAGTGCGTCCGGACTTGCTGAAAGAACATAGGTTCTAAATCCTATTTTGAGTGTTTGATTACAACATATAGATGGACTAATGTGTTTTGCTAAGTGTACTCAGAAAATGTCGACCCGTAAATATCATACAAGCTGCAGCAATAAGGGAGAAAAGGTTACGGAAAAAGATAAGGAAGAGAAGAAAAGAAACGGCAAAGAAAAGGGAAAAGGAGACAAAGAAAAAGGGGTGGCCGAGCTCCAGGCCGGGCTGGCGCAGCCCCAGGCCGGACGCCAGGCCGGGGCGCTCGGGTGGGGGTCCGGCCTCGCCCCTCAGCCCCCGCCGGCCCCAGGCCGGGTGCCAGGCCGGGGTGCTCGGATGGGGGTCCGGCCTCGCCCCCCGCCCCAGGCCGGCCCTAGGCCGGGCTGGCTGGGCGCTGGCCAGCCCCACGCCGGCCTCCACTGCTGCCCACGCCGGCCCCAGGCCGGCCCCCAGGCCGGGGGGGGGGGCGCAGGAAAGGGAAAATACCCCCCCAACGGCCGTATTTCCGACACGGGTATAAATAGGAGGTCACCACCTACCTCCTTGCTTTGTCAATCTCACCCACACTTTCTCTCACCACCATTGATTGACCAAGCTCAAGCTCAAGAACAAGATCTCCACAAATCCCCAACCAAAGCTCGTGATACTTTGGGATTTGAAGGAGACACCCCCGATCTACAACTCTACCGAGTCGATTAGAAATCCACCCACTCATCCCTTAGGGATCTTGTCATTCTTAGTTCATTGGAGCTAGGAATCTTGTTGCTCTTAGTTCATCGGAGCTCGGAGCCTTGTTGATATCTCCGGTGATTTTGTGCCCGTGGATCTTGCTTCTCGGAGTCTTGGAGGCTCTTGGGATTTGGTGAGGACCCTCCAATCTTGTGGAGTGTGCCTCATCCTTGTAAAGGTTCTAGTTGTCAACCTCAACGGCAACATAGTGATTCGAGCCTATCCACATCGGTGGAAGGACTCGAAGGAGATACGGTGTGGCATTTGAGGCCTACTCGGTGTTCCACTTTGGTGGCACCGCACCGCTCCAACGGAGATTAGCTTCCATTGGGAAGTGAACTTTGGGATACATCTCCGCGTCACTATGTTCGGTTATTCCTCAACTTACCTTTACTAGTTACTACTAGCTTAGTCATATACTTACCTTGTGCTAGTTGTACTTGCTCAACATATAGGATTGTTCACCTAGTTGCATAATCTAGATAATCTATATTTGAGCATTACCTTCTTAACTTGAAAAAGAAGTTAAAATTTGTAGTTTACCTATTCACCCCCCTCTAGTTAACCTCTCGATCCTTCAATTGGTATCAGAGCCTCGTCTCTTTATAAAAGGCTTTACCGCCTAAAGAGGAGGTAAGGATGGCCGATGAACCCGTCACTATGGATGGGATTCAAAAGCTAATCCAAGCTATGATTGAAAATTCGGAGAAGAAGATGGAGGGACTAATAAAAGAATTGACATCTCCATCTAAACAATCTAGTGAAAAGATTATCTTAGATGAACATGGAAACCCCTTGCCAACTAAAGAAGGAACCGAAACATCCTCACCTTTTAACAATGGTAGTGGTGGCAATTCTTTTGGCTATGCATATAACAATGCTCCTAATGTTCAACATCCACATGTTACTCATCTTGGTCCACCTCCTTTGGTGGATCGGCATCGTTTTACTAATTGGAAAGCTTCCATGAAGTCTTACATGTGCAGCTCTTCAATGCAAATATGGAGAATTGTTGAAAAAGGATATGAGCCAAAGGATCCCGCAAATCTAAGCTCAAGTGACATCATTGATGAGCAACTCAACGCTCATGCTTTGCACATGTTGGAAAGGGCAATGGAAAAGGAAGGAGTTGAGCACATCCGGTCCTTCACTAGTGCAAAGAAAGCTTATGATGGTCTTGTTGATATGTTTGACGGCAATGTCAACCTCCAAAGATCCAAGAAGTCAATCATTCAAAGAAAAGTTGAACACTTTCACTTGGGTGATGGAGAGAACATAGAAGACATGTTTAGAAGGCTCAAGGCCCTTGTAAATGATATGAGAGATAGTGTATTCATGGATTGCACGGAGAATTGGGTCAAGGAGAAATTTCTACTCACCTTGATGCCATACAATGAAAATATGGTGATGAATGTACAAGCAAGGGCCGACTACTTGGACCTATCCCCCAATGATGTTTTGGGTCTCTTTATCACTCTAAAGGTCATGAAGCAAACTTCCGATGATGTCATGGCCCGCGTAAACAGAGCAAAGAAAGCATCTCTTGCCTTGAAGGCCAATGTCATTTCCCATGAAGATAATGACTCAAGTGATGATGGTGGATCCACTCATGAGGTCTCCGAGAAAGAGATGAAGACATCACATGAAGAATGCTTGGCTCTTGCTCAACACAAGTGGTGGAAGAAAGGAGATTTTAGATCCAATGCCACCAAGAATAAAGGGAAGGAATCCTCAAGCACGAAGAAAGCAAGAACTTGCTTCAATTGTGGAGATTCCGAGCACTTCGTTGCCGAGTGTCCCTTCAAGAGTAGAATTGAGAATGGAGGAAGACTTATCAAGAAATCCACCTTCATTCCCAAGTCCAAGAACTTCATCAAGAGAGGCCCTCCTAGGGCAATGATTGCTAAAGAAGTCGAGTACACATCCGGTGGTGAAGAGAGTGATGGTGAAGGCGAACAAGTAGGTATGGCAGCCATGGCTAGGGGCGTCATACCTCCTAACTTAAGCTCTCTCTTCTCCAACCCAAATGAAAACAAGGGCCCCTCGAGTCACAAGTGCTTCATGGCCAAGGGTATACCCCCAAAGGTGACTCCTACACTTAAACTTGCTAACTCCTCTATTCCTTCACTACTAAATTGTGTCGAGGAAGACTCCTTGACAAACTTTGTTGAAAAACTAGAAGGAGAAACTAAATCCATTTTTGTCTCTCTCATGGATCAATTAAGTGAGGCACATGGCCTCATTGATGAACATGAGGAGAGAATAATGTTACTTGAAAAGTTTGCTCGTGATGATGCTAGTAAAATTGAGGAGCTTGAGAAAGCTCTAGATGAATCACATTGCCTTAAAGAAAGCATAGAAGAAACCTTTGCAATTGACATAGCTAAAGTTAAACTTGATTGTCAACATGCTTTTGCTAAGGTAACGGAATTCATGAGTTTAAATGATGCAACTAACCAAGGGTATAATGAACTCATTAAGGATTTTGATAAGCTTAAAATTGATCATCGTACTATTTCAAATGAGCTCAAAACCTTAAAAGGAGTAAGAGTTGTGAATGAAAACTCTTGTGCTACTAACCCTTTGTGTGTCAAGGCAACTCTCATTGAGGAGAACAATAGGTTGAAGGCACAACTCAACAAAGGTCTTGCCACATGCATCCAAGGCCAAAATAACCTCAATGATCTTTTGAGTAATCATAAGAGAGTTGTTGGTAAAGAAGGCCTTGGTTTTGGTTCCACATCGAAGGTGGCCTGCAAGAAGAAGTCAACTCCCTCCACTAACTCTATTGTTTTTGTGAAGGAGGGGGAGTTGGCTAATGAGGAAGATGAGTTTGATATTATTGCTACAAGTATTGTTCCTATGAACACTACTACTCACAACAACTTTGCGGGAAAATATAACCCATCTTATGTGCTTCTTAAATCTATTGATGGTAATGTTTATGCAAAGTATGTAGGCACCTCATATGGTTATGATTACAAGCATGCTATTTGGGTTCCCAAGACCCTTGTGACTAACAAAAAAGGACCCATCCAAAAATGGGTACCTAAAACAAGTTGATTCATTGTAGGGATGTATCTCCGGTGGAACATCATGGATGATTGATAGTGGTTGTTCCGCACACATGACCGGAAGCAAAGAAGTATTAGAAGACTTGAAGCTCCAACTTCTCAAATTTGCTCATGTAACTATTGGTGATCGCTCACAACTTAAGGTATTGGGACATGGCAAGGTGGTCATTTCTCCGGATTCATCCATTGAGAAAGTCCTCCTTGTTGAGTCCCTTGGCTATAATCTTCTTTCCGTCTTGCAACTTTGTGAGTGCAATTTTACATGTGCTCGTCCTTCACACTATTTCTCTTAAAGTAGCCTTTGTTGGATTTGTGGAAAACGGTATGTACATAGTGGATTTCTCGAAAGAAACTACACATATCGCCACATGTCTAATGGCTAAATCCGACGTGGGGTGGCTTTGGCATCGCCGCCTAGGCCACGTCGATATGAGAAATTTACAAACTCTTGTGAAGGGTGAGCATGTGATAGGACTAACAAGTGTGAATTTTTCCAAAGATCGTCCTTGTAGCTCTTGTATTGCCGGAAAGATGCATGAGAAGAATCATCCCAAGACATCAATCATCGCCACAACAAGACCCTTTGAGCACATTCACTTGGACTTATTTGGGCCTCCCACATATGATAGTCTTGGTGGCAAGAAGTATTGTTTGGTTATTGTTGATGATTACACAAGATACACTTGGGTTTTCTATATCAAGAAGAAGAGTGAAACTCAAGAAAGATTCATAACTTGGGCCACCGAAGTGCAACGTCAATATGACACCAAGATCTTGTCCATTAGGAGTGACAATGGGTCCGAGTTCAAGAACTACACCATGGATGAATTCTTAGGTAATGAGGGGATAAGACATCAATATTCCGCCGCGTACACCCCTCAACAAAATGGTGTTGCGGAGAGGAAGAATCGCACACTTATTGATATGGCAAGAACTATGATGGCCGAGTTCAAATCCCCATATAACTTTTGGGCCGAAGCCATCAACACCGCTTGTCATCTATCTAACTGACTCTTCCTTCGTCCGATGATTGGCATGACTCCATATGAGCTTCTAACCGGTAACAAACCCAACCTCAAATATCTTCGAGTTTTTGGGTGCAAATGCCAAGTATACATAAAGGGAACTAGATTGTCTAAGTTTGATGCTAGAACTTTTCAAGGTATTTTTGTTGGTTACGCCACGAACTCC
The DNA here is from genome assembly GCA_028641055.1 of Alopecurus myosuroides. Taxonomy (NCBI): domain Eukaryota; kingdom Viridiplantae; phylum Streptophyta; class Magnoliopsida; order Poales; family Poaceae; genus Alopecurus; species Alopecurus myosuroides. The sequence continues at coordinate 8,627,862 of CM054062.1, forward strand.
CACACTTATAGAGTCTACAACATATCCACCGGGTGTGTTGAAGAATCTATGAATGTGGAATTTCATGAGGATAATGGCTCCCAAGTGGAGCAAATTGATTATGATGATGTAGGTGATGAACCATCCTCCATAGCCATAGGAAGAATGGGTGTAGGTCCACTTATACCCATTGAGGGACACCTTGTGGCAAATGAGGATGGAACTAGCTCTACGCAAGTGGAGACCTCTACATCAACCACCAATCAAATGGTAAACCAAGAACAAGAAGAAGATCTTCATGTGGATACCTCCCATCAAGAAAGTGATCAAGATCCACCCAATGATAATGGTGGAAATGGTCTTGGTGATACTTCACCAAGAACTCCAATAAGGGTGGACAATGGTCTTGATGAAGGAAATGATGAGGATATTCCACCTAATGAAAATCCCGATGATGTTCTAGTTCGTATCATGTCTCGTCAAGCATCAAGATTGCAACAAAAGTCACTATATCAAAAGAATATCATTGGTGGCTTGGGGAGAAGTGTCTCCACTCGTGGACAAGTACTCAAGTTTTGTGGTATTCACTCATATGTCTCTCATGTTGAACCCATCAAAGTGTATGATGCTCTTGAAGATGAAGATTGGGTTCAAGCTATGCATGAAGAGCTTCATAATTTTGAGAGAAACAAAGTATGGTCACTAGTGGAAAGACCCAAGGATCACAATATCATTGGAACTAAATGGGTGTTCAAGAATAAGCAAGATTCTCATGGGCAAGTGATTCGCAACAAAGCACGATTGGTTGCTCAAGGCTACTCTCAAGTCGAAGGACTTGACTACGGTGAAACTTTCGCTCCCGTAGCTAGGCTTGAATCCATTCGTATATTACTTGCATTTGCCACTAGTCATAACTTCATCTTACATCAAATGGATGTTAAAAGTGCTTTTCTAAATGGACCTTTAAATGAAATGGTATATGTTAAACAACCTCCGGGGTTCGAGGATCCCAAGTATCCTAACCATGTATACTTCCTCCATAAGTCTTTGTATGGCCTTAAACAAGCCCCACGTGCTTGGTATGATCACTTAAAGGAGTTCTTAGTAGATCGTGGTTTCATACTTGGGGTAATTGATCCCACTCTCTTTACCAAAAGTGTAGATGGACATTTCTTCGTATGCCAAGTATATGTTGATGATATTATATTTGGATCCTCTAATGTGAGTTTTGTAGATCAATTTGCCAAACTAATGACAAGTGAATTTGAGATGTCTATGATGGGAGAATTGAAGTTCTTTCTAGGTTTTGAGATCAAGCAATATAATGAAGGGACTTTTATTTGTCAAGCCAAATATATTCAAGACATGCTCAAGAAATTCGATATGATAAATGCCAAACCATTACCTTATCCAATGCCAACAACCACAAATCTCTCTTTGGATCATGAAGGTATACCAGTAGACCCCAAACTTTATCGATCCATCATTGGATCTTTGCTTTACCTTTGTGCATCTAGACCGGACATTATGCTTAGTGTGGGTTTGTGTGCAAGATTTCAATCTAACCCCAAGGAAAGCCATATGATTGCGGTCAAGAGGATACTTAGGTACTTGGTTGACACTCCCACTCATGGTCTTTGGTATCCATCAAACACAACTTTTGATCTTGTGGGATACTCGGATGCGGATTGGGGAGGTGACAAAGTGGATAGAAAATCAACCTCGGGTGCTTGCCAATTTCTTGGTAGGTCCCTTGTGTGTTGGTCTTCCAAGAAGCAAAATTGTATTGCCACCTCCTCCGCGGAAGCAGAGTATATTTCCGCCGCAAGTTGTTGTTCTCAACTCTTATGGATGAGACAATGTCTTAAGGATTTTGGAATTAAGATTAAGACAATGCCTCTTTTATGTGATAATGAGAGTGCTATTAAGATTGGTCACAATCTGGTACTTCATGGCAAGACCAAGCATATTGAGATTCGGTATCATTTTATTCGGGATCATGTGGCAAATGGTGATATCTCACTCTCTTATGTCAACACTAAAGATGAACTTGCAGACATCCTTACCAACACAAATAGCTATGCAAAATTATTTCTTACGCAAATCCGTATGTTGTCATCAAACATCAAAAAGGGGGAGATTGAAAGAACATAGGTTCTAAATCCTATTTTGAGTGTTTGATTACAACATATAGATGGACTAATGTGTTTTGCTAAGTGTACTCAGAAAATGTCGACCCGTAAATATCATACAAGCTGCAGCAATAAGGGAGAAAAGGTTACGGAAAAAGATAAGGAAGAGAAGAAAAGAAACGGCAAAGAAAAGGGAAAAGGAGACAAAGAAAAAGGGGTGGCCGGCCTCCTGGCCGGCCTGGCCGGGCTGGCGCAGCCCCACGCCGGCCCCAGGCCGGGGCGCTCGGGTGGGGGTCCGGCCTCGCCCCTCAGCCCCCGCCGGCCCCAGGCCGGGTGCCAGGCCGGGGTGCTCGGATGGGGGTCCGGCCTCGCCTCCCGCCCCACGCCGGCCCCAGGCCGGGCTGGCTGGGCGCTGGCCAGCCCCACGCCGGCCTCCACTGCTGCCCACGCCGGCCCCAGGCCGGCCCCCAGGCCGGGGTGGGTTTGGCCCGGCCCTGGCAGCCCCCAGGCCGGCCAGGCCGGCCCCCAGGCCGGGGGGGGGGGGGCGCAGGAAAGGGAAAATACCCCCCCAACGGCCGTATTTCCGACACGGGTATAAATAGGAGGTCACCACCTACCTCCTTGCTTTGTCAATCTCACCCACACTTTCTCTCACCACCATTGATTGACCAAGCTCAAGCTCAAGAACAAGATCTCCACAAATCCCCAACCAAAGCTCGTGATACTTTGGGATTTGAAGGAGACACCCCCGATCTACAACTCTACCGAGTCGATTAGAAATCCACCCACTCATCCCTTAGGGATCTTGTCATTCTTAGTTCATTGGAGCTAGGAATCTTGTTGCTCTTAGTTCATCGGAGCTCGGAGCCTTGTTGATATCCCCGGTGCTTTTCTGCCCGTGGATCTTGCTTCTCGGAGTCTTGGAGGCTCTTGGGATTTGGTGAGGACCCTCCAATCTTGTGGAGTATGCTCATCCTTGTAAAGGTTCTAGTTGTCAACCTTAACGGCAACATAGTGATTCGAGCCTATCCACATCGATGGAAGGACTCGAAGGAGATACGGTGTGGCATTTGAGGCCTACTCGGTGTTCCACTTTGGTGGCACCGCACCGCTCCAGCGGAGATTAGCTTCCATTGGGAAGTGAACTTCGGGATACATCTCCGCGTCACTATGTTCGGTTATTCCTCAACTTACCTTTACTAGTTACTACTAGCTTAGTCATATACTTACCTTGTGCTAGTTGTACTTGCTCAACATATATGATTGTTCACCTAGTTGCATAATCTAGATAATCTATATTTGAGCATTACCTTGTTAACATGAAAAAGAAGTTAAAATTTGTAGTTAACCTATTCACCCCCCCTCTAGTTAACCTCTCGATCCTTCACTTGCTCCACCAGACGCGGCGGACACCCGCATTGTTGCGCCTCGAAACAGGGACATTTTCAGGGATGTCGCTGAGCTCCTCCTCGAAGCGGGCCTCGAAGAACTGAAGGAAATATGCCCGAGAGGCAATAATAAATTGGTTATTATCTTATTACTTATTTATGATGAATGTTTATTTCTCATGCTAGAATTGTATTAACCGGAAACGTTGATACATGTGTGTTTAATAAACAAACAAACGTTCCTAGTAAAGCCTCTCTTTTAACTAGCTCGTTGATTAACAGATGATCAAGGTTTCCTGATCATGAACATTGGATGTTGTTAATAACGGGGTCATGTCATTAGGAGAATGATGTGATGACCTTAGATCCTAACTAAATATAAAAATACGATCAGGTCATTTAGTTTTATTGTTATGTCTTACATTCAGAGCAACCTTATTCCTTAGACCATGAGATCATGTTAATCACTAATACCGAAAGATTACTTTGATGACATCAAACGTCACACCGTACGTAACAGGGTGACTATAAAGGTGGCGTTAGGTATTCAGAAAGTGTTAGTTGAGGCTCATGGATCAAGAGTGGGATTTGTCCATCCAAAATGACGGAGAGATATACTCTGGGCCCTCTCGGTGATATCACATCGACACCGCTTGCAAGCACGTGACTAGCTCACAAGGATGTCATATCACGGAAACGAGAAAAGAATACTTGTCGGTAACGAGATTGAACAAGGTATGGTTGATACCAATGATCGGATCTCAGACAAGTAAAATATCGCGAGACAAAGGGAATTAGTTACGACATTGAAGGTTCACACGATCACGAGATTCATCGTTGAATATATAGGAGTCATCACGGATCTTCAGATCCCGTTGTTGATTATTGATCAGAGAGGAGTCTCGATCATGTCTGTATTATTCGCGAACCGTAGGGTGACATACTTAACGTTCGATGACGCATTTGAGAGGATACGGAATATCGAAGAATGTTTTGGACAGCACCAAAATTGTTTCGGGGAAAATTAAAATAGTTCAAGGGGTTTTTTCGTCGAATGGTTGTTAATAGAATCAACAAATGATTCGAGGTGATATATGCAAATGTTTGTTAATAGAATTAACAAATTCTGAAAAAAAGAAATATTTTTTTTAAAGAAAAACTCTTGGATTTTCTAAATGGGAAATAAAGGAAGGATGAGTGGATGTGAGTGGAGTGTCCACTCACGTGAAGAGGGAAGAGGTGGGGGCACACCATGGGATGGCCGCACCACCCCTTTGGGCTGCCTCCCCTTCCCCTATAAAAGGAGTGTGAGAGCTCTCCCTCCTCCACACACTTGCCCACCCCACTTCCTCTCCACCCGTTGCTCCATTCCATGGTCTCCGGCTTGGCGAAGCCCTGACCGTGGGATTCTTCACCACCACCACGCCGTCGTGCTGCTGGAGTTCCGAGTGATCCTCTACTTCTGCCTCCCCGCTGGATCGAGGGAACGGAGGTCGTCATCAACCGTACATGTGACCGATCACGGAGGCACCTCCGACTTGCGGTGCACATCTTCTCGCTCTCGGGATCGGTGTGAGTACGACTACGCCAACAACGATTTTTGATCTCACAACGCTTTGTGTCTTGGAGGGTATGTTTTTCTTAAGACTCTCTCTATGCCCGTTGATTTCATCTCCTAGATTAGATCTTAGCCTTTCGGGTGTCTCTCGCGTAGGATTTTTTTTTCTATGCAACAACCCCTTCAGTGGTCTCAGAGCCAGTTTCATGCGTAGATGTTTTGTACGGGATAACACATAGGTGTATGTGGGCGTTGATGATCATGTTATTGCCTCCTTGAGTATTTTATGATCTTAGTGGCATAGTTGGATGAAGCTTCCCCAGACAAACTTTACGTGTACTTTGTACGCGAGACCCGTCTTACTTGTGGCTAAGGGGGTGTACGTTTCTCCAACTATAGTTAAGATCTAATCTACGAATGGTTGTTAAAAATATGTTTATCAACGTTGTGGTTGATGTTCGTAGGTATGAACAGTTCTATTCTCGAAATCCCTAAGCCACGTAAAATATGCAAAAATAAATTAGAGGCGTCTAACTAGTTTTTGCTGGGCATGTGATGTGATATGGTCAATGTTACAAATTTGATTATGAGATGATATCTTTTGTAAATTATTTATATACCGGAAGGTATCCATATGGTTGTCTTATTATTGATGGACAATCAAGATGGAGGTGCCATGGAACTTGGTACCACGCCGGTGGAATGATGGAGATCATACCATGATGCACATGATGGAGATCAAGTGCAAAAAGGACCATATCATATCACATTAACCTTACATGTGATGTTAGTCCTTTTTATGCATCTTATTTTGATTAGATAGCGACGGTAGCATTATAAGATGATCCCTCTCACTTAATATCAAGATAATAATGTGTTCTTCCTTAAGTATGCACCGTTAAGAAAGTTCGTCGTTTCGAGACACCACGTGATGATCGGGTGTGATAGACTCAACGTTCGCATACAACGGGTGTTTTCAAACCTAGCATGTACAGACATGACCTTGAAACACACGCAATACTACGGTTCTACCTGGCGAGCCTAGCATGTACATACATGGCCTCGGAACACGTAACTGAAAGGTAAAGCATGAGTCATATGGATGATATGATGAACATGTCGATGTTCGCCTTTGCAGCTACATCATCTCACGTGATAATCGGTTTTGGTGTAGTGAATTTGGTTCATGTAATCACTAAAGACGACTAACAGGGATGTTGTTTTTGAGTGGGATTTCACGTTGTAATTTTGAATTAACTTGAACTTATTTTATCATGAACAACCAATCAAAATGAATTTGCATAAATTGTAGTATTCATTGGCATCCACAAACTACCATACACTTAGATTGTTAATTGAGATATAACTATTATAATCTGGTAAAACCATTTAAGAATGGTACCGTATTGGTGAAATTTATGATTGAGTCATATTGTAGATTTTCGGTATAACCTACCTAACTCCGTATGATTAATGATTGATTGATCTATAGAGTAAATAATTCCTACTTAGAATCCAGAGTCATGCTTGCTTCCATATTACTTTATCTTCAAAAGAATGTTTTGTTGATCAAGGTGATTTAGGAACTGAAAAGAATTGTTTTTAGAAACAATAGAGTGAAAGATATATTGATATCTAGAAACTTCATGACTGAGCATAATTTAGCGTGACAATGTATGCTTATATTATTTGAATATATGCAATGATTGAAGACGCTAGGCGTTTGAATATTCCAAGAAGTTGGGCGCTAAAAATTGTGCTCTAAATTCCTTCCTTCGAGCTATAGTAGCTTCATCACAAAATTGTTATGATGGGATCGATTAAAAGTATGGGTAAAAATCGTTTACCTTTCTTGGAGATTACTAAGAGTAGAATCTGGAAGAACGATATTAATATGGTGATATTAGTAGAACAATCAACTCAAAGTATGACTCAATGGGTGATAGCATATGACTAACACGCTAAGGAAAATGTGCTAGTGCGACTAGCATTGTTTGATGTTGAATAATTCTTCTATAAAGGAAAGGGAATATTAAAAATAGAATTACAAAAGGTATATGGCAGAAAAGAATATAACTGGAAAGGTCCAGCTCGGGAGTGTATGCTTGATATACAAGTTATAGATGTATTACTAGTTAACAAAGTATTTTTTGGGTATTTTGATACCAGATTGGTTGGTATGAGTTGTCATACAAAGCAACACAATGCAAGAAATACAAGGGCCTAAAAGGAACTAGTAATAGATGTGGAATCGATTATGACAAGAACAGTAATAAAGTGTTACTATGTTCATTGTCGTATCGAACCAAACATTTATTTTAAGAACTTAATAAGTTATTATTTTGTTATGGTCTTTTGTGAGAACAAATGAGATTGTTCAAACTGTGACCATATTCCATAATTGATAGATATGTTAATATAAATCATGTTGGTAAAGTAAACATCTATAAAACTAAATGCTAAACGTTGCAAGACGTAAAAGAGTTTCACTTAAATTGTGACACCACCATTTTAGTTCATATCGGAAAGAAAAACATGAAGGAACTCCATATTGATGGATTTCCGGAGTCATTTTTTTTTTGAATGAATTGACGCTTGTGAGACCTCTTCCAAAAGATGACTAGAATTCCGTTCATAGGCCAAATTACAATGGACGACTAATTTAGTGGAGATTATACATATTAATGTATATAGTCCATTATGTGTAGTCGTGTATGGTGGATTAATTTTTCCTTCATAAAATTATGTCGATGATTTGAGTAGATATGTGAGTATATCTATTTAAAGAGAACGGAGTTTGACATTTTGAATTGGTTCAAATGGTTGTTAATATGAAGTAAAAATCAACGTAACAAGATAATCAAGTATTTATGATTGGATCATAAAGGATAAAGTTTGAGTTACAAGTTTAGCAAAACATCTGAGATGTTGCAGAATTATTCTACAACTTATATTTCTCAAATACCCCACATTAGTTTGGAGTATTCAAGAGACAAAATCAAACCTTGTTTGACATGGTAAGATTAATAAAAATGTCATTATAATTTTGTAGTTTATACAATAGTGACAACCGTTTTTACACTGAAAAAGAGCGCCATCATGATCCGTTGGAATTGACACCATATAAGATATGGTTTGGGTATTGACCCGAACTGTCTTTTTTGTAAAGTTTTGGTATGCATAGCATGTGTAAAATGTTTACAACCAAAATAGGATAATATATGTTTATAAGGTTATCTCAACGAATCCATTGGCTATTTCTCCTATCACCGAACCAAAGACAAATATTGTTTGTCAGAAAGGGTTGATTTCTCGAGAAAGTAGTTCTTGCGAAACAAATAGTGGGAGGACAGTACAAACTCAACGAGATTAGAGAATCTTTGTTATCATGTCAATAGTAGCGCAACACTGGAAGTTGTTCCAGAGTTTCCTATTTTGACCAAGTAGAAGACATTACATGTGTTGTAGATACTTCGAATGAGTTTGCGAACTGAACCAAAAAAGTTCTAAAACTTTATACTTAGACCAACTTGTGGTTTAAGATTGAAGTGTTGTTTTGACAACAAAAGGACCTAAACCTTATAAAGAAAGAAAATGATGGGCCCTGACTTCGTAAAATTGGCTATGAGTCTTTATATCCGCGATAGTATCCCTATAAGAATATCAAGTGTGTGAATTGGTAGTCATTTCGATAGGCATGGTGCCTAGCGATAGAAAATGGGTCTATATAGCAACAAAAACATGGATTTTTACATCATTTGAAAGTTTTGCTTATCGAAAAGATGTTTTCAACGAAGTTTAAAGAGTTGACTACTTCAAGATTTTGATCTTCAATATTAATGCTTTAGTCTTTGCGGATAGTTCTAGCAAAAAGTTACATATTATGATATGGCAATTGAATAACAAAAACTAACTTTTCTCTCAAGGAAGTTTGATCGAGGATGTGTACTTGACACAGTCTAAGAGATTTTGTAAAATTCAAAAGGTTGCTGGGAAGGTATGCACACTTCAATGGTTGAAGTGAGCATAACGAAGTTGAAATCTTTACCTTAATAAAGTTATCAAAAGAGTTTGATTCCATCATGAATGATAAAGATGATTGTAGAGTTACAAGAAATTAAGAGGGAGCGCTATGACATATTTCCAATGCTTTATGTAGATGACATATGGTTGATTGGAATATATGTAATTTTAAATTAACATGGTTAAGATTTTCATATTGATGAAAGGCTTAGAAGATATTGGGCATCGATATCTATAAAAGATGGATTGAAGCGCCTGATATGATTGAAGCCAAATTACATAGATGAAGTATTGAAGTAAGTTAATATCGAAATGACAAGGAGTTCTTATCACATGAAAAATAATTGAGCAAGATTCAAGTGTTTTGACACATGATGAGCATAATGAAATTTAGATTTCTAAGACACGTGTTCCATGCTATGTACACAACCAGATGAGTCTCGTGCTATAAAATTTTATAGCAGGATAATTCATATGATGATTAGACAACAATAGGAGAGATCCTTATGCCATTTTAGAAATGCTAAGGATGTGTTTTCCTAAGTAGTAATGACAAACTATTTGTTGTAATATATTACATTAATAGTCTCGTCATCTATTCAAATAATTTCATCTCGATTAAAAAAATATGTGATGAAGGGTAGCACAATAGGCTGGAAGAAAGTTCCATGCTGGATTTGAAAGAGTTTCAAAATAAAAGTATGTGACGGGTACTACAACAAAGGCTAAGTATATCGTTGTGCTGAAAACAGATAATAAGAGTATTTTGTGTCAAGGAGTTCTTTACTGAACTTGGTGAATTTCCAGGAATGCTGACACTATGGAGCTACATTTTCACAATGTTAGTAACATTCGTTAAGCTGAGCAATTAAGGTCTCACCGGTTGACCAAATATTTACAAAGCCATCTCATTAGAGAATGTGTGATGCGTGTAGACGCAAAGAACATGCAAATACAATAGGATCTGAACAGTTCAGATCTTTTTGATGACGTTTACCACATGCGAAGCATGGTAATAACACTGGAACGCCATATGTGTTAAGTGCTTACAGACTAGATTATTGACTCTAGTGCAAGTGGGAGACTGAAGGGAATATGCCCAAGAGGCAATAATAAAGTGGTTATTATCTTATTCCTTATTTATGATGAATGTTTATTTCTCATGCTAGAATTGTATTAACCAGAAACGTTGATACATGTGTGTTTAATAAACAAACAAACGTTCCTAGTAAAGCCTCTCTTTTAACTAGCTCATTGATTAACAGATGATCAAGGTTTCCTGATGATGAACATTGGATGTTGTTAATAACGGGGTCATGTCATTAGGAGAATGATGTGATGACCTTAGACCCTAACTAAGTATAATAATACGATCAGGTTATTTAGTTTTATTGTTATGTCTTACATTCAGAGTAACCTTATTCCCTAGACCATGAGATCATGTTAATCACTAATATCGAAAGAGTACTTTGATGACATCAAACATCACACCGTAACAGGGTGACTATAAAGGTGGCGTTAGGTATTCAGAAAGTGTTAGTTGAGGCTCATGGATCAAGAGTGGGAGGTGTCCATCCAAAATGACGGAGAGATATACTCTGGGCCCTCTCGGTGATATCACATCGACACCGCTTGCAAGCACATGACTAGGTCACAAGGATGTCATATCACGGAAACGAGAAAAGAGTACTTGTTGGTAACGAGATTGAACAAGGTATGGTTGATACCAATGATCAAATCTCGGACAAGTAAAATATCGCGAGACAAAGGGAATTAGTTACGACATTGAAGGTTCACACAATCACGAGATTCATCGTTGAATATATAGGAGTCATCACGAATCTCTAGATCCCGCTGTTGATTATTGATCGGAGAGGGGTCTCGATCATGTCTGTATTATTTGCGAACCCTAGGGTGACACACTTAAGGTTCGATGACACATTTGAGAGGATACATTGGACAGCACCAAAATTGTTTCGGGGAAAATTAAAATAGTTCAAGGGGTTTTTCGTCGAATGGTTGTTAATAGAATTAAAAAATTATTCCATGTGCTATATGAAAATGTTTGTTAATAGAATTAACAAATGCTGAAATAAAGAAATAAAAATGTTTTATTTATTTATTAAAGAAAAACTCTTGGATTTTCTAAGTGGGAAATAAAGAAAGGATGAGTGGATGTGAGTGGAGTGTCCACTCACATGAGGAGGGAAGAGGTGGGGGCATACCATGGGCTCGCCGCACCACCCCTTTGGGTTGCCTCCCCTTCCCCTATAAAAGGAGGGTGAGAGCTCTCCCTCCTTCACACACTTGCCCACCTTACTTCCTCTCCACCCGCTGCTCCATTCCATGGTCTCCGCCTTAGCGAAGCCCTGACCGTGGGATTCTTCACCAGCACCACGCCGCCGTGCTGCTGGAGTTCCGAGGGATCCTCTACTTCCGCCTCCTCGCTGGATCGAGGGAACGGAGGTCGTCATGAACCGTACGTGTGACCGATCACGGAGGCACCGCCGGATTGCGGTGCACATCTTCTCGCTCTCGGGATCGGTGTGAGTAAGACTATGCCAACAATGAGATTTGATCTCATAACGCTTTGTGTCTTCGAGGGTATGTTCTTCTTAAGATTCTCTCTATGCTCGTTGCTTTCATCTCCTATATTAGATCTTGGCCTTTCGGGTGTCTCTCGCGTAGGAAATTTTTTGTTTTCTATGCAACGACCCCTTCAAGAACTCCGTCCAGACGGCCTCGTTGCCGGGATGCCACTGCGGCTGGCGCCGCGCCTCCGATGTCAAGCGCGCTCGAATATCCTCGATTTCGGCGACGCTCATGGGCCCGGTCGGTGGCGGAGGCACATGCACGCCGCCTGCGCTGATTCGCCATGTCCTCGACTTGTAGAGGAGCCTCGCCTCCTAGAGGTGAAGTGGCCGGCGGCCGAACCCATTTGCGGCTGCACCGTCGAGGTTGTGCCTATGAACCATGGCGAGGAGAGCAGGGGATGGCGGGGAGAGCAGGCGAAGAATGGCGAGGAGAGGGGAAGAATGGCAAGGAAGGCGACGGGGAGGGCCTTTTTGTAGTCGCGTGTGGCAAGGCGAAGCGGCGGCAACGCCATAACTTTGCCACGTGGGCGATTGGACTGCTTGGGCCGCCGCGTGTCGTTTTGACTGACCGGAGGCGTCAATGCGTGCGGCAGCCGAGGAGACGAGGACGGAAGATCGCTCTCTCGCTGACAAGGCGGGTCCACGGGCAGGCAAAAACGGCGGGAACTTCTTTCACGCGGATTCGCGCCATTTTCGCTTCATCCGGCGCCCCAGCTGCCCCCCGGTGCGCTGGGTTTGGCCTGGGTTCGCCGGGCGCTAAAATGGCCCAAACCGGCGCTATTTGGGCTCCTGGGGGTACGAGTGGGCGGAAAACGAAGTACCGGCGCGAAAAAAGGCGCCCTTGGGGGCGGCCGGAGATGCTCTTACCCTAGCCACGCCAAAGAATTGGTAGCTACCTCATCTTTTGCGCGCCGAGCGGGCAAAACTTCCGCGAGCGAATGCGATTAGGAGAAGGGAAGCCTTTCATATGCTTCTGAGATGGCGTGCATGTGCGACAAGTGTCACCACCATAAAATTTGGTGGGATTTTCCTTTCCCACCGGACGGAGGACTATGGGTGGCACGTATTTATTTTTAAATCCATTTTTTTAAAACGAAATATCTCCGGACCCGTAATTTGGAATTATGAACCGTTTTCATATTTGAACTCCTCGCGTCGAGATCTTCAAAACTAGATCTCACGTTGATAGGTTTCGAGAAAAAAAATTTGGACTTTGTATACCCTGTTGTTTATACTTTATACTTTCGGTAGCATGCGCGTGTGTACACCATGTACACCATGTAGCAGCGATGCTCGGCTTCGTCTCGATATTTTTTTACGGCTCGGCTTCGCCTTGATAACCATTTATAAAGATATTGAAGGGGGTATATAGGTTGTTGTTCATATTGGTCGAAGCGTGTATTGGTCGTAGTGCGTGCTACGGCTCGGCGTTGCCTCGTACTACCGCTCGGCTTCGCCTCGAACAAAACGCCTACGGTGATTCATCTAAAAGTACACACGTGTTGTATCTGAAAAGTATACAAAGTTGTCACTTAAAGTATACAAACATTGTTTCTAAAAGTATACATGTTGTATGTGAAAATATAAAAATGTTGCTACTGAAAGTATACATGCTGTATATGAAAGTATAAATAAATTTCTACTGAAAGTATACAGACACTGTTCTGAAAAGTATACGCACGGTGTACCTGGGCGTACATCCGCCTAGGTGTACGTCGGCCCTTCACTGCGAGTACAACCCTCTGGGTGTACGTTGGCCCTTCACTGGGTGTACAAGCGCCTGAGTGTACATCCGCATGCATCTGGGTGTACAACCGTCTGGACGTACACTCGTGTTGCACGTGGGTGTACGTCAGCACTGTATTTAGGATGTACTTCGTTCACTGCACCTGGGCGTACATCTGTGTCTAACTGGGCGTAAATCCGTGTTGATTCTGAGTGTACAAAAAAAATTCTCGAAACCTATTAACATGGGATTTAGTTTTAAATATCTCGACGCGAGGATCTCAAATATGAAAACGGTTCGTAATTTTGAAATACGGTTCACGAGATATTTATTTTGAAAAAACGAATCACGAAATAAATGCGTTCCCACCCCTCTACATGTCCGTGCGTCGCAAAGGGAAAATCCCACCAAACTAGAATGGTGACACTTCTCACGCATGCAAGCACTCTGTCGAGTCTAGGAGGAACGAGAAGGTGACAAGTGTCGCGCGCGCAGCGCACGCGGAGTGTTCTTCCGGAAGGCTTCCCTTTTTTTAGTGATTACAAAGCCTTCGCCAATATATTGGCGCGCCCCGGATTCGGTGCGGCCAGCGCGGGCGCAAACCAAACAGCAGCCAAAATTTCTAGTCGGTGCCAAAATTTTGGCTAGCAGTTCACTTTTCGCACCCGCGCGTTGGCGAGGCTAGGGCGGCTGATTCCTGCGCCAATAATTTGGCGTGCCCTCGTTTTGGTAGGGCTGGGCTGGGCGGAATCCAAACAAGCCCTTTTCACATCACCATGGCCGCCCTCCAAAGGCCCCCAGCAGGCCAATAAGGATCGGGCACACACAAGCTGTTCATAGCGGGGAGTAACTAAATAGTAACATCAACTCCATGTACGCAAAAAAATTCTGACGTGGCAAGTAATTTAGGAAAGGATTGCATGTGAAATCCTTTGATGGTTCCTTGCAAAGGAATTGAAAAAAGAGCTTCGAGTGGATTTTTGTTTCCTCCATGTTTTACCTTCAAATTGAGATCGGAAAGAAAAGTTCCTACACTTTTCCTCTCCACAGTTCCTCTGAATCAAATGAATGAACAATGGTATTTCCTGAAAAGTTCATAATCTTTTACTATTCATTCACATTTCCTCCAAATCAAAGGAGCCCTTAATATGAAGAGACATGGTAGTGGTAACATAGCTAGTTACCATCACATCACATGTTTCAATGCATTATGTGTCTACAACCTAATAAATGCATATTTTCATGACACCACACATATGTTACGCCCCACTATGGAGGTAGTAACATAGACAAATAACAACATCATGTTACTACTCTTAGTTACTCGATGAGAACATCGGTTTAGTCGGTCCAAAAAACTGCATGAAATATCTGTGTCCGCCCTCACACTACTAGAGATTTGCTTATAGCAGCATATCCTACCACAGGCGAACACGCAAGTCGATGCGCCTGGGATAATTAGCGCAGGCGAACAGGAGCACTATGCGCCTGGGGTAAGTCTGTTACCCCAGGCGAACCAATTCCGGAAGCGCCTGGGGTAAATTGTGGCAGGGCCACCCATCACCACCCCTGGCACTCTTCCTTTACCCCAGGCGAATAACGTACCTGTTCGCCTCTGGTATAACAAATACCCCAGGCGAATTTTTGCGGAAGCGTCTGGGGTAAGCCCTCGCTGTTGCTGCAAAAAATGAGAAAACCTTTAGAACCGGTTTGTGATACAATCACAAACCGGTTCTAAAGGGTCTGTCTCCTGGGCCCCCCTCCCTGCAGCAAATGGCCGCAAGGCCTTTAGGACCGGTTTGTGACCTTGCGGCCATTTGCTGCAGGGAGGGGGGCCCAGGGGACAGACCCTTTAGAACCGGTTTGCGGCCATTTGCTGCAGGGAGGGGGGCCAGGGGCAGACCCTTTAGAACCGGTTTGTATCACAAACCGGTTCCAATGTGTTTGGCTCAGTGCCTGTTTTCTACTAGTGGTCACCAGAATTTTATCACCCGCACCCGCACCCACACGCCGCCGTCGTCTCCCATCCCCACGCCCACGGCCATGCCAGTGTCGAGGAGGAGCAGAGCAGGTCGTCGAGCAGCAGATCGCCCACTCCGTCGTCGCCCACTCCGTCGTTGTGGATCCAGGTCAGCCCCCCTCCCTCCCATCCACCCTCCCTACCATCCACGCCGTCGTCGCCCACTCCCCTATCTCCCCTTTCACCTTTGACCCGCAACGTCGCCGTCGGGGAGTGTGGCCTGGAAGAGGACGAGGTGATAGGGACGGGCAGCGGCGGCGAGGCCCTGAACGCCATGCGCCTGCTCCTGGTGGCCGCGGTGAAGAACACAAATGTTTTCGATTTTCTTCTGATGGACCGTGTTATCTATGGACTGTGATGTAGAGATCCATCCGCTCCTACGATTTTTGGCGTTAATGGGTCGTTGATTCCTGTATACTCGTTTTTTTGTAAGAACCACCTAGGTTGAGTTGCAGTGTATGACTATGCTGAATTTTTCTGTACCCTACTTGTCTCACAAGAATTAAATTGGCTAACTATCAGCCTTTATCACTTACCATCTTTGGTTGTATCATACCATCTCTTACCATTAAATTTTTAGCAAAGTGACAACTCTGCTTTCTAAATCAGGGCCTTGATAAGTGAAGTTGTTGAGTTCTTGTTTACAACCTCAGATGAACACGCGGTAGACACTTCACTTAATGGTATTATTGGATATGAAATACACAATATACAACCAAAGATGTACTCTAGGTAGCCATTTATATTTCCTCGAAAGTATGATATATGAAATGCACGACACTGTCATAGACTGAAGCTGTAAAATGCAGTAATGAACCATTCTAGTTGTTCTTTATAACTCTTTGACAACGATCCATGTCTCAACAAGTTATAAAAATACAAACAATTTACTCATGTGGTAGCAACATTTCCGACCTATACATACAGGCAACAAAATCAAAAAGCAGTAAATTAGTTGCCTCAAATTGCACTACACATGTATGCACTGGATAATAGCTATGCTCCTCTAACCTCTATGTCTACTTTCTTAATTTAATAGAACATTGCTTGCAAAGTATGTCGGTCCGCATGTGCCCAAGGATGATTCACCGGGTCTTCTTTTATGCTTCAGCTCCACGACGGTCACCTTGATTCTTTTGTAATTAACAAACGATTCTTTTTATGTTAACTTGCAACTTGTGTTCTTTCGTTTTACTATCCAGCTTAGATTGGTATGTTTCTTAACAAAAGATTCTTTTATATTTCTTTTTTAGATTGTACCATGCAATATTCGGGAAGAGTTCAACGAGTTAGTAGGCAATAACGTGGATTTCGATGTTCACGGGACCATTTACATTCTTGGAGTGAAGAAAGAAAGAAAGAAGACCTACTTCTACGGGGAACAATTGCGGTCTATCATCGCCACCTATAATTTAAGCGGAGGTGATTACATTCACTTCTCTATGGCAGGACCGCAACCTCGTATCGTACTTCTGTATATGGGCGGGATTGCGAGCGAGGATGGCGGTAGTGAGGAGGAAATTGGGAACAATGAGGATGATATGGACGAGGAGGACCCATGGAAATATGTGGTGGTTTCTCAAAGAGCCAATCTTAGCGAGCTTGAGAAGGACCGTGTCCTTCAGACACTAGCCCAGATAGATAGCTACATCGGGGTCTCTTTCGTGCATCGCATCACCAACACTAATATCTCCAATGGACATGTCATGGTATGTTTCTTAACACTTTCTTATTCCTATAGTTGCTTATGTTATAATGTGGCCGGTATGTGACATTATGCTTTTATTATTTCTTGGAATTGTGTGTTCTAGAAAATACCTATGGCGGTAGCGGACAGTGCTGGCATGGAGCATAAAGGTACCATTGGAGTACGCCGTGGAGAATCAGGAAATATCACCGCAGTTCCGATCACCAGGGATAATGCTGATGGTCGCGTCATCCTCAACTCTCAAGCATGGAGGCAGTTCCATTCCGCAAGAGTTGGTATGGAGGCTGGCCGAGCTATTCTGATCACCATGAGGAATAGTGACATCCCCAACTTGGACATGATGATGGTCATCAACTACATCAGCCCGCTAGATAGATGACGAGTTTGTTCAAATTAGAACAAAAAATCATTTCCATCTGACTAACTCCTGGATTTATTAGTAGTATGGTTGTTTTCGAGACTATGTAATATTTGTTCAACTATGTGGTGATGATCGAGACTATGTGTTGATGATCGAGAATATTTCTGTTATGAAACTTTATTCTGTCATTTTGCTGTCATTTTCATACTTATTTCTGTCAATTTGCTGTGATTCATTTATTTTCGTTTCTTTTATTTTTTGACACAGCAAAACCATACCCCAGGCGAATAAGAAATGATACCCCAGGCGAATTTGTACCCCAGGCGCACAGTGCCTGTTCGCCTCAGGTAAAAGGCTTACCCCAGGCGCACAAGGCCAGTTCGCCTGGGGTATGCAAGTTACCCCAGGCGCATTTTGATGCTCGCCTGCGGTAATTCATTACCGCTGGCGATGTGGTCCCAGGCGAACCAAAATTCGCCTGCGGTAGGATAATTTGGTGCGCCTGCGGTAGCCTTTTCCCTAGTAGTGTCACTTTTGGTGTTTGCTCAAGGGTGTCGGACACACTCCTCACGTAGAACACAACAGTCGGGCGCCACATGTGAGGTACACACCAATTTTCCCCACCTTCTCATCCATCTCGTCTCATTTACCTCGCTCCGCTATCGAACAGTTGTTGACCCTATTCGTTTCCAACTATTCGCCGGGAGTCCTACCAACCATGTGGGCCGACTTGCTCCCCGTCCTCACTTTGCGCCACCATTTGCGTGTTGCATGTCACCACGGCTCTTTCAACCGGCCGTCGATACCATCTTCCACTCGCACGCAAGGTGTTAGGCTGTTTGCCTAACATGTATTTTTATTGTAATTTTTTTTGCCCTAGTTAAAATATGATGGAATGGTTCGATCCATTGCTTTATTGTTTGATAATCTATGCATAGAGACGATGATTTCATGTTTCACCAAATGATGGAAAATGGTGCTAATGCCGCAGTCGATGACAAAGAGAACCAGACCTATATGATTGTGGTTGTTCTTTTAGCTACATAAGAGGAGTTGAATGCCCCTCCTAGGCACCAAGATCAAAGCATGGTCGTAAGCCAACAAGAACCACCGAAGGGTTATGGGTCATAGGTTGCTATAAAATGGCTATTTTTCTACCATCCGTTACAAGGTGTGCTTCCATTTCACTAGCGTTTTAGGATGAAGAAGGATATGTTCATGTGAATTTTGCATGTTGTTCGGGAGTATGATGACTATTTCAAATTGAAAAAAATTGCAACGAACTGATTGGAGTCTCATATATGCAGAAATGCATTGCTGCTATACGAGATGTTACATATGGAGTTGTTGCAAATACTTTATACGACTACATATGTCTGAGTCCACGTGCGTTGAAGACATGCATAGGCTTTGTACAACGGTGGTGATGACGTTTGGACCAACCTATATAGAAGTATCAAAATCGGCAGACACAACTCGGCTCGTTACACAAGGTGGAGCGAGAGGATTTTATGTGATGTTTGGGAGCATCGATTGCATGCATTGGCAATGGAAGAATGTTCCACTCTCTTGGAAATGGATATATAAATTAATGGTGTACGTTGTAAAATTTCAAAAAATTCTCCAACGTAACCACAACGTAACCGCCAAGATCAGCTATGAATATAATGACGCTTGTTGATATGTTGCTATAATTTTTGACGCTCCATGCTTGTTTTCTACATGTTTTTCCTATTTTTTCTATAATTTATTGGACTAGCCTATTAACAAGATGCCCAATACCAGTTTTTGTCTATTTTTTATGTGAATTGCAGAAGACGTCCAAAAATGAAAGTGCTCGAAAATATACGACAATTTTTATTCACCGAAAGACCCCGGGAGCAAGAAGGAGACCCGGAGAGGGCCACAGGGCCTCTAGGGGGGCACAAACCCCCCTTGGCCATGCCTGGGACCCACCTGGGGACCCTGGTCACCGCCTCGCGTCACCTATTTGCCCATAAATTCTCTCTTGGCCTAAAACGGAAGTCCCCTCGAGGATTTTTCCAGAAACACATCCGAGCTCCGCCGCCATACAAAACCCTAATTCGGGGGACAAAAGTATATGTTCGGGTACTCTGCCGGGATGAGGAAATGCCCCCGAAGCCATCCTCGTCGATGTTGCTTTCTCGCACGATGATGCGGGAGTAGTCCCTCCTCGGGGCTGAGGGTTCGTGCTAGTAGCTATGTGGTTATCTCTCTCTCATTATGTGATCTTGATTGTGACTGTGTGCTATGTTACCATTGTTTAATCTATGATGTTTCCCCTTCATTATGTACTGGATACGATATAGTCAATATGTTTTATTTAGTATTATCTCTGGACTCACCTTTATTTCACGGTGACAGTGCGGGTGCCGAGTGCCATGTGTGACTCTATGTACTATGGATTAGAGGGATATTTACCATGAAGTTGTTGTTACTATGTTGGATTGAATTGCAACCATGAGGTTTCTTGATGCTTGTGTTTAGTATAATCTCTATAGTGCCAAGGTGACAGTGCTGGTGTTGTGGATTGATTATAAAGATACTATTCAAGCGATAGGTTGTGGCATTTATTAGTACTATATTTGGATGCTCAAGGTGACAGGGTTGGGGTGTTCATTGACGGGAGCGTGAACTTTAATATGTCCTTGTGTAGCCCTACGCGATTCTCATGCTACTTGATTCACGAGGAACGATTTCTGAGCTATGTCTTTCATGCATGTTGTTACAGGAAATATCATGTGTTTAATTATGTTAATATTCTTGAGAGTTTCCATTAGTGAAAGTATGATCCCTAGGCCTTGTTTTCCACCATTGATATATAGTTTGCTCTCTTTTTTACTACTTGTTTGCTTGCTGCCATTTTTTACTATAGATTTAATACACCTTGTTTTCCCATCCATATTACTCATATTTTATCATCTCTTCGCCGAACTAGTGTACCTATACAACTGAAAATTGTATTGGTGTGCTCGGGACACAAGAGACTTCTTGTATCTTAATTGCAGTGTTGCTTGAGAGGGATACATTCAACCTATACCTCCCTAAGTTCGATAATCCTTGGGTTACTCACTTGAGGGAAATTTGTTGTTGTCCTACAAACTTCTGCGCTTGGAGGCCCAACATATTCTACAAGAGTAGTAACGTGTAGTAGACATCAAGCTAATTCCTGGCTCCGTTGTTGGGGAGGTAAGCGCTGGAAGGTATCTCTCTAGATCTTGCAATTTTATCTTTTTGTTTCTTGTTTTTACTTTCACTAGTTAGTCTTAATGGAAAACAACAAAAATATGAGAGGTCTTTTATGAGATTTATCTTAAGTTAGGACATAAAGTGTTTGAAGAGAAAATTAAAAAACATATGGAACTTTATTTGCATGATAGTAGAAATGTTATCAGTATGAATTCTTTGAACACCATTATTGCTAATTCTATGGAAAATTTTAAGTTTGGGGAAGTTCGACGATGAGCATGGTATTTTTAGTCCCCCCAGCATGGAGGTGAAAATTTAATGTTATGATACTATGCCTCCAATATATGATAATTACAATGATGAAATGATATTTTCAGTCCACCTACTATTGAGGAGAAAATTTATTGTGATTATAATATGCCTCCTATTTACGATGAATATAATGATAGCTACTATATATGTTGAATTTGCTCCCACTACTATTAATGAGTATGAATGTGCTTATGTGGGGAGCATTAATTCTTTTATGCATGTGGATCATGGTAACAATGCTTTATGTGACAGTTATATTGTTGATTTTATCCATGATGATACTGAAAGTTACTTTGAGAGAGGAAAATATGGTCGTAAGTATTTTCATGTTACCAAAACACCTCTCTTTATGTTGAAATTTTTGAAGTTGAATTAGTTTTCCCTTTCTATGCTTGCTTCTTTGTGCTTTGTTGATTTGTTTTCTTACAAGATTCCTATGCATAAGAAGTGGGTTAGGCTTAAATGTGCTTTATATTTTCTTGTTGATGCTCTACTATTGTTCTTCAATTCTTATTCTTATGTGAGCATCTTTTAAAATCATTATGCCTAGCTAAAAGTCTTTAAAGAAAAGCCCTTGTGGGAGGCAACCCACTTTGTTTTCTCATGTTTTCTTCTATTTTCTTTTGCTTTCTTTGAGATGCTTCCGGTTCCAAAGGAAAGGGGGTTCGTTACAAGAGTACGGGTCGCTGCAAGACTCCTCAAGTCGATGAGATCGAAGAAGAACTTGACAATTCTCAATCCAAGCGCAAGAGGTTCCCGGCTCCCGAGAAGAAATTGCCTCGCAATAACACGACGAAAACCGCTTCCGAGATGTCCGAGGCGGTATTTCTGAAAGAACGTCGCGAGAATCCATATGTCATTGACCGCGACCGTTTTATGCCTCAGTTCCGGTGTAAGGATGCTCGCTTCAAATCTGTTTTCTAGAGCCAGATATATCATGAGATTTTGATGAGGAAGCCAAAGGAAAATGTTGCCCCTCAACACGCCATTAATTTTGGGCATTTGGAAAGGAACCCCAATTACTTTGGGGAGGCACTTGAGTTGGTTGAGAGGTTTGGTCTTCCTCCTATCATGAGTATTCAACAAGACTATGATGAAGACCTTGTTTGTCAGTTCTTGGCCACTGTTCATCTCTCCAATGAGACCGAGCGCAATCTTACTTGGATGACACAGGGAAGGAAGCTAGACATCAAGTGGTCTGAAGTTGGCACCATTCTTGGAGGATACCCAGACTTTTGACCATTTGCAGATAGTGAGGAGTTTGCAAACGGTTAGTTCCGTGTTCATGTCATCAACACCCCGTCTCTTGCCAAGGATCAACTAACTGCACTATATCATTGGAAGAAGTTCGCCGTTGGGTTTGTCAAGGGTCTCTATCCCACTTATGATATAATGATGCGCATCTATAGAGAGACCATCAACCCAAAGGCGGGGAATGTGGATGAGATCCAAGGCTTCCTGAAGAACCTTTTGCTTCTCACTCATCAGAAGCGGCTTGTCGACTCCCATCAAAGGCTGGATGTGCTTCACTACATATGGAATGAGCTATGGCATGTTGTAGTCAATCGCAAAAATGCTTGCTTTGGGCCCATCTTGCACGTATGGGATGCCAAGTTCCCGAATGAACCGTTTGAGGATGATAATTGGATTCCTCACAGGGAAAGGAGACTCCTCATCAAGGACCACACCGAGCCTCCTGAGCATCCCACTCCTGCTCCTCGCAAGAACAAGGCTAGGCCTCGTGTCATTGATGATGAGGAGGAAGAAGAAGCCGGTCCATCTCGCCCTTCTCCTTCCAACAATGCATTCAAGTGGATGGCTCGGGCCCTCAAGAAGGTGTTCAGGTTGAACAAGAAGGTTGAGCAGCATCAGTGAGAAGCCCATTATGACAAGGAGCTCAAGAACCACAAGAAAGCACATGCAGCTCGTCAGGTTCGCCGCGATGGTGGCGAATCCGTGGACTCCCCGGCTCTTCCAAGGATCACCGACTGGAACAAGTGGCAAGCCAAGGACTCCAAGGGCAAGTTCATTGAGTGGTCTGAGGATGAAGGAGAAGAATCTACCAGTTCTCGTCGTCGTGCCCCCTCTATGGACATGGAGATCTCGTCTGAGGAGGAGTGATCTTTGGGTCGTTAGCATCATTTTTCTCCCTCTTTTGGTATCTTGATGCCAAAGGGGGAGAGAGATATATTAGGAGCGCGGGTATTTTCATGGTTCTCCCTCAAGCATGTTCTTCGATTTGCATCTTTCTATTGCTTGAGGGAGTTTGGTTTTTCATTTGGTCATTTGGAACTTCGTTTTGTTTACATTATTCGTATGTGTCGTGAACCTCGTATCGTATTATGCATGTTGAACCGCGTATCATGCTTCGTGAGCTTAAGATATTATTATATTATGTTGTGTGCTCACTTTCATTCATATTGCTCATATATACATTGTGCCTAAATTCAGTCAACATGAAGGGAGCATATCTTTAGGGGGAGCTCCGTTCATGTTGTGTTTTCTATTATGCAAATAGGGATGTTGTCATCAATTACCAAAAAGGGGAAGAATGAAAGATCATCGTACGTTTTGATAATTATATGACAACATACCTATTTGATCTAATGTTTGTTTGATATATGAAAATGCACAGGTTCATCAAGGTGAACTAATTCTATGGGCTGCGTTTTCGGTTGAAATAAAAAGAGCTAGAAGAAAGAAAACTGGGAAGCAGTTTTGGCATGGAGCGGAGGCTCCGGTGCGGGTCCGGTGGAGGATCCGCCCAAACCTCCCTCTGGTGCAAATGAGCGAAGGCCAGGGCAGAACCTCCGGTGGGCGGAGCCTCCGCCCTTTCCACCGGAGCCTCCGCTACCTCCATCCAGGCCCTATGCACGATTGGCATCCGGTGCGCCTCCGGTGGGGGCTCCGCCAAAACCTCGCTCTGTGGGATAAGAGCGGAGGCTCCACCGGAGCCTCCGGTGCAGCTCCGGTGGGCGGAGCCTCCGCCCTTTCCACCGGAGCCTCCGCCCCTTGGCCCTCCAAAGGATAAGATTGGTGCTGCACAACTGCGCAAATAAAAGATGCCCACCGGAGCCTCCGGTGCTTCCAGGACTGCAACTGGCACTTTGTGGGAAGGGGTATAAATACCCCTTCCCCTTCCTCATAAATGCTAATCTTTTTCCATTCTCTCTCCTAGCCATTAATGAAAGCTTCACCCACCTAGATCTCCCTCTCCACTCACCCAATCACTCCCAAACTTTGTGGAGAGCTACAGGAGACCAAGATCCACACTTCCACCAAAGGGATTTCAAATCCATCCACCACAACCTAGTATATCTAGAATCCTACTTGAGGCCTAGAAACCTTAGTAGATCTCGTGCTTGTAGCTTCCACCTTGTCGCAAGAAGCTACGGATTGCTTGAGAGCCTCCATCCATCTTGTGGAGTGACCTCGAGCTCATGTAAAGGTTTGGTCAACGCCATCAAGTCGACCTCATAGTGGAAACGAGAATCTCCCTCACCGGAGAAGCTCAAGGAGAATAAAGTGTGCACAACCGTGCTATTGAGGAGTGCCTAGGTGGCTCCCCACCTCTCCAATGTAGACGTACTTCTCATTGAGAAGGAACTAAGGGAATCATATCCTTGTCTCCTTGTTTACACTTGTGGTTTATCTTGCTACCTTTCGTTTTACTTCCATTGCGCATATTATCTTGTTCACATAGGTTGCTCACCTAGATGCACATCTAGAGAACCTTATTTTAGCTTGCTTAGCCCTACTAAAAGGAAAAGAAAATAAAAATTGGTAGTCAACCTATTCACCCCTCCCCCTCTAGTTGACCATAGTGCACTTTCAATTGGTATCAGAGCCTCGGCTCTTACTAAGGGCTTAACCGCCCAAGAGTATAATGGTCAATGAAAATGCCCCCGAAAGTTCTAATGCGGAAATCTCCAAAATGGCCGACACTATATCTAACCTACAAGAAACGGTTGGAACCATCCAAACCGAACTGTCCAAGGTTAGCTCTAGTGTTAGCTCGGAAGTTTCTAGCATCAAGAAAATGATGGAGGCCTTGATGGGGAAAACCAAGGAGTCCGACGAACCACCTCTCACCGCCAATGATGTTAGCTCGGATGAAGAGTCACTTCCGGACATCGCCGAAATGGAAGCTAACATTGCTTTAGCTAAGGCGAAAGCCAAAGCAAAAGCCGATAAAAAGGCAAAGAGCGATGGGAGCTCCGAAGGCTCCAAGTCTCAATCGGCTAACGGTTCGGGGTCTCACTCTAAAGTTACACCACCTCCAAATTATGACACCATTCATTCCATTGCCACAATGCCAAACATGGTTAATGTTGGAGTTCCTCCCATGCTTAACACTAATGAATTTTCATCTTGGAAGTTCGATATGGAGTCTCATATTTCAGGATCTTGCACCGCTTTGTGGAGAAGCATCCTCCATGGATTTCACCCTCTTGATCCAAGCAATTTGACTCCAAGAGAGGATGTGGAATTTCAACTCAACAAGACCGCTCTTGTGACTATCCAAAAGGCTCTCCCAAGAGAACATCTTGAACACATCTGCGGTATCAAGACCGCCAAGGAGGCTTGGGATAAACTTGACACTTTGTTCCAAGGCAATGCAAGCATCCAATCATCCAAATATGATGTTGCTCTTGACAAATCCGAGAACTTCGTTATGCTTGAAGACGAAAGTCCCGATGAGTTATATAGAAGAGTGGTCACCCTTGGAAATCAATTAATGGACTTTGGAAAAGAGGAAATCTCCGATGAGTGGATCAAGAGGAAGTTTGTCAAAGCCATAACTCCATTTTAGAAGAACCTCTCCACTAGCATTCTGACAAGATCCGACTACAACTCTCTCAACTCCATTGGTGTTCCTAGTGAGTTCATAGCCATATCCCTCTCTCACAAGAGCGCGGATGATGCTCTTGCTCGATCAAGAGGACTTGGAAAGTCCCCAAACCTCGCCTTGAAGTCTAAGGCAATTTCTAATATAGAAGAAGTGGATGAAGATGATGATGATGATGAGGACTATGAAGATACACACAAAGGAGCTCATAAGTGCATCGCTCTTGCCATGCATGGTTATTGGAAGAGATGTGAGGCTCACAAGGCCGATGCTCCTAGACCTTCAAGGAACAAGATCTTTAGGAAGAAAGGGGAGCGGCCAAGGACATGCTACAATTGTGGAAGTGCAAACCACTTCATCAAGGAGTGTCCCTTTGAGCCAAGAGAAAAAATGAAGGGAAGCTCGTTCGTAAGGACAAGAACAAAGCTCCCCAAAACAAGAATCTTGCTAGGAGAGTCCCAAGGGCTCTATATGTTCAAGAAGTCCCCACATTGGAAACATATTACTCCGGAGATGAAGGAGAAGATGAAGTCATAGGTGTTTCCCATGTCGCCATAGCTACAACCTCCTCTTCATCGGTCTCTCTATTTGAATCCCCCAATGAGAAGGCATCGATCCGACCTACATGTGTCATGGAAAAAGCCACCGCGTTAATATATTCCACCTCCAAGTCTATTGTCACTAGCTCCCCCTCATTATTGGATTGTGTTGAAAACATTCTTAATGACGAGGAGGCCAAGGATCTAGGCTCTTGGTTGTGTAGTCTTGAAGGTGAAACTAAAGAAAAGGTAAAGGCTCTCTTAAGGCAACTTGATGATGCCAACTCTCTCATAGATGAGAAGGAGGAGATCATCATGACCTTGGAGAGCCATGGCGGTAGCCATGAGAATCACGACGATGAACTAGTTAAATCTCTTGAAAAAGACAGATCCATGAGAGCCTCTCTCGAAGAGAGATTATCTAGTCTACAAGACACCTATGCTATTAGTGTTTCCAAGCTTAGGAAAGATAATGAAAAATCTCTTGCCAAGCTTAGGAAAGAGAATGAAAAATCTCTTGTTTTACTTAAAGTCTTTGAAGAAGAAGAGTTGAAGCTAGGAATAGGTCATGAAGAACTCGTTGAGAATCACGAAAAACTAAAAAAGGAGTTCATGTCTCTTAAAGAAATTCATGACAAACTCACCGAGTCTCGGAACAAGCTTCTAGCTCAACAATCTAATAAACAAGTGATATCTTCCTTTAATAACATTGTTATCATGCCTACCTCTTGCACTACGACTAACATTGTAGGAAAGGAGAAAATTTTCAATGATGCCATAAGCTCTCAAGGGGCCAAGAAAGGAAAAGAAGGACTTGGCTTTGTTTCCAAGTCAAAGAAGAATTCCAAGAATGTCATTTCTCCCTCTCAAAATATTGTGTTTGTGAAAGAGGGAGAGGTGACCAAAGATAAGGAGACCAATGCCATTGTGGGTGGTGATACCTCTAGGGGGAGCATCACTCACAATGACTTTGCCGGAAAATATAACCCATCTTATGTTCTTATGAAATCTAGAGATGGACATGTTTATGCTAAATATGTTGGTACTTCTTATGGTGATGATTATCATTGGACTATTTGGGTTCCTAAGACCCTTGTTACTAACAAAAGAGGACCCATTGAAGGATGGGTACCTAAATCAAGAAATTGATCTCTTGTAGGGAAGTGCTTCCGGGTCAGGTAGATGGACAGTGGATAGTGGTGCATCCCAACATATGATCGGAAGCTATGACGCAATGAGCAATATTGAACCTCCATTACCTCATCTCAACTGCGTGACTATTGGTGACAAGTCTGAACTTAAGGTATTGGGATGAGGCAAGGTGGCTATCTCAAATGATTTATCAATTGAGAATGTTCTCCTTGTTGAGTCCCTTGGCTATAACTTGATGTCCGTTCTTCAACTTGCGAATTGTGGATTTACCTCGTTCTTTAATAAAGAGAGTGTGATTGTCACTTGGGAAACATCTCTTAAAATAGACTTTGTTGGGTTTGTCGAGAATGGCATGTATGTAGTGGACTTCTCTAAAGGAGACACGTGTGTCGCGACATGCCTAATGGCTAAAGTTGATGTGGGGTGGCTTTGGCATCACCGGTTAGCCCACACCAATATGAGAATGTTGCATGACCTCCAAAGTGGCAATCATGTTCTAGGACTAACCAAAGCTAAGTTTGCTTAAGATCGTGTGTGTAGCTCTTGTACCTTTGGGAAGCAACATGGAGAACAACTCCCAACCAAGACAACTATCTCCACCACAAGAATTCTCGAGCTCATTCATTTAGATCTCTTTGGTCCACTATCTTATGATAGCCTCGGAGGAAAGAAGTATTGCTTGGTGATTGTGGATGATTATTCAAGATATTGTTGGGTGTATTTATTCAAGAGGAAAAGTGAGACTCAAAAGAGAGTCATCGAGTTCATCACTCTAGTGGAGCGCCAACACAATGCTACCATATTGGCCATCCGGAGTGATAATGGCTCGGAGTTCAAGAACTACACCGTTGAGGGTTTTCTTAGTGAAGAAGGCATTGCCCATCAATATTCCACTTCTTATACCCCTCAAAAAATGGTGTTGCGGAGAGAAAGAACCGGACTTTGATGGATGCGGCTAGAACTATGATTGCGGAGTTCTCTTCTCCCTATAACTTTTGGGCCAAAGCCGTCTCCACCGCATGTCATGCTACTAACCGGTTATATCTTCGCAAGATGTTGAAAAAGAATCCCTATGAGATCCTCACGGGCAAGAAACCGTATGTATCTTATTTCAAGGTCTTTGGTTGCAAGTGCTTCATTCGCAAGAAAGGTAAACGGTTGTCAAAATTTGAGACCAAATCTTATGAGGGTATCTTTGTTGGCTATGCCACAAACGCTCACGCCTATAGAGTCTACAACAAGTCCACCAGACAAGTTGAAGAAGCTATAGACGTGGTGTTTGATGAGGATAATGGCTCCCAAGGTGGGCGTATAGATCATGGTGTTGTAGGAGATGCAATTCCTCCCATCATCATAAGAAGAATGGGGATTGGTGAAATAATCCCCATTGAGGGTTACCGGATGACGGAGGGAGAAGGACTATGCCCCACTCAAGTGGAGCCATTGACTACACCCATTGATAATCAAGCTACTCAACAAGATGCACCAAGCCCTCAAGTTAATGATCAAGTTCAGACGAGAAATCAAGGCCAAGCTAATGACCAAGGCCAAGCAACTCATCTTAATCATGATCAAGATTCCATCATTGTTGAGAGTGCTCAACCTAGTGGTGATTCATCACCCATTATTGATCAAGGACGAAATGAAGATGGACATATCTCCGATGAAGAAGGTGATTCTCAATCCATATCCAAGGAATCTTTGGAGGAGATGCTAGCACAAAGAGCAAAGAGAAGGCTAGAGAATCTGGAACGAGCGGGTCATACGGAGGACAAGATTCTTGGGCAAATTCGTGGGAGAGTGGTCACTAGGAGGCAATTGGCGGATTTTAGCAAGGCTCATGCTTTTGTCTCTTTCATTGAGCCTAAGAAGGTCTATGAAGCTCTCGAAGATCAAGATTGGCTTGAAGCCATGCATGATGAACTCAATAACTTCGAGCGCAACAAAGTGTGGAAACTAGTTCCAAGACCCAAGGATTGCAAAAATGTTATTGGCACCAAATGGGTTTCAAGAACAAGCAAGACAAAGATGGTATTGTCATTCGCAACAAGGCAAGGTTGGTGGCTCAAGGTTTTTCCCAAGCCAAAGGTATTGACTTCGGTGAAACTTTTGCCCCCGTAGCTCGTCTTGAATCCATTCGCATCTTACTTGCTTATGCATCTCATCATAATTTCAAGTTACAACAAATGGATGTTAAGAGTGCTTTCATAAATGGTCCCATTAATAAGTTAGTATATGTCAAGCAACCTCCGGGCTTCGAGGATCCCAACCACCCCGATCTTGTCTATAAACTCGATAAGGCGCTCTATGGACTTAAACAAGCTCCACGTGCGTGGTATGAGCACCTTAAAGAGTTTCTAGTGGATCGTGGGTTTAATGTTGGTTTAATCGATCCCACCCTCTTTACCAAGACGGTTGGACGTGACTTGTTCATATGCCAACTCTATGTGGATGACATAATTTTTGGGTCTACTAACACTTTTTTCAATGAGGATTTTTGCAAGCTTATGACCGATAGGTTTGAGATGTCTATGATGGGAGAGTTGGAGTTATTCCTTGGCTTTGAGGTGAATCAATATCATGAAGGAACCTTCATCAAACAAGCCAAATACACTCAAGACATGCTCAAGAGATTTAATATGCATGATGCCAAGCCTACGAAGACTTCCATGTCCACAACCACCGACTTGAAACCCGACCCCAACGGTAAAGATGTAGATCAAAAGGTATACCGCTCCATGATTGGCTCGTTGCTCTACCTTTGTGCATCTAGACCGGATATAATGTATAGCGTAGGTAAATGTGCAAGGTTTCAAGCCTCTCTGAGGCAAAGTCATTTGGAAACTGTGAAACGAATCTTTCGATATCTAGTTCATACCCCAAATTTCCGTCTTTGGTACCCCAAGGGTTCAAGCTTTCAACTCATTGGATATTCGGATGCGGATTATGCGGGAGAGAAGACGGATAGGAAGTCCACGTCCGGGGGTTTCCAATTCCTTGGCCGCTCCTTGGTATGTTGGTCTTCAAAGAAACAGAATTGCATTGCTCTCTCCACCACCGAGGCCGAGTATATCTCCGCGGCAAGTTGTTGTGCTAAATTGCTTTGGATGAGGCAAACCTTGAAGGATTATGGTATTCATGTTGACAAGGTTCCTCTCCTTTGTGATAATGAGAGTGCTATCAAGATCGCCTACAACCCCGTTCTTCACTCCAAGACGAAGCACATTGAGATTCGTCATCATTTCATTCGGGATCATGTTGAGAAAGGTGATATTGATCTCTCATATGTTCCCACCAAGGATCAACTTGCCGATATCTTCACGAAGGCCCTTGATGAACCAAGATTTCGATCATTGAGGAATGAACTAAATGTCATCCTTCCAACTTCACTTGAAACCTTGCATATATACCCTCATTATGCATGCTATTAGGTTTAGATGTAGGCATGGAAATAGGGGGAGCGCTACTCAACTCATGAGTATGCCCTCCTCTTATTATGCGAAAATCAATTCATCATTGCATATCTAGTCAATTTGTGACTTATTGTGCTTATTTGTGAGTAGTAATTTTGGACCCAAGATATATCTTCGCGGTGCCAAGTTACACACTCAAACATGGTGGCTTCGGCCACCGACCTTTGGTATGTTTTGGCTCTTTCACGCGTATCATACTTCTTCCTTGACAACTCGTATGGGTTCGGTCTTCTATATGTTTTTGTGCTTCTTGCGAACCCCTCCGGGTAATGTCTCTCGTATATCAGTGACTATTTTCCAACCTAAGCTCCCTTTGCCCAAAACAATATTCTACTCGTAATGCTCCTGTTTTCACAATCTTGGCGCACAAAAACTTGGTTGGGCGGAGGCTCCGGTGAAACCACCGGAGGCTCCGCCGCCCATGTCCACCGGACCCCCACCGGAGGCTCCGCTGGGCGGGGAGCGGAGGCTCCGGTGAAACCACCAGAGGCTCCGCTGGGCGGGGAGCGGAGGCTCCGGTGAAACCACCAGAGGCTCCGCCCGTGGCAGTTTTTCGGGATAAGACCTAGGGCGAACGGGGGTCAATGAGATCCAATCTCATTTCCCCCCACTCGCCCTCCTTCTTCTTTCTCTCAACCGCCGCCGCTCCCAAGTCAACCGCCGCCGGATTTGGGTGCTCCACCGCCGGGAGACCTCATCCTTGCCTTGGACCACCCCGAGCTCTTCTTCCTCCTTCCTTTTCACCATGGATGATGCGGGTATGTGCTCTCTCTCTCATCTAGTTGATGGATGGGGATGCATAGGAGTTCATGTTCTTGTTATCTAGATGTGTGGATTTGGAGTTTTAGGAGTAGAAGATCTCGAGTAAAAACCCTAGCAACCTAGATAATGCGTGTTAGGCTTGAATCGTTGCGGTTGTAGGTAGGATTCATATGCCCTAACCCTAGTTATTCAACCCTAACACCATGTGTATCTTTGTTTCTTGGATTTGTGCGTATTGATCAACTTGAGAATTACCTTTTCTTCATGCTATCCTCGCTATTTATTTCTTAGATGCTTCCGGTTCCAAAGGAAAGGGGGCTCGTTACAAGAGTACGGGTCGCCGCAAGACTCCTCAAGTCGATGAGATCGAAGAAGAACTTGACAATTCTCAATCCAAGCGCAAGAGGTTCCTGGCTCCCGAGAAGAAATTTCCTTGCAAGAACACGGCAAAAATCGCTTCCAAGATGTTCGAGGCGGTATTTCTGAAAGAACGTCACGAGAATCCATATTTCATTGACCGCGACCGTTTGATGCCTCAGTTCCGAGGTAAGGATGCTCGCTTCCACACTGTTTTCCAGAGCCAGATATATCATGAGATTTTGATGAGGAAGCCAAAGGAAAATGTTTCCCCTCAACACGCCATTAATTTTGGGCATTTGGAAAGGAACCCCAATTACTTTGGGGAGGCACTTGAGTTGGTTGAGAGGTTTGGTCTTGCTCCTATCATGAGTATTCAACAAGACTATGATGAAGACCTTGTTTGTCAGTTCTTGGCCACCGTTCATCTCTCCAATGAGACCGAGCGTAATCTTACTTGGATGACACAGGGAAGGAAGCTAGACATCAAGTGGTCTGAAGTTGGCACCATTCTTGGAGGATACCCAGACTTTGGACCATTTGCAGATAGTGAGGAGTTTGCAAACGGTTCGTTCCGTGTTCATGTCATCAACACCCCGTCTCTTGCCAATGATCAACTAACTCCACTATATCATTGGAAGAAGTTCGCCGTTGGGTTTGTCAAGGGTCTCTATCCCACTTATGATATCATGATGCGCATCTATAGAGAGACCATCAACCCAAAGGCGGGGAATGTGGATGTGATCCAAGGCTTCCTGAAGAACCTTTTGCTTCTCACTCATCAGAAGCGGCTTGCAGACTCCCATCAAAGGCTGGATGTGCTTGACTACACATGGAATGAGCTATGGCATGTTGTAGTCAATCGCAAAAATGCTTGCTTTGGGCCCTTCATAATGAAGATCATCTTGCACGTATGGGATGCCAAGTTCCCGAATGAACCTTTTTAGGATGATAATTGGATTCCTCACAGGGAAAGGAGACTCCTCATCAAGGACCACACCGAGCCTCCTGAGCATCCCACTCCTGCTCCTCGCAAGAACAAGGCTAGGCCTCGTGTCATTGATGATGAGGAGGAAGAAGAAGCCGGTACATCTCACCCTCCTCCTTCCAACAATGCATTCAAGTGGATGGCTCATGCCCTCAAGAAGGTGTTCAGGTTGAACAAGAAGGTTGAGCAGCATCAGTGGGAAGCCCATTATGACAAGGAGCTCAAGAACCGCAAGAAAGCACATGCAGCTCGTCAGCTTCGCCGCGATGGTGGCGAATCCGTGGACTCC
The DNA here is from genome assembly GCA_028641055.1 of Alopecurus myosuroides. Lineage (NCBI taxonomy): Eukaryota > Viridiplantae > Streptophyta > Magnoliopsida > Poales > Poaceae > Alopecurus > Alopecurus myosuroides. Next base: position 8,661,282 of record CM054062.1, read on the forward strand.
CCGGCTCTTCCAAGCATCACCGACTGGGACAAGTGGCAAGCCAAGGACTCCAAGGGCAAGTTCATTGAGTGGTCTGAGGAAGAAGGAGAAGAAGCTACCAGTTCTCGTCGTCGTGCCCCCTCTCCGGACATGGAGGTAGCATCCTTTTTCTCCCTCTTTTGGTATCTTGATGCCAAAGGGGGAGAGATATATATTAGGAGCGCGGGTATTTGCATGGTTCTCCCTCAAGCATGTTCTTCGATTTGCATCTTTCTATTTCTTGAGGGAGTTTGGTTTTTCATTTGTTCATTCGTATGTGTCGTTAACCTCGTATCGTATTATGCATGTTGAACCTCGTATCATGCTTCGTGAACTTAAGATCTTATTATATTATGTTGTGTGCTCACTTTCATTCATATTGCTCATATATACATTGTGCCTAAATTCACTCAACATGAAGGAAGCATATCTTTAGGGGGAGCTCCGTTCATGTTGTGTTTTCTATTATGCAAATAGGGATGTTGTCATCAATTACCAAAAAGGGGGAGAATGAAAGATCATCGTGTGTTTTGATAATTATATGAAAACATACCTATTTTATCTAATGTTTGTTTGATATATGAAAATGCCTAGGTTCATCAAGGTGTACTAATTCTATGGGCTGCGTTTTCGGTTGAAATGAAAAGAGATAGAAGAAAGAAAACTGGGAAGCAGTTTTTGCATGGAGCGGAGGCTCCATTGAAACCACCGGAGGCTCCGCCCCAGGCTCCGATGCGGGTCCGGTGGAGGATCCACCCAAACCTCCCTCTGGTGCAAATGAGCGGAGGCCAGGGCGGAACCTCCAGTGGGCGGAGCCTCCGCCCTTTCCACCGGAGCCTCCGCTGCCTCCATCCAGGCCCTATGCACGATTGGCATCCGGTGCGCCTACGGTGGGGGCTCCGCCAAAACCTCGCTCCGTGGGATAAGAGAGGATGCTCCACCGGTGCAGCTCTGGTGGGCGAAGCCTCCGCCCTTTCCACCGGAGCCTCCGCCCCTTGGCCCTCCAAAGGATAAGATTGGTGCTGCGCAACTGCGCATATAAAAGATGCCCACCAGAGCCTCCGGTGCTTCCAGGACTACAACTGCCACTTTGTGGGAAGGGGTATAAATACCCCTTCCCGTTCCTCATAAGTGCTAAGCTTTTTCCATTCTCTCTCCTAGCCACTAACGAAAGCTTCACCCACCTAGATCTCCCTGTCCACTCACCCAATCACTCCCAAACTTTGTGGAGAGCTAGAGGAGACCAAGATCCACACTTCCACCAAAGGGATTTCAAATCCATCCACCACAACCTAGTAGATCTAGAATCCTACTCGAGGCCTAGAAACCTTAGTAGATATTGTGCTTGTAGCTTCCACCTTGTTGCAAGAAGCTACAGATTGCTTGAGAGCCTCCATCCATCTTGTGGAGTGACCTCGAGCTCATGTAAAGGTTTGGTCAACGCCATCAAGTCGACCTCATAGTGGAAACGAGAATCTCCCTCACCGGAGAAGCTCAAGGAGAATAAGGTGTGCACAACCATGCTATTGAGGAGTGCCTAGGTGGCTCCCCACCTCTCCAACGTAGACGTACTTCTCATTGAGAAGGAACTACGGGAATCATATCCTTGTCTTCTTGTTTACACTTGTGGTTTATCTTGCTACCTTTCGTTTTACTTCCGTTGCGCATATTATCTTGTTCACATAGGTTGCTCACCTAGATGCACATCTAGAGAACCTTATTTTATCTTGCTTAGCCCTACTAAAAGGAAAAGAAAAGAAAAATTGGTACTCAACCTATTCACCCCCCCTCTAGTTGACCATAGTGCACTTTCAGTTTTGTGTTCCTGTTTTAGCTGATGAGGAAGTAGTTTAAAGTTTATCATGGTTTATGTCAAGCAAAGTCCTTCTCCCTTATTTCACCCGATGATTATGGAATTTGTGATCATCTAAATTTGTAGAGAGCTGGTGCCAAATAATATGAACTTAAATAATATAAAAAGGCACTTACCCATGGATTGATGAATGTTGATGGGCACCCATGGATATGGATAGCTCTGGTTTGTGAAAGGCAAGGTGGAGGGAAGTGCCAACCATAAGAAAAAAAATGCTAATGGAAACCGCTCTCAAAAGTCTAAACACTTTGCTTGACATGGATTATGATAAGTTTTTCATTACCATTCATTGACATAGACATACACCTCTCTCAAAATTTGTTTTCAATACCTCTGTTTTATTAAATAAAAAGCTATAGCACATGAGTAATCTCTACTTGCCTCTACAAAGGGCCTTTCTTTTACTTTTAAGCCGAGTCTTCATATTCTTACTTTATGCACTAGTTAAGAGAGCATAGTTGCCATTCTGAGTATAATGTGCATAGTCCCAAAATTTATTATTGATTGATTCATGATTATGGTATTGCTTGCTATAAAATTATTTGTCTAGTCACCATTTAAACTTTGAAGGTGTCCTAGCATTTATGTTTTGCTACCACATGAAGGACAAGCTGGATACCACTTTATTATGTTTTTCTTTATGATTGAAACAATTGTATCACTTTCAATGCATTATTATTCATTATCATTTATTGGTATTACATTTCATGTGCAACATAGTTGCTAAGTTTACATTAGTTCAAATGATGTTTATCATGCCTTTGTTAAAGTACTTTGATCTTAGCTTACAATGCTTTTACATTATGGTTGATCAAGTTGTGTTGGCTGCATGTGACCTAAATAATTAGTTCGTTACCACTTACCTAGTCGAGGACGAGCAGGAGTTAAGCTTGGGGATACTGATACGTTGCAAACGTATCTATAATTTTTGGTGCTTCATGCTTGTTTTCTACATTTTTTCCTATGTTTTATATCATTTATTGGACTAACCTATTAACAAAATGCCCAGTGCCAGTTTTTGTCTATTTTGTCTATGAATTGCATAAAAGGTCCAAAAATGAATGTGCTTGGAATTGGATGAAAATTTACTACGATTCTTTATTCACCACAAAACCCCGGGAGCCAGAAGGAGACCCGGAGGGGGCCAAAGAGCCTCCAGGGGCACCAGCTGCACCCCCTTGGTCGCGCCTGGGACCCAGCTGGGGACCCTGGCCACCGCCTCGCGTTGCTTCTTCACCCATAAATTCCCTCTTCACCTAAAACGGAAGACCCCCGGAGGATTTTCCAGAAAGGCATCCTAACTCTGCCGCCATCCAAAACCCTAATTCAGGGGAAATAAGTCTATGTTATGGCACTCTGCCGGTACGGGGAAGTGCCCTTGGAGCCATCTACATCAACGTTGGTGCCTCCCACAATGATGCAGGAGTAGTCCCTCCTCGGGGCTGAGGGCTCATGCTAGTAGATATGTGGTTATCTCTCTCTCATGATGTGATCTTGATTGTGATCTTGTGCTATGTTATCATTGTTGAATATATGATGTTCCCCTTCATTATGTAATGGATACATTGTCCTCAGTTGGTTTTATCTAGTATAATTCTTCGGAGTCACCTTTGTCCCAAAGTGCCACAGTGACAGTGCGGGTGCCGTGTGTGACTCTATGGACTATGGATTAGAGGGATACTTATCATGAAGTCGTTCTTACTATTTTGGATTGAATTTTAATCATGAGATTTCTTGATGCTTGTGTTTAGTATAATCTCTATAGTGCCAAGCTGACAATGCGGGTGTTGTGGATTGATTAGAAAGATACTATTCAAGAGATAGGTTGTGGTGTTTATTAGTACTATCTTTGGATACTCAAAGTGGCAGGTTTGGGGTGTTCATTGATGGGAACGTCAACTTTATGGTGTGCTTGTGTAGCCCTATGCGATTCTCATCCTACTTGATTCACAAGGAATGATTTCCGAGCTATCTTTTTCATGCATGTTGTTGGAGGAAATATCATGTATTTAATTACGTTAATATTGTTGAGAGTTGCTATTAGTTAAAGTATGATCCCTAGGCCTTGTTTTCCACCATTGCTATATTGTTTGCTCTCAGTTTTACTACTTGTTTGTCTGCTGCCATTTATTTTACAGATTTAATACACCTTGTTTTTCCATCCATATTGCCCATATTTTATCATCTCTTCGTCGAACTAGTGCACCTATTCAACTTTAAATTATATTAGGTGTGTTGGGGACACAAGAGACTTCTTGTATCTTAATTGCAGGGTTGCTTGAGAGGGATTGTAACGCCCCAACCTCGGAACTAGTACTTGAACGGTAGAGAGTCTTTCTCCCACAAAAAAATCTGCCTATATTCTATATCTCATCACATGCTTTACCAAAGCAATAAATCTCACTTTTGTGAAAATTAATTTTCAGCCCACACAATTGTTCAAAGATGTACAAGACTAATTTCATATTGACGGCCTTCTATAAGTCGCGTTCCAGGAAAATAATGGTATAATCTAAGTATTGAAGGATGGATAAAAAGAATTGCAAGCATACCTGCCACAATGTTAAAAAGAATTAGAGACAAAGGATCACCCTACCGAAGCCCTTTTTTAGTTTGAAAATAATGGCCAATATCTTCATTGACCCTTACCCCAACACTTCCGAACTGAACAAAATGTGTTACCATTAGACACCAAGTTTGTTTAAAGCCCTTCTACAATCTACCTTGCATGCAATTCCAATGGGGGTACAAAGTTAAGTAGGCGTTTTGTTAATCTCTTGCGAGTTGTGAGCAGGCTTCTTCACTTAGGGGCTATGTGGAATTCCGGGCCATCCAAAAGGAAGCAGGTGATGAACCTCTAGACGTGTCCGGCTCCTTCCAGCTGCAATATGTGCCCTGCGTGCTTGATGATCTCTAGCCTGCAGTCATCTCCTAGATGCCTAGAGAGCCAGGCAGTCAAGGTCCAAGTATAGCAGATTCAGGAAAAAAATGGCTAGTCTCTTGTGGAGGGTTTTACTTACCTCTGCAGTTTGTAGCCAAGATCGACGGGGAAGACCTGGTCCTTGTCCTGCCTAGAGAAATAGTGTTTGCTGCTCCAAGATAGAAGAAATGAACCATGTTAGTACTTGCAAAGATAAAACAACGGTGCTCTTGTCTACGGATGAGAACCACTGCTTACATTACGTATTGATCTTAATGCATTTGTCTGTTGGACACATAGCAATCACTTTATTGCTGCAACCTAATACCAAGTGATTTGCTGGATAGCTTTCTTGACGTGGACTTTTAGATATGGCTGCATGCTGGATAGCGGTTATATGCCTTGACGTAATGCCTGCAATGTTAGAACCCGTGAACTTTATCTCGTCATAATAGTATTGTTATACGTTCATGATTTGTCAATTGCCCAGCTGTAATTTGCTCACCCAACATGTTTGTTTTCTTTGGCGAGACACCACTAGTGAACCTATGGCACCCAGTCATATTTTCCTCATATTGCAAACGTTCTTTTAAGCAATTTCAGAATTGTTTCCTTGCTATTATATTTTTACACTTATTGTTTCCCAAGACTCGATGCGTTTAATTCTCCTGTTTTCAGCAAGACCGGAAGATTGACAACCTTCCAGAAAGTTGGGGAAAGAGAGAGTTTGTGTTTGTGTGCAGGTTCCACGCTTCTCAACAGTACTTTTCTGGCGCCGTTGATAGAGCAACTTTCTTCAAGACTACGAAGTCCTACTAGTTTTATAACTCTCGTTCTTTACTAGGAGAAAACTTACTCTAGACTATATCATACCTTCCCCTTTGGGGTCTCCCAACGAGCGTGTGATCACGCGCTCATCAAGTACTTTTTCTGGCGCCGTTGCCGGGAATTTCTAGCTTGATGCAAGGGGAGTCTCACACTTCCACTCTTTTTTTTTTGTTTTGTTCTTGCTTAGTTTACTTTTGTTTAGTCTTGTTTTCTGTTTATCAACCCCCCCCCCCCCCCCCCAAAATAGTTCTCTAGTTTCTAGTATTTTATTTGTGTTATCTTGCAAGCATGGCTTCCAATGATAATACCAAGCTTTGTGACTTTACAGTACCAATAATGATTTCATATGCACACCAATTGCTCCACCTGGTGCCAAAGCAGATTTTTATGAAATTAACCTGGTTTGTCGAATATTTTCATGAAAGATCAATTTTCTGTTATTGGAGAAGATCCTTCCTCTCATTTCAATTACTTGGTTGAGTTATGTGACCTGCAAAAATATAAAGATGTAGATGATGATATTGTGAAATTAAGATTGTTCTCTTTCTCTTTAAGAGGAAGAGCTAAGAAATGGTTATTGTCGTTGCCTAAAAATAGCATTGATTCTTGGACTAAATGCAAAGATGGTTTTATTGGTAAGTATTATCCACCTAAATCCGACGAGGATATGATAGGTTCTGTGCGGATGTGCATGGGGACGAGGATATGATAGGTTCTTGGCCTAAATCCGACGAGGATAGGATAGGTTCTGCGCGGATGTGCATGGGGACGTAAATATGGAGAAGTGTGACACCATGCCGGATCTAAATTTAGTAATGAAATAGTAATTTTTGGTAACTTCTTATATGGAAGGGCTATCTTACTGTGTCTTATACTATACTATAGTTTATTGGGAGGTTGCGAAAATGACTTCTTCTCTCGACTCATCTTACTAACAATCAATTGCAAACTTCTTTAACTTGTTATCCTTCCTTGCTATCGTATTTATTATCTTCTCATTTTAAAAAAATGACTTCAAAAGATGCTTAGTTGTGGAATGATGCTAAAATGAGTTTAAACAAATATTTGGTGTTTCAGGACAATGTAACATATTTTATCTCAAATGGTGATTAAGGTGGTGTTATTTCCGATTCTCGATTTCCAAATATTCGATTTTTCTAATATGCAATTATTTCTAAATATTTATATACACTATGCTCCAGTCCGAGCGAGCAGAAAATGCAACAATGAGGTTTAGCTTTTCCACAAGGAAACAATAGAAACAAATCGCTCAATTGAATGAGCGGGAATGAAAAACGGCTTGGTTAGATCGGGGGCTTCTCCTTCAATCCTCCGAAGATCAACAATTTTGGGTGGAGGGATTGGGAGAAATCTACCTTTTAGGTGAGCTCATTAATGATTGTATTCAATGTTGGACGAGTTAGGTCTTTGGAGAAGATGGAGGGGGGGGGGTATTTATACCCCTCTCCCATTTCTAGTTGTTGCAGAGTCACTTACCTCGGAGTCTCTGGCCTAGGGACGTAGACTTGCAAGTATCCGTGGTGGCTCCGACCTGACTCCGGACTGGGCATGTGTGACTTTCAATCAATGAGCAAAACAAACGTCCGGAGTATGTGGGGATACTCTGGGGTCACTCCAGAGGAGGTCTCGGTGTTTTCACCAAAAAGCAGACGAAGGGGCCGGGGTCTCCGGGGTTACTTCGGCCTTACTCCGGGGAGGCCATCTGTGAGATTTGGCCAAGGAGTAGACATGTATGTGAAGTGATACCGGAGTCTCCAGGAAAGTCTCTGTTGTTTTCATACCTAAGTATCCGGCCTGATTTCGTCACGCAAACAGAGAGTTGCTCTTCTTTGCTTTTTTGCATACAATGCTTTCATGATAAATAACTTAAACATATGTAACACTTGGCACACACTTAGGTGATCACCAGTGTTGTTATCTAACACTCAAAATCAAACTTAGGAAGAACTAAAAATGTTCTTTCACCAATCCCGTGCGAGCAATGTCACTTCTAGTTGCACCCTTAGATAAACTCCATGATTAACTCGATGGTGTTGCCGTGCACTTTGGTCTCCAATGTCAACAGTGGCACGACGGTAAGGTGGCGTGCACTGTGCGGGACGTCACTGAAGGAAATACCCTGTAGAAGGCCATGCCGTGGCCCCAGCCGATTGCCATGGGTTAGCCAACCCCACCTGTAAGCCGGCCTGACAGTCTCTATATACGGTAGGCCGGGTGCCCTATTGAAGGGCTAGTCGCCTTAAATACTCTAGACACCCGAGACACCTCTCTTCTTCATGAGAGAACACAACTCCATGACCAACATTGTAACCTCATATCATCCATAGTTCATCATTGTAGGAGCAGGAGGTTTACCTCACATGAGGGCCCCGAACCTTGGCACATCGTGTCCCTCACGCTTGCTGCCCAATCCCGTGCGAGCAGTGTCACTGCTAGTTGCTCCCTTAGATAAACTTCATGATTAACTCGATGGTGTTGACGTGCACTATGCCCCGACAGTTATGCTGCATGGTGACATGATGATGGAAAGGAAAATAAGAAGTACAATATAATTGGGGAAATCCCCGGGCGTTACAATCATCACCTTACACATTGTCAAGTAGATATGAATTAAAAAGGATGGTCTAAAGCTTTTAAAATGAGTAATCGAAATGATCTTTTTAGATCGGGTAATTAGTTTCACAAATTCATAAAATAGCGGATACAAAATGAAGTTCACTCTAATTTACATGATTATTCATAGGATACTTTTATTAGCCACACATTATTTACATGTTGTATCACTCGACTGTTGGACCTTAGGACACAATTAGGCTTCTATTGACCTGGACTGGCTGATGGAGTCCAGATCGTCCCTCATGCTCTTGTTATTCTTGATGGTGTGGTCGTTCTGTTGATCTCCTTCAACGGTGACACCCCAAATCTCCGGGATGGCTAGCCGGAGGTTGCTGATGCTCTCGAGGGCGTAGTCTGCCTCATTGCTCCTCACCATCGTGCCAACCTGCACACCAAATTCATCGTAAGAAAAATACTGCTCCCTCCGGTTGGAAAATGTTATCTCAACTTGTTAAGTCATTCTTAACAAGCTGAGAAAACCTTTTTCAACGAGAGTGAGTATTAAGTTGCTCTCTAAACAATGCCAGTTTTAACGTTTCATTTGACGTGTCTAAGTTAAATTATAGGTCGACCCTTTGATGACAGCTCCAGATTTATCGAGCACTGGTTCACACTGAAGTAGACCGAGACCGGTTGGATAATTACGAGCGCTGTGCGGAGGCCGAGAGCTTTTCCTGCGGCGATGTTCCTCTCGCTGTCATCAAGGAAGAGCTGACAGAGCAGGACGAGATGAATGCATATGCATTAGTTTTATGATTGAGCAAGATCACAAATGAAGCGTGCAAAAATGACAACTAATATACTAGTAATAAGGTTCTTCTTTAATACTCCCTCCGATCCATATTAATGGTCCCTAAATCGGATGTATCTAGACATATTTTAGTACTAGATACATCCGATTTAGCGACCATTAATATGGATCGGAGGGAGTATATAAAATTTGCAGTGGGAAACTCTTCCATGTTTTTCCTCCAAACAAAATACTAATAAACTTTATTTTCACTTAAAGAAAGTGCCGGCAAGGTCTTGATTTTCTGCTAATGTTCTGTTATGTGGCTTGCATTCCACCTGATTTCACTATCGATTATGCTAATTCGGTTTATCCAACATGAATTGCTAACCAGAACATACCCGCTTGCTCTATAAGTGCTGGTTCACCACACACATTTAAAAGGACATTCTAGCTTGATGTGGTTGCAATGATATTTTACCGGTGATGTGGGCTAACGAGGTGAATTTGGGGAGTGGTGGTCTAACCTCTTCCTCGACCGTGGGGTTGCTAGGAAGGCTATGTCCTTTACCATTATATTTATCCCATGTGAGATTTGGAAGGAACGCAACTCTAGGATCTTTCACATATTAAAGATGAGGCAAAGTGCATGAGCTTTTGCTGGGGCCAACCTTTTGAGCAATGTAAATTTGGGAAAGTAAAAGAAACTCTTTGCCTCATCTTTTAAGTAAGAGAAACTCTAGGACCTAAGATCTGTCAGAATAGTCTGGTGGTGCATGCTAAATTTCATGCACCAACGAGTATAAACATAAGCCCAAATCAATTGAAAGAAATTGGGCAAGTCACACATGCTGTAACGGTGCTGACACTTTACACCAGTATACACCCAAAGATTTCAGAATAACCGCAAACGGCCAGGTAATCAGGTAGTTTACCGTTCGATGTGGGTTTGTGCCGGCGACACGCAGGCCGCCGAGGATGGCATCGACGGACGGTTTCAGGACCACAACCGTGCGGTCGACGTTGGCATCATCATCGTCTTGGTTCACCTCAACGAAGAGATGCGGGTTCATTGTCTCGAAGCACACGACGCCATCGAAGCAGGTCTCGTCGACGCCCAGCCGCTCCAGCGCCTTCTTCATGTGCGCGCGATCCGAGTTCGTGAACAACTGCGGGCGTGTGTATGATTAATCGATCAGCAGAGGCTTCTCCACTGCAAGATTCAATGTTTGGGGGAAACAATTAATGTTCTTACGATCTTGCGCTGCGGGATGCTCTGCAACAGCGCGGCGAGACTCGGGTCGGGGGCGATCCTGTCGTAGGGAAGCCTCCCGTGCACGTAGCTGCACACAGGATTGAAACAAAAATAATAAAGCTCTGGCTAATCGTCGATTAGCTTCATCACGTATTAAGGTATGCATCGTTTGTTGCGTGCTGACCTGTGGTACTCGTCCGGATGCACGTCGTGGCCCAGCGCCTGCAGGAATATTCACGACGGAAAATTCCAACACATATCAGAAACGGAAAAGGGCGATTCGATCGAGGGGAGAAAAATGTATGGGGAGAATAACAAGGCAGTGCTTGTGGATGGAGAGTTTACGATGAGGCCGGCGAGGGTGCTGCCGTGGGTGCGGAAGAGCTCGACGCGGAGTGAGGCCGCGCTGTCCGCCGCGAGGCCAAATCGGGCCATGAGAAACTCGTCGATGTTGCGCTTCAGCGCCGGACCAATGCCGGTGCCACCGGGGTAAAGAGTGTCATCGAGGTCTGCAGTGTTCACGGAGCACAAGAATAAGCAGATAGTTTGATCGTGAGCTGGAACTGGTTAAGCTACCAAGAAGAAGAGACGTGTGCCTTAATTAGTTTTTACCTAGGAGCACGCAGTCGAAAGGCGAGTTCACGGGACACTGCAAAGCCATGGCTGGAAAGCTGCGTGGAAGAGAAGACGATCCACGAACGAGCAGATACAGAACCTCTTCTCAGTCGTGGCGTTTAAATAGAGCGCGAGATGGGAGAGAACCACGAGGAACTTTTGGCGCGTACATGTGGGTGAGCTGGTGATTCCGTCCTTGGCTTAAGCGGCTCGGGTTCCCTGCGGCCTTTGTATTCCCACCGGCCGTCTCAAATTAATTGTCACAAAGATAGATAAAAGTGGATGTATCTAATACTAAATTATATCCGGATACGTCTATTTTAATCCATCTTTATGACACTTAATTTGAGACAGAGAGAGTATTTTGTTTTTTGAGAGCTCTTAGATTCATTCAAGCTGAATACTCGTACGTTGCCGTACTGACTGGGTGCAAAATAATTGCTTTTTATATTTTATAATCACACTCTACTTATGTTGCGACCAACAAAATTTGACCCTGTTTTAATGGCTATTTTTTAGATAATATTTTTTATTAATTAGAAAAATAATAGGCGTTTTCATTTTCAAAAATAGAATCCATTCGTCCTGAGCGAAGATGATTGGATCCATTCATCCTGGGCAATTATGATTGGATCCATTCGTCATGGAAATCATGGCTTAGTCATCTTCGGCGAAAATGATTGGCCAGCAAGCTTCCGCCGAAGACGACACCGTTTTTTTATCCTTTTTTTTTGGAAAGTAGGTTCAATTTTTTAATTCAAAAAACAACAGTGTGTGCCCTCACATCTATCCTTCTATTTTCCCGCCCAATTTTTTCCGCCACCGTTTGTCTTCCGTTCTATCTTCCGTGCCTTTTCTCCCGCTCTTCTTTTTCCCAGTCTTCATAAGAGACATTCTAATTTTTATTAAACAAACATTTCTAAATTACATGGAAACATAAAATTGAGATATAATTCAAATGCATATACATCCAATAAGGGTGAAAGAAAATTGAACAAACTTTTGCAAAAATAAGAAAAAAGATTAAATAAACCCTGTCATCTTCGACGAAGCTTACTGACCAATCATCTACAGACCCAATCATATTCGCCCAGGACAAATGGATCCAAATGTTCGCCTAGGACGATTGAATTCAAACATCTGCGCACAGGACGAATGGATTCTCGTTATGAAAATGTGTATTACTTTCTTAATTAACAAAGAAGAACATATTATTTAGAAATAGATTTTAATGGCCACCCTGCATCCCTTGTTTTCCTTCTCTCTCCCTCTCTGTCACTCGTCTACTTATCAATCTTACCCCTCAAGAAGATCACAAAGTCTTCACAGGTCATTCTCTTTTTTTTATGCTCCCTCCATTACCACAAGGAAGGCATTAAAGTTCTGGCGCTAGAATTAAGGAGGGCTACTTGAACAGATTATTTTTCCAAACTTGGCTCTAATTAATTGGAAAAAAAGGGTCGATCACCCTCAGGATTACGCGCTTGGTCTCCTGGTTGCTACGCGTGACACGCTTCCATAACGCGTCGAACAATACCACGCGATGGGGTCCCACCTCCTTGCCTTATTGGCTTATCCCCTCTGTGCATGGGTGCCTAGCTCCTCCTCCACAAGTTCCTTCTCGCTAGATTATTTTCCCATCGCTATGCACTTCCTCCTCAAATCGCATCTCCTCCCCAAATCCCAGTGCGACCCACCTCTTCTTCTCCCCTGCTGGCAACCTGCAAATCCTCCATCCTCTACCTGCCGGCGGGACACGACTTTTCCCTTCTTCTCTCTTCAATTCACTCACAGTAGCACTACTACTTATCGTGCGGGGAGCCGTCTTTGCCCCCATAGTACCTTCTTCCCCAACTGGAATCGCGGCCGTCGGCGGTGCAAGTGGAGTGAGGTGCTGCTGCGAAGGCGTGCAGTGGTGCTATAAACGAACCTCGACGGTAATACATGGGGCTTGCGGCGGTGCTACAAGGGAGCACCCCCGGTGCTACTAGCAAATCCATGGAGGATACGAGGTCTATGTGGAGGTGCTACAGTGGGGTCTGTGACTGTGCTGAATGGAGCACCAGTGCACCTTAGAGGGCGGTGCGAGGCGGTTCTGCCATCTAGAGGCACTGTTTCTTCCGAAGGTGGCTGGTGTCGCTCCCGAAGGCGATGCTACCGACAGCCAGTGCTGCTTCCATAGGTGGTCGACGATGCTACTGGCGGCACTCAGCGTTGCTATCCATGGTGGTCGGCGATGCTACCAACTCCGTGTAGTGATGCTGCCATAGGTGGCTAACGGTGCTACCGATAGCGCGTGGCGTTGCTCCCCATGGTGGACGGCGATGCTACCGACGTCGCGCAATGGTGCTGCCATAGGTGGCCGGAGATGCTACCGATCGCGGCCGATGATAATATCCCATTAGCCCATCGCTGTTTTTCTAATGGGTTAAACATATAACATACCTGGGAGGGCCCCCTAGATTTTATGATTCTGAGGTGTCATCGCAAGTACATGATTAAGAAAATTATATCAATGTCATTTTGTTTATTCGTTTGTAGACCCCAGTACAAAGGTTTTGATAGAATCTTTTTATTTTTAATATGCTATGATAGCACATCATGATATGATACCACATCCTTCCCCTCTCTCTCTCTCTCCCATGTTTAGTTGCAATGCTAGATACTATTTTGTGTAGGTTACATGGTACTATTATCATACTTGCAATGTGAGGTGCTAAAATTCAATGCATTGGCGGAGTTATATCTAAATACAAAATTAATGCTTAATAGGTAACACTAGTAAAATTTAGTGCACTAGAAGTGATCTAAGACTATAAATATGGTAACTAAGGCTCATATATATATATATATATGCATAGAGACCGGTGAGAAAACGGCTGGTTATATTTTTTTTATGCATCCCTCCATTCCACTAGAACTCATATTTTTAATATGCATAGGGAGTAATTAAAATCAAAATATACATACATGGAAACGGATGAAGGAATAACTATTCAAGGTGCTGCCACATTTATGTGCATATATACTCTGTGTATTTGCTATGACACCTGGTACACAGATGGAAATTGATGAGTAGTTAGATTGTCCTCTTATATGTGGCCAACATGTCATAGAGAACATATAAACAAGCTAATTAAATGCCATGTATATACATGTAGAAACTGTTGAGGTTACTTGTTTTATAAGTATATATGGACCCAAGTGTCATCGCAAGCTTGCAAACAAGCCAACTACAGTATATAAAGGTGAATCGTACATATATGGGACCTAATTAATGAAGTTACAACTATTAAGGGATCGTCACATTTCTATATGTGTATAGCTGGCTTCCATTTATCTTATTTGTATGTTTGCTATGTACATACATGAAACGTATATGTAGTTAGATTGTCTTTTTATGTACGCGACTAACGTGGCATAGCAAACATATAAACAGGCTAATTAAAATCCAAGTGTACACGTATAGAACTTGTCAAGGTTAGTTGTTTTTAAGTAAAAAAAAAACTTATTGAAACTGAAATGTACATACATGCATCCTGGTGAATTAACTAAAGTATTGTCACGCTTTTTTTTAGAACAAAGTATTGTCACGCTTCTTTGTGTTTGTAGCTGGCTTTTATTAGCTTGTTTGTACGTTTGCTTAAATACACTGTACATACATGAGTAATTATATTATATTTTATTTTTTTATGTATGTGGCCGACGTGTCATAGCAAACATATAAACAAGCCAATCGAAACCCATGCACAAAAACAAATAATTAAAAGCCAAACAGAAAGTGTTTTGTACAGATCTGAGGTGCCGTCTCCAGCACACAAATAAGCAAAAGTGATATGCATGTACACTCATCTACTGAGATATAGTAACAGCTGACGAAGAGAGTCGATCTCGAGGGCCTGGAGGCATTTGTTTTTCTGTATAAAAGGGGTGAGAGAGCACATAAAGGTTGTACTTGTACACATAACACACATTGTACTGTCTACATTTCGCAGTTGTTCCTGTTAACGGGAATGGAGTTGGAGAGGGCCAGGCCTCACGCCGTGGTGGTGCCGTACCCATGCCCCGGCAACATTAACCCGGCACTTCAGCTCGCGAAGCTGTTGCACCTGCAGGGCGTGTACGTGACGTTCGTGAACACGGAGCACAACCACGGAGTCGTGGAGGCCACCGAGGGCGCCGGGGCTCTGCGCGACCGCGACGGATTCCGATACGAGACGATCCCCGACGGCTTGTCGGCGGCGGAGCGGGGCGCGCATGACTACGGCCTGAGCCTGTCCATCGCTGTAAGCCAGCGCTGCGCTGCGCCACTCAAAGCGCTCATCGTGCGGCTGAACTGCACGGCTGGTGTGCCGCCGGTGACGTGCGTGGTGCCGACGTTTCTGATGAGCTTCGCGCTGGATGTGGCGCGTGAGCTGGGCGTCCAGAGTATGTCGCTCTGGGGCTGCAGCGCGGGCGCCCTCATGGGACATACCAAGCTCCCGGAGCTCAGGGAAAAAGGCTATTTCCCTATCAAAGGTATAGTTCACGTGTCACATTATTCCTTTTCTTTAATCCGTAGCTCAAAAAGAATTACGCAAATGAAAAATTCATGACATTTCTGCAACTGGTATACTAATTATTTTTTTGGGGGGGGGGGGGGGGGGGGGGTGCTTATATATGTTTAAACCCACTATTAATTTGAGACATCTTGCAGATGTGACGGAGCTCGAAACCATCATCGACTGGATCCCCGGCATGCCACCGATAAAATTGGGCGATATCTCTGGATTTCTTCGTAGAACTGATGACCCCGACAACTTCGGTCTCCGCTTCAACGAATCGGAGACCAGCAACCTCAAAAAGGCTGGGGCCGTCATCCTCAACACCTTCGAGGACCTGGAGTCCGACGTCCTCTCCGCCCTCCGTGCCGAGTACCCGCGCGTGTACACTATCGGCCCCTTGGGCTCCCTCCTCCGCCACCACCACATCAACGACGATGCAAAAAGTGACGACGAATCCACTGGCCTAAACCTGTGGAAGAAGGACACTGAATTCCTTGCATGGCTAGACGCCCAAGAACCCAGCTCCGTTGTGTACGTCAACTTCGGCAGCCACGCGGTGCTGACACCCGAGCAGATGGCCGAGTTCGCGTGGGGCCTCGCCGCGGCCGGCTACCCGTTCCTGTGGGCCGTGAGGGAGGACGGCGTCCAGGCCCTACTGCCGTCGGATTTCCTCTCGGAGGTGTCCGGCCGGTGCCGCCTCACCACGTGGTGCGCGCAGGAACACGTCCTGCGCCACCCTGCCGTGGGCTGCTACGTGACCCACAACGGCTGGAACTCCACGTGCGAGAGCATCGCCGCGGGCGTGCCGATGGTGTGCTGGCCGGGGTTCGCCGACCAGTACACGAACAGCAAGTACGCCTGCGAGGTGTGGCGCGTCGGCGCGCGGCTGGACGACGAGGTGACGAGGGAGCAGCTCACCCGCCGTGTGAGGGAGGTGATGCAGGGGGAGAGCGGTATCAGGGGAAGCGCCGAGATATGGAAGGCGAAGGGCGAGGAAGCCGTTTGTGCCGGCGGCACGTCGTACGTCAACATGCAGCGCATGGTGAAGGCTCTCAACATCAAGACTTCCGACTGATGATAGCCTGCTCTACTGTGATTTAAACAGTTTTTTCGAATAATATAGTAATCAACTGATCGGATGGATGACTCTGAAGCTAATAAAACTACTCCCTCAGTCTCAAAATAATTGTTACTGAGATGGATTTATCTAAAAGCATTTTAGTGTTAGATACATCCATGTTAATCCATTTCACCGAAAATTATTTCGAGACGGAGAGAGTAGAGTTCTGGCACTTGATTGTCTGATTGCGGTGATGATCATTTTGGTTAACATCTGGCCATACATTGTACTAGAAGAAGATGCGCACTTTGCCACGCCGGCTACAAGGGATTTGACAATTGGGGTTGGTGTTAACTCCGCAGAGAACATGGGAGAGGAGTTTTACGGCGGTTTCTCTCCTCATGTGGGGATAATTCATCGCCGTTTGTTAAGTACATGGATCTCTAATCAACTCGATTCACTCATCACTCCAATTAGAACCATGGAAATGAAGGCTTCAAGGGATTAATGAGAGGTCATGGTCACCCTCCTGGAACGGTTTCCTCACGCACACAGCCAGGATAGTGCCACATGGAATCGCAATCCATGGTAGTTTCTCGATGACACATATAACCGGGACGTCAAGGCACATCTGTGTAAAGCTAAGGCAGAAAATCTTCGGAAGAGGCTTGGTTTTGACGAGATGGTAGTCTCGGTTAGTGATGGACCTAGTGGTGGTTTAGTTTTGGTCTGGAATAATGATATCACTGTTACATCGAAAGAAGTTACCCAAATTATATTGATTTACGCATAAGTGAGCAAAGTGAAACGGGATGACGATGCTTGTAAGTGATGTGTGAACTGATAAAAAGGGGGTTTAAATAGCAGTGGCAGAGCTCTGTTGAACTATGGTGCCATAGTTCTTGTACAATAGACTTTGAAATCTTCCACCCTTCGATGCATAGGCTCTCTGTTACACGCGATAGCAAAACAACAATGAAATTAAGCAAGATCGAACCAACGGGGACACGAGATTTTAACGTGGAAAACCCTTCCAACAAGGAAGAGAAAAAAACACGGGCGTCAGCCAGCAATACTTCACTATTTCGGGTGAGGTTACAATCGCGCCGGGATTTACAATGTGTTGCTTATCCCGTGCGGCGGCTTACAAGAGGTATATAAAGGCGGTCCTGACCTAACTAGGCCGGTAACGGTGAATCCAACTCCAACTCGGGAACAACTCGTACCGTACCGCGGGGGGAACGGGCCTCGCGTAGCGGAGGCCGAACTTTCCTTTATCTTCATATGAATTTGGATCACCATAAAACAACTCTCCACATTGAGACAAATTCCCTCTTGTAGCTTGAATGAGAACCTTCACCTGAAACATGCTGAAATTCGAATGGGCTAGCAGACCCATTAGACAATTTCCATTTAATCCCTAAGGCCCATGCTGCCATAGCAAATGGTGGGAGTTTAGTCCCACATTGCTAGTTGGGAGAGTTTTGCACCAGTTTATAAGGTGAGCTCTCTCCCCACTAGTGTGAGTTGGTATGAAGAGAGAGGAGTAGTGGAGGTGTTCCACACGCGCGCTCCTCCTCCTCCGCCGCCCGCCTCGTCACGACGCGCCGCGGATTGCGGGAATGAGCCGAGCCGATGCCTTTATTTTGGCAGTTGGAAACGGAGTCAACAGACACGCCAATAATATGAGACGTCATATTGATTGCTGTCTATTGCGTCACATTTATTTTGGTAACAGCCGCGCGCAGTAAAACGCCGCATTGATCACGTGTTAACCGCGCGCAGTAAAACGGCGCATTGATTACGTGGTAACGGCCGTAGTAAACGCCAAATTGATTTGTGAGCTCACCGTTCTCCTACCGTGCCTATATATTGAGGTCGCAGGGGCGGACACACACACAACTCATACCTCTGCACACCACTGTCGTTCCTCTCTCTGTTGCTGCCTCCGGTGATCCCATCCCGTCTACCGCGTACACGGCCGACGGGAGAGCAGGCCTCCGAAACCCCGCCTCTCCAGATCCTGTACGGGAGAGGGGCGATTAGGTTTTTGGTGAGCGTCTCCTACGCGACTGCTCGCTGTCGTACGTCTACTTCGACTACTACCTCATCGTCAACATGGCCTCCGAAGCCGAACGAGCTGCTGCTGCCACCGAGGCCGCTGCTGCTGCTGAGGCCGCCAACGCTGCTGCTGCCGCCGCGGCCGCCGCCTCTGCTACGGCTACTGCCAATTGGCCAACTGCAGGGTATGGCACGTTTATCCCTATCATTATTATTTCCATGTGTGCAACACTAGTAGTTCGCGTAGATTTATCTACTATAAATCTAGTATCCACGAACATGGTTAAATATCAGTATGTTTACGTCATGTTCATGATTTATACTTGGATTAATTTAATCTGTAAATTGCCTAAATTCTTAACAATCCAAAAACCTAATATGTGTAGGCAATTTTCGATTCATGGTTTTGCTACTGCACTGAAACCGGACCCGTTTACGGGGACGTACTTTAAGCGTTGGCAGACCAAAACATTCTTATGGCTCACGGCTATGAACGTGTTCTGGGTCGTCGGTGTCACTCCCACGGAAACGATTACTCCTGATCAGGAGAAGGCGTTTAGGGATGCCACCGTCGTCTTTGTTGGATGCGTTCTAAGCGTGATCGGAGAGAAGTTTGTTGACGCATATTTACATGTGCGGGTTGCCAAGGACTTGTGGGAGGCGCTCGAATCCAAATTCGGCGCAACCGATGCTGGCAGCGAGATGTACAGTATAGAGCAGTTCCATGACTACAGAATGGTCGAAAACCGTTCTGTTTTGGAGCAGTCTCATGAGATACAGTGCATCGCTAAGGAGCTTGAAATTCTCAAGTGCGTGTTACCGGGCAAGTATGTCGCGGGATGCATAATCGCCAAGCTGCCTAATTCCTGGAGGAGCTTTGCCACTACTCTGAAACATCAGAGGCGTGAATTCTCAGTAGAGGATGTCATCGGCCATCTGAGTGTTGAGCAGAATTCGAGGGCAAAGGACTCGCATGGAAAAGGGAATGAAGGGACTTCTGCGGCCAATATGGTACAGAAGAACTACAACTCCCACAAGAACAAGGCGAGGACTGGTGTCCAGCAGAATACCGACTTCAAGAAGAAAGCTAAGAAGACCTTCAAGAAGGATAAGAAGAAAGATGGCTGCTTCACTTGTGGTTCACTGGAACACTGGGCTGGGAAGTGCCCAAAGAAGTATGTGAAGCCAGGACAGGATTCCAAGACTGTCAACATGATCGTGAGCAACAATGAGAATGGGGCATCTGGGTATGGTAATTTGTTTACTGTATTTTCAGTTTGTCAGTCTACTGATTGGTGGATTGACACAGGTGCAAACATTCATGTGTGTGCTGACATCTCATTGTTTTCTTCTTATCAGGTCACAAGGAACGGGTCCGTATTGATGGGGAACGGCGCAAGTGCTTCTGTACTTGGTGTTGGCACGGTCGATCTGAAGTTTACTTCGGGAAGGATCGTGCAGCTCAAGAACGTGCAGCATGTCCCCGCCATCAAGAAGAACCTCGTTAGTGGCTCCCTTCTATGTAGAGAAGGATTTAAGTTGGTTTTCGAGTCCAATAAAGTAGTTGTAACGAAATATGGACTGTTTGTTGGAAAAGGGTATGAGTGCGGAGATCTGTTCCGCTTTTCCCTCGCTGATTTTTGTAATAAAGTCGTGAACAATATTCATTCGAGTGTTAATGAAACAGAAGTTTGGCATTCATGTCTTTGTCACGTTGGTTTCAGTTGCATGACGCGGTTAGCAAAACTAAATTTAATTCCAAATTTCACTTTAGCCAAAGGTTCTAAGTGCCATTCGTGTGTACAAGCAAAGCAACCTCGCAAGCCCCACAAGGCTGCGGAGGAGAGACACTTGGCGCCATTAGAACTCATACATTCTGATCTCTGTGAGATGAATGGTGTGTTGACTAAAGGTGGAAAGAGATACTTCATGACGTTAATAGATGATTCCACTAGGTTTTGCTATGTATATCTGTTAAACACTAAAGATGAGGCTCTACACTACTTTAAAATCTATAAGGCAGAAGTTGAGAATCAACTTGAAAAGAAAATTAAACGAATCCGGTCAGATCGTGGTGGAGAGTATTTTTCTAATGAGTTTGACTCTTTCTGTGCGGAACATGGCATTATACACGAGAGGACGCCTCCCTATTCACCTCAGTCAAATGGGGTTGCCGAAAGGAAAAACCGTACTCTAACAGATTTGGTTAACGTCATGTTAGATACATCGGGTTTATCCAAGGCATGGTGGGGGGAGGCTATATTGACATCATGTCATGTCCTGAATAAAGTTCCGACGAAAGACAATGAGGTCACTCCCTATGAGCAATGGGAGAAGAGAAAAACAACACTCTCGTACTTACGTACTTTGGGCTGTTTGGCAAAAGTCAATGTGCCGATCCCCAAAAAGCGTAAACTTGGACCAAAGACCGTGGATTGCGTTAATTTGGGATACGCTAAGAATAGCGTTGGCTATAGATTTCTAGTAGTGAAATCTGAGGTACCTGACGTGAAGGTCGGTATGATTTTGGAGTCTAAAGATGCTACATTCTTTGAGGATATTTTTCCTATGAGAGATATGCAAAGCACTTCTAGACAGGAATCAGAGGAGACTCCTGAACCTGCCATTCCCATGGAATATTATGAACAAACACATGATGAGAATCCTGAGAAGGATGACGAGGAAACCCTTGGTAGGGGCAAGAGACAGAGGACTGCAAAGTCCTTTGGTGATGATTTCCTTGTGTACCTTGTGGATGATACTCCCACTTCTATTTCAGAAGCTTATGCATCTCCAGATGCTGACTACTGGAGAGAAGCGGTCCGTAGCGAGATGGATTCCATCATGGCTAATGGAATGTGGGAGATCACTGAACGTCCTTATGGATGTAAACCATTAGGATGTAAGTGGGTGTTCAAAAAGAAGCTTAGGCCTGATGATACGATTGAAAAGTACAAGGCTAGACTTGTGGCCAAGGGTTATTCCCAGAAAGAAGATGAAGATTTCTTTGACACTTATTCACCTGTGGCCAGACTGACCACCATTCGAGTATTACTCTCGTTGGCGGCCTCGCATGGTCTTCTCGTCCATCAGATGGATGTTAAGACGGCTTTCCTAAATTGAGAGTTAGACGAGGAAATCTATATGTAACAGCCAGATGGCTTTGTGTTAGATGGTCAAGAAGGAAAGGTGTGTAAGTTACTGAAATCTTTATATGGGCTGAAACAAGCACCTAAGCAATGGCATGAGAAGTTCAATACAACTTTAACATCAGTTGGCTTTGTTGTTAATGAAGCTGACAAATGTGTATACTATCGCCATGGTGGGGGCGAAGGAGTTATTTTGTGTTTGTATGTTGATGACATACTGATATTTGGGACCAACCTCAAAGTAATCAATGAGGTTAAGTCATTTCTATCCCAGAACTTTCACATGAAAGATCTTGGTGTGGCTGATGTTATCTTGAACATCAAGCTATTGAGAAACAATGAGGGTGGGATTACACTTCTGCAATCCCATTATGTTGAGAAGGTTTTGAGTCGTTTTGGATATTCGGACTGCAAAACTTCTCCAACGCCATATGATCCTAGTGTGCGGATTCGAAAGTTCGAAGGCACAGCTAAGGATCAGCTGAGGTACTCTCAAGTAATTGGTTCACTCATGTATCTAGCGAGCGCTACGAGGCCTGACATCATGTTTGCTGTGTGCAAACTAAGCCGGTTTGTTTCCAATCCGGGTGATGTGCATTGGCATGCTGTAGAAAGAATTATGCGCTATCTGAAAGGTACCGTGAACCATGGACTTCACTACAGTGGATATCCTTCAGTACTTGAAGGGTATTGTGATGCGAATTGGATCTCTGATGCTGATGAGATGAAAGCCACAACGGGGTATGTGTTTACCCTTGGAGGTGGTGCTGTTTCCTGGAAGTCTTGCAAGCAAACGATCTTAACGAGATCGACAATGGAAGCAGAATTAACAGCATTAGACACGTCTAGTGTCGAAGCAGGATGGCTTCGAGATCTTTTGATGGATTTGCCTGTGGTTGAAAAGCTAGTACCGGCTATCCTTATGAACTGTGAAAATCAAACAGTGATTGTCAAGGTGAAGAGTTCAAAGGACAATGCACAGTCCACAAAGCACATAAAAATGAGATTAAAACCTGTCAGACATTTAAGAAACTCCGGAGTGATAGCGGTGGATTATATCCAGTCAGCTAAAAATCTGGCAGATCCCTTTACTAAAGGGCTATCACGTGTTGTGATAGAAAGTGCATCGAGGGAGATGGGTATGAGACCCACATGAGTTTCCATGGCAGTAACCCAACCTATGTGATCGGAGATCCCGTGAAGTGGGACCTTGGAAAACAAGCTAGTGGTTAACCGAGGAGAGTAATTTTTACTAACCCACTCCACTGGAGATTCAGTACTCTCAAAAACTGTATGGCAGGTTGACTTTTGTCTTAATGTGTTCCAAGGCTTGTATAAGCAAGATGCTATCCTACAGAGCGATCTTTGGAGGAACACACCTATATGATCCTGACTGCTGGTCACAGTCTATGAGATTGGGTGATCTCTAATAAGTTCATGAATAGGCCAGGAGTATGACTAATATGCTCCACCCGAGGGGTCAGCCTTCGGCAGCCTAGTACTGGCAAGACATTTAGTGAAACTATTTTACGCCAAACTGACAATTCAAGGCATAGTCCGTTGTTCAGTTGTGATGTAGTGTAGCTACTTGTTCTAGGTGGATGTTCAACCTTAACGGGTCTCCACTAAAAATGCCGGTATATAAAAACTGTGAATGGAACAGAGGACAACACCATGGGTCTTCGGGATCTGGTGGGGGATTGCTGAAATTCGAATGGGCTAGCAGGCCCATTAGAAAATTTCCATTTAACCCCTAAGGCCCATGCTGCCATAGCAAATGGTGGGAGTTTAGTCCCACATTGCTAGTTGGGAGAGTTTTGCACCAGTTATAAGGTGAGCTCTCTCCCCACTAGTGTGAGTTGGTATGAAGAGAGAGGAGTAGTGGAGGTGTTCCACACGCGCGCTCCTCCTCCTCCGCCGCCCGCCTCGCCACGCCTCGCCTCGTCACGACACGTCACGACGCGCCGCGGGTTGCGGGAATTAGCCGAGCCGATGCCTTTATTTTGGCAGTTGGAAACGGAGTCAACAGACACGCCAATAATATGAGACGTCATATTGATTGCTGTCTATTGCGTCACATTTATTTTGGTAACAGCCGCGCGCAGTAAAACACCGCATTGATCACGTGTTAACCGCGCGCAGTAAAACGACGCATTGATTACGTGGTAACGGCTGTAGTAAACGCCAAATTGATTTGTGAGCTGACCGTTCTCCTACCGTGCCTATATATTGAGGTCGCAGGGGCGGACACACACACAACTCATACGCTCTGCACACCACTGTCGTTCCTCTCTCTGTTGCTGCCTCCAGTGATCCCATCCCGTCTACCGCGTACACGGCCGACGGGAGAGCAGGCATCCGATACCCCGCCTCTCCAGATTCTGTACGGGAGAGGGGCGATTAGGTTTTTGGGGAGCGTCTCCTACGCGACTGCTCGCTGTCGTACGTCTACTTCGACTACTACCTCATCGTCAACATGGCCTCCGAAGCCGAATGAGCTGCTGCTGCCACCGAGGCCGCTGCTGCTGCTGAGGCCGCCAACGCTGCTGCTGCCGCCGCGGCCGCCGCCTCTGCTACGGCTACTGCCAATTGGCCAACTGCAGGGTATGGCACGTTTATCCCTATCATTATTATTTCCATGTGTGCAACACTAGTAGTTCGCGTAGATTTATCTACTATAAATCTAGTATGCACGAACATGGTTAAATATCAGTATGTTTACGTCATGTTCATGATTTATACTTGGATTAATTTAATCTGTAAATTGCCTAAATTCTTAACAAAACACACAAAGAAAACACCTTCGGCACCAAACAGCCTATTGGGCTAAGCAGTGATACCAACTAAGCTTGAGCAAAGCTCAAACTTAGCAACAGGAACTGGCTTTGTCATCATATCAGCAGGATTATCATGAGTACTAATCTTGCATACCTTCATCTTACCTTGTGCAACAACATCACACACATAATGGTACTTGACATCAATGTGCTTTGTTCTCTCATGGAACATCTGATCCTTAGTAAGGTAAATAGCACTCTGACTGTCACAAAATAGGTTAATGCAAGTATCATCTCCACAAAGCTCAGCAAATAGACCTTTCAACCAAACTGACTCTTCATATGAATTTGTGACTCTGACTGTCACAAAATAGGTTAATGCAAGTAATCGGCCCTAAGCCTCCGGCGACGGGCCTCGCGTAGTAGAGGCCGAACTTTCCTTCATCTTCATATGAATTTGGATCACCATAAAACAACATGCACTCTTTAAGAACGGCAGACAGCAAATAAACATGCAACATCGAAATTCAAACACTGTGCAAAATATATGAAAAACAGAAGCATGGGGCAGTAGGAGGTTTTGAGCACCACATATACCTTCTATGTTCTTATCCACGTGAGATGAGATCCTTGAGTTTAGTGGGTACATGGTCTCGTCCAGGTCTGCAGTTTGCGGGAGCCAAACATGCCCAGAATTTCGGAAGCTTCTCATTTCGTATTAACGAAAACAAGAACTACTAGAACTACGGCAAACACTAAAACGCTAACCGGTCTGCTGAAACAATGAAGACTATAAGCACAAAGATTAAAAACGTACGAGCTTCATCCGCATAACATTAAGTTCAATATGACCATGCTAGATTCAGTTGTTATGCACAAACTAAGAGACAGTTACATGTGCAAGGAGAAATTACTGAAATACACACGGTGCACCTGTAATCACCTTCATGTATCAGCAATAAATATACCCCATCTGTAATTATGATAGAAACTAAAAAACAAAGATATAAACTGAACCACATAATAATATTTAGCTCCAATAAAAAGAAGCTTGCACAATCATGATCAAAGACGAGTGGTGTACATATATCAGGTTCAGCTTGCTTGCACAATCGTGTACTGAAGCTGATTTTCATGCTAAAAATTAGCTGATGCATGTACTACAGGCTAAACACTGCCCAACAACTATGTTTCTATGCACATCAGGTTCAGCTTGCAAAATCATGATTGGTATTAGCTCGTGTGGATCAGAGGCCTGATGATGTAGAGTCCAAGAATAATTTGTTGTACTCCCTCCTTTAATTGTTTCATGCTTGATTCACGTTATTAAGAAGTTAGAACACGTACTGGATCTTATGCCTAGGGACCTAAGCACAAAGAAAAGAGAAGGTACAAATGCAACACACTCATTTCCATCAAGCCCAATACCCAATAGACTCATGACAAGATCACGAGTAAAGACGATACGTGATAAGGTGAACTCAATCCTCTCTCTATGCATTTGATGACTAGGTGAATGATGCACAACTCATGGAACCACTCTATGCATTTACACACTAGGTTACTTGGACTGATCCACACATTGTGGAAATAGAAATAAACGAAGATGTCATGGAAAACATGGTTTACATCATAAACACTTTAACAGTACATGAATATTAGAGAGCATTTATGATTGACGTGTGTGATTATGATGGCTACTTGTCTTGCGAGTTTAGTGAACTAAGACTACTCACAATGGGGGTACCATAGGTGGTATCATAGATGCTATGTTGGCAAAAAGCTGAGGTGGCAATGCAATTAATGATGAGAGAGGTAATGGTGGTATCTGTAACATCCCAAGTATGAAAAATAAGCCTTTAGAATGTTTTGCTCTCTGTTATTTTATGTTTTGCATCATGGCATCATGTTCATTGCATTTGTTTTGTTTGTTTTCCATTTGTTATTCTCTGTTTTGCTTTGTTTTCCAACTGTTTTCATTTGTTTTCCTTTGTTTTCTATTTGAATTTCAAACCAAAAAATTCAAACCTTTGTTTCATACTTGTGATGTTACAATTTCTAAAATGATATTTCAAAATAAAACAATTGTTTGTTTCCATTAAAATGTGATTTCAAAACTGTTGTGTTGTTTCTATAAAAATGCATCCAATAACCAAACCCTTTTCAAATTCAATTATGATTTTCCTCCAAACAACAACCATGTTGAAATTATGAAAATTGCAAAACAAAACTCTCCAAATAAAATGGTTCAATTAACACTTCCATTTGTTTCCATGAAATAATAAAAAGCTCAACTCTTATTTGTTATTTAATAATCCACCTAATATAAATTGCATTCAAAACTCAAATTCAAATCATCAAACAACACCCCAATTGAATATGTGCAAATTACCAAATATTATAATTTGTTGTTTCTATTTCAAACTCCAAGGTTCATGCCATTTAAATTCCTGTTTTTAATATTTCAATAAATAATCAAATTCATTCCAAATTTGAGCTAATTTCAAACAGCAAGTTGTTTTTGAAATATTTGGAAAACAGAAGTTGACATTGGGTTGTTGTTGACCTAACTATTCTAACCAAAATTTTCCAAATCTTTCTTAACTCAAAAACCCATCAAATTCTTCCTATTTCTAATCCTGCAAAAAAAAAAATAACAAAACAAAATAGAAAAGAGAGAGAGAGAGCCAACCAGGCCCAGCTTTTTCCCTTTGGCCCAACTCCTTCTGGCCCATACCCCTTCATTCACTTGTCGTCTACCTCCTGCGAACGTCATCCCTGTACGAACAGCACCTCCACCACCCGATCCCTCCTCCTCCACCCGATTTCTTGCCGTACGAGCTCGAAGGCCGCCATAAAACGTAGCCCTCCCCTCTACCCTAGAGCCCTCATCCTCCTGCGCCGCCATCATCCCTCTCCCCTTCGTTTTCCTCCTCCAAAATCCACTGCAACTTCCCTGCAACCTCTGAACTTGGAGATCGTCGTGGCGGCCGTGGTTGCGCGGGCTTGCCGCCGCCTCCCTAGCCACCTCGAGGCAGCCCCATGGCCCGGAATGGAACCACGGCGACTGACTCAGCCTCCTCGTCGCCTCGGCTGGTACTGGGAACGGCCGTGGTGGCCGCACCGTCGCCGGAAGTTCCCCGTCGCTGCTGTACGACGGCAGCAACCCTGCCTCCTCGAGACAACCGCGGTGAGCGCCTCCCGCTCCTCTTTCCCTCTCGCCTCCCTCCCTTTCCCTTCGCACACCCGCAGCCCACAGCAACCACCCCGCGCCTCCCTATTTACCCTCCAGCGAGCAGGCCTCGCTGCCGCCTCCGATCTCTGACGAACGACAGGAAGATGCGTGCAAGGTTCAGTTAATTTCAGAAAAACAGCACGCACCACACCTTATCCCCCCCCCGAACCTCTCTCTGTCAACAAGCAGAACTCCACCGCAGTGGCAGCAACCCTTGTGCGCGCACTGGAGGTCACGGGATCGAATCCCAGCCCCACTCTTTTCTGCGCAATTTTCGTTTAAGTTCAGTTAAGCCCACTATCTGAACCATAACCCCCCACAGTTCCCCTTCTGTTACAAACCAGCCGCACCCATCCCACTGGTTAGCTCCCTGTGCAGGAAGCAGGAGGTGAGGGGATCGAATCCCCCCTCCCTCAATAAAAACCACCTTTTATTTTTCATTTGTTTTGGTTACAGGAACTTCTGGAAATCACCAATAGGCCCTTGCAAATTATTTCTAGCCCCTGGAAAATATTTTTCTAGTCCCTAGTTACTAAAAAATGGCAGATTTACACCAAATCTTGTAAATTGCATAAGAAAATCATTTTAACTCCAATTTTAACTTTTTAAATATGTTTTCTGTCCCAAATTAAATTTTCTTTCCAAATATAAAATTTGTTTACTGTTTTGATTATTTTAAATTGGTGAAATATTTAAAAACTTGCTAAATTCACTTAAACTTGCAAAATTCATAACTTGGGCATAAAATTCCAAATTCAACAAACTAAATATGTTTTCCAATCAACTTTTCATGTACTTGCCAAATATAAATTTTGTTTGCTGTTTTGAATAATTTAAATTGCTGAAAACAACTGTTTCTTGTTTATTGCCTTTAAAATTAACAAAATAATAACTTGCTCATTTTAAATCCAATTTCCACAAATGAAATATGTTTTCCATGCAAAATTAAACCAATTTTCCAAATATAAATTTTGTTTCATGTTTTGAATAATTAAAATTGGTTAAATGATTTAAATATTGTTTAATTCATTTAATATTGCTAAATCTATAACTTGATCAAAACAAATTCTTTTGGGACATATAAAATATGTTTTCAAACCATAAAAGTATAAGCTTTTCAAATATGAATCTCACTTAATGTTTGGAACAAATAAAAATTCAAATAAGTTCATGTTTGAATTAAAGTCAATTAAATCTTGTTTAACTTGTTTAATTCATAAGTAATTCATCCTAAATCCATTTTCAACAAGTGAAACATGTATTCCACCTAAAATTTGGTGTTATTTTCAAATATGAACTTTGTTATCTATGTTGAACAATTTAACTTGGTGAAAACAACAAATGCTTGTGTGGCACCTTTAAGAAACCAAAATTCCAAAACTTAATAAATGAATTCCCAAACTTGTTAAACCTTATTTCCATTTGGTTCTATTGTTGTTATTTTGTTGTTTTCCTCATGCATGCATCATGCTAATCCACTTTCACATGTTGCTTAGTTGTAAAACAATTAATTCAACCATAATTCATGGGTTTTCCATATGCAATCCCAATTTGCATGTGGGTCCATTTAATCATGTTGTTATCTTGTCAACTAGTTTATTTCTGATGCATCAATTAAATGGTCATGCATCATCCCATGTTTGTGCACTATGCCATGTTATTGATTGTTTATCCTTCTGCATTGTTTGTTTGCTTATTCTCGGATAAACGACGACGTTGAGACCGACGATACTTACGACACCCCTTCTAAGGATTTAGCTCAGTACCAGGCTACTGGGTTTGCAGGCAAGTTATCACTCACATGAACCACTGTGTTCCTTTCAACATTGGTTACCGATACTTTCCGTTGTCTATTCTGCTAGCCCTATGATTAGTTGCTTCCATTACGAACCTATCACATGAATCCCTTAACCCTGATATCGCCTCACCTCCACTCCTACAACCCCTTTGTTTGAGCCAGTGTCTTACTAGCATGCTTAGGTTGTTTTGCTCGAGTCTGTTACCCGTTACTTTCTGTTACTATTACATTATGTTCTGGGGGCTCGATGTTAATCAATCAATCATGCTAATGCTATTGTTAAATAATAATTTGATGATAAGGCACCGGCAGGAGGCCCTTTGTGGTTTTGAGGCCTGCTAGTGTCGACCCTAATAGGAAAAGGGTCTTGTCTACTGATCCATGATGAGCGCACTACCCGCATGTGGGAAGCGAGTATGGGCGCCCCCCTCAATTTGACTCGATTCGCATCTCGTCCAAATCGCCTCATTTAGTTCGGGTTTTCCATTTGCTGCATGCATGATCTTGCGAGCCCTTGGTACCCGGGTGGAACTTTCGTAGTCGGCATATAGGGGGACACGTTCTTAGAGTGCTATGAGGGTCCATTTTCTTCTGGGCTCGATTAGCCGTGCGCCAAAGGTGCTTTGGGCTTGATGCGAAGAAGAGTTGAGTTGTGTTGAGTGCCCCGCTTGGTGGAAGGGCCTTTCCATCTGGCGGGTTATTCATACGTGTACGGCCAAATTGGTGCAACCCTGCAGGGATAAATCTTCTCGAGAAGCCGTGTTTTCCGCGGTTATGGACTACTTGGTGAAAGTACTGGCTAACAAGTACTCAGGACAACTTAAACCTAATGAGTAACAACCTTACACCCAATGATTAACAACTTGACTAGTAATAGGCTTATTGACACAATAATCTGGACCATCATTAATTCAACTGTGTGAGTTATCCTCGGATTGCTTCTTTTGATAAGGGGCGAGATCCAGGATGGGTTTGTTTGAGGTTAGTTGATAGGTTGGTTACGATACACGATCTTATCTCCTTTCCGGTAGCCGGAAGTGGTAGAAACTCTGTAGTTGTTTAGAGCAGCCAGTTGCAGCATCCTTTATATCCCCTTTCTTCCGTTGACCCAAAGCATCTGTGCTTGGTGTTGACGGGTTACACTTTGGTGAACTGTGAGTCTTGCTTGCCAGTACGTTTATGTACTGACCCCTTTGGGGCTGTGGTTTCCGCAGACCTACGTTTCCGAGGATCTACATGGTGGCTACTACGTGGAGTATGACGAGACTGCTGACGAGTAGATAGCGGACCCGAGCAGGATCCGAGACTTCGTGGATGGGCTCCGTCTGTTCGTTTCCGGCCTCTTAGGCCTAGTTGGTTCTTGTCTGTACCCAGACATTTTTGAATGCTTCCGCTGTGATGTAATGATGAATTGTTGGGACATGTGTCCTCTGGATGATTGTATTTGCTATCTCTGCTCTAATGAGAGCCATTTGCAACTTATTTCAATCTTTTGTGTCATAGAGATCTGTTGTGATATCACTTGTTCCAATGCCGTTGACGTACCATGTGTGTATGTTTTGAAGTACGTCAATGGAAGTATCCTGATTTCTATGGGATAGTTTACGTCGACGCTGAACATATAGGGGTTGGTTGTCACATGGCCTACCCGTAAGAGGACGCGGGTGCCGGTAAGCCCCGTAATCCAATCTCCTACTGTTCAACGGAACGACGAGTATCCTCTAGAAGTCCGGGTGCGACAAATGGTATCAGAGCCTGTCTGCCTGTAGGATCCCTTTTTACTGGTCGCAGTTGAGTCTAGAAACTATTTTGTAGCTATATAGGAAAAATGAAACGTGAGAGTAGGAATTCTGTTCTTTTTCTTCTTTCCCCACTCACCCTCCCTTTTCTGGTAAGGAAGTGCAACGTTGTTTTCCCTTCTCATCTAAACTTTCAAGTTAGGATTTCACGAATCCTGGTTTCTCTCGGATGGTTATATCTACTAGACCATAGGAATGGAGGTGGTTGTGACATGATTTATCATGTTGCCTACTCACGATTGAGAACGGAGGCGTGTAAGCCCTGGAAGCAGATCCTCTATTCCTTAAGCAGTAGATATTGATCCTTTAGAAGCCCGGATGGGTTTTCCGTAGTACCTCAGGAGTGTTTTGATCTCGTGTTTTCCCGGAGTTGCTTCGTTATCCTGTTCTTCTCAACATCCTTTTCGTCCGTTGAAACCTTGTTGTTGCTTCCCATTTCAGTACCTCTACCGGCGTCTAATCAATAACTCTGTTCCACACTTTTGCGAGATAGTCTATTCTCCAAATGAATCAAATTCTATCCAGCTATACACCCTCGATACAAAACCTCTCCCTTTACTTGAAAATGTTTCGGTGATTTCCAAATTCCCTGACGTCTTTCCAGAAGAGTTGCCAGGGATGCTTATCGTTTTGAACTTCCAAAAAAAAAACTATCCAAGGTGCACGATGTGTTTCACGTGTCACAGTTCAAGAGGATCTTCCCAAGAAGTTTCCGGACCTTTTCTTTTCTCAGTAGGAATTTCGGGGCGCGATTCCTTCAAGGGGGGGCGTTTTGTAACATCCCAAGTATGAAAAATAAGCCTTTAGAATGTTTTGCTCTCTGTTATTTTATGTTTTGCATCATGGCATCATGTTCATTGCATTTGTTTTGTTTGTTTTCCATTTGTTATTCTCTGTTTTGCTTTGTTTTCCAACTGTTTTCATTTCTTTTCCTTGGTTTTCTATTTGAATTTCAAACCAAAAAATTCAAACCTTTGTTTCATACTTGTGATGTTACAATTTCTAAAATGATATTTCAAAATAAAACAATTGTTTGTTTCCATTAAAATGTGATTTCAAAACTGTTGTGTTGTTTCTATAAAAATGCATCCAATAACCAAACCCTTTTCAAATTCAATTATGATTTTCCTCCAAACAACAACCATGTTGAAATTATGAAAATTGCAAAACAAAACTCTCCAAATAAAATGGTTCAATTAACACTTCCATTTGTTTCCATGAAATAATAAAAAGCTCAACTCTTATTTGTTATTTAATAATCCACCTAATATAAATTGCATTCAAAACTCAAATTCAAATCATCAAACAACACCCCAATTGAATATGTGAAAATTACCAAATATTATAATTTGTTGTTTCTATTTCAAACTCCAAGGTTCATGCCATTTAAATTCCTGTTTTTAATATTTCAATCAATAATCAAATTTATTCCAAATTTGAGCTAATTTCAAACAGCAAGTTGTTTTTGAAATATTTGGAAAACAGAAGTTGACATTGGGTTGTTGTTGACCTAACTATTCTAACCAAAATTTTCCAAATCTTTCTTAACTCAAAAACCCATCAAATTCTTCCTATTTCTAATCCTGCAAAAAAAAAAATAACAAAACAAAATAGAAAAGAGAGAGAGAGAGCCAACCAGGCCCAGCTTTTTCCCTTTGGCCCAACTCCTTCTGGCCCATACCCCTTCATTCACTTGTCGTCTACCTCCTGCGAACGTCATCCCTATACGAACAACACCTCCACCACCCGATCCCTCCTCCTCCACCCGATTTCTTGCCGTACGAGCTCGAAGGCCGCCATAAAACGTAGCCCTCCCCTCTACCCTAGAGCCCTCATCCTCCTGCGCCGCCATCATCCCTCTCCCCTTCGTTTTCCTCCTCCAAAATCCACTACAACTTCCCTGCAACCTCTGAACCTGGAGATCGCCGTGGCGGCCGTGGTTGCGCGGGCTTGCCGCCGCCTCCCTAGCCACCTCGAGGCAGCCCCATGGCCCGGAATGGAACCACGGCGACTGACTCAGCCTCCTCGTCGCCTCGGCTGGTACTGGGAACGGCCGTGGTGGCCGCGCCGTCGCCGGAAGTTCCCCGTCGCTGCTGTACGACGGCAGCAACCCTGCCTCCTCGAGACAACCGCGGTGAGCGCCTCCCGCTCCTCTTTCCCTCTCGCCTCCCTCCCTTTCCCTTCGCACACCCGCAGCCCACAGCAACCACCCCGCGCCTCCCTATTTACCCTCCGGCGAGCAGGCCTCGCTGCCGCCTCCGATCTCTGACGAACGACAGGAAGATGCGTGCAAGGTTCAGTTAATTTCAGAAAACAGCACGCACCACACCTTATCCCCCCCGAACCTCTCTCTGTCAACAAGCAGAACTCCACCGCAGTGGCAGCAACCCTTGTGCGCGCACTGGAGGTCACGGGATCGAATCCCAGCCCCACTCTTTTCTGCGCAATTTTCGTTTAAGTTCAGTTAAGCCCACTATCTGAACCATACCCCCCCACAGTTCCCCTTCTGTTACAAACCAGCCGCACCCATCCCACTGGTTAGCTCCCTGTGCAGGAAACAGGAGGTGAGGGGATCGAATCCCCCCTCCCTCAATAAAACCCACCTTTTATTTTTCATTTGTTTTGGTTACAGGAACTTCTGGAAATCACCAATAGGCCCTTGCAAATTATTTCTAGCCCCTGGATAATATTTTTCTAGTCCCTAGTTACTAAAAAATGGCAGATTTACACCAAATCTTGTAAATTGCATAAGAAAATCATTTTAACTCCAATTTTAACTTTTTAAATATGTTTTCTGTCCCAAATTAAATTTTCTTTCCAAATATAAAATTTGTTTACTGTTTTGATTATTTTAAATTGGTGAAATATTTAAAAACTTGCTAAATTCACTTAAACTTGCAAAATTCATAACTTGGGCATAAAAATTCCAAATTCAACAAACTAAATATGTTTTCCAATCAACTTTTCATGTACTTGCCAAATATAAATTTTGTTTGCTGTTTTGAATAATTTAAATTGCTGAAAACAACTGT
Organism: Alopecurus myosuroides; assembly: GCA_028641055.1. Taxonomy (NCBI): domain Eukaryota; kingdom Viridiplantae; phylum Streptophyta; class Magnoliopsida; order Poales; family Poaceae; genus Alopecurus; species Alopecurus myosuroides. The sequence continues at coordinate 8,695,613 of CM054062.1, forward strand.
TTCTTGTTTATTGCCTTTAAAATTAACAAAATAATAACTTGCTCATTTTAAATCCAATTTCCACAAATGAAATATGTTTTCCATGCAAAATTAAACCAATTTTCCAAATATAAATTTTGTTTCATGTTTTGAATAATTAAAATTGGTTAAATGATTTAAATCTTGTTTAATTCATTTAATATTGCTAAATCTATAACTTGATCAAAACAAATTCTTTTGGGACATATAAAATATGTTTTCAAACCATAAAAGTATAAGCTTTTCAAATATGAATCTCACTTAATGTTTGGAACAAATAAAAATTCAAATAAGTTCATGTTTGAATTAAAGTCAATTAAATCTTGTTTAACTTGTTTAATTCATAAGTAATTCATCCTAAATCTATTTTCAACAAGTGAAACATGTATTCCACCTAAAATTTGGTGTTATTTTCAAATATGAACTTTGTTATCTATGTTGAACAATTTAACTTGGTGAAAACAACAAATGCTTGTGTGGCACCTTTAAGAAACCAAAATTCCAAAACTTAATAAATGAATTCCCAAACTTGTTAAACCTTATTTCCATTTGGTTCTATTGTTGTTATTTTGTTGTTTTCCTCATGCATGCATCATGCTAATCCACTTTCACATGTTGCTTAGTTGTAAAACAATTAATTCAACCATAATTCATGGGTTTTCCATATGCAATCCCAATTTGCATGTGGGTCCATTTAATCATGTTGTTATCTTGTCAACTAGTTTATTTCTGATGCATCAATTAAATGGTCATGCATCATCCCATGTTTGTGCACTATGCCATGTTATTGATTGTTTATCCTTCTGCATTGTTTGTTTGCTTATTCTCGGATAAACGACGACGTTGAGACCGACGATACTTACGACACCCCTTCTAAGGATTTAGCTCAGTACCAGGCTACTGGGTTTGCAGGCAAGTTATCACTCACATGAACCACTGTGTTCCTTTCAACATTGGTTACCGATACTTTCCGTTGTCTATTCTGCTAGCCCTATGATTAGTTGCTTCCATTACGAACCTATCACATGAATCCCTTAACCCTGATATCGCCTCACCTCCACTCCTACAACCCCTTTGTTTGAGCCAGTGTCTTACTAGCATGCTTAGGTTGTTTTGCTCGAGTCTGTTACCCGTTACTTTCTGTTACTATTACATTATGTTCTGGGGGCTCGATGTTAATCAATCAATCATGCTAATGCTATTGTTAAATAATAATTTGATGATAAGGCACCGGCAGGAGGCCCTTTGTGGTTTTGAGGCCTGCTAGTGTCGACCCTAATAGGAAAAGGGTCTTGTCTACTGATCCATGATGAGCGCACTACCCGCATGTGGGAAGCGAGTATGGGCGCCCCCCTCAATTTGACTCGATTCGCATCTCGTCCAAATCGCCTCATTTAGTTCGGGTTTTCCATTTGCTGCATGCATGATCTTGCGAGCCCTTGGTACCCGGGTGGAACTTTCGTAGTCGGCATATAGGGGGACACGTTCTTAGAGTGCTATGAGGGTCCATTTTCTTCTGGGCTCGATTAGCCGTGCGCCAAAGGTGCTTTGGGCTTGATGCGAAGAAGAGTTGAGTTGTGTTGAGTGCCCCGCTTGGTGGAAGGGCCTTTCCATCTGGCGGGTTATTCATACGTGTACGGCCAAATTGGTGCAACCCTGCAGGGATAAATCTTCTCGAGAAGCCGTGTTTTCCGCGGTTATGGACTACTTGGTGAAAGTACTGGCTAACAAGTACTCAGGACAACTTAAACCTAATGAGTAACAACCTTACACCCAATGATTAACAACTTGACTAGTAATAGGCTTATTGACACAATAATCTGGACCATCATTAATTCAACTGTGTGAGTTATCCTCGGATTGCTTCTTTTGATAAGGGGCGAGATCCAGGATGGGTTTGTTTGAGGTTAGTTGATAGGTTGGTTACGATACACGATCTTATCTCCTTTCCGGTAGCCGGAAGTGGTAGAAACTCTGTAGTTGTTTAGAGCAGCCAGTTGCAGCATCCTTTATATCCCCTTTCTTCCGTTGACCCAAAGCATCTGTGCTTGGTGTTGACGGGTTACACTTTGGTGAACTGTGAGTCTTGCTTGCCAGTACGTTTATGTACTGACCCCTTTGGGGCTGTGGTTTCCGCAGACCTACGTTTCCGAGGATCTACATGGTGGATACTACGTGGAGTATGACGAGACTGCTGACGAGTAGATAGCGGACCCGAGCAGGATCCGAGACTTCGTGGATGGGCTCCGTCTGTTCGTTTTCGGCCTCTTAGGCCTAGTTGGTTCTTGTCTGTACCCAGACATTTTTGAATGCTTCCGCTGTGATGTAATGATGAATTGTTGGGACATGTGTCCTCTGGATGATTGTATTTGCTATCTCTGCTCTAATGAGAGCCATTTGCAACTTATTTCAATCTTTTGTGTCATAGAGATCTGTTGTGATATCACTTGTTCCAATGCCGTTGACGTACCATGTGTGTATGTTTTGAAGTACGTCAATGGAAGTATCCTGATTTCTATGGGATAGTTTACGTCGACGCTGAACATATAGGGGTTGGTTGTCACATGGCCTACCCGTAAGAGGACGCGGGTGCCGGTAAGCCCCGTAATCCAATCTCCTACTGTTCAACGGAACGACGAGTATCCTCTAGAAGTCCGGGTGCGACAAATGGTATCAGAGCCTGTCTGCCTGTAGGATCCCTTTTTACTGGTCGCAGTTGAGTCTAGAAACTATTTTGTAGCTATATAGGAAAAATGAAACGTGAGAGTAGGAATTCTGTTCTTTTTCTTCTTTCCCCACTCACCCTCCCTTTTCTGGTAAGGAAGTGCAACGTTGTTTTCCCTTCTCATCTAAACTTTCAAGTTAGGATTTCACGAATCCTGGTTTCTCTCGGATGGTTATATCTACTAGACCATAGGAATGGAGGTGGTTGTGACATGATTTATCATGTTGCCTACTCACGATTGAGAACGGAGGCGTGTAAGCCCCGGAAGCAGATCCTCTATTCCTTAAGCAGTAGATATTGATCCTTTAGAAGCCCAGCTTTTTCCCTTTGGCCCAACTCCTTCTGGCCCATACCCCTTCATTCACTTGTCGTCTACCTCCTGCGAACGTCATCCCTATACGAACAACACCTCCACCACCCGATCCCTCCTCCTCCACCCGATTTCTTGCCGTACGAGCTCGAAGGCCGCCATATAACGTAGCCCTCCCCTCTACCCTAGAGCCCTCATCCTCCTGCGCCGCCATCATCCCTCTCCCCTTCGTTTTCCTCCTCCAAAATCCACTGCAACTTCCCTGCAACCTCTGAACCTGGAGATCGCCGTGGCGGCCGTGGTTGCGCGGGCTTGCCGCCGCCTCCCTAGCCACCTCGAGGCAGCCCCGTGGCCCGGAATGGAACCACGGCGACTGCCTCAGCCTCCTCGTCGCCTCGGCTGGTACTGGGAACGGCCGTGGTGGCCACGCCGTCGCCGGAAGTTCCCCATCGCTGCTGTACGACGGCAGCAACCCTGCCTCCTCGAGACAACCGCGGTGAGCGCCTCCCGCTCCTCTTTCCCTCTCGCCTCCCTCCCTTTCCCTTCGCACACCCGCAGCCCACAGCAACCACCCCGCGCCTCCCTATTTCCCCTCCGGCGAGCATCCCTCGCTGCCGCCTCCGATCTCTGACGAACGACAGGAAGATGCGTGCAAGGTTCAGTTAATTTCAGAAAAACAGCACGCACCACACCTTATCCTCCCCCGAACCTCTCTCTGTCAACAAGCAGAACTCCACCGCAGTGGCAGCAACCCTTGTGCGCGCACTGGAGGTCACGGGATCGAATCCCAGCCCCACTCTTTTCTGCGCAATTTTCGTTTAAGTTCAGTTAAGCCCACTATCTGAACCATAACCCCCCCCACAGTTCCCCTTCTGTTACAAACCAGCCGCACCCATCCCACTGGTTAGCTCCCTGTGCAGGAAGCAGGAGGTGAGGGGATCGAATCCCACCTCCCTCAATAAAACCCACCTTTTATTTTTCATTTGTTTTGGTTACAGGAACTTCTGCAAATCACCAATAGGCCCTTGCAAATTATTTCTAGCCCCTGGAAAATATTTTTCTAGTCCCTAGTTACTAAAAAATGGCAGATTTACACCAAATCTTGTAAATTGCATAAGAAAATCATTTTAACTCCAATTTTAACTTTTTAAATATGTTTTATGTCCTAAATTAAATGTTCTTTCCAAATATAAAATTTGTTTACTGTTTTGAATATTTTAAATTGGTGAAATATTTAAAAACTTGCTAAATTCACTTAAACTTGCAAAATTCATAACTTGGGCATAAAAATTCCAAATTCAACAAACTAAATATGTTTTCCAATCAACTTTTCATGTACTTTCCAAATATAAATTTTGTTTGCTGTTTTGAATAATTTAAATTGCTGAAAACAACTGTTTCTTGTTTATTGCCTTTAAAATTGCCAAAATAATAACTTGCTCATTTTAAATCCAATTTCCACAAATGAAATATGTTTTCCATGCAAAATTAAACCACTTTTCCAAATATAAATTTTGTTTCATGTTTTGAATAATTAAAATTGGTTAAATGATTTAAATCTTGTTTAATTCATTTAATATTGCTAAATCTATAACTTGATCAAAACAAATTCTTTTGGGACATATAAAATATGTTTTCAAACCATAAAAGTATAAGCTTTTAAAATATGAATCTCACTTAATGTTTGGAACAAATAAAAATTCAAATAAGTTCATGTTTGAATTAAAGTCAATTAAATCTTGTTTAACTTGTTTAATTCATAAGTAATTCATCCTAAATCCATTTTCAACAAGTGAAATATGTATTCCACCTAAAATTTGGTGTTCTTTTCAAATATGAACTTTGTTATCTATGTTGAACAATTTAACTTGGTGAAAACAACAAATGCTTGTGTGGCACCTTTAAGAAACCAAAATTCCAAAACTTAATAAATGAATTCCCAAACTTGTTAAACCTTATTTCCATTTGGTTCTATTGTTGTTATTTTGTTGTTTTCCTCATCCATGCATCATGCTAATCCACTTTCACTTGTTGCTTAGTTGTAAAACAATTAATTCAACCATAATTCATGGGTTTTCCATATGCAATCCCAATTTGCATGTGGGTCCATTTAATCATGTTGTTATCTTGTCAACTAGTTTATTTCTGATGCATCAATTAAATGGTCATGCATCATCCCATGTTTGTGCACTATGCCATGTTATTGATTGTTTATCCTTCTGCATTGTTTGTTTGCTTCTTCTCGGATAAACGACGACGTTGAGACCGATGATACTTACGACACCCCTTCTAAGGATTTAGCTCAGTACCAGGCTACTGGGTTTGCAGGCAAGTTATCACTCACATGAACCACTGTGTTCCTTTCAACATTGGTTACCGATACTTTCCGTTGTCTATTCTGCTAGCCCTATGATTAGTTGCTTCCATTACGAACCTATCACATGAATCCCTTAACCCTGATATCGCCTCACCTCCACTCCTACAACCCCTTTGTTTGAGCCAGTGTCTTACTAGCATGCTTAGGTTGTTTTGCTCGAGTCTGTTACCCATTACTTTCTGTTACTATTACATTATGTTCTGGGGGCTCGATGTTAATCAATCAATCATGCTAATGCTATTGTTAAATAATAATTTGATGATAAGGCACCGGCAGGAGGCCCTTTGTGGTTTTGAGGCCTGCTAGTGTCGACCCTAATAGGAAAAGGGTCTTGTCTACTGATCCATGATGAGCGCACTACCCGCATGTGGGAAGCGAGTATGGGCGCCCCCCTCAATTTGACTCGATTCGCATCTCGTCCAAATCGCCTCATTTAGTTCGGGTTTTCCATTTGCTGCATGCATGATCTTGCGAGCCCTTGGTACCCGGGTGGAAATTTCGTAGTCGGCATATAGGGGGACACGTTCTTAGAGTGCTATGAGGGTCCATTTTCTTCTGGGCTCGATTAGCCGTGCGCCCAAGGTGCTTTGGGCTTGATGCGAAGAAGAGTTGAGTTCTGTTGAGTGCCCCGCTTGGTGGAAGGGCCTTTCCATCTGGCGGGTTATTCATACGTGTACGGCCAAATTGGTGCAACCCTGCAGGGATAAATCTTCTCGAGAAGCCGTGTTTTCCGCGGTTATGGACTACTTGGTGAAAGTACTGGCTAACGACTACTCAGGACAACTTAAACCTAATGATTAACAACCTTACACCCAATGATTAACAACTTGACTAGTAATAGGCTTATTGACACAATAATCTGGACCATCATTAATTCAACTGTGTGAGTTATCCTCGGATTGCTTCTTTGGATAAGGGGCGAGATCCAGGATGGGTTTGTTTGAGGTTAGTTGATAGGTTGGTTACGATACACGATCTTATCTCCTTTCCGGTAGCCGGAAGTGGTAGAAACTCTGTAGTTGTTTAGAGCAGCCAGTTGCAGCATCCTTTATATCCCCTTTCTTCCGTTGACCCAAAGCATATGTGCTTGGTGTTGACGGGTTACACTTTGGTGAACTGTGAGTCTTGCTTGCCAGTACGTTTATGTACTGACCCCTTTGGGGCTGTGGTTTCCGCAGACCTACATTTCCGAGGATCTACATGGTGGCTACTACGTGGAGTATGACGAGACTGCTGACGAGTAGATAGCGGACCCGGGCAGGATCCGAGACTTCGTGGATGGGCTCCGTCTGTTCGTTTCCGGCCTCTTAGGCCTAGTTGGTTCTTGTCTGTACCCAGACATTTTTTAATGCTTCCGCTGTGATGTAATGATGAATTGTTGGGACATGTGTCCTCTGGATGATTGTATTTGCTATCTCTGTTCTAATGAGAGCCATTTGCAACTTATTTCAATCTTTTGTGTCATAGAGATCTGTTGTGATATCACTTGTTCCAATGCCGTTGACGTACCATGTGTGTATGTTTTGAAGTACGTCAATGGAAGTATCCTGATTTCTATGGGATAGTTTACGTCGACGCTGAACAGATAGGGGTTGGTTGTCACACATACGTGTGTTGGCCTACCCGTAAGAGGACGCGGGTGCCGGTAAGCCCCGTAATCCAATCTCCTACTGTTCAACGGAACGGCGAGTATCCTCTAGAAGTCCGGGTGCGACAGTATCATAGGTAGATACAGTAACATAACGCAACCCAACCCAAAATGAGGCTACAACGTAATAAATGCAGTACTATATGATACGACTAATATGTTACTACCCATTGTGAGACTAGTAACATAGACTAGTATCATATGATAATAGTGTATGATACTCCCCATTATGACTAGTCTAAAAGCAGTGGAAGAATGACACCGAATTCCTTACACGGCTAGATGCCCAAGAACCCAGCTCTGTTGTTTACGTCAACTTCGGCAGCCACGTGATGCTGACGCCCGAGCAGATGACCGAGTTCGCGTGGGGCCTCGCTGCGGCCAGCTACCCGTTCCTACGGGCCATGAGGGAAGACGGCGCCCAGGCCCTACTGCCGTCGGCTACCTGTTCCTATGGGCCGCGACCGCTTTTTGTTTTTCCCTCCCAGAAACAGGCCGTCCACCTGGATATATATTGTCGACCCGGCGCGTGCGCGTGAAAAAAAGCATCTCCGTCCATATAACGAAATAAGGACGGAAACACTAGTAGTCAAGTTGGGAGATAAAAACTGATCTAGTCAAGTTGGATCGCCAACCAAATACGTACTCCCTCAGATCCATATTAATAGGTCCTGAAGTGGATGTATCTAGCAATAAAACATGTCTAAATACATCCACTTCAGCACCTATTAATATGGATCGGAGGGAGTATATCTTTTTTCCTTTTTCCTGTTGTTGTAATCTTCCATCTCTCACCAGTCCATGGACTCGCTCTGGAAATACATCCATTGGGAACTATACTACTAGATCGTGGGTGCTCACAAGAACAAGGGCATGTCGGAAATAAGATCGACTCGCCACCGGCCGGAGATCCACCGCTCCCTCGCTCTATGCATCCTCGCCAAAAAAAAAGACATAACACCACAACTTTTGCTCGTCTAAATTCCTCCTCCATCGCGTCGAGGTATCCAATTTTAGGATTCAAAAGAAAGCGGCTAAGGGCATCTCCAGCCGTGTCGCCCCTCAGGGCTCAAAATGCCGCTGTTTTAGTGGCGCCGCAGCGCCAAACGGCGCTACTGGAACCTGGGGGCACGGTTCCCAGTCGCACTCCAGTTCAAGTCTCGCCCTAAATTAATTCAAATTCATAGATTCGACGCAAGTTTATAGATTCGACGACATTTTGACAGGAATTTAACTAAAAACATAAAAAAGACATAAAAAACCCTAACTACGTCTACTGTAGGCCGAGGCTCGCCGCGATCGTCTGGATGTAGTCGTAGTCGTCCCCGCCGTCGTCATCGTCGTCCGAGCCGTCGGCGTCCCACCTGCTCGTGCCTGCGCCGGGGCGCGGCAATGCGGGTCGCTCGGGCCTGCGCCGGCGTCGCCCCACCTGCTCACCGCCAGGACGTGCTAGAACTCGGCTTCGTCCTCGTTGTCGGGGTCGAGGACGACGTAGGGGACCTCCTTTGGCTGTGGAGGGGGAGGGATGCGGCGGCGGGCCGCATTGGCAGCGGCTTCCTCCTCGCGCTGCGCCTTCCGCTGCTCCGCCTTGGCGAGGAGCCGGCGCTCTAGCTACAACTCCTCCTCGGTGCCGTCGCGCAGGCTCTAGTCGGCAGCGACGTCGTCGTGGACCGGCTGGAGGGTGTTGAGCGAGGGCTCCTCGACGGCCTTCTTGTCCGGCCACTCGTCGCCGTCGCCCTCCGTCGCCTCCGTCTTCGGGCGCACGACGCGCTCGAAGTCTGCGGCGGGTCGCTGGCGCGGCTCGCCGATGCGCAGGGCGCCGCCGCTGCGCCTGGGGATGACAGCAAGGGCCAGGCCTCACGCCGTGGTGGTGCCGTACCCATGCCCCGGCAACATTAACCCTGCACTGCACCTCGCGAAGTTGTTGCACCTGCAGGGCGTGTACGTGACGTTCGTGAACACGGAGCACAACCATGGAGTCGTGGAGGCCACCTAGGGCGCCGAGGCTCTGCGCGACCGTGACGGCTTCCGATTCGAGACGATCCCCGACGGCTTGTCGGCGGCGGAGCGGGGCGCGCACGACTACGGCCTGAGCCTGTCCATAGTAAGCCAGCGCTGCGCTGCGCTGCTCAAAGAGCTCATCCGAGGCTGAACTGCACGGCCGGTGTGCTGCCGGTGACGTGCGTGGTGCCGACGTTTCTGATGAGCTTCGAGCTGGACGTGGCCTGCGAGCTGGGCCTCCAGAGTATGTCGCTCTGGGGCTGCAGCGCGGGCGCCCTCATGGGACATACCAAGCTCCGGGAGCTCAGGGAAAAAGGCTATTTCCCTATCAAAGGTATAGTTCACGTGTCACATTCCTTTTCTTTAATCCGTAGCGCTCAAAAAGAATTATGAAAATGAAAAACATATTTGTACATCTGGTATACTAATTTGGGGGGGGGGGGGGGGTTATCGATATGTTTAAACCCACACTATTAATTTGAGACATCTCTTGCAGGTGTGACGGAGCTCGAAACCATCATCGACTGGATCCCCGACATGCCACCGATAAAATTGGGCGATATCTCTGGATTTCTTCGTAGAACCGATGACCCTGACTGCTTCGGTCTCCGCTTCAACGAATCAGAGACCAGCAACCTCAAAAAGGCCGGGACCGTCATCCTCAACACCTTCGAGGACCTGGAGTCGGACGTCCTTTCCGCCCTCCGTGCTGAGTACCCGCGCGTGTACACTATCGGCCCCTTGGGCTCCCTCCTCCGCCACCACCACATCAACGATGATGCAAAAAGTGACGACGACTCCACTGGCCTAAACCTGTGGAAGAAGGACACTGAATTCCTTACATGGCTAGACGCCCAAGAACCCAACTCTGTTGTGTACGTCAACTTCGGCAGCCACGTGGTGCTGATGCCCGAGCAGATGGCTGAGTTCGCGTGGGGCCTCGCAGGGGCCGGCTACCCGTTCCTGTGGGCCGTGAGGGAGGACGGCGTCCAGGCCCTACTGCCGTCGGATTTCCTCTCGGAGGTGTCCGGCCGGTGCCGCCTCACCACGTGGTGCGCGCAGGAACACGTCCTGCGCCACCCTGCCGTGGGCTGCTACGTGACGCACAACGGCTGGAACTCCACGTGCGAGAGCATCGCGGCGGGCGTGCCGATGGTGTGCTGGCCGGGGTTCGCCGACCAGTACACGAACAGCAAGTACGCCTGCGAGGTGTGGCGCGTCGGCGCGAGGCTGGACGACGAGGTGACGAGGGAGCAGCTCACCCGCCGTGTGAGGGAGGTGATGCAGGGGGAGAGCGGTATCAGGGGAAGCGCCGAGATGTGGAAGGCCAAGGGCGAGGAAGCCGTTTGTGCCGGCGGCACGTCGTACGTCAATATGCAACGCATTGTGAAGGCTCTCAACATCAAGACTACCGGCTGATGATAGCCTACTCTGGTGTGATTTAATCAGTTTTTTCGAATAATATAGTAATCAACTGGTCGGATGGATGGCTCCGAAGTTAATAAAATTACTCCACCTTTCTCAAAATAATTGTTATTGAGATGGATGGATAAAGAGGGACATTCCTTGATTCTTCCTTGTCTTGTCCTTGAGGATTGGCGGCGGGTACAATCATTAAGACCTCATGATTTCCTTTGAAAGCCTGCACTTCAGTGGCGCAACGGCTTGCGTATTGCGTTCACCGTCCCGGAAGAAGGGATGTTGGCGACTTCAACCTCGTGGCCGACATAGATTAGATCTCAATCGTCTTCGATTGGGTAGATGGTAGGTGTAAAGTGATGCAGACAAACCCATTGCACCAAGCTCTACATCGATACCCATTGGTTCCACGACAACATCTCGCGCAAAGACGATACAAGATAAGGTGAACTCACTCCTCTCTCTCTCTACGCGTTCGGTGACTTGGTGAATGGTGCTCTACCTCATGGCTCAGATTTAATCCTCTAATGGAGTCTCAAGACGGTGCCAAGAAGTTCGAGAAGATGCCCAAGATGGTACCCGAGAAGCTCGTGAACATGGTAGAGAAGAAGGCCCCGAAGAAGAAGAAGAAAAGGGAGAAGATGAAGAAAGCCAGAAAACCCAGCCTGGCAGCCCAGCCTGGCCGGCCCCTCAGGCCGGGTACCCAACAGACTGCCCCGACCTGGCAGCCCGGCCTCCCTGCGCCCGTAGGCCGGCCTTCCAGGTCGGCTTTCCTGCAACTCGTGAAAAGAGGGAATATTTCCCTATAACTCCCCTACCTACCCCCTAGACTATAAATAGACCCCATTGGTTCAAATGTAAGTTAGAGATGAATTGAGATTTGACCTTTTCTCCCCTATGTTCCTCTTTAGAGGCTACTTCTAGTGTGTACCTAGAACCGTATCGAGACTACTCCAATCTACGTGATTTGGATCGTATCAAGATTTCCTTGAGTAAGCTAGTCTTTTCCCTTGGGATTCAACTAGACACTTCCCAATCTCTCTCAACTAATGTTTGAGATTCTATTGGCTCGGCGGACCCGCCGTGAAGGTCAAGCGGTTTGAATCAGAGTAAGTTCGACTTGATCCGAGACATTCGTAGGCTACCCCGGTGTTTGTTGATGGGTTCTTTAATCGGTATGGTTTGCTAATTATCGGTTAGCCTTGTTTTCCCCTAATCCCCCTCGTGTTATTCGTGTTCTTGGTTAATTCGTGAAGATCGGGCCAACCAAGAGGTTTACCCCTCATCATCTGGTATCAAGAGATAGATTCCCACGAATTTGACCTCCCATACTCCTTTGCCAGCAAAATTTTTGTTTCTCACCCCTAAATTTGAAAAATTCCACAAAAATAGCCTCAAAAGGGATTTTGGCCGATCTGTGTCGATTTGTTGAGTTTTTCATTGTAACATCCCAAGTATGAAAATACCCCTAGAATGTTTTGTTCCTTGTTTTATTTCAAGCAATGCATCATGTCATCATGTTTACTTATTGTTTGCATTTGTTTTCCATCTGTTTTATTCTGTTTTCACAACTCAAATTCAAACCTTTTTCAAACATGGTTTCATACTTGCTCTGTTACAACCTTTGGAACCAAAATAACAAACAAAAACAACCCTTTTATTCCTTGTTTTCACTTATGAAATTGTTTCCTCAAATCATTCCTTTTATTCCACCAATTAAATTCAAACCATTTCCAAATTCCCAAATCAGTACCTTTTGGGAAACCATAAAAATCACCAAACTTTTCTACCCTCTAAATCATTCTAAAACCCTAGGGGTAACCCTACTTTTTATTCATGTTTTATTAAAGTTTTACTAAACTCAAAATCCCTCTATTTTGAATTCAAACACAAACCCTAATTTTAAATTTTAATTTTTGAAATCCAAGTTGATAATGTGGTTTCTAATTGTTTAAAAAGCTTAACCTAATTTTTCTATAATTTTTCTCAAATAAATCCTTAACAGCTTTCTTCCAAAAGCAAAAGTACAAAAAAATAAATAACAGAAAAGAATAAAACAGAAAAACGAGCGGCACCTAACTAACCCTAACCTAAGCCCAGCCCATCTAGCCTACCCCGCGCAGCAGCCCAGCCCGCTCTCCTCAACTTACCGCTTCGAGTGCGTTAAGATTCGTGCGCGCCACCTCCGTCTTCTCCCTCCCGTACGGCACCCATCCGCCGGTGCCACGGCGACCCCGCGGCGACCACGGCGGCCCCAGGCGCCATCTGCGCCTATAAATTGCTCCCTAGCCCCCCTAGGTGTGCCCTAAGCTCTAGGGTTCCTCTCCGCCGCCGTTCGTTTCCTCCCCAACGCCAGTTCCTCCTCTGAATCTCACGCCGGCGACGGATCTCTGAAGATCTTCATGGCGCCGCCGCGTCCAGCTCCCAACTAGCCACCTCTGCCTTGCAATCGCGTCGCCGTTACCTCCTCTTCCCCTTGGACACCTTCAAGCTCCACGGTGAGCAACAGATCGAGGACGCGATCCCGTTCTTTCTTTCCGGCCACCGTGGCTCGTTTTCTGAATCCGGCCACCGCGTCGCCGTTGCAGGCCACCTCCGCCACCACCGTCTCCTGGAACAGCACCGCCACCTCGCCCTCGACGCGTTGAGCACCAGAGCGCGCACGGGGAAGCATCACATCGACGGCGCCGTCCACATCGTCTCCGCGGCCACCGTCGTCACCCCGGCGTCATCAGTTCGTCATCGCCGCCCTCTGCTCCCCTGCAATCACGGTGAGCGTCCACCGTCGCCTTCCCTCTCTCCCTCTGTTGTTTCCGAGCGCGTCCAGCATCTCAGCAGCCCCGCCGCACGAGCACAACGTCGTTGATCGCCGCCGTTGAGTTTCTGTCAGCGGGCACGCGCGCGTTTTTTTTTCAGTTTCGTCAGTGTAACACGTTTCTGAAGCTTATCCTCCCTGCGTGTTGTTTACTGACAACAAACGCGAACAGCCCAGTGGTTCAGTCGAGCGCGCGCGAGGGAGAGGTGCTGGGTTCGAATCCCAGCACCCGCAAAAATCCCACCTTTTTTCTCCCGAGTGCTGACAGGGAGGGCCCCCTGTCAGTCACTCATGTGGCCACGTAGGCACAGCAGCACTCGGGCCCCCCTGGCAGTGGCTGGGTGTGTGTCTCTGTGCGTATAAAAAGATTAAAACAATTTCTGTTTTTGTTTTCTAATTATTTAAAATAGCAGAATAAGGAATAAACTTTAAAATGCAATATCTTTTGTTTTATAAACCCAACAAATACAAACTTTATATGAAACTTGATCTAAATTCCATAATCTTTCCAAATATGCAATTTGTGTTCTGTTTTGAATATTCAAAATTCATTTAAATTTCAAATTTGAATAATTCAAATGCAAATTGAAATAATTCATAACTAATTCATACTGTTTTCAAATAATTCAAATAAAATATGTTTTTCACACCATTTTGAATGCTCTATTCAAATATAAAATTTGTTTTCTGGTTTGAATAATTTAAATTGCCTAAACTATTTAATTCTTGTTTAATTCAATTAAAAATTGTTTAAAATTGCTTAATTCATAATTAATTAATCCCAAGTCCAATTTCAAATTGTGAAACATGTAATCCAACTAAAATTTGATAAACTTTTCAAATATAAAATTTGTAGTTGGTTTTGCATACTTTAAATTGTTGAAAACAATCAATACTTGTTCAACACCATTAAGTACCAATAATTCCAAACTTGTTAATGTTTTCCAAAATGATTAACTATCATTCCAATTGCAATTAACTTTGTTATCTTATTGTTCCTCATCATGCATGCATCATACTAAGTCACTTACACATGATGCTTAGTGATAGAACAATTAATTCAACTACAAGCATGGGCTTCCATATGCACCCTTTTGCATATGGAATCCATTTAAACTTGTGTTTCATGTCAAGCAAGTTATTTTGTTGCATCTATTAAACATGACATGCATCATCCAATGTTGTGCACTTATGCCATGTATTGATTGCCTGTCTTCCTTCGTTGTTGTTTTTGATTCTTCTCGATTAGACGACGACGTTGGTACCGACGAGCCTTACGACACCACTACTCAGGACCTAGCCCAGTACGAGACTGAGCTGCCAGGCAAGTTATCACTCACATGAATCATAGAGTTCCTTTCCACACTTGTTGTCGATACTATCTTTTGTCTACTATTGCTAGCCCTATGTATCGTTGCTTGTTCTCCGAACCCATCACATGATACCTTGAGCCATGATATTACCACCACCTCCATACCCATAGCCTTTGCTTGTGCCTTAGTATTATCTAGCATGCTTAGGGTTGCTTTTACTCGAGTCTGTTGTCGGTTACTACTGTTACTATCTTAGTATCTTGTACCGGGGCTCGTTATTAATCAATCAATCCTGTTAATTGCTAATGGTAATAATAACTTGATGATAAGGCACCGGCAGGAGGCCCATGAGTGGTTTTGGAGCCTGCTAGTGTCGACCCTAATAGGAAAAGGGTCTTGTCTACTGATCCATGATGAGCGCACTACCCGCATTTGGGAAGCGAGTATGGGCGCCCCCCTCAACTTGACCTGATTCGCATCTCGTCCAAATCGCCTCATTTAGTTCGTGTTTTCCATTTGCCGCATGCATGTTTTTGCGAGCCCAGCGCAGGGTGGAACTTTTGTAGTCGGCATATAGGGGGACACGTTCTTAGAGTGCTATGAGGGTCCATTTTCTTCTGGGCTCGATTAGCCGTGCGCCCAAGGTGCTTTGGGCTTGATGCGGAGAATGGTTGGTTGTGTAGAGTACCCCGCTTGGTGGGTTAGCTTCCCATCTGGCGGGTTATTCTTGAGTGTACGGCCAAATTGGTGCAACCCTGCAGGGATAATCTTCTCGAGAAGCCGTGTTTTCCGCGGTTATGGATTACTTGGTGAAAGTACTGGCTAACAAGTACTCAGGACAACTTCAACCTAATGATCAATCATGTTTCACCCAATGATTAATAATTTGACTAGTAATAGGTTATTCACACAATAACTTGATTCACCTTATTTATGTTAGAATACGCACACGTATATGCATAGGGATAGATTAGGACTCTACATGCCTTGTACTCCAAGTCTCTACCTACCCCTGCACCCCCTTTATATACCTCCATATGAGGGCCAAATCAATACAACAGAAAATTAGGGATCAATAATTTCCACATGGTATCAGAGCGGTTAGCCTCACGGCGCCGATCCTAGGTTTCCACTACTTCCGCATCGCGCGCCGCCCCCGGGGAGATCTCTCCTCGGGGGCGCGGCACCCGGTTTCGATCAACGATCGGATCGGTTCTTTAGATTAGGTTTTAGCCAATTTCGAAATTTTCTATTCCGTAGATTAGATTCAGTTTAGCCACAAATAAATCCCTAGGTCTTCTATACTCTCACGTTCCGGCGAAAATCAAGAGCAGATCCCGTTCGCAGCGGCGCGACAGGTCGAAAGCTGTCCCCGCACGGACGCACGGCGGCGTTGGATCCACGAGTCGACGGGAGCGGAACCTGGCATACTCGGGGAATCCACGCGAGACCAACCGAGCGCTAAACTCGTGAAGTCAGACAGCTACTTCACCGATGGGCGCTAGACGGTTTCATCAGTACAGCTTCTTCGCGCACGCCGCCACGCACGTCTGGAGCCGATCCAACATGAAAAGTCCAATTGGACACGACTCTAAGCAGGCATGCACGAGCAGAAAAAAAAACAGATTTTTATTTTCTTGCGTGCAGGGCTGCACGTACAACAAACAGGACAATATGTCAGGAGGACCCGTCCAGGACCCCACGCCTGACACGCCCTCGTCGACCCGGATCAAGTACCCGGCAATCCTGCAGAGAGTACCACAACGCCAGGATATGATCCATGATCTTTGTCAAACACATCCACAAGAAGCGACATCAACCACACGCAGGCCGGTGTGGAACTTCGTCCACTTCTCCGACACCATGACATCTACATTATCGTCGCCACGAGGGACGCCTCCAAGCGACGGACTACATCACGCCTCATCACCGACATCACATCGTCAAGGTCTACATCAACGTGGTCTCCATCGACAATCTCGTCAACAAATCGCCGCCGCCGCTACAACTACGACGTCCACAAGGCTGGACACGCGTCCTCTGACAGTACAACTGCAAGACGCCACGACACCGACGACGGCATTGACCGCGTCCGACGGCTAAGACTGCATCGACAACCCGGCATCACTACGGTGAAAGCCCCTAAAACCGCGCACACGGTTCTGGCAAAACCTTGTGTGCTTGGTGAGCTTCTCCCAGTCCTGGCAAAACTGGTGGACTCACTTATGACCCACGACCGCGTCCTCTGACATTTTCAAGACGCCCCCGCGACGGTACCTCTCAAGGTGCGAAACGTCGTAAAAAAACACAACTGCAGCACCGTCATACACATCGCGCAATTTTTTTTGCGCCTCCGGCATTGCGGCTACAACGACTACGACGAGTACTACATCGACCACTACTACCTCGACTACGGCTATATCACGATCGGCTACCTCGACATCGACATCATGGGTTACGTCTACAGCAACACATCGGCAACAACTCCAGTCAACAGCGTCCGCGTCGTCATTTCCGTCCACGCCACTCCCGCTGTGACTGCGGGAGGGAAGAGAGGAGAGATGATGATGATGATGGAGAGGAGGAGGAACGACGGAAGCGCAAATCTTCAAATCCACTCGCAAGCGTCCGCTTCACTCCCGCTACGACTGAGGGGGGATGTTAGAATACGCACACGTATATGCATAGGGATAGATTAGGACTCTACATGCCTTGTACTCCAAGTCTCTACCTACCCCTGCACCCTCTTTATATACCTCCATATGAGGGCCAAATCAATACAACAGAAAATTAGGGATCAATAATTTCCACAATTTACAACTGTGTGAGTTATCCTCGGATTGCTTCTTTGGATAAGGGGCGAGATCCAGGATGGGTTTGGTTGAATTTATCTTTCAGTTGGTTACAATCCTCGATCTTATCTTTTCTATTAGCCGGAACTTGTAGATATTTCTGTAGTTGTTTAGAGCAGCCAGCAGCAACTTTTATATCACCCTTTTCTTCCGTTGATCCCAAGCATCTATGCTGGTGTTGACGGGTAACTCCTTGATGAATTGTGAGTCTTGCTTGCCAGTACTTGGATGTACTGACCCCGTTGGGGCTGTGGTTTACGCAGAGTGCTACTACGACTACGATGCTACCCAGGATGGCTACTTTGTGGAGTTCGATGACGCTGCAGACGAGTAGTTAGCTGGACCAGGGCAGGATCCAGACCTTCGTGGATGGGCTTCGTTTTCCTTTATGTTCTCAGGCTTCTTAAGCCATGGATTTGTCTGTACTCAGACCCTTTGATTGCTTCCGCTGTTGTAATGGATGATATGTTGGGACATGTGTCCTCTGGATGACTGTATTCGATATTTTCTGCCTTAGTGAAGGCCAGTTGCACTTATTTCATTCTTTTGTGTCTTAGAGACATTCTGTGCTATCATTCGTACCAAACTGTTGACGTACCGTGCGTGTTTGATTATGAAGTACGTCGACAGTAGTGCCTTTTGGGTTCCTAGCGGATAGTTTACCTCGACGGTGGAAGCAGGGCTTGTGTTGTCGCGCATAAGCGCAGGCCTACCAGGAAGCTGGGACGTGGGAGCAGTTATGCCCCATAATCCAAGCACCTGACTTCCAGTTCGTGCGAGGAGTATCCTCTGGAAACCCAGGGTGCGACAAATGGTATCAGAGCCTGTCTGCCTGTAGGATCCCTTTTTACTGGTCGCAGTTGAGTCTAGAAACTATTTTGTAGCTATATAGGAAAAATGAAACGTGAGAGTAGGAATTCTGCCATTTTTCTTCTTTCCCCACCCACCCACCCTTTTCTGGTAAGGGAGTGCAACGTTGTTTTCTGTTCTCACCTAAACTTTCAAGTTAGGATTTCACGTGTTTTGGGTTATCTGTAGTACCTCAGGACTTTTGGTCTCGTTTTCCCGATGTTGCTTCGATATCATGTTCTTCTCAACATCCTTTCGTCCGTTCAACCTTGTTGTTGTTTTCCACATCCTTTTTCATCTACCGGAGTCTAATCAAAACCTTCCAAATAATCTGCAGATGGGTCTCAACTACTATCCGCAGGTGGTTCGCATGACTCGCTGTGAGAGCACCGCCGGTTTTCCGGAGTTGCTGAGAGACATGGTTACCTTTCTGGGGTTCCATTGGGCACCAGAGTACCAGGTCTACGAGCACCAGCGAGAGTGTGACCAGACTTGCTACCGGGCTATCGTCTACATTCTGTCGGATGATGGCAGGAGCATTGCACACCAGTACGAGGCAGTAGGGTCCACAGTGGATATGGCAGTGCAGCAGGCAGCGTACGTGAGTGTCACCGTTCTCCGTGCTGACTACTGGGGGTTTGATAAGTCCAGCTTTCGTCACATCCCCCGTGGTTACATCACGGCAGCAGGAGCTCACTTCACTATCCACCGTGACATGGATACCTACGAGACTGATAGCTCCAGGCTCCAGGTCACTGCCCAGTTCGCTAGTCACAGTGATGCTGTTGCTTCCGCACTTTCTCAGGAGTTAGCCTCAGTCAGGGAGCAGCTCCGCCTTGCTCTCACTCGTCTGGCGACGTACACCACAGACTTTGTTGGAGACGAGCGCTTCGCACGTGTCGTTCAGCTAGCTGGTCTTCCGTTGCCAGATGCTGGAGGTTACGAGCCGATCAGAGGTCCACTTCTCGATCTCGGAGCTGGTTACACAGGGATTCCCCGCTATGGAGCACAGGGATACGACGCTTTCCACTTTACCACACCGAGAGTTGCTCTCAGAGCAGTTCCTATCTACAGGGATCGTCGTGATACCTACTTCCGTGGGATTCCTCCTCACCGTATCTCTCGTCGTACTACTCACCGCCGTCCTGCGTGATGAGCATGGGAGTACCGTTGTATCCATTACTAGCTGTGTCTAGTTTATCCTTTCGTTTTCGAACCATGTATTTGGTCTGTTGGATATTCTGATGTATTTGAACATGTGGTGATGTACCTGTTGGTTATCTATTCATGCGTCGGAATAATCTATCTTTCGGTTACCAAGTCTATCCTTTTCTGTTGTTGTGCTAAAATGAATTTCTGTTCAGGATGCCTCCAACCAGGAACAACCCGCCACCGCCACCACCAATGGGGGAGCTGTTGGCTCAGATGACCCAAGTGGTGACACAGATGGCCCAGATCCAGGCTAACCAGCAACACAACCAGAATGCTCCAAGGGTCACCATCAAGGACTTCCTCAGCTTGGGCCCAAAAGCTTTCGTGGCAACACGTGAGCCCCTGGATGCTGATGACTGGATCCGTGACGTGGCAAGAGCTCTGGAGATAGCTCATGTTGCTGAAGAGGATAAGGTCAAGTACGCCACCTACCTACTGAAGGGTCAGGCAGCTACTTGGTGGGAGAACTACCAGGCCATGAGGGCTGGCTTTCCTATCAACTGGGGATGTTTCAGAGATGCCTTCCTGAAGCACCACATCCCGGATGGTCTCATGGAAAAGATGCGTGAGGAATTCTGCTCTCTCAGACAGGGCAAGCTGGACGTTCTCGGCTACCAGAACGAGTTCAATCGTCTCGCTCGGTACGCTGGTGACGAAGTGTCCACCGAAGCCAAGAAGATGGCGAGGTTCCGCCGAGGTTTTAACCCGGAACTGAAGTACGCTCTCACCAACATCAAGTGCAAGGACTTCGTCGAGCTTGTGAACACCGCGCTCAATG
Organism: Alopecurus myosuroides; assembly: GCA_028641055.1. Lineage (NCBI taxonomy): Eukaryota > Viridiplantae > Streptophyta > Magnoliopsida > Poales > Poaceae > Alopecurus > Alopecurus myosuroides. The sequence continues at coordinate 8,715,930 of CM054062.1, forward strand.
AGGAGAATGGGCGCAAGGCGTTCGAGGAGTCGCGCAAGCACTCGCGTGAGGGTGGTTCCTCCTCCAACATGACCACCCCTCCGCAGAAGCGCCGCATCTGGGTGCCAAATGGTGCTGTCACTCGGGCTCCAAATGCCCAAGCTTCTCCAGGCTTTGGTCCCCGCCCACCCAACCCATCTCAGATGCAGGGTCAGAGGTTTCCGATGGGGCAGCCAAGGCCGGGTCCTTCTCGTGTCGTCACTTGCTACAAGTGCAAGGAGACTGGACATTATGCTGATAAGTGCACTCAGAAGCAGCTACCCCTACCTCCTCGCCCCAACACCAACCAGGCTATGGTTCGTGCTCCTCCGGCTAAAGCCTTCAACTCCAACAATAGGCCTGTCGGGAGGAACGCGAGGGTGAACCATATCAAGGCCGACAAAGCCGAAGAGGCTGCTGACGTCGTTCTCGGTATATTACCCGTAAACTCTATTCCAGCTAAAGTGTTGTTTGATACTGGAGCATCGCATTCATTTGTGTCAAAGATTTTTGCAAAAGCATACAACCTAGTTATGGTTCCGCTAAGCAATCAAATGACTGTTCACTCTCCGGGACCGCAAATGTTGACTTCCAAGATAAGCATGGACAATGAGATCCTAATTGGAGGTCGTGTATTCCTTGCTTCACTCATGTTGCTGGGAAATTCTGACATTGATGTCATTCTGGGTATGGATTGGTTGAAGACCCACAAAGCTAAAATTGACTGTGCTCAAAAGTCAATAACTCTCTCCCACACTTCAGGCCAGATAGTCTATTCTCCATATGGATCAACCTCTGTTCAGCTGTTCAGCCTTGATGCCAAACCCCTTCCGGCAATTGAAAATGTTCCGGTGGTTTGTGAATTCCCTGACGTCTTTCCAGAAGAGTTGCCAGGGATGCCTCCGGACAGAGCAGTTGAGTTCGTGATCGAGCTTGAGCCAGGTACTGCTCCAATCTCTAAGCATCCATACAAGATAGCTCCTCCTGAACTGAAATTGTTGAAGGAGCAAATCGATATGTATATGGACAAAGGTTTCATTCAGCCTAGTTCCTCCGCTTGGGGTTGCCCAACTCTGTTTGTTGCCAAGAAGGATCAAACTAAAAGACTCGTGGTTGACTATCGTCCTCTCAACGAGAAAACCATCAAGAACAAGTATCCACTTCCTCGTATCGATGATCTTTTTGATCAACTTGCTGGAGCCTCAATATTCTCAAAGTTGGACTTGAGGATGGGTTACCATCAGATAAAGATCAGAAAGGAAGATATTCCTAAGACAGCTTTCACCACTAGGTACGGTCTATATGAATACACCGTCATGTCCTTTGGTCTCACCAATGCACCGGCAACGTTCTCAAGACTCATGAATTCTGTCTTCCATGAATACCTCGACAAGTTCGTTGTGGTATATCTTGATGACATTCTAGTCTACTCAAAATCCGAGGAAGAGCATGGAGAACACCTTCGTCTCACTCTCATGAAACTTCGCGAGCATCGTCTGTATGCCAAGTTTTCCAAATGTGAGTTCTGGATTCCAGAAGTTGCATATCTTGGTCATATCATCTCTGCCAAAGGCATTGCCATTGATCCTGAAAAGGTTAAGGCAATTGTTGATTGGAAACCCCCTAAGACGGTGAAACAGGTTAGAAGCTTTCTTGGCTTGGCTAGCTATTGCCGTCGTTTCGTCCAAAACTTTTCCAAGATTGCTAAACCTCTCACTGATCTCACAAAGAAGGACAAAAAGTTCGTTTGGACTCCACAATGTGATGAGAGTTTCAACCTCCTGAAGACTAAACTCACTTCCACACCTGTTCTAGTTGGCCCCGACACTACCAAACCTTTCCAGATATTCTGTGATGCATCTCTCCAAGGACTAGGAGCAGTTCTTATGCAAGAACGTCAAGTTGTGGCTTATGCTTCACGTCAGTTGAACCCACATGAGCAAAACTATCCCACTCATGATCTTGAACTTGCAGCAGTTGTGTTTGCCCTCAAGAAATGGAGACAATACTTGTTGGGTAACAAAACTGAAATCTTTTCCGATCACAAGAGTCTGAAATACATCTTCACTCAGCCAGATCTGAACCTCAGGCAAAGGAGATGGATTGAGAAGATTAAAGACTTTGATCTCACCATTTCTTACACTCCAGGCAAGGCTAATGTTATGGCCGATGCTCTCAGTCGCAAATCCTATTGCAATAATCTCATGATCATGGAAAGCCAACCTCCACTTCATGAAGAATTCCAGAAGCTGAACCTTGGTCTTGTTCCGGAAGGATACCTTGCTAGCTTGACAGCCAGCCCAACTCTCGAGGACAAGATTCGTTCTGAACAACTTCGTGATAATGAAATCAAGAAGATTGTGGATCACATCAAGGAGGGCAATGATAAGTTCAAGTCCTTCTCAATTGATGACAAGGGAACTGTGTTCTTCGAAGGACGCATTGCAGTCCCTCAGATTCAAAGTCTCAAGGATATCATTCTCAAGGAGGCTCATGAAACTCCTCTATCCATTCACCCTGGAAGTACAAAGATGTACCAGGATCTCAAGACTCTGTATTGGTGGCCTGGCATGAAACGTGAAATTGCTCAATACGTTTCTGAATGCGACGTTTGTCAACGTGTTAAGGCAGTCCATCAGAAGACAGCAGGTCTACTCCAACCTCTGAAAATTCCTGAGTGGAAGTGGGACATGATTGAAATGGACTTCGTTACTGGGTTTCCAAAGTCCAAAAAGGGCAACGATGCAATCTTCGTTGTTATTGATCGTCTCACTAAGGTTGCTCACTTCTATGCTGTAAAGGAAACTATCTCAGCTAGCCAGTTAGCAGAGCTCTACACAGCAAAGGTTGTTCCCCTTCATGGTGTTCCATTGGAAATAAGCTCAGACCGTGGAAGTATTTTCACTTCTCATTTCTGGAAAAGCTTTCAAGAAGCATTGGGCACTAAACTTCTGTTCAGCACAGCTTATCACCCTCAGTCTCAGGGGCAAGTCGAAAGAGTCAATCAGATTCTCGAGGATATGCTCAGAGCATGTGGTCTCTCCTTTGGCATGAAATGGGAGGATTGCCTTCCATATGCTGAATTCTCCTACAACAACAGCTACCAGGCAAGCCTAGGCATGGCACCATTTGAGGCACTGTATGGTCGCAGATGCAGGAGTCCAATCAATTGGTCTAGAGCTGGTGAACGTTCACTTTTAGGCCCTGACATTGTTAAGGAAGCCGAGGAGAAAGTTCGTATCATTCGTGACAACCTCAGGATTGCTCAGTCTCGTCAGAAGAGCTATTATGATAGCAAGCACAGGGATATGGTCTATGCACCTGGTGATAAGGCATATCTCCGTGTAACTCCCCTCAGAGGCACTCATCGTTTTGGTGTGAAAGGAAAACTTGCACCAAGATACATTGGCCCTTTCAACATCCTCTCAAGACGTGCAGAGAATGCTTATCGTCTCGAACTTCCAGAAAAACTATCCAAAGTGCACGATGTGTTCCACGTGTCACAACTCAAGAAGTGTTTCAAAGATCCAGATCGTGCAGTTGATCATGATTCCATTGAGCTGCAAGATGATCTATCTTATGAGGAGCACCCTATTCGTATTCTCGATGAGACCGAGCGTAAGACTCGCAACAAGAGCACCAAGTTCTTGAAAGTCCAATGGTCGCATCATTCTGATAAAGAGGCAACGTGGGAGACCGAAGAGGATCTTCGCAAGAAGTATCCAGACCTGTTCATTTCTCAGTAGGGAATCTCGGGGCGCGATTCCTTCAAGGGGGGGCGTTTTGTAACATCCCAAGTATGAAAATACCCCTAGAATGTTTTGTTCCTTGTTTTATTTCAAGCAATGCATCATGTCATCATGTTTACTTATTGTTTGCATTTGTTTTCCATCTGTTTTATTCTGTTTTCACAACTCAAATTCAAACCTTTTTCAAACATGGTTTCATACTTGCTCTGTTACAACCTTTGGAACCAAAATAACAAACAAAAACAACCCTTTTATTCCTTGTTTTCACTTATGAAATTGTTTCCTCAAATCATTCCTTTTATTCCACCAATTAAATTCAAACCATTTCCAAATTCCCAAATCAGTACCTTTTGGGAAACCATAAAAATCACCAAACTTTTCTACCCTCTAAATCATTCTAAAACCCTAGGGGTAACCCTACTTTTTATTCATGTTTTATTAAAGTTTTACTAAACTCAAAATCCCTCTATTTTGAATTCAAACACAAACCCTAATTTTAAATTTTAATTTTTGAAATCCAAGTTGATAATGTGGTTTCTAATTGTTTAAAAAGCTTAACCTAATTTTTCTATAATTTTTCTCAAATAAATCCTTAACAGCTTTCTTCCAAAAGCAAAAGTACAAAAAAATAAATAACAGAAAAGAATAAAACAGAAAAACGAGCGGCACCTAACTAACCCTAACCTAAGCCCAGCCCATCTAGCCTACCCCGCGCAGCAGCCCAGCCCGCTCTCCTCAACTTACCGCTTCGAGTGCGTTAAGATTCGTGCGCGCCACCTCCGTCTTCTCCCTCCCGTACGGCACCCATCCGCCGGTGCCACGGCGACCCCGCGGCGACCACGGCGGCCCCAGGCGCCATCTGCGCCTATAAATTGCTCCCTAGCCCCCCTAGGTGTGCCCTAAGCTCTAGGGTTCCTCTCCGCCGCCGTTCGTTTCCTCCCCAACGCCAGTTCCTCCTCTGAATCTCACGCCGGCGACGGATCTCTGAAGATCTTCATGGCGCCGCCGCGTCCAGCTCCCAACTAGCCACCTCTGCCTTGCAATCGCGTCGCCGTTACCTCCTCTTCCCCTTGGACACCTTCAAGCTCCACGGTGAGCAACAGATCGAGGACGCGATCCCGTTCTTTCTTTCCGGCCACCGTGGCTCGTTTTCTGAATCCGGCCACCGCGTCGCCGTTGCAGGCCACCTCCGCCACCACCGTCTCCTGGAACAGCACCGCCACCTCGCCCTCGACGCGTTGAGCACCAGAGCGCGCACGGGGAAGCATCACATCGACGGCGCCGTCCACATCGTCTCCGCGGCCACCGTCGTCACCCCGGCGTCATCAGTTCGTCATCGCCGCCCTCTGCTCCCCTGCAATCACGGTGAGCGTCCACCGTCGCCTTCCCTCTCTCCCTCTGTTGTTTCCGAGCGCGTCCAGCATCTCAGCAGCCCCGCCGCACGAGCACAACGTCGTTGATCGCCGCCGTTGAGTTTCTGTCAGCGGGCACGCGCGCGTTTTTTTTTTCAGTTTCGTCAGTGTAACACGTTTCTGAAGCTTATCCTCCCTGCGTGTTGTTTACTGACAACAAACGCGAACAGCCCAGTGGTTCAGTCGAGCGCGCGCGAGGGAGAGGTGCTGGGTTCGAATCCCAGCACCCGCAAAAATCCCACCTTTTTTCTCCCGAGTGCTGACAGGGAGGGCCCCCTGTCAGTCACTCATGTGGCCACGTAGGCACAGCAGCACTCGGGCCCCCCTGGCAGTGGCTGGGTGTGTGTCTCTGTGCGTATAAAAAGATTAAAACAATTTCTGTTTTTGTTTTCTAATTATTTAAAATAGCAGAATAAGGAATAAACTTTAAAATGCAATATCTTTTGTTTTATAAACCCAACAAATACAAACTTTATATGAAACTTGATCTAAATTCCATAATCTTTCCAAATATGCAATTTGTGTTCTGTTTTGAATATTCAAAATTCATTTAAATTTCAAATTTGAATAATTCAAATGCAAATTGAAATAATTCATAACTAATTCATACTGTTTTCAAATAATTCAAATAAAATATGTTTTTCACACCATTTTGAATGCTCTATTCAAATATAAAATTTGTTTTCTGGTTTGAATAATTTAAATTGCCTAAACTATTTAATTCTTGTTTAATTCAATTAAAAATTGTTTAAAATTGCTTAATTCATAATTAATTAATCCCAAGTCCAATTTCAAATTGTGAAACATGTAATCCAACTAAAATTTGATAAACTTTTCAAATATAAAATTTGTAGTTGGTTTTGCATACTTTAAATTGTTGAAAACAATCAATACTTGTTCAACACCATTAAGTACCAATAATTCCAAACTTGTTAATGTTTTCCAAAATGATTAACTATCATTCCAATTGCAATTAACTTTGTTATCTTATTGTTCCTCATCATGCATGCATCATACTAAGTCACTTACACATGATGCTTAGTGATAGAACAATTAATTCAACTACAAGCATGGGCTTCCATATGCACCCTTTTGCATATGGAATCCATTTAAACTTGTGTTTCATGTCAAGCAAGTTATTTTGTTGCATCTATTAAACATGACATGCATCATCCAATGTTGTGCACTTATGCCATGTATTGATTGCCTGTCTTCCTTCGTTGTTGTTTTTGATTCTTCTCGATTAGACGACGACGTTGGTACCGACGAGCCTTACGACACCACTACTCAGGACCTAGCCCAGTACGAGACTGAGCTGCCAGGCAAGTTATCACTCACATGAATCATAGAGTTCCTTTCCACACTTGTTGTCGATACTATCTTTTGTCTACTATTGCTAGCCCTATGTATCGTTGCTTGTTCTCCGAACCCATCACATGATACCTTGAGCCATGATATTACCACCACCTCCATACCCATAGCCTTTGCTTGTGCCTTAGTATTATCTAGCATGCTTAGGGTTGCTTTTACTCGAGTCTGTTGTCGGTTACTACTGTTACTATCTTAGTATCTTGTACCGGGGCTCGTTATTAATCAATCAATCCTGTTAATTGCTAATGGTAATAATAACTTGATGATAAGGCACCGGCAGGAGGCCCATGAGTGGTTTTGGAGCCTGCTAGTGTCGACCCTAATAGGAAAAGGGTCTTGTCTACTGATCCATGATGAGCGCACTACCCGCATTTGGGAAGCGAGTATGGGCGCCCCCCTCAACTTGACCTGATTCGCATCTCGTCCAAATCGCCTCATTTAGTTCGTGTTTTCCATTTGCCGCATGCATGTTTTTGCGAGCCCAGCGCAGGGTGGAACTTTTGTAGTCGGCATATAGGGGGACACGTTCTTAGAGTGCTATGAGGGTCCATTTTCTTCTGGGCTCGATTAGCCGTGCGCCCAAGGTGCTTTGGGCTTGATGCGGAGAATGGTTGGTTGTGTAGAGTACCCCGCTTGGTGGGTTAGCTTCCCATCTGGCGGGTTATTCTTGAGTGTACGGCCAAATTGGTGCAACCCTGCAGGGATAATCTTCTCGAGAAGCCGTGTTTTCCGCGGTTATGGATTACTTGGTGAAAGTACTGGCTAACAAGTACTCAGGACAACTTCAACCTAATGATCAATCATGTTTCACCCAGTGATTAATAATTTGACTAGTAATAGGTTATTCACACAATAACTTGATTCACCTTATTTACAACTGTGTGAGTTATCCTCGGATTGCTTCTTTGGATAAGGGGCGAGATCCAGGATGGGTTTGGTTGAATTTATCTTTCAGTTGGTTACAATCCTCGATCTTATCTTTTCTATTAGCCGGAACTTGTAGATATTTCTGTAGTTGTTTAGAGCAGCCAGCAGCAACTTTTATATCACCCTTTTCTTCCGTTGATCCCAAGCATCTATGCTGGTGTTGACGGGTAACTCCTTGATGAATTGTGAGTCTTGCTTGCCAGTACTTGGATGTACTGACCCCGTTGGGGCTGTGGTTTACGCAGAGTGCTACTACGACTACGATGCTACCCAGGATGGCTACTTTGTGGAGTTCGATGACGCTGCAGACGAGTAGTTAGCTGGACCAGGGCAGGATCCAGACCTTCGTGGATGGGCTTCGTTTTCCTTTATGTTCTCAGGCTTCTTAAGCCATGGATTTGTCTGTACTCAGACCCTTTGATTGCTTCCGCTGTTGTAATGGATGATATGTTGGGACATGTGTCCTCTGGATGACTGTATTCGATATTTTCTGCCTTAGTGAAGGCCAGTTGCACTTATTTCATTCTTTTGTGTCTTAGAGACATTCTGTGCTATCATTCGTACCAAACTGTTGACGTACCGTGCGTGTTTGATTATGAAGTACGTCGACAGTAGTGCCTTTTGGGTTCCTGGCGGATAGTTTACCTCGACGGTGGAAGCAGGGCTTGTGTTGTCGCGCATAAGCGCAGGCCTACCAGGAAGCTGGGACGTGGGAGCAGTTATGCCCCATAATCCAAGCACCTGACTTCCAGTTCGTGCGAGGAGTATCCTCTAGAAACCCAGGGTGCGACATTCATAGATTTGATCTGTCAATTTGTTGTTTAAGACCATTTCCCACCATTCTATTTAGCCACATTTCCAAATTTGTCCATGAATTTTTCTTGGATTTGAAGGAAATTCGAAATTGGCAAAAACCGCAGAAAATTTCTGCACTTTCGATTCCTGGACATATTTTGTAACTTGTTTTTCTTTGCCATTGTTGTTCCCATTTGAGTGATTTAAATTTCACCGCGAAGCCCTCGGCACCATATACAACACCATATCAACGGATCGACACGACATCGACAACCACCGGCCACAACTCCGCAATCATAAATCAACAAGGTATAACTTGCTACCGCTTGATCTCACCCCTCATTTCCGTACCTTGCTCATTCGGGCTAGCTTTTTTATATTGCTTGGCATTGCACTAGTGGCACTGCGAGTGTGTGTTTGACACTTCTGAGAGCGTAGTTTCGAGTAGATTTGGCATTTTGGAAAAATCTAAAAAAAAAAGATTAAAAAAACATTAATGCCAAGTGCTATTCATTGTAGCTTCACGAGCAAACTAGAAAGAGTGACCGATTGCCCATTGGTGCAAGTCTAGTTTCCATTTCAAATTTACAATTTGAGATAGCGTCCTCTTTATGTTGGTGTGGAATTCACTAGTAGAAAAAGAGGCTTCCATACGCCCCTATTAGTCCCCAAAATAATCGAACCGCGACCAAAGGGGTCTTTAGTCGCGGTTCGGGAGGAGACCCGCGACCAACTATCTGGGCCCAGCGCGCTCGGTCGACAGCTGGCGGACGGGAGGGGCTCTAGTCCCGGTTGGCCAGGCCAACCGGGACTAAAGGTCCTCAGGCTGGCCCGAAGGCCTTTAGTCGCGGTTGGCCTGGCCAACTGGGACTAAAGGGCCATCCCTATATAGGGCTCAGCTCACTTCACTTAGCCACATTTGGTGCCACTTCTATTCACAATATTCTCAAGGGGGGTGGTGGGTTTGCTTTTGGTTCCTCCTATGCACACAAGGTGTTCGATGAAATGCCCGAGAGCATGAAACAAACATGATATGAAGTGTCCAAGCCATACTTGAGCTTTCTCATTTATTTTTCCTCCGCGATCGCGGTTAGCAACTTGAACCTTTCATGTGTCATTGATAAAATATGCATGTGTGTAGTTCATTGTTTAATTTGTATTATTTCTACCTAGTTAGTTTAACAAAAGCATGATGGTTAATTATATACTTTATATAATAATGCAGATGAATCGGCAATGGATGTACTGAAGGGAATATGCCCGAGAGGCAATAATAAAATGGTTATTATCTTATTCCTTGTTTATGATGAATGTTTATTTCTCATGCTAGAATTGTATTAACCGGAAACGTTGATACATGTGTGCTTAATAAACAAACAATGGTTCCTAGTAAAGCCTCTCTTTTAACTAGCTCGTTGATTAATAGATGATCAAGGTTTCCTGATCATGAACATTGGATGTTATTAATAACGGGGTCATGTCATTAGAAGAATGATGTGATGAACATATACCCAAAGAGAATATAGCAATGCGATCAAGTCATTTAGTTTACATTGTTATATCAAACACACGAAGTAACTTATTCCTTATACCATGAGATCATGTCAATCACTAATACCGGAAGAGTGCTTTGATGGCATCAAACGTCACACCGTAACAGGGTGACTATAAAGGTGTCGTTGAGTATTCGGAAAGTATTAGTTGAGGATCATGGATCAAGAGTGGGATTTGTCCATCCAAATGACGGAGAGATATACTCTGGGCCCTCTCGGTGATATCACATCGAAACCGCTTGCAAGCACGTGATATGATCACAAAGGATGTTATATCACGGGAACGAGAAAAGAGTACTTGTCGGTAACGAGATTGAACAAGGTATGGTTGATACCAATGATCGAATCTCGGACAAGTAAAATATCGCGAGACAAAGGGAATAGTTCACGGCGTTGTTGGTTCACACGATCACGAGAGTCATCGTTGAATATATAGGAGTCATCACGGATCTCCAGATCCCGCTGTTGATTATTGATCGGAGAGGAGTCTCGATCATGTCTATCTTATTCGCAAACCGTAGGGTGACACACTTAAGGTTCGATGACGCATTTGAGAGGATACGGAATATCGGAGAAAAGTTTGGACAGCACCGAAATTGTTTCGGGGAATATTGAAATAGTCACCGAAATTGTTTCGAGTAATTTTGAAATAGTTCAAGGGGATTCTTATCAAATGGTTGTTAATAGATTTAACAACTAACTCAAGGGGTTATGTGTTAATGTTTGTTAATGGAATTAACAAATATTAAAATAAAGAAATAAAATTGTTTTATTTATTTATTAAAGAAAACCCTTGGGATTTTGAGTGGGAATTCATGGAAGAATGAGTGGGTTGAGTGGAGACTCCACTCACATGATGAGGGAGAGGTGGAGGCAGCCAAAAATTCGTGGCTGCCATCCCCTCCTATAAAAGGAGGGGTGAGAGCTCCCTCTCCCCCACACACACACTTGTGTCATCTCTTCCTCCCTCCTGCCGATGCTCCACCACTTGTTCGTGCGCTTGGCGAAGCCCTGAGCAATGTTTTTCTCCACCACACCACGCCGTCGTGCTGCTGGAGTTCCGAGGGATCCTCTACTTCCGCGCCCCGCTGGAACGAGGGAACGGAGGTCGTCATCAACCGTACGTGTGACCGATCACGGATGCACCGCCGGATTGCGGTGCCCATCTTCTCGCTATCGGGATCGGTGTGAGTACGACTACGCCAACAACGAGATTTGATCTCGTACCACTTTGAGTCTTCGAGGGTATGTGTTCTCCTTAACCCTCTCGTTGCCCGTTGCACTTCGTCTCCTAGATTAGATCTTGGCCTTTCGGGTGTCTCTCGCGTAGGAATTTTTTTTGTTTTCTATGCAACGAACCCTTCAGTGGTATCAGAGCCGGATCTATGCGTAGATGTTTTGTACGGGTAGAACACATAGGTGTATGTGGGCGTTGATGATCATGTTATCACCTCCTTGATTATTTTATGATCTTAGTGGCATAGTGGGATGAAGCGGCCCGGACTAACCTTACATGTCCACGTACATGAGACTTGTTCCACAACTGACATGCAACTTGTATTGCATAAGTGGCTTGCGGGTGTCTGTTTCTCCTACTACAGTTAAGATCTAATCTACGAAGGGTTGTTAAAAATGTGTTTATCAACGTTGTGGTTGATGTTCGTAGGTATGAACGGTTCTATCATCGAAAGCCCTAACCCACGTAAAATATGCAAAAATAATTTAGAGGCGTCTAACTAGTTTTTGCTGGGCATGTGATGTGATATGGTCAATATTAAAAATTTGATTATGAGATGATCTATTTTGTAAATTATTGATATACCGGAAGGTATCCATATGATTGTCTTCTTCTTGATGGACAATCAAGATTGGGTGCCATGGTACTTGGTACCACGTCGGTGAAATGATGAGATCATACCATGATGCACATGATGGAGATCAAGTGCAAGGAGGACCATATCATATCACGTTATCCTTACATGTGATGTTTGTGATGTTAATCCTTTTATGCATCTTGTTTTGCTTAGATAGCGACGGTAGCATTATAAGATGATCCCTCTCACTTAATATCAAGATAATAATGTGTTCTTCCTTAAGTATGCACCGTTAAGAAAGTTCGTCGTTTCGAGACATCACGTGATGATCGGGTGTGATAGACTCAACGTTCGCATACAACGGGTGTTTTCAAGCCTAGCATGTACAGACATGGCCTTGAAACACACGCAATACTACGGTTCTACTTGGCGAGCCTAGCATGTACAGACATGGCCTCGGAACACGTAACCGAAAGGTAAAGCATGAGTCATATGGATGATATGATGAACATGTCGATGTTCGCCTTTGAAGCTACATCATCTCACGTGATGATCGGTTTTGGTGTAGTGAATTTGGTTCGTGTAATCACTAAAGACGACTAAGAGGGATGTTGTTTTTGAGTGGGAGTTCATGGCTTAATTTTGAATTAACTTGAACTTATTTATCATGAACAACAAATCAAAGTGAATTTGCACAAATTGTAGTATTCATTGGCATCCACATAACTACCTTACACTTAGATTGTTAATTGAGATATAACTGTTATGATCTGGTAAATACCATTTAAGATTGGTACCATATTAGTGAAATATAAAATTGAGTCCTATTGTAGATTTTTGGTATTTCCTACCTAGCTCCATATGGTTAATGATTGATTGATCTAGAGAGCAAATAATTCCTACTTAGAATCCAGAGTCATGGTTGCATTCGTATTACTTTATCTTCAAAAGAATGTTTTGTTGATCAAAGTGATTTTGGAACTGAAAAAAAAAATTGTTTTCAGAAACAATCAAGTGAAAAGATATATTGATATCTAGAAACTTATTTGTTGCAACATGACCGAGTATAATTTAGCGTGACAATGTTTGCTTATATTATCTGAATATATGCAAATTTAGCGTGACAATGTTTGCTTATATTATCTGAATATATGCAATGATTGAAGACGCTAGGCGTTTGAATATTCCAAGAAGTTGGGCGCTAAAAATTATCCTCTAAATTCTTTCCTTCGAGCTATAGTAGCTTAATCATAAAATTGTTATGATGGGATGGATTAGAAGTATGGGTAAAGTAGTTTACCTTACTTGGAAATTGCTAAGAGTGGAATCTAGAATAATGCTATTAATATGGTGATATTAGTAGAACAATCAAACTCAAAGTATGACTCAATGGGTGATAGTATATGACTAACACGCCAAAGAAAATGAGCTAGTAAGACTAGCATTGTTTGATGTTGAATGATTCTTCTGTAAAGGAAAGGGAATATTGAAAATAGAATTACAAATAGATATATGGCAGAAAAAAAAACTGGAAAAGTCCAACTCAGGAGTATATGCTTGATATACGAGTTATAGATGTATTACTAGTTAACAAAGTATTTTTGGGTATTTTGATACCACATTGGTTGGTATGAGTTGTCATACAAAGCAACACAATGCAAGAAATACAAGGGCCTAAAAGGAACTAGTAATAGATGTGGAATCGATTATGACAAGAACATAAATAATGTGTTATTGTGTTCATTGTAGTATCGAACCAAACATTCAAGATTTATTTTAAGAACTTAATAAGTTGTTATTTTGTTCTAGTCTTTTGTGAGAACAAATGAGATTGTTCAAACGATGACCATATTCCATAATTGATGGATATGTTAATATAAATCATGTTGCTAAAGTAAACATCTATAAGACTGAATGCTAAACGTTGCAAGACGTAAAAGATTTTCACTTAAATTGTGACACCACCATTTTAGTTCATATCGGAAAGGAAAACATGAAGGAACTCCATATTGATGGACTTTCGGAGTCATTTTGTTTTGAATAAATTGACGCTTGTGAGACCTCTTCCAAAAGATGACTAGAATTCCGTTCATAGGCCAAAGTAGAATGGAAGACTAATTTAGTGGAGATTATACATATTGATGTATATAGTCTATTATGTGTAGTCATGTATGGTGGATTAATTTTTCCTTCATAAAATTCCGTCGACAACTTGAGTAGATATGTGACTATATCTATTTAAAGGGAACGGAGTTTGACATTTTGAATTGGTTCAAAAGGTTGTTAATATGAAGTTAAAATCAATGTAACAAGATAATAAAGTATTTATGATTGGATCATAAAGGATAAAGTTTGAGTTACAAGTTTAGCAAAACATCTGAGAAGTTGCAGAATTGTTCTACAACTTATACTTCTCGAATACCCCACATTAGATTGGAGTATTCAAAAGACAAAATCAAACCCTGTTTGACATGGTAAGATTAATAAAATTGCCATTATAATTTTGTAGTTTATACATTAAGGACAACCGCTTTTACACTGAAAAGAGCACCATCATGATCCGTTGAAATTGACAACATATAAGATATGGTTTGGGTAATGACCCGAATTGTCATTTTTCTTAAGTTTTGGTATGCATAGCATGTGTAAAATGTTTACAACCAAAATAGGATAAATATATGTTTATAAGGTTATCCCAAATAAAACATTGGGTATTTCTCCTATCACCGAACCAAAAGACAAATGTTGTTTGTCAGAAAGGGTTGATTTCTCGAGAAAGTAGTTCTTGCGAAACAAGTGAGTGGGAGCACAGTACAAACTCAACGAGGTTAGAGAATCTTCGTTATCATGTCAAGAGTAGCGCAGCACTGGAAGTTGTTCCGGGGTTTACTATTTTGACTAAGTAGAAGACACTACAAATGTTGTAGATACTTCAAATGAGTTTGCGAGCTGTACCAGAAAAGTCCAAAAACTTTGTACTTGGAACAACTTGTGGTTTAAGTGTAAAGTGTTGTTTTGACAACAAAAGGACCTGGACCTTATAAAGGAAACAAATGATGGGCCCTGGCTTCGTAAAATTGACTATGAGTCATTATATCCGCCATAGTATCCTTGTATGAATATCAAGTATGTGACTTGGTAGTCCTTTCGATAGGCATGATGCCTAGCGATAGCAAAAGGGTCTATATAGCGACAAAGACATGGATTTTACATCTTATTAAAATTGTACTTATCGAAAAGTTGTTTTCGACGAAGTTCAAAGAGTTAACTACTACAAGATTTTGATCTTCCGTAGTGATGCTTTAGTCTTTGCGGATAGTTCTAGCAAAAGGTTACATATTATGATATGGAAGTTGAATAACAAAACCAACTCTCCTCTCGAGGAAGTTTGATCAAGGATGTGTACTTGACACAGTCTGAGAGTTTTTGTAAAATTCAAAAGGTTTCTAGAAAGGTATGCACACTTCAATGGTTGAAGTGAGCATAACGAAGTTGAAATCTTTACCTTAATGAAGTTATCAAAAGAGTTTGATTCCATCATGAACGATAAAGATGCTTGTAAAGTTACAAGAAATTAAGTGGGAGCGCTATGACATATTTCCAATACTTTATGTAGATGACATATGGTTGATTGGAAAATATGTATTTTAAATTAACACGGTTAAGATTTTCGATTTCATATTGATGAAAGGCTTAGAAGATATTGGGCTTCGATATCTATAAGAGATGGATTGAAGCACCTGATATGATTGAAGCCAAATTACATAGATGAAATATTGAAGTAAGTCAATATAAAAATGATAAGAAGGAGTTCTTGTCACATGGAAAATAATTGAGCAAGATTCATGTGTTTTGACACATGATGAGCATCATTGAAA
Organism: Alopecurus myosuroides; assembly: GCA_028641055.1. Taxonomy (NCBI): domain Eukaryota; kingdom Viridiplantae; phylum Streptophyta; class Magnoliopsida; order Poales; family Poaceae; genus Alopecurus; species Alopecurus myosuroides. Next base: position 8,731,447 of record CM054062.1, read on the forward strand.
TTAAGATTTCTAAGTCATGTTTCCATGCTATGTACACAACCAGATGAGTCCTATGCTATAATATGTTATAGCAGGATAATTCATATGATGATTAGACAACAGTGGGAGAGATCCTTATGTCATTTTAGAAATGCTAAGGATATGTTTTCCTATGTAGTAATGACAAAATATTAGTTGTAATATGTTACACTAATAGTCTTGTCATTTATTCAAGAAGTTTTATCTCAATTAAAATGTGTGATGAAGGGTAGCACAATAGGATGGAAGAAAGTTCCATGCTGGATTTGAAAGAGTTTCAAAATTGAAATATTGTGACAGATACTACAACAAAGGCTAAAGTATATCGTTGTGTTGACAACTGATTATAAGCGTATTTTGTGTCAAGTAGTTTTTATTGAACTTGGTGAATTTCCAAGAATGCTGAAACTATGAAGCTACATTTTCACAATGTTAGTAACATCAGTTTAAGCTGAGGAATTAAGGTACCACCGGAACTTGGTGAATTTCCAAGAATGCTAACACTATGAAGCTACATTTTCACAATGTTAGTGACATCAGTTTAAGCTGAGGAATTAAGTTTTCACAAATTGACCATATATATACAAAGCCATCTCATTAGAGAATGAGTGATGCGTGTAGACGCAAAGAACATGCAAATACAATAGGACCTGAACAGTTCAGATCTTTTTGATAATGTTTACCACATGCGAAGCATGGTAGTAACACTGGAACGCCATATGTGTTAAGTGCTTACAGACTAGATTATTGACTCTAGTGCAAGTGGGAGACTGAAGGGAATATGCCCGAGAGGCAATAATAAAATGGTTATTATCTTATTCCTTGTTTATGATGAATGTTTATTTCTCATGCTAGAATTGTATTAACCGGAAACGTTGATACATGTGTGCTTAATAAACAAACAATGGTTCCTAGTAAAGCCTCTCTTTTAACTAGCTCGTTGATTAATAGATGATCAAGGTTTCCTGATCATGAACATTGGATGTTATTAATAACGGGGTCATGTCATTAGAAGAATGATGTGATGAACATATACCCAAAGAGAATATAGCAATGCGATCAAGTCATTTAGTTTACATTGTTATATCAAACACACGAAGTAACTTATTCCTTATACCATGAGATCATGTCAATCACTAATACCGGAAGAGTGCTTTGATGGCATCAAACGTCACACCGTAACAGGGTGACTATAAAGGTGTCGTTGAGTATTCGGAAAGTATTAGTTGAGGATCATGGATCAAGAGTGGGATTTGTCCATCCAAATGACGGAGAGATATACTCTGGGCCCTCTCGGTGATATCACATCGAAACCGCTTGCAAGCACGTGATATGATCACAAAGGATGTTATATCACGGGAACGAGAAAAGAGTACTTGTCGGTAACGAGATTGAACAAGGTATGGTTGATACCAATGATCGAATCTCGGACAAGTAAAATATCGCGAGACAAAGGGAATAGTTCACGGCGTTGTTGGTTCACACGATCACGAGAGTCATCGTTGAATATATAGGAGTCATCACGGATCTCCAGATCCCGCTGTTGATTATTGATCGGAGAGGAGTCTCGATCATGTCTATCTTATTCGCGAACCGTAGGGTGACACACTTAAGGTTCGATGACGCATTTGAGAGGATACGGAATATCGGAGAAAAGTTTGGACAGCACCGAAATTGTTTCGGGGAATATTGAAATAGTCACCGAAATTGTTTCGAGTAATTTTGAAATAGTTCAAGGGGATTCTTATCAAATGGTTGTTAATAGATTTAACAACTAACTCAAGGGGTTATGTGTTAATATTTGTTAATGGAATTAACAAATATTAAAATAAAGAAATAAAATTGTTTTATTTATTTATTAAAGAAAACCCTTGGGATTTTGAGTGGGAATTCATGGAAGAATGAGTGGGTTGAGTGGAGACTCCACTCACATGATGAGGGAGAGGTGGAGGCAGCCAAAAATTCGTGGCTGCCATCCCCTCCTATAAAAGGAGGGGTGAGAGCTCCCTCTCCCCCACACACACACTTGTGTCATCTCTTCCTCCCTCCTGCCGATGCTCCACCACTTGTTCGTGCGCTTGGCGAAGCCCTGAGCAATGTTTTTCTCCACCACACCACGCCGTCGTGCTGCTGGAGTTCCGAGGGATCCTCTACTTCCGCGCCCCGCTGGAACGAGGGAACGGAGGTCGTCATCAACCGTACGTGTGACCGATCACGGATGCACCGCCGGATTGCGGTGCCCATCTTCTCGCTATCGGGATCGGTGTGAGTACGACTACGCCAACAACGAGATTTGATCTCGTACCACTTTGAGTCTTCGAGGGTATGTGTTCTCCTTAACCCTCTCGTTGCCCGTTGCACTTCGTCTCCTAGATTAGATCTTGGCCTTTCGGGTGTCTCTCGCGTAGGAATTTTTTTTGTTTTCTATGCAACGAACCCTTCATGTACGGTACCCGACTCTCCGGCGAGTTCACTACGGGTTTGAAAGATTTCCTCGTAGTGGCAAATGCGAACAAGCAGCGAGGTTTTATTATCTGTCCATGTGCTGTCTGTAAGAATCAGAAGGGTTTCTCCTCCTCGAGAGAAGTTCACATGCACCTGCTTCGGCACGGTTTCATGCCAAGCTATAATTGTTGGACCAAGTATGGAGAAAGAGGGGTTAGAATGGAAGAAGATGAAGAAGGGGATGATATCGATGACAACTATCATGATCATTTCGGTGATACTTTCATGGAGGATGATGCTGAAGGTGGGGAAGGGGAAGGTGAAGGTGAAGAAGAGGCACATGATGAGCCCGCTGATGATCTTGGTCACACCATTGCTGATGCACAGAGACGCTGCAAAACTGACAAGGAGAGGGAGAATTTGGATGACATGTTAGAGGATCACAAAAAGTCGCTGTACCCAGGATGCGATAATAGTCTGAAAAAGCTGGGTTGCACACTGGATTTGCTGAAATGGAAGGCACGGGAAGGTGTAGCTGACTCATCATTTGAAAATTTGCTGAAAATGTTGAAGAATATGTTTCCGAAGAATAACGAGTTGCCCGCCAGTACGTACGAAGCAAAGAAGGTTGTCTGCCCTCTAGGTTTAGAGGTTCTGAAGATACATGCATGCATTAACGACTGCATCCTCTACCGCGGTGAATACGAGAATTGGAATGAATGCCTTGTATGCACTGCATTGCATTATAAGATCAGAGGCGATGACCCTGGTGACGATGTTGAGGGCGAGAAACCCAGGAAGAGGGTTCCCGCCAAGGTGATGTGGTATGCTCCTATAATACCACGGTTGAAACGTCTGTTCAGGAACAAAGAGCATGCCAAGTTGTTGCAATGGCACAAAGAGGACCGTAAGTCCGACGGGGAGTTGAGACACCCCGCTGATGGAACGCAATGGAGAAAGATCGACAGAGAGTTCAAAGATTTTGCAGCTGACGCAAGGAACATAAGATTTGGTCTAAGTACTGATGGCATGAATCCTTTTGGCGAGCAGAGCTCCAGCCATAGCAACTGGCCCGTGACTCTATGCATCTACAACCTTCCTCCTTGGTTGTGCGTGAAGCGGAAGTACATTATGATGCCAGTGCTCATCCAAGGTCCGAAGCAACCCGACAACGACATCGATGTGTACCTAAGGCCATTAGTTGAACTTTTACAGTTGTGGGGCAGACCTGGTGTACGTGTGTGGGATGAGCACAAAGAAGAGGAATTTGACCTACGAGCGTTGCTTTTTGTAACCATCAACGATTGGCCTGCTCTCACTAACCTTTCGAGACAGACAAATAAGGGATACAATGCATGCACGCACTGCTTACATGAGACTGAAAGTGTATATTTGGATAATTGTAAGAAGAACATGTACCTGGGTCATCGTCGATTTCTTCCCCGAAATCATAACGTAAGAAAGAAAGGCAAGCATTTCAACGACAAGGCAGATCAACGGCCGAAGCCTGCGGAACGTACTGGTGCTGAGATATTTCATATGGTCAAGGATTTGAAAGTCATCTTTGGAAAGGGTCCTTGCGGACAATCAGTTCCGCAGGGAGTTGACGGGCACGCACCCATGTGGAAGAAGAAATCTATATTTTGGGAGCTACAATATTGGAAAGTCCTAGATGTACGCTCTGCAATCGACGTGATGCATATTACGAAGAATATTTGCGTGAACCTGCTAAGCTTCTTGGGCGTGTATGGGAAGACAAATGATACAAAGGAAGCACGGCAGGACCAGCAACTTTTGAAAGACCCAGATGATCGGCATCCGGAATGGTTTCAAGGTCGTGCCAGCTACGCTCTTACCAAAGAAGAGAAGGTCATTTTTTTTGAATGCCTGAGCAGTATGAAGGTCCCGTCTGGCTACTCGTCGAATATAAAGGGAATAATAAACATGGCGGACAAAAAGTTCCAAAACCTGAAGTCTCATGACTGCCACGTGATTATGACGCAATTTCTTCCGATTTCTTTAAGGGGGCTCCTACCGGAAAATGTTCGAGTAGCCATTGTGAAGCTATGTGCATTCCTCAATGCAATCTCTCAGAAGGTAATCAATCCAGAAGATCTACCACGGTTACAGAACGATTTGGTCCAATGTCTTGTCAGTTTTGAGTTGGTGTTCCCACCATCCTTCTTCAATATTATGACGCACCTCCCGCTCCATCTAGTCGAAGAGATTTCCATTCTCGGTCCTGTATTTCTACACAATATGTTCCCCTTTGAGAGGTTCATGGGAGTATTAAAGAAATATGTTCGTAACCGTTCTTGGCCAGAAGGAAGCATCGTCAAGGGCTATGGAAATGAGGAGGTAATGGAAATGAGGAGGTAATTGATTTCTGTATTGACTATGTTCCTGACCTTAAGACGATTGGTATTCTATGACTGAAGCACACCACACAGTTCTGCAAAATTCCAGCTTGGTGGCTCCGTACTTTGAGCAACACAAGAATATTTTACGCTCGGACAACCCAGGGAAGCCTGAATCCTGGATTAGAAAGGCCCACATGGAGACTTTCGGCAGTTGGTTGCGAAAACATTTAATGAATGACAATGATGTTGGAGATCAGCTGTACATGTTGGCCAAGACACCATCTTCGACTATAACGACTTTCCAAGGGTACGAGATAAATGAGAATACATTTTACACGATCGACCAAGATAAAAAGTGCACCAACCAAAACAGTGGTGTTCGCTTTGATGCAGCAACCGAGAATGGGCAAAAGGTCACATATTATGGTTACATAGAGGAGATATGGGAACTTGACTATGGACCCTCCTTTAAGGTCCCTTTGTTCCGGTGCAAATGGTTCAAGCTAACAGGAGGTGGGGTAAAGGTGGATGAGCAATACGGAATGACAATGGTAGATTTCAACAATCTTGGTTACCTTGACGAACCATTCGTCCTAGCCAAAGATGTCGCTCAGGTTTTCTATGTGAAGGACATGAGTAGCAAACCCAGGAAACAGAAAGATAAGAAAACGATCAGTACATCAGGCGATGATCCAAAGCGCCACATTGTTCTTTCAGGGAAAAGAAACATCGTGGGAGTGGAGGACAAGACAGACATGTCAGAAGATTATAATATGTTTGGTGAAATTCCGCCCTTCAAAGTGAACACTGACCCAAGCATTAAATTAAATGATGAGGATGCTCCATGGATACGGCACAATCGTAAGCAAGCAGGGACACAAGGGAAGAATTGATGTGTAATAATTTATTGTACCAAACTTTGTTGAATGGATGAATTAAAACGTATGATGGCGAATCCGGATGATTTGTATTTGGTCGATGAACTGAATGATCTATCAAACCTTTTGTCAAACCTTCAAGGGATCGAGGATGTAGAACAAAACAATCGGTATCGCCATCATACAGCCCTGCCGTGGCTACTGAGTGCATATATGCATACCAAATGCACGGCAGGACGTATGATGGCAAATCCGGATGATTTGTATTTGGTAGATGAACTGAATGATGTATCAAACCTTAAAGGGGGTGTAGAACAAAACAATCGGTATCGCCATCATACAGCCCTACCGTGGCTACTGAGTGCATAAATGCATACCGAATGCACGGCATGACGTATGATAGTGAATCCGGATGATTTCTATTTGGTCGATGAACTGAATGATGTATCAAACCTTAAAGGGGGATTTAGAACAAAACAATCGGTATCGCCAGCATACACCCTGTCGTGGCTACTGAGTGCATATATGTATACCAAATGCACGGCAGGACGTATGCTGGCGAATCCGGATGTTTTGTATTTGGTCGATGAACTCACTGGTGTATGAAGGTGGGCTATATATAGGGTCCTCTGGCTCACAAAGTGTTGTGCTAGGGCTTTGATCCAACGGTTAAGAAACACCCCTGATCCAACGGCTCACAACCGCTCGAAAGAAACACACCGTACCCCTGATCGAACGGCTCACAACAGCTCGAAAGAAACACACCCCTGATCCAACGACTCACAAGCGCTTAAAAGAAACACACGATCCGTGTGATTCAATCTGATTGGTCGGAACAAAACCCTAACCATTCCGTCTCGGTTGGTAAAACAGACCGGGACTAAAGGGACGATCTGTTTCCCAATGAAACCCGAACCATTTTGTGCCGGTTGGTAAAACAGGTCGGGACTAAAGGGATCTGTTTTCTTCTCACTATATATATGTATGCATTACCACACCATTGGCATAAACACATATAAACTCACCACTCTCTCATGGCTTCTACCGTACCCACTCTAACCTTTATCCAGGCGGAGGCACTTTCCGCCTCGAACTACCCCTACCCGCCCGGCTACATAGTTCCCGCCGGTTGGATGTTGAGCGCCGGAGGAGTGCCGGTCCCTCCTCTTCCTCAAGGTGTGGCGCGTCGGGCGGCCATCACGAATCACTACTACCACGAGCTCACGCCGGAGATAGGAGGCGGGAAGACAGGAGGCGGGAAGAAAGAGGCGGGAAGAAAGAGGCGGGAAGCGGGAGGCAGGAAGACAGGGAAGAAATGGCTGGAAAATGAGAGCGGGAAGACAGGAGGCGGGAACTACAACCACTGATGTGAAGGGCATGCCTATAGGCCTAGGAGTACATTTTGGAATGTTGGAGTGATTTAGTCATACTCCTGCCTAGGCGTATAATATGCATACTCGTAGTCTTCACAGTCGCCGCCGTTGTACTCGTAGTCGTCGCCTTCTAAGTTGCCGTCGTCGTCGTCGCTGCTGTCGTCGGGTGGCGCTCGTGGCTCGAACTGAGGGTAGCGCAGGCGGGGGATATCGCCGGCCCTGATGTAGTCCATGACGCTCTGTAGAGTCCGGCCGTACCACCATAGCCGACGACCGGCCTCGTGAAAGTTCCCAGGAGGCAGACCGTCCTCCTCATACCTGGCGAGCGCCCTCTCACGCCGATTGATGAAGAAGGCGTCCCAAGTATGCTGGTAGCGGGATGCCAGCGGGGATTCATCCGCTGCTCCGGCGTGAGGTCGAGGTAGTAGTGGTTCGTGATGGCCGTCCGGCGCGCAGTACCCTGAGGGACGGGAGGGACCGGCACGCCTCCGGCGCTTAGGCTCCAGCCGGCGGGGACGCGGTAGCCCGGTGGGCAAGGGTAGTTCGAGGCGTGTGACGCCTCGAGATCGGTCACTATGCAGATTTCGGCATTTCCACCCAAATCCGCATAATAACCGATTTCAGGTTGCCACTTGTGATAACATTACAACAGTTCACGAATAATCCACAACAACAACAGAGGAGGTATATACAAGACGACTCAAACGAGTCAAGGATACAACTGATACAATACAAAGATCCAAATGACAGCGGAAGAAACAACATAGTGTCCGACTACGGACAAGATACAAATTGGACTAAGAGTCCTGAAGATAACCGATGGCGTCCAATCCCTGCCCAGGCCAAGCCGGAGGGATTCCCAAGCTAACGTCGTCAGACTTCAAACCTGTTGACTGCAATGTGGAATATGCAGCCACGAAAAAGGATTCGTGGGTCAGTACTATTAATAACTGGCAAGTGGATAACCCATACTCACAAGATACCAGCGTAACCAATCATCACAAGATACAAATACTTTGGGTACAACGGAAAGAAAGGGATTATGGCAATGAAGCGGCAGCGGGCTGCACTAACCAACTACAGAGACGCGCTACAACATCCGGCTAAAAGAAAGGGATAAGATAGCGCGACAAAACCAACTATAACTACTCACCAAAACAATACCCATCCAGGGTTACCCCCTACTAAGGAAGCAACCCAAGGAAACTCACACTGTTGATTAAGGTGTCATTCATTTTTATGGTGAAGGGTAATACTATATTACTAGTCAAGTTATTATCATTAGGTGTAAGTTGTCTGAGTACTTGTTAGCCAGCACTTTCACCAAGTCATCCATAACCGCGGACAACACGGCTTCTCGAGAAGATTTAACCCTGCAGGGATGCACCAATTTGGCCGTACACGCAAGAATGACCCGCCAGGCGGGGAGCAAACCCACCAAGCAGGCCACTCAACACAACCCAACTCTTCTTCACATCAAGCCCAAAGAACCACGTGTTGTGCGTGCGCGGCTAATCGAGCCCCCACGAAGAAAAGGGGGACTCTCATAGCACTGGAAGACCACGCCGCCCTAAATGCCGACTACAAAAGTTCCACCCTAGCGCCAAGGGCTCGCACCTGCATATGCATGCATCGAATGGAAAGCCCGAACTAAGTGTGGCGATTTGGACGAGATGCGAATCGAATCAGAATTGCGGGGGGGCGCCCATACTCGCTTCCCACATGCGGTTAGTGCGCTCATCATGGATCGGAGGACAAGACCCTTTTCCTAATTAAGTTCGACACTAGCAGGCCTCAAAACCACGCCGGGCCTCCTGTCGGTGCCTTATCATCAAATTAATATTACCCAAAACATTAACATGTTGTTGATTAAGACAAACCCAACTATCAACTAAACAGGTGATAGAACAAAGGACAACAGGACTAGAGCGCAAACAAACCTAAGCATGCTAGTACGACACAGGCCAACATACAACAGGGTTATAGGTGTGGAGGTAAGGCAATATCGTGGCAGCAGGGTAAACATGTGATGGGATCGGAACATACACTACTAGAGAAAAGATTATTGGAGGCTCGTTTTTTTGTTATTCGAGGCGCATATGGAATGAGCCTCGAACGCCAAGCCTCGCATATTTTGGCTTATTGGAGGCGCATTTTGAAATGCGCCTCCTATATATTCAAGTATACAAGGCGCATTCCAGTATGCGCCTCCTATAAGTTATAGAAGGCGCATTTAATAATGAGCCTCCTATAAGTTATAGGAGGCGCATTCCAGAATGCGCCTCGTATAAGTTATAGGAGGCTCACTATTAAATGCGCCTCCTATAAGTTATAGGAGGCGCATTCCAGAATGCGCCTCCTATAACTTATAGGAGGCGCATTTAATATGCGCCTTGTATAACATTTTCGAATTTTAAAATTTGCAGAATTACTGCGCGTTCCAGAATACACATATACATGTATATAGATACACAAATACATTACAACAGTCCAGAATTTCCAGAAAGTAGCATCACCATTAATATCATCAACTTGAATCAAATCACGACATACATATATGCAACTTCATTTATACGAAGTACATCACACAACACAAGTGTTTGTGTCTCCGATCGAGTACAAGTTCACAATCACGTTACAACCGCGACGACGGATCGAGCTCTAGCTAGCTTAGCAAGTAACTAACAGGGAACACATCTCGGTAGCATCTGGACTTAAATGATAACTTAAGCTACAGCCAGATTGCACTACCAACACCACTTCATCTGCAGCAAACATACCAAACCACCCGGGTACGGTGTGCTACCAAACATACCAAACAACAAGTCAGCTGGGAGTGTGAGATTGCCTTGACGCCATACTTGATAGCGATGCCCATCCTCAAAACACTTGTGCTCCAGGAAGCCCTTGTTGAGTACCAGGGTGATGGTGGCGCAGTCCTCTCCAGCAACATGCCACATCCGCCGCTATGGATCTCGTCGGACAGATGGTGCAACCAGCCACCAAAGCTTTTCCTGCCAAATCGAGTCGGAAATTGGTCACCTTCGTATCATTTAAGCAAGTACAAAGATAGGAGAGAATTGGATAGGCAGAAACCAAAACAGTTGATACAAACATCACACTGGATAGCACAAGGGATTATTCCGAGATAGAATTGCTGGCTAAGGCACTAGAAAAACGCAGGAACAGGGTACAAAATTACATCTTAGTACAATTTCCACTGGATGCGGAAAATAGATCGGCCTGACAAGCACGCATTGGTTTTCAAACTAGTGCCATAAGAGTGATCAAGATCAAAGTAACAGGACAGTGTGCCAATGTAGCAATCAGAGATGAAACAATTACTAGAGTATCTTATATCTAGGTACAAGCTGGTCCTTGTATTAGGTACAAGTCCGGTGCCCAGAAGCTAGCTCCTTTCAGAAATGATAATCAAAGAGATCACACGATTCATTTGTGTTGGGTATGCGGTTCTTGCTAACAACTTTGGTACTTATTAGTCATTTCTGTGTCGACACTAGAAATTGCAAAAAAACCTAAATTCTATGATCAATAACAACTAGAAACTAAACTAACTAGGAGTATATATAATCTAGACTCAACAATAAAAACAGTAATCATAATAATTTACCATCTGTAGCGACCATACCAACCCGGTATGGCTACCAAATCATGCACACGCGGTCGTGGCAAGAAGGCCAAGACCCAGAGGACCACCACAAGACACAAATAAACCCCACCCCTAACATATTTATTGCATTGAGTAAGAACAAGATGCACACACATCACAATCTGCAGCAACCATCATACATATAAAAGCAAAATTTAACCATATAAAACTGGAGTAACTATTTGTAATTTGAGATTGCAGATAAATGCATACACGGATTCTTAAGTTGTGAATATTCCAATCAGACTTGTTACAAACCAAAATGGCACCAATCATTTTCATATGCAACGTCCCACTGTAATTTTCTAGGTAAAATTAAATCCTTCACGCTCACTGTAATAGGCAAGTCTGAACTTGGCAGGAAAACGTAGCGATCCAAACTGGTCAGGCAGTTATTAGGAAATGCACTGATGCAAAATCTTGAATGTGCAGGCAGATTACCATATTCATGTGCAGTAGTAAAATCTAGAATGTGCAAGCAGGCAAACAGTCTACGAGTTTGAAGAGCAAAACTCGAATTCAGCAACAATGCAAGACGCTGTATGAGAAATGGAGTTCTTGATTGATAGATGGAATGCAGACTGGAACAAGCATCGCACAATCAAACTCAATACTAGTACTACTAGAACAATTCTGACGAGCTTCTGAAACTACCGATGCAGGCATCACAATCACCCAACTCCACCCAATCATTAAACCTCTACTACCACCTTCTAACGATTAGTAAGAAAAAACAACTTCGGATGAGATTTTCAGTGGCCAACGACGAACTCGCAAGCAAGACCGGGGTGAGTGCACCATCACATCATCCGTGCCCAGAGCAGAACAAACAAGGGTCGTCCAACACCTTGGCAGATCAGATCAAAACAATGACGCAGCGACCAGAGCGACAGAGGCCACCATGGACGCGAACTAAGCAATTCATTTGACGTTTGTATCAGGCACAGAATAATTCACTCGTAAGCTTTCATATTATCTTGTTTCATAGAAGAAGGTTGTTAGTTATCCTATATGGAGTCATTGGACTGTGTGTTCCCTGGAATTAATGGACAAGCAAACCGGAGAAGCAGTTAATCGGCTTAGACCATGGGGTTATTGCAGAACTGATAGTCTACTACAAATTTGCAAGTATATTATTGTGCATAAAGGTATGCTCACATGGAGCCAAATTGATTCCAAAATGCTATAATTTAAAAGCAATTACTCAGTTATATTCAGGTGAGTAATGTGCATTGTTTAGTTTACACTGAAATACTCTTAAAGTGGTGGGTTGTTACTGCTTTGTACTACCTATGATATGGTTTCTAAATATTCAGAAGCCTATTTTTTTATTACTTTATTAGCTACTTCCTTTCTATTTCAATACGTGTTCACTACATGTAATTGTGGATCAGGCATTGCACATATGATTATTCTTTGCTACCTACAATGTCGTAGAACATTTACTATTGTTTCTTCTTTCTAAAGTAATATTCACATCTGATTTGTAACCTCTCCATTGATGTGAACAATCAAATTTCAATACTTCTGCAGTTTCAGTGCTTGGGTAGTATAATGCATAGGTAGTTAAAGACTAAGAATAATAAAAATCAAGGAATAGCCAGTCAGCAAACATTGTGACATGATGATTAAAAGAAAAAAATTGTATCAGTTAATTTTACATGTGGCAGATTTGATTCAATGTTTGAAAGTACAAATTAAAGAATCATTACTAATTACTATACACATGTCTATCTTGCCTACAAAACCTGTCATCTCACATCCATCAGTTCTACTTCAAGGTCCAACAGTGTTCTGCTAGGTTGATTTTATCTCATGTCAAATCCCCATATTCTACATATGATTTTTCATTGTTACCCATAGTTATTAATTTTCCAATTAACATGCATAAAGGGATGCAAGAAGGTGGAGGAGAGGAACCTCACCAGGCATGAAGGTGCCGGGGAGGTAGAAGGCCTCGACAGCGGGGTGCAGGCTGAGGAGAAGGACGAGCAGGGAAGCCGAGATCCACCCGGCCGACGGCATCTTAGAGGTCATTGCGGCAACAGATTCCTCGCGACCGATCAATCAAGAACTCCATCTGGAAGCAAATTGTACACAAAAAAAAGGCACAGATCAATTCGTTGTGCTCTGTACATAATCTAGGTGGCTGTACAACGTTGCGACCCATCAACTAAGAATCTGAATAACGAAATATACCGACCTTCCAATTGATATAATAATGAGTAACAGAGCATGATATAGTGAGAATTAAAGACAGAACGCATTTGCACCAGAGTACTGATTTATGTAAACCCCAGCATGGCATGCATGCACGAAATCAACACGGACGATCTACCAATACACACCAAGCTACAGAATTATACAACTTCCTATACTCGCATCACGAGACAATAAGCATGTGATAGGAATCAAGCAACACAACATATATCGACCGACCAATCCTCTGCAACGCACGACGGTAACCACAAAGGAGAAGGAACGTGATCGACAGCAATACACCACCGGGTAGGAAGAACGAACTGTACCTACACTGCAAACGATCCTGGGAAGGGGCAAAAATCCACCTCTAATCCCAACCCAGACACGAAGGAACGGAACAAACGCAAAAACAGAGGATCCAGATCCGCCAGCCCCGACGACGCAGGGAAGAAGGGAAATGGGGGAGCGGGGGGTAGATGAAGAGAAGCGGGAAGGGGCGCTCACCTCAGATCTGGATCAACGCGGCGTGGTGAGGTGAGGACAAGGAGGAGGCGGCGACCTGGGCGAGGTCAAAACATTGGCGCTCCGGAGCCCGAGGCCAGCTCTGTGTGGCTCCGCCTCGAGATCGAGGAGGCGAAGATAGAAGAATCCGGCAAGTAAACGCTCGGCCGGCAAAATCGAGGAGGCCCAGACGCGGCACGAGCCCGCCAATCTTTATGCGCCTCGTCGCCGCAGTCGCCTTCTCGCGGATCCAAACGGCGGAGTCGCACTCGTCCCCGCCCTGCCCTCACGCGCTGCCCTCACGCCGCCGTGGTCTGTCGGCGAGGTAGATCGAGCGCCGCCGCGCGTGGTCCGTCTGTGCAGCAGTGGGTGTGGGAGAGATCGAATTGGGGAAGAATGGGGATTGGGGGAAAGGGTACCGCGCGTGTCTAATTTGGTGAATACTAGGCGATGCGCATATCGCATAACTGCGCCTCCTATAGACTACCCGAGACGCATTTTAGAGTGCGCCTCCCATAGATTATGCGAGGCGCATTTTAGACTGCGCCAGATGCGCCTCGTACTCTATGCCACAAACGCCACCCGGACCCACACAAAATATAGGAGGCGCATATTATAGAAGTGCGCCTCCTATACTTATATTATAGGAGGCGCATATGGACAAATGCGCCTCGCATAACCTGGGGCCAGGAAGCTGTGGTCCCCACATGAAGTATGCGAGGCGCATATTTTGGAAATGCGCCTCCTATATTTGCATTATAGGAGGCACATCTTGGAAATGCGCCTCCTATATTTGCATTATAGGAGGCACATCTTGGAAATGCGCCTCGCATAATATATAGGAGGCGCATTTTGCCAATATGCGCCTCGAGCCCTCATTTCCTCCTATAGGCTTTTCTCTAGTAGTGATAAGCATCAAATCATAAGGCTAGCATAAGGACGACGGAAAGAATCGGTAACAAGTGATGAAAGGCAGCCATAGGCAGCAAGTGAGTATACTTGCCTGGAATCCAGCAAGTAGAGGTACATCCGCAGAACTTGTCGTTGCTCACATCATCTCAACGTCCTATCCGCGAAGAAGAAACGAACTAGAACAAACATCGGATGCAACAGTTACTACTACCGCAAAAGATCCAGCATGATCCTATTTTATATGCATGACAATTAATTGATGCATCAAAGTAAACCAGTTGACATGGTAAACATATTTAAATGGGCCCATATGCAATTTGGATTGCATATGGAAAAGCCCATGAATTAATGTTGAATTAAATGATCTACAAATAACCATCATGTGAAATTTGATTAGAATGATGCATGGATGATGAAAACAATAAGAAAACAACAATAGCTTCAGTTTGATATGTTGTTTACCAAGTTTGGAATTTTATTTATTAAGTTATGAACTTTGGCATTTTAAATGGTTTAAACAAACATTTGTTGTTTTCACCAATTTTAAATATTCAAAACAGATAACAAAATTTATATTTGGAAAGAACACAAAATTTTAGATGGAATACATATTTCATTTGTTGAATTTGGATTTTAGATGAGCAAGTTATTAAATTGACAATTTTAAATGCATTAATTAAGAAATAGTTGTTTTCAACAATTTAAATTGTTCAAAACAGAAAACAAAGTTGATATTTGCAAAGTTCATGAAAAATGGGATGGAAAACATATTTTACATGTTGGAATTGGATTTGAATTGCCCAAGTTATGAATTTTGCAATTTAAAAGGTGTAATTAAAGTATTGAATTATTACTCCAATTTTTAATTAGGAAAAACAGTAAACAAATTGTATTGAAAAGGTTGAAAACATGTAGAAAATGTTTCACTGAACATTTTGAGCTATTAAACATAATTTTTGGATCATTATTGAATTTATTATGCATTTTTCCATAAGCATTTTCATTCTGGCCTTTTTAGTAAACAGAAGGAAACATGTTCAAATTTAATTCAATTGTGACCAAATAAAATACCACTGTGTAGAGTTTGTTAAGACAAAATTTTAGAGACCAAGTTTGCTCAATTTGGGTGAACAGAACTCAAGTTATGAATTTCCAAAGTTTCAAATTTTAAAAGTCATTTCTGTATTTGATTATTTAGTGCAAAATTTATTACAGAAACATGTTGCAACTTTGTTACTAACAGAAAGAGCACAAGATGCTGAATCAATAGAAATTTGAATCATTGAAATTGGAGCATTTTTCAATTTTTTTATTGATTTTACAAATAAAGATTTAGTTCTGTTTTTCTGGATTTCGAGGATAAAAGAAAATGGCCAAAAAAAAGAGGTGGGTTTGCCACGGGTGGGATTCGAACCCGGCTCTCCAGGGAGTGCGGAGGTGGGTGCATAGCCACTGGGCTACTGCTGCGTCTTGTGATAGGATACAGGTCCGATACAGGATGAAGTGTAGAATCGCGTGGTTTTGCCTGACGGAACTGAAGACGAAAACAGGTACGCGATGGTGCCAGACGGACAGCGATCGGCGACCTGCAACGGGCGGCGCTCGATGGCGCCGCTCCCAGAGCACGAGGAGGGAGTAGGGGAGAGGTCCCGGGATGGGGAGGCTCACCCTGGTTGGCGCGGAGGAGTCGTACGGCTCAAAGGCGACCATAGACGTCGAGGATGACGACAATGTACGTGCTGCTGTACAGGCACGGCGACGAGGACGGCAACTTGGCGAGCATGGCGCGATGGTCCTGGAGCCTCCCCGGGCTGGCCGAGACAGCGATGACGGAGAGGGATCCACCCTTGTTGCATTCCCGCCGCGAGGAAAGCTCGACAGTGACCGAGGCGACGGCGCCATGAGCTCCAAGTCGCGGCCATGGCGGGCACCTGTTTTTCTTCAGAAAATTCAGGGACAGGGGGGAAAACAGAGAAAGAAGGGAGGGTGCTTGGCGGCGGCCGAGAGGAAGGAGGAAGGGGAGATAGGGTTAGGGTTTGGGAGGCTGAGGGGTAGGTATAGGGGAGGGGGAGCAGGTGGGAGAGGGGTCCAGTGGAGGGGAAAGCAGCACGCTCTCCTCGTGCATGTTCGTCCGCACGGGGAAGAAAGGTACGTGGGTGGGCTGGGCTTTGCTCCGTGGGTTGTAGGTGGGCCTTTGTGGCCTGCCTCCCCACTGGTGTTTTTATTCTTTTTCTTTCTTTTATTTTTTTTGTAGCAAAGGGATAAGAGAGAAAGAAAGGGTTTTAGGATATTATAAATTTTTTGAAAACAATTTTATTGCATTGAGCATATTGAATGCCCAAGTGCACCAAGTTTTGTTTTTGAAAATTTCCAATTTTGGTTTGTGGTTTGACTTTGAATTTGAAACTCAAATTAGGATTTTAATAAAAGGTGATTTATTTAACCAAGCAAATATTAATTCCAATTCAAATTTTATTGAAAAACAATTTGAGTTTGAAAACACAGGTGCATTGTTTTGGAAATTTAGATTGATTTGAATTTTTTTTTTGAATTTGTTTGCAAACCAAGGTGCAATTGATGCATGTGATGCAATGCCATGCAAAAAAAAAGAAACAACAACCAAAATCTAATTGGGGGAAATCCCCGGGGTGTTACAGACGACACCACTAACAAGGGATTGCGCCCTCGCAATCCACCCACTAACCCGGGAGGGGAAAGAAGTTCGACTATCGATTCTTCATGCTTCGAGTTGATCTCCTCGACACCACTAACAAGGGCTTCTCGACACCACTAACAAGAGATTCTTGCTTGGGTTGATGACGATGTTCTTCCACCAGGAATCTTCCGATGATCGAACCTATTAGGTTAAAGGCTCAGAAAACGTCCACCCACGTAGGATCCTAAAACTTTGAAAGATAGATAAGGGAAGAGACTCCAAAACAAATAAGGTAGGAGGAGAAATAGAATAGAGATAAGAAGAAAACAAGAATCCTATTGAGATGTTTCCAAAACAGGTTTTGCACAAATAGATTTTGACACTCTAGAAACACGACCGTTAGCGAGGTTATCCTACAGGCTTTGCGGACCCGTTGCTTCGATAACCATTCGTATCGAAACAACATTGGGAATCGGAAACCAGGCTCTGATACCATTTGTGACGCCCCGGGATCGGGCACTATGCATATTTCGGCATTTCCACCCAAATCCGCATAATAACCGATTTCAGGTTGCCAGTTGTGATAACATTACAACAGTTCACGAATAATCCACAACAACAACAGAGGAGGTATATACAAGACGACTCAAACGAGTCAAGGATACAACTGATACAATACAAAGATCCAAATGACAGCGGAAGAAACAACATAGTGTCCGACTACGGACAAGATACAAATTGGACTAAGAGTCCTGAAGATGACCGATGGCGTCCAATCCCTGCCCAGGCCAAGACGGAGGGATTCCCAAGCTAATGTCGTCAGACTTCAAACCTGTTGACTGCAATGTGGAATATGCAGCCACGAAAAAGGATTCGTGGGTCAGTGCTATTAAGTACTGGCAAGTGGATAACCCATACTCACAAGATACCAGCGCAACCAATCATCACAAGATACAAATACTTTGGGTACAACGGAAAGAAAGGGATTATGGCAATGAAGCGGCAGCGGGCTGCACTAACCAACTACTGAGACGCGCTACAACATCCGGCTAAAAGAAAGGGATAAGATAGCGCGGCAAAACCAACTATAACTACTCACCAAAACAATACCCATCCAGGGTTACCCCCTACTAAGGAAGCAACTCAAGGAAACTCACACTGTTGATTAAGGTGTCATTCATTTTTATGGTGAAGGTAATACTATATTACTAGTCAAGTTATTATCATTAGGTGTAAGTTGTCTGAGTACTTGTTAGCCAGCACTTTCACCAAGTCATCCATAACCGCGGACAACACGGCTTCTCGAGAAGATTTAACCCTGCAGGGATGCACCAATTTGGTCGTACACGCAAGAATGACCCGCCAGGCGGGGAGCAAACCCACCAAGCAGGCCACTCAACACAACCCAACTCTTCTTCACATCAAGCCCAAAGAACCACGTGCTGTGTGTGCGCGGCTAATCGAGCCCCCACGAAGAAAAGGGGGACCCTCATAGCACTGTAAGACCACGCCGCCCTAAATGCCGACTACAAAAGTTCCGCCCTGGCGCCAAGAGCTCGCACCTGCATATGCATGCATCAAATGGAAAGCCCGAACTAAGTGTGGCGATTTGGACGATATGCGAATCGAATCAGAATTTCGGGGGGGCGCCCATACTCGCTTCCCACATGCGGTTAGTGCGCTCATCATGGATCAGAGGACAAGACCCTTTTCCTAATTAAGTTCGACACTAGCAGGCCTCAAAACCACGCCGGGCCTCCTGCCGGTGCCTTATCATCAAATTAATATTACCCAAAACATTAACATGTTGTTGATTAAGACAAGCCCAACTATCAACTAAACAGGTGATAGAACAAAGGACAACAGGACTAGAGCGCAAACAAACCTAAGCATGCTAGTACGACACAGGCCAACATACAACAGGGTTATAGGTGTGGAGGTAAGGCAATATCGTGGCAGCAGGGTAAACATGTGATGGGATCGGAACACAAGCATCGAATCATAAGGCTAGCATAAGGACGACGGAAAGAATCGGTAACAAGTGATGAAAGGCAGCCATAGGCAGCAAGTGAGTATACTTGCCTGGAATCCAGCAAGTAGAGGTACATCCGCAGAACTTGTCGTTGCTCACATCATCTCAACGTCCTATCCGCGAAGAAGAAACGAACTAGAACAAACACCGGATGCAACAGTTACTACTACGGCAAAAGATCCAGCATGATCCTATTTTATATGCATGACAATTAATTGATGCATCAAAGTAAACCAGTTGACATGGTAAACATATTTAAATGGGCCCATATGCAATTTGGATTGCATATAGAAAAGCCCATGAATTAATGTTGAATTAAATGATCTACAAATAACCATCATGTGAAAGTTGATTAGAATGATGCATGGATGATGAAAACAATAAGAAAACAACAATAGCTTCAGTTTGATATGTTGTTTACCAAGTTTAGAATTTTATTTATTAAGTTATGAACTTTGGCATTTTAAATGATTTAAACAAACATTTGTTGTTTTCACCAATTTTAAATGTTCAAAACAGATAACAAAATTTATATTTGGAAAGAACACAAAATTTTAGATGGAATACATATTTCATTTGTTGAATTTGATTTTAGATGAGCAAGTTATTAAATTGACAATTTTAAATGCATTAATTAAGAAATAGTTGTTTTCAGTAATTTAAATTGTTCAAAACAGAAAACAAAGTTGATATTTGCAAAGTTCATGAAAAATGGGATGGAAAACATATTTTACATGTTGGAATTGGATTTGAATTGCCCAAGTTATGAATTTTGCAATTTAAAAGGTGTAATTAAAGTATTGAATTATTACTCCAATTTTTAATTAGGAAAAACAGTAAACAAATTGTATTGAAAAGGTTGAAAACATGTAGTAAATGTTTCACTGAACATTTTGAGCTATTAAACATATTTTTTGGATCATTATTGAATTTATTATGCATTTTTCCATAAGCATTTTCATTCTGCCCTTTTTAGTAAACAGAAGGAAACATGTTCAAATTTAATTCAATTGTGACCAAATAAAATACCACTGTGTAGAGTTTGTTAAGACAAAATTTTAGAGCCCAAGTTTGCTCAATTTGGGTGAACAGAACTCAAGTTATGAATTTCCAAAGTTTCAAATTTTAAAAGCCATTTCTGTATTTGATTATTTAGTGTAAAATTTATTACAGAAACATGTTGCAACTTTGTTACTAACAAAAAGAGCACAAGATGCTGAATCCATAGAAATTTGAATCATTGAAATTGGAGCATTTTTCAATTTGTTATTGATTTTACAAATAAAGATTTAGTTCTGTTTTTCTGGATTTCGAGGATAAAAGAAAATTGCCAAAAAAAGAGGTGGCTTTGCCACGGGTGGGATTCGAACCCGGCTCTCCAGGGAGTGCGGAGGTGGGTGCATAGCCAATGGGCTACTGCTGCGTCTTGTGATAGGATACAGGTCCGATACAGGATGAAGTGTAGAATCGCGTGGTTTTGCCTGACGGAACTGAAGACGAAAACAGGTACGCGATGGTGCCAGACGGACAGCGACCGGCGACGAGGACGGCAACTTGGCGAGCATGGCGCGATGGTCCTGGAGCCTCCCCGGGCTGGCCGAGACAGCGATGACGGAGAGGGATCCGCCCTTGTTCCATTCCCGCCACGAGGAAAGCTCGACGGTGACCGAGGCGACGGCGCCATGAGCTCCAAGTCGCGGCCATGGTGGGCACCTGTTTTTCTTCAGAAAATTCAGGGGCAGGGGGGAAAACAGAGAAAGAAGGGAGGGTGCTTGGCGGCGGCCGAGAGGAAGGAGGAAGGGGAGATAGGGTTAGGGTTTGGGAGGCTGAGGGGTAGGTATAGGGGAGGGGAGCAGGTGGGAGAGGGGTCAAGTGGAGGGGAAAGCAGCACGCTCTCCTCGTGCCTGTTCGTCCGTACGGGGAAGAAAGGTACGTGGGTGGGCTGGGCTTTGCTCTGTGGGTTGTAGGTGGGCCTTTGTGGCCTGCCTCCCCACTAGTGTTTTTATTCCTTTTCTTTCTTTTATTTTTTTTTGTAGCAAAGGGATAAGAGAGAAAGAAAGGGTTTTAGGATTTTATAAATTTTTTGAAAACAATTTTGTTGCATTGAGCATATTGAATGCCCAAGTGCACCAAGTTTTGTTTTTGAAAATTTCCAATTTTGGTTTGTGGTTTGACTTTGAATTTGAAACTCAAATTAGGGTTTTAATAAAAGGTGATTTATTTAACCAAGCAAATATTAATTCCAATTCAATTTTTATTGAAAAACAATTTGAGTTTGAAAACACAGGTGCATTGTTTTGGAAATTTAGATTGATTTGAATTTTTGTTTTGTTTTTTTTTGAATTTGTTTGCAAACCAAGGTGCAATTGATGCATGTGATGCAATGCCATGCAAAAAAAAAACAACAACCAAAATCTAATTGGGAGAAATCCCCCGGGTGTTACAAGGCGCAAAGCTCCTCCACCTGCTGGTAGGTTAGAGTGGGTACGGTGGAAGCCATGAGAGAGTGATGAGAGATTGTAGAGATGTGATAATGCTGACCAAGCCGGGCTACATATATAGTGGGAAATGACGGGAAAAATGGGAGCGGGAAGACAGGAGGCGGGAAGAAAGAGGAGGGAAACGGGAGGCGGGAAGACAGGGAACAAATGGCGGGAAAAATGGGAGCGGGAAGACATGAGACGGGAAGAAAGAGGCGGGAAGACAGGGAAGAAATGGCGGAAAAAATGGGAGCGGGAAGACAGGAGGAGGGAAGAAAGTGGTAGGAAGAAAGAGGCGGGAAGCGGGAGGCGGGAAGACAGGGAAGAAATGGTGGAAAAAATGGGTTTTTAAAATGATTTAGTTTTATTTTTCTGAATTTTTTGATATATTATTTGTATTTTTAAGATTTTAAAATGAATTAGTTTTATTTTTCTAATTTTTTTGATATATTATTTTGATTTTTAAGATTTTAAAATGAATTAGTTTTATTTTTATGTATTTTTTATATATTATTTGTATTTTTAGGATTTTAAAATAAATTAGTTTTATTTTTCTGAATTTTTTGATATATTATTTGTATTTTTAAGATTTTAAAATGAATTAGTTTTATTTTTCTGAATTGTTTGATATATTATTTGTATTTTTAAAATTTTAAAACGAAAAGTATTTTGAAAAATCACCTTTAGTCGCGGTTCGTGACACGAACCCTTTCCGCGCGGGAACGAAAACGCCGCGAAAAAACCTTTAGTCGCGGTTCGTGACACCAACCGCGACTAAAGGTACCCCTTTAGTCCCAGTTGGGGACACCAACCGCGACTAAAGGCTTGCCCTATATAAAGATCTTCGTCTTCCTGACGACCAAACGCATCGACCTCTTGACGAACAAATCTTCTCATGTAAGTGATTTTCCGTGCGCCGTCGTTTCCGGACACCTCGCCGTCGCCGTCCCCGTCGTGTCCTCCTTGTTCTCCTCGTCGAGCCACGTTTGCTGAAAAGACTGGAGCCGCCCGAATTTGGCTGTTCCCTTTCTCTCCGGCCGTCGCGGAAAATAGGGCAGACGGCGACCTAGACCTCACCGAGCCTCCCCAACATCCTCTCCCGATTCCTGGTGAGCTTGCGCGTCTAGGGGTGCTCCCCTTTAAGTTTATCGTGCCCGGAATCACCTAGACCGTTGTGCTCCGCCGCGGGCCGCCGAGCAACTGGATACCGGTGAGTCTCCGGCGACCAGTAGGTCATTCCGCTACCACCCCTAGGTTCGCTGTGTCATGCTCGAGCTAGTGGAGCAATCAACTTAGATCAATTTGGAGCAAATTCATCGAATTTGAATTCACAGGAGAGGATTTCGTCCGAGCTGACGTCAGCATGAAGCAGGGATTTTTCTTTTTCTATCAAATTTTGGTTTAAAAATGAAACTGTTAGGTGGGTCCCACCTGTTAATTAAAAAATGGTAGAAAATGAATAAATCTTACTATTTCAATAACTTTTAATTTACGTATCAGAAAAATACAAATAAAACATATAAATGTTTTGAAAAATAAAATCTAAATGTTTATCATCTTTTCAAAAATATTTGATAAAGTCTAAAATTAAATTTTTTTGAATTTAAATTAATTCATTTTAAAATGAGAAAAATAATAAAGAATTCAGAAAAATACAAGTTATATACCAAATTGCTCAAAATGACATATGCAACTCATCTATGATATTTTTAAAGTCAATTAAAAAAGTTTTCATGTGTGTAATATTTTGCCTAGTCATTTAATACATATAAAATTGAGAAAATAATAACTTATTCAAATATTTTCAGAAAGTTTCAAATGAGATACCAAATATGTCAAACACAATACATTTTATTTAAATTATAAACTTGTTTCTAAAAGTATGATGAAATTCTATCATGCTCCATTATAACCAGAAATAACTACTACACCATTATTCTCCTTATTAATAAAACCTCATGTTTTCACACTCCTAAACTCTCAAAAAAAGTACGGTCATTTCACTAAGTAAAATATTTGTACTAATATTTGCTAAGTCTCATTTCTACTAAAAAAATCACCGTCAATACTAGTACTATTAAGTAGCAAAATTATTAAGTACCAATATTTGCTCCTCCTCTATACCGTACCACCTAAATCCCCTCCGCCCCCGAGCGGCTCCCTAACACCGTACAACCGTCGCTGCTCCTCCTCTATGTCCCCTTAATCTTATTTTTTAATTCCTTTATACTTAATTAATTTTTACTACATGCAGGAGTGACATATGGCAGACGATAGAGCCGAGCCGCTTAGGGATCCGGAGGCTGAACGTTATTTAATGGGCATCATAAACAACGAGATTCCTTATGTGTCGGGCTCAGAAGATGAGCAAGAAGAGGATGTAGTCTCTTCTTTTCTGAACCTTGACGGTGGAACAGACATTGTCGATGATCAAGAAGGTGAAGGAACGGACATTGTCGACGGAGGTCAACCGTCGACAAACGACGATCTCGAATTGCAAGTAGCAACCACCTCCGGCGAGGTATATATATATACATTGAGCCTCTCGTGATACAAACTTACTGAAATGTGAATACATATGTATTAACGCGCGCGACTATCTTTCTTTTTTTAGCCCTCGGCCGGATCGAGTACGACAAAGCGTGGCAAATCCAAGGCGATGAAACAAGGAGAAACATATACCATCGAATTAGTCGGTGCAACCGGCAAGCCCCTACAGCACACCACAAAGTTTATCAACCAATGCGGAGTCGTTGTTAGAGACAACGTCCCGATCACCGTCTAGGAATGGAAGGAGCCAAAGAAGGCACGTCTTGGTTTCAGTTTTGTCGACAAGAGAACGAAAAAGGATTGCTGGAGAAAGCTTATGGAACATTTCATTCTACCTCCGGAATACAACAAAGTCGATGAATTCGGTAACGAGATTCCGGGTGGATGTGAGAGGAGGAGGCTAGTCAAAGAGTTCGCTCTTCATAAGATGGCCGAAGCATTCCGGAACTTCAAGAAAAATTTAACCCGTGACTATGTCAACAAGGGCAAGACTCCGGATTTCAATGGAAAGCATGAGAGACTGAAAGATGATTGGCCAGAATTTGTGAGGCAAAAGAAATCGGAGCATTTCAAGGAAATATCGAAAAAAATAAGGTTAATGCGGGTAAGAAACAGTACCATCATATTATGGGGCCAGGAGGATACCGCCTTTCGGAGCCTAAGTGGGAGAAGATGGAGGAGGGCCTAAGGGTGCGAGGAATCCCTCTAGGTACAGAGAGATGGGACCCAAGGGCCAAAAGCTGGTGGTACGGGCATGGGGGATCGCTAGACCCGGAGACAGGGGTGTGTGTTCACCGGAAGAAAAAGTTTGCTCCCACCCAAGCCCTTATTGACGCAATGACCCAAGCTCAAGAGGGCTTGATCAAGTTCAACAGAGTGAAAGATGCACTGACAACAGCCCTCAAGAATGATGAACACCCAGGACATGTACGAGGCAAAGGCAGAATTCCGTGGAAAGTAGGGTTTTCCCAGGACAATGACCCGTACTGTTACATAAGCCGTAAGAGAAAGACGGACCGGGATGCAGATCTTTTAGCGAAGTTTGCATCGGAACTCCATGAGGTGAAGCAGATCGTGCATGAACTAGTAAAAGAAAGATCGGCTGCAGGGCCGCATGAATATCATGAAGCGGATCTCGGATGCCAGCAACGGAGAAGCAGCGTGGCTTCCATGTATGCCCCGCCTGGTGCTAATGCACCGACGATCGAGATTCGTGCACCGGATCCTCACTACCCCGTGGATGATGTAAAGGATATGAAAGAATGTGATCTGCATTATCCCGTGGGGAACGTTTCCACGAAGGTAGCTACCGGCAGTGCTTTACCCTGTACACCTGGAGCACTCCACCACAACAACCCCGTTGCATATGGCTATGCTCGTTTCACGGTGGAAGACATAGTCCAAGAGTTTGAGGACCTGGAGATTGACAAAGCTACACCCGAAGGGGAGAGAAGACTTGGAGATGTCAAGCGCCAGATCATTCTATGGAAAAAGAAGTACATAGTGTTTCCAGGCGAGGCGGAAAGGCTAACAAGTCCACCCCCTCCGATGGTGGTGGTGGTGGTGGTAGCGGCGGTGGTGGTGGTGGTGGTTCACCTACACCTCCTTCATGCCATTCGGCGCCGTCCCCCGATCCACAACCTCCGGCGGGTAAGCAGCCGCCGCCCCCAATCCTCCTTCGGCGGGTACGACGCCCCCCAATCGTCCTCCGGCAGGTACGACGCCCCCTAATCCACCTCCGGTGAAGAAGCAGAAGCAGGCGGACAGCAAGGAAACCCGCTCCTGAACTATTAACCCGGACCCTTCTGTACCTAAGACCACAACGGTACCGGAGCCATCACTGAAAGCCTCTCCTCCCAAGGCCTTGGGAACTTAGTGAAGATGAAACCAAATTGGCCGCGGCTGCTCATTATGAGAAATGGAAGGCGGATATGAAGGCGATAAAAGAGCCTGAGCCCAAGCAAGTATTCACTGAGAAGCAAAAGAAGTGGGCTACGGATTTTTTGACGACACCGTCCCAAGCCGAGCTGAATATGCCTGACGACTATGGACGTGAACTTCGTAGGCAAGCAGAAATATTGAAGGAGGAGAAAGAAGAAAGTAAAAAAAGCGGGAAACAAGTTGACCAGCTCGGGATGCAGAATAAACAATCGATCCCCCCGCTCATAGTGAAAGCCGGTCCGGAAGAGGACCCCGAGATCATAGCAGCTGCGGCAGCACATGGATTGACTATAGCGAGTGCCATAAAACAAGCGTCCGAGATGAGTTTGACTCTTCGTGCCTCGTTAGCCCTTGAGGATGTGCTAGTAAGTGAGATAGCATTACAATATGTGCGGAATGGGCCTCTCGTCGAGCCTGCGCAGGAAGAGTCTAGCACCACAAATACGAAATTTGCTACGTTGGTACAAGAATTTCATAACATGGGTCGGCAAAGAATATGTTTATGCAGATGTTACAGTGGAGCATCACACCAAACGGTACTCTGTAGAAGTTCATATGAGTGAATTGTTCCAGCTGTTCAATTTGCGCGAGCTCGACAAATCTATGCTGAGTTGCTACGTTCTGTAAGTGATTTATTTCTACCTCATCTCGTTCTTCATTGCCTGCACTATATATATATATATATATATATATATATATATATATATATATATATATATATATATATAGACACCCTATTTGGCGCCCTAGGCGCAGAAAACTTATTTTGCACCCACAATTTATTTTATGTTCCCAAGTAAAGAAATTATGTTACATATGTAATTATTTATGTTCATGTTTGATCCATAAAAGAATACTCGACACAAATATGAAAAAAAATACGAGTCATACCAACATAAAAGTCATAAAAACAACATAAAAATGTGTATTTTTTCATTTTTTTTGTATCGTCGCGTAAATAAAAGGTTTATGTCATGTATATATTTTCTTACGTTCTACTCGACATAAGGAACACGACAAAATTTACGTGACGTAAAAATCATATACGGTTCAAAAGATACAGGGTGGGTGTAGAATAACTATTATGCACCCTGGGTGTCAAATAGCGCGACCCTATATATATATATATATATATATATATTGTCCTCACTATATTGTTGCGTACGCTATTATGGAGATTGAAGATTTGGAAATGCAAAAAAAGAAACATCCATGATGTTGGGTTCATTGACCCACATATCGTTAATGGATATGTGTTAAAAAATCACCCCGAAGATGTGGAGAAAGACTTGTACAAGTTTCTTAGAAAGCATCAACTCAAAAGTCATATTCTATTTCCTTACCATTTTGGGTGAGTGTTTCTCTCTTGTGCCCATTCTCTTTTGTTTACTCCATGCATCGTATGTCTAATCGATGAGTTATGCATGACTGTGCATGTAACGTGTCCG
The DNA here is from genome assembly GCA_028641055.1 of Alopecurus myosuroides. Taxonomy (NCBI): domain Eukaryota; kingdom Viridiplantae; phylum Streptophyta; class Magnoliopsida; order Poales; family Poaceae; genus Alopecurus; species Alopecurus myosuroides. The sequence continues at coordinate 8,758,913 of CM054062.1, forward strand.
CAGGTTCCACTGGATTCTGCTAATGATTGAACTTCACACCTCCAGAGTTCTAATCATGGACTCTATGAATTCGGATTCAAAGCTTTGGGCCGACATGAGAAAAATGCTGCAAAAGTAATTATTTTCAATCATTTGCGCTCTATATCGATCGGTCTCTTTCGTTCATTTCCTAATATCAAGTAACTAATAACTCCCTTGTTCATTTAATTTTCTTTGCCCTGTAGGGTTTGGAGACGGTTCTCAGAACAAATTGTCGGTGAATTCAAACATGAGCTAGAATTTAGAAGGTTAGTTAATGTGGATAAGCAGCCACCGGGGACCAATCTATGTGGATACTATGTTTGTGAGAACATCCAGAGACACACCTCTGAGCGGAAGGCGTCGGATAGCGTGCGGAAGGCGACGGATAACTTGCGGAAGAAGCTTAGTCCAGAAGCTCGCTTCCGACCAATTCAAGAGGAATTAGCAGGATTTTTCATGAGGGAAGTCATCCATCCTAAAGGAGAACACTATACCGAGGACGAAGAACTTTTTATGCGGTAAATTGTGTATGTAAACTTGTTCGAAGTTGTATATGGTCACCCGAGATTGATTACATATTATATATTTCTCTTGAATTATTCTTGTTTGAAATTTCATATGCATGTATATAGTAGCGTAGAATATGTGTACTGGAACTTCATCAAAATTAAAATAAAACACAAAATAAAATATAACAGAAATAAAACACTACAAATTAAAAAGAAACCAGGTTTAGGGGGGCTAAAACCCTAAACCTGCGGAGGAGGCCTTTAGTCGCGGTTAGCCACGAGAACCGGGACTAAAGGTCCTCCGCCCCGACGGACTCCTGGCGCCCACGTGGACGGGCCTTTAGTCGCGGTTCGTAAGCGGCGCGACTAAAGGAGGGGGGCCTTTAGTCGCGCATATTTAGTCCCGGTTGCACAGCCGGGATTAATGGTCTTTGCGAACCGGGACTAAAGGCATATTTTCTACCAGTGATTGAGCATAGTCTTCGTTAGAAACATTTCGTTTCTGCTCGTCCATCGGCCCACTAACCCCATTAATCATTTGTGTGTGTGCTCCTTTGTTTCTCCCTTTGTGAATTTGGTTCTTTCGTAACTTGTCATCGTGGTTCATTTTTACCTTTAACAACAAACATTTCGTTGGATTTGGTTGATCAAGGTCTCATCCTCCAACTGCCTGTAATTCATCGCCCTTGGCCGTTTGCTCGAGGTGAACACCGACCCCCCGATCTCCTCGATGTCCTCATCATCCTCATCGTCGACACCGTCAACCCCTTCCTCGGCCTCGTTTTTTCCGGAAGCACCAAGGGAGATTTTATCGATGTTGACGCTGACCTCATTCAACATGTCCATGTATGCGGCCGTAGGGGCCTCACACAAGGCCAGGCTACACAATCGGTCCAATCATCCACAAGAATCACAACGGAATTGTAGCAAAATCGAATCGAAGAGGAGAAAACCGTACCTTTGCGTCGGCGTTGGAGTTCCGGCAGGAGGGGTCGGCGATTTCTTCTTTTTCGGCAGCGGCTTCGGTGGTTTCGCCGCCCCCGCTATGGCGGCCGCGTCCAGCAAGCCGACTCTTCCTTCAGCGGCAACAGCAGCGACGGCTATATCAGTTTGCCGGCGTCCCAAAAAAGTTTTATGGGCCGGCCGAGTTTACGGGCTTTGCCATTTCCAAAAATTTCGCTCGCAACCCGTATGTGGAGGTTATTTTTCATTTTCGGCCTTTTTAGTGGCTCTGCTAGAGATGCTCTAGGAACGACAGTCAGCAAATAAACATGCAACATTGAAAATTCAGACACTATGCAAAATATATGAAAAACAGAAGCATGCGGGCAGTAGGAAGTTTTGAGCACCACATATACCTTCTATATTCAGTTGTTATGCACAAACTAAGAGACAGTTACATGTGCACCTGTGATCACCTTTATGTATCAGCAACAGTAAATATAACCCATCTGTAATTATGACAGAAACTGAACAGCAAAGATATACACTGAACCACATAATCAAATTTAGCTCCAATAAAAAGAAGCTTGCACAATCATGATCAAAGACGAGTGGTGTACATATCAGGTTCAGCTTGCTTGCACAATCGTGTACTGAAGCTGATTTTCATGCTAAAAATTAGCTGATGCATGTACTACAGGATAAAAACTGCTCAGCAACTATGTTTCTATGCACATCAGGTTCAGCTTGCAGAATCATGATTGACATTAGCTTGTGTGGATCACATGCCTGATGATGTAGAGTCCAAGAACAAGTTGTTGTACTCCCTCCTTTAATTGTTTCATGCTTGATTCACGTTATTGAGAAGTCAGAACACGTAATGGATTCTATGCCTAGTGACCTAAGCACAAAGAAAAGAAAAGGTACTAGTTTCAGCTGCTATGCAGTATAGCATTCAGTTCAATGCAGTTCTGATAGGGCACATGAAGCTGATGAGGAGGCGCCATTTCAGCGGCCGCGCGTGGCGGTGCGTGTGGTTGTGGTGTAGAGGTAGAGCAGAGCAGAGCAGCAGAGCAGGAGGAGCTCTAGCTGGAGCAGAGCAGCAGCGGCGCGAGTCCCTCAGGAAGCAAAGAGGGGGAGAGAGAGGTTATGTACAATAATACGTGTAAATTACAAAAATCTACCATATTTAGGGTATTGTTTACGAGCCAGTACCACCTGGTGATTATTTTAAAACCTACCAGCCGTGAGGCTAACGACTACATATTGCACAAATTTTGTTCTAACATCATTTTAACAGCAGTGCTGACTAGGAGGGTTCATCTGTCAGACCTGAGTTGGCATCAGACTAAACATAATAGGGGTATCATAGGTAGTATCATACATGCCATGTTGGCAAAAAGCTAAGGTGACAGTGTAATTAATGAGGAGAGAGGTGATGGTGGTATCATAGATAGATATCGTAACGCATTACGAGACAAGATAAGTTTATATCACACTAAATGCATCACTATATGATACCACAAACATGTTACTACCCATTGTGGGAGTAGTAACATAGACTAGTATCATGTGCATGATACTAGTGTATGATACTCCCCATTGTGACTAGTCTCACACGTGGTGGAGGAGATGACGTGGACGTGGTACCAACATCCAGTCTCTCTCGACTATTTTTCCCGTAGGACTTTATGATTATTTTTCCTCTGGTCAACGCACGGGAGGCCCTCTCACAAAAAAAAGAATGGGAGGGGTTCCTACCATGGTGACGAACGGGTGGGAATGGGAGGGCACACACCGGAGGGACATGCGAGGGAACACAAGGGAAACTAATCTGGCCGCCCAACTCAGCTCGCTCGTCACGACCTCCTCGCCTCCATCCTCAAGTATGGCAAGGAACTCCCATATACGGCCATGGCGGGGCGATTTCGATCAGGTGCCGTCCTCCCTCCACACCGTTAGCTCTGCCTTGTTCTCATCTCCTCGCCCGTGAGTTGCGTTTGCTGGACGGTCGAAATACGAGAAATCGCACCCGTCTTCTCGAGCTACGGCCACCGTTGCCGCGCAGAATCTCGAGCCGCCATTGTTGGAGATATACCCTAGAGACAATAATATCCAGTAATTATTTTATCTCCAAGTTCAGAATTAAGTTTATGTCATCATGCTGCAGCCGCTATAATACTTGAAAAAAAAATAAGTTTTGAAAGTAAAACTTATGTGCGGGTGTGTAGAGATAAACAAACAAGAGTTCCTGATAATTTCTCTAAGATTAACTTATTGGTTTGTGAGATGATCATATTTTCTTGATCATGGACTTGGTTAAAAGTTTAGCAAAATATAAGAGTTTATTATTAGGGTAACAATAGTACTGAACCGACCTAACTATATGATATTAGTAAAAGAGACTAAACAATTGTAGTGCATTTATCAAAGTACTTATGAAGTTGTCATTGACTATAATTTTTATGCTATGAGAATATCTAGTGACCGCACGATATGAAGTAAATATGAAGTTGTCATCAACTATCTTGTCGTAACTGCACCTCATAACGTTGACATCTCAATATATTCTAGAAGGTGTAGTGGAACTGAGATTGTTCAGTACGAGTACTTAACTCCTCTAGACGATAGAGATACACATGCTCGGGACGCGGGTTCTCTTGTTCGATGGAGCCGGCGCGACGCGGGTTCTCCTAAGGCCGAGGCATGGTGCTGCCGCCGGTGTCACGGTGTGGCTGCATCAGCACTAGCGCGGCGGATGGCGGTTGATCCCATCCAGGAAGATCGGTGGTACAAGGGACGGCGCGGTGACCTCCCTCCTCCATGGCTCGTCTCGGGCTGGAGCGCGCGGGTTGGATCCCGTCGGATCTAGGACGGGAGGACGGCGGTCGGTGCAAGCCAGGCTCAGGCCGACGACTGTGGTACCCGTGGGTGTCGTCACCTTTTTGAAGGAGTCGCCGCCGCTAATCACTCGTCTCCTGCATTGTGTTCCGGGGGAAACCCTAGATCTGGTATATCCATAACAGATGATGGCGCCACCTTCGGTGTCGTTTACCCCCTTAGAGGCATCGTTTTTGGAACACGGGCTTCCTGGAAGGGTTCGTCGGTGGTGCGGTGTTTCATCTTCATCGAAGACGTCGAGTCGTAGTGGCGTGGAGCCGTGGAGTTTCGACAATGGGCACGGAATGATGGATGCGCGCAGAAAGGTGAACCTGTTTGGCGCCATGGTGGCATCGATGGCAGACCCGACAAGATTTCTGCATTAATCTCTCCAGAAGATGGTTTTGCGGATGTCGACGGCAGCGGCTTCCGAGTATGCACATCGGTGTATACTGTGGGCATGCTGAAACGGTTATGTGCTCCCAGTTTGTTATCGGACGGATTGGTGGAAGTAACCGGATTAGATGTTGCGCCGTTGCTGTGTTAGATCGAGGTACGTGGCTCCGACAATGACCACCCTCTTCATCAATAGTTTGTCGGCATGACGATGTTTGTCAGGCAGGTGGCTTGTAACTCTTTGTAAGGCTTCGTGTTTCGTTTTTATTATTAATAGAAAACCGGACGTGTGCATCATTTTGATCCAGAGTGTGGCGTCGAACCTCCATTTGTTTTTTAGAAAAATCCTTTTCCAGATGTCGACTCGTGTGATGTTTTTTTTTTGAACAAGGGATGGTCCCAGAGGGACCTAGAAGCTGTCATTGATGCGCGGCAAGTTACACAGAGGACCAAAAAAGAAAGGAAAATACAACTCAGTCCTTACAATTTGCTCAGAGGACCCTAGACCTAAACCTAGAAACGCCATCAGGTCCAGCTCCTTCTCCGCCGCATCGGAAGAGCAAGACGCAGGCAAGCACAGCACCGCCGGGGACATAGACACTTGGGGTGAAGCGCCGGGAGCCACCTGCGCGAGAGCTTGAGTGCCTCCGTCATGGCACAAAGGCCTGGAGGAATGATTCACCTTAGAACGCCGGACAAATCCTGTCGCCGACGAGAAGATGTAGAGGGGTCGCCGTTCGAGCAGCAGAAATGGAGGCCAGCAAGCGGCCGCCATGGATTCCTCTCCGGGAGCAGCTTCCCACCTCCCCTGCTGCAGCTCCAACAACCAATCGAGTGGGGAAATGAATCTACCCTCTGGCTCACCTCCATGATGAGAAACAGAGAATAAAATCGCGCCTTGCTCGGAGCTCTTGAAGCTGCGATAAAGGGCCTTATTATGGAGGGGCGCCATCTCCATCTCTCCCTCCTCTGTCTCCATCCATTGGAGCACCTCAGGAAGAATCGAAGCAGACAACAACAAGCAGATGCAGCCCGAATGCATCCCTCGCGCAACCCCTCTCGGCATCTCGCCAAACACCACAACGGAAGCAACTACAAAGCAGGAAATCCTAATACTACCCTGTACAGGAGCACACCGCAGCCCTCTCCCATCCCAACTCCGAGCGGCAACGCCACCGGAGAAGATCCGGGATCGGCCCGGGCGGCGCCGACGAAAGTCGACTCTCAAACCCTAGCCTTATCCGAGAGCGGTGGGGGGGGGGGGGGGGGGAATGCAGTATGACTCCTGTGATGTTAACAAAACAACAACTTGCTCGGAAGGAAACGTCGTGGATACAAACACCCCACCGATCGATTTCCAAAGTTTATATACGCAGAAGGTTCGCAGGAGCTGGAGCTGTCCCTTTGGTTCCATCCACCGTGCCATCTCGATCAATAACATGGTACAGCTTTTGGTATCGGGACGGGCACTGAAGTGACGCTGCGATGCTCAAGGCAGCGGGATCAGAGCTCTCGTCGCTCAGCGCTGGAGAAGAAGGGGGACTCGATCGCGTTTCATATTTCTTGCTAGGGTCCTTCTTAAAATTGTTAGGGGCTTATGTGTTATTCTCCATCTTATGGGGCTCCTTGTATTAACTGTATCATCCGGTGGGTTTAATCGAAGGTTCTAGTCCCTCAGGGGACGCTCCATTGTACCAAAAAAAAAAATCCATACCATACATCGCTTTCATCCTTATTTATTGCGGCACGACTTGGGAAAGAAAATGGTCACGGCCGGACTGCTCGTACAGTGGCACTGCGAGCACCTAGGCGAGCCGTGTCTCCCTGGTCTGGTCTGGTCTGCGGGCCACGGACCGCCGGCCCCGTCACATCGATCGATCGCCGGCCGGCCGGCCAGGTGCAGGCGGGACGCGCGCGAGGCGGCCGGCAGACGACTTGACGAGGCGGCGAGCGATGGACGGCGAAAGTATTGTAATACGAGCAGCTTAGCTAGCGCCGATCGAACTGTGACTCACTCGCGCAAGCGAGAGCTAGATAACTCTCTGTGGAAAATCAATCCTCGCGGCTAGTATCGTTTTCGCAACAAGTGTCACGGGGGTTGGATAATATATAATAATACTCGTATTACTACATTGTACAATAAATGTGATATTTTTGGAACTCGCCTCCTGGACATCTTGTACTGTGCACGTAGCGTTGAGCAGACAAGGTTACGATCGACGAGAATCCAACCGCAACATCCTTGTGTACAACCGGTACACTTGCGCACGGAGGGCAGTTGCAAGCCATATATATTTATCTCCACGCCCCCCACTGACGCTGCTCATCTTCACATCGACCATAAGCGCCGGCCCCGGCCACATCGATATCGCGCGGCGCCGAGTTGGTGGTGGCACGCTAGTGTTGGGTGGCCGGCCAGGTGTGGGTTGTGACGTACTAGTACACCAGATCGATGGGGCTCGCCCTCGTGCGGGCGCGCCATTTGCCGCTGCTCCCTTGGCTCCCCTCCCGTACCTTTTTTTTACGATGGGATCATGGTGAGAGACGACAATACTCCACGGCAGGGTCTTTGAGCGACCAACAATACCAGATTTCGAGATTTCGTCCCGAGGGCGCGTGTACTGATGTACACCATGTAAAAGTACAGAGGTAGATTGGTTTGGCGTATCCCACAGGGTCGCCGTCGGTCTCCTTATATATTCACGAAGGGTACATTGTTACAGATATGCACACGGTTCCAACAGAACCGATTCTAACTATCTAACTTAGAGTACAAGTTAAGGTTTAAACAAACGATTCTATCTCTACAACAACTCGTTTAACACTCCCCCTCAAACACAACTTACTAAATTCAGATGATGTTTGAAATTCTCGAGTTGTTTGACTGAGAGAGGCTTGGTGAAACCGTCGGCCACCTGATCTCCAGAAGGGATAAACCTCACATCTAGCAACTTGTTCGCAACACGTTCTCGAACAAAATGAAAGTCCACCTCGATGTGTTTGGTCCTTGCATGGAACACTGGATTAGCCGACAAATAAGTTGCTCCAAGGTTATCACACCACAAACAGGCCACCTTGGGTTGCGGTACACCAATTTCACCAAGAACAGACTGTACCCAAATAATTTCTGCTGTGGCATTAGCCAAGGCCTTGTACTCCGCCTCCGTGCTAGAATGAGAGACTGTCGCTTGCTTTCGAGCACTCCACGATATCAAGTTCGGACCAAGGAAGACAGCGAACCCTCCTGTAGAACGACGATCATCTGAGCATCCTGCCCAATCTGCGTCAGAGAATGCACTGACAAGCAATGAAGATGATCTTCGAATATTCATACCAAGATGCATGGTATGCTTCAGGTACCTGATAATCCGTTTCACAGCCATCCAGTGTACACTAGCAGGGGCATGCAAAAATTGACACACCTTGTTTACTGAGTAAGATATGTCAGGCCGAGTCATGGTGAGGTACTGCAACGCACCCACTACACTCCTGTACCGAGTAATGTCCTCAGACTGCAGAGATACTCTCTCATGTGCTGAAAGTTTATCAGATGTAGACATCGGATAGGTAACTCCCTTACAATTACTCATGCCAACTTTCTTGAGCAGATCAGCTGTGTACCTCCCTTGCGAAAGACTAATGCCATCATGAGTTTTCTTCACTTCTATACCCAAGAAGTAATGCAATTCTCCCAAGTCTTTCAGTGCAAAGTCATCTCGAAGTTGTTGAAGAAGTCCTTTTACGGCCAAATCTGTGGAACTTGCCACTATTATGTCATCAACATACACACGAATAAACATTGTGATATCCGGTTTGGCCAAGAAAAACAGTGAAGTATCGGATTTTGAGGGAGTAAAGCCAAGATGTTGTAATTTAGCACTTAACCTCGAGTACCATGCCCTTGGAGCTTGTTTCAATCCATACAATGCCTTATCAAGTTTACATACCAAACCTTGTGCTTCCTCAAAACCAGGTGGCTGCCTCATGTACACCTCTTCTTCCAGAACGCCGTGCAAAAACGCATTCTGTACGTCGAGCTGTCGAAGAGTCCATCCTCGAGAAACTGCAATGGACAGAACAAGTCTAACAGTCGCAATTTTCACAACCGGACTAAACGTGTCCTCATAGTCAATGCCATAGCGCTGTTTGAATCCCTTAGCTACTAACCGAGCCTTATAACGATCAACAGTGCCATCAGACTTTTTCTTGATTTTATACACCCATTTGCAATCGATAATATTTCTCCCTTCTTTTTCCGGTACAAGATGCCACGTCTCATTCCTCATAAGTGCCAAGTACTCCTCATTCATCGCATTCTTCCACTCTGGATGCTGAAAAGCTTCTGAAATATTATCGGGTTCACCAGCTGCTGAAAAATTTGCATACCGAATCATACCTTCAAAAAGTTTTACTGGCTTTACAATCCTATTTTGTAACCTGGTCACAGCACGAGTAGCCACAGAGGATCCAGGCTCCTCGACCGGAGGAGATCTCCCTGGCGCACCTGACGCAGTTGTCTCCGTCCTGGATCGCGTGTGGCGCGCCTGACTCTGCGGCTCGGTTGCGGTTGATGCAGTTGCTTCAGGGGTGGCCGCAGAAGATCCCGCCATGCGGGCTGACACAGATTCGCGCGTGCGGCCCGCGCTGGTCCCGCCAGTTGCACTCGACGAGGAGGCTGCGTGGCCTAATGAGGATCCAGGATCGGAACTCGATCCCGACACGGATTCTGGCACAGATCCGTCAGGCGATCCTGGAGCCGATCCCGATGCAGATACGACAGGAGAATCCATCTCGCTTTCAGCGTCCACATTTTCTGCTCCGTGCACCCGACCCTGTGTACCAGAAAAATCTCCAGAAACAGAATTAGATGGATTAACAACCATATGATCATCTATTAGATCTTCCCCTTGATCAAAGCGTGCGGATGGAAGCAGATCAGGAGGTAAAAGTAGTATTTCTGCTCGGAGACGTGCTCCCGCATTAGAATGCAACTCGGCAAAAGGAAAAATATTCTCGTCAAAAATGACATCTCGAGAAATATAGACACGGCCACTAGAAATATCTAGGCACTTATACCCTTTGTGCAAATTACTATATCCAAGGAAGGCACACCGTGTGGATCGAAACTCAAGCTTTCGAGCATTATAGGGCCGTAAATTCGGCCAACACGCACACCCAAACGTTCTAAGGAAGGAATACTCAGGTTTCTTTTTGAAGAGACGTTCTAGGGGTGTTGCATGATTGATAGTTTTGCTTGGAACACGGTTTATAAGGAAGGTGGCCGTAGAGAACGCCTCATCCCAAAATTTGAGGGGCATACTAGCATGAGCTAAAAGAGAGAGACCTACTTCCACGATGTGGTGGTGTTTACGCTCGGCTGACCCGTTTTGTTGATGTGCGTGGGGACAGGAAACGTGATGTTCTATTCCAACACGTTGAAAGAATGAGCTAAGCTTTTGATACTCCCATCCCCAATCGGATTGGAGTGCAAGAACCTTTCTATCAAATAGACGTTCCACATGATTCTGAAAGTTATGAAAACGAGCAAAAACATCGGATTTGTTTTTAAGAAGATAGATCCACGTAAACTTGCTATAGTCATCAACGAAGCTTACATAGTACTTGTTACTTCCAACTGAAGCACAAGCTGGACTCCACACATCTGAAAAGATAAGCTCCAATGGAGCACTAGACACACTACTGGACTTTGGATAAGGGAGTTGATGACTCTTCCCTTTTTGACATGCATCACACACGGAATTTTCTGAATTATCCTTTAAAGAAGGAAGATTATTATGGCTAATAACTCGTTGAACAATCTCATACGAGGGATGCCCTAGACGCCTATGCCACCGAGCGGTCGATGGTTTATTGACTCCAAAAGCTTGATGGGTCGAAGTGGAAGATTTCGACGAAAAAGGGTAGAGGCCACCATGGGATCTACCTTGAAGCAGTGTTCTCCTCGTGCCCTGTTCCTTGACAAGAAAGATATCGGGATGAATTTCAAGGAAAGCATTGTTATCACATGCTAATTTATGGGCAGATACTAGACTTTTATTTGCATGTGGAGAATGAAGAATATTTCTTAGATGGAGTTGCTTTTCACAAGGGGTAGAAATAACAGCGTGACCAATATGATCGATATCCATACCTTCTCCACTTGCAGTGTGGATCTGCTCGTGGCCGTGGTACCTGTCACGAACAGTGAGCTTCTCTAGCTCGCCGGTTACATGATCAGATGCACCGGTGTCGAGGTACCAGTTAGTGTCGACCCCGTACGCGTGCGAGGGGGATCCAGCAGGTTTTTCTTCACCGTTGTAGTCCTTGTTGTGACGCTTCCAGCACTTGAGCGCCACATGCCCATACTTGCCACAAATTTGGCATTGGGGCCTCGGGTTGCCGTTGGCGTCGAACGGTTGCTGAGCATTGGGGCGGGGCGTGTTGGTGTTGTTGAAGTTGCCACCCCCGCCGCGTCCTCCATCACCGCGTCCTCGGCCGCCTCCACGACCTCCGCGGTAGCCCATCCGGCCCCCTCCTCGGGAGGCAAGATTTGCAGAGGGACCAGCGCCGCCTCCTGGAGCGCCTCCACTGCCGTAGATGAAGATGCCAGCACCAGTTCCAGGAGCCCCGCCGTTCTGTATGTCAAGGCGAGTCTCAAAATTCAGAAGATGGGCATAAAGTTCAGAGAGGGACACCGTATCAGAACGTGTTGTCATGGACGTGACGAGCGGGTTCCACTCTGCATCGAGCCCCGCCAGGATGTACGCTGCTAGGTCGTCGTCGTCCATCCGCTTCCCGGCTGACGCCATGGCATCACCGAGTCCTCTCATCCGCGCCACATAATCAGCGACGCGCATGTTCCCCTTCTGGGTACTTGCGAGCTGCATGCGAATCTGCATGACCTGAGCCCGCGATTGCGATGAGTACATCGCCGTCAGTGCTGCCCACACGTCGCGAGTGTGTTCCAGGGCAGACACTTGGATGAGCACCCCCCTCGTCAGAGAGGAGAGCAGAAACCCGAGGACCTGTTGATCCTGGGCTTCCCACGCCGTGAACGCAGGATTGCGGATCACCTGCTTCTCCTTCTCGCCCTTCTCGTTCGTGCCGTCGATGTCCAGCGTCTCGGGCGGCTTCACCACCGTTCCATCCAGAAAGCCAACGAGCTGGCGCTCTCGCAGGGGCGGCATGATCTGCGCCTTCCAGAGCGGGAAATTGTCCCCAGCCAGTTTCTCCGTTATGGCGCCAGATTGCGGTGCAGAGGTTTGGGGGGCGAGGAGGTTGGAGCTCGACATGATGGAAGATTGATGCTCTGATACCATGTAAAAGTACAGAGGTAGATTGGTTTGGTGTATCCCACAGGGTCGCCGTCGGTCTCCTTATATATTCACGAAGGGTACATTGTTACAGATTTGCACACGGTTCCAACAGAACCGATTCTATCTAACCATCTAACTTAGAGTACAAGTTAAGGTTTAAACAAACGATTCTATCTCTACAACAACTCGTTTAACACACCACACCGAAAGACGGAGAGGCAGCAAGCTCCTCAATGAACTCCCCAAGAAGAGAAGACGAGCAAGAATTTCTGCCGGAACACTGCGCACCCGAACCATCACCGTCAACCCGGCCGCGACGCCTTCCGGACGGCAGCAGTGCAACCTCGTCCCCCACACCAAGTGGCAGAGCCCCAGCAGCAGCCGTGCCCCTGTAGCCCTAATTAACCGGACCCCTGTGAGATGAGAGCACCATGGCAACCGCCAGAGCGCTTTGGCTTTTGGCTTAAATGCGACTTCCGTAGCGGCCATCAGGGATCACTCATCGGCACATGATGTTGATTAAGCACGTCGCTCACCTAGAAGAGTCGTCAAGGCGGGCCACAGGGGTATGAATGAACGTGATGAAGCACGTCAAGACGTTACTTCCGCGATCGAGCGCGCCCGCCGTTTCGTGCGATCGCTGTGATGAGAGTGAGAGACAGCACCGGTGGCGAAAGTAGCGCGATCGATCGAATCAGGGCACGCGCGCACGCTAGCTATGAACTATATGAAGTTCGTGGAAAATCAATCCTCGCGCGAGGCTCTCGTTTTCCTTTTCGTATGGGCCTTGAGAAAGCGGTACACCGTGACACGATGGACTAGATATCGAGGGGAATCGATGCAGTGTAACGTTTTGCCTGGTGCAACGTTCAATATTTCCACGTTGTTTCGCGTGGCCGCGTGCTGGAAGTTGTTTCGCGAACCATGTCTTACGTCTCATCTCTGCACCCATCCTTCACACAACCTTTAGGACTTGTTGGAACATAGACGCTTTTTTTACTGCCTCGCTGTCGAGCTACCGATGAACACTTGCTCACTACATGACAGACAAGCAAGACAAAGCTAGCTAGGAGTATATGCTAATTAACTAGACTAGATATGGACAAACGAGACAAAGATAGATACTAATGTTTCCACCGTGTCAGCAAACTTACAAGTCAACCAGAGCCACCTACAACAACAAGAAATCCACACGGCGAGCAAAAGCAGATGACGCGGTACATATCGGTACAAAACAAGGCCGACACATATTCTTAAACTACACATTCTCTTCTATCTCCACTTCCGTTCGTGACATTACTTGTGTACTCCTAGTACGACATTTCAAACCTTGCAGAGGTAGAGATCGGTTTTCGTTCTCACCATCCATCCCTCCCAGAAAAAGTCGCCTCCTTCCATCCGCCGGCCATATATACATCCACGCCTCCCCCTCCCGCTTCTCATCCTCACTCCTAGCAAGCTCTCCGTCTCTCCTGCTACTCCTCCTCCCATCTCTGTATCTCTGCCTGCGCACACGCGCGTCAATGGGGAAGCACGCGTACGACAACAGCGGCATGAGCCCCTCCACGCCGGCGGCGCAGCACATGGGCTCCTCGCGCCACCACACGACGGCACCATCATCCAGGGTTACCACCACGCGGCCCGCGATAAAGATCATCCACATCGTCGCGCCGGAGATCATCAAGACCGACGCCGCCAACTTCCGGGACCTCGTCATGCGGCTCACCGGGAGGCACCAGCCTGCCGCCGCCGACCACGACGACGGCAGCAAGGAAGTCACGGCGGCCGTGGAGCCGACGCCTTCTTCGCCTCTGGAGGAGAAGCCACAAAAGAAGAGGATGGCGGCGCCGGTGCCGGCGCTTGCCGACGATTCTGTTGTGCCGCAGGAGCACGGGAGGAGGAAGAAGATCAAGTGCGAGGTGGTGAAGGTGGAGGAAGGAGGCTTCGGTGGCGGCGACCTTGACTTCGGCGACCTGTGGATGGACCTCAACCCTGGGAGTTTCTTGAGCTTCTTGGAGGAGGACGTCTTCCAAGGGGTGGCTCCTGAATTCTTGCAGCCTCCTATGTGCCTGGGGGCGCCGAGGATGGATTTGATTGGTGAAATGTGCGCATCCTATCTGGCTTAAGTAGGTACCAGTAGTTAGAGCTGTTTAATTATGTGGCCTCTTATTTTTGTTTTTGTTGTGAGGGTTTTTGCACTTGGTTGAGAGAACTGGATTCTTTTTTCTCTTCCTCTTGTCTAGAACTCTGGATGAACATAATTGCATGTAGTGGTGGTTGAAGAATTTGCACCCATGCATGGTGCCAATAGTGATTATGTAAGTTACACCGGTAGGATGGTCATTTGGGTGCCTGGATTTATTTTGATTTGTGAAATGTAAGCAATTGTTCTTAATCTGCTGTTCTACCTCTTGGAAGTGCCATGAGGGGAAATCAGAACAGTGATGTTGCCACTGGATTAAGAAATTAAGTGAACTTCCATTTTCACCTTGTGATGCCACTCTTGGTCATCATTCTACGTAGCCTTGTTTTTGGAAGGCAAGTCATGCTCACCGTGTTAATGAATAGTGAGTATATATATATATATATTTTTTTTTCTATTTGCACAAGATGGAGCTCCATGATTGCGACCATTCAGTAGCTAGGCCTGCCAAAGGATGCTCTAATTAATAAGTGGTGTTTGTTTCCCCGCCAAAAAAGCGGTGTATGTTTATGTTTAATGATTGCAAAATGATATCTAAGACAAGTAATCGCGATGGACCTGCCACGCCACTGCGGCTATCCACGCGTACGTTCCGTGCGATGGATTTTGCGTCTGAGTTGCGTTGCGGCGGTTCCGTCTCGCGGTACAGAGCTGTTTTGCTGCGTCAGGGCGTACAGAGCCGTTTTGCCGCGTCAGGGCGTTCCTAGCAGCGCGTGTGCCTGTTTGTGGGGCTACGGTCGGGTGGAGCCCGCGCGTCATCCGGGTGCGATTTTGCGTCATGCGTGATCGAACGAATTGGTCTGGTCGCTCGTTTTGTCTCGTTCTTTTGGTGTGTTCGCTTGTCTGTTTAATCTCGGTTCCGGTGTAGGGGTATAACCGCGGCCGGCGCTCGTGCTTGAGAAACACACTCTTTGGCTGCTCGTGGGGCTATGCCAGGGTAGGGCCTGCTTGTCATACGGTTCCTTTTTTCTCGTCGGGTGTGACCGAATCGGTGCTGTGCATACAGACCCTGGCGAGTCCCTGGCGAGTCCCTGGCGAGCGCAGACTCGGCGCGCGAGCGCGTCCTTTCTCCCGCAGAGGTTCCGTTTTTCTTGCATGCGTGTGGGCCTTCTTGGCATTGGGACCCGTATGTCACTGGGCAGTGCCTCGTCCTCCGCGTGTGCGTGTTTCCGGTCGTCCATGCGCGGCGCAGGGGCGTGGTCTCGGCTGCCAGTGGCTTCTGACAGCGCTCGGCCGCGTCGTCTCGCGTACGCGCGTGCTACGCTCGTGCCTCTGTTCTGCGGGCCTGCCCTCCTCCTGATCCCACATGTCATCGTAAGTGCTAGGTCTGGTTCGGTGTGGCCTCTTTTTCCTAGCGTGAGGAACTGACGGTGCGCTGGGTACACGTCACGATAAAGCCTGCGCCGTTTACGTCTCTTCTCCTTGTGTGCTCGTCGTCCGCTTTCTTCCCCGGAAAACTCTGTTTTTCTTCGTGCTATCCTCCTCGCGCTCCGCCGGTCGCCGCTGCGTGCCTGCGTGCCATGGAGGAGCCCGGTTAAGGTCTGCGTTTGCTCGTGTTCTCCTTCCGTGCTCGGCGTCGCCTCTGCTCACCTTCCTTGTTGATTGTGCAGTTTCGTCTTCGTCGCCGTTGATCCGACTGCCGCCTCCTCGCCGTGCCGCTTCGTGCCTCCTCTGAGCTGAGCTCGCCCCGGTAAAGGTCTGTTTGCCGGCGTTGTGCCTACTTCGTCTCAAGTCCCAAGCTTGGGAAAAAATCCCCTCTTGCCTGACGTTGCCTCTGCTCTTGTTCTCCACCGCCTCCTCAGCCATAGCTCCTCCTGCGCCCCGCTCGCGTCTCGCCTCCAATCCCCTCCTGTGTCTCTCTTCTCCAATCCCCTCCTGCGATAAAACCCTAGAACCGCGCCATGGGATCGACCAGGTGAGCTGCGCGACTCCTCTCCCGTTCTCTCCCGTCTCTCTCTCCCTCCAACCCCCAGCCTCAAACCCACAGCCCCGACTCTCTCCACTTCCCTCTCTCGTCTTGCCTCGTGTCCTTCACCTCCGCCTCCTCTTCCCATGCCAGCTGATGGAACAGCTCGACGGCGCTCGGACAACAGCGCAGCGGCGACTAGGCCGTGGATGAGGCGACCATCCGGACGGCACGGGCGTTGCCCTCGGTCTTGGCTCGGGCAGCCTTGGACAATGGCCTGGCCTGCGGGGCCGTGAACGGCGAGGAGTACCGCGCCCCGGAGGCGGCAGCGGCAGCGGCCACGGGCACGTTGGAGAAGCAGGTCTGCGAGGGAGCGCGGACGCCGCCACCTCGTGCCTCGCATCGACAGGCCGCTCCTCTTCCGCGCACTGGAGAAGAACGGCTGGGAGGGAGTACGGGTTGGAGGGCTCCGGTCTTCCCCGCTGCCGACGACGCGCATATGAGGTATCGCGCCGCCGGCCCTCGCCTCCAGCACTCTCTCCCGTTCTTGTTCCCGCGCCCTCAGCTCACCCTCTCCAATCCTGTTCCCAGAGCGCCTGTAGCGCGGCGAGTCGGGCCGGACGGACGCAGTGGCGGCCGCATCCATCGGAGCTCCATGTCTGCCTCCGTCTACAGCGACGCTCACTTGGTGTTCGACAAAATGTCGGACTCGCCGCCCGAACACCAATCTCCTCTGAGACAGGTTCACGTGAAGGGCGCTGCCCCGTCACGGATGTTGTTCAGCCCTGACCAGGTCTGAGCTGCCATGTATGATTTCTATGTATTATTTCAGGTTAGCAAAATATCAGTACAAATCTTTCTGATTTCACATCAATCTGTGTTCATTGTGGTTTACAAGAAGATTGTACAGATCTTGTCTTGTTTGATGAAAACAAAGATGTGCCCTTTTTATTTGTTCTTTTTTCCAATCAATTTCTTCACACTCGTTGCCCTGAATATTAGATTTTAGATTTCTTTTGTTACCGTAATTTGAATATTCTATCCCTGGCACCTTTATCGGTATAAACCTACTAGAATAACAACTTCAGTTTTAATTGATATTTCAATCTCTTCCATTAGTTAGATACTTGAACCATTATTTTACAATGATCACCAGGTTATAAATGTTCAAGCCCTCACTAGCATCATTTACAAATGCTAATGCTACCCAATTGGCTTGTTTCCAAGCCCAGCAGCAGGATTGGATATGCTATTTTGGCTTGTACATATACAATTTGTTACAAAAGTTGCTTATCATGTTTTCTTATGCCTGCAAATCTGGCAAAATAATCTACTGTGGTGAGCATGACTATGCATTTTCAAGATTCTCTCTTTCAACTATCCAGTTAAAATACATGCAGCTATCGTTTATTCATTTGGTTAATTAACGGTTCCAGAACTAGACAATGATTTATTTTCTAATAGGGTGGCTTTGAGTTTCTTATTTGCGTGAGCTTTATATCCATTATCGTCTAAGGTACATTGGAAATACTCCAGATTCATGCCATCTTGCATGTTTCAATGTTTACTCTGTTTCATAGAGTGACCGCATTACCTTTTATGGTAGTGCACAATTCATGTTTATACCACAGGTCCACTAAACAGAGTTGGCAAGAAATTATAATATTGTTTATGTGAAATCTAACTTCAGTGGATATATAGAAAAACCAATTGGATTCCATCCTGAAAAGGAAAGAGAGAGAGGGCAGCTGATTATGAAGAAAGAAAAAAGGTAATCTTGTGGCTGTAGCTATGACATACTTTGTTTTGTACTGATTTATGGTTCCCACAGAAGTTTGAAAAGGTTTGGCCCTGATTCTGTGTTACTTATTCAGTTAGAAGCTCAGGGATTAAATGTGCTTGATGTGGCTAGCCGTTAGCTAGAATTGATGATATGAGCATGTACTAACTATATTATTTGGAAAAATTAGTGATGGTAGATCTTGTGCACGTAGCATGTTATTATGTATTTGGCCCCGTGTAATTGTTTAACTTAATCTGCAAGATGCTCTCTTAAATGATGTTAAACATATAAATGTTTAGCTAAATATATTAGAGATCTGACCATGTATACAAGAAACATGTATACTTATGATTGTATTTTTTGTACGAGTACTTACCAATTAGAGATGTACAAATCCATTTTTTTCTTGTGTTCTTTGTTTTTTTGTTTCCAGTAAGTGCCTACACCTCTTAACTGAAAAATACTCATTTCCATCAGCTACTCGATTAATGTTTGTGAATAAATCTAGAGGTTCTTATTCGAGCTAGAATTCAATAACCTTTCATTTTTCTTGTATGGTACTTGAGATAATATGAGCATGTACTAACTATGCCTACACCTCTTAACTTAAATTAGTCACTTCCTTCAACCACTTCATCAATGTTTGTCACTAAATATAGAGGTTTTCATCCGAGCTAGACTGCGATAGGCTGTCCTTTTTTATGTACGATATGTAAAATAGTATTGCACGGTATACTGGAAGAAGTTTACGTTATGTATCAGTATCCCTTGTTGAGGATCACTCGTATTGCATGGATTACAGTTAGTATGACACGTATGCGTACTTGTAGTATAGGTGATTTAAGAGACGGTGGATTTATGGTATGGATGGTTTTATTTTTATATGGGCATACAGGGTCTAGACACCGATCACCACAAATCAGCTACTTAACAAGTGACCCAAAGAATTATCTATGAGTTGTCAAAATACATGGACGATTGTGAGAAAACGCAAAAGAGTTTGCGTTTCATTTCATTGAACAGGAAGATAACACGGTACAACCTCCACAAAGGAGAGAGACACACACACACACACGACCGTCATCACCATGCAACTACAGCTAGGTAAGGAGGTGCCCTCAACTACAGACCAACAACATCAGGTCTCTCCCGGCTTCCCTCCAGCCAAGGATGGCGAGGTGTCGAGGCTCAGAGAAATAGGGCAGTACCACCGCCATTGCCAAACACCTCCAGGGACGATTTCAGCTGGTAGACTCATCCTATTTCTCTGAGCCTACGATGAGGATGAGTCTACCAACAGAGAATGGAGCCAAGGATGGACGATTGAAAGCAGAAATATATTGCATCTCTTCTTAGTTTAAAACACAGTTGGGGCTGAAATCTGAGCACTTATTAGTTATTTCTCAAAAAAATTACAGTAATTGCTGTGGCAGTCTTTAAAGTTATAATTAGAGATTCAGCCGCAACCCGGGTTTCCTTTGCGGCAAGATATTAACATTTTGGTTGCATATAATATTTTCGCTAAGAGTTATCTGTAATATTGTATTACTATTTATGGTATCAGAAATTTTCATTTGCTACTAAGAATGTCCTGGATTTCATTCTCAGTTTTGTTTACAGGGAGATGAACTTATGGTGCTGTAGATTGGTAGTGAAAGCCAATCGGTTCTATTTCTTCTTGGACATGGACAAGCTCCCTCCGTTATATAATATCTCATAGAGGATCTGCGCCGCCAGGACAAGTTTATGTTCCAGCTAGTCTCACCGTCACTGACACTATGTTCCTCACGACCCATGTCGCACATACTCTTTTCACACTAGCATCCATCCATAATCCTTCCACACATGGTTATGCCTAGGCCTGCCATGATCATTCAATCAGATTGTCAGAGATACTTTTCTATGAATGCCTAAAGAGTAATCCACATGTAAATGTCACTTAAATTCATTATATCCTTCTACCAAAGTGATCTACATGGAGGGAGTGCTTGGGGGACCTCTTGCTGATAGTAGTTAGACCAGCCGATGTTGTCCCATAAGTATCCGTTTTATTATAGTATTTTTTTCATACATTTGAGCATAAGTGGCTGATTTTGAAGACTTAATTTCACTACTTCTAAATTATTATGGTATTTTTTGCATATATCTGGTTAGTTGCTAATTTATTTACATACTGATCTTCTGGCTACTGGTGAGTTTCTCCCATATGGTTGCTTTGTAGTATAAATTTATGGGCCTTGTATTCTTATTGAAGTGTTGTTTCCATTCTCTGTTGGTAGACTCATCCTTATCGTGGTTACTTGCACTATTTGGTCTCTGATTGTACACTTATTTGTTGTTCGTGCTTGTTGCTAAAGCATCGTTCTTGTGGGTGAGGTAATTATTGTGTAGTGTTTCCTACCTCATGCTTTCATTTCATATGCTCACAACAGGTGACCGGTCTGTGACTATTGAACATCGTTTGCTTGCCAATCCATTGAGCATTTATCCTAATGTATCCCACTATCTTGCTTGCATATTACTGCACGGCATTGTGGTATCTATTAGTTTTGCAGATATATCTAGAGTTATTCTATGTACTAAATTCCTTCAGCAGAAATACTTTGAAGAATTGCGTCATTATCGATTTTATACAATTTCCTTAAATACAGTATGCATATTCATAGAATAGAGTTGTCATCTGATGTTCAATAATGGGTGATCTAGATAAATGTCGGTTGTACATTTCACCAAATCTAACATGTGTGTTTGCTCTTCAGTTATCAATTTCCATTTAAGCTAAACCATCGAAAATAGAGGATCAAAACTAAGTTTTAAAAGATATTTTGAGTGAAAAGACACTAAGAAGCATGCCATTTCTACTAATGGATAATTATTGGACACCAATTGACCGAACAGGAGGCGCCCCAAGGGGCGCCCCAGCCTCTAGTGAACAACCAAGTGCATATGACTTTAAAGCTGCATATTACCTTGATTGGACCAACTTTTTTTTTATATATCATTCTTCTATCTCGATTCTTTTGGCAGAATTATCAACCGTGGAGGGGGTGATCTCAACAATCCCCATCGTTAGGGACCCAGAGTTTAGTAAAGAAAGAGCGCCCTGGTGGACTACTCAATTTGACTGGTTACTGTCCGTCGAGTTTATTTCAATGAGGTGAAAAGGTATCGATTACATGGGTGCTCTCTGGAGATTGGATTTCGGCTAGCTCTAAATCTAGGGTTGTTTGTCTTTCTCGTGACCCCCCCCCCCCCCGTGCTTTATATAGGTAGCAGGGGTCTCAGGGATCATACATGAGGTGGATTTCGACTCTAGGTCGGTAATTATACTTTCTTATTCTTGACAATGGAGTCTTTCCTTCTGTCGTGGCCCAATTCTTCGTGGGCTTCCGCACATACCGCTCGAAGAGCCTTGCAGTACCCCTTAATGGGCCGCATAGGGTATCCTTCTAAGGGAGGGTCTCTCGGGTACCCCCACAACAATAGCCCCCGAGCGCCTGATGGAGTCAAGGAGTCAATCTAGGGACTCAAACTTTGGAGGCAAATTACTTCGAGTACTTTTCCTGCAAATAATATTTCTGGGGAGGAAATTATTATCACGGGTTTGATCTGTTCGACAGGTCGAGGTCAATTAATCTCACTCAGGAGAATACACCGATTAATCTACTCAGGGCTCGAGTCCTCTAGCTGGATCCTGGAAAATCCTGGGGTAACTCGACTCGATCTTCTGAAGTCTTACCGAGTCGAATTCCAGTTATCAGTTAATTTTACCCGATGTGTCCATCTGGATTTTCATCATACCTGTTGGTACGGAAAAATACCGGGTAGTGCAGCAATGGTGCAACTCCCGGGCCGTTGGAAATATTCCGTGGGACTTATCTTCATGCTTATGAGCACGACATCCAGAGTTTTGGCGTAGCTATACGCCTCTGGGGTACTCGAAGCTTGATTTAATTGAGTCACTCGAGAGAACGGTGAAGGAGGAAACCTCAACTTACACGCTCACTCGAATAAACTGCTCCTCAGTAAAAAGCTATTCGTGCCTCAAGTAAGCTTTCTGGTTACCCGAGGGCTTTTTCTTTATATCGAGTAGTAATTGCCAGTAACTACATGATACCTTGTGTTTATGCCAAGGGATTAGACATTTCTGTGACGTGGACTTATCCTGTCAGGCAGTGGCTTGCTCGAGTGAAGTTTGACCACTTTTTGACCGTTCAGCGCGCGATAATTTAGGGATTGTCAGTAAATACCTATATTATCGCGCGTAGTGGGTGGCGTGGAGGCGGAGCAGTTGGCCTCCTTCCGCCACGTGTAGGGCTTATTTAGCCCAGAAAGGATCCAATGGTGCAGAGTGGATTTTACCTTTTTATAAATACTGCGAGGGAGGAGGTAAAAATTTTCCCTTCTTCTTCCTTGCGTCCGCATCCGCTCCATTTTCCTGCCCGCAGCCATTAGCGCGCTCCTCGACATTCCTCGAATCCACACCATGGTGCACACCCGAAAGAATGGCGGTTCCTCGGCGGCCAGTGGAGTAGAGGATCGGCGGCGAAAAGGAGGGAAGTGGACGAAATCCATCAGGACGGCCAAGTTCCTCACCGTCGCTGAACGCGAGGGGCTTCTCCAAGCCGGATCATGGAGACGCCCAGGCTCAGAGGTACTCCCACTCTCGGAGGCCAACGAACGAGAGGCCTTCGTGGACCACATCTCCAGGGGCGTATCTTCCCCCCACCCTTTTATTCTTGCGCTCATGGTGGCGTACGGCGTGCAATTGCACGACGTTCCGCCGAACTCGGTGCAAACACCTTGCATGCTTCATCGTGTTGTGCGAGTGCTACCTTGGGGTATCACCGCGTTGGGCTCTCTTCAAGTACGTTTTCAACATCAAGGTGCAGCCCAGCAGAAGTGTCCCGCATGAAGTTGGGGGTCGCAACATACAAGTCAACCCAAAATCGGACTACTTTACAATGGTCTTCGTCGACTCCGTCGCCGGTTGGAGAAGTCGATGGTTCTACGCAAAGGACACCTCCAACTCTAATGGTTCTCCCATGGTGGATTTGGACAAGCTGGTGGTTCCCAGGAACTCGTGGAAGAATCACCTTTCAGTCTATGAAGTTGCTCAGACCGAAGACCTGGTGGCTCAAGTTGCCACTATGAAGGCGGAAGGGCTTACCGGTACCCACCTAGCTACCGTGTTCCTCAGGCGTCGAGTGCAGCCTCTGCAGGCTCAGGTAGTCCCCATGAGGGCCTAGTCGAGTACCGACTTGACCCACCGGCTGCGCAGCGAGAAACTCTCGAGTAATGAACTGGAGCAGTGCCTGCACCAGATCACGCGAGTGATGGAGAACGAAGTAGTCGACTTGACTCCTGCTCTGCCTCCGCTTTGCACTTCCATCAAACGCACCAAGGTAAGCTTTTCGCTTCAGTTCTCTGATTTTTTGCTTTTCCCCTCTTCTACTGATTCGACTGATATTCTCTTCCATTGACCGACTTCTTTTCTTTTTTTCTCTAGAATCTTGATGTTCTTCCCAGCAATCCTCCTAAGGCGGGTACCGTCCCCTTCCTGGAAGGTTTGGCTGAAGCTGACGCAGTGGACTTCGACTCCATTCTCTCAGTCGGGACAACAAACTCTTCTTGAGAAGTTGATGATCTCGACGACTTCCAGGAGGAGGCTGTTGACGAGTCTCGAGCGGCCTCTAAGCACACTCGAGTAGAAAGCGACGTCGGAGAAGCTACTTACAGGGACTCAAGCTCTTCAAGTGCGGCCTGAGGAGGCTCCTTGTGCTCATCATTCTACTCTGCCATTCGGGAAGAATGAGAATCAGAAGGCGGAAAAAGGGCAAAGCCAAGGCGAGACATAGGGAAGTGGAACTTACTCTTCAAGCCGGTCACCGTCATCACAACCGTCCGTTTTTTTCCGGATCTCCTCCGACAATGCATGTTGCGAAAAAAAAGACCACCAACCATCGGGCCCAACTCAGACAAGACGATATGGTCGTTGCAAGATGAAAACCAAGCACTTACTTGTATCATGTTGTTCAAAGTACTACAGGTGCCGACTTGAAGATCTACGTGCTGACTTCAAGCTCCAAGTCCTGTAGGTGCTGACTTCCACTTCTGTCGGCTTGGGAGG
Source organism: Alopecurus myosuroides (assembly GCA_028641055.1). NCBI lineage: Eukaryota > Viridiplantae > Streptophyta > Magnoliopsida > Poales > Poaceae > Alopecurus > Alopecurus myosuroides. The sequence goes on from CM054062.1 coordinate 8,782,999, forward strand.
TCAGGCGGAGCGTTCCGTGCCTCCTCTGGGTCACATGCTGGGCGGAAGCCGCCAGATGCCCTCTGGAACCCTCGGCCGTCGGGAGAGGATAAGTACCCGCCAGGGAGCCGCCACAACCAACGCCCGCGAAGTGGAACTGGAAGCCATTGGGGCCGGTTCCTCAACCGGCATCCCCATTCCGAACCTAGGTGCTCTCCCCTGTGGTGGCGCCTCCACTACATTAGAAGCCACCGCCTGGTTTGGAGCTACCTCCACCATCACATCTTTCAGCGGGGCGCTGCTCCCATCCGCCGGGACGGTTGCCATCTCAGCGAGTCGACCGCCCCAGTCGCGGCCCATGTGTCCATCATAACGGCCTCAAAGGCCGCCTCAGGTCGCGCCTGGGCGGCGCCTGCCTCTTGATCACATCCTCTGCCCCCCAGATTTGCCTTTGGGGGAGGGGAGTTGGGTCCCGGAAAGGAGAAGGAGCTAGCATCTACATCAGGCTCACGGCGTCAATCGGTAGGGCGTCCCTATAGAACGATTGAAGATATCAAAGATAAGAAGAAAATAAGAGTCAGCGAAGGATGAAAAGGAAATACACGTACTCGTGGACCATAGGCGGAGGTCCCCTTCTTTGGCATCGTGTGCTTGCGGCTGTGCGCACTCCGGTTGGGGGGGGGGGGGTGTGTTAAGAATTTAGGCAATTTACAGATTAAATTAATCCAAGTATAAATCACGAGCATGACGTACACATACTGATAATTAAACATGTTATACCTTGCGATCGGTCAGTTGGCAGTAGCCGTAGCAGTGGCGGCAGTCGCGGTGGCAACTGCAGCGGCAGCGGCGGCAGCAGCAGCACGTTCGGCTTCGGTGGACATGTTGACGAAGAGGGCGACGCGTCAGTAGTCGAAGTAGATGAACAGCAGCGAGCAGTCGCGTAGGAGACGCTCCCAAAAATCTAATCGCCCCTCTCCCGTACAGCATCTAGAGAGGCGGGGTTTCGGAGGCCTGCTCTCCCATCGGGCGTGTACGTGGTAGACGGGATGGGGTCACCGGCGGCAGCAACAGGAAGTGAAAAGACAGTGGGCGCAAAGAGGCAGAGTGTATGAAATGTGTATTTGGGTCCGCCTGAGCCTCCAATATATAGGCACGGCCGAGTAGAAGAACAGTCCGCTCACATAATTAATTGGCGTTAACTACAGCCGTTACCACGTGATCAATGCGGCGTTTTACTGCGTGTGGATATGATGTCTCGTATTATTGGCGTGTCTGTTGACTCTCCGTTTCCGACTGCCAAAATAAAGGCATCGGCTCGGCTCATTCCCGCAACCCGCGGCGCGTCGTGACGAGGCGTGGCGAGGCGGGCGGCGGAGGAGGAGGAGTGCGCGTGTGGAACACCTCCATAAGTCCTCTCTCTTCATACCAACTCACACTAGTGCAGAGAGAGCTCACCTTATAAACTGGTGCAAAACTCTCCCAACTAGCAATATGGGACTAAGCTCCCACCACTTGCTATGGCAGCATGGGCCTTAGGGATTAAATAGAAATTGCCTAATGGGCTAAAAGCCCATCCCAAATTTCAGCAATCCCCCACCAGATCCCGAAGACCCATGGTGTTGTCCTCTGTTTCAATCAGTTTTTTATATATACCGGCATTTTCAGTGGACACCCGTTAAGGTTGAACATCCACCTAGAACAAATAACTACAGTACATCACAACTGAACAATAGAATATCCCTTGAATTGTCAGTTTGGCATAAAATAGTTTCACTAAATGTCTTGTCAGTACTAGGCTGCCCAAGGCTGACCCCTCGGGTGGAGTATATTAGTCACACTCCTGGCCTATTCATGAACTTATTAGAGATCACCCAATCTCATATACTATGACCAACAGTCAGACTCATATAGGTGTGTTCCTCCAAAGATCGTTCTGTAGGATAGCATCTTGCTTATACAAGCCTTGAAACACATTAAGACAAAAGTCAACCTGCCATATAGTTTTTGAGAGTACTGCATCTCCAGTGGAGTGGGTTAGTAAAAATTACTCTCCTTAGTTAACTACTAGCTTGTTTTCCCAGGTCCCACTTCACGGGATCTCCGATCACATAGGTTGGGTTACTGGCATGGCAACTCATGTGGGTCTCATACCCATCTCCCTCGATGCACTTTCTATCACAACTCGTGATAGCCCTTTAGTAAAGGGATCTGCCAGATTCTTAGCCGACTGGATATAATTCACCGCTATCACTCCGGAGTTTCTTAAATTTCTGGCAGCTTTTAATCTCATTTTTATGTGCTTTGTGGACTGTGCATTGTCATTTGAACTCTTCACCTTGACAATTACTGTTTGATTGTCACAGTTCATAAGGATAGCCGGTACTGGCTTTTCAACCACAGGAAAGTCCATCAAAAGATCTCGAAACCATCCTGTTTCGACACTAGACGTGTCTAATGTTGTTAATTCTGCTTCCATTGTTGATATCGTTAAGATCGTTAGCTTGCAAGGCTTCCAGGAAAGAGCACCACCTCCAAGGGTAAACACATACCCCGTTGTGGCTTTCATCTCATCAGCATCAGAGATCCAATTCGCATCACAATACCCTTCAAGTACTGAAGGATATCCACTGTAGTGAAGTCCATGATTCACGGTACCTTTCAGATAGCGCATAATTCTTTCTACATCATGCCAATGCACATCACCCGGATTGGAAACAAATCGGCTTAGTTTGCACACCACAAACATGATGTCAGGTCTCGTAGCGCTCGCTAGGTACATGAGTGAACCAATTACTTGAGAGTACCTCAGCTGATCCTTAGCTGTGCCTTCGAACTTTCGAATCCGCACACTAGGATCATATGGTGTTGGAGAAATTTTGCAGTCCGAATATCCGAAACGAATCAAAACCTTCTCAACATAATGGGATTGCAGAAGTGTAATCCCACCCTCATTGTCTCTCAATAGTTTGATGTTCAAAATAACATCAGCCACACCAAGATCTTTCATCTCAAAGTTCTGGGATAGAAACGACTTAACCTCATTGATTACTTTGAGGTTGGTTCCAAATATCAGTATGTCATCAATATACAAACACAGTATAACTCCTTCGCCCCCATTATGGCGATAGTATACACATTTGTCAGCTTCATTAACAACAAAGCCAACAGATGTTAAAGTTGTATTGAACTTCTCGTGCCATTGCTTAGGTGCTTGTTTAAGCCCATATAAAGATTTCAGTAACTTACACACATTTCCTTCTTGACCATCTAACACAAAGCCATATGGCTGTTGCATATAGATTTCCTCGTCTAACTCTCCATTTAGGAAAGCCGTCTTAACATCCATCTGATGGACGAGAAGACCATGCGAGGCCGCCAACGAGAGTAATACTCGAATGGTGGTCAGTTTGGCCACATATGAATAAGTATCAAAGAAATCTTCATCTTCTTTCTGGGAGTAACCCTTGGCCACAAGTCTAGCCTTGTACTTTTCAATCATACCATTGGGCATAAGCTTCTTTTTGAACACCCATTTACATCCTAATGGTTTACAACCATAAGGACGTTCAGTGATCTCCCACGTTCCATTAGCCATGATGGAATCCATCTCGCTACGGACCGCTTCTCTCTAGTATCCAGAATCTGGAGATGCATAAGCTTCTGAAATAGAAGTGGGAGTATCATCCACAAGGTACACAAGGAAGTCATCACCAAAGGACTTTGCAGTCCTCTGTCTCTTGCCCCTACCAAGGGTTTCCTCGTCATCCTTCTCAGGATTCTCATCATGTGTTTGTTCATAATATTCCATAGGAATGGCAGGCTCAGGAGTCTCCTCTGATTCCTGTCTAGAAGTGCTTTGCATATCTCTCATAGGAAAAATATCCTCAAAGAATATAGCATCTTTAGACTCCATAATCGTATCGACCTTCACATCAGGTACCTCAGATTTCACTACTAGAAATCTATAGCCAACGCTATTCTTAGCGTATCTCAAATTAACGTAATTCACGGTGTTTGGTCCAAGTTTACTCTTTTGGGGGATCGGCGCATTGACTTTCGCCAAACATCCCCAAGTACGTAAGTACAAGAGTGTTATTTTTCTCTTCTCCCATTTCTCATAGGGAGTGACCTCATTATCTTTCGTCGGAACTTTATTCAGGACATGACACTATGTCAATATAGCCTCCCCCACCATGTCTTGGATAAACACGATGTATCTAACATGGCGTTAACCAAATCTATTAGAGTATGGTTTTTCCGTTCGGCAACCCCATTTGACTGAGGTGAATAGGGAGGCGTCCTCTCATGAATAATACCATGTTCTGCACAGAAAGAGTCAAACTCATTAGAGAAATACTCTCCACCATGATCTGACCGGATTCGTTTAATTTTCTTTTCAAGTTGATTCTCAACTTCTGCCTTATAGATTTTAAAGTAGTGTAGAGCCTCATCTTTAGTGTTTAACTGATATACATAGCAAAACCTAGTGGAATCGTCTATTAACGTCATGAAGTATATCTTTCCACCTTTAGACTACACACCATTCATCTCACAGAGATCAGAATGTATGAGTTCTAATGGCGCCAAGTGTCTCTCCTTTGCAGCCTTATGGGGCTTACGAGGTTTCTTTGCTTGCACACACGAATGACTGATACGTCCATTTTGCATCACTATTTTATATCATAATTTTCTGTTATTCATCGATATATTTCATGTTATGATGCATCCCTTATGTTATTTTATCTTATTTTGCATGTTTTATAATTTTTTAAGAATAAACACCTGGACCAGGAATCTGATGGAAAAAGCACCGTCGGGATACCATATTTCAGAAGATCAGAAGAAGAAGTGGGACACCGGGGGTGTCCTAAAAGTTCAGAGGAGGAACCCAGCCAGAAAGAGAGCCAGAGGGGGGGACACCAGGGGCCCACACCATGGGGTGACGCCCCCCTTGGCCGCGCCACCTAGGGGTGTGGCCACCCTGGCCCACCTATGGGGTATATCTTTTGCGTGCCTGTCCCCCAGGAAACCCTAAGCCTCATACCATCGTCGAAGAATTATTCCGCCGCCGCCTCGGGGCGGAAAACACCCGATGTCGTGGGATAATCACGGCAGACGTTACCGGGGGTAACTGATCTTGGGGCAAGACGACACAGGCGTTTGGGAGAGGGTTTAGCTCAGAGGAAAACATGATGATACTCAATCTGGTAGCCGGCAATCAAGTCGCCGAGTCTCCGATCTCGATGTATTAACTCAACTTTCGTGTTACACTGGATGTTCGATATCAGGCGATATTGCTAGAACTCTTGGGTCTCTAAACTTGACCGAGGGGCCGGTTTATAAAGCACCCGGACTCCCCTGGCTTGCCCCCCAAGGCGCACCCTGAACCCTACCCGGACACCGCATACGAAAAACCCTAACTTTCCTTACCGTAACCCACAATCCGGGTTACGAGGCCTACGAACTTGGGCCTTCCAGAAACTCCTTTATCCTTAGCCGGATCTTGCGCAGCGTCCATTGGGCCGAGTTACACCTTGGTGTTGGCCTACCGGGTTATCATCCCTCCATCAGTAGTCCCCAGAATAGCTTGGGCTTCACGAGATTCTCTTTGAAGTGCACGCTATTCCCTGCAAAATTATCAAGCTTACAAATTCAATGGAGGCCGGGTTAAATTGCTTTAATAAACAGCTAGGCCTAACTCCAAGGTGGCCATATAATAACCCGGCTTCCTCCAAGTCCTTTGCTCAGCTTTTCCGGGTCAACACCCTGATAAGGATGTTTAAAGATCCAATTTACTTTACTCGATAATTGCCCCTAGTGTTGCGGAGAAGATCTCCTTCTTATCTCTGTCCGGATATCTCGGCCAGCACTTAAAGCATATCTCGCAAAATCCAGGCAAATAGCTGTTAATCCGAAATTTCCGTCTCCCGCTCGTTGGATTAGGTTTATCCACCCGCACCCTTATAAATAAGTTCTTAGGGGCAAACCTAACCCCAACGGCTCATTTCCCCCCTTTCCTCTTTCTCTTCGCTTCCGCACTCAAGTTCACAGAGCATCATCACGGAGACCTCACGCGCGTCACCGGAGCCAATCCGCCGCCGGCTACGCTCCGCCTCGGTCCGCCCTGCGCCGCCGCCAGAACCCGCCGTCGCGCCCCCGACCTGTCCGCCGGGAGCCGCAAAGGGGCACCAAGACTGCGCCATTTGCCTCCGCCGGGCCTTACTCTGTGTTAAATATTTCCCACTTCATTGTTCTTTCCGAGTCATACTTGTGCACTCCGCCAAGTTTGGCTCTCTTCATCGAACTTTTCCAGTGCAAACCGTGCCGCGAAAGCGGTGACGGAGCACTTCTTGCTTGCGGCGGGGTCTCTATCCAGCGCCGCAAGAATTCTCCAATGCCACCCCTTACTCTTAACTCCCACGTAAAACATTGGCAACTCTCATACTTTTATTGCCGGGACACCTCCCCACCCGGCGAAAAGAGGTTGCCGGGTTACTCAGAGGGCCTCCTCGATATCTCCGAGACCTTCAACGCCTTTGCCCCTGACTCGGACAGGGAGGCAATTCAACCTTTATTGGCCAAAATAACTGTTCTCTCGGCCCAAGGCCTCATTGGGCTCAACCTGGTAAAGACTTGGGTCGATTTCCGGACCCAACCCAACTCCATCCGCACAAAGTTAATGTGCGAGTATTCGGGGCATACCACGGACTCGCTCCGATACTCCACCAATAGCTTTGCAGCCAGAGACACCAACAAGACTATCAAGAGCTTCTTGACAGAGAAGTTGGAGGTAATCCGGAATATAGCCGGATTAGAACCCTTCACGCGTGAGAACCCGGCCCCCAAGGTAAAGACTCGGCTTCCATATCTTTACCTTCACACTTTTCACTCGATATGGCCAATAACCCTTATTCTTATATCTTCGTCTCAGGCCGATGATCCTTTTTGGAAGAATGAAACTCCTCCTAGCTCTGAAACTCTAGAGGAGAAAGAAGACGCCGTTAACTCGGATGAAGGTACATTCCGAGTTTCACTTAGCTTTTTTTAAAACGCTGTTGCTCGTTCTTCATTTTCCGATTGTAAATCCTGATAACTTTCAAAACAAGAAGAGAAAGACGACGAAGAAGAAACTGAAGGCAAGGTGGAGTCAGCGAGTGACGAGGACGACGCTGAGCCAACAGTTAAGGTCGGAGCAAAGAGAAAACCCCAAGGGGTCGTCTTCAAGGTTCCATACCTTTTCCTTGCCTCTAAACCATATTTCTTTGATAACATGCACGAGCTAAACCGGAAATTATCCACTTGGTCGTATTTGAAGGAACCGCTCGTGACCAAGCGTCGAATAAGTCGGAACTTTCCAGGTGATGGCACTCTTAATCCGGGTATTTCGTCGTCTCCGGCTCGACGCGCTGGTATTCTCTTAACCCTTTCTTAAGTATAAAAGTCTTCCCGAACCGTCCCCTTACGGGACAATTCCACGTCTTGCTCGATGCTTTTCAGTTTCGTCCGGGTCCAGCAGCGAGTTCCCCTCGGACTATATGGTGAATCCCGGGTAAAATTCCTTTCCTAATGCTTTACCGTTTTTTCATCACTTTTTTCCAGTTGTACGCTAACTGCTTTACTTATACTGCTCGTAGGGCTACGATCACTGTCAGCGACCAAGATGATATGGAAACTGACGACCCGGGTAAGGAGAACCTGACTGATGATATGCATGCCGCAGCTGGCGAAGAAGAACAACAAGTGCCACCAATAAACCCAGCCGACCGAGAGGCTGAGTATCCCATAGCCTCGCACGTACTTGAGGAGGAAGAAGCTGCAGACTTGGGCGCGGGAGAAAGGGCACCAGACTCCGATACTCGGACGACCCGGATACCCTCTCTCACCACGAAGAGAGTCCCTTCTCCAAGTCCCCAAGGTCCCGGGTCTTCCAATTTGGGCAATGATACTTTTGACCAGATGATGAGCACTCTCCTTGCTATGAAGGCCTCGGAGAGAGATGTGCTACAACGCATGGCAGCGGAGTACCAGGTAATGTTACCTAATATCTCTTCTTATCCATCTAGTCCCCAAGTGCCGAGTATAATTTGTTGAAATTGTGCTCGGTATTCTGCGCGATAATCGGCTTTGCCATGATACCCGACTAATTCTCATACTTTGGTTTCCCACAGGCACAGACCACCCGGTCTGATGAACTTTTTCTCAAGACCGAACAACTGCTGCTTGCCGAGGTAAAGCGGAGAGAGGCCCTTGAGGATGAAGTGGAAACTTTGAAGAAAAATGTTTCCAAATATAAGAAAAGGTGCACTACTGCTCGAACCGCACTGAAAAAGTTGTCGGAGCAAATTACCGATACTTATCGTATCTTGCTTAGTAAGTTTCTTGCTGCTGACTGCTTTCATGCCTCTGTTTTGTTACATGATACTTGGAATTACTGATATGGCCTTTCTTTGTTTCAACTGCAGGTGCTAACCTTGCAGCCCCAGAAGAAGATGCTGTTGCAAAGGCTAAAACTTTAAAGACTGTGCTCCGGACTTTCTTTGCCGGCACCAAGTGGATATTGGATGCCGTGAAGTGGCCAACTGAGGTATATCCGGGTGAAGAAAATCTTATCCAAGCCTGCTCCACCGTGCCTGCATGGATCGAGATCTGGAAACGCTCGGCATGCCGGATTGGTATGACCCGGGCCTTTGCACTAGCTAAGGCTTATTTTCCTAAGCTCGAGCCGGCAAAGGTTATATCCGGGTTTCCAGAATTCAAAGCGGATGGCTCCAAGTTTGGGCCCAAGGACTTCAAGGCCGTACAATCCGCGGTGCGTCACTCGGCAACCACTTTGGCCGATAGTATGGATCTGCGTACGCTTATGAGTTCGTACGATGCTGAAGACAAAATCGTGAAGGAGGAAGCACCCCCACCCTTCGACATTTCAGAGAAATGGGCTGCCGATTCGGCCAGGAAGAGGGAAGAAACCGCGAAGAGGGAGGCCGGGTTAGGATCAGAGCCAACCACCTCTACACCGGCTGTCCTCCCGCCTGTCCGTCCTGATGCGAAAAATCCGGGTGACGATGCCGGGAGAGCTGCGGAGCAAGCCCAGGACCAAGACCCGGAGGGCAAGGGCAAGGGTGTGGACCCTATTCAAGAAGCCGAGTAAACAAATGCCATCACGATACCTTGGTCGTTTCGATGCCTTTGTTCGAAACAGATATTCTTTTTGTCGGTGCACCTATGCACCTTTGATACTAGTACCAAGATTTGTAACGTACTTTAATTCCTTGATATACCTCGTGCCTCTTCTGGCCTCTGGATGAACTTGATATTTATCTGGTTTCTGAGCTTATTCTCGATATCCGACTTTCCTTATGGTTCCTTTTGTGAGACTCGGTTTCCGAGCATCATGGGTTCTGACAGGCGGACTTTTCTCTAAGTCCCCCAGACTCGGATGTTAGGATTTTTTGAGCTTAGTAACAACTTGTTTCTGTTTCAAAAATCCCCAGTCCCCAAGGCCCGAATTCCCGAGTCTGGGAGATATGTGGTCTTTTCAAAGAGAACAGATTTGTTGTTGCTAAGCCCAAACCCGGAGCCGTTTCACATAGGTAATGAAGTTATGCTTGATAAACGTTGAGTTTCCGGCTATTAGCCTTTTACTCTGCATAACTTGTGGTTTAGATGACCCTTTTGACTATCTTGTACTGTAAGCCGGCTTTCGCGTGGATACCATGTTGTTACATCTATACGAAAACAGGGTCAGACAAGTCCCATTGGGCTTCATGGCTGATTGTAATCGTAAGCGAGCAAATCATGCCACTTTAGTGCGAGTCACATCGAGCTTAAGTAAGAAAAGTCAAGAAAATTTGGCTCCTTTGTCCGGTTATAAGATTGCAGCCGTACTCGTTTGCGAGTAGTCGGCCCTTATAACTCATAGGCATCAAGGCCGGGTCTTTGGGTTTGTAACTGTGCTATTCAAGCAATCAGCCCCCAAGACCTATATATATGCAACATACTTGATGATACTGATGTACTGATAGCAATAAATAATACTTACCTGTAACCGAAGTAAAGATCATAACAAAATAAGACTTGATAACCATCTCTTTATTGATACGAGAAAGTTTTGGGTCAGCAGGCCGCCTCATTAAAAACCTTCCAGTCCCCTTAGGTACCCTGGATAGGAAAAGAGTTCGTCTGGAACCTGCTGCCCGTTACATTGTTTTAGTTCTTCTTGGGATTCTGTCCGGAACTGACGTAATCGATGCCCATTCTCCACTTGTTGATCTTTTTTACTATGAGTACCGGGTTTGCCAGCCAATCCAGATAAGGCGTTTCCATGACGCGGCTGGCTGTGAACGGCTGCGCAATTTCTTCTCTTGTGGTGGATTGTTTGAGTGAATCACCCTTGACGAAAGCCACCATCTTGATATCTCGTGCTGCCTTGAGCTTTGCCCTTTCGCCTTCAGTACTCGGCTTTTTCAAGGCTGTTCTGTCATCCGGGTCTGCTTGAGACCGGTAATATTTGAGTTCCTCTTTTCTACAAGCTTGTTCAGCCATTGCTGCATCTCCTTCATCGCACTCAGCCGCTATGTCCCGGCTTCCATGTATGGTGATGGTCTGTTTAGGACCCGGGATTTTTAGCTGTAGGTACACATAACACGGCCTAGCCATGAATTTAGCATAAGCCGGCCTTCCGAATAGCACGTGATAATGACTGCGCAATTTGACCACCTCGAAAGTGAGCCACTCAACTCGATAATTATCCTTTGATTCCCCAAAAGCTACCTCCAATGCGATTTTTCCCTCGGGGCACGCTGAGTGACCCGGCACTATACCATGAAAAAATGTTGAACTTTTTTGTAGCTGAGACTCCTTGAGACCCATGCGCAGAAAGGTTTCCCAATATAGTATATTGACGCTACTTCCACCGTCCATCAGGACCTTTTTCAGCTCATACCCATTGACCTGCGGCGCAACTACCAATGCTAAAACTCCCGGGTGTTCTATTCTTTCCGGGTGATCCCTTCTGCTCCATGTTACATCCTGTTCTGACCACCTCAGGTATCTTGGAACAGCCGATGACACCGAGTTTACCGCCTGTTTCAGTATCTTCTTGTCCTTGTTGGAACTTCCTGTAGTATGCACGTGATATTGACCCAACTGCTTGGGGTTGGCCTGGAAACCTCCAGCTCCCCCTTGGTTGTTACCTTGATTTCCGGCTGCCGGGTTACCGGCTGGGGGTGGGCCGTTGCCCGGGTTTCCACCTGGACCCGGTCCTCCTCCCCGACCTGCACCTCGCATGGCTCTGTTCACTTCCTCATTCTTCCACCTCTGTAGGTCGGCGCACTGCTCCAAGGAGTGGTTAGCTGGCCTACCGTTCCTGCTGTGCTTCGGGCATGCCATTCTGAAGATGTCCCAATTATTACTCGGCCTTGGTGGCCCTTGGTAGTTTCCTCCATTGTGATTTCCAGTACTGAAATTTCCTTCTGCCCTGGGTCTTGACGATCCGGCTTCAGTGTTGGCGACAAACTCGGAGCCTCCCTCAAACGGGCGCTTGTTCTGGCTGTTTCCGTTGTTACCCGGTGCTGATCCATTGCCGGTTCTTCCATTATTACTTGTGTTTACTTTTGCTTTTTTATCGTCAGTTTCCTCTTCCGTAGTGTCCGTTGCGGCGTGCTTGTTGCATGCATCCATCAATTCTCCCATCGTAACCTCTAAAGCATTCCGACTAGATTTCATGCGAGTTAACTTTTGTACTAAAGGTGTGTATTTGCAGGTCTTTGCCATAGCTTGCAACGCATCCTTGGGCTGAATATCTGTAGATGAATGAAGTATTTCCGTAACCCGGCGCACCCAGCTGCGCGCCGATTCTCCCTTCTTCTGAACACATCGCTCTAAGTCATCAATAGTGAATAACTTTCTGCACGTCCCGTGAAAGTGCTTGATAAACGCAGTTTTCAATTCTCCCCATGACTTGATAGATCCTTCCGGTAGATTGGTGAACCATAACTTTGCTTCTCCCTCTGACATCATTAGATACATGAATTTGGCTTCAAGATTCTCGGACGCATTGCGAATCGGCATGGCCATCTCATAACTGCTCAACCATGTTTCCGGATCCATAGTCGGCTCATAATTCACTACTTTACCCGGTTCTTTGAACTTTTCCGGGTAAGGTTCAGCCCTGATGCTATCCGAAAGACACTTAGGTCCTGCAAGAATGGTCGAAGCTGGTCTTACTCGGGAAACGTGTGATCCTGCAGGGGGTACAGATGGACGCGGTACTGCTGGCGGCCCACGTACCGCAGACCCGGCCACGGCTCTCCTGGCTCTGGAACTGTCCACGATGGCCTGTGCTGCTGACGCTGCTGGTACTGCCTGAATGTGTGGAGGAGGCGGCATTTGCTGCTGCTCTTCCCTCCGCCGTGCCGAACTTATCTGGATATTGCCGGCATTACCTCGCTGTTGGCTGACATATGGTGTCCCATGCATTCCACTTCTGTGATCCGGGTAATTAACTTGTTGTGCCACCGCAGTGCGCAGCATATCTATCGCCCGCCGGGTCTCCTCTGCGTGGGGTGACTCTCTCACGGGGATTTGATTCAGTGCAAGCGTTGCCGCGTACACGTTGTCCATGGGATTGTTGTAATGACCCGCTGGTGTGCGAAAACGTGATGGTGGTGGTGGTGGTGGTACAGTATTGCCGGTAGTAACTCCAGTCTGTGGTACGGGTAACCCGGCCTGCGTGTCTACCGGTTGTACTCCTCCGGTTGTCGGCTGAGGGGCGGTTCCTTGATCTGCCGCTGGGATCGGCTGATCTTGAGGTGGGATAAACAGTGCAGCCGGATTTATAACTCCGCCTAATGCTGGTAATCTGGTTTGATGCCTTTGATGTATTCTAGTTGTTTCCTCTCGGAGCCGGGTTTCCAGTGCATCCAACTCACGTTGGCGTGTGGCCATCCCTTGCTTTTCTGCTTCTACTTGCCTTCTCTGCTGCTCCAATCCACGACGGGCTACATCCAAATCCCTAACACGTTCCGCCGCGTTCTCTGGAGTGATAACTGTGGCAAGAACTGTCGGATCTAGGATCAAATTGTTGTCGAACAGGGCCGGATGTTGTGGATTGGAAGGACCCGCTCCTGGTGTCCGGTTTGCTAGGAATCCAAACGTGTTCGCGTGTAACTCGTTTTCCGCCGCTTGACTGGTAACCGATGCCGACTCTCCGTCAACCCGGGCCAGAACCGGGTTTCCGTCAGCCGGTCCCTGCTGCCGGGTCGACGCTTGTGCGGCCCCGGCTGCGGCCGCGGTTACGTTCTCCTGGTTGAGATTGGTCGCGGGAGCCGTGTAAACCGCAACCCGACGCATAATGCTTGGCGCGAATTCATACCGTTCCTCTTCGCTACTATTTTCCTCGTACCGGTTCTCCAGCAGGCGCAGGATAGACTCGGTATCACCTTCTTTCTCGATCCGGCCATGCGGGGTCCATGCCGGCTCCTCCGGCTGTTCCCTCTTCGTGGTGGGTTCTTCCATTGGATCCGTTGTCCCAACTGATTCTTCTCCATCTGATTGGATATAGGCGGTCTTCCCTGACACAGAATCAAACCCAAAGTCGTCAGGGATCGAACCGGAAGTACGTACCATACCGATGAAGACGCTGATCTGGCCGATTGTCGTGATAGATCCGGATTCGAGGTGATCCGACTCTGGTCCCCAGCCGGAATCGTCCAACACCTTCTCTCCTTCGTGGTCGATGTAGATCTCGCCGATGACTAGATTCTCCATGTTCTTCCGAGCTTCTCCCGTGATGTAAACACCTTTGGACGCAGGCCCCACGGTGGGCGCCAACTGTCGTGGGATAATCACGGCAGACGTTACCGGGGGTAACTGATCTTGGGGCAAGACGACACAGGCGTTTGGGAGAGGGTTTAGCTCAGAGGAAAACATGATGATACTCAATCTGGTAGCCGGCAATCAAGTCGTCGAGTCTCCGATCTCGATGTATTAACTCAACTTTCGTGTTACACTGGATGTTCGATATCAGGCGATATTGCTAGAACTCTTGGATCTCTAAACTTGACCGAGGGGCCGGTTTATAAAGCACCCGGACTCCCCTGGCTTGCCCCCCAAGGCGCACCCTGAACCCTACCCGGACACCGCATACGAAAAACCCTAACTTTCCTTACCGTAACCCACAATCCGGGTTACGAGGCCTACGAACTTGGGCCTTCCAGAAACTCCTTTATCCTTAGCCGGATCTTGCGCAGCGTCCATTGGGCCGAGTTACACCTTGGTGTTGGCCTACCGGGTTATCATCCCTCCATCACCCGAGAAATAAAAGCTCTATGGCAGGGAGAAATCTCCCGGGGAAATTCCTCTCCGGAGAGGGGAAATCACCGCCATCTTCACCGTCATCGCTCCGGGCATCATCAAGATCGTCATCATAATCATCATCACCACCACCACCATCACCCTCATCATCCACCGTCATTCCTCTGTAACAATTAGGGGCCTCTATCGTTTTTTGCATTAGATCTCTCTCCCAGTGTGGATTACTTGTTAGTAGTTGATGCTTGTGAGATTTATCGGTGTTTGCACTTTATGACCAGATTGTTATCATCCATTATATCACCTCTGATTATGATCCATATGATGTCTTGTGAGTAGTTCGTATTTTTCTTGAGGACATGGGAGAAGTCAAGTTGTTAGTAGTGAAGTAATGTTCAATAATATTTAATGTTTGATATTTAACTTGTGGTGTTATTCTCCTAGTGGTGTCATGTGAACGTCGACTAGATGATACTTCACCATTTATGGGCCTAGGGGGATTCATCGTGTATTTGGCTACTAATTGTGGGGTTGCCGGAGTGAAAGAAACCTAAACCCCCGTTAGGAAACCATTACACGAGGGAGCGTAGGATCCCGGAGTTTAAAGTTGTGGTTAGATTTACTTCTTAATTACTTTCTTGTAGTTGCGGATATTTGAAAGGGGGTATAATCATAAGTATGTATTAGTCTTGGATGGGACGGTACATTAGCATAGGTTCACCCACACAGCACTTATCAAAACACCTAACATTATTCAGCTGCATGGAACAAAAGCACTTGACAAAAATGTCCCGTGTGTCCTCGAGAACGTTTGTTAATCATAAGTAACCTATCGGCTTGTCCTTTGCTGAAAAAAGGATTGGGCCACTTGCTGCAATTATTAATACTGCATTTTATTTACTCGCAGTTTATTTATCTGCAATATCAATAACCCCTACAAATCTATCTTTCAGTATTTACAGTTATTCCTTCATCGAAACTGCTTGTCAACACCTTCTGCTCCTTGTTGGGTTTGACACTCTTATTTATCGAAAGTACTAGGATACACCCCCTATACTTGTGGGTCATCAATGACACTTAGAACCTTTGGCTAAAGTGAAACTTGGAATAAAATTTAATTTTGCTAACCGCTTCATGCAACTGAAACCAACATGACAAAGACGTGAATGCCAAACTTCTGTTTTATCAACACTTGAATGAATATTGTTCACGACTTTATCACAGAAATCAGCGAGAGAAAAGCGGAACAGACCTCCGCACTCATACCCTTTTCCAACAAATAGTCCATATTTCGTTACAACTACTTTATTGGACTCAAAAACCAACTTAAACCCTTCTCTACATAGAAGGGAGCCACTAACGAGATTCTTCTTGATGGCGGGGATATGTTGCACGTTCTTGAGCTGCAAGATCCTTCCCAAAGTAAACTTCAGATCGACCGTGCCAACACTAAGTACAGAAGCACTTGCGCCGATCCCCATCAATACGGACCCGTTCCTTGTGACCTGATAAGAAGAAAACAATAAGATGTCAGCACACACATGAATATTTATACCTATGTCAACCCACCAATCAGTAGACAGACAAACTGAAAATACAGTAAACAAATTACCATACCCAAATGCCCCATTCTCATTGTTGCTCACAATCATGTTGACAAACTTGGAATCCTGTCCTGGCTTCTTGTACTTGTTTGGGCACTTCACAGCCCAGTGTTCCAGTGAACCACAAGTGAAACAACCATTTTTCTTCTTATCCTTCTTGAAGGTCTTCTTAGCCTTCTTCTTGAAGTCGGTATTCTGCTGGACACCAGTCCTCGCCTTGTTCTTGTGGGACTTGTAGTTCTTTTGTACCATATTGGCCGTAGAAGTCCCTTCGTTCCCTTTTCCATTCGAGTCATTTGTCCTCGAATTCTGCTCAACACTCAGATGACCGATGACATCCTCTACTGAGAATTCACGTCTCTGATGCTTTAGAGTAGTGGAGAAGTTCCACCAGGAATTAGGCAGCTTGGCGATTATGCATCCCACGACATACTTGTCCGGTAGCACACACTTGAGAATTTCAAGCTCCTTAGCGATGCACTGTATCTCATGAGCCTGCTCCAATACAGAACGATTTTCAGCCATTCTGTAGTCATGGAACTGCTCTATACTGTACATCTCGCTGCCAGCATCGGTTGCCCCGAATTTGGATTTGAGCGCCTCCCACAAGTCCTTGGCAACCCGCATATGTAAATATGCGTCAACAAAGTTATCTCCGATCACGCTTAGAACGCGTCCAACAAAGACGACGGTGACATCCCTAAACGCCTTCTCCTGTTCAGGAGTAATTGTTCCCGTGGGAGTGACACCGGCGACTCAGAACACGTCCATAGCCGTGAGCCATAAGATTGTTTTGGTCTGCCAACGCTTAAAGTACGTCCCCGTAAACGGGTCCGGTTTCAGTGCAGTAGCAAAACCATGAATCGAAAATTGCCTACACATATTATGTTTTTGGATTGTTAAGAATTTATGCAATTTACAGATTAAATTAATCCAAGTATAAATCACGAGCATGTACACATACTGATAATTTACCATATTCCTGCATACTAGATTGATAGTATACACATCTACGCAAACTACTAGTATTGCACACATGGAAATAATAAGGGCAGGGATAAACATGTTATACCCTGCGATCGGCCAGTTGGCAGTAGCCGTAGCAGTGACGGCAACCGCGGTGGCAGCTGCAGCAGCAGCGGCTGCCTCGATGGCAGCAGTGGCAGCCTCTGCGGCAGCAGCAGTGCGTTCGGCTTTGGTGGACATGTTGATGAAAACGGCGACGCGGCAGTAGTTAAAGTAGATAAACAACAGTGAGCAGTCGCGTAGGAGACGCTCCCCAAAAACCTAATCGCCCCTCTCCCGTAGAGGATCTGGAGAGGCGGGGTTTCGGAGGCCTGCTCTCCTGTTGATCGTGTACGCGGTAGACGGGATGGGGTCACCGGTGGCAGCAACAGGAAGTGGACCGACAGTGGGCGCAAAGAGACAGAGTGTATGAGATGTGTATCTGTGTCCGCCCGAGTCTCCAATATATAGGCACGGCCGAGTAGAAGAACAGTCCGCTCACATAATTAATTGACGTTAACTACAGCCGTTACCACGTGATCAATGCGGCGATTTACTGCGCGCGGTTACCACGTGATCAATGCAGTGTTTTACTGCGCGCGGCTGTTACCTCTGTTAACTCTCCGTTTTCGACTGCCAAAATAAAGGCATCGGCTCGGCTTATTCCCGCAACCCGCGGTGCGTCGTGACGTGTCGTGACGAGGCGAGGAGGGCGGCGGAGGAGGAGGAGCGCGTGTGTGGAACACCTCCACAACTCCTCTCTCTTCATACCACCTCACACTACTGGGGAGAGAGATCACCTTATAAAGTGGTGCAAAACTCTCCCAACTAGCAATATGGGACTAAACTTCCACCACTTGCTATGGCAGCATGGACCTTAGGGATTAAATAGAAATTGCCTAATGGGCTAAAAGCCCATCCCAAATTTCAGCAGGGGGTCCTTCCTTTCCCCCTCTTCCCTGCCGGCTCCTCGTTTCCCGCTAGCTGGCTCAAGGACCCAGACGCCCGCTGCCTCTTCACATGCTCTACGGAGGATTCTGTCATATCCATGTCAGAATCGTCTTCATCAACATCAATAACCTCAACACCTGAGTCAGTATGCTTACCGGTTACAACAAGGGTGGCCTCCTCTTTGTCATCATCCAGCTCCTCCACCTCGTTCACGCCCCGCTGCTGAACAGTGGCCGGCTGGGAAAAGTTAGAAGCAAACTCCGGCCCATCGGGGCCATCTTCAACGTATTGGATCGGGAAGATCGGCACCAACCGGCAAATTCGGCATCAGCCGGAAAAAGGGCACCAGTAGCCGACATAAACGAGAAAAGAGAAGAAACTTACCCGGGGAGGCCGGTTCTGGCGGTCATATGGTTGCATGCCGTAATACCAAAGTTCCGTCACCACCTCCTTCGGTGCGACGATGGACATCCATGTCTTTAACCGCGTCCATAGTGCATCCATAGGCGACTGACGGTTCGGGTCAAGCGACCCGAAGATGAAGAACATCTTGTGCATGTGCCTCTTTAGGGGCAGCAGTCGGCGAGCCATCTAGCACATAAGAAAATCTCGGGAGTTCATACCGGTGTTGGTCAGATCCCCTACCCGGCTCAGCATCGCATCCTCCAACTTTGTGTAGCCGTAGTTCTGGACGGACAAGTTATCCTGGGAAATGGGGCTGGTGTTCATGAACGTCGGTAAGCCAATCAGATCATCCATCGTCAGGTTCTCCACGTAGAACTACAAGCACTTCCACATCTTGGCGGACTCCACCAAGATCAGTTTCGGCAGGACGGTTCCCGGCCTGGAAACGATGATGGCACACCTGCATTCCACGAGCGGGCCTGGTGCCCGCTCCGCGCCTGCCTTGAGGAAGAGACCGCGAGGTATCTCTCGCAGAGTCCAATGAAGTATGCTAGGTACGTCAGGCTGTTGGCTCCTATATGGTGGAGCTGCAGACCGAAGAAAGTGAGGAAGTCTACAAGGAAGTCGCTTACCCTGATGGTGATGCCTTGATCCATGTGTGAGACGAAGAGTACTCGCTCATTGGGCCGCAGGTTGGGCACCACCTCGCCGGATGGCAGAATCCACAATAATGTGCGTGCCCTCCGGTGGCATCGTGCCCTCGGGGAGCGGCGTGTCGTAGATGGCCACCATTTCTGGCGGCCTGAACTATCCGTTGTGCTGGAAGTGGCGAAGACCCCCCTCTTCTTCACTGAGGAGCCCGTCCATGCGCCTATCTACGAGGCCATGCCCAAATCTTCACCACCGGCCCCGGTGGTTACGCGCGGAGGAGACTCTATGGCAGTGCCGGCGTGCGTTGTCACAGACAAGGGCGCGGTCGTTGTAGTGGGGAGGCAACTGGGCAACATAGCGGAGAAGCGCTTCCCCATAGCTAGGTTAAGAGATGCCTCGGTGGTGGCTCTCTGTGCGGAAGAGGAGAAAATGAGGCGTACGAGAGAAGAATGAACGGAGACGAGGAGAGGAGATCCCGAGGCCCTATTTTTACTCGGGCGAGGAGTAACGGATGCGAGCCGTGCGGCGGAACCGCTGTCCATGATCCGCCCACGTGGCGGGGGGACTACGAACCGCACAGTTATTACGGCACAATGGATCCCAGCAGGATGCGATGAGCCGCGGTCCCGAGCGCAAGAATCGAAGCGACGACATGAGTTGACCGCGGCCGCAGGGCCATGTGACGGGCCTCAATGTCATCCACGCCAGCTACGTCATCGGAAAACGTCACATCTACCCGACTGCGCGGAGCACTCGAGGCACTGCGCACCCAGCCGGCCAGACCGCACCGATATCTTTCTAGAAGCAGATAGAAGCTTCCCGACCGCCGGGCCAACAACGAAACTTCAACCTGCTCGGGGGCTACCGTCGGGGGGACGACTCCCGGGGTGGTCCGAAACACTTAGAAGATTGATCTCTCGGAGGATTCGCCGGCTGCCCAAGCCGGACCAAAGTACGGAGCCCTCCGGGTGGAAAAGGAACCTGGCCGGCTGGGAAGAGCCAACAGGGTGAGAGGCCACCGGAAGATCCAAGCCCCGATTGGAGAAGACGCAACATGCCGGAGGAAGCCGGCTGGCTAGGAGAAGTCAATGGGACACAGGGTATGGGACGCGTACAACGTGACGCTGCCCACAGCGCACCCACGTCGTCAAGTACTTCGACATGACATAAAGGAGGCGGCGCCGCTAGAGGCGCTGGTCTCCCACGTCCCTAACAGTGGCACCGCGGTATGGCGCCTGGACACTATGTTCGACGTCACCGGAGTCATGGTACTGTAGCAGCCATCCGCGGTACCCAGCCGACTGAACGTTGGCTAGCCGGATCCAACAGCCTGACAACTCCTATATAAGGTAGGCTGAGCACCCCTAGAGGGGGATCGATCCCTGGAAGGCTATTTCGGATCCCAGCTCCAGGAGCACTCTGTAAAGATACACCATAGTCCATCCTTGTAGGAGCAGAGGTGTTGCCTCACCACGATGGACTCGAATCTGGGTACATTGTGTCTCCACGCTTGTGTCTCAATCCCGCGTGAGCACCGTCGTCCCGCAGTTGGCCCCAAGCTGAACTCCATCGTTAGCCCGATGGCATTGTCGTGCAACATTACATGGCGATACTAGTGGAGATGACATGGATAATTGAATGGCTAAAAGAATAGATGGCCTAGATAGTTTGCATATTGAAGCAAAAAGTTATTAATGCATGTTAACGGGGTTTTAATTAATTTATAAGATAACCAAAACATTACATTGCACTTGTTCTTCCGTTAGCTTACCTTTTTTAAGCAAATGTTCTTCGATTTATATCCTGATGAACATCTGCCTACCTTCGGTCGCCAAACCAACCAAGGTACTGCCTTTTTTTTTTTGAATCAGGTCCTGACTCCTGACAACATCGCTCACCTGGTGGCTGATGAGAACCGAGAAGAGTCGTCGCGACCGCGTGAGCAGGGCACGTCAAGGCGCGCGTTACTTTCGCGAGCTCACCCGCCGTTTCGTGCGATCGCTGTGGGATACTGACGAGACAGGCGAAAGTAATTTGAACGCCTGTCCGCACGCGCGCACACTGACTCGATCCGGGGAAAAATCCTTGATCGCGGCTCATGGTTACGTAGGGGACGCAGTGTAATGTTTGCCGATGCAATGTTTCAAATGTGACATTTCCGAGTTATTTCGCGTGCTGGTGTATACTGTATACAGTACTGTCAGTACATAAGGATCGATATGGGCGCACGGTGTGTGATCATACGTGATATTTCCCTGCATCGACCCCTCGGTCATCCTGTAAACTTGTTCTTCTTTCTTGGAGAATAAACTCTTCATTTGCCTCCTTCAAAAACTATCGGTAATACTACATGCTCACTAGATGGGCAAACACGCAAGAGAAAGATGTACGGCTACATGCTAGCAACTAGATCGACAAACAAGACAAAGATAGAACGATGATATATATATTGTGAAATTTCTATACATGTTAGTACCCTTCTTGGTTGCCCAGCAAAAAAAAAAAGTTATCGTGTGTATCATAATTCATACCTATACAAGTCATCCAATCACCTAAAACAACCTAAATCCACACGGCGATCGAAGGCAGAAAATGCAGCACATACCAGTACAAAACAAGGCCGACATCTTTCATAAACTACACATTCTCTCCACTTCCGTCCGCGACGTCACTTCTACTGGTAGTAGTACTATATTTGAAACCTTAGAGCTAGAGAATGGTTTTCCTCCTCACCATCCCTGCAAGTCACCTCCTTCCTCCTCCCGCCATATATACCTCCACGCCTCCCCCTCCCGCTTCTCATCCTCGTTCCTAGAATCCTAGCTAGCGCTGCATCTCTTATCTCTCCTACTACCACTCTGATCTATCTATCTCTGCCTGCGCGTACGCCAATGGGGGAGCACGCGTACGACCACAGCGGCATGAGCCCGTCCACGCCGGCGGCCCAGCAGCACAGAGGCTCCTCGCGCCACCACACGACGGCACCATCATCCATGGTCACCACCACGCGGCCGGCGATAAAGATCATCCACATCGTCGCGCCGGAGATCATCAAAACCGACGCCGCCAACTTCCGGGACCTCGTGCAACGGCTCACCGGCAGGCAGCAACACAAGCCTGCCCGCGCCGTGGAGGAATACGAGGACAACAGGGCGGTGACGGCGACCGTGGCGCCGACGCCGCCTTCGCCGGTAGAGGAGAAGCCGCAGAAAAAGAGGCTGCCGGCGCTGGCCGACGATTTCGTGGCGCAGCAGGAGAACGTGAGGAGGAAGAAGATCAAGTGTGAGGTGGTGAAGGTGGAAGAAGGAGGGTTCGGCGGCGGCGATCTTGATTTCGGTGAGCTGTGGATGGACCTCAACCCTGGGGGTTTCCTGAGCTTCTTGGAGGAGGACGTCTTCGAGGGGATGGCCCCTGAGTTGTTGCAGCCTCCTCTGGGGTCGTCGAGGAGGGATTTGATTGGTGAAATGTGCGCCTCCTATTTGGCTTAATTAGGTACAGTTAGAGCTGTCTTCTTTGTGATCCTTTTATTGGTTCTTGTTGTGAGGATTTTAGCACTTTGGTTGAGAGAATTGGGTTCTTTTTTCTCTTCCCTTTGTCTAGATGAACATAATTGTAGTGGGGGGTTTGAAGTTGTTGGACCCTTGGTCTGCAAATAGTGATTATGTGAGGTACACTGGTGGGATGAGCATCGAAGGAAATCAGAAATGATCAATTTGGATGCTTTACATTTGTCTTGATCTCTGAAATGTAAATAAGTGTGGTTAATCTGTTCTATCTCGAATGTGGCACCTGTCACCTTGAAGACAATCGCAACAGTGATATTTTGAACTGAACCATGATCAGTGAACTTCTGTTTCCATTCCGCATTGTAAGTAGTTGCATTCTGGATGGTCATTCTATCCTTCATTAAACGCCATGTTGCTAACAGCTGAAAAGTTTCCCCCTTGTTTGTGCACAAGATGGAGCTCCATGGTTCCATAAATTTGGATGTGCCCAGTTTTAAGTAGCTAGACCTTCCAAAGGGTGCTCTGATTAAGTGGTGTTTATTTCTGTCTCCTAATTGCAAAATGACGAGAATGGCCCTATTCCGTGCAGAAATCCTCTTGGTCAAGTCTTCCCTAGTCCGGTTGTGTGTTGCCATTACCAATGTGGTTCAAAATATCACTGTTCAGAAAGCTGGCAGAAAGCGATGCTTACATAGGCTAATCCCTAGTTCAGTAGTTTCGCATTTGTTTTCTTTGTTCTGGTATCTTAAACAAGATTTTCAGTGGTTCTATTTAATTTGTCCCCGGTTTCTAAGAATGGCATGGCATATAATACTACCGATCTGAGGTGTAGTACTTGTGTACTTCAGAACCTAGGGATATATAGTCGTGCTGTAGGGTGCTACGTAATTTTTTTTTTTTAAATCAGACCAAGTTTTGGGTACCCAAATTTAGTTGACAATTAGTTTTCATTGAGCTCCTAGTCAAAGAAAAGACTCGCAAAAATATCGCGTACTTCTATGATGTATCTTACCCATATAACAAAATTCCTAGGATATTATGTGAAGTTATCAACCTCTGTCTCACTTTCAGCCTTTAATTTCATCGAAGAAGTAGCTATCGGCATTAGCTAGATCGATGCCCACCTGAATTTCTCAAAGTCCACCACTTACCACGTTGATATCTATGTCATTTTCATGACTTCAAGTCCTATCTCTGTGAAATGCTGGGTTCATGCATGCGTCCCCCTTACTTCCACACTTAAGAACATCGTACATTTTTTCTCTAGGTCCTTATCTGGGGAAGTGCTTTGCATCTTGGAAATTTGGCATAGAAAAAACCACATAATGTTGATACACCACTAGATCATTTTGAGTCGAGGACGACACGTACTAAAAAACCGTGACTATTTGACAAAACATGATGGAGCCATTGAAGTACTGGGCGGATACTTTGTATCTACTCAATTATCTTCTTTCTTTGTGGGGGAAATCTATTCAATTATCAATGGCTCTCCAATATGCTGGATCTCCTTTTTTTTTTGCAAGACAAGACGCTGTATATCCATCCCTGTCCAACTGGCCCCTCACAGAGTCTAAATGACCAGTGCAAGTGTCAAACACATCTCCAAAAGGGAACTTTTGGGTGGTGGTATCTCTCTGTTCCCTGAATGCAGTTGTCTCTACCCAACTGCCAAGCTCAAAGGTTGGCCTTAGAAAATTGGCCAAGTAGTTCGTTTTTTTTTGGCAGTTTCAGATGAGAACAGAAAGGTTGCTACAATTCAGTTATCCACATTGGTAAAGGTAGACTTTTCATGATGGCTACTCTGCATTTTCAGAGAAGCTGTTTAATACAATTGCGTGAGAGCTACATACGTTCCCACACTAGCTAGTATTTAACAGTTTAACATCAAATACCGTGTTATCTGTTCCTAACCACATTCTGCCTCTTGTCTTGATGGCTCTATTTCTTTGGCAGTTGAGCTTTCTTAATGAAACAAATTGCAATCCGTAAGTCTTCAAATGCTTTACAAACTAAGGAAGCGGAGAACTTTGCTTTCGAGTATGGAGCCACGAGATAAAGAAAATATCATGGAAACTAGTTGATCTCTAAACTACCAATTTAGACAAGACACGTACTCAAAAAATAAAACTAGTATCTTGCTGGGTAAAATAATTATATTAGCATAATGACGGTGGAAAGCTATGCGATTAATTGGTCGGAACATACCAATTGGAGTATTGAAGCACCATTAACTTGCTGGCCTTGAGGCTGTACCAACAGCCAACCATGGTGGTCCTGATCATTCATCAACAGTGCTATCGAAAGAGATGCGCTAAATAAACGATGATTAGAACTGACGGCCACCTCGTTTCTTATTGCTAATTAACTTCCCTGTACCGGTTGGAAGCAGGCCTATCAATTAGATGATTTTTTTTTCCAAAGAACCCAAATTATTCGACTTGCGTGGCGCCCTCGACCTCCAGTCTTGATGTCATGCAGTGGACAGCAGCAAGCTACGGCAGTATATTCTTTGGATCTGTCCAAGATTAGACTGATTTTATTTATTCTGTTCCTTTTTTTATCAAAATTTTATTCTGTGCCTAGTGTACTTTGTTTTCTCTCGAGGATGTCCTATGGGCATAGGCATACATACCCCTTTTTTTTTTACGTGTATGGACATACATAGTTGGTAACATTGGAAATGCTAGGAAACCTATATTAAGTTATTAACGTTACCAATGCAGATCATAACGGTAGCATGCACTTCTTTCTCCTGTTTTGCTTCGAATTTCCTACGTGTTCAGGATTATAAAAAAAGACAAGTGCTAGCCTAGTAGGTGTTGTTTCTACTAAACTTTCCATAAATTGATTGATTCGAAGACAAGATTGGAGTGCTCATGAAATGGCGGCTACCCTTGCTCACCCCACCCCTCGACCTCCATCGCCACCCTCCCCCTCAATCGCCGTCACCCCCTCGCTCCCCCTTCTCCGCTCGACTCCTAGTCATCATGCGCCGGAGGTCGGGGGCAAGCTGTCAACCGACGAGTTCAAGGTCGCGTCGTGCGCCTCCACCGCTTCCGGTGGTTTCTCGCCGCCGCGATCGTTCGAGGAATCTTTATGCCTTCATCCTTCCCCTGCTTTCCGGTGACACGTGTTGATTTCGTCCCCCACCCGATTCCCCTCTTCGTCCATGCCAAGATCTACGCCGCGGAGCTCTCGCGGCCCTGCTAGTATAGTCATGGTTGGGGGCGGGGGGGGGGGGGGATCTCCGATCGCCGTCGGTAGATCACGTTCTGCCATGCCCGGGTGATCTCATGGTGTTCCCCATGCTCGGCGCGGGCGGGACGGGCTCCAGTTCAAAGCCTGGTGGCCCTGGCGTTTGGTCGTGCATGTCCCCATTGGTCAGCGACTCTCGGGTTGACGAAGACGGTGTCAAGGAATTCTTCGGTCAACTATGGGTAATTCCGCATTCCCCGTCCAGCGGCGCTCTTCTAGTCGATTCTTCTGCTGGATCAAGAAGGGGATCCCCGACAAGGAGATCACCATCAACCACGGCTTCCCCGCCTCTAGATCCGCCCTGCTCCACCACTTTCCTCGTTTGTTCTGACATAATTCGCCACGGCAGGGGCCTCCCTCCTTTGTGAAGGTGCTCTGCAGCAAGATGTAGGCTGGGAATTCGTCTGTCGGACGTGGGCGGGGGCGCGGTGGGGCGTCCCAGGCGCCTCCGCTTTAGGTGCCGCCGTCTAGCAGGCCTTCACCAGCTCCTGCAGCAGACGCGCCTGCTTCCACCCTCGTTCCTCCCCCAAGCCTCCTCAAGCCAAGGTTCATGCAGCTCAAAGGTACAATCTCTATCCTCTGCAACGTTACCAGAGCTATTCTCGCAAACCAAGCGGCGTTCAAGAAGGGGGGCAGGGGTCTAGGTCAGCTCAGGTGCCGGTGTCGTCTGGTGTTTCGTAGAAGCCTCAAGCTTCTACTGCTTCAGATATATCTGGGTCTTCTCAGTCTGCGAGCTCTGAGGTTCCTATCCTCACAGAACAAATCATCAATCCCAGGTACATCAAACTCACTTGTTTCAATTGCGGAGACCCTGACCACTTCATTGGTAACTGCATCAAGCCCAAGCTTTGTTTCATTTGCAACCTACCTAGCCACCCTATCCACTCATGCCCAGAATGGTACAAAGTTCATCCGAATGTTGAGTATTTAGGTAGTGGTAATCTAGGGTTAGGGTTTTATCACATTGAAGTTCCAGCAGCAAATGAAACCAAGTGGCTTAACTTTGCAAATTGTGGTCTGATTTCTGTGGGGAAAGGTGTGAATTTTGTTTCAGTCCTTGAGGCCAATCTCATTTCCATCTTCTGCAAGGATAAGGCATGGCCTTGGCAAATCAGGGAACTAGAGCCGCAATCGTTCCTCGTTTGTTTCCTTCCATGGAAGAAGGTGAAGGATCTAAGTGAGTTTCCAGCTTTTGATTTGGAAAAGGAAGGAGTTACAGTCAAGATAACAGCTTGGGATGGAGACATCAAGCCTTATGGGTACTTGGATGAACTATGGGTCACTGTCAAAGGAATTCCTCCCAAGTGGTGTGCTGGGAAAACATTTGGCAAGGTTGCATCCATCATGGGTGTGCTGGTTGATGTGGACAGGGCAACCCTCTTGAAATCCTTCTATTTTGATGTTAAAATGCTAGTGGAAGTCAAGGCCAGAACCAAGATTCCCCCTCAAAGGGTGGTGGAGATGAATCAAACCATTTACCTACTGTCTATATCCATTTATGGCCCTGCTTTGGAAGCTTCCAACTCCCCAGGTGATGGTCCTAATGGTAGCCTTCCAGTTGCTAGAACTTCTACTGATATGGAAACTGATCACTCCTCTAGGCCCGCTCTCCTCCCCCTGCAAACAGTGTTGGGCTTCCGTCAAGCAGTGAGCTACAGAAACACAATGGTAAAAAGGTGATGGAGGATGATTGTATTAGCTACCCTGAGCTGTCTACTATGCCCCATTGCTCTACCCCAACTGGTTCCTTACCAAGTAAGTTGGATTATGGTAGTTTAGATGATGGTGTGTGGGACTGGGAGGGACCTAAGTCTAAACTAACTCATATTGATGTTGAAGCTGTTGAGGCTGAATGTATCTTACATGTGGGTTCCACTACCATCAACTTAGCTTACTGTAAAGACCTCCTGGATGCTGGCATGGATACATATGAAGATGGCCCTGATGAAGAGGGGGCTTTCCCTAAGTCTCTTGATACTCACTCTGTGGCTCAACTCGGTGGTGTGAAGATGATGCTTCTGCTACTATCCCTCAGCCCCCTTTGATGGCTGACGTTGGTAAACCCCAAGAGAAAGGTTGTGAAGAGTGCAGCGGCAAGTTTTCCCTCAGAAAAGAAACCAAGTTTGAATCGACCAGTAGGAGAACAAGCAATCTCTGAAGGTTGATGCAGCTGAGGTGGCAGGGCGCACTACCGGTTCAGTAGCAACATGGAACCTGCATAACACAATCAAATCACTTTGCCCCAACGAATGAGTGAGGTTGTCAATCTCAACGTTTTTGCTGAACACAAAGAGGTTAAACGTATCGTGTGGAAAACAACATGAGAACAGTATGAAAGCAGTAGCAAAAGTGTGAAAGCAGTGGAAACAGTGTGTGTATTATCAGTATGAGAAAATGGACCGGGGTCCACAGTTCACTAGAGGTGTCTCTCCATAAAAGATAGCTAACATGCGTGGTGAACAAATTAAAGCTGGGCAATTGACAGATAAAAAAAACATGTATGACATAAAGATTACTATGAGATTCATGCGGGCATTACAACAAAATACATAGATCGTCATCCAACCGCATCTATGTCTAATAATCCACCCTTCGAATATCATCTGAACAAACGTTGGGTATTAAGTTGCAAGCAACGGATAATAGCAGTAAGAAAAGTGTGTAATCTAAACGATGTAAGCTAATTAAACATCGTTGTTTTCTCCCTAATGGCAACATCACATCATCCATCTGTCACGTTTCTGTCACTCGAGCACAGATGCAAAGGAGGCATGAACTCACTATCAAGCATAAATACTCTCTCTTGGAGTCACTAGCATCTACATGGCCAGAGCATCTACTAACAAAGGAGAGCATGCAAGATCATAAATAACATACACATGAAGATAACATGATAGATTGATAATCAACAGACATAACATTCAATAATCATCGGATTCCAGCAAACACAAAATGTAGCATTACAAATAGATGATCTAGATCATGTGAGACAACTCACGAGATCTAAACATGAGGCATAAGGTGGAGAGTACAACAATCTAGCTACTTCTATGGACCCTAGTCCAAGGATGAACTACTCACGCATCACTCCGGAGGCGGGTATCGTGGTGTAGACCTCTCCGGTGATGAATATTACTCCCGGTAGGGTGCCGGGGAGAGCTCCAGAACCCTCCCGATCTTGGGTTGACGATGACAGCGGCTGATGTCTACGCACGCTTCTATTCTTGTAGACAGTGTTGGGCCTCCAAGTGCAGAGGTTTGTAGAACATCAGCAATTTTCCCTTAAGTGGATCAGCCAAGGTTTATAGAACTCGGGAAGATAGAGGTCAAAGATATCCCTCTCAAGCAACCCTGCAATTAAGATACAAGAAGTCTCTTGTGTCCCCAACACACCCAATATACTTGTCAGATATATAGGTGCACTAGTTCAGCGAAGACAGAGTAAAATGCAAGTAATATGGATGATAATAAGTTTTTTTTTAAGGATACATCCTGGAAGGACGCATCAGTTTCATAGAAGGAGAAGGCCAAGATGGCCGATTACAACGCGTTTTGGCACAAGCACCCAAAAACTCCACCCACTAACTACCAACGGGAGTACTCGCCAAACCTCCACTTATCTACTTGCTTAAAGATACCTCTAAAAAGACCCGCCGAGGTCCACAGAGCTGCCTCCGACTCGATCATCCTGAGTACCCTGAGAGCTGATGGTTGATGTCCTTCGAACAACACATTGTTCCGGTGCCTCCACAGACTCCAGCAAACTAGGGTGATGGCCGTCCACAGGTCTTTATGGTCGACCCCTCCTCGCCTCCGCCCCGGTAACCAGCTGGCAAACGCGTCATGCTGGCTAGGGATCCAGTTTTCTAGGCCCTAGCTGTGAAGTATAAGCGTCCATACCTGTCTAGCTACCGCACATCCCAACAGTAAGTGATCGATGTCCTCCCCCTGCTGGTCACAAAGGGGGCAGGCCGTAGGGTGAGGGAGTCCTCTGCGGCTCAACCTATCTGTCGTCCAGCATCTGTTCCTGAGCGCCAACCAGAGAAAGAACTTGCATTTGTTGGGAGCGCGGGATCGCCAAACCTGTTCTGTACCGGCTAGCCCCACTGATCCGGCAAACATGGCCCGGTAGGCCGATCTGGTCGAGAATCTGTTGTTTTGCTCCCAGTTCCAGCAGAACTCGTCCTCCACGCCCTCTCGGAGAACCACCTCTGATATGATTTTGGCCAGCTGCAGCAGCTCTCTCAGTTCCGTCTCATCTAAGTCCGGGGGGGGGGGGGGGGTATCCAGGAGCCAACCGCCAGCAATGCCATCCCTTACCCGGCGGGAAGCCCTGGCCCTCTTTGGGATTTTGTTCCACAGGTTGGGAGCGATGTGCCTCAGCCTTCCCTCCGGTAACCATCTATCCTCCCAAAAGAAGGTGGATGCCCCATCTCCAATCCTCGAGGTTGTGCCCGCCTCAAAGAGGTGGGTGACTGTCTTTGGGACCTGGAAATTAAATTCCCTCCACGGCTTCGAGATATCAGTCCTGCGAAGCCAAAGCCATCTAACCCTCAGGGCATGATTCATTTTACTGAGGTTTGGGATGCCAAGACCCCCTAGATGCTTGGGCATGCAAGCCCTCTCCCACGCACAAGGCAATGTCCACCGTGTGCCTCCTTTCTTCCTTTCCATAGGAAGCCCCTGAGTATCTTGTTAATATCCACCAGGGTCTTGGCTGGGAGGTCCAGAGACATCATCGCGAAAATAGAGACCGCCGAAAGAGTTGTTTTGACCAACTCCAGTCTCCCGCCTCTATTAAGGAGGTTCGCCCTCCAGCCCGGCAGATGGTTTGCCACACTGTCCACGATATACTGGAGCTGGGATGCTGTTAGTTTCTTGAGCGAGAGTGGCAGGCCTAGGTAACGCAGAGGGAAGGGGAGGATGGGGCATTGGAGTTCATGTGCCACGATCTCCGCTTCCTCAGGTCCGCACCGAATCAAATGCGCCGAACTCTTCTCCATGTTTGCCCGAAGCACAGATGCTTCCCCGAAAAATTGTAGGATCTCGGAGAAGACTTTGAGGTCCTGAACGGTTGGCCTTAGAAATGTCACCACATCATCAGCATAGATCGACGTCCGATGTCTCAGACCTGTCCGATGTCTCTATGTTTGTGTTATGTGTGATCGACTCTATATTTGTGTTATGTGTGATCGACTCTATGCATGTAATAAATATTATTTGTATTATTGTTCTTCATTTTTTATATATTTTTTCATTTTAAGATTTTAAAATGAATTAGTATTATTTTTCTTCATTTTTTGATATATTATTTGTATTTTTAAGATTTTAAAATGAATTAGTATTATTTTTCTTCATTTTTGATATATTCTTTTCATTTTAAGATTTTAAAATGAATTAGTATTATTGTTCTTCATTTTTGATATATTATTTTCATTTTTAAGATTTTAAAATGAATTAGTATTATTGTTATTATTTTTCTTCATTTTTTGATATATTATTTGTATTTTTAAGATTTTAAAATGAATTAGTATTATTTTTCTTCATTTTTGATATATTATTTGTATTTTTAAGATTTTAAAATGAATTAGTATTATTTTTCTTCATTTTTGATATATTCTTTTCATTTTAAGATTTTAAAATGAATTAGTATTATTGTTCTTCATTTTTTTGATATATTATTTTCATTTTTAAGATTTTAAAATGAATTAGTATTATTGTTCTTCATTTTTGATATATTATTTGTATTTTTAAGATTTTAAAATGAATTAGTATTAAGGTTCTTCATTTTTGATATATTATTTGTATTTTTAGATTTTAAAATGAATTAGTATTATTGTTCTTCATTTTTTATATATTATTTTCATTTTTAAGATTTTAAAATGAATTAGTATTATTGTTCTTCATTTTTGATATATTATTTGTATTTTTAAGATTTTAAAATGAAATAGTATTATTGTTCTTCATTTTTGATATATTATTTTCATTTTTAAGATTTTAAAATGAATTAGTATTATTGTTCTTCATTTTTTATATATTATTTGTATTTTTAAGATTTTAAAATGAATTAGTATTATTGTTCTTCATTTTTGATATATTATTTGTATTTTTAGATTTTAAAATGAATTAGTATTATTGTTCTTCATTTTTTATATATTATCTTCATTTTTAAGATTTTAAAATGAA
The DNA here is from genome assembly GCA_028641055.1 of Alopecurus myosuroides. Lineage (NCBI taxonomy): Eukaryota > Viridiplantae > Streptophyta > Magnoliopsida > Poales > Poaceae > Alopecurus > Alopecurus myosuroides. The sequence continues at coordinate 8,814,857 of CM054062.1, forward strand.
TTAGTATTATTGTTCTTCATTTTTGATATATTATTTGTATTTTTAAGATTTTAAAATGAAATAGTATTATTGTTCTTCATTTTTGATATATTATTTGTATTTTAAGATTTTAAAATGAAATAGTATTATTGTTCTTCATTTTTTATATATTATTTGTATTTTTAAGATTTTAAAATGAATTAGTTCTATTTTTCTTAATTTTTTGATATATTATTTGTATTTATTCAAAATTATTAATTACATCATTACTTTTGTTTATTAAAAGATTTATTTGAAATTCAAACAATAAAGAAATGTGGCATCGACCAACATGTTAATAAGATTGATATGATACTACTATCACATACATGCGTGAGAAACACTTGGATTCGGGACGGGATGGAACTCGGAAGTTAAGCGTGCTAGTGCTAGAGTAGTGGGAGGATTGGTGACCGAGCGGGAAGTTTGACCATGAGTAAGTAATTTGACTAGAGATAATCTTAGTTAGACCAAATGAATTAAAGGGAGTGAAAAAAAGGGAGTGAAAAAAGGGAGTGAGGGAGTGAAAAAAAGGAGTGAAAAAAAGGGAGTGAAAAAAGGTGAGAAAAATAATTAGAAACCAAATGAATTAAAAAAATTACGAAATTAATCTAGTCCCGGTTCATGTGGCCAACCGGGACTAAATGTCCTCCGCCTCCCGGCTCCGCCACCCGCCCACGTGGACGGGCCTTTAGTCCCAGTCCGTAAGTGGCGGGACTATAGGCGGGGGCCTTTAGTCGCGCGTAGCTAGTCCCGGTTGCCCGGACGGGATTAATGGGCCTGGCGAACCGGGACTGAAGGCTTTTTTTCTACTAGTGAACACACCCTCCTCATGCGCAGTAGCGCCATGGCCGTAGGTTCCGCGACGCCGCCTCCGACCATCACCCCACGCTCGTCCCTCTTAGCCACATCCACGCCTCCCCGCAGCGCGAAGACAAACGCCGCGCATGGCAGAGCGCCGCCGTCCCGCTGCCAGACCTCCACCTGCGCCGCCAAGGAGCTAAATCCCCCGCACGAAGGGAATCCGGCAGGCTACGCTAGCCCTGCCCGGCCTCTGCGACAACGGTGGCGTGGCCGCCACCGCCGGCCCTGGCGCCGGTAGCGGCTGGTAAGGGAAGATCGGGGTTCCTTCGGAGCCGCCCTTGTGGGGGGCGCGACCCAGGAGTAAATGTTTTTGAAAAGGACGTCGAGAATTTTCTGGATGTGTGTTTGGCTTGACCGGAGGTGGGCGGAGATGAGAGATCAGTTGGCGGTGGCGGGCGGCCGACATAGGCATACACAGTTTTTTGTTTTTCATTTTTGGGGCGTATGGATATACACGGTTGGCAATAAGAAAATTGTAGAACGAAACCTATATTAACTAGGAGATGTGCCCGTGCGTTGCATCGGAAAAAATATATGAGGACTGCTAAATATCAGAGACTATGGACCCCTTGCCCTTGCTTCCTATCACATTTGTCTTGGGCCGTCAGATGACATTCTCGATAGTCGACCTCACAACATCTGTCAAGAATATAATGTGTAGTGCAACCCATTAAGATGCTAGTGTCGCCACGGAAGACGATGGAGTTGTCGTCCTTGGTGACCTTATTGACCATCGGCCCGTTCGGCTCCATGTAGAAGTTGCATGAGGCCTTCCGTAATGGGGGTATCTTAGCGCGGGATCATAGGCAATTTGCTTACGTGGCACCCTATTTAATGATGAAAGAGATTGTAGTTGTATCTTATATAAGATACAACTCTTGCACGAGATCATAGGCAAAAAAGAGTGATATGCCAATCACAAGCAAGTATTAGGCCAAAATCATTTAATACTACTTGACTTAGATACAGCGTATAAGATACAATGCATTAGGGTGGTCGTTTCTTAATTTTTTCTTCTACCTATGATAGCGCGCTAAGATACAATGCATTACGGAAGGCCTGATGGTGTTGTCATAATTGATAGCCTCGTTGACCACCAGCCGGCCGGTTCGGCTACTTGTTTGTCTCAATAATAACCGTGGAGTAATCCTTCTTCATGTTCGGACGTCATGAGCCATTCGGAAATAATACGTAAATTCTGATTCATATCTCCCAATCCTCAAGTTTAAGATTTTTGTGTATCAAGGTGCGTAACTTGTTTAAGTGAATTGGGATCTTAAATTGGTTTGTGCATTCAATCGACAATCACTATACCTGGCAGGGAAGGGAAGGACGTCTAAAACTATCTTATTTGGGAGTAGTACGTGTGTGGTATTTGTGTGTCACAAACATCTTGGTGTTTTGTTTGATTTACTTTGAAAGCCACGTTCAGCTGGTTATAGTGTAGTTCTAGCTGTAGTACTTTATTTGCTCTCACTGTGTCTAAACTAATATATATAATACAGTTATACACGACACAGCAATATTGAAACAAATTCACTTACATGCATGCAGATACTCTTGTGCTTTTAAAAAACAGATCCTTCTGTGCTCTTGGCTCTCGCCCTCTCTCTCCCCTGGCATCAAGTGTAGAAGCAGCAGCAATGGCGTGAGGCTGCCGTCTGTCCTCCAGCACATGACGTGCGTCTCGCTTTTGTACCACTCCTTGGCTGACACTGCGCACCAGCGGGACGCACTGTTCATGTAACTAAGGCTAGGCGAGGTCCTGGTCTTCAATACTCAGTATTATGAAATCCTAATGGTATTGTATGAAGGTCCATGACGTCAACTTGACGATGCGACCGTCAAGCCCCACCATCCGCAACATGAATTCCTGATGGCATCTTGGAACTGCTTGGTGTGTCCAGTTGTTTCACCGCCGAGAGGAGGATGTAGGCCGCCATGGTCATAGCATCCTCCGCCGAAGAATAATAAGAAGAAGCAGCAACGATGATGTTAGCTAGGTTCGGATGCCATTCGTCATGCAAACCAGCAAGTCGGAGCAAGCCATCAGCAGCTACGATGAGTACCAGCTGGTAAACTGTTTTCTTTTTTGTTTTCTTTTAAGTAAAATGCAATGGCGTTCATGCATGAATTGGCCGGCGTCGTGGCGCGCAGGAGGTGTCTGGGCAAGTTTAGAGAAGGGTCGACGGCCATAGTGTCCATGCAGCAGGAGGAGGACGAGGAATGGAGGAGGTATCTGACACCGGAGAGGTTGGAGGTGTTGGCGCATCTGGAGCCGTGGGCCGAGGCGCACATGCTGCCGCTGCTCAGTACGGCGGACAAGGCGTGGCATGGCAGCCGTTGGACATGGTCCCAGACGCGGCGGCGCTGGGGGCATACGACTTCCACGACGCGTGCCTCGATCTTCGATCCAGAGCGGAGGGCATTCCGGACGTGCAGCTGGTTTTCCTAGTGGGGAACATGGTCACCGAGGAGGCCCTTCCAACGTACCAGAGCATGTCCAACCGCTTTGAGGCCACGCGCGACCCCACGGGAGCCGGCGGCGACGCCTGGGCGTGATGGATCCGTGGCTGGTCCGCCGAGGAGAACCGGCACGGAGACGTGCTCAGCCGGTACATGTTTCTCTCCGGTCGCCTCGACATGCTGCAGGTGGAGCGCACAGTGCACCGGCTCATCGCCTCCGGCATGCCCATGCACGCCCCGGCGTCCTCCTACCACGGCTTCGTCTACGTCGCCTTCCAGGAGCGCGCCACCGCCATCTCCCACGGCAACATGTCCCGCCAGGTGGGCGCGCACGGCGACGCGTGGCTGGCCCGCATCTGCGGCGCCATTGCCGGCGATGAGAAGCGGCACGAGGCGGCCTACACCCGGGTCATGGCGAAGCTCTTCGAACTCGACCCGGACGCTGCCGTGCGCCCCATGGCGTACATGATGCGGCGCCGGATCACCATGGCGGCCGCGTTCATGGATGACGGCCGCGACGTCGACCTCTTCGCGCACTACGCCGCCGTTGCGCAGCAGGCCGGGGTGTATATGGCGTCCGACTACCGCGGCATCCTGGAACACCTGATCCTGCCCTTGGCTGAGGCTGCGAGATCCAACCCTAAGCAGCGTGGCGGGCTGGCGGCCACCAACTCAATCCGGCAACATCATAGATCAAATTATCGATTCCCACAGAACGCCACCGCCAACAGGGAAATTTGGACGCAGACACGATCGAGAGAAACGACTGGGAAAACGCTTTGAGTGTGACAATGTCAAGCAGTTCAACATTCAATTGATCTGAGGTTTCACTCGATCGAGGGTCTGGAGTCCTTTTTTAATGCCTTCAACTTGCTGAAAAAGACCAAAGGAGTCCATGTCGACCACCATGGGCGTGTGCTCTGAGAAGATTCAATGTCGGATCAGAAAGCATGTTGGATTAGCGGAAGGAACGCACGATCGAGAGAGAACACGATGTACCAAACCAAACCACCTTGTGTTTATGTTAAAAAAATATAAAATACGGAAACCTTGTGGAAACGTACCAAATGAATCGAGCGATCGAACAAACGCTAGGTTGGACGGAAGACCAGAAACTTGAGCGGGCGAAGGATAAAGAGTCGGCACATACTTTGACACCAATCGTAACAAAACGAAACGTTTTTTCACTTACCGGTGGCATGGTGAGTAATTTGAGCGTAACTTTAGGGGCAAATTCAATGACCTACCAAACCAAACCAAGGAAGCCTTAACGCCTTTATTATTAGGTATAGATGTTACCAATGAGGAGCGTAACGGTAGCATGCATGCACTTCATCCTCGTGTTTTGCTTGAAATTTCCTACGTATTTAGGATTACAAAAAAAATAGGCAGGTGCTAGCCTAGTAAGCATTGTTTATACTGAACTTTCCATAAATAAACTGACGAAGAAGCATTGCCAATCTGCTCGGCGCAGATCGATTGTCAACTCCGTATTAAGAGATGCAGGTACGAGAAGTACCACTCCAGGATAGCAAGTGGCCGGCACCACCGGGACAGCGACGGACGGGACAGGCTCAAGTTGTGTGTGGTCCTTCCTCCCTGAGTTCCTTCCCCCGGAGCAGGTGCAGGCCGCCTCTTCCAGCCAAACCGCTTTCTGAACTTGACTTCCCGGCCAGGTGAGAGTCTCTGGTTTCCGAGCTACGCTGGCGGCGGCGGGGGCGTGGTCGCCACTTGCCCCCAGAAAACCGAAACAAATCGACGATCGGCGAGCGAGAAGATCTGCAGTACGGCAAGGTGACAGGATACCGAACGTATAGCAAGTTGTGCATGTGAATGCTGGGCTTGTGCATGCACAGGTCGCTCCAACCGACCACGATGCGACCCTCGGCGATTGGCTGCACGATTCTCGCCGCCGCACGCTGCAGTTCTGTCACCTGCGCGATCAAGCTTCAGAGTTCAGCACCAAAAAAAAAAAAGAACCAGTGTGACAACCGTTTGTATTCGAGTCAACCCCACTTGTCACCGTAAAAAAAAAAAACCGGGGACTGCGCCTATGCGGCGACTATTTTTGAAACGCGAGCTAGAACTGCGAGTACACTCAGCCTCTTGGTGTAGTACCAAACTCTGCCAAAACCGGCAAACAGGTGGCGGCTCGCATCTCAGCTCGACACCAAAGAAGTACTCTAGAAATAGAAGAAATCAACACGGCTCAAACTCCATCTCTAACAGTACACAAGCGCAGTGAATGATTGGCAGCTGAACATGACCGTCGGCAAATAGTAATTTGATTTGAAAGAAGCATTCATATCAAACTCACGGCAACTATGCAACAGTAGCCTCAGAGCATCTCCACTTGCGCCCTCCAAATCTTTCCTTTAAAGCCCATTCCTGTCCGGACGAGCCCCGACACGTCTAGTCGCGCCTCCCACGGGCCTGCCGGTCCGGACACGCCCCAATTCCCGTCTGAAAAGCCTAGCCCAACCTCGCCGCGTCGGGGTTCCCGAGGGGGCTCCGGAAGGGAAGAAAACGCCGCCACGTGGCCGTGGGCCTGGCGTGTCAGCAACTCGGGGGCAGTCAAAGCGGTGCGTCGTTAATCATCTTGTCCCGGGGCGTCGCAGAGGTGCAGCGAGGCGTCCCATCGGCCAGTCGCAGAGCCCATGCAGAGGCCGCGCCGTTTCCAAGCGCATGCAACCGGCGTAAATGCGCTGCCCTCTCACCTGCTCATCGCCGTATATAATGCCCCCTCATGCACCCTCCTCCACCCACAACGCCGCTCCCCGTCTTCTCCCTCTCCTTCCACTCCGCGCCGCCATGGACCCGCTCGCCAAGATCGGTTTCTTCCGCCGCTCCCTCCTCAAGCACCAGGCGAGGGCCCTCTTCCAAGCCTGGTACCCATGCCTCCCGATGTGCGCGTCGGGCATGGCTTCACCATCGGGCGCTCCGGCGTGCCCATCTCGGACGCGCCGCGGGTGAGCGACGCCACCTTGGGAGTGGAGGTGCTCGCCCATTACTATGACGTGCTGACGGACGAGTAGCGCACCGACCCAACATGGGATCCGGCGAACACGTCTCGCTATGAGGCAGAGTTCAAGCGCCTCCACGATATACGCTGGAACCACTTGGACGGCCTTGGGATGGAGCCGCCCGCCAGCGAGCACAACCGGATGGGGCGCAGCCGGGGTTCACCCTGGACTTCATCCTAGCGCACATCGTCGTCGGCAACCAACTGCACAGCCGTCTGGGACCCGAGGCGCGCGTCGGTGACGCCCTCGTCGTCACTCTCCCGGTCCTCCTCCTCCTCCCCCGCGGGCAGCTCATCGCATTGCTCTGCGCCTCCTCCCCTGCGCGTCTCGAAGACGGAGCAACACACCTCGACGCTGCCGCATCTCCGCGCCGGGCTGGCGGCCTCCACATCGGTGACGACGCGCAGTCTACCCAAGGCCACTTTGCGCCAACGCCGGCGTTGAAGAAGGTGCCGACGGAGCCGCTCCCTTCCACCTTGCTCGAGAAGATGGCCGCCCTCCAACGATCCATGGCGACGGCGGATGACCCGGAGGGCCTTGCGACGGCCTTCAACGAGTCGCTCAACACGCCGCCGCCGTTGTCGAAGGCCGCCATGCACGTGGTCGTTCCGTGACCCTGCGGAGATGACCAGCGTCCCCATCATCGACGTGAATGCCCTGGCGGCCAATGAGGATGCTGCGGGGCCGAGCAACTGGTCGCGCTCTCCAGGCGGCGGCAGCAACGACGGCAGTGACGGCGACTTCGACATGTTCAACTAGTGAACACGGCGAATTTAGTTATATTTTAATTTTTAGTTTAAATTTTGTTCAAATATTGTAATATTTTCTAAAATTTGAAGGAAATCAAAGTTTAAATTTGAATTGTGTTTGAAGTTTTTTTGGGGGGCTCTGTTTGGGGCTGCGAGTGGGGAGCTGCGCCCCCAACACCAGCTTCTGGTCCGGACAGCCACCAAAGGGCCGTCTCCGGCGCCCATCCGGACGCCTACTGGAGGGCGCGATTGGAGATGCTCTTACCCCCCGAATCCCCCCAACCATCACCACTAGTTGAATCATGCGTTTTGCAAAGGCCGAAAAGGTGTAGATAAAGGGTTTGCCGAGTGTGACACTCGGCAGCAATTTGGTCGGGAAACCCATCTATGACAAGTGTCAAAACTGGAATGTGTCGGCATAGTCTCCACGCAGAAAAGGTGATTATGTCAGTCCTGTGCCAAACAGATGACATGCTGGACCCCGAGCCCGCTTCAACGTTGGCGGCGGCCCTGCACTTTTTAGTGCATATCTTACAGCTCTTGGGTGGTGGGGCACCGACACCCGTGAGCTCATTCTTGTGGCACGCCCACCCCCACACACCGTTTCCGCACAGATTCCTGAAGGAGTTTTCCACTACATGATGTGTCATGGTTTCTTTCGGGCACCACGTCCCGATATATTCCTCCACCAACGTGTGCTCCTGCAGATCGTGCCTTCGATCATGCTCCTCAAAATAACTGACATCGACCGACGATGATGAATCCGACGTCTCTGCGAGAGGGATGGACTCTGACGATGATCCGGGGGACGTGGGAACGGTCGATGAGGAGGCGTGCTCTCCGTGTCCCGACAACAGATGAAGTGATGTTGCGGGCCCGTGCTCGATCCTGTCGTTGTGGGTAGTGCTCCTTGATGTCTACGCACGCTTCTATTCTTGTAGAAAGTGTTGGGTCTCCAAGTGCAAAGGTTTGTAGAACAACAACAAGTTTCTCTTAAGTGGATCACCCAAAGTTTATCGAACCCAGTGAGGTAGAGATCCAAGATATATCTCTCAAGCAACCCTGCAATTACAATACAAGAAGTCTCTTGTGTCCCCAACACACCTAATACAATTATAAGTTGTATAGGTGCACTAGTTCGGCGAAGAGATAGTGAAATACAAGTAATATGGATTATTATAAGTGACAATAGCAATCTGAAATAAAAATGGTAGCAAGCAAACATGTCGCAGAACTGATTGTAAATGGTGTTTCAATGCTTAGAAACAAGGCCTAGGGATGATACTTTCACTAGTGGACACTCTCAACAATACTAACCTAATTGAATGCATAAATATCATCTGTTTACTATGCTACTCCGAACCACTCTCCAGTAGGATAACAAACACCAATCATTGCGTATTGCTATGAAAGCACTCCTTAGAGGTAGCATTCCCCATCTAGGTAACCCCCACGCTATCACCATGAGACCTAGATGGTTCCAGACAAACACCACAATTTCATAGGGTCATCCAACACAAATATATAAATCATTCACACAGTGCACACACTGTCACCTTTACACTGTGATAAAAGTGTCTACAGAGATCTCATAATAAAACTACTTGAGTAGCATGATAGATGAAGAGTAACATCAACTTATTCAACTAGATTACAACGCTCATGATCACATAAAGATCACACCATGGGAGAGAGAGATGAAACACATAGCTACCGTTAGAGCCCTCGGCCTCGGGGGAAAACTACTTCCTCCTCATCATGGGAGTCAGCAACGGCGGTGAAGATGGCAGTGGAGTCGATGGAGATGGCTCCGGAGGCACTTCCCTATCCCGGCACAGCGCCGGAACAGAGATTTCTGTCCCCCGAAACTTGTCGGCGATGGCGGCGTAACTACAAACTTTTCGTGGATGGAGGCTGGATATTTTAGGGTTTATGTCTCGGGGGGAATAAATAGGCGAAGGGGCGATGTCGGTGGGCGCCCGAGGGGCTCACACCATGTGGTGGCGCGGCCAGGGTGCCACCAGGTGGTGTGGCCACCTCAAGGCCCCCCTCCGGGTCTCCTTTGGACTCCGTTGACGTGCCAGGAATTCTAAGACTCTGGGATTTTGTTTCGTCCAATTCCGAGAATATTTCCAGAATAACTTTTCTGAAACCAAAAACATCAGAAAACAAGAACTGGCTCGGTGGCATCTTGTCAATAGCTTAGTCCAGAAAACATCCGGAAAACGAAGGAAAACATGTGAAAACATAAAGGTATTGGTTAGAAAACAAGAATGGAGCATAAAAACATAAAGAATGGAACAAGGTTTGAGACGTATCAAGCATCCCTAAGCTTAACTCCTCCTCGTCCTCGAGTAGGTAAGTGATCACAAAATATTTTTTGAGGTGACATGCTACCAACATAAACTTGATCATCTAAATTGTAAAAGCATATGTAAGATGAGATCGTAGTACTTTAAACACAAGCATTATAGATATAATTGTAACAATGAAACTTAGAAATCACTTTGGATCATGAAAAGTATCACAAATAAAAGAACATGAATAATAATGAACTTGAAAGTCATACGTTTGTTTCGAGCATAAAGAAAACATAGCAAAGTGATATTTCACTTGTCGTTAATAGTGGGGCAACACATAAATGCCAAGGCACCTTCAAAGTTCAAGTGGATGACTAGAAACAAATAATTTGAGAGCAAGTAATAACATATCATGAATCAATCAATAATAATCTTTGGGACCGATGCACATTATACTCAGAATGAAAACTACGACCTCTTAATTATACATAAAGTTAGAAGTTGGAGACTCAACATAAAAATAAAAGAAAGGCCCTTCGTAGAGGGAAGCAGGGATTAACTCATGTGCTACAACTTTTTATTTTATAAACAGAGGTATTGAAAACAATTTTTAGATAGGTGTATGCTTATGTCAACGAATGGTAATGAAAAGCTTATCATAACTCATGCCAAGAAAGGTTTTTAGACTTTTGAGAGCAGTTTTCGTTGTTTATTTAGTTTGGCACTTCCCTCCACCACGCGTTTCACAAACCAGGGCACCGTATCCACGGGTGCCCACCTAATTTCATCAAGCCATGGGGAAGTGCCTTTTTGGTTATATTAATTGGCACCAGCTCTCTACAAATTTAAATGAGCACAAATTCCATACTCATCGGGTGAAAGAGGGAGAAGACCTTTGCTTGACATGAACCACAATAAACTTTAAACCACTTCCACATGAGTTAAAACAAGTGCACAAAACAGGTATAATTTTGAAGGTTTTAAAGGTAGCACATGAGAAATTTACTTGTAGTGGCGGTTAAATACCACATGCAGGTAGTTATGGTGGACACATTTGGCATACTTTGGTTTTTGGGAGTTGGATGCACGAGTAGAGGTCATACTCAGTACATGTGGAGGCTAGCAAAGACCGGGAGCAACAAATTAAGAGAGTAATACTAGCCATAATCATGCATAGAGACAAAAACATTATTAATCAAATCATAAATAGTATTACAAGTAAAAAACTAAATGGTCATAGAGGCTATAGGTGACTGGTTTGTAGTCATAACATGGTGTAAGCATGGGCCAAGTCAACCAAATAAAGCATTCGAATGACAATACCACAATATTATGCTTCAATGTGATAAAAACAACTCAAGATTCTTTCAATGGAACATTAAACATTCTCAGATATTTGAGACAAGTCATGCTACAATAATAACTACTAATCATAGAATTAAAATAACATCCAACATGACATGATAAATTCTAAGCCACAGTATAAACAAGCTTTCCATTGCACCACTATAAGCATGAAATATTTTACTCTTCTCCAACACCAATCATTTAAAAAAAAACCATCCAAAAGATACATAAATGAAACAAGAGAGTACAACTACTACTCTACCAGAACTAACAACTCTGAATAAGAGATGCATGAAAAACAGGAGCTAAAAAGGATTTGCAACAGCAAGAAGAAATTTGAAGAATACGAGTATTCTTATGAAAAAGCGGAGTGTGTATCTCTCCCACACAAGAATGCTGGGTTCCAACTAAGTTTATTGCAGCAAGGAAAACAAAAGAAAACAAAACAAACAGACGCTCCAAGTAAAGTGCATATGATGTGACCGAATAAAAATATAGTTTCACTAGAAGTGACCTGATAAGTTGCTGATGAAGAAGGGGATGCCTTGGGCATCCCCAGGCTTAGATGCTTGAGTCTTCTTGGAATTTGCTGGAATGAACCACGGGGGCATCCCCAAGCTTAGGCTTTTCACTCTTCTTGATCACATTATATCACCCTCTTCTCTTGACCCTTGAAAACTTCCTTCAAACCAAACTCAAAGTAATTCTCATTAGAGGGTTAGTGCACAATAAAAAAACTCACATGTTCTCCTTGGACACAAGCATTATTAATACTTTTTAAACATTAGCTACAACCACGTATGTTTTGTGGAGCAAAGAAATCCACTCAACACAGTAAAAGAGAGAATGCAAATAAAAAAAAGCAGAACCTGTCAAAACCAGAGCAGTCTGTAAAGATGAATTTTTTCGAGGCACTTAGGTTGCTCAAATCGAAAACCCAAAACTAGAAGAAGTTTCTAAAATACCTGAGGATTAAGAACAATTTTTTTTAGGTCATTTTGATCTTTCTGTGATTTTATACGAATTTAACAGTGGACATAACACATCTGTTTCCTGCGCAGAAATCCAAATCTAACTTCAACTTTCACTAGAGACTTTACTTGGTACAACAAAGTCGAGAAAATAAAGATACAAGTGAGTTGCTAAATAAGTAAATAACACCTTGACTCAAATAAAACAGAAGAAAACATTGCAAAAATAAAAACATGGGTTGTCTCCCAACAAGTGTTTTTTTTCAAGCCTTTTAGATAATTTGAGAGCATGCTCACATAAGAAATATGAATTGAAGGAAAAGAGAGCATCAAGAAGCAAACATAAAACAAATTTAAGTCTAACCCACTTCCTATGAAAAATAATCTTGTAGAAGAACAAGCCAATAAATCACAAAGTGGCTAGCATAGGAAGAAAAAATAACTGCAAATTCAAAACTTTCAACATAAACAGGGGAACCTTGATATTGTTGAGATGCATAAGACTATGTTTCCCTCTCTCATAATAAATTTCAGTAGCATCATGAATAAAATTAACAATATAACTATCACATAAAACATTCTTATCATGAGCCACATGCATAAAATAATTAATACTCTCCACATAAGCATAGTCGTTCTTATTAATAGTAGTGGGAGCAAATTCAACAAAATAGCTATCATTATTATTCTCAACACCATAAACATCAAATGTAGGAGGCATGTTGTAATCATAATTAACTTTCTCCTCAATAGTAGGTGGACTGAAAATATCATAATCATCATTGTAATCATGATAGACAAGTTGTATATTAGGGAGATGGTTTTGGGTAATCCCTCCATAACTATGACAAGTTTCATAAGGATAATTGTAATTATGGCCTATGTTATAGTATTTTTCATAGTTATCAAAACTAGAGGCATAATATCATCATTAGAAAAAGGATTTTCAAACACATCATCCAAAAGCTCAGAGCTTTCTATATCATCATTGGAAGGAACATGGATAGTACTAATAGTACAACAATTATTATCATCATTTTCGGAATTGGTACCAAAGAGATTTTGAATATCAAAAGTAGTGTGTTTCTCCCAATCGTGATCACTTTCATAAGTAATAGGCATATGAACATCATCGAGTTCAGACTCATCAGCAACAACTATAATGGGAGCAACATGCTTAAGGGGAGATACTGTTACCTCTCTCCTTTTACTCCTCCTCTTCTTCTTGTTCCTCTTCTACCCCTCTTTAGGAGGGAGAGGCTTGAAAGGAAGCTTCTCCACATACCCTGGTTTATTATCAGAAACAATAGATTTTTTTTGGGGGGGATTCCTCCTCTTCATTAATAAGAGAAAAACACATATTAGTCCTATCATAATTTGGTAAAGTCTCATCTTTTACAATATTTTGTGTGTAAGTATTTGAGTGGAAATTATTAACACAATAAAGATGACAACCATGCATGACACTATTCATATCAAAAGCACTCATATCTACCAAAGAAGTTTTTCTTGATAACTCTTCACACCCCAAAAATAATGTAGGTTCATCATGCTGATTAGGAGTGATCATGTCATCACAATACAAACATGTAGTACTTATTGGATTCGAAAGACTATTATTACGGCCTGAGCATTGAAAATTGAAATGACCCACTTCATAGCAAAGTTCACAAATAAAAGGATAAAGGGCACAAACTATTTCACCAGGATCATTTAGAGCCCTATCCCATGTTCTAGTTTATTCATTATTGTTATGGATACAATATTCTTCTTCAATTTGATTATTTTCACAAGGTCTAAGTGCTCCACAAAAATTAACATGCTTATAAGAAATAGTACTTTCATAGGTTTGAGCTTGTTCATTGCAATCATTAATAAAAATTTCATTTTTCATGCAAGTGTCTTTAAAAGGTTCATGATATATGTCCCAATTTCCTTTAGGAACATTAATATGGGAAGCAAAGGATCTATACCAACCAACAATCATTTGAGGATCAAGACCATATTTAGCACTAAGCTCTTGAAGATCAGCAGTTTCACCGAAAGACTTAATGCAATCATACTCATAGTTTATACCTGATTATTTACCTTTGTCGTTATTCCAATCTTCATTATTATTTTGCAGTGTTTCAAGAAGATTACACTTAGATTCAACCTTCTTACCTATGAAAGAACCCTCTGAACAAGCATCTAGATAATCCTTCCAATGTCCTGAAAGCCTTGCAGAAAAATTAGTAACAATTATTTCCTTAGGAATCTCATGGTTAGGACATTTGAGTATTAATATTTTCCTCAAGCTTGGGAAATGCTTTCTCCATCACGAGGCCAAAAATTATAAATGTAATTCCTATCTCCAAATGAGAGATTCAAGCTCCTTCCACTCCAAATGATGAGGATCATCTAGTAGCTCATACCACTCCCTTGCTTTCTCCTTAAGTGACAAAGAGAATAGCCTCCTACTAACTTGGTCCATTTAAATACCTGCACACTTGAACAACTCGCATAATTCATGTATAAAGATTAATGATCATTAGGATGGACAGTTCCATCTCCAAAATAGAAGTTATTCATGACACGTTCAACAATTTTCATAGGTATTTTAAAGGAATACATTCAGTAGGAGGATTTAAAATGTCACAAGCATCATTAGACTTATCACATATGAGACATAAAGTATCATCAGAGCAAATTTTCTCCTCTAAATCAAGGGAACTAAAAAGATCATTTTCATAAAAACTAGCTTCCCCAATCTCCTAATTCAAGCTAAAGATTATAGAGCTCTCTCATATTTTTGTTGTTTTCCATTAAGCCTACTAATAAAAATAAAAACAAGGAACAAGTGAAAATAAGCCTAACTAGTGAAAAAAAACAAGAAACAAAAAGATATCAGAATCTAAAGGAAAAAACTTCGAGAATGCACACAGGATGTGAGCACCTTTTACCTTACCTCATTGGCAACGGCGCCAGAAAAGAGCTTGATGTCTATGCACGCTTCTATTCTTGTAGACAGTGTTGGGCCTCCAAGTGCAGAGGTTTGTAGAACATCATCAAGTTTCTCTTAAGTGGATCGCCCAAGGTTTATCGAACTCAGGAGGTAGAGGTCAAAGATATCCCTCTCAAGCAACCCTGCAATAACGATACAAAAAGTCCCTTGTGTCCCCAACACAACTAATACAATTGTCAGTTGTATAGGTGCACTAGTTCGGCGAAGAGATAGTGAAATACAAGTAAAATGGATGATTATAAGTGACAATGGCAATATGGAATCAAAATGGCATCAAGCAAACATGTAGCAGAACTGATTGTAAATGCTGTTTCAATGCTTAGAAACAAGGCCTAGGGATCATACTTTCACTAGTGGACACTCTCAACAATAATAACATAATTGAATGCATAAATATCATCTCTTCACTATGCTACTCCGAACAACTCTCCGGTAGGGTAAAAAACACCAATCATTGCGTAGGGATATAAAAGCACTCCTTAGAGTTCGCATTCCCCATCTAGGTAACCCCCACGCTATCACCATGAGACATAGATGGTTCCAGACAAACACCACAATTTCATTGGGTCATCCAACACAATTATATAAATCATTCACACGGTGCACACACTGTCACCTTTACACCGTGATCAAAGTGTCTACGGAGATCTCATAACAAAACCACTTGAGTAGCATAATAGATGAATAATAACATCTACTTATTCAACTATATTACAAAGCTCATGATCACATAAAGATCACACCATGAGAGAGAGAGATGAAACACATAACTACCAGTAGAGCTCTTAGCCCTGGGGGAGAACTACTCCCTCCTCATCATGGGAGTCAGCAACGGCGATGAACATGGTGGTGAGTCGATGGAGATGGCTCCGGGGGCACTTCCCCGTCCCGGTAGGGCGCCGGAACAGAGATTTCTATCCCCTGAAACTTGTCGGCGATGGCGGCGGAGCTATGGAACTTTTCATGGATGGAGGCTTGATATTTTAGGGTTTATGCCTCGAGGAAATAAATAGGAAAATGGGCGATGTCGGTGGGTGCCCGAGGGGCCCACACCATGTGGTGGCGCAGCCAGAGGGGCGGCGCCACCAGGTGGTGTGGCCACCTCATGGCCCCCCTCCGGGTCTCCTTTGGACTCTGTTGACGTATCAGGAATTCTAAGACTCTAAGATTTTGTTTCGTCCAATTCCGAGAATATTTCTAGAACAACTTTACTGGAAAAAAATAGCAGAAAACAGGAACTGGCTCTGTGGCATCTTGTCAATAGGTTAGTCCAGAAAATATCCGGAAAACGAAAGAAAACATGTGAAAACATAAAGGTATTGGATAGAAAACAAGCATGGAGCATCCAAAATTATAGATACGTTTAAGACGTATCACTCCTCTGCCGCCCCCATTCGGGAGGGGATCGAATCATACATCAAGCCAGAGAAGGAAACATCGGAGGAGGTGGAGACGCGACCGAGGCGGGGATCTTGCGGGCCTGTACTCGACCTAGATGTTGTGGGACGTGCTCCTCGGCCACATCTTTCGACGCAGGTAAACAAAGGGTACCAACCCAAGGCGCTCAAGGTGTTTTTGTCGTGCACGACGCTTCCTATGAAGTATTGCATCTCGTCATGAACTTTGGACTTGTAGCGAGGCATTGGAGAAACCGGCGGTGCTCCTAATATTTTTTATAGACAATCACTAGGAGGCGTGAAGGTGGCGAAACAACGGGAAACGTAGGCCTTAGGAAAGAAAGCTAAATAACCATCAATAATAAAACTTACATTTTGCGAAGGAAACACGCACCAATTGAAATTACGGTTTATGAAATGTTGTAGAATCGCACACAATTACTATGGGGAAATTCCTATCTAGCAATACACACGGTACCATTAACATAAACATGTGTGATGTCGCTGGACTTCGCAGATGGGTTAGTTATATGAAGGGAAATTTTACGCTGCATCATATACTACACAAAACTTTGTGTAGTATATGACCAATCCGACGATTTAGCTTGATTGGGCGGCTTTTGGGCTTCGAATGATTCGGCCCGAGTTCAGGGGTATTAGTGCATTTTATGTTAATTACTACAGCCAGTACTACGGTTATATACTACACAAATTGAATCGATCGACTTAATCTAATCCAATAGGTGAGTGCTAATTCAAATGAAATCTAACTACCGCCTCATGAATAGCTGGCCTTAGCGACGAGCGCTACCACCGGACCCCTCCCTTCTCTTCCCACCACGAGGCCGCGCACGATCCGCACGCCTGGAGAGCCACCCCACGTGTTCGCATTCCAACCCACCCACCCCTTCCGGTGACCCCAAACCCTAGGAAGCATGACGCCTCACAACGATTTTCATCGGATGCAGATCCTGCACCCTCGGAGGTCAAACAATGTTCGTGGTACAACCAATGACTGTTCGACATCAAAATATCACGGCACGACGAGGGATTCGAAGGCCGCTTCATCCTCGGCGCGGTCTCACACCCCGGTTCACCGAGGGCATTGAAATTTCGGCCGAGATCATCATCATCTCCGTGGGAGATCTAACTCAATCGCATTGCCCCCAAATCGGTAAGTAACTGTACCAAATTCTCCTCATTATTTATCGTTAGCTGTTAGCAGAAATGTGATATTAGATTTGATGACCATTCAAATGATACCATATAGTAGTTTTCACAAAATTTATGGTGGTATAACTAGAATCCGTCCGGGTGTAGATTAATCGTAAGGTGGATTTGGTTCAACCATACATTAAAATTTTGTTAGAATATTATTGTTAGTTTTATAAAATCTATATGATTGTGCGCAGAAAAATATGATATCACTGTGTGAAAATTTGGCCTGCATAATTGATGACTCCTAGAGTTTTAAGATTGGTGATTAGTCGTAACATGTCATGAAGTTGTCAATAGAAATCAACCGGTTGTATGGATCATGAACCCCTTAGGCTCTAGGTGAACCATGAACATAATTTACTTGAGCCGGAATTGCAATTTCAGTTAGGAGGTGATACCCAATGTTTATGGAACATTATGGATTTAGTTAGGAGATATGTGATATACCTAAGGACTACAATTAGCGAGAGCTTTTAAGGACCTATCAATGAGTGGATTGGGCCTGGATGGAGTAATTAAGGAAAACACACATCTTTGTAGAGCAGGAAGAAATAAGCACAAATGGATCTAGATAGATGAAACCGAGTTGAAAAACAATTTAAATTAGTTTTTTGTACTATTGAATTATTTTTTTGTATGGTTTGCGTATGTAGCATGGTATATGTGTTTTTCGTTGGCAGCGCAAGATTATGTCTTCTTCAGACATAAGTGTTGAAGAGATTTCTCCAAAAGACTTGGCTGTTCAACCAAATGGATACTTTAGACCTTCATGACAAAGAGATGCATCTTGAAGATAAGGCTCCTTCAGACATGACTGAAGAAAAAATGGCTGCTTCAGACATTGCTGATGAAGAAATGGCAGCTAAAGACATGGCAGCAGAAGACACAACTGATAAAGAAAAGGATGAAAAGTGTATCGATGATAAGGACAAGGATGATATAAATATCATTTCTAAAAACATAGACATTCGAAACCGAGAATGAAGGCTACACGTACTATCTATATTATGCTAGAAGGAAAGGATTTGGTGTAAGAAAGGATGATCTGAAGTTTAAGGGTTCCAAAGAAAATGCATATAAATGGACCTTCAAGTGTTGCAAACAAGGACATCGCATCACAAAGCACATTGGGAGACCTAAACCAAAAATAACTCTAAGGCCTCTATCACGATGTGGATGTCCCACTCTATTTCAAGTTGAGCGCCATGAAACCGGCTAATTCTGGTTCGTCAAGCATTTTGTGCATAAACATAACCATCCTTTCATCAATCATGACCTGACTCCTCACTTATCACCTCATCGTAAACTAACTAACGCACATAAGGCGGATATCATTGACTATTATTTCAGTGGACTTCGAACACATCAGGTAATGAATGTCATGGAGAGTAATGTTGGAGGTCCTAAAAAGTTTGCATTTATAGGGAGGGGCCTTTATAACCATATTGCATATGAGAAGAAGAGAAAAATAGAGGGCAGTGATGATAATTTTTTGCTCGCCTATATGAAGGCGCGCACTGTAGAAGAATCGGATTTCTTCTACAGATACACCACCACACGCAGTAAAGGCCATTTGAAGAACATATTCTAGGCTGATCCACAATCTAGGATCGACTATCATGTGTTTGGAGGTGTGGTATTGTTCGACAGTACATATTGTTCTAACAAGTACATGCCATTCTAACAAGTCACTACTACGATATCCACAATCTCAGCAGGTTTCCGTTCATCGGTATGCGGCGGTTTCCCCACCAGGTTCGGAGCATAAGGTGCTAATAATAAGACCCATCAGAGTCGGTTTCATGGACCGACTAGGAAATGCACCCCTCTGAAGGGTTTTTAAAAAGTGTCGTCTGTGATATTATGTTCATCGGAAACAAGCTAATAAAATGTATGACACGTAAGGTAGAGGCGGCTCTCTTTAACTGCCGCCTCCACCAGAGATAGGCTGTCCGAACTCTAGCAGAAGGTCCGACAAAATTTAATAGGCTCTCGGGTTTAATAGATGGTCAAACAATGGCGAATCGTTTCTAATAAAGAATAGCCTCGCACTAAACAGAGACAGTTTCAAATTATTCAAAGGTTGCACATTTGTCTTTTGAACTACTCTTTGAGTCGGTTATTTGAACCGCCTCTGTTTAGTTTGGATGTGCTGTTGTTATCCAGAATTTCGTAGCCTGGTCCGCATTGAGAAAATCAATGGAAATATGCCAGCTATTTTAAGATTATACCAAATATTTAAACTAAACAACAAATTTGCAAATACATTCACGGTAACGCTGAGTTTTCAACAGTAATTGACACACTAGTGGAAACAACTCCTTTCGTCCAGGGGGCCAGGGGGCATCTGTCCCGGTTGCACAAAAATCCGGGACAAATGCTATGCATTGGTCCCGGTTTGTGTGCCAGAGGCAACAGAAACCACCTGGGGGCATCTGTCCCGGTTCGTGGGGAGGCATTGGTCCCGGTTTGTGGCACGAACCGGGACCAATGCCTAGCCACAGGCCACGTGGCACGCGCATGGGCACCGGGACCAATGCCCCCCTTCCTCTACATATACTGCCTCACAGCCCCCCTTCCCTCTTTTTTTGGCTTGGGGGAGTGAGAGAGGTGGGTGTTAATGTGTGTTGTGCCTCGTGGCGCGGGAGTCCTGCCGCGTGGCGCGGGAGTTATGCCTCGTGGCGCGGGAGTTGTGACACGTGGCGCGGGAGTTGTGACGC
The DNA here is from genome assembly GCA_028641055.1 of Alopecurus myosuroides. Lineage (NCBI taxonomy): Eukaryota > Viridiplantae > Streptophyta > Magnoliopsida > Poales > Poaceae > Alopecurus > Alopecurus myosuroides. The sequence continues at coordinate 8,834,934 of CM054062.1, forward strand.
GTGGCCACGAACGCGCGGTATAAACTGCCGCGCCTCGAGCGTCTTCTCCTCTTCACGCACCGTCGCGCCGCCACCATGCCCCCGAGGAGGAACAACACCACCGGCTTCCGCGGCGTCCGAGCACGGCAGAACGGAATGTTCACTACGCATATCCGCTGCGGGGACGACCGCATCCCCCTCGGCTCCTTTGCGACGGCGGCGGAGGACGCTCGCGCCTGGGACGCGGCAGCCTGGCGCCTCAACCGCCCGCGGTCGCTGATGAACTTCAACGACTGCCACACCCTCTGGGAAGCGGAGGCCAGGGCGCCGACGCCGCAGATCGTCACTGCCGCCGACCACCGCCACCTCAGGCACCGCGCGTTTCAGGGCCTAGTCGACGCCAGGGACGACCGCGTGGTCCGCGAGTATTACCGGAACAATCCGGGGGAGGAGAGCGCCGACGAGGAGCTTTGGCAGACCCGCGCGGCTTAGCGGGCGGAGCGGCGCCTCGAACGCCACCTCGCGTTAGATGCCGCTCGGGAGGCGGGGACGAAGGCACTGCAAGAGCTCCGTTGGGCCGACCACGCCGGCGAAGTCTGGGCCTCCGACGATCCGAGGTGGGGGTCTATTTCGGACATACCATCATGCACCTCCAACGACGACAAGGAGGTCACCGACGACGACGACCAGGAGGAGGTCACCAACGAGTTCCCCGTCGACGAGGAGGAGTAGTGTTTGTCTGTTTTCTGATTTTAATAAAAGAATTTGTTGTATTCCGGGAAACTGCGGCGCGCTAGCGCGTCTGTTTTCTGTTTTCCGTGTGATTCTTCCTGATTGGTGGGATTGAGACGCCAGAAAGAAACACACCCCTCATCCAACGACTCACGTTAAGGAGGGGGGACATGCATTTCGATAGATAAACAAGGCACAGTACACATAATGGCAAGATTGGATCTAAATCTAAATGGAGAGCATAGATCTAAATAAACAAGGCAGTACATAATGGCAAGAGTGCATCGGTCTACTAGTCATACTCCTGCCTAGGCCTATAATACCCCGACTCGTAGTCGTCGTAGTCGCCGCCGTCGTCGTCACTATCGTCGGACGGTGCTCTGGACTCCCTCGGAGGATCACGACTCCAGAACTGGGCGTGAGGGTAGCGCAGGCGGGGGTTATCGCCATCCCTGATGTAGTTCATGACACTCTGAAGAGTCCGCCCGCCGCCCCACCACAGACGACGACCGACGTCGTTGAAGTTCGAATGAGGTGGGTCGTTCTCCTCGTACCTGGCGAGCGCACTCTCACGCCGATTAATGAAGAAGGCGTCCCAAGTAGGGCGGTAGTCAGGATTCCAACTGGGATTCCTCCGCTGCTCCGGCGTGAGCTCGTGGTAGTAGTGGTTCGTGATGGCCGCCCGACGCGCCACACCTTGAGGAAGAGGAGGGACCGGCACTCCTCCGGCGCTCAGCATCCAACCGGCGGGAACGCTGTAGCCGGGCGGGCAGGGGTAGTTCGAGGCGGAAAGTGCCTCCGCCTGGATGAAGGTTAGAGTGGGTACGGTAGAAGACATGAGAGAGTGGTGAGTTTATATGTGTTTATGCCAATGGTGTGGCAATGCATACATATATATAGTGAGAAGAAAACGGATCCCTTTAGACCCGGCCTGTTTTACCAACCGGGACGAAATGGTTCGGGTTTCGTTGGGAAACGGATCGTCCCTTTAGTCCCGGCCTGTTTTACCAACCAGGACGAAATGGTTAGGGTTTCGTTTGGACCAATCAGAAAGAATCACACGGATCGTGTGTTTTCTTTCAAGCGCTTGTGAGTCGTTGGATCAGGGGTGTGTTTCTTTCGAGCGGTTGTGAGCCGTTCGATCAGGGCTACGGTGTGTTTCTTTCGAGCGGTTGTGAGCCGTTGGATCAGGGTGTTTCTTAACCGTTGGATCAAAACCCTAGCACGACACTTTGTGAGCCAGAGGACCCTATATATAGCCCACCTTCATACACCGGTCAGTTCATCGACCAAATACAAAACATCCGGATTCGCCAGCATACGTCCTGCCGTGCATTTGGTATGCATATATGCACTCAGTAGCCACGGCAGGGCTGTATGCTGGCGATACTGATTGTTGTGTTCTACATCCCCCCTTTAAGGTTTGATACATCATTCAGTTCACCGACCAAATACAAATCATCCGGATTCGCCATCATACGTCCTGCCGTGCATTTGGTATGCATATATGCACTCAGTAGCCACGGTAGGGCTGTATGATGGCGATACCGATTGTTTTGTTCTACATCCCCCTTTAAGGTTTGATACATCATTTAGTTCATTGACCGAATACAAATCATCCGGATTCGTCATCATACGTCCGACTGTTCTTTTGATATGCATATATATATGCACTCTATAGACACGGTCGGGGAGTATGATGGCGATACAGATTGTTTTGTTCTACATCCCCCTTGAAGGTTTGATATATCATTCAGTTCATCGACCGAATACAAATCACTCGGATTCGCCATCATACGTCCGACCGTTCTTTTGATATGCATATATGCACTCAATAGACACGGTCGGGCTGTATGATGGCGATACCGATTGTTTTGTTCTACATCCCCCCCTACAAATCATGCACCGGATGCCTTGTAAGCGACGAAACTATGTAAATGCATGGAGTTATTATAAATTGGTCTGAAGTGCACTTATTATAAATTTAACGTACCTTGTTCTGTATTTGAAACGTGTGGGGTTATTATTTGAAACATAAAGGATATAATGGAAAACAGAATAAAACAATAGAAAACATAAAGGAAATAATGGAAAACATAAAGGAAACAATAGAAAACAAAAAAGGTAACAACAGAAAACAATACAAAACATTAAGGAAAACAATAGAAAACATAAAGAAAACAGTAGAAAACAAAATGAAACAAGAGAAAACAAAAAGGAAACAGAATAAAACAATAGAACACATAAAGGAAAATAAAAGAAAACAAAAATAAAACAAGAGAAAACAATAGAAACATAAAAGAAAACGAAATAAAACACAAAGAAAAAAATAGAAAACGGAAAATAATTAAAAATAGGACATTCGTCCTGGTTTTTGCAAAAAAAAATAGGCAGAAAAAATTAGGCATCCGCCCCAGCCAGGGAAAAAAAATTAGGCATCCGTCCCGGTTGGTAGGACCAGACCGGGACGAAAGGGGCTTTCGCCCCGGTTGTTCCTACCAACCGGGACGGATGCCCGTGCCTATATACGCGTCCCCTTCCCTCCCCAAATTCATAACCGCGCGCAGGGGACGAACCGACGCCGCCAGGACGCTCAAATCCTCCGTTGTGCCGCCCTCGATCCCGCCACTAGCCCGCGCGCCGCCACTGCCCGTCGCCGCACTTCTCCGTCGCGCCGCCCGTGCCTCCCCTCCGTCGCGCCGCCACTAGCCCGCGCGCCGCTACTACCCGTCGCCACACTTCTCCGTTGCGCCGCCCGCGCCGCCCCTCCGTCGCGCCGCCACTAACCCGCGCGCGCCGCCCTCGATCCCGTCCACTAGCCCGCGCGCGCGGCGCCTCCACTGCCCGCGCGCCGTCACTGCCCGCGCCGGCCGCCGCCCTCCGTCGTGCGCCCGAGAGGGGGTAAGGCCTGCCTCCATCGCGCCCTAAGCAGAGAGTTTTTTTTGTTTATTTTCTTTTTTACTTACTGTTTTTTGTTTTTACTTTTTTATTAGTGTTAGAAATGTTAGAATCATTAGTTATGAATTATTACAAATGTTAGGAATTTTAGATTAGACTTAGGAATTTTAGATTTGTTACAATTGACTTAGGAATTTTAGTGTTAGAAAATTAGACTTAGAAAAATTTTAGTGTTAGAAAAATTTACTTAGAAAATTAGACTAAGAAAAATTTACTTAGGTATTTCACTTAATTTTTTTTTTAAAATTTCACTAAGTTAGTGTGTTAGAAAATTTCACTAAATTAGTGTTAGAAAATTTCACAAAGTTAGAATAATTTCACTGAGTTAGAATTTTTACTTAGTCAGGGCTTGTTTTTAGGTAATATCTCTGTTGGACCCGCCGGGCGATGTCCGGGTCTGGGCCCCGCCGGGCTGGCACTGGGAGGTCCTTAGTACCGGGGCACGCGGCTTGGTGAGAAATCCGGGTGACGTGGTCGACCCGGATAGGCAGTATAGCAGCGGTTAGTCGACTATTCGTAGGGTTCCTTACCACGTGAGCTATGACCTTGTGAGGGTTCCTTATCTATGGATGCGTAGCACCCGCAACTCAGCACCCCGCGGCTTAGGACCCGGTTAGAGTTAGTTAGTTTGAGAGATGTCATGAGACTATGTATAAGTGATATTATTCGATCGTGATGTATTAGGGTTAAATAAAATGAACCCGAGCTATATGTAACTCTTGGTGTGTATTATCATACGTTTAAATATTGCATGAATATGTTGCTCTTTTTGTGTATTATCTATAAGCAATTTTGATGAAATGGATCTGGAACATATAGTTACTCTTTTTGTGTATTTTCAGAATATATAGTATGGAGCCAAGAGACGAAGATGCGGAAAACTTGCTCGAGGGTTTCATCCGCGGGGCCGACGGAGAGACCGATGTGAGCCAGTGGATGAACAACTCCGGTGAGGGAGATCCGGAGCTCACCCGGGGAGACGTCTCTGCTGAGGGAGAAGTTGACGGCTCCGATGAGGGAGAAGTCGACGACTCCGGTGAGGCCGACGACTCCGGTGAGGCCGATGTTACAAAAATGAAAATTGAGATACGGGAAAAGGTCAAGGCATGGACCCTGAAAAAGATGGCCGAGCAATTCAAAAACTAGAGGAAAAGATTGAACCTTGACTATGTTAAGAACGGCAAGACTCCAGATTTCACTCAAGGGTATGCGAAAATAAAACCCTTATGGGCAGATTTTGTGAAGTACAAGCTGTCAGAAAATGAACAGGAAAGGACAAAAAAAATGAAAAAACGCCGCCAAAAAGGTATATCACCATGTTATGGGGCAAACTGGCTACAAGGGTTCCAGTCCCAAGTGGGAGAAATGGGAGAACGACCTGCTTCAGCTGGGGATCACTCCCGAGCTGTTCTTGTGGGTCGAGCGGACAAGGTCATGGTTCTACGGGCATGGGGGCACGTTGGACGCCGAAGGAAATGCAATCTATAACCTAAGGCATAAAGAGAATCCTCTACCCATAGAAAGTCTAAGAACCGCAATAAAGGACGTTAAAGAGGGGAAGTTCGTGCCAGATAGAGAGAACGACGAGCTCACACGCGCCCTCGGGAATAAGGAACACGTAGGGCGTACACGAGGCATAAAAGGCAATCCTCCGTGGAGTACTGGGTTCAACGACACCAAAAAGAGATACCCCAATAGAAGCCGTCAACGGAAAAAGGACGCGGAGGCAGCTGAAGCAGAGATTCAGGCAAACTGGAGGCGTCAACTTGAAGATCAGATAAATCTAACGCATGATGTAGCAAAGAAGCAGCAGGACCAAATTAACACATTTAGCCAGCAGATAGTGTCTACCGGCGTACCACACATGGTAGAAGGTGAAGTCGAGTCTACCGGCGCCGCACATTCTCATCGGAAAAGCAGCGTTGCGTCTACGCAACTACCGGGTGATGATGCACCGCCGATGATTCACCCGGTGGATGATATCACGGAGATGACAACCTGTGAGCTCCACGTGAAGGTCATCAATATAATCATCAAGGCGGCGGCCGGCTATGTCTTACCAACTGGCAACAAACCAACTCACCATAGTCTTCCGGTTCCATGGGGCTACGCTGTTGTTGGGGTCGATGAAGTTGTCAACGGATTCGAGCGGGTAAAGCTTGATTTCCCTGAAGGTGAAGACGAAGAGTTGACTGAACTCGGAGAAGCCAAGAAATTAACCGTTCTACGGCTAAAGGAATGCATTGTGCTCCCAAATCAGACGGCAAGGCCATCGAATCCTCGCCATTCTCCAGCGCGGTCGTCTTCGCCATGCATGCCATCTCCAGCACGGTCTCCTATGCCGTGCACGTCTCCACCGCGGTCACCTACGCCGTCGTGTCAGCCTTCTCCACCGCAGTCGCCTACGCTGCCGCGTCAGCCTTCTCCGCCCACTAAGTTTCTGCGGAAAAGTAATAGATCACCCAAACGTCAACGGTCACCCCTCCCGAAGGTACCAAAGGAGGTACCCAAGTAACCTTACGACTATACTCCTGAGGAAAACCAGAAAATCGCAAGAGACGAATACGAGACGTGAAAATCGAAGCGGAAGGAGAAGAAAAAGGCAGATTTCCCCGAGACCGAAGAAGATATAGAACGAGCATGGAAAATGGTGAAGACTCTTCATCAACCCGAGCCGAGTCTGGCATCTGACTATGACCGCTCTATTCTGAAGTCACACCAGGAAATGGTGTGGTCGACTGATATGGAGTTGGACTCCTAGATTGGCCCGATCTTCACGAATCGACGAAGAACGAACGAAGAACACGAAGAACGCTAAGAACACGAGATGGGGAATCGAGGGGGAACATGGGGGAAACACGGGGCAACACACAAATCGGGATAAATCGCAAGAACCGAAAGATCCAACCTCCCGTCAACTAAGCCCCGAGGGCCGCCTACGGAACAATCGATCCAACTGAACTCACCTTGATACAAACCGTCTCACACCCGTAGCCGGTACCACTACGCCAATAGAAACTCAAGATAACGAGAGGAAGATTGGACAACTCTTGACTGAAACCCGATAGGGATAGGACAAGTAGTTGGGATGTGCCTTGATACGATCCTCGACGAAGTCGGAGGAGTAGCCTTGATACGTTCCTAGGTACACACCGTAGGAGTAGTTCCTCAAAGAGGGATACAAGAGAGCTGAGCTCCAAATGTTCTAAATTCAACTCTAAAACCCTAGATCTCGCTCGGGGTCGTCCTTATATAGTCGAGGGTTGAAGCAGGCGAGAACAGGGTCGAAAACGAGTCATTTGCGTGCATTTTGGCCCACGCCGGCCTGGGGCCCGGCCTGGATGGCCATGGGGCCGGGGTGGGGGCAGAGGGGCGCCTCCAGGCGCACGCCGGCCTGGGGCCGGCCTGGGGCCGTGGTGGGCGCAGGGGCCGGCCTGGAGGGGTGGCCGGCCTGGGGCCGAGGTGGGAGAGAGGGAGGCCGGCCCTCTCTGGAGGGGGTCCGGCCTGAGGGGGGGAGGTGGCCGGCCCGAGGCCGAGGTGGAGTCCGGGCCCCCTATCTTCTCCGTCGGGACTCCAAATTCGATGTCGTTTCTTCCGCCCTTCTTCGTATCTTCTTGCGCATCGTTTTGGGTGCTTTCCGGGGCCTCCGTGGTGGGTTTGAACCTGAGCACGCAAAGTGTGGAAATATGAGGTAGCGCACCATCCTCAACGTGACCGAAAGTATAGAGCGAGAGGAACGAGTTCACCTTATCCTGGATGGCCTTTGCGCGTGATCTTGTCATCGGTGCACTTGGTGTAGTTGGGTAGGCTACATCATCTCCCCCCTCCCCTTGAAAAAGAGTCGACCTCGACTTGGCGTCGTCTTCATCACTTGGGTAGCCATGGAAGGGAGAGATGTCCTTGACATTGAAGGACTTGTGGACGAGGTACTTGGATTGTGGTAAGTCGAGCTTGTAGGCGTTGTTGTTGATGCGCTTGATGACCTTGAAGGGGCCGTCGCCTCTTGGCTTGAGCTTGGAGTTACGCTCTTTGGGGAACCGGTCCTTGCGCAAGTGGAGCCACACGAGGTCACCTTCTTGGAACATGTCGCACCCGGACTTCTAGAGGATACTCACAACCCGCTAAACAGTAGATGATTGGATTACGGGGCCTACCTGCACCCGCACCTCTTACGAGTAGGCCAACACGTAAACGTGTGACAACCAACCTCTACTATTCATCGTCTGTGCAAACCATCCCATAGGAATCCGAATACTTCCATTGACGTACTTCATAACATACACACATGGTACGTCAACGACATTTGAACAAGTGATATCACAACAAATCTCTAAGACACAAAGAAATAGAAATAAGTGGCAAATAGCTCTCACTAGAGCAGAGATAGCAAATACAATCATGCAGATGACACTTGTCCCAACAAGTCATCATTACATCACAGCGGAAACACAGAAAGTGTCTGACTACAGACAAGAACCAAATAGGCCTAAGAGGCCGGGAACGAAAGAACGGAGCCCATCCACGAAGTCTGGGATCCTGCCCGGGTCCGCTATCTACTCGTCAACAGCCTCGTCATACTCCACGTAGTAGCCACCATGGGGATCCTCGGAAACGTAGTCTGCAGAATACGCAGCCCCAAAGGGGTCAGTACAGACGAGTACTGGCAAGCAAGACGCACAAGATACCAAAGTGTACCCGGCAACACCAAGTACAGATGCTTTGGGTTCAACGGAAGATAGGTGATACAAAGGTGCGGCAGCGGGCTGCCCTAACCAACTACAGAGACACGCTACAACATCCGGCTAAAAGAAAGGGATAAGATAGCGCATCGGAACCAACTACAACTACTCACCAAACAAACCCATCCTAGATATCGCCCCTTATCCAAAGAAGCAATCCGAGGATAACCCACACAGTTGGATTAATGAAGGTTCAGGTTATTGTGTCAATATGCCTATTACTAGTCAAATTATTATTAATTAGGTGTAAATTGTCTGAGTACTTGTTAGCCAACACTTTCACCACGTCGTCACATAACCGCGGACAACACGACTTCTCGAGAAGATTCATCCCTGCAGGGTGTGCTCCAGTACCCGTACACACTCGAGCCACCAACTAAAACTCAGGTGGACTCGACACGACCCGAACCATCTCTGCAGCCTGTCCCAGGAGCCACGGAGCTATAAGGTCCCAGCCACGCAGCCGAATACTCAGCGCAAGTGTGCAAAACTCCCGCAGGACGCAACACCCCGGCAATACAGGCCTCGCCCTATATGTGTGCGTCATCAACATCATCAGTATCCACCATGGGAGCGACCCATTCATGCGTATGAGCCAAATGGAACACCCGAACTAAGTGTGGCTCTTCGGACAAACTGCGGATCAGGTCAAAGTCGAGGGGGGGTTCCATACGACCACCGGGATGCGGTGAGCACGCTCATCATGGATCAGAGGACAAGACCCTTTTCCTAATTAGGGACGACACTAGCAGGCTTCAAAACCCTAACCGGGCCTCCTGCCGGTGCCTTATCATCAAATTATTATTACCCCAAGCATTAACATGATATGGATTATAACAAGCCCATCTATCAAACTAAACAGGTGATAAGATAAATGACAACCAGACTCGAGCACAACAAACCTAAGCATGATACTACGACACAGGCTAACAAACAACAAGGGTGTAGGTGTGGGGGTGAGGCTATATTCATGGCTGCAGGATGACATTTGATAGGATCGGAACACAAGCAACGAATCATAAGGCTAGCAGATTAGACAACGGAAAGTATCGGTATCAAGTGTGGCAAAGGACACAATGGTTCATGTGAGTGAATACTTGCCTGCAAACTCAGTAGCCTGGTACTGAGCTAACTCCTCTGAAGTTGTATCGTAAACCTCGTATGTCTCAACGTCGTCGTCTATTCGAGAAGAAGCAAACAAACAACGAAGAGAGACGGACAATCAATAACATGGCATAATGCACAAACATGGGATGATGCATGACAATTTAATTGATGCACCAATTTAATGATAAAGGATATAAGAGCAATTTTAAATGGCCCAATAGCAATTTAAATTTCATTTGGGAATTACCCATATGTAGTATTAATGAATTAAAAGAATTACAAGTAAACATTAAGTTGAAGTGATTACATGCATGATGAATGATGAAAACAGCAAGAAAACAACTTTAGCTTCCAATTGATATGTTGTTTACCAAGTTTGGAATTTTATTTACTAAGGTATGAAATTTGGCTTCTTAAATGAGTTACACAAACATTTATTGTTTTCACTAATTTTAAAGGTTCAAAATAGATAACAAAATTCATATTTGGAAAGAACACAAAATTTTAGATGGAATACTTGAAAAAGTTGTAACAGACCAAGTGTGAAACATAATGATTTGAAATTTGATTTGAAATTCAAACTCAACACATGATGCATTATGATGACATGATACTTGAAACAAAAACAGGAAACAAACATTCTAAGTGGGGAGTTTTTCATACTTGGGATGTTACAAAACGCCCCCCCTTGAAGGAATCGCGCCCCGAGATTCCTACTGAGAAAAGAGAAGGTCCGGATACTTCTTGCGAAGATCCTCTTTGGTCTCCCACGTTGCCTCTTTATCGGAATGATGAGACCACTGCACTTTTAAGAACTTGGTGCTCTTGTTGCGAGTTTTGCGCTCGGCCTCATCGAGAATGCGAATAGGGTGCTCCTCATAAGAGAGGTCTTCTTGCAGTTCAATGGAATCATGATCAACTGCACGACCTGGGTCTTTGAAGCACTTCTTGAGCTGTGACACGTGAAAGACATCGTGCACGTTGGATAGCTTTTCTGGAAGTTCAAGACGATAGGCATTTTCTGCACGCCTTGAGAGAATGTTGAAGGGACCAATATATCTTGGTGCAAGCTTTCCCTTGACACCAAAACGATGAGTGCCTCTGAGAGGAGTGACACGGAGGTAGGCCTTATCACCAGCTGCATAGACCATATCTCTGTGTTTGCTGTCATAGTAGCTTTTCTGACGAGACTGAGCAATCTTCAGATTGTCACGAATGATGCGGACTTTCTCTTCGGCCTCCTTAACAATGTCAAGGCGTAAGAGTAAACGTTCATCAGCTCCAGACCAATTGATTGGACTCCTGCATCTGCGGCCATAGAGAGCCTCAAATGGTGCCATGCCTAGGCTTGTCTGGAAGCTGTTATTGTAGGAGAATTCAGCATATGGAAGACATTCCTCCCATTTCATGCCAAAAGAGAGACCACATGCTCTGAGCATATCCTCGAGAATCTGATTGACTCTTTTGACTTGCCCTTGAGACTAAGGGTGATAAGCTGTGCTGAACAGAAGCTTGGTGCCCAAGGCTTCTTGAAAGCTTTTCCAGAAATGAGAAGTGAAGATGCTTCCACGGTCTGAGCTGATTTCCAACGGAACACCATGAAGAGTAACAATTCTTGTGGTGTAGAGCTCTGCCAATTGACTAGCTGAGATTGTCTCTTTGACAGGAAAGAAGTGAGCGACTTTAGTGAGTCGATCAATGACAACGAAGATTGCATCGTTGCCCCTCTTAGACTTTGGAAAACCAGTGACGAAGTCCATTTCAATCATGTCCCACTTCCATTCAGGAATTTTCAGAGGATGGAGAAGACCCGCTGATTTCTGATGAACTGCTTTGACACGTTGACAAACATCGCATTCAGAGACATATTTAGCAATTTCACGCTTCATGCCAGAACACCAATACATTGTTTTGAGATCCTGGTACATCTTTGTACTTTCAGGGTGTATGGAAAGAGGAGTATCATGAGCCTCCTTGAGAATCACATCTTTCAGGCTTTGGATTTCGGGAACTGCAATGCGTCCTTGGAAAAACACTGTTCCCTTGCCATCAATTGAGAAGCACTCATACTTCACATTGCCTGCTTTGATGTTCTTTGCGATCTTCTTGATCTCAGCATCACGAAGTTGTTCAGAACGAATCTTGTCCTCAAGTGTTGGACTGGCTGTCAAGTTTGCAAGATAGCCTTGAGGAACAAGTCCAAGATTCAGCTTTTGGAATTCTTCGTGAAGAGGAGGTTGGCTTTCCATGATCATGAGATTGTTGCAATAGGACTTGAGACTGAGATCATCGGCCATAACATTAGCCTTGCCTGGAGTGTCAGAAATGGTGAGATCGAAGTCTTTGATCTTCTCAATCCATCTCCTTTGTCTGAGTTTCAGATCTGGCTGAATGAAGATGTACTTTAGACTGTTGTGGTCAGAAAAGATCTCAGTGTGATTACCCAACAAGTATTGTCTCCATTTCTTGAGGGCAAAGACAACTGCTGCAAGCTCAAGGTCGTGAATAGGATAGTTGAGCTCATGTGTGTTCAACTGGCGAGAAGCATAAGCCACAACTTGATGTTCTTGCATGAGAACTGCACCTAGTCCTTGGAGAGAAGCATCACAAAATATTTGGAAAGGTTTCGAAGGATCTGGGCCAACCAGAACTGGTGTAGAAGTGAGTTTAGTCTTCAAGAGATTAAAGCTTTCATCACATTGTGGAGATCAGACGAACTTCTTGTCCTTCTTTGTTAGGTCAGTGAGAGGTTTGGCAATCTTGGAGAAGTTTTGGATAAAGCGACGACAATAGCTAGCCAAACCAAGAAAACTTCTGACTTGCTTCACCGTTTTAGGCGGTTTCCATTCAACAATGGCCTTAACCTTTTCTGGGTCAATAGCTATGCCCTTTGCAGATATGACATGACCAAGGTAAGTGACTTCAGAAATCCAGAACTCACATTTGGAGAACTTGGCATAGAGACGATGTTCGCGAAGCTTCATGAGAGTGAGACGAAGATGTTCTTCATGCTCTTTCTCGGATTTGGAATAGACAAGAATATCATCAAGATATACCATGTAACACCCGGGGTTTTTCCCAAATAGAAAGTTGCTTGTTGTTTCTTTTTCATCGCATAGCATCATGCATCATATGCATTGCACTTGTTTTCAAACCAACCTAAAAATTCAAACCAATTTTAACTTCTCAAACAAAGCACCTTTGTTATCAACTCAAATTGTTTTCATTAAGAATTTGAGTTGGAATTAATTTTGCTTGGTTATTTCAAAAATCATTTCTTTATGAAACACTAATTGAAATTAAAATAGCAATTTCAAATCAATTTGGCAATTTGAAATTTCTGAAAATAAAGTTCACAAACCTTGACCTCACTGTTTTGAAATTCAATAAAAATTATTGTCAAAATAAAAACCCCAAAATCCTATTCTATTTCTCTCTTTCCCTTTCCTACAAAAAAAATAAAAATAATAACAGAACAAAAGGAAAACAAACCAAAGGGAGGGCAGGCCAGCCCAATTGGGCCAGCCCACCACACCCCTTCGAGGCCCCCCCACCTTTCTTCCTCCTCCGTACAGGAGGACGTCATCCTCCCCACTGAATCCCACCTGCTCCCTCCTCCCCTCCCCTACAAAGTCCCTCCCCCCCTCCTTCCCAAACCCTAGCCGCCTCCTTCCTCCTCCTCCATCTCCACCGCCGCCATACCCTCTTCCTCCCTTCTCCTTCTCTCTGTAATTTTCTTCCCTGTACCTTACCATGGCCTCCATGGCCGGATGCTTCGAGCTCCTTGTGCCACCGCCACGCTCGCCGTCGAGCCGCACCGACAACGGGAATGGAACCCCCGTCGCTCCCTCTCCGTGCTGGACGCCACGCCATGGTCGGGGACGCCCTAGGGAGGCCGTGGGCTTCCCCCGTCGCCGGCCGCTGCTACCTCTCCCTCGCCTCCGCCAGTTTCGACAGTAGCACGGTGAGCGCCCCCCTGTCGCCCCTCCCCTCTCCTCCTCCCCTCGGCATCCGCACGCGGTCCCCACACGCCCCCAGCGCCGCGCGCCACCACACGCCCCCGCACGCCGGCGGCCGCTCGCCGTCCGTCGTATTCCGTCGTCCTCGTTACAGTTAACTGCAACGAGTTGCAGTTTTGTCATCCGGGAACCTTACCTCAAAAGCACGCGCACTCTGTATACTTCAACACAGCCGCAGCAGCCCACTGGTTAGCACCCTGTCGCACGCCCCAGCAGCCCCGGGTTCGAATCCCCTTAGGCACAAAGCCAACCCCTTTTTCCTCTTTTTTTCTGTTATTTCTCGAATTCCAGAAAACAGATCTGAGCATTTAATTCTAAAATCAATAACAAATTGAATTTTGATCCAATTTCAACGATTCAAGTTTCTGTGGATTCATAATTTTGTGCTCTTCCTGTTAATGTCAAAGTTGCAACATGTTTCTGTAATAATTTTTGCACTAAATAATTAATTACAGAAAATGCAATAAAAATGTGAAACTTTGGAATTTCATAACTTGAGTTGTCTTCACCAAAATTGAACAAACTTGGGCTCTAAAAATTTGTCTTAACAAACTCTACACATTGGTATTTTATTTGGTCACAATTGAATTAATTTTGAACATGTTTCCCTCTGTTTACTAAAAAGGGAAGAATAAGACTACTTATGAAAAATTGCATAATAAATTCAATAATAACCCAAAAATTATGTTTAATAGCTCAAAATGTTTAGTGAAACATTTGCTACATGTTTTCAACCTTTTCAATACAATTTGTTTACTGTTTTCCCTAATTAAAAGTGGTGCAATAATTCAATGCTTTAATTAAACCTTTTAAATTGCAAAATTCATAACTTGGGCAATTCAAATCCAATTCCAACATGTGAAATATGTGTTTCCATGCAAAATTGAATAAGCTTTCCAAATATCAACTTTGTTTTCTGTTTTGAATAAATTAAATTGCTGAAAACAACTGTTTCTTATTTAATGCAATTAAAATTGTCAAATTAATAACTTGCTCATTTTAATTCCTTTTTCAACAAATGAAATATGTTTTCCATCTAAAATTTTGTGTTCTTTCCAAATATGAATTTGGTTATCTGTTTTGAACAATTAAAATGGGTGAAAACAACAAATGCTTGTGTAACTCATTTAAGAAGCCAAATTTCATAACTTAATAAATAAATTTCCAAACTTGGTAAACACGTTTTCAAATTGAAGCTATTGTTGTTTTCTCATTGTTTTCCTCATCCATGCATCATTCTAATCAACTTCCACATGATGGTTATTTGTAGATCATTTAATTCCACATTAATTCATGGGCTTTTCCATATGCAATCCAAATTGCATGTGGGCCCATTTAAATATGTTTACCATGTCAACTAGTTTATCTTTGATGCATCCTTAAACTTGTCATGCATCCATATCTTGATCATGCTGGATCTTTTGCCGTAGAAGTCATTGTTGCATCCGGTGTTTGTTCTAGTTCGTTGCTTCTTCGCGGATAGGACGTTGAGATGATGTGAGCAACGACAAGTTCTGCGGATGTACCTCTACTTGCTGGATTCCAGGCAAGTATACTCACTTGCTGCCTATGGCTGCCTTTCATCACTTGTTACCGATTCTTTCCGTTGTTCTTATGCTAGCCTTATGATTCGATGCTTGTGTCTCGATCCTATCATATGTTTACCTTGCAGCCATGATATAGCCTTCCCCTCACTTCCTATTAACTGTTGCTTGTTTACCTTGCTGGCCCTCGTGTCGTAGTTGCATGCTTAGTGTTGTTTGTGCTCAAGTCTTGTTGTCCGTCTTATCACCTGTTTAGTTTGATAGTTGGGTTTCAATTCAATCAACAACATGTTAATGTTTTGGGTAATAATAATTTGATGATAAGGCACCGGCAGGAGGCCCGGCGTGGTTTTGAGGCCTGCTAGTGTCGACCCTAATTAGGAAAAGGGTCTTGTCCATTGATCCATGATGAGCGCACTAACCGCATGTGGGAAGCGAGTATGGGCGCCCCCCGCAATTCTGATTCGATTCGCATCTCGTCCAAATCGCCACACTTAGTTCGGGCTTTCCATTTGATGCATGCATATGCAGGTGCGAGCCCTTGGCGCCAGGGTGGAACTTTTGTAGTCGGCATTTAGGGCGGCATGGTCTTCCAGTGCTATGAGGGTCCCCCTTTTCTTCGTGGGGGCTCGATTAGCCGCGCACGCACAGCACGTGGTTCTTTGGGCTTGATGCGAAGAAGAGTTGGGTTGTGTTGAGTACCTCGCTTGGTGGGTTGATCCCCCGTCTGGCGGGTTATTCTTACGTGTACTGCCAAATTGGTGCATCCCTGCAGGGTTAAATCTTCTCGAGAAGCCGTGTTGTCCGCGGTTATGGATGACTTGGTGAAAGTGCTGGCTAACAAGTACTCAGACAACTTACACCTAACGATGATAACTTGACTAGTAATATAGATTACTTCCACCATCAAAATGAATGTCACCTTAATCAACCGTGTGAGTTTCCTTGGGTTGCTTCCTTAGTAGGGGGTAACATTGGATGGGTATTGTTTGGTGAGTAGTCATAGTTGGTTCTGATACGCTATCTTATCCCCTTCTTTTAGCCGGATGTTGTAGCGAGTCTCTTTAGTTATTTAGTGCAGCCCGCTGCCGCTTCTTTGCAATAATCCCTTCCTTTCCGTTGTACCCAAAGTATTTGTATCTTGTGATGATTGGTTACGCTGGTATCTTGTGAGTATGGTTTATCCACTTGCCAGTACTTAACCGTACTGACCCACGAATCCCTTTCGTGGCTGCATATTCCAAATTGCAGTCAACAGGTTTGAAGTCTGACAATGTTAGCTTGGGAATCCCTCCGGCTTGGCCTGGGCAGGGATTGGACGCCATCGGTTATCTTCAGGACTCTTAGTCCAATTTGTATCTTGTCCGTAGTCGGACTCTATGTTGTTTCTTCCGCTGTTATTTGGATCTTTGTATTGTATCAGTTGTATCCTGACTCGTTTGAGTCGTCTTGTATATATCTCTTCTGTTGTTGTTACGGAATATTCGTGAACTGTTGTAATGTTATCACAAGTGGCAACCTGGAATCGGTTATTATGTGGATTTTGGCGGGAATGCTGAAATCGGCATAGTGCCCGATCCTGGGGCGTCACAAATGGTATCAGAGCATGGTTTCCGATTCCCGATGTTGTTTCGATACGAATGGTTATCGAAGCAACGGGTCCGCAAAGCCTGTAGGATAACCTCGCTAACGGTCGATGTTTCTAGAGTGTCAAAACTATTTGTGCAAAAAACTGTTTTGGAAACATCTCAATAGGATTCTTGTTTTCTCCTTATCTCTATTCTATTTCCCCTCCCATCTTATTTGTTTTGGAGTCTCCCCCCCTTGTCTATCTTTCAAAGTGTTAGGATCCTACGTAGGTGGACGTTTTCTGAGCCTTTATCCTAATAGGTTCGATCATCGGAAGATTCCTGGTGGAAGAACATCGTCATCAACCCGAGCAAGAATCTCTTGTTAGTGGTGTCGAGAAGCCCTTGTTAGTGGTGTCGAGGAGATCAACTGGAAGCATGAAGAATCGATAGTCGAACTTCTTTCCCCTCCCGGGTTAGTAGGTGGATTGCGAGGGCGCAATCCCCTTGTTAGTGGTGTCGACTGTAACACCTGGGGTTTTTCCCAAATAGAAAGTTGCTTGTTGTTTCTTTTTCATCGCATAGCATCATGCATCATATGCATTGCACTTGTTTTCAAACCAACCTAAAAATTCAAACCAATTTTAACTTCTCAAACAAAGCACCTTTGTTATCAACTCAAATTGTTTTCATTAAGAATTTGAGTTGGAATTAATTTTGCTTGGTTATTTCAAAAATCATTTCTTTATGAAACACTAATTGAAATTAAAATAGCAATTTCAAATCAATTTGGCAATTTGAAATTTCTGAAAATAAAGTTCACAAACCTTGACCTCACTGTTTTGAAATTCAATAAAAATTATTGTCAAAATAAAAACCCCAAAATCCTATTCTATTTCTCTCTTTCCCTTTCCTACAAAAATAATAATAACAGAACAAAAGGAAAACAAACCAAAGGGAGGGCAGGCCAGCCCAATTGGGCCAGCCCACCACACCCCTTCGAGGCCCCCCCCCCACCTTTCTTCCTCCTCCGTACAGGAGGACGTCATCCTCCCCACCGAATCCCACCTGCTCCCTCCTCCCCTCCCCTAGAAAGTCCCTCTCCCCCTCCTTCCCAAACCCTAGCCGCCTCCTTCCTCCTCCTCCATATCCACCGCCGCCATACCCTCTTCCTCCCTTCTCCTTCTCTATGTAATTTTCTTCCATGTACCTTACCATGGCCTCCATGGCCGGATGCTTGGAGCTCCTTGCGCCACCGCCACGCTCGCCGTCGAGCCGCACCGACAGCGGGAATGGAACCCCCGTCGCTCCCTCTCCGTGCTGGACGCCACACCATGGTCGGGGACGCCCTAGGGAGGCCGTGGGCTTCCCCCGTCGCCGGCCGCTGCTACCTCTCCCTCGCCTCCGTCAGTTTTGACAGTAGCACGGTGATCGCCCCCCCTGTCGCCCCTCTCCTCTCCTCCTCCCCTCGGCATCTGCACGCGGCCCCCACACGCCCCCAGCGCCGCGCGCCACCACACGCCCCTGCATGCCGGCGGCCGCTCGCCGTCCGTCGTATTCCGTCGTCCTCGTTACAGTTAACTGCAACGAGTTGTAGTTTCGTCATCCGGGAACCTTACCTCATAAGCACGCGCACTCTGTATACTTGAACACAGCCGCAGAAGCCCACTGGTTAGCACCCTGTCGCACGCCCCAGCAGCCTCGGGTTCGAATCCCCTTAGGCACAAAGCCAACCCCTTTTTCCTCTTTTTTTCTGTTATTTCTCGAATTCCAGAAAACAGATCTGAGCATTTAATTCTAAAATCAATAACAAATTGAATTTTGATCCAATTTCAACGATTCAAGTTTCTGTGGATTCATAATTTTGTGCTCTTCCTGTTAATATCAAAGTTGCAACATGTTTCTGTAATAATTTTTGCACTAAATAATTAATTACAGAAAATGCAATAAAAATGTGAAACTTTGGAATTTCATAACTTGAGTTGTGTTCACCCAAATTGAACAAACTTGGGCTCTAAAAATTTGTATTAACAAACTCTACACATTGGTATTTTATTTGGTCACAATTGAATTAATTTTGAACATGTTTCCCTCTGTTTGCTAAAAAGGGAAGAATAAGACTACTTATGAAAAATTGCATAATAAATTCAATAATAACCCAAAAATTATGTTTAATAGCTCAAAATGTAGAGTGAAACATTTGCTACATGTTTTCAACCTTTTCAATACAATTTTTTACTGTTTTCCCTAATTAAAAGTGGTGCAATAATTCAATGCTTTAATTAAACCTTTTAAATTGCAAAATTCATAACTTGGGCAATTCAAATCCAATTCCAACATGTGAAATATGTTTTCCATGCAAAATTGAATAAGCTTTCCAAATATCAACTTTGTTTTCTGTTTTGAATAAATTAAATTGCTGAAAAAAACTGTTTCTTATTTAATGCAATTAAAATTGTCAAATTAATAACTTGCTCATTTTAATTCCTTTTTGAACAAATGAAATATGTTTTCCATCTAAAATTTTGTGTTCTTTCCAAATATGAATTTGGTTATCTGTTTTGAACAATTAAAATGGGTGAAAACAACAAATGCTTGTGTAACTCATTTAAGAAGCCAAATTTCATAACTTAATAAATAAATTTCCAAACTTGGTAAACACCTTTTCAAATTGAAGCTATTGGTTTTTTCTCATTGTTTTCCTCATCCATGCATCATTCTAATCAACTACCACATGATGGTTATTTGTAGATCATTTAATTCCACATTAATTCATGGGCTTTTCCATATGCAATCCAAATTGCATATGGGCCCATTTAAATATGTTTACCATGTCAACTAGTTTATCTTTGATGCATCCTTAAACTTGTCATGCATCTATATCTTGATCATGCTGGATCTTTTGCCGTAGAAGTAATTGTTGCATCCGGTGTTTGTTCTAGTTCGTTGCTTCTTCGCGGATAGGAAGTTGAGATGATGTGAGCAACGACAAGTTCTACGGATGTACCTCTACTTGCTGGATTCCAGGCAAGTATACTCACTTGCTGCCTATGGCTGCCTTTCATCAATTGTTACCGATTCTTTCCGTTGTTCTTATGCTAGCCTTATGATTCGATGCTTGTGTCTCGATCCTATCATATGTTTACCTTGCAGCCCTGATATAGCCTTCCCCTCACTTCCTATTAACTGTTGCTTGTTTACCTTGCTGGCCCTCGTGTCGTAGTTGCATGCTTAGTGTTGTTTGTGCTCAAGTCTTGTTGTCCGTCTTATCACCTGTTTAGTTTGATAGTTGGGTTTCAATTCAATCAACAACATGTTAATGTTTTGGGTAATAATAATTTGATGATAAGGCACCGGCAGGAGGCCTGGCGTGGTTTTGAGGCCTGCTAGTGTCGACCCTAATTAGGAAAAGGGTCTTGTCCATTGATCCATGATGAGCGCACTAACCGCATGTGGGAAGCGAGTATGGGCGCCCCCCGCAATTCTGATTCGATTCGCATCTCGTCCAAATCGCCACACTTAGTTCAGGCTTTCCATTTGATGCATGCATATGCAGGTGCGAGCCCTTGGCGCCAGGGTGGAACTTTTGTAGTCGGCATTTAGGGCGGCGTGGTCTTCCAGTGCTATGAGGGTCCCCCTTTTCTTCGTGGGGGCTCGATTAGCCGCGCACGCACAGCACGTGGTTCTTTGGGCTTGATGCGAAGAAGAGTTGGGTTGTGTTGAGTACCTCGCTTGGTGGGTTGATCCCCCGTCTGGCGGGTTATTCTTACGTGTACTGCCAAATTGGTGCATCCCTGCAGGGTTAAATCTTCTCGAGAAGCCGTGTTGTCCGCGGTTATGGATGACTTGGTGAAAGTGCTGGCTAACAAGTACTCAGACAACTTACACCTAACGATGATAACTTGACTAGTAATATAGATTACTTCCACCATCAAAATGAATGTCACCTTAATCAACCGTGTGAGTTTCCTTGGGTTGCTTCCTTAGTAGGGGGTAACATTGGATGGGTATTGTTTGGTGAGTAGTCATAGTTGGTTCTGATACGCTATCTTATCCCCTTCTTTTAGCCGGATGTTGTAGCGAGTCTCTTTAGTTATTTAGTGCAGCCCGCTGCCGCTTCTTTGCAATAATCCCTTCCTTTCCGTTGTACCCAAAGTATTTGTATCTTGTGATGATTGGTTACGCTGGTATCTTGTGAGTATGGTTTATCCACTTGCCAGTACTTAACCGTACTGACCCACGAATCCCTTTCGTGGCTGCATATTCCAAATTGCAGTCAACAGGTTTGAAGTCTGACGACGTTAGCTTGGGAATCCCTCCGGCTTGGCCTGGGCAGGGATTGGACGCCATCGGTTATCTTCAGGACTCTTAGTCCAATTTGTATCTTGTCCGTAGTCGGACGCTATGTTGTTTCTTCCGCTGTTATTTGGATCTTTGTATTGTATCAGTTGTATCCTGACTCGTTTGAGTCGTCTTGTATATATCTCTTCTGTTGTTGTTGCGGAATATTCGTGAACTGTTGTAGTGTTATCACAAGTGGCAACCTGGAATTGGTTATTATGTGGATTTTGGCGGGAATGCTGAAATCTGCATAGTGCCCGATCCTGGGGCGTCACATACCACAATGAACTTGTCGAGGTATTCATGGAAGACAGAGTTCATGAGTCAAGAGAAAGTCGCCGGTGCATTGGTGAGACCAAAGGACATGACAGTGTATTCATAGCGACCGAAGCGAGTGACAAAGGCTGTCTTTGGAACATCCTCTTTTCTGATCTTTATTTGATGGTAACCCATTCTCAAGTCCAACTTGGAGAATATAGAGGCTCCTGCAAGTTGATCAAAGAGATCATCGATGCGAGGAATTGGATATTTGTTCTTGATTGTTTTCTCGTTAAGAGGACGATAGTCAACAACGAGTCTCTTTGTTTGATCCTTCTTTGCCACAAAGAGAGTTGGGCATCCCCAAGCCGAGGAACTAGGTTGAATGTAACCTTTTTCCATGTACATATCGATTTGCTCCTTTAACAATTTCAGTTCAGGAGGAGCTATCTTGTATGGATACTTGGAGATTGGAGCAGTGCCTGGTTCAAGTTCGATGACGAACTCAACAGCTCTGTCAGGAGGCATTCCTGGCAATTCTTCTGGAAAGACATCGGGGAAGTCACAAACCACCGAAACAGTTTCAATAGATGGTAGAGGATTTGCATTGAGAGTGTAGAGTTGAACAACTGGATTTTCAGCATGGAAGTAGACTATCTGGCCAGAAGGGTGTGTGATTTTGACAGACTTAGCAGGACAATCAATGACTGCTTTGTTGGCTACCAGCCAATCCATCCCAAGAATGACATCAATATCTGAAGAGTGGAGAGCTATCAGAGATGCCTGGAATGGAACGTTTCCAATTGTGATCTCGATGTTCTGGCTAACTTTATTGCTTTGCCAGCTAGATCCTGGTGATTTCACTAGGAGAGGGATAGACAATTGTTCTAAGTTGATTTTACTGGTGTTTGCAAAGTTTTGAGAGATGAAAGAGTGTGAAGCACCAGAATCGAACAAGACTTTAGCACGAAACGAGTTCACAAAAAGTGTGCCCATTACAACTTCTGGAGATTCTTCTGCTCCCTGGGCCTTGACATGGTTCACCCTCACAGTTCTCAAGACAGACTTGTTCCTGTTGCGGGGCCTAGGTGAAGAAGTGTGTACCATCACATGATTGACATTAGAGATAGGTAGTGATGGTAGCTTGTTCTGCGGGCACTTGTAGGAGTAGTGTCCTGGTAGACCGCACTTGAAGCATGTAATAACAGAACGAGGAGCTGTTGGACTTGGCTGAGATGGAGCACCTCCTGAAGATACCACTAGGGTGGGAGGGCGGGCAAGAAATCCTGCCGGGCTTGGCAAGCCGATGGGCGGTGTTGGAGTGGTATATGGAACCCAAACTCTTCGTTTTTGTGGAGGCATGACAGCTTTTGAGAGATTAGCCAACCAACTTGCGCCCATGCTCTTCATTTAGAGCGATGTTTATGAGGTCCTCAAAAAATCTTGGCATTGACGTTGGTGAGAGCATACTTGAGTTCCGGGTTGAGACCCCTGCGGAACTTTGCCATCTTTTTCGCATCCGTGGAGACTTCATCTCCGGCGTAGCGAGCCAGGCGATTGAACTCTCTTTGGTATTCGAGAACGTCCAAATTGCCTTGTGTGAAAGAATAGAATTCCTCACGTATTCTCTCCATTTGCCCATCGGGAATGTGATGGCGCACGAAGGCTTGCTTGAAATCCTCCCATGTGATTGCCACACTAGGACCTCTCATTTCTTGGAAGTTCTCCCACCAAGACATGGATTGTCCACGGAGAAGGTAGGTCACGTAAGGAACACGGTCCTCGTCAGCCACATGAGCTACCATAAGAGTACGGTTCATTTCACGGAGCCAGTCATCAGCATCCAATGGCTCGGAGGAGGTATCAAATGTGCGCGGATTGAGCTCCAGGAACTTCCGAATAGACACCCGGGTGTTGCCATTACTCCCAAGGTCTTGGTTCTGCTGCATCTGCCTTATAACTTGTGTCATCTGAGGCAGCACTTTCTCCATCTCGGGTGGCAGTGTGGGTTCTTCGTCAGCACTCTCCATCCTAAAGAGGATACCAAGATTAACACAGTAACCGGATAACAAAATCCAATATAAGTGCTTAAAAGGATTACTTCAGACGGTAAGTCGACAACATAGAACAAGGATGGAGGTTAACAACGGATCAACAGATAAGTTGTTACAACGGAAGAGAAGATTTGTGAAGGACGATATCGAAGCAACAACTGGGAAACAGGAGACCACAAACACCTGAGGTACTACGGAAAAACCCATCCGGGCTTCTAGAGGATCAATATCTACTGCTTAAGGAATAGAGGATCTGCTTCCGGGGCTTATTTGCCACCGTTCTCAATCGTGAGTAGGCAACACGAAAATCGTGTCACAACCACCTCCATTCCTATGGTCTAGTAGATATAACCATCCTCGAGAAACCAGGATACGTGAAATCCTAACTTGAAAGTTTAGATGAGAAGAGAAAAACAACGTTGCACTTCCTTACCAGAAAAGGGAGGGTGGGTGGGGAAAGAAATAAAAGAACAGAATTCCTACTCTCACGTTTCATTTTTCCTATATAGCTACAAAATAGTTTCTAGACTCAACTGCGACCAGTAAAAGGGATCCTACAGGCAGATAGGCTCTGATACCATTTGTCGCACCCGGACTTCTAGAGGATACTCACAGCCCGCTAAACAGTAGATGATTGGATTACGGGGCCTACCTGCACCCGCACCTCTTACGAGTAGGCCAACACGTAAACGTGTGACAACCAACCTCTACTATTCATCGTCTGTGCAAACCATCCCATAGGAATCCGAATACTTCCATTGACGTACTTCATAACATACACACATGGTACGTCAATGGCATTTGAACAAGTGATATCACAACAAATCTCTAAGACACAAAGAAATAGAAATAAGTGGCAAATAGCTCTCACAAGAGCAGAGATAGCAAATACAATCATGCAGAGGACACTTGTCCCAACAAGTCATCATTACATCACAGCGGAAACACAGAAAGTGTCTGACTACAGACAAGAACCAAATAGTCCTAAGAGGCCGGGAACGAAAGAACGGAGCCCATCCACGAAGTCTCGGATCCTGCGCGGGTCCGCTATCTACTCGTCAACAGCCTCGTCATACTCCACGTAGTAGCCACCATGGGGATTCTCAGAAACGTAGTCTGCAGAACACGCAACCCCAAAGGGGTCAGTACAAACGAGTACTGGCAAGCAAGACGCACAAGATACCAAAGTGTACCCGGCAACACCAAGTACAGATGCTTTGGGTTCAACGGAAGATAGGTGATACAAAGGTGCGGCAGCGGGCTGCCCTAACCAACTACAGAGACACGCTACAACATCCGGCTAAAAGAAAGGGATAAGATAGCGCATCGGAACCAACTACAACTACTCACCAAACAAACCCAACCTGGATATCGCCCCTTATCCAAAGAAGCAATCCGGGGATAACCCACACAGTTGGATTAATGAAGGTTCAGGTTATTGTGTCAATATGCCTATTACTAGTCAAATTATTATTAATTAGGTGTAAGTTGTTTGAGTACTTGTTAGCCAGCACTTTCACCAGGTCGTCACATAACCGCGGACAACACGGCTTCTCGAGAAGATTCATCCCTGCAGGGTGTGCTCCAGTACCCGTACACACTCGAGCCACCAACTAAAACTCAGGTGGACTCGACACGACCCGAACCATCTCTACAGCCTGTCCTAGGATCCACGGAGCTATAATGTCCCAGCCACGCAGCCGAATACTCAGCGCAAGTGTGCAAAACTCCCGCAGGACGCAACACCCCGGCAATACAGGCCTCGCCCTATATGTGTGCGTCATCAACATCATCAGTATCCACCATGGGAGCGACCCATTCATGCGTATGAGCCAAATGGAACACCCGAACTAAGTGTGGCTCTTCGGACAAACTGCGGATCAGGTCAAAGTCGAGGGGGGGTTCCATACGACCACCCGGATGCGGTGAGCACGCTCATCATGGATCAGAGGACAAGACCCTTTTCCTAATTAGGGACGACACTAGCAGGCTTCAAAACCCTAACCCGGGCCTCCTGCCGGTGCCTTATCATCAAATTATTATTACCCCAAGCATTAACATGATATGGATTATAACAAGCCCATCTATCAAACTAAACAGGTGATAAGATAAATGACAACCAGAGTCGAGCACAACAAACCTAAGCATGATACTACGACACAGGCTAACAAACAACAAGGGTGTAGGTGTGGGGGTGAGGCTATATTCATGGCTGCAGGATGACATTTGATAGGATCGGAACACAAGCAACGAATCATAAGGCTAGCATATTAGACAACGGAAAGTATCGGTATCAAGTGTGGCAAAGGACACAATGGTTCATGTGAGTGAATACTTGCCTGCAAACCCAGTAGCCTGGTACTGAGCTAACTCCTCTGAAGTTGTATCGTAAACCTCGTATGTCTCAACGTCGTCGTCTCTTCGAGAAGAAGCAAACAAACAACGAAGAGAGACGGACAATCAATAACATGGCATAATGCACAAACATGGGATGATGCATGACAATTTAATTGATGCACCAATTTAATGATAAAGGACATAAGATCAATTTTAAATGGGCCCAATAGCAATTTAAATTGCATTTGGGAATTACCCATATGTAGTATTAATGAATTAAAAGAATTACAAGTAAACATTAAGTTGAAGTGATTACATGCATGATGAATGATGAAAACAGCAAGAAAACAACTTTAGCTTCCAATTGATATGTTGTTTACCAAGTTTGGAATTTTATTTACTAAGGTATGAAATTTGGCTTCTTAAATGAGTTACACAAACATTTATTGTTTTCACCAATTTTAAAGGTTCAAAACAGATACCAAAATTCATATTTGGAAAGAACACAAAATTTTAGATGGAATACATATTTCATTTGTTGAAAATGGATTTAAAATGAACAAGTTATTAATTTGACAATTTTAAATGCATCAAGTGAGAAACAGTTGTTTTCAGCAATTTAATTTATTTAAAACAGAACACAAAGTTGATATTTGCAAAGTTCATGAAAAACGGAATGGAAAACATATTTGGTTTGTTGAATTTGGAAATTCTATGCCCAAGTTATGAATTTTGCAATTTAAAAGGTGTAATTAAAGTATTGAATTATTACTCCAATTTTAATTAGGAAAAACAGTGAAATAATTGTATTGAAAAGGTTGAAAACATGTATAAAATGTTTCAATGAACAATTTGAGCTATTAAACATAATTTTTGGATCATTATTGAATTTATTATGCATTTTCCATAACCATTTTTATTCTGCCCTTTTTAGTAAACAGAAGGAAACATGTTCAAATTTAATTCAATTGTGACCAAATAAAATACCACTGGGTAGAGTTTGTTAAGACAAATTTTTAGAGCCCAAGTTTGCTCAATTTGGGTGAACAAAACTCAAGTTATGAATTCCCAAAGTTTCCAATTTTTATTGCATTTTCTGTATTTAATTATTTAGTGCAAGATTTATTACAGAAACATGTTTCAACTTTGTGACTAATAGAAAGAGCACAAGATTCCGAATCCACAGAAACTTGAATCATTGAAATTGGAGCAATTTTCAATTTGTTATGGATTTTAGAAATAAAGACTCAGATCTGTTTTTCTGGATTTCGGGAAATAAAAGAAAAAGGCCGAAAAAGGGGTGGCTTTTGCTTCCAGGGGGACTCAAACTCGCGACCTCGGGTGCGCGCTGGGAGGGCCCAAGCCATTGGGCTGTTGCTGCGATTCGTGTTAGGATTAGAGCGCACAAGTTTTTGAGGTGGGTAAAACGGGCTTTACTGTCGAAACTGAACTCGGTTCAGTCACCGAACCACGACGAGGGGAATCGACGGCGTCCGCCGCGGCTGCGCGGCGTGCGTGCGGGGAAGGGAGAAAACGGGGGGTGGGGGCGACCAAGGAGTGCTCACCGGGGAGGCGCGGGGCGTCTCGGAGACGATGGAGGAGGGCGGCCCGCACGGGAACGATACCCTGACGGAGGCGTTGCCGTCAGGAGTTCGCTGGGGAAGAACTCGACGGCGCCGCTGCTGTGGTTCATCTCCGGCCGCGCCTCCTTCAGCGAAAACGGGGGTGGAACCCTCCTGGTTCCATTCCCGCCGAGAGGAGCCCGCGACAACGACCACGGCCACCGCTGTGCTACCTCCAATTCCCGGCCATGGATGTGCTCGGAAAACTTCAGAAATTTCAGAGAAGGAAAACCGGGGAGGAGAGGGGAAAACCGAGGGGAGAGATGGAGGTGGCGGCGCAGGGAGGAAGAGGAGAGTTTTGGCTAGGGTTTGGGGGCTCTCGGGGGTAGAAAAGGGGATAGGGGAGCAGGTGAGGAGGGGGGAAGCAGGTGGCATGCCTGCTTGCGTCACCCCCCTGTACGGAGGAGGGAGACGAAGGCCGCGGGCTGCGTGGCCGAGCGCACGCTGGCTGGGGACTGGGCCGGCCCAGCTGGGCTGGCCTGGTTGCTCCCCTCTGTTTTTTTTTTGCTGGAAAAAGGAAATGAAAAGGAAAAGGAGAGAAACTAGAAGGGTTTTGGGGCTTCAAAATTTTTGGTGATAATTTTTTATGGGTTCTTTATTGCAAAAGCCCAGATGCATGATGTTTTGTTTTCAAAAAATTTAAATATTTGTAGATGTTTGAATTTTAATTGAATTTGAGTGAATTTTGCAATAATTGAAAATATTGAAAAATTTAACAAGTTAATTATTTGGAAATTCAAGTTTATTGGAAACAAGTAAATGGTTTGATTTGAATGCTTTATTTGAAAAAGTTGTAACAGACCAAGTGTGAAACATAATGATTTGAAATTTGATTTGAAATTCAAACTCAACACATGATGCATTATGATGACATGATACTTGAAACAAAAACAGGAAACAAACATTCTAAGTTGGGAGTTTTTCATACTTGGGATGTTACAGAACACCATGGGTTTCTTGTTCTTGTTCTTGTTCATGATAGAGGCTCGGTGCTCGGAATGCTTCTCAAGCGTAGCTCTTGTGGAGTCGTATAGCTTCTTGATGTAGTCGGTGCGCTTGTCAATGTCCATGTTTGCTCGCTCGCGTAGAGGCAAAGGAAGTATGTCGAGGGCGGTGTTGGGGTTGAAGCCGTAGACGATCTCGAAGGGGCTCTTCTTGGTAGCTTGGTGTAGAGAATGGTTGTAGGCGAACTCGGCGTGTAAGATGCATTCCTCCCAATTCTTCAAGTTGGGCTTGATCAATGCTCGAAGTAGTGAAGAGAGCGTGCGGTTGACGACCTCGGTTTGTCCATCCGTTTGTGGGTGATAGGCGGTGGAGAAGAGTAGCTTGACGCCGAGCTTGGCCATCAACATCTTCCAAAAGTAGGAGGTGAACTTGACGTCGCGGTCCGAGACAATGGAAGTAGGTACACCATGTAAACGCACAATTTCCCTGAAAAACAAAGTAGCAACATGTGAAGCATCGTCAGTTCGGTTGCAAGGAATGAAATGTGCCATCTTAGAGAAACGATCCACGACTACAAGGATTGAATCCATGTTGGATTTTAGTTCGTGGGAGGCCTAACACAAAATCCATGCTAATATCACTCCAAGGTGCATGTGGGATAGGTAATGGCATGTAAAGACCATGGGGGTTGGAAGTGGACTTAGCTCGGAGGCATGTAGAACATCTCTTGACGTGTCTCTCAACTTGATGCTTCATCTTGGGCCAATAGTAGTTGGTGGAGAGCATGGCATAGGTCTTGTCGCGTCCAAAGTGTCCCATGATACCTCCTTCATGTGATTCCTTCAATAACAACAAACGAAGAGAGGACTCGGGAATACACAATTTGTTAGCCTTAAACAAGAAACCTTTGTGGAGATAGTAGTCATCAAATCCTCGGTTAGGCAAGCATTTCTCAAAGATAGGACCAAAGAAAGCATCGGAAGCATATAAGTCTTTGATCTCATCCAAACCAATCACATTGATGTCAAGACGTGTAAGAAGGCACTCTTTCCTAGACAAGGCATCGGCTACCACATTCTCTTTACCTTTCTTGTACTTAATGACATAAGGAAAAGATTCAATGAATTCTACCCACTTAGCATGCCTCTTGTTCAAATTGGTTTGGCTTTTCAAGTATTTCAATGATTGGTGATCGGAATGAATGACAAATTATTTCGGCCAAAGGTAGTGTTGCCAAACTTCTAGCACTCTAACCAAAGCAAAAAGTTCCTTATCATAGATTGGATAATTTAGCTTTGCGCCATCAAGTTTTTCACTATGGTAAGCAACGGGGCGTCCGTTTTGCATGAGAACTCCACCAATTCCTATGCCACTAGCATCACATTAAATCTCAAAAGTTTTCTCAAAATCCGGTAAGACAAGCAAGGGAGCTTCGGTTAAACATCTCTTAAGTGTGTCGAAAGCTTTTTGTTGCGCATTGCCCCAAACAAAAGGTACATTCTTTTTGGTAAGTTCATTCAAAGGGCAAGCAATAGTTGAAAAATCTTTGACAAAGCGGCGATAGAAACCGGCAAGGCCATGAAAGCGCCTTATCTCACCCACGGAGGTAGGGTTGGGACAATTCCTAATTGCCTCAATCTTCTTGTTATCTACTTCAATACCATTGGAAGAGATCACAAAACCCAAAAAAAAGCTTGTTGGTGCAAAAATTGCATTTGGAAAGATTAGCGAAAAGTTTTGCTTTGGGAAGAGCCAACAATACTTGTGAAACATGATCAAGGTGATCTTCCAAAGACTTGCTATAAATGAGAATGTCGTCGAAGTAAACAACAACAAATTTGCCAATGAAAGGACGCAAAACTTCATTCATGAGGCGCATGAAGGTAGATGGGGCATTCGAAAGACCAAAGGGCATAATAAGCCATTCATACAACCCAAGTTTTGTTTTGAAAGACGTTTTCCATTCATCACCTATACTCATACGAATTTGATGGTAACCACTTTTAAGACCAATTTTGGAAAAGATAGTAGCACCACTCAATTCATCAAGCATGTCATCGAGCCTAGGAATAGGATGTCTATATCTAACGGTGATAGCATTGATAGGGCAACAATCCATACACATGCGGGAAGTAGAATCTTGCTTTGGAACAAGGATAACCGACACGGCACAAGGGCTAAGAGATTCGCGAATAAAACCTTTTTCTAGTAGTTCTTGGATTTGGCGCTCAATCTCCATAGTCTCCTCGGGGTTGGCGCGGTAAGGAGCGCGGTTTGGAAGGGGCGCGCCCGGAATGAGGTCAATGCGGTGCTCGATTCCTCGTAGAGGAGGAAGGCCCAGAGGGAGCTCATCAGGAAAGACGTCTTCGAATTCCTGCAACAAAGGCAACAAAGATGGAGGAAAAAATTTCATGTCGTTAGTTTCAAGTGCTTCCCCTTTGCACAATAGGACGAAGTGTAGTATGGTTGGGTCATCTCGTATCTCTCGCATCTCTCTTTTGGTGGCAAGTAAGGCAAAGCCTTTGGAATCATTCGTAATTTTTCCACTCATATTTGGCTTGTGGCTCTCACTCTCTTTTAGGTGGACCACTCTCTCACCACTCATCTCACGAGACTTGAGCTCTTCTTGCTTGCGTGCCAGGGTCTTGGCGTTGTCGGCGATCACTTGGCTAGGAGACACGGGACGAAGCACAAATGTCTTGTTATTCCACTTGAAGCTATACTGATTAGTACGCCCATCATGAATAACACTCTTGTCGTATTTCCAAGGTCGACCAAGAAGAAGATGACACACGGTCATAGGAACAACGTCACACTCCACCGTGTCTTCATAGGGACCAATCTTGAAATGCACGGAGACCATCTTGAAGGTGCCGGAGTCACTAAGCCATTGGAAATGGTATGGATGAGGCTGTTTCTTGTAAGTCAATTGGAGTTTGTCGCAAAGCTCTTTGCTAGCCAACTTGTGGCAACTTCCACCATCGATGATGACCTTGATTGACTTGCCATCAATATCGGCTCTAGTTTGAAAGAGATTGCACCGTTGATCATGCTCATCTTGAGGAGAAGTAGTAAGGACTCTTGTGACCACTAGCGATGGATTCTTGTCCTCATCGCAATATACACTTTCTTCATCATCGTTGGGCACGTCCAACGAGTTGAGAACAACTTGATGCAAGGCATAGTATTCGCCTTCGCTCATAGAATCACGTTCACCGTCTTGGTTGACAATCATGATCATCTTGTTGGAACATTCAAAGGACTTGTGTCCACTACCACCTCATTTGAAGCAAGTAATAGTGCTTGACTTGACTTGAGGAGCACTTGAGGATGAGGTGGAAGGCACTTGCTTCTTGAATGGTTGGGAAGACTTGTTGGGAGCACTAGAGGCTCAAGTGTTGCTCTTGTTGGTAGTTGGAGGAGGAACTTGTGTCATTGGAGATGAGTATGATGGTCTTGAGTTGAAGAAAGCCTTTTGCTTGTTATACTTGATATCTTCCGCAATTTGGCGTTCCGCCTTGAGAGCTTGGTGGACAAGGGCCACAATGTTGTCATACAGTTGATACTCGACGATCTTCCTTATAGGATAGTTGAGGCCATTGAGGAAGCGGGCCATTGTTTGCTCTTGAGATTCGATCACATGACCTCAGATCAAAGATGTCTCCATTTCCTTGTAATACTCATCAACGTACTTCACACCTTGACGAAGTTCTTGGAGCTTCTTGAAGAGGTCATGCTTGTAGTGTGGAGGAACGAATCGAGCATGCATGAATTGCTTCATCCCATTCCAAGTGGCAATAGGATCCATGCGGTTGCGGACTCGTTCGGCTTGTAGACGATCCCACCATAAGATTGCATAGCCATCGAATTCCAAGGATGCTAGAGCAACCATCTTCTTGTCGATGAAGTTGTGAATGCCGAAGATCTTGTCTACTTTGAGAGCCCAAGCAAGATATACTTCGGGATCATTCTCACCACTGAACTTGGGGACATTGAAACAAAGATCACTCATGTTGTTGTCCTCTTGTTGACGATGGGGGCTCTCATGGTGGCGCTCATGGGGGTCTTCATCATAAATGGGAGGTGAATCATCATAGGGGTCATCCTCATTGTCTTGGCGGTGGCGATCATGATGGGGAGGATGACGCCGGTGGTCATTAGGTGGTGGTTGTTGGTGGTGACGGAGCCTCGCTTCACGGCATTCACTATCATCATTGCCATTGTGTTGTTGTCTAGGTCGTTCTTGTTCTTGGCGAGGGTGTTGCGGAAGCACTTGTTCATCTCGAGGGTGTTGAGGATGATCATGTTCTTGGCGGTCATTGTTGTTGGGACGCGCATAGCGTCTAGGTGGCCTTCGATGTTGACGAGCATCTTCCACAAAATCATTGTGGCCATAGTCTTGCGCGTGGCCTTGTGGAGGTGGAGGATGATGGTGTTGTTGAAGGTCTGGCGTTGCGGTTGTTGAAGAGGGTCACCACGGCCTTGGCGATGTCGAGGTGGTGGTGATGGCGAGCTATCCTCATACCAATTTCGTCGCGGAGGTTGTTGAGGTTGGGGAGGAGGTGGTTGTGGTTGTTGAGGTTGTCCACCCTCCTCCAGGTTGTGGCGATCATGGCGATCATGGCCACGAGGTTGGTGAAGATCTTGATTGTGGTGGCTTGAGCGACGAGACCTTGAGGACGATGATGAATCACGGTGATTGGCATGATTAGCCAAGTTGATGTTGATGCGCGTCATGTGATCATTCAATCGAGCCTCTTTCTCTTGGAGTCGACGCTCATAGCGTTGCAACCCGTCCTTGACGAGTTCACGGAGTTGAAAGTGGTCATTGTGGGTGACGAAGTTGGCATAAGCATTGTCGTTGTAGAATGGATTGCCTTCGTCTTCCGAGCTCGGACTTGTGAATACTCCCTCCCTATCCATCTCAAAAACACACACAAGGGTGATATTGAAGAAATGGACGCCTCACTTACCCAACGTTACCTTTATTGGTCGTATTGAGGCTAGTGGATGAGCCTAGGTGTAG
This sequence comes from Alopecurus myosuroides, assembly GCA_028641055.1. Taxonomy (NCBI): domain Eukaryota; kingdom Viridiplantae; phylum Streptophyta; class Magnoliopsida; order Poales; family Poaceae; genus Alopecurus; species Alopecurus myosuroides. The sequence continues at coordinate 8,868,163 of CM054062.1, forward strand.
GGCGGTATGTCAAGAGCGAATCCAAAATGATCGAAAGAAACCGCAAACGACGACACACACACTTTATATGGAAGGCAAATAGGTTAGGAAAGTGGCGAGGAAAAATCGACAAAACCGAAGAAAAGTTTGTTGTCAATCGTAGAGAAGAATCAAAGAAAAGTTAGCACAAAAACCAAACCTATAGGATGGAAATATGGTGGAACACACACACGCAAGGGAAAAATTGGGTTAGTGCGACCAATGGACGAGCGAAGAACGAAATGGACCTAACGTAGACTAATGCTCAATGCCACACTAACACAAGGAGGACACTAGCTCTAACCACACATTTGAAAAGGAAACAAGATTCGCACCGTGGCAATCGGTCACTCTTTCTCTTTTGCGACGCGATGCTACACGTTCCTACAATGGAAAGCAATTGGCACCGATCCTTTGTTTCTTTTTCTATTTTCTCTTTTTTTTTTCTCTTTTGATGGATTCCAAAGTGCCAATGCCTACTCGTAGCTAATATCTCACAAGCGCTAACCTCGCACTCTCGATGCCACAAATGCAATGCCAAGCGGTGTAAAAAGAACTAGTCCGAATAGGTAAGTAACACAATGGAGTGGGGTGGTTCAAGCGGAAGCAAGTTATACCTCTCTTATTGATTATCACGGACTTGCGGCCGTGGGGGAGTCAATGTAGTGGTGATCCGTTGATGTGGAAGCGTAGGTGATGTCGTCGGTGTCGCGTAGCACTTTGTTGCAATCAATTCGGATAAAAAACGACAAAGAAAAACAAGTTTCAAAATCTGTCCGGAAATCGAAGAGCTGAGATTTTCTGAGATTTTGGCTCAAATTCGAAATTCCTTCAAAATCAAGAAAAATTTTGGGCGAATTTGGGAAAATGGCTGAATAGAAAGGTGTGGGGTGGTGTTTGGCAACAAATCTATGAAACGAAACCACGAAAAACTCAACGAATCAACAGATCGGTCGAAATCCCTTTGTGGCTATTTTTGTGAAATTTTCGAATTTATGGTGGATAGAAGAACAATTTATGGTAGGGGAGGGGGTGGGGTGTCGGATTCGTGTCAATCTAGCTCTGGATACCAGATGATATGGAGTTGGACTCCTAGATTGGCCCGATCTTCACGAATCGATGAAGAACGAACGAAGAACACGAAGAACGCTAAGAACACGAGATGGGGAATCGAGGGGGAACGTGGGGGAAACGCGGGGCAACACACAAATCGGGATAAATCGCAAGAACCGAAAGATCCAACCTCCCGTCAACTAAGCCCCGAGGGCCGCCTACAGAACAAACGATCCAACTGAAATCACCTTGATACAAACCGTCTCACACCCGTAGCCGGTACCACTACGCCAATAGAACCTCAAGATAACGAGAGGAAGATTGGACAACTCTTGACTGAAACCCGATAAGGCGAGGACAAGTAGTTGGGATGTGCCTTGATACGATCCTCGACGAAGTCGGAGGAGTAGCCTTGATACGTTCCTAGGTACACACCGTAGGAGTAGTTCCTCAAAGAGGGATACAAGAGAGCTGAGCTCCAAATGTTCTAAATTCAACTCTAAAACCCTAGATCTAGCTCGGGGTCGTCCTTATATAGCCGGGGGTCGAAGAAGGCGAAAACGGGGTCGAAAACGAGTCATTTGCGTGCATTTTGGCCCACGCCGGCCTGGGGGCCCGGCCTGGCCGGCCATGGGGCCGGGGTGGGGGCAGAGGGGCGCCTCCAGGCGCACGCCGGCCTAGGGCCGTGGTGGGCACAGGGGCCGGCCTGGAGGGGTGGCCGGCCTGGGGCCGAGGTGGGAGAGAGGGAGGCCGGCCTGGAGGCCGGCCCTCTCTGGAGGGGTCCGGCCTGAGGGGGGGAGGTGGCCTGCCCGAGGCCGAGGTGGAGGCCAGCCCCCTCTGTTGGGTGCCCGGCCTGGAGGTGGGGGAGGTCGGACTGGCCGGCTCCTGAGGCCGGGGGGGGGGGGGGTTCCTTTCCCCCTATCTTCTCCGTCGGGACTCCGAATTCGATGCCGTTTCTTCCGCCCTTCTTCGTATCTTCTTGCGCATCGTTTTGGGTGCTTTCCGGGGCCTCCGTGGTGGGTTTGAACCTGAGCACGCAAAGTGTGGAACTATGAGGTAGCGCACCATCCTCCACATGCCCGAAAGTATAGAGCGAGAGGAGCGAGTTCACCTTATCCTGGATGGCCTTTGCGCGTGATCTTGTCATCGGTGCACTTGGTGGAGTTGGGTGGGCTAAATCATCGACGAAGAGTAGTAGCGCAAGCGGGAAAAGTGGGAAATCAGTTGCCAGCTCAGAGAGCAGAAAAAACAATCCATGTCCCCGCTCAAAGTGATTTCCAATACCCAGGTGGGGCCGAGCACTAATATTGCTGACGAGCAAATTGATCTGGAGTTTATAACACTGTACACAGACAGGGCAGCTACTGCGGGTTTTTCCATTGTTGAGTATATGCAAACAATAGACTACTTCCCCAAAGCTGAATGTGCGTACAAATACCAGTACGGGAAGCCTCTCATCAAACCCGAGGAGATAAAGGATCTACCATCGAAAATGCGAAGAGTGCATAGTTGGTATATGGAAGCCGCTGAGAAATCTGAGGACTGGATATGTCTCTGCGTTAAGGACGAGCACTACGGGTATGGAGATGGATTGGTTATGATTCAATTTGAAGAATTGTTTCAGTTATTCCAGCAGCAGGCCCTCGACAAATCTGTCGTTAGTGCCTATTGTCTGTAAGTACTTATTTCTCTAGCTCACCTCGTTCATTGCATATATATATATATATATATATATATATATATATATATATATATATATATATATATATAGTACACTCATATATTATAATTGCAGAATGAAGATTCTCGAATGCAAAAGAGGTGGAGTCTATGATATTGGGTTCATTGATCCACATTTTGTTAATGCAAAGACTCTTGAGCTATCTGCCAAGGATAAAGAACATAATATTCTGAGGGCAATAATGTTTCACCAACACCGACGGGAAATACTATTTCCTTACAACTTCGGGTTAGTGTTACTGTGTTGTACACATTCTGTTTTCCTTACTCGATGTTCACTGTATAATTGATGAGTTCTGCGTGCGCAGCTTCCACTATATTATGCTAATCTTCCAAGTTGACAAAGGAAAAGTAATGGTAATGGACCCAAAATGTAAACCCCTAGCGATGTGGGCGGACATGCAGAAAATGATCCAGCGGTAATTTCAATCTTTATTAGTTTCAGTCTTTATATATGGCACTATATCGACTACTTTGTTTCTTTTTCGGATATCAAGTAATTACTATAACTCTTTTTTTTCTTTTTTTTTCTCGGGTAGCGTTTGGAAGAGGTTCACAAAAAAGTCTCCCGGTGAATGGAAATCAAAGCTTACATTTGATGTTGTGCAAGTAAGTACTATCTAGATCCACGCGCATCACCTTTATTCTAGTGTCGATACCATTACCATGGCTGGTTGATTATTATTTTGATTGAAACCATTTCTCGTAAAGTTCTTGCAACAAGGAGACAGAAATCACTTGTGTGGATACTACGTTTGCGAGTTCATTCGTCAGACGACATGTCCCAAGGGCAGAAATTTACAGCAGCTACATGTACGTTAGTCGTAAATTCTTCTTATTACCATCTATTTTAGTTACTTACTTTCATTAATATATATTGACCACTCTTCTTTATATTAGATCGAACGGCTCCGGGACGGTCTTCTACCAAGGGACCGCATACGAGCAATTCAGGAGGAAATTGCGGGCTTCTTAGATGCAGAGGTCCTAAATGTAAATGGAGAGTACTATAGCCCCAGTTGGAACTGAATTCGATTTTGTAATTCATTCCATCGGTCATGTAATATGCTCGATATACTTTGCTTCTGTAATATAAGTGTTCCTTCTTTTGCTATATATATGTATTATGTATTCACTCGTGGGATCCAGGAGCTCCGGGGAGGGGCCACCGAGGCTCCTCTCTTCTCGTGGGATTCGGGAGGTCCGGGGAAGGGCCACCGGGCTAATCTCTTCTCCTGGGATCCGGGGAGGGGCCACCGGGAGGTCTGGGATCGCAAAACATAAAAAGGAAAATAATAAACACAAAACATAAAAAATCTGGCAGAAGGGGCATGCATCCCGGTTCGTGTTAAGAACCGGGACTAATAGCCCTGGCCAGGTTCGCCACGTGGTACGCCCCATTTGTCCCGGGTCCTGGCACAACCGGGACCAATGGGGGAGGGGCATTCGTCCCGGCTGGCCCATCCCGGTTGCACAACCGGGACAAATGGGACTTACCAACCGGGACTAGTGCCCCTGTTTCCAGTAGTGACAGGGCATGAACCAAAGCATTGAACATTCGAATGGGGTCGCAAAATCACAACTTGCAACATCATGATCACTCTGTAAGTACAAATACGTTGTCACATGTAATAAGCCCCTTCAGTCATCACCTTCTGAACCAAGAAATGAGACATATCGTCACATAGCATTCATACCTTGCTGATCGGCAGTTTCTTGGCTTCGAGTCGCGAATGCTGTTGATAATTATTATAGTCTAGTGATTATGATATAAAGTACACAAAATATGAATATGTTTGTAAAATTAAAACAAAGTTGTTTTACTACCTGCAATTCCCTATCCAGGGACCAAGCCATCATCATGTTCATATGATGGGCAACATAGAACCCGCTCAACTACATATTTTGCTGGTGGAACTGGTCATAGAACCTGCCAAACTGCCGGTTTTCCACCGACTGCTGGCGGCACTGGGCAAATAGCTTATATATGACTTTCATATCCAACAGAAAAAATAGAATTCATACATTAGAACGTGTCAGGTGGAAATTAACCTGATATTTCAGGAGGTGGTTAAGTCTGGTATAACACTTCTGACTTATAGGTTCATTTTCCACCTTGAGAAAATAATAATTCTCCGAAGGAGTAATGACAGTAATTAACATATGGATATCATCTGTTGTGTATATATAAAACATGATGTGTTTGTGTAGAGGAAAATAATCAGTCACCTACCAAGAAGTCTGCTTATGTGGTCGACAATGATCTTACGACCAGGATGAGAATCAAGATAGTACACACCACCATTCATAACTGAGATGGCGACAAGAATGTAGCGGTACCTACAAAATATGTATTTCATTTGAGTTACTAGTGAATTGAAGCAATGGTTTATAATTGTAGTTTATATAATAAACAAATTAATTCGCTGGATAAAAGTCAACATTACTTTACCTTCCCACAAAAGGACATAGGATTAAAACATTGTCTTTGATATTCTTCATAACATGGATGAAGTAATAATCAATATACCTCTACTCATGATCAATCACTCGATGCAAAGTACGAGCAGGGTCCATGAAAATTACTTTAAGGTATTGTTCCCCCGTCTGACTCATACATTTCCTACATAATAAGCAGATAGATATGACTAACATATATAGATAGTTCCATCGCCAAAAGAACATGCTTAGATAGAAACGTATATATGGAATCATATATTGAGGATGAGTACTTAAGCGTGAAGCATCTCATAATGGTGTCTTCCAAGGATGTCAACCATATCATGTTGGACATGGTCTCCAACATGACTGGGAACTGACGGGCGTACTCTTCGTTATGAACAACTTTGTACTTGACTATAATTCCGGCGTAGTCCTCGTTTGCTCAAATCTTGGTCTCCAAATTCATCGTGGCCACACGGGAAGCTTTGCACCTCTTCGGCTGCTTAAGATTATCCTAGATTCTTGTCCTTATGTCTGAAATGCTACATCCTCCCACCTGATAGTAAGCATAATGTTTGGTCCCAACTCTTGCGAGGGCCATTTTCCGAGCAGCAACACCCTGTGCAATGAACTCGGGTGTCATATTCAGCTTCAGAGTCCAATGATCGGAGGTGATACAAGGATACACATTCCTAGGACTCATGTTCGCTTGCACGTACTCTGTCACGAGATTGGTTTTCCAATTCTTTCATGCCTTGCCAGCAGATAGTAATGCCACCCGTTCTACACGAAACATGCTGCCCAGAGGAAGTATGATGTAGTTGAGGATCTCGTTCGCGATATCGTTGTGCCGCGTTGGTGATACATGCTTCCACGTAGAATGAATGATAGAAAAACGTTGCTGAACGACCATACCACAAACGGTTTTCAACTTTCTTTTAGCTATCACTGGCTGGAACGGGGCTCCGATATCGGGACAGATTGAGGTGACGGTCATCACCGACAGCGTCTGTATGGATGCCTTCTGACCATTGCATTTGCGGGTTATGTATCCTAGTGGTTGTGCACTTGTACAACCCCTTCTGTAGAATAGATTTCAATGAGAAAACCTACCATATAGGAACCAAATAACATGTTGATGACAAATAAATTACAAAAACAAATTCGTAACTAGAAGCACTAATATAAATCAAACCTATCATGTCAATTGGAACTAATTAAAAATTTCAACAATAAAATAACTAGTTAACATAGTACTCCTAACTAAAATATTTTTCTGATGCATTAATTTCAGTTGGGCAAGGTGAGAGGTGATGATTTGTGACTACTAATTATCAAGACAACAATAAGGGGATGAACAGATGGTGTAGAAAGATTCACTTTATCGATGATAGCGCATTCACATCGAATACCTTTCCCACGTCTGGTGCGAGGGAATCGAACGCGTTGTTCCTTGCGTTCATCATGTTCATAGTGTCGGGGAAGACCGTGTGTGGGGCGACAGAATTTTCCGCGACAGGCTTATCTAGCGGGGGCCGGGAGGGGGGCAACCTAGGAGAATGCCGAGTGGGAGCGACTGTGTTCTTCCTTGCGTCCTTCGTGGTCATATTGGCGGGGAACACCGACGGGAAAGAACTGACGGTTGGGGTGGGTAGCGGCGGGTGGGTAGGTGCTATTTTGGCACGACACTAGAGGGGATTGTGGGGGAAGGTCGACAGCGAGATTGAAGTTTAGCTCAAAACTGGGTGAGAAAAAACTATAGAGAGGGGTGGGGGAGGATGTGTACGAATTTTAGACGGGTGGTGGAGCTAGCTGGTGAAATTGAAAAAAAAATCCGCCAAAACGTTCAACGAATTCAATGGCAAAACCTAGTTGTTCGTCAAAAAATCCTGGCCGTTCAACGCCAAATCCTTGCCGATCGTCCCACGTCGTCCTCCCCATAGACCAAATTCGGAAGAAAATGCAAAGAACTCGAAATTTACAGATGCGATTAGCCAAATATTGCATGAAAAAGTAGGTGGTACAATATTAGAATCTTGCTTCGCCAGCTCTTTCTCCAAAGGCATGGCCACCGTCGCGCAAGTGTTGTGGACATGTGCTGTCGACGTGGCCGGCCCATGTCTTGAACCTGTTTCGATGTGATGTGTCCTCTCCGTCGTCCACATATGCAGTGGGTTGGTCATATCCTCGACCGCCTATCCAATTATGGGAGGCGCGCTTGATACGTCCAAAACGTATCTCCTTTTCCGAACACTTTTCTTATTGTTTTCTTCTAAACTTGTCAGTTTTGGATACCACTAACACGGACTAATGTTGTTTTCAGCTGAATTACCTTGGCGTCTCGTGTTTTTTGCAGAAAAATCAACTTTCGGGAAAATGCCCAGAAAAGATCCCATTGGTCCTAAAACACCAGAAGACCCGAGGATCCAGAAGGGGGCCAGGAGAGGAGCCAGGAGGGGGCCGCACCACCCCCGGCGCCCTCCTTGGCCGCACCGCCTAGTGGTGTGGTCCACTACTGGACCCTCTCGGACTCCCCTTTCGACTACATATGCCCCGTAAACCTAAAACGTGAGGGGGTTCGTCATATTCCACAGAAACAGAACAGAGCGCTGCCGCCACCCCGAACCTCGATTCGGAGATCAGAAGTTCCAGTTCTGGCGCCCTGCCGGGACGGGGATTCGAAGGAGATCATCGCCATCGACACCACCACCTCTTCTACATCGACCATCCATGATTCCCACGTCCATGTGTGAGTACACACCGTTGTAGGATGAGAGGGCTGGAAGGGATTGGATGAGATCGATCATGTAATAATGCCAGATTGTTAGGGCATAGTGCATAGTATCCATTGTTAGTGTTTTCTACCATTGTTGCAACTTGTTGTGCTTAATTCTTGTCACTAGGGCCCGAGTGCCATGATTTCAGATTTGAACATGTTATTGTTTCATGAGTATAATTATGTTTCTTGATCATATGTGCAAGTTGTTTTACACATGTCATTGTCCGGAACCCGAGGCCCCAAAGTGACAAAAATTGGGACAACCGGAGGGGATGGCTGTGATGTGAGGATCACGTGTGTTCATGGAGTGTTAATGCTTTGTTCTTTTGCTTTATTAAAAGGAGCACCTTAATTACCAGTAGTTTCCCTAGAGGCCCCGCTGCCACGGGCTGGTAGGACAGAAGATGTTGTGCAAGTTTCTCATTACGAGCACGGATGACTATATTGGAACACATGCCTATGGTTTGCCTACATGTTTGATACTTTATTATTATTATCTGCAATGCCCGTGTTAGATTATTACATGACTTATGTTATCCATGCAACGCCCGTCTATCCATTCCCTCTATGCCTACGGTACTTCCCATACAACTGTTATTTTATTTCTACTGCTGCAATAAAACTGTTACCACTGATAAATTGTTGCGAGCAAGTCTACTTTCAGGTGCAGCTGAATTGACAACTCAGTTGTTAAGGCTAATAAATATTCTTTGGCTCCCCTTGTGTCCAATCAATAAATTTGGGTTTTACTTCCCTCGAAGGTTATCATCCGAACTCCCTTAGGTATTAAGTTGCAAGCAACAAATAACTGCATTAAACAAAGTGTGTAATGTAAGCAAAGATTATGCACGTGGGCACTCTCACCGCTGTTTTATCCCTAATGGCAACAACACATCCTTCCCCTTCACGTTTCTGTCACTCGAGGAAGGCGAAGAGGAGGCATGAACCCACTATGAAGCATAAATACTCCCTCTTGGAGTCACTAGCAACTACTTGGCCAGAGCAACCACTAGCAACGGAAAGCATGCAAGATCACAAATAACATACGCAATAAAGACTATAATAAACTTTGCATAAGTTTAATATTCATCGGATCCCAGCAAACACAGTACATAGAGTTACATAAGATCAATCTCGATCATGTTAGGCAGCTCACGAGATCTAAACATGGAGGCATATGAGGAGAAGACAACCATCTAGCTACTGCTATGGACCCGTAGTCCAAGGATGAACTACTCACGCATCACTCCTAAGGCAGGCCTGGTGATGATTTCCTCTCCGGCAGGGTGCCGGAGACAGCTTCAGAACCCCCCTGATCTAGGGTTGACGGTGACGGCGGCTACAAAACTTTTCGGGGATATTTGATCAGGTATTTAGGGTTTTCCATCCCGGGGGATTAAATAGGCGAAAGGGCAGAGGTGGTGGATCCCTGGGGGCCCCACACCACCCCCTGGCGCGGCCAAGGGGGGCGCCACCCCATGGTGTGGGCCCAAAATAGGAACTTCGGGCTTTGTGGGGTCCAATTCCGAGAATATTTCTAGAACAACTTTTCTGAAACTAAAAACAGCAGAAAACATGGAACTGACACTTGGCATCTTGGTAATAGGTTAGTCCCGGAAAACGTATAAAAATGACATAAAGAAGGGAGAAAACTTGTAGCAATTGGCATAATATCATCATGGAGCATCAGAAATTATAGATACGTTGGAGACGTATCAAACCTGAAAAGCAAACTAAAACTGCAAAGTATACTAAGGAGGATTTCATTGCTAATAAACATGGTAATGAAAGAGAGCCTTGGGTACAAAAAGCAATGTCTTTTCCTAATAATAAACACAAAAAACAAAGTAATAAGAACATTATAAAAAGTTTTGTGAATGGATGAAACCTCTGTTTTTGCAAATCTTTTTGACTGATGCTATTAAACTGCCTCCTTATTCTAAATATATGAAAGATATTGTCTCCAACAAAAGGAAGATTCCTAATGAGGAAATTTCCTCTATGCTTGCTAATTATTCTTTCAATGGCAAGGTTCCAAAGAAGCTTGGATATCTTGGTATTCCTACTATCCCTTGTTCTATTAAAAATAATTATGTTAGAACTGCTTTATGTGACTTGGGAGCTGGAGTTAGTGTTATGCCTTTCTCTCTTTATAAGAGACTCTCTCTTGAAAAATTGATACACACTGATATATATTTGCAAATGGCTGATAAGTCTACTGCTATTCCTGTTGGTATATGTGAGTTCATGGGCAAGTTGCTACTAATTGTTTGATATTAACTGACTTTCTTGTGTTGGAAATGCCTGAAGATGATAACATGTCTATTATTCTTGGGAGACCTTTTCTTAATACTGCAGGGGCTTTTATTGATTGCAATAAAGGAAAAGTAAATTTTAATGTTAATGATAAAGAGCATACTGTTTATTTTTCCAAGCAGATTGATAGAAGATATGGTTTAAATTCAATTGAAAATATTGAGACCATCAAGATTGGATAATTTTATTGTCCCATTCCAGCACCACCAAAAGAATATGAAATTATTATGACTAGGACTATGTCTATCAAGGTTGAGGTTACATAATTATTTAGTGATTAGCAAAGTTTTGCTTCATATGAAAATTGTTCTGGTAACAAGACTTGATCACCCTTCTTAACAAAATGATTTTTAATGAAGAGGAGAATGTTTTCATTATGGTTTCACCTTCCCCATTATGTTTTCACCATGTTTACTTCTGTTATCACATTGCTACTTGAGTACAATCATGTTTTCCATCATCCATATTCATGTTTTCCTGATGTTTTCACCCTGGTTACTTTGGTTATGCATGTTTTCACCACCCATACTTTTGTTTTCACCACTACCACCTTTGTTTTCTTTGGATATTTTTCCATTAGAATGTCATAGAACCTCTGTACTTCTGGTTTTGGTTTTGGTTTCCACCTTTTCACTTTCATTTTCCTGTTTTTATTAATTATTAAAATTCTAGAAATACCTCAAAAATAAAGTTTGTCGAAAAATTCCAGAAAAATTATAATAAATTTTTACGTCAAAAATGAGGCAGAGAGACACCTGGGAGGCCCTAGGGGGACCCACCAGTCAGGTACACCATGGGGTGGCGTGGCTACCCCCTAGTGGCGCCAGCACATGGTGTGGGGCCCCTTGGATCCCCACTAACTCTCTCCCCTGCCAAAGTCTTCTTTCTCACCTCCCAAACTGAAAATATTTCCTGTAACACGTGTTCTTGCTGTTCTTCCCATGGATTTTCGATCTCCTTCTTCAACACATCATTTGTGCTGAGATTTGGTGTGTTTGATCTCCGGTATGTGACTCCTCCGATGATCCAAGTAGAATTTTGTTTAATAGAGTATTTCTTGAGTATTTTGGTCTGTAGATGACAGCTTATGTGAGTTTGCATGCTTGATTTGAGTAGAAATCATGTATTTTTTATGCATGTCTAGCTCTCCTATATGTCCCTATGGTAGTTTCCACCTTATAGTTGCTTGAAATTAATTTTTGTAGTGATTGTTGAAAATTTTCAGAGATGGAGCACAATGTTCATCAACTAAACCAGCATGAGTTGGAGTTACATGAGGTCATGCTCGTGCACCGTGAAGAAAGAGTGTTCCCATCAATTTATCCGTGTCAGGAATTCATGAGGATTACAGGAATTCTGCAGGATTTCAACACTCTTGTGCATAATGCAGGCTTGGACCGTTTCATTGAGGATGAACCTATCCAACATGTGAAACTAACTATGTCTGTGGTGCAGGATTTTCATTTTAAATGGTCCTCAACTAACCCTATGGTCCACTATAAAATTTACAATAAAGCTGTAAACTTGCCTTTCAGTGATTTTTGTGCAGCTATCAAGGTACCAGAGTGGGGTTCTTGTGAGAAGATAAAATGGCAGCCTAAACCACTGCTGGAATTATATAAGGAGATTTGCCAAGGCAGAAGCTTCACAGGGGAGAGTGGTAAAATACGAGAAATTCAACTCCCTAGCATTCAATACTTTGCCTATTTTATTTCTAAATGTGTGCTAGCTAGAAAAACTGCCAACAAGCTATCTGTTTATGATTTCGCATTTATTTCAGCTGCCTTGAGATGTGATAGGTCTTATAACTTTGGCGCTTTAATTTATTACCGTCTCTCGCTTAACCGTGAGAAGGGCGGAATTGTTGAGGTCTTATTGCCTCGTGCTTGCTAGCTTTACATGGTTTGGAGCCACACCCTCTAGACCTGCAGTTTCCTTTAGAGAGGCTCGACCTTGTTTCCATGGTTCAACATAAGTTTCTTTCTACCCATGCTCACTTGCACAATTTATCTTTCGAAATAACTTTCTCCAAACAATCCTGGTGGAGAGTTACTAAAACTGTTAGGAAAATACTTTTGTCTGCACCTCTTTTGTTTAATCTTAATAGCAGGCAAGGATGGATGCTTTCTGAGAGTGAGCTGGACACATACATTGAGCACCACTTCCAGCAAGGGGGATGCCGAAAAGGGGGACGATGGTGATTTCGTCTAGCCCTCCGATGCCACGGGGGTCCCGTACCACCAACCAGATTACGACTATGCGCCCGCTGTGTCATCTTCCTCTTGGGCGCCCGAGTACGACCATGCGAGGGACAACCCACCACAGTGGGGATACTTCACGCGACATGATTGATCTCCACTTAGGCAAAAAGCCTAAGCTTGGGGAGAGGTATACCGACATCACACTCATTTATATATCATGTTCGGTCGGTTCATTGTATATCCATATTTTCGTTTCTTTTCGGTTTTTTCGCTTCTTTCGTTTCTTTTTGTTTTTATCGTTTTGTTCTTGTTTTCCAAAACACAAAAGACCAAAAATATTTCTGTTGTTTCTCTTTGTTTGCTTCTTTAGTTTCTTTAGTTGGTTTTCTTTCTTTTCTCGTTTCGGTTTAGTATTAAAAAATCCAAAAATATTTTGCTTTGTTCGTTTGCTTCTTTTTGTTCTTGTTTTAAACTGAAACCCCAAAAATATTTGTTGTTCTTCTTTGGTTTTGTAAAGTTTGTTGCAGAGTTCACCGGACTTCCGTGTCTCCATTGGAGCTTGATTACCATTCTATATTATTCAATCCACAAGTGAAGAGCAGTAATGATGATTTACGACAATCCGAGTTGTGGTGAGAGGCTGGTATGAACTCTATTTGTTTTATTTTTGTACATATACTCATTGTGTGAACATGCTTAGTCCGTTCATGTAAGGTGTATGTTATTTAATTGATGCTTGGTAGTTCGTGCTCTCACGTGTTAGTTCCAACTTATTAATATAAGATAGCATGTCGTATGAATGTTTGCTTGCATTGTTTTATTCATAGAAGGGTATGACATTGTGATATATCCCTTTGATTGTTTCGCTTGAATCGACTTGGAACATGCTCACGCATGCTATGACTGAAAACAAAAAGTCACTTAAGCCTCGATGATTTAATTTGCCTTAGAGTATTTGTATCATTTTTATGCCCCTGTTAATGTTGTTTTGTCGCAGGCATGATTATGACAGTCGTTGCTCTCTTGATTGTCGCTCCCCGTCTATTGCTAGCCTTCACCTGTACTAAGTATCTACTCATGCATCCAACTCCAAAAACCAAAGTTGTCCAAATGTGTCCACCATACCTACCAATATATGTGGTATTTAACTGCTACTCCAAGTAAATTTCTCGTGTGCTACCTTTAAAACCTGCTAAAAATTATTCCTATTTTATGGCTCTATTTTAGCTCATGAGGACGTAAATAGATAATCTTTATCTCACTTGTTGATTGGATTCCACACCTTGGACTAGTGGCTTCATCCGCTTATCCAAATGTTAGAAGAGCTGGCAGCGGGGTGCCCAGCCCCAAACTAATACAACAAATTCTCTTCACTATTTTTGCCCCTGATTTATCAGTCAAAGCATAATTGTGTAAACAAAAGAGAAAGAGAGATGACCTTCTACCCAGATGCGTGCTTCTATGGGATATGCTCTTGTGAAGTCTAGTTGGCTTGTGACATATTGTATTGTCTGTTTACCATTCGTTGATATAAGCATACACCTCTCTCAAAAATGTTTTCAATACCTCTGTTTAATAAAATAAAAAGCTCTAGCACATGAGTTAATCCCTAGTTCCCTCTGCGAAGGGCCTTTCTTTTATTTTTATGTTGAGTCTTCACCTTCTCGCTTTATATACCTTCTTGAGAGCATGTATGTTATTCTTAGTGTAATGTGCTTGTCCCAAAACACGGTTGATAGTGGCATAACTTTGATGCTTGTATCTTTCATATCTATATTTCTAGTCTTCATTTGAACTTCAGAGGTGCCCTGGCATTTATGTTTTGCTCCACTTTTAAGGGCGAGCGAGTACACTTTATCATACCCTATTATGAGCATTGCAATCTTGTAGATTGAAATACTTCATGTTGTCTATTATAGTTTGTTGGCATCTCTTCATGGTTTGCATAACTGCTTGGTGAATTTTATTTTCCATATATCTTATTATGAATTGACTCAGCACTTGATCATTTAGTGAGTATATTCACATCATATGAAACAATTGTGTTCGTATAAGTCTTTTATCGCACTCAGTTGTCACTGAATTGCTTGAGGACAAGCAATAAGCTAAGCTTGGGGGGAGTTGATACGTCCAAAACATATCTCCTTTTCCGAACACCTTTCTTATTGTTTTCTTCTAAACTTGTGAGTTTTGGATACCACTAACACGGACTAACACTTCAGCAGAATTACCTTGGTGTCTCGTTTTTGTGCAGAAAAATCAACTTTCGGGAAAATGCCCAGAAAAATCCCATTGGTCCTAAAACACCAAAAGACCCCGGGAGCCAGAAGGGGGCCAAGAGAGGAGCCAGGAGGGGGCCACACCACCCCCCGGCGCCCCCTTGGCCGCACCGCCTAGTGGTGTGGGCAACCCCTGGAACCTCTCAGACTCCCCTTTCGACTACATATGCCCCATAAACCTAAAACACGAGGGGGTTCGTCATATTCCACAAAAACACAACAGAGGACCGCCACCACCCAGAACCTCGATTCAGGGATCAGAAGTTCCATTTCTGGCGCCCTGTTGGGATGGGGATTCGAAGGAGATCATCGCCATCGACACCGCCACCTCTTTTCCATCAACATCCATGATTCCCCACGTCCATGTGTGAGTACACAACGTTGTAGGATGAGAGGGATGGAATGTATTGGATGAGATCGACCATGTAATAATGCTAGATTGTTAGGGCATAGTGCCTAGTATCCATTGTTAGTGTTTTCTACCATTGTTGCAACTTGTTATGCTTAATATTTGTCACTAGGGCCCGAGTGCCATGATTTCAGATCTGAACATGTTATTGTTTCATGAGTATAATTATGTTTCTTGATCATATGTGCAAGTTGTTTTACACATGTCATTGTCCGGAACCCGAGGCCCCAAAGTGACAGAAATTGGGACAACCGGAGGGGATGGCTGTGATGTGAGGATCACATGTGTTCATGGAGTGTTAATGATTTGTTCTTTTGCTTTATTAAAAGGAGCACCTTAATTACCAGTAGTTTCCCTAGAGGCCCCGCTGCCACGGGCTGGTAGGACAAAAGATGTTGTGCAAGTTTCTCATTGCGAGGACGTATGACTACATTGGAACACATGCCTATGGTTTGCCTACATGTTTGATGCTTTATTATCATTATCTGCAATGCCCGTGTTAGATTATTACATGACTTATGTTATCCATTTAACGCCCCTCCATCCATTCCCTCTATGCCTACGGTACTTCCCATACTGTTGTTATTTTATTTGTACTGCTGCTATAAAACTGTTACCACTGATAAATTGTTGCGAGCAAGTCTACTTTCAGGTGCAGCTGAATTGACAACTCAGTTGTTAACGCAAATAAATATTATTTGTCTCCCCTTGTGTCGAATCAATAAATTTCGGTTTTACTTCCCCCGAAGATTGTTGTGATCCCCTATACTTGTGGGTCATCAGCGCTATTTTCTTACGCGCCCCCAATCGACGAATACCTGAGCCGGAGTTTTTCTTTGCATGCGGTTTATCTACACAGACCGGCTGAGGGGTACGTTTTCGAGTCTGTTCTTTTTTTCACGGGTAAAACCGTCTCTAGTAACTTTCTCTAATACTAATCTTTATACCACTGATTGTCTTCAATGCTGGCATCGTTGATGTTGCAGATTTCGTGGACGATGGATGCAAGTGTGTTGATGTACCTTGTTGTGACGTGTTGCGGACTAACAGGAAGACCTTTGTCGTCCACTTCGATGATATTAAGCCTTCCATCCATCTTCAAAAAACATAAACATGTTACATAATTTAACATAAACAAAATTCAGAACGACACAACAAAGAACAACCTAAAGAAGTCCATTTTCTATAATAGTTCATTACACCAAAATAAATTATAATAAAAAGTTATTAAATATATCATCCTAAATTAAACATGTTAATTCAAACCAACCTATATCTATCAATGAAAAGAAAAAAAGTAGATACTTATTAAATAGAGATTTTGCTAAAGTTCGCCCCAAAAAACGAATCATTCTATCTGGAAATTAATTTCAAAACAATTTTGGCGACCTTCACAACATCTTGTGCCTGTTACGAGCCACTACATGGTGATCAGAGCTAGTATGAAGACAATGGTTTCTGGAATTCTTTGAAACTAAATAACATCACATATGTAAGGGTTAGTGAGATCAGAAAAAAGTTCTACCCTTCTATATGTGACATTATTTAATTCCACAGAAGTCACGACCCCCTCTCTTCTTTGAATCATACTTCCCCTGATCACCATCATGTATAGTATCTCATAACAACACAAGATGTTGCTAAACTATTCAAAATTGTTTTGAAATGAAGAATCAGATAGACTAATTCACTTTTCGTGGCAAACTTTAGTAAGAGTTTTCCAAACTTTATGGTGGCCAATTAATAGGGATGGTGCCTCATACTTATAGGTTGGACATGTAATCCCCAGTGATGGTGTAAGCAATCCAAGTAGGATGCACAAGATTTGTATTTGTGCATATCACAAGACTCGCTAAACCCCATCTGGGGATCACATAGTGTGGCACACCATTTTAATCATCGGCATTCGTGAAAAAAAGATGAAAGTAAAGAAAAAGGAATTGGATTTGAGCCTCATACTTAGGTTGGACACATAATATTTAGGAACGGTGCTTTGTGAGCCAAGTAGGATGCGCAAGATTTGTGCATATCACAAGGCTCATTTCCCCCGTCCCGAGGGATCACATGGTGCCAAAACATTTTTATCATCGGCAAACTTAAAAAAAGGTGAAATTAAACAAAATAAATTTAATTATATTTGTGCATATCACACGGCATGAGTTCTAGGGATCTAACAAATAGTGCATATATAGGATTCATGAGTTCTAGGGATCTAACAAATTCTAGGTCTCCTAAGCTTAGGGTTTCTAATTCTAACACAATGCGACATCGGGACTTAGAAGTATCTATACGAGGAGAGGAACAGGATGGGATGCACCCTGATACTGGAGGGACGCGCGGGGAATGGTGGGGGCATCGAGGCGACATGTGCGGCGGCGTCCTGCAGGCGGTGATGTGGGCGGTGGTGTGGACAACGACGTCCTCCGGGCGGTGGCGTGGGCGGCGTCCTCCTCTGTGGCGCGGTCCTGGTGCAGGTGGCGAGATTGGAAATGGAGAAGGGGAAGAGAGGAGGCCGCGCGGGGCAGTTAATAAACATGGTAAAGTTACCCGTGGCGCACAATTAAAGTAGTGTGCCACGGGTAAGCCATTTAGCCGTGGCGCACATGCATTAAGTGCGCCGCTAGTACCGTCGGTTTGCCACCAGTATTTGTATAGTCGTGGTGCACGCTGAACTGTGTTCGCCACAAGGAAAGTTGGCGTTCCTGTGTGAACTTCTCTTGCGGCGCACTCTCTGGTTTGTTCGCGACTAGTAGAAATCCACCTATAACCTTTTTCATACTAGTGCAGGATGCTTGGAAGTATCAATTGCATGTATTGAAACTAGAAGCATTTTCCATTTGGTTGGCAAGGATTCTACAAAGGGGGCATCATGCATGGAGTTTGCAGTGTAATAGTTGAGGCTGTGGACGGCCAGGAGATTTGGATTTGACATGCTTTGTTTGGCATGTCATTATCTCACAATTATATCAAACGTGTTACAACGCTCTGCTGTGTTTGTGAAACTTGTCGAAGGTCATGCTTCTCCAGTGAACTATCAAATGACAGCCGCACCTACATCAAAGAGTACTACCTAGCGGATGACATCTATACAATATTGTCGATATTTGTGAAGACAATTTGCAATCCTCTAGGCAATAAGAGATCTTGGTTTGCCTTGGTACAAGAGAGTATAAAAAAGAATGTTGAGCGTGCATTTGGAGTGATCCAATAAAGGTTTGCCATTGTCCGCTACCCTGCTCTCACCTGGTCGACCGAACAAATGGGAGAGGTGATGAATGCATATATAATAATGCATAACATGTTCAGTGAAGATGAGCGTGCAAATCACGTGCAATATTCCCTTCCATATGAGTTTTAGCATTCTCTCGCTGTTGTTGATCACAGTGGATTGGACTGATTTCATCTCCCATACACACGGAGATCCAAGATGAACCTACTCATGATTACGTCTAAAATGATCTAGTGGGGTATTTGTGAGTGCGCAAGTGATTGCCCACGACATAGTTCAATTTACTTTATTTGTATGAATAATTTTATTTTTATTTTTAGTTACCTGTGGAACTATATTTTTATTGTTAGAAACCTAAAACATATCTATTTTTAGCTATGTATGGAATTAAAAAATGTTAATAAATTGCAAAAAAAATGTTTGGTGGGAGTTTTTAGGGGCGGAAAATGGAGAGGGGGCGCCCCGTAATCGCCGTCTCATCCAGACGCCCTCCAGAACGACCCTTACGGCGTCGATCCGGACGGCAATTGGGTGGCGCGGGTGGAGATGCCAGCCCCAGGAATTCAGTACATCGGCAAGAAAGAAACATATTGGATGCATCCATGGCCAATAGTGTCTTGCAATCTTGCACTACTAATGCTGTATCGCGAATGGACAGCCAATGCAGCAGCTCCTTTTCTGCTCCCTGTTGATGAACTACACATCGACAGAAGAAGGCAATTTGAGTAACACGTTTCTCCTCAATCAAGGCCGACATCACTTCTCCACTTTCCGTTTGTGATATCCTGCAGGTCACCTCCTTCCTTCCATTCGCCATATATACCTCCACGCCTCCCCCTCACCCTTCTCATCTTCGTTCCTAGCTCCCCATCTCTCATCTCTCCTACTCCGGCCTCTCTAATCTTTATCTCAGCCTACTCTCGCAAGTCAATGGGGGAGCACGCGTACGACCACAGCAGCATGAGCCCGTCCACGCCGGCGGCCCAGCAGCACAGAGGCTCCTCGCGCCACCACGCGATGGTGCCATCCAGGACTACCACCACGCGGCCCGCGATAAAGATCATCCACATCATCACGCCGGAGATCATCAAGACCGACGCCGCGAACTTCCGGGACCTCGTGCAGCGGCTCACTGGGAGGCAACACCAGAAGCCTGCCTGCGACACCAAGGACAACAAGGCGGTGAAGGTGACCGTGGTGCCGACTCCGCCTTCGCCAGTAGAGGAGAAGCCACAAAAAAAGAGGCTGCCGGCAGCGCCGGCGCTGGCCGACTATTTCGTGGTGCAGCAGGAGAACAAGAGGAGGAAAAAGATCAAGTGCGAGGCGGTGAAGTTGGAGGAAGGAGGGTTCGGCGGCGGTGAACTTGACTTCGGTGAGCTGTGGATGGACCTCAACCCTGGGGGTTTCTTGAGCTTCTTGGAGGAGCAGGACGTCTTTGAGGGGATGGCCCCTGACTTCCTGCAGCCTCCTCTGGGCCTGGGGTCGTCGAGGATGGATTTGATTGGTGAAATGTGCTCCGCCTTTCTCGCTTAATTAGGTAGTTAGAGCAGTCTTTTTTGTGATCTTTTATTTTTGGGTTGTTGGTGTGAGGATTTCTGCACTTTGGTTGAGAGAATTGGATCCTTTTTTTTTCTCTTCCCTTTGTCTAGATGAACATAATTGTAGTGCGGGGTGGAAGTTCTTGCATCCACGGTTTACAGATAGTGATTATGTAAGGTAGACCGGTGGAATGAGCACCGAAGGAAATCAGAAATGATCAATTTGGATGCTTACATTTGTCTTGATATATGAAATGTGAATAATTGCTATTAATCTGTTCTATCTTGAATGTGCACCGGGAGAAAATCAGAACAGTGATACGTGAAACTGAATCATGAATTTATGATCAGTGAACTTCTGTTTCGGTATGGTAGTTGCATTCTTGAGAGTCATTCTACCCTTCATTATTGGAACAGGAAAAAAACACCATGTTGATAACAGCTGAAAAGTTTCTCCCTTGTTTGTGCACAAGATGGAGGTCCATGATTCCATCAATTAGGTGGTGTTCATGTCTGTTTACAAATTGCAAAAAGATGTGAACAAATAGGTATATGTGGATGTACTGAACCCTTGATGGGCATGACTATATTTTGTACAGAAATCTTCTTGGTCAAGTCTTCTCTAGTCCGGTTGTGTTGCCATTATCAACATTCAGATGTGAAAGTACGCTGGCAGAAAGCGATGCTTACATAGGCTAACCCCCAGTTCACTAGTTTAGCATTTTTTTTCTTTGTTCTGGTATCTTAAACAAGATCCAGTAGTTCTATTTAATTTGTCCTCAATTTTGAAGAATGGCATGCAGATAATAGTACTGATCTGCGATGTAGTACTTGCGTACTTCAGATTCAGAACCTACGGATATAGCCGTGCTGAAGGGTACCACGCAAATTCAGACCAAGCTATGGGTGTGCAAATTTAGTTGACAATTAGTTCTCATTGAGCTCCTGTCAAACAAACGATTCGCAGAAAATATCGGATACTCCTCTACGATGCATCATACCCATAAAAAAAAATCCTAGGATATTATTGGAAGTTAGCAACCTTTGGTCTCACTTTCAGCCTTTAATTTCATCGGGGAAATATCTATCGACACTAGCTTGATCGATGCCCACCTGAACTCTCTCAAAGTCTACCAGTTACCACCTTCATATCTATGTCATTTTCATGACTTAAATTCCTATATCTCAGTGAAATTCTGGGTTCATGCATGCGTCCCCCTTACTTCCACATTCAAGAATATCATCATACATATTTTTCTCTAGGTCCTCATCTGGGGAAGTGCTTTGTATCTTGGCAAAATTGGCATAAAAGAAACTACAGAATCTTGCGTTTGCTCTGATACACCACTCGATCATTTTGACCCAAGGATACATGCTAAATAACTGTTACTATTTGACAAAACATGATGGACCCATTGAAGTAACATAGGGGTACTTGTATGATGTATATACTGAATTATCTTTTTCTTTCTTTTTTGCAGGAAATCTACTCAATTGTCAATGGCTCTCCAAGATGCTAGATATCCATCCTGATCCAACCGGCCCCTCACAGAGTACCAATGCCCAATGCAAGTAATATCAAATATGTGTCCAAGAATGAACTTTTGGGTGGTGGTTTCTTTATGTTCCCTTAATGCAGTTGTCTCCACCCACTGGCCCCAGAAAATTGTGCAAGTGGTTCTTTTTTGGCAGTTTCAGAAAGCAAATAGAAAGGTTGCTACAATTCAGTTATCCAAATCGCCAAAGGTAGACTTTTCATGATGGCTGCTCAGCATTTTTCGAGCAGCTATCTCTTACGGTGGTACCATAGCTACATGTCTTTCCACACTAGTATTTAATTATCGGTTGGCCATCAGTAACCACATTCTTACTCTTATCTAGATGGCTCTATTTTTTGGTTGTTGAGTTTTTTTTTAATGAAACTAACCTGTGCAAATGATTTACAAAATAAGGAAGCGGAGAACTTTGCTTTCGAGTATGGAACCACGAGATTAAAGAAAATCATGAAAAGTAGTTGATTGCTAAACTAGCAATTTAGGCAAGACGTGGACTTAAAAATAAAACTATTTGGCTAGGTAAAACTAATTATATTAGCATTACAGCAGTTGAAAGCTATGCGATCAACTGGTCGGAAGCTACCTACAGCCAACCACATCGTGGTGGTCCTGATCGACGGTGTTATCGAAAGAAATGCGCTAATAAACCATGATTAGAACTGACGGGCACCTCATTTCTTATTGCCAACGTTCCCTGCATCGGTTGGAAGCAGGCCAATCAATGAGATTTTTGATAAACAACACCAATTGTTCAACCCTAGGGCGCCTCGAGTGGTGATGTCATGCAGTGGACATCAGCAAGCTACGGCAATATATATTCTTTGCATCTGTCCAGTTTAGACTGATTTTATTCTGCGCTCATATATATACGCTTTCTTACTATTAGTGTACTTTCTTTTCTCTCAAGCGATATCGTACGGACATACATAGTTGGCAATAAGGAAATGGTAGGAAACCTATATAATGGTAGCTTGAACTCCATCTCTCTTGTTCTGATTAAAACTTTGTACGTGTTCAGTATTATATCTGTTCTGCTTAAAATTTTCTACGTGCTGATGGTGGCAGATGTGGTTGCAACAATCTGTCAGTTATAAACTCTTATAAACTTCTTTCTGATATGAAGCTAAGGAGGTACGTGATTGCGTACTGTCGGAAAAAATAGGAGTCCGCAAGCTATCCAAAAAGACAAGCATCAAGTTCCGGTAAATTGTTTAAAAGGAGAATTGAACTGTTTCGTGTTCACATATAAAGATGACCGCGTTTCGAACACGCCGACTATCAATGGAAAAGACAATACTTTTTCCAAGGGACGGGGAAAGATCAGGCTGAGCTGCGCTGGGTTAGTGATGCCAATCGCCTCGCCACAGTTTGTCAACTCCGTATTAAAAGATCCATGCAGGTACGAGAAGTACCTCTCCAGGATAATCAAGTTGCCGGCACCAGGACAGCAACGAACGTGACGGCCGCTGCAAATTGCAAAACCCTGCCTGCTTCAAGTTGCGGGCGGTCCTTCCTCCCGAGTTCCTTCCCCCGGAGCAGGCAGACAAGTGCAGGCCACCTCTAGCTTCCAACCAAACCGCTTTTCGAATTAACTTCCTGGTCAGGCGAGTGTTCGGTTTCCGATCGGCGCGGCGGCGTGGTCCCTTCTTTCGTTGTTGCCGCAGGTCTCCGTCGTGGGTTCCGGCCACTTGCCCCCGAAAAACCCAAACAAATCGACAGTCGGCAATTAACAAGATCGGGTAGTATGGCAAGGTGACAGGATACCGAACGTAGCAAGGTGACAGGATGCGACCCTCTGCACCAGAAACCTCTATGATGGCCAACACGATGCTGACTCCGTTAGAAAGTGTTGCAGCCTTGTTACCTCCGGCTTCATGCTTCCGAGTTCTGAGCCAAAAAGTCTCACAACCATTTGTAAAGAAAAGGGGACAACACCTATGCGAATATTTTTTTAAACGGGTCCCTTGGTGTACCAAAGTCGCATCTAGCAAAACCTTGGCGATTTCAACAAAATTTACGGGCGCGGGACAAGAATAACCTAAACATTGATAGATGCCGCCTGTTAACGTATGTACTTTGTATACCTATGCCTGTATAGATTGTGTCTAGGCTACCTACTGAATCTTCTTAGATTGATTCGGTACTAATTATACTGAGATCTTTCCTTGATCTCCAAGCCTTGTAATATATTGGCAATCAGAGATCGCCCCAATTGTGTGGCGTTTTCCTAAATCATAACCGTACTCTCGGCCTTGCAAGATTCCGTGATGCACTAAACTCTTGTGACCTCAAGGAGATCAAGATCCCAAACATATATATAATTTTTTATGCTACATGCTTGTTTTTTACATGTTTTCCCTATTTTTTCTATCATTTATTGGACTAACCTATTAATCCAGTGTCTAGTACCAGTTTGTGTTTATCATGTCTGTATATTGTAGGAAAGATCCAAAAATGAAAGTGCGAAATTTTGAGGATTTTTTGGTTCATCGGAAGACTCCAGGAGCCACAAGGAGGGCCCTAAGTGGGCCCCATAGCAACAAGGAGGTGCCAAGCATGGCCTACCCCCATCCACGCCATGGGGTCACCTTGTTGCATCGGGCACCGCCTCACGTCGCATTTTTGACTATAAAATCAATTTTGACCTAAAACGGAAGACCCCGGAGGATTTTTCCAGAAACGTGTCCGAGCTCCGCCGCCATCCAAAACTGTATTTCGGAGGACATAAGTCTCTATGCTGGCACTCTACCGGGACAGGGAGGTTCCCTCGGATCCATCTCCATCGATCGTTTTGTCTTCATGACGCTTCGTGAGTAGTTCCCCCATGGACTACAAGTTCATAACAATAGCTAGCCGATATTCCCTCCCCCATTGATTATCAATAGAATGTTCTCATGAGCTGTCCTACATGATTGAGATCCATCTAATATAATGATATGTGTTGTGTTTGTTGGGATCCGATGAACCATGGAATTATGATTATTTTGTTCGTGTCAATATATGAGAAGATTCACTTATATGTTTAGAGTGTTTTAATGTGTTCTTACAATACTCTCTGATGTGTGTGGTTACCTTGATCATGTAATCGTATGCGCCTCCAAGAGGGAGTTTATATGTTAGATAGTGGGTTCATGCCTCCTTTAACCATGTGATGTTGGAACTAGGGAGAAAACAACGATGTTCTTCTCTACGGATGATAATTCTTGCTTAAATTACGTATTATTCTCAATACATTTGTCTGTTGCACACAAGAAATCATTTCGTTGCTACAAATTAATACCGGCGAGATTTGCTAGATTGATGTCTCAAGGTGGACTTTTAGTAATAAATATTGTCGGATGGCGGTCTATTTATCTTGATGTAATCCCTACCATGTTAGAACTCGTGAACTATATCTCGTCATAATAGCATTGTTATGCGCTCATGATTTGTCAATTGCCTAGCTATAATTTGTTTACCCAACACTTGTTGTTTTGTTTGGATAGTTATCACTAGTGAAACTATGAGCCCCCGTCCATATTTTACTATTATTGCTACTGTTTTCACATGCTTTTTTCACTTATTACCTTGTTGTCATTATTATTTCAGATTACACAAATCTATTCCACCTTATATTACACCACTTCCACTGTCTTTTCGCCGAACCAGTGCATCTATACAATTACCATTGTATTAGGTGTGTTGAGGACGCAAGAGAATCAGCACACCACCACTCCATCCACTATTTCCGTGCACCTTGTGTTACTAATATGTTTTGCTAAGTGCTTCTCAGGTGTGGCTGAATTGACAACTCGGCTGCTAAGGCTTATAGGTGTTCTTTGGGTCCCCTTGTATCAAATCAATAAATTGGGTTACACTTACCCTCGAATATTGTTGTGATACCCTGCACTTGTGGGTCATCAAGGTACGGGTGAAAATAGATCTGATCATTACCAACACGGAGATGCAGAATGTGTGTTGATGACGATGTCGATGAAACCTGATGAAGAGTTCCAAAGCTAAGCCTAGCAAGGTAACTGTTGCCGTCTCCCCATAGCCAGCTTTTGGACCTACAAGAGTGAGGGTCTCATGTGTTACCCCTCTAAGAGATCACACACGTACATGTCCTCAAAGTTTTACAGCGCTTCGTCGTCCATACCTATGAAATACAGGTGCAAAATGAGGTGGAGAGATCCCCAACACATAGGAAAGAGAGAGAGAGAGAGAGAGAGAGAGAGAGAGAGAGAGAGAGAGAGATTAGATATATTCTCCGGGGAGTGGAAACCTCAAGAACCTCTTGAGAAAAAATAAATCCAACGTGTGTTCTTTCCCAATGCGGGGTGGGAGTATATATAGTGGGAGGAAAAAGGGATTTGCCTTTGGGGGAAAGGTAGGGTTTGGTACCCTTGGTTGCACCCTACCCCCTTCTCCAATTCGGATTAGACTCCCCAATTGGGGAGTCCCTTCCATTCCTACTTTTTTATTTCCTTTTTCTCAAATTTGGGAAATCCTTCTATTTACAAAAATACAAAGAAGAAAATTTCTCAGGAGAGAAATGCTCCTCATGCATGTGCCGTGGGGCCCATGCGGCTGCCCCCCCCCCCCAAATTTGGGATGCAACCCTGGGGCATTTCTGCCTCGCTCTAGCACCCTCCCTCCCTTTCGGTTTTTCTCCGAAATACTTTCGGAACCATATATACTCGTTAGATAAAATAATCGACTCTATCCATTGATATCAAAAAAAAATTCTAACATCCCAGGAAATCTCATGTCCGCTCATATCATGTCTGCTCATATAATATATCTTAATATAATTCTATCACACCGGAACTATCCGGCTGATACCCGCTCTCTTATCTGAACCATCCAATGTGAACAACCGACTTTTATGCCTTAACTGTATGACCCCTGCAGGTTTGATAATAAAAACAAATCTTATCCTAATCAATAATCAACATCAGGACCGTGGACATCCACATTGATTCATACAAGTTAAACGAAGGATGTATTTTGGACCTGCTGGTTATTAGGATATTCCCATTACTTGATGATACCAATCAATACCTCGAGGCGAGATGAATGAAATAACCGTGGTTAAACTCTTTACTTACTCGTACTCGTGTTATAGTATCCACATGACTTATGGCATGCCCTTGTCTTCACAGGCTTGTTAATAGATATTATCACGCCGAGTGGATTATGTATGTATTTTTCTATTGTCTAGAGGAGTAATTCCCAGTCTTGAACTATCACGATGAAATGCACATCTTTGATAATACCCAGTAATTGCCTTTTGGATCACCCAATATACGGTGTGATACTTGACTACACCAAAGTAAACTTTCGAGAGTACACCACCATATATTCTCATGGTAAAGAAAGCAAAAAGAAATTAACCATGTTGTGACGATGCTATTTATAGAAATGCTAAAACCAGATCTCGTAGTATCTCAACTATTTGGGTCTTCCTAGACATAATGTTGAAACAACAATGTGCTCCCATTAATATTGACAAATCAAATTTCCATGAACAGGAAAATATGGTCATATAATATTAACGAGTTTGTCTAAGAGACATCATAAAGAGTTATAATGATCACAAAGAGTTATAATGGTGTGTTTTTATGTGTCTACATGTGCATATGG
Source organism: Alopecurus myosuroides (assembly GCA_028641055.1). Classification (NCBI taxonomy): domain Eukaryota; kingdom Viridiplantae; phylum Streptophyta; class Magnoliopsida; order Poales; family Poaceae; genus Alopecurus; species Alopecurus myosuroides. The sequence continues at coordinate 8,895,348 of CM054062.1, forward strand.
GTTTTCCTATGAATCTTATATTCATTGCCAATAGCAGTTGTAGCATAAAACCATAATACTTTAATCATGAAACATATGTATATTATTGTATCTTGGGAATACATAAAAAATTCTCCCACTTGCACTAGAAACAATAATCTAGTCATTACATTAAATCTTTTCTTAATCCGATACCACATCAGTGAGACACAAACATGAGGCGTGGTAGATCCTCTGTCATAGGATCTAAAACATTCAGACCGAAGTGAACTTTGCAAATCCTTGTGTACTGTTTTGACACGTGATCCATGATAAGATGAACCTTGCGGTCTATGTGTTTGGCCTACCGTAAGACCTTGTATCCATTGCTAGGGCCACTTCACTATTGTTTTCATGGTAGAGCTCAATTAGGCCTGCCACAGAAGGAACCCCTCCAAGTTCAGTGATGAACTTCTTTATCCAATACCCATCTCTTGCAGGTTCCAAATCTGCACATATTCTCCCTCCATCGTAGATACGTCCATGGTGCCTTGCTTGGAGCTCCTCCAGCGTGTCGGAGAGTGATCTGTTGAAGACAAAGGCTCTTCGAACACTAGGGGGCTAACCACGTTCACAACACACCTCGAAAGGCTTCGCGAGGGAAGCTTGAGACCGACAACAATGGATACATTGAGAGTTTACCCAGATTCAGGCCACCTCGCGGTGTAAAACCCTACTCCTGCTTGTCTGTGGATTGCACTACGATGGTTACAGTACAAGGTGTGAGCTTGTGCTTTGTTCGGACTAGGGATCCTAAGTGATTTTTCTTCGCCTCTTTCTCTTTCCCATTCTACGAGGTCGGGCGGCTCCTTATGTATCGTCGTTTTGGGCCTCCTTCCCGCTCATTTGGAGGCAGGGGTCACCAACATTGGCACCAACGAACGGGCAGATAACGCTCTATCACTCCGGCTGGTCTTGGTCATCGGAGACAGCGCCATCGTCCAAGGCGAAGTCGTAGGCGCTAAGGGTGACGTCTCCTCCGTCTTGTAGCATCGCCCTGATCTCCTTGCACCAAAGAGGAAATCCTTAGACGGGGCTTTGGCGCGCGCAACTGTTGCTCGCGCTTTATACACGAGAACGGAAAATGTGGCTAAAGTGGTTTTGTCGCCCTACGGCGCCACCATCACCGTGTAGAGATGCGGGCGTCATCCTCACATGGCTTGTCCCCTCGCGAGGGCAATCCCCTCAAGAGGGGAACGGGGGGAGATGTATAGATCCTCTCCAGAGAGGAAAGGCAGAGGGCTCCCAGGGGAGCTGGACCCTTGTCATAGCACTCCCGAGGGAGGTGGAGAGATTCGCGCGGGGGACCGCCTCGCGAGACAACTTAGCAGCGCTATAGTTGCGCCAGCTCGGCTGGGCCGCAGCAGATGGCCGGGAATATCCTAGTAGTCGTGGGTCCGACAGTAGCCCCAGGCCCGCAGTGTGCACGCATCTGAAGGAGGCGAAGCGACATGGGCCCACCCGCTGCAGGGCCAACCATAGCATGTGGCGCGACGGTTTATGGGAGAGTCCCACGATCTCCCGTGACGTGGCGGAAACGTTCTGTCATAATAACTTCCCTGGCACGCTGCCACTGAGCAGTCATCTCCTTGGCGTCTGGTCACATCCACCATCAGGACATGCCCCCGCTCCTCGATACCTAGGCCAGCGAGAAGGTGGAACGGGCGTGGGGGAGTTCCCAACCCGGGCATAAATAGGGGGCACTCCGCTCCTTCTCGAGTGCCATGTTCGCTCTTGCTTCCTTCTTCCTCCCTTTTCATGCAAAGAAAAGAAGCGCCTGCATGGCTCATGGTGGGCGAGGTCGTGGCTCGCCGACAAACCTAGCCGCGACACCGAGACGCAGTACAGGGAGGTCGCTGGCGGCCGTAAATGCATAGGAGGGATCTGGAGCTTGTGGTGAGGCGAGTCCTCGAAGTCGCCGTGATCGCGGTGCACGGGCGTCACGCGGCCATGCCGTGATGGGGAATCCCATCCCTCGCTAGGAAGAGGACACCCACGTGCTAGCGCAAGAGTTCCTGGTGGCGCTCTACGGCCGTCTCCGTCGTCGACTGAATCTCCCGGATTCCTTTTCTTGGTCGATCGACCGCAACCCGCCCAAAGGACTCTGGCTTCAGGTGGCGGGGTGCATCAACAGTCCCTGGTGGACAGCTATGGAGTTCTGCTGTAGCGGCCATGTGTCATTGACGCACGGCTGGAAGACCTTTGCTCACGCCCAGAGGTTGGAGGAGAGCTAGTTCATCCACTTCCGATTCGATTGAGTGGACAAGCTCTTCGTGAAGTTCTTCGGGCGCCATGGCGAGCGTGAGGAGTGCTGCGTCGAGAGTCAAAGCAGCAACGGTGGTGGCAGCGACAATGAAGACGATGATTACGATGAATAGGAAGAGTCCTTGGCCGTCAAGGCAGAGAACGACGAGTCCGACTCGGCCGGGGATTGAGTGCCTTCGTCCATAGGGAAATCTTGACCATTCTGGTCAGCAGCTTTCCAATTTCTTTGGGTCCTCGGCCTTCGTCCAGTCTCCTCTTCCCCTCCTTCTTTTTGGAAGCCTCCTCCTCGGCCGGCCATATCTCGTAGCTGGAGACAGGCCCAACCGCGGCCTGCCACCACACCTTCCTCCTCTGTAGACATGGAGAGGGAGTAGCTCTCTCCAAATTTCTTGTCCCTTTTTGTCTTTGCAATGGATCTGCAACATGCTTGTGTGCTAAGATGTATATCATGAAATGGAATATAAAGCTTAGAAAGCATTTTTTTTCCTTTTCACAATCATTTTGTGTGCTAGAGGAGCTCTCTTAGTGCTTTCCAAAGATAAAAAAAGCTTCTAGAAGTGCGATATATATATAGAGAGAGAGAGAGAGAGAGAGAGTGGTACTTAGCTTTTTTGGATGTCATCCTGTGGCTCTTGGTGAGGAGAGGCGTATGTTTGTAGCGGCTCTCTTGTTGTTCCCTTGCAGAGGTATCTTGCATTCCTCGTGGAGGGCTTCTCTGTTTGCCTCGTTAGGGAGGTGGTTTTTCCTGCAATGAGCAGAAGTGTGTGTTTGTTGCTCTTTTCATGGTTGCCTCGTCAGGAAGTCAGCACTAAATACTTAGGTGAGGTGTCGTGTACGGTAGCGACCCGTTTAGACAGAGCTCTGCCGTTTGGGTTTAATCTGATTGGGTCTCACTCGTGCACGTGTACCGATCTCATCCCCCGCTCGCAAGGTGTCCTTGAGAGGAAATAACAAACGTGTGCTCCTGGAGGAAAAATACGCTTGTCAAGGTGCCAAGTGAAGTTAGAGGAAATGGATTGGGTTTTACTGATAGGGTCAGACTTTCCATTATCAAACGCTTGGGGATGTAGTGACCTTGTGGTCCCCCAAGGGGCACTTGACGTCATCGTGCGGACACGGGACTCCATCGTTATGGGGATGATACTTCCTCGTGTTTAGGTGCATAGCTCAAGGATGTAGTGGCCTTGTGGCGCCCTCGAGGAACAAAAGTTTGCCCTGCCCGAACGGGACTCCCACTTATGTGGGTAGAGGTTCTCGCGGCCGTGTGGGATCGCCTATTGAGACACCCCCTGAGACCCTCATGGAGAGAGGTTATCGTGTCGTTTTTACCATGGCATCACGGGTCAAACTTCCGTAGGTGTTGGATGTTCCACGGGTTGGGAGAAGGCGTGTCGTCTTCTGTCTCCAAACGTGCTGCTCCTGGGCGCACGATGTGCACTACCCGATACGGTCCCTCCCACATGGGGCAGAGCTTGTGCAAGCCTTTCCTGGAGAGAATCCTCCTCAGAACCAGGTCACCCACCTCCAATGTGTGTGGCCTGATGTTTTTTCTATGGTAGCGACGCAGCCCCTGCTAGTACCGTGCCGCAGGGACGGCAGCGCGATTTCTTGCCTTCTCGAGGAGCAGCAGGTCTTCAGTGTGGAGCTCTTCCTTCTTATCCTCACTGAAAGCAATGGCTCGAGGAGACCCGTGCTTGAGTTTAGCAGGGAGAACAGATTCGGCTTCGTAGACAAGGGAGAATGGTGTTTCCCCCGTGGACTTTGTCGCGATGGTGCGGATATACCACGGCACCGACAGGAGCCCGTCGGTCCACTTCTTCCTGTGGGCTTGAGCTTATTGAAGCTCCTCGTATTGAGTACCTTGAGGACCTCAGGGTTGGCGCGCTCTTCTTGGTCCTTGCTGCGTGGGTGGGCGACGGAGGCGTAGCAGATCTTGGTGCCAAGGTTGGCACAATAGGACTTGAAGAGGCCACTCTTGAACTATGCACCATTTCTGGTGATGATACGGTTGGGGATGCCGAAGCGGCATACCAAACCCTTGATGAACTTCACTGCCGACCTAGCCAGGATGTCCCGGACAGGTTCCACTTCTGTCCACTTGGTGAATTTGTCGATGGTGATGTAGAGGTAGCGGTAGCCCTCGAGCGCTCGTGGGAATGGTCCCATGATATCCACCCCATACCACGAATGGCCATGAGATGGAATGGTCTCCAATCCTTGCGTGGGTTAATGTGCTTTCTTGGCGTGGAATTGGCATGCCTTGCAGGTCCTCACGAGCTCGGTGGCATCCTTGAGGGTGGTGGGCCAATCAAAGCCGTAGTGGAAACCTAGCCAACGAGCAAGTGTGATGAGGACTAGTGGCCGCAGTCTCCTTGATGTATTTACTCGAGGGGACACACAATACTGCCACCTCGTTGGGGCGCCTCTGGTACAGCCTGTTTTCGACGATGCAATACATCTTGGCTTGGCGGGCGACGCGCTCCGCATCTGCTTCATCTTCAGGGAGATCCCCCTTCTGGATGTAGTCGATGAGGCTCTTTTTCCAGTATGCTTCCTCATGAGTGAACGCCAACACGAGGTGGCATCCCGAGGGAATCACACAGTCCGGGGCGCCTTGGGCGGGAGCTGTTGGGAGCTCCTCGTCGAGGTGCTGGTGGCATGTGGTCTCATCATCATCGACGGGTGGTATGATGGACGAATTCTCGAGCCTCTCTTCAAGGATTCCTTTGGCATGCGCCCAGTTCCTTGAGGCTTTATTAGCGATGTCGTCTGCTTCTTTGTTGTCCGTCCGAGCGATGTGCTGTAGCTCCATGCCGAGAAAGCACTTCTCAAACTTGCGAACCTCCTCGAGGTACAGGGCCATGTGCGGGTCCTTTGTCATGTAGCACTTTTTGGAGAAGTTCACTAGGAGATGTGAGTCTCCTTTGATGATGAGGCGCTTGACGCCCGGAGTGATGGTGGCTCTGATGCCGGCGAGGAGGCCCTCGTACTCAGCGATGTTGTTGGAGACCTTGGTCATGCGGCCAAAGTGGAGCTAGACAGCGTAGTAGAGCATGTCGCATGTTGGCGATGTGAGCACAACGCCAGCCCCCGAGCCCGTGGAGGAGAAGGCACTGATGACCCACAAGTATAGGGGATCGCAATAGTCTTCGAGGAAGTAAAACCCAAATTTATTGATTTGACACAAGGGGAGCCAAGGAATATTTATATGCCTTAACAAATGAGTTTTCAATTCAGCTACACCTGAAAGTAGACTTGCTCGCAACAATTTATCAGTGGTAACCGTTTTATAGCAGCAGTAGAAGTAAAATAACAGCAGGAATAAAATAATAACAACAGTAGCAATTGTGGGAAACAGCGGGATGGGAGTACCGTAGGCATAGAGGGAATGAATGAACAGACGTTGCAAGGATAACATAGGTCATGTAATAATCTAAACATGGGCATTGCAGATAATAATACTAAAGCATCCAACTTCTAGGCAAACCATAGGAATATGTTCCAATATAGTCATACGTTCTTGCAATGAGAAACTTGCACAACATCTTTTGTCCTACCAGCCCGTGGTAGAGGGGCCTCTGGGGAACTACTGGTAATTAAGGTGCTCCTATTACTAAAGCACCGGAGCAAAGCATTAACACTCTGTGAACACGCGTGATCCTCACATCACAACCATCTCCTCCAGTTGTTCCAATTTCTGTCACTTTGGGGCCTCGGGTTCCGGACAACAACGTGTGTAAACAACTTGCAGGTATGATCAAGAAACATAATTATACTCATGAAACAATAACATGTTCAGATCTGAGATCATGGCACTCGGACCCTAATTAAAAGCATTAATTAAGCATAACAAGTTGCAACAACGGTAGAAAACACTAACAATGGATACTAGGCACTATGCCCTAACAATCTGGCATTATTACATGATCAATCTCATCCAATCCCTTCCATCCCTCTCAGCCTACAACGGTGTTTACTCACACATGGACGGGGGAAGCATGGATGGTTGATGGAGAAGAGGTGGCGGTGTCGATGGAGATGATCTCCTCCGAATCCCCGTCCCGGCAGGGCACCAGAACAGGAACTTCTGATCCCCAAATTGAGTTTCGAGGTGGCGGCGGCGCTCTGCTGTGTTTCTGTGGAATATGACGAACCCCCTCGCGTTTTAGATTTACGGGAGATATGTAGTCGAAAGGGCAGCCCGACGGGGTGGAGGTGATCCCCATACCACCTGGCGGCGCGGCCTAGGGGGGTGCGCCCAGGGGTGGTCTAGACCCCTCCTAGCCCCCCTACAGGTTTCCTTCTGGCTCCCGACGTCTTCTAATGATATCAGCTCAATGGGGTCTTTTATGGCCAATTTCCCGAAATTTGATTTTTCTGCACAAAAACGAGACACCAAGGTAATTCTGCTAAAAATAGCGGTATCCAAAATTCACAAGTTTAGAGGAAAACAATAAGAAAAGTGTTCGGAAAAGGAGATACGTTTTGGACGTCTTAACTCCCCCAAACTTAGCTTATTGCTTGTCCTCAAGAAATTCAGTGACAAGTGAGAGCGATAAAAGACTTTTACGAACACATTTGTTTCATATGATGTAAATATTCTCGCTATATGATCAATTGTTGAGGCAATTCACAATAAGATGTATGCAAGATTAAAGTCACCTAGAAGTTATGCAAACCATGAAGAGATGCCGACAAACTAATAATAAACAACATGAAAATCAATTTGCAAGATTGCAATGCTCATAATAGGGTATGATAAAGTGTACTCGCTTGTCCTTAATAATGGAGCAAAACATAAATGATAGGGCACCTCTGAAGTTCAAATTAATACTAGAAATAAAGATATCAAAGATACAAGCATCAAAGTTATACCACAATCAACCGTGTTTTGGGACAAGCACATTACACTAAGAATGACAGCCATGCTCTCAAGGAGGTGAATAAAGTGAGAAGGTGAAGACTCAACATAAAAATAAAAGAAAAGCCCTTCGCAGAGGGAAGAAGGGATTAACTCATGTGCTAGAGCTTTTTATTTTATTAAACAGAGGTATTGAAAACATTTTTAAGAGAGGTGTATGTTTATTTCAACGAATGGTAAACACACAATACAGTACGTCACAAGCCAACTAGACTTCACAAGAGCGGCTCCCATAGAATGACGCATCTGGGTAGAAGGTCATCCCTCTTTCTCTTTTGTTTACACAATTATGCTTTGACTGATAATCAGGGGCAAAAATAGTGAAAAGAATTTGTTGTATTACTTTGGGGCTGGGCACCCCGCTGCCGGCTTTTCTAACATTTGGATAAGCGGATGAAGCCACTAGTCCAGGGTGTGAAATCCAATCAACAAGTGAGATAAAGATTCTATATTTACGTCCTCATGAGCTAAAACAGGGGCGCAAAACATGAATAATTTTTCGAAGGTTTTAAAGGTAGCACACGAGAAATTTACTTGGAGTGGCGGTTAAATACCACATAAATAGGTAGGTATGGTGGACACATTTGGAAAACTTTGGTTTTTTGGGGGAGTTGGATGCACGAGTAGAGCTCATACTCAGTACAGGTGAAGGCTATAAATAGACGGGGAGCGACAATAAAGAGAGCAACAACTTCCATAATCATTATTGCGAGAAAACAAAATTAATAGGGGCATAAAAATTATACAAATACTCTGAGGCAAATTAAATCATCAAGGCTTAATTGATTTTTTGTTTTCAATCATAGCATGCGTGAGCATGTGCCAAGTCGATTTAAGCGAAACAATCAGAGGGAGATACCACAATGTCATACCCTTCTATGAATAAAGCAATGCAAGCAAACATCAATACGACATGCTATCTTATATTAATAAGCTGGAACTAAACACGTGAGAGCTCGAACTACTAAGCATCAATTAAATAACATACACCTTACATGAATGAACTAAGCATGTTCACATGGATGAGTATATGTACAAAAATAAAACAAATAAGTTCATACCAGCCTCTCACCACAACATAGATTGTCGTAAATCGTCATTACTGCTCTTCACTTGTGTGGATCGAATAATAAAGAATGATAATCAAGCTCCAATGGAGACACGGAAGTCCGATGAACTCTGCAACAAACTTTACAAAACCAAAGAAGAAGAACAAATATTTTTGGGTTTTTGAATTAAAACAAGAACAGAAAGAAACAAGCAAACAGAGCAAAATATTTTTGGATTTTTGAAAACGAAACCAAAACGAGAAAAGAAAGCAAACAAACAAAAGAAAGTAAACAAGCAAATAAAGATAAACAACAGAAATATTTTTGGTCTTTTTGTGTTTTGGAAAACAAGAACAAAACAATAAAACAAACAGAAATGAAAGAAGCGAAAGAAAACGAAAACAAACGAAAGAAACGAAAACATGGATATACAAAGGACCGACCGAACATGATATATAAATGAGTGTGATGTCGGTATACCTCCCCCCATGCTTAGGCTTTTGGCCTAAGTGGAGATCATCCCCAAGGGGACCATGAGGTGTCGCCCCTGTAGTATGTTGAGGAGGAGCCCTCCTCCTGATATGTGCTCGAGGATGCGCCGGTGTACTGTGTGGTGTAGTCCTCGGGAGGTGCGTCTCGCCTACTACCTGTGGATCTCCGTCATGCTCAGATGCTCCTCTATATCCCCCTTGAAGCGTGACCATGGTGACATGTCAACTTTGAACAAAACAGGTTGCGACAAAATAACTACCGCTCATCTCCGTCCATAAATAAAACTCTATATACTGAATGATCAGAAGTATAGTTAGCAGTGATAAAATGATGAGCCTTAATGGCAACAAGATTGAGTCTATAAGGAGCAATTAATTCATCATCAGGAGCAATAGACAAACCTAGAGCTGTTGTTATACGTGTAGCAATAATGCCCCCATAAATGGGCCCTTTAGTGGCAAGGCGGGGAGCAATGAGTGAACCAAGGTTATACTTCTTGCTACGGTTAAGTGCATCATCAATAAAATCAAGGTGATATCTAGAAATGTTGCTAGTGTTCTCCCTACCAAGGATACTACTAGCAAGATGATAAGTGAAATATCTAAGGGCAGGAAGTTTGATGTTCCTTATCTTCCCACGCTGGGGTGAGCGGCCATCATCATTGGTGATTTCTCGATAGAGCGCCATGAGATCAGCGGGTCTCTCCTAAATCTTGCACGCTTTCCCGAAAGCGTTGATACCTATATGTTACAAGAAGTCTCCAAGGGCAAAGAAAAAGGAGTACTATATAACTTAAAAGCAACAGTGGGACCAAATTGTTTGTTTTGAAATTTAAAGCTCTCAACAAAAGTCTTTGTGAGAGTAGCATACTGAAAACTTTCATCCTCCATGTAGTTGGTTAAACCAACTCTTTCAACAAGCATCAAGAAGTCATCCAATAGACCTGCACTTCTTAAAAATGTAACACATGGGAAGCTAGAAGGATTAGCAATTCCATCACCCCCTCATCATCGACGGTGCAATAAGGTCTTCGTTATAAGATAGCCTCACTAAGGTGGATGAACGTGAAGTCCTTGTTCTTCTAGGAGCATCACTCCAAAATATTTCTACAAAGTTATGGATGTCCATCTCTGGAAAAAAATTAACAATCATCACAAAAATTGATTTCAAGCAACTATAAGGTGTAAACTACCATAGAGACTTATAGGAGAGCTAAACATGCATCAAAACTATATTATTGCTACTCAAATCAAGCATGTAAACTCACATAAGCTGTCACCTAAAGTACCAAAATACTCAATAAATACTTCACCAAACAAAATTCTACTTGGATAATCGGAGGAGTCACATACCGGAGAGCAAATGCACCAAATTTCAGCACAAAAGGTGGGCTGAGCAAAGAGATCGAAAAATCTCGAGGAAGAACAGCAAGAACTCGGGTTCCAGGAAATGTTTTGAGTTTGGGAGGTGAGAGAGGGATTTTTGGCAGGGAGAGAGTTAGTGGAGGGCCAGGGGGCCCACACCATGTGCTGGCGCCACCAGGGGACAGGTCGCGCCCCCTATGGTGTTCCTGACTGGTGGGTCCCCCTGTGGTCTCCCAGGTGTCTCTCTGCCTTATTTTTGACGTAAAATTTATTATAATTTTTCTGAAATTTTTCGAGAAACTTTATTTTTGAGGTATTTCCAGAATTTTAATAATTAATAAAAACCAGAAAAACAAAAGTGAAAAGGTGGAAAAAAAAAACAAAACTACAACTACAGAGGTTCTATGACACTCCAATGGAAAAATAACCAAGGAAAACAAAGGTGGAAGTGGTGAAAACAAAAATATGGATGGTGAAAACATGCATAACCACAGTAATCGGGGTGAAAACATGAGGAAAACATGAATATGGATGATGGAAAACATGATTGTACTAAATTAGCAAGGTGATAATAGAAGTAAACATGGTGAAACCATAATGGGGAAGGTGAAAACATTGCCCTCTTCATGAAAAATCATTTTGTTAACAAGGGTGATCAAGTCTTGTTACGAGAACAATTTTGATATGAAGCAAAACTTTACTAATCACTAAATAATTATGTTACCTCAACCTTGATAGACATAGTCCCAACCATAATAATTTCATATTCTTTTGGTGGTACTGGAATGGGAAAATAAATTCTCCTATCTTGATGGTCTCAATATTTTCAATTGAATTTAAACCATATCTTCTATCAATCTTGTTGGGAAAATAAACAGTATGCTCTTTATCATTAACATTAAAAGTTACTTTTCCTTGATTGCAATCAATAACAGCCCCTCTAGTGTTAATAAAAGGTCTCCTGTCACATCCCAATTTTGGAATACCTGAAAACACAGTTGTTTTGCTAATTGCTTGACAAATAAACTTTGGTTGTGTTTGTTTGAGTGCAACTAAGCAAACTAATTATATAAACTTGCTGAGGATAAATTCTTTCTAAGCTCAACCCACTCAAACCTAGGAAGCATATTATCATGTTTCCAAAAACCTCAAGTTTATTAATACATGGCTAAGAAATTGAAAACAAAATATTCAACATATTGTTCCAATGACCTTGGCAATATTTTCTAAAGTAAATATTGATCAAAGAGTTTTCCAAAACTATCTTATGAATCCCATACTTGTTGAATATTATTCCAAGGCCTAAATTAAGAAAGAGGAAACACTTAATAAATTTCCCTAAAAGACTATCAGGAAAAAGAGGATTTTAAATTTAGACTTTGTTTTCCTGGTGAAAACAACATTTTTCCGAGAGGAAAAGGATGTCTTTGTAAATAGCCAGGGACCTATTTGTAATCCGAGTCACTCCTTCTTCTTCCTAGCTTCTCTGTAGATGCAGTGCCCCTACGCCATTGCTTCGAGTGGAAGCTTTCTAGGTGGATAAGAACCCCCCCCCATGTGCACTTGTCTCCTACTTGCCCCCTCTCTCTCCCCCTCGAGCTCTCTTTCTCTCCGTGTGAAAAATATCTCAAATCGAAACCCTAGCCGTATGGCTCGCCGTCGATTCGGCCATTGCCGAGCTCACCGGCGGCAGACATGTGCCTCACCCTCTCCGCTTCGACGTGCTGGTCACCTGGGCCAAAGGAATCGTGGCGGGACGCCTCGAGGAGCCCGCGCCGTCCATTCTTCTTCTTCGGGTCCGGCGCACTCCGGCGAGGGATCACCGTCGCCTCGAGCCTCCTCCGCCTTCACCGTGCGTCCCCGCGCGTCTAGGGTGAGCAGGCGCACCTCGCCGTCCACTTTCCCCTCTCCCTAACCCTCTAATTCGTCGTCGCGCCGTCCTCGCTGTCCGGCCGCCGCGCGCCGTCGCCGCCGCCGCTCTCCGGTTGCTCGCCTGGAAACGAGACCACGCCCTTTTGCTTCCCCGCGTCGAGGGAAACATATGTGTGCTTTTGATTCGCGATTTGGTGGCCGGAATCGCCGGTTGTGGCCTCGCCGGAGTCGTCCCCGCCGGCGGGTGACGCGGGACGACGTCAGCGTCTCCTTGACCCCGCGCGGGAGAGGTCAAACCCGCGGGTGGGCCTCGCAGTTGCCCGTGTGGCTGCCTGCGTGGCCGCCTGGCCCGCTGGTCAGCGACTAAGGCTGGATCTGCTCGCGGTGCAATTGGATCTGGCCGGCCCAGTAGCAGATCTAGCCCATGACTGATGTTTTTCCTTTTAAATTTTTACAGAAAAGTGTATGTTTGCTTTTGGCTCTAAAAGCTAACCTAAAAGATGAATTTGACCAAGATAAAATTCACAGTGGTAAAGCAACTAAATCTAAACCATCTCCAATTTGTAGATCTACATTTGGATGAATATTTTAGACATTAAAAATGTTTTGGCAACAGGTACCAGAAACAGAAAAATGAGCACCATTTTAATTTCACAACTCAGAATGAGGTTAATCCAATTGCATTGGAAAGCCCTTGAAATTTACTAACAGAATGAATTGACCTTGCTTCCAAATTCATAGTTTTTTTGAAATGGCATGCAATTTGGTAAAACACCAGAGAGCACTTTGGTGATTTTTATAAAATCATTAAAGATGATTTTTGATGCAAACTCAATTGGATGGTCTTGTATATGTTTACGGATATCCAAACCTAGCTGGGTTTAATTTTTAGAGCATCATAGAAAATTTGGTGGACAGATCTTTAATTTGCATGTTTCTACCATTTTGGCATTTTAGGTGATTAATTTGTGTGAAGTTATTTTTGTGTTGCAATATTGTTTTCTAGCATGTACAAGTTGTGTGAAATTGTTTTATAAGGTTTACTTAGCTATTTTAGCATGTTAGATTGTGTGGACTTGAGTTGAGAAGAAATAGGATTTATGTTAGTAGCATATATTTTATCTCTAGTTTATACTTGCATAGAATTTTTGAGTGATAAATTATGTGCAAACACTTGGATTATGGTGTTGAGAGATTGTATCCAGTACCATGTTGGTACTTATATTATGTTGGTATCACCTCTGCTAGCTTTCATTTGCGTTGGTAGAGAAGCATGAGTAGTTTAGTCATCACTATGCAAATGTTAGAAAAATTCTCTCATGTGTAGAATTTTTGGCATAAACATTTGTGGTTGTGTAGCCACATATTTTTGGGTTGTGTTCATAGGACCAGTAGCATTTTGGTTATGTTTTCATGAGTACTTGACCCCTGAAGATTTCACTTGTGTGGAAATAATAGCATGAGTAGCATTACCTTGCTTATTTTTAGCACCCTATTATTTTCTACTAGTATGGTTATTGCACTAGATGCTAGTTAAGTCTTTTGTTAATTTTTAGCAAATATGACCAGAGGCCTTGTGACCTCTTAATTCCTTTATATGCTAGTGGAACACCCACTGGTGTCATTGCATTTTTGGTGGAAACATTATTTCCCCCACACTAGATGTGTTTCTTTTATATAATTCTCTAACTAATGAGTGCCTAGTATTTTTGCCTTGGGATTTTTAGTGCTAAATGAAAATGTGTATGCTTCTGTTTGTAAGTGGTTGTAATAATGTGTGGCTTGCTAGGAAAAACCCATTCTTGTAGTTTGGTTTGATTCCTCTAGTAATGCCCCTTTTATTACCACTAGTATGTAGGAGTTGCCCTGCAAATTGATGCCTTGTTTTATTAAATGGGATATTTTTTTTATAGAAAGTATAGATGTTTTTCACTCCTGTTTTTATGACATGGACCCTCTGGTTGTATTTCAATTACTTGATTGAAATGCATCCATTGATTCTTCATGTTTGAGTAGTACTAGTTTCCTTAGCAGTTTTTGTATTGAATTATTTGTCCTGCCAACTTGTGTTTGGTAGATATTTGTGTATCCTTGCATGAGGACATGTTTTAATTTCCCATTATGATAACATGGTTCCTTGTTTGCATTTTAGTACGTTTCTTATTATGCATGCTTGCATAGCAAACTTTTAGTAGAAGCATGTCACTAGGATTCCTCCTTTTTAGCCATTGTTTCTATTGTTCTCACCATGAGAATTGTGTGTTTTGTGATGAGTTTATTGCCTTGTTGCACTTGTGTAGGCTCACTGATTTGTAAAAGTCACTTTTGCAAATCATGTGTTTTATTTATTCTTGATGTGAATTTAGGCTTAGTAGAATAGCTACCTTGTTCTTTTTTGTGGTTTGGTTGATAGACCATTGCCATGATTATTATTGTGCATGTTTTGTATACTTTTAGTAGTCTCACCCTTGTGAAACTAAGTGTATTTTGGGTTTCTTAATATCTTGGTATGAGAGTGGCACACCCACTGAATCCATGATATTGAGGTTGTGAGATATGTTCCTCCAACCTTGAGTTGTCTTATTAATTGGCATTTCTGCCAAGTGTGTTTGTTTGATTGTTTGCCTCAATTAATAATTGGGTGATTGGTTATTATTAGTTTACGTGCTGTATGTATTGCTATTTATTGTTGCTTGCCTTGATTGGTTCTGAATGTGTGTCCTTTATTCTTTTTACGACGTTAGAAAACGAAGAGGAAGGAAGTGTCGTGAAGCTCTGTTCCAAGTTCCAGTCACTCCAAAAACCAGGGACACAAGGAGTTACCAGGCAAGCCATCCTGATGCTTGCTGATACAATACTTATCATTATCTATCATGCATGTTTTACCTCTGAAGTTTTACCAAAACTTGATTATCAAAACTATTTTTGATGTGGCTATTACTACTATACTATTATATAGGTTACTATCATGCCAGTAGTTAAACTTGGTAATACCAAGCCCATAAGCCACCATATGGTATTTATTACCATCAAATATACTAGTCCCTAAGTGGACACCCTAAAATTGTGATTTTACAAAACAAAGGCTTTACGGAAAAACCCGGAGAAAAGGAGGATCCTTATTCTCCGGAGGAATGTGGAAGTGGTCATTTTTGAGAAATTGGTGTTTTCAAAAATGACACATAACCTAGTCTTCGCCAGACAACCTTTACCGTACTGCCACCCTACCCCAACATGGGCACGGGGCTTAACTTGAAGTTTGTTCTTATTAGTGTGTGCTATCTCACTTGCTATAAGGGACATCGTACCCTCTAACCGAATGTCGTCAAAACTCCCAATGTTGAGACATAAAAGTGTGGGATTAATTTTCCCTCCGGACGCATCAGTTGGGGCTCCTGGCTTGGCGAGGATTATCCCGGTGCCGGGGATGCGGACACACGACTGAAGAGATAGACATGTACTAGCTTGAACATAGTGAATGGTTATGATCAGATACCTGATGTTTACATACTGTTGTTACAGTCCGTGGTTGTTCACGGTAGGTGTACTGGATCTGGTGGATGTGTACACCTCTGCAGAGTACAACTTTTTCGAAGAAGCCGCGTCCTCGGATATGGACAGTTGAATGGCCATGTAGCTAGCATTGTGTCAATGTTTTCAAAAGAGGAAGTTTTTTAAAGGGAATTTTTTAAAGGAAGTGTTGAACTTGTGAAGTTCGGAAAGGAAGGAAAACTTATACCGTGGAGGTATCGTTGATGATGAAAATCCAGATGTCGTTATACAAAACAAAAAAAATTGCAAAGAAAACCTTTTCTACTCTAAGCAAGAATTCTGGAAAACTGATTTCAAGAAGTTTTGCAAAGAGAAAATATTCTTTAACAAAGCTTTACAAAACCTCTTGTACATGTGATATCTACAAGAGAAATAAAACTATATTATTTTTCTTCTGAAGTATCTTCTTCAACGAAGATACAGATTAACCTGACTGCAACTGTGGTGTCATCATATATGAACACCATTGATAGTGAACCCTATTTATAGCCTACCTATTCCACCATATAAGCATATTTGCATGTTTGGTAAGTGAGATGATGGATGTCTTGCTGAGTACATTCAAATGTACTCATTATGGTTTCGCCCCTGGTATCTACTTGCCAGACTTTGAGAAGGAGCCTCCGAAGGAGATCTATGAAGAGAAGTACGGAGCTGACGGCTTTGCGAACTAGGACCGTCTCCGGGTCAGCAGCCTGTAGGTTAAGGCGTGACTTGGGCTCATCTACGTTGTGTTTTGATTGTCTTCCGCTGTGTTTGATAAGTTGCCTGCCCTAGGTGGCAATTGTGTAAACTTGATCATGTGATCTTTTATGTAATACCTTTATGTATTCGTGTAATGGATGATGTATTTCTGTGTGCCAACTTTGTATGTTGTTCACGACTGATCTTTCTGGGATCGTGAATGTATGCATACGGAGGGTTTCAGACTGTCGGTCTGGGGTCCTTACTGAGTTGGTATCAGAGCCATCGTGACCTTAGGAGACCTTAGTTAGCATGGACGTCAGATAGGAAAGGAAAGTATTTTTGAGTAAAAACCTATTTACTATCTAAATTATTTGTATCTAAGGGAATTTTAGTATATTTTCCCTCCTTCTGATCTTTTCAAAAGATTCTAAAGCCATATCTCTCTCGGTTAAGAGTTTATTTCTTACTTGTTTGCAACTGCTCCGCTCTGTTTTTGAAACATCTATCGTCTTTGAAGTTTTCTGTTCAGAAAATAGTTGGGGTTTCAAAAACAAATTGTTGCATAGTCTTACCTCTCTCAGTTAAAAGTTTTATCAAAACTTTACTTCTATTATCTTGTTTCCATCCAACTACTTGTATACTTGCCGATGTCCCGAGAAGACCAAAATAATTGCCTAGCTCTACAGTGATGATGGTCAGAAGTAGATATAGTTCTTCAGCCACTTCTAGGATTTTGGATCCGTCTAGTTTGGAGTAATTTAGCAATGACCCCATGAGTCGCCTCCCCCGACGTAGCTCCAATGGAGCCTTGCTTGTGTGTTATGGCTTGCATATGTGTGTTATGGCTTGCATATGTGTGTAGAATTTGGTTCATCTAGGCTTCTATATGTTTGTGGGGTGCTCAAAATTTGCAGATTTTTGCTTGCCCCGCTCTTGTTTTTGAATCGCCTCTTGTTAGGTTTTTGCCAAGCAAAAATGTTTGTATAGTATTCAAAAAAAAAGAATTTGTTGCTTAGACTTATACTGGTTTTCGCTTCGAAATGCCACCCGTCGTGAACCACCACCATCTCCCCCACCATCAATGAAAGCACCGTTGGGCCTAATAATAGAGGACCATCAAGCCACACGAGCTGATAGCGTTGCTACCAGTGATGCACTCCAACAGATAAAGCTCCAACAACGACAACCCTCAAAGAAGAAAAGGCGTGAATGCACCAACCACTACTGACCAAAACCTCTATGTTTGTCTGTTTGCAAAAGACTCGTTTTGCCCTGTTGGCTAAACGTTGCACCTTTTAATGTCCCCTTTTAGGAGACCAAACTAGAGAGACCCCCTTTTAAAAGTTATATACCTCCCTCCTCTGGAGAAAGGTGCAAAAGAAGTCTTCACATGCCATGATGCGCAACCCCCTCAGAAGCCAATCAAAAGAGCACAATTCAATATTCGACGTACGATGACGCTAGTCGTATCTTGTCGGACAAACATGATTAATTAGAAAGCTAACAAGACTAACATGATTTGCTTAATCTTAGGTTGACACCTAACCAAAGCATGCGAACTACTGACAACTCTTTCTAAACCAAGGAATTAAGTGACTTGGGACACCTTTTAATCTAGTTGGTAAAAAGGAGAAGTCACGAGAAAATAAGATGATGACCTATTCATTTACTAGTCAATAGGATATCGGGTGTATCTACTTTTGAAACCAAATCTTATTAGACGTTGTAGGTACTATGAAATTCGAGGTTTAGAAATTAAGTGAACGATGGAATGGTTAGGATAGATCTAGAAAACAACAGTTTTCCTGTTTTTGTTTCTTTGTGTGCTCTTGATTGAAATAAATTTGTGTTTTATTCAATCTTGCTTCCTTACTTATATGGAGTTGTTAGGACTTGTTATTATGTTTTTTTCTTACAATAAATCTTCCCTAGAAAGTGTGTGCATGATTGGAAACTCGAATAAAAATGAAATAGCATTTGTTACCTTCTAGTTTATTATCTGGAAGTATTGTGAGAGCTAGATCTGTGTATACTTTCTTAGTAGATTTTGTGCTATATTTTCTTTGAGTCCAGTACCATTTAGGTACTGTTATTTTGATGCTTGTACCTCTGTTAGCATGCATGTCTCTTAATAGTAAAGCATATGTAAGCATTGCTATCAATATGCACTAGTATTGCTTCACTAGATTAAATAGCCTTATATTTTTATCTTGTATGCAAAGTTTTTCATGAGTAACCAGAGGCTTAGTACCTATTTTTTCTTGGTATTAGTAGGCCATAGCCCACTGGTCCCATTGCATTTTGGCTTGAGGATGAAAATCCCCAACCATACACATGTGTGAAGATAGCATGTTTCACTATGTGATTGATTTCTATTTTCCACCATGGAAAATATAATTGTTTGTTTTCACCTATGCAAGTGAGAAGTTTATTTCTTATTAGTAAATACTAGTATGTTTAGGTGTGATCCTTTTGTTAGCATAATATTCCTTAGGGGTATCATGTTAAGAAATGTTTCACTATCGTGTGCTAAAATTAAATTGTTCGCAAATAAAATAAATTCCTCTTGATTGGTAGATTGTTTGTGAATAATTTTAAATTGAGTGTATGGATTTTTGAAAAGGTTTAGATAACTTTTCATTAATTGCATAGCTACTGGTTGTGTGAGTTATACCTTGCTTGTTTACTAGTAATTGGTTAAAGAAAACAGAAATTGCTAGGAGAAATTTCTGCATGCTTAATGGTTGATTCATAAAATTACTTCGGTGCTTGTCCTTACTAACATGAGTAGGATTGGTGTACTGTTATTAGGTACACTTATATTCATGACTTGCTTGTTTAAGTTTAAACATCATGATAGCATTGTTTGCTTCTCTAGAGTGAAACTAGTTTCACCACTAGAAAATGGTGATTTTTGCTCTAGTATTACCCTCTTTTTATTTTATGAGTATATGTGTTGATATAGCATGTTTAGGAAGTTATTACTTCTGTTATCATGCCATGAATTATTTAGTTGCATGTTCTATGGTTATAGGATATGATTATCTCTTATAGCATGCTGGTGTAGATTTTTCATACTAGTGTGTTATTTGTGCAGTCCTGTTTTTTTATGCCGGTGTAATAGGAGTTTTATCTTGTGTGAAGAGGGTGTTTTAGAGTACCTTTATGATTGGATTCATGGGTTTTTTTAGCTACTGGTTGTTTGCTAATTGTTCATGATTGATGGATTCCAAAACCTCTAATAAACAATAACCTAGTGAATAAATAGTCTATTCATCTGTGGTGTTGTTTGCTTGCTTATTGGATTTTGTTTAAATGTTTTACTTTAGCATGAGTTTATACTTGTGTTATGATGGTGCTTAAGAGTATCTTATGAAACTAAAACATCCAACTAAAATCATGAACATATTAAGTGATAGTTGCTTGTGGGGAGTAACACCCACAGCCGTGGCTATTGTTCCGTCTGTTTGTTTTACCTTGGCAACCTAACCTTTGCACCCA
This sequence comes from Alopecurus myosuroides, assembly GCA_028641055.1. Lineage (NCBI taxonomy): Eukaryota > Viridiplantae > Streptophyta > Magnoliopsida > Poales > Poaceae > Alopecurus > Alopecurus myosuroides. The sequence goes on from CM054062.1 coordinate 8,915,069, forward strand.
CAAGCCATATTTTTAGCTTCTTATATACCTTGTTATGATAGTGGTACACCACTCCATATGTGGGATATAGCTAGGAACTCATGTAATAATTGACGGTACGTTTCTAGGTAGTTCTGCACTAACCTTAATTTTGTTTGTTTCTAAATCGTCCAAAACCCAAGGTAAGGAGACCCTGGTCAGGTCTCGTCAAACTAGGAAACAAAAGTTTTGGACCTAAAACAGTATTGGTGTACTTTTTAAAGTGAATTTGCTAATTTAGGGGAGTACCCCACCTCCCAAAAAAAATCAAAGGGGGGAAGCACCGGCACTCCAACGCTACCAACCAACGAGCGATTGAAGTTGAAGTTAGAAGTTTCTAACATTGTGTTTGTTGGCCCTCTCTTAGTCCTCGCTTGCGAATCTCGGGGACGAGATTCTTTTTAAGGGGGGAAGACCTGTCACATCCCAATTTTGGAATACCTGAAAACACAGTTGTTTTGCTAATTGCTTGACAAATAAACTTTGGTTGTGTTTGTTTGAGTGCAACTAAACAAACTAATTATATAAACTTGCTGAAGATAAATTCTTTCTAAGCTCAACCCACTCAAACCTTGGAAGCATATTATCATGTTTCCAAAAACCTCAAGTTTATTAATACATGGCTAAGAAATTGAAAACAAAATATTCAACATATTGTTCCAATGACCTTGGCAATATTTTCTAAAGTAAATATTGATCAAAGAGTTTTCCAAAACTATCTTATGAATCCCATACTTGTTGAATATTATTCCAAGGCCTAAATTAAGAAAGAGGAAACACTTAATAAATTTCCCTAAAAGACTATCAGGAAAAAGAGGCATTCTTAGATGCTTCACCAAAATCTTATCAAATGTTTTTCCAACCTTGCAAGCTTAAAAACAAAAGTATTGGAGAGCATTGACTTGCTATCTCTAGTCACATAAACATTTTGGCAAAGCATTGTTAAAGAAAAGCCAAGTGCCTTATTAAATTGAATTTCCAATATTTCCAGAAACAGGAAACTCAAACAAGTTACTATTGGAAACTTTCTCAAAATGATCTGATTTTGATACCAGTGCTTCCTTATATCAAATAAGAAACACACACAAGAGAAGACCAAAAATTGAATCCATTAAAGTCCCGAAAACATGATTTTTCTCCACAGCAACATTTGGAATTTTGAACAAGTTTCTTCTACAAACTTTTTCAAAATGACATGAAATAAATACCACATGCTCTATATCATAAATAAGGATGAAAACAAAAAGGGCACAAGTTTTTGAATAATTTAAGTTGCCAAAAACCCCTGTTTTCTAGACAGCACCTTTTAGAAATTTGAACAAGTTTGTTCTAGGAAGTAACTCACAATGACTTGCATTTTCTACCACACAAGGAACACACCATATAAGGAATGTGTGCCAAAAATTATCATTTTTGGAAGCTACTAAGTAGTCTAATAAATTCAATGTCCATTTATGTAAGAATTGAAATTTGAACAACTTTGAACTATCAAGTTTATCCAATTGAGCCAATTTTCACATATGTTGTGCATCCCAACTAATAATAATTTTGGGCAAAAGGATTTTAAATTTAGACTTTGTTTTCCTAGTGAAAACAACATTTTTCAGAGAGGAAAAGGATGTCTTTGTAAATAGCCAAGGACCTATTTGTAATCCGAGTCACTCCTTCTTCTTCCTAGCTTCTCTGTAGATGCAGTGCCCCTACGCCATTGCTTCGAGTGGAAGCTTTCTAGGTGGATAAGAACCCCCCCCCCCCCCATGTGCACTTGTCTCCTACTTGCCCCCTATCTCTCCCCCTCGAGCTCTCTTTCTCTCTGTGTGAAAAATATCTCAAATCGAAACCCTAGCCGTATGGCTCGCCGTCAATTCTGCCATTGTCGAGCTCACCGGCGGCAGACATGTGCCTCACCCTCTCCGCCTCGACGTGCTGGTCACCTGGGCCGAAGGAATCGTGGCGGGACGCCTCGAGGAGCCCGCGCCGTCCATTCTTCTTCAGGTCCGGCGCACTCCGGCGAGGGATCACCATCGCCTCGAGCCTCCTCCGCCTTCACCGTGCGTCCCCGCGCGTCTAGGGTGAGCAGGCGCACCTCGCCGTCCACTTTCCCCTCTCCCTAACCCTCTAATTCGTCGCCGCGCCGTCCTCGCTGTCCGGCCGCCGCGCGCCGTCGTCGCCGCCGCTCTCCGGTTGCTTGCCTGGAAACGAGACCACGCCCTTTTGCTTCCCCGCGTCGAGGGAAACGTATGTGTGCTTTTGATTCGCGATTTGGTGGCCGGAATCGCCGGTTGTGGCCTCGCTGGAGTCGTCCCCGCCGGCGGGTGACGCGGGACGACGTCAGCGTCTCCTTGACCCCGCGCGGGAGAGGTCAAACCCGCGGGTGGGCCTCGCAGTTGCCCGCGTGGCCACCTGGCCCGCTGGTCAGCGACTAAGGCTGGATCTGCTCGCGGTGCAATTGGATCTGGCCAGCCCAGTAGCAGATCTAGCCCATGACTGATGTTTTTCCTTTTAAATTTTTACAGAAAAGTGTATGTTTGCTTTTGGCCCTAAAAGCTAACCTAAAAGATGAATTTGACCAAGATAAAATTCACAGTGGTAAAGCAACTAAATATAAACCATCTCCAATTAGTAGATCTACATTTGGATGAATATTTTAGACATGAAAAATGTTTTGGCAACAGGTACCAGAAACAGCAAAATGAGCACCATTTTAATTTCCCAACTCAGAATGAGGTGAATCGAATTGCATTGGAAAGCCCTTGAAATTTCCTAACAGAATAAATTGACTTTGCTTCCAAATTCATAGTATTTTTGAAATGGCATGCAATTTGGTTAAACACCAGAGAGCACTTTGGTGATTTTTATAAAATCATTAAAGATGATTTTTGATGCAAACTTAATTGGATGGTCTTTTATATGTTTAGGGCTATAGAAACCTAGCTGGGTTTAATTTTTAGAGCATCATAGAAAATTTGGTGGACAGATCTTTAATTTGCACGTTTCTGCCATTTTGGCATTTTAGGTGATTAATTTGTGTGAAGTTATTTTTGTGTTGCAATATTGTTTTCTAGCATGTACAAGTTGTGTGAACTTGTTTTCTAAGGTTTACTTAGCTATTTTAGCATGTTAGATTGTGTGGACTTGAGTTGAGAAGAAATAGGATTTATGTTAGTAGCATATGTTTTATCTCTAGTTTATACTTGCATAGAATTTTTGAGTGATAAATTATGTGCAAACACTTGGATTATGGTGTTGAGAGATTGTATCCAGTACCATGTTGGTAATTATATTATGTTGGTATCACCTCTGCTAGCTTGCATTTGAGTTGGTAGAGAAGCATGAGTAGTTTAGTCATCACTATGCAAATGTTGGAAAAATTCTCTCATGTGTAGAATTTTTGGCATAAACATTTGTGGTTGTGTAGCCACATATTTTTGGGTTGTGTTCATAGGACCAGTAGAATTTTGGTTATGTTTTCATGAGTACTTGAACCCTGAAGTTTTCACTTGTGTGGAAATAATAGCATGAGTAGCATTACCTTGCTTATTTTTAGCACCCTATTATTTTCTACTAGTATGGTTATTGCACTAGATGCTAGTTAAGTCTTTTGTTAATTTTTAGCAAATATGACCAGAGGCCTTGTGACCTCTTAATTCCTTGATATGATAGTGGAACACCCACTGGTGTCATTGCATTTTTGGTGGAAACATTATTTCCCCCACACTAGATGTGTTTCTTTTATATAATTCTCTAACTAATGAGTGCCTAGTATTTTTGCCTTGGGATTTTTAGTGCTAAATGAAAATGTGTATGCTTCTGTTTGTAAGTGGTTTTAATCATGCGTGTCTTGCTAGGAAAAACGCATTCTTGGAGTGTGGTTTGATTCCTCTAGTAATGCCCCTTTTATTACCACTAGTATGTAGGAGTTGCCCTGCAAATTGATGCCTTGTTTTATTAAATGGGATATTTTTGTTATAGAAAGTATAGATGTTTTTCACTCCTTTTTTTATTACATGTACCCTCTGGTTGTATTTCAATTACTTGATTGAAATGCATCCATTGATTCTTCATGTTTGAGTAGTACTAGTTTCCTTAGCAGTTTTTTTATTGAATTATTTTTCCTGCCAACTTGTGTTTGGTAGATATTTGTGTATCCTTGAATGAGGACATGTTTTCATTTCCCATTATGATAACATGGTTCCTTGTTTGCATTTTAGTACGTTGCTTATTATGCATGCTTGCATAGCAAACTTTTAGTAGAAACATGTCGCTAGGATTCCTCCTTTTTAGCCATTGTTTCTATTGTTCTCACCATGAGAATTGTATGTTTTGTGATGAGTCTATTGCCTTGTTGCACTTGTGTAGGATCACTGATTTGTAAAAGTCACTTTTGCAAATCATGTGTTTTATTTATTCTTGATGTGAATTTAGGCTTAGTAGAATAGCTACCTTGTTCTTTTTTGTGGTTTGGTTGATAGACCATTGCCATGATTATTATTGTGCATGTTTTGTATACTTTTAGTAGTCTCACCCTTGTGAAACTAAGTGTATTTTGGGTTTCTTAATATCTTGGTATGAGAGTGGCACACCCACTGAATCCATGATATTGAGGTTGTGAGATATGTTCCTCCAACCTTGAGTTGTCTTATTAATTGGCATTTCTGCCAAGTGTGTTTGTTTGATTGTTTGCCTCAATTAATAATTGGGTGATTGGTTATTATTAGTTTCCGTGCTGTATGTATTGTTATGTATTGTTGCTTTCCTTGATTGGTTCTGAATGTGTGTCCTTTATTCTTTTTACGACGTTAGAAAACGAAGAGGAAGGAAGTGTCGTGAAGCTCTGTTCCAAGTTCCAGTCACTCCAAAAACCAGGGACACAAGGAGTTACCAGGCAAGCCATCCTGATGCTTGCTGATACAATACTTACCATTATCTATCATGCATGTTTTACCTCTGAAGTTTTACCAAAACTTGATTATCAAAACTATTTTTGATGTGGCTATTACTACTATACTATTATATAGGTTACGATCATGCCAGTAGTTAAACTTGGTAATACCAAGCCCATAAGCCACCATATGGTATTTATTACCATCAAATATACTAGTCCCTAAGTGGACACCCTAAAATTGTGATTTTACAAAACAAAGGCTTTACGGAAAAACCCGGAGAAAAGGCGGATCCTTATTCTCCGGAGGAATGTGGAAGTGGTCATTTTTGAGAAATTGGTGTTTTCAAAAATGACACATAACCTAGTCTTCGCCGGACAACCTTTACCGTACTGCCACCCTACCCCAACATGGGCACGGGGCTTAACTTGAAGTTTGTTCTTATTAGTGTGTGCTATCTCACTTGCTATAAGGGACGTCGTACCCTCGAATCGAATGTCGTCAAAATTCCCAATGTTGAGACATAAAAGTGTGGGATTAATTTTCCCTCCGGAGGCATCAGTTGGGGCTCCTGGCTTGGCGGGGATTAGCCCGGTGCCGGGGATGCGGACACTCGACTGAAGAGATAGACATGTACTAGCTTGAACATAGTGAATGGTTAAGATCAGATACCTGATGTTTACATACTGTTGTTACAGTCCGTGGTTGTTCACGGTAGGTGTACTGGATCTGGTGGATGTGTACACCTCTGCAGAGTACAAATTTTTCGAAGAAGCCGCGTCCTCGGATATGGACAGTTGAATGGCCATGCATTGTGTCAATGTTTTCAAAAGAGGAAGTTTTTGAAAGGGAATTTTTTAAAGGAAGTGTTGAACTTGTGAAGTTCGGAAAGGAAGGAAAACTTATACCGTGGAGGTATCGTCGATGATGAAAAGCCAGATGTCGTTATACAAAACAAAAAAATTTGCAAAGAAAACCTTTTCTACTCTAAGCAAGAATTCCGGAAAACTGATTTCAAGAAGTTTTGCAAAGAGAAAATATTCCTTAACAAAGCTTTACAAAACCTCTTGTACATGTGATATCTACAAGAGAAATAAAACTATATTATTTTTCTTCTGAAGTATCTTCTTCAACGAAGATACAGATTAACCTGACTGCAACTGTGGTGTCATCATATATGAACACCATTGATAGTGAACCCTATTTATAGCCTACCTATTCCACCATATAAGCATATTTGCATGTTTGGTAAGTGACATGATGGATGTCTTGCTGAGTACATTCAAATGTACTCATTATGGTTTCGCCCCTGGTATCTACTTGCCAGACTTTGAGAAGGATCCTCCGAAGGAGATCTATGAAGGGAAGTACGGAGCTGACGGCTTTGCGAACTAGGATCGTCTCCGGGTCAGCAGCCTGTAGGTTAAGGCGTGACTTGGGCTCATCTACGTTGTGTTTTGATTGTCTTCCGCTGTGTTTGATAAGTTGCCTGCCCTAGGTGGCAGTTGTGTAAACTTGATCATGTGATCTTTTATGTAACACTTTTATGTATTCGTGTAATGGATGATGTATTTCTGTGTGCCAACTTTGTATGTTGTTCACGACTGATCTTTCTGGGATCGTGAATGTATGCATACGGAGGGTTTCAGACTGTCGGTCTGGGGTCCTTACATCTCCCAAGAATAATAGACATATTATCATCATCAGGCATTTCCAACACAACAAAGTCAGTTAATATTAAACAATTAGTAGCAACTTGAACATGAAAATTCTCACATATACCAACAGGAATAGCAGCAGACTTATCAGCCATTTGCAAAGATATATCAGTATGTATCAATTTTTCAAGAGAAAGTCTCTTATAAAGAGAGAAAAGCATATCGCTAACTCCAGCTCCCAAGTCACATAAAGAAACTCTAACATAATTATTTTTAATAGAACAAGGGATAGTAGGAATACAACGATCTCTAGGCTTCTTTGGAACATGGCCATTGAAAGAGTAATTGGCAAGCATAGTGGAAATTTCTTTATTAGGAATTTTCCTTTTGTTAGAGACAATATCTTTCATATATTTGGAATAAGGAGGCAGTTTAATAGCATCATTCTAAGGGATTTGCAAAAACAGAGGTTTCATCCACTCACAAAACTTGTTATAATGTTCTTCTTCCTTTGATTTGTGTTTCATGTTAGGAAAAGGCATAGCTTTTTGTACCCAAGGCTCTCTTTCATTACCATGTTTATTAGGAATGAAATCCTCCTTAGTATACTTCACAGTTTTAGGTTGCTTTTCAGGTTCAGCTATAGTTTCTTCTTTATCAGAAGCATCACTTTTATCATTACCACTTTCAGTTTCAGCATCAGAATTAGATATATTATTAGGATCTTTAGCAGGTTCAGGAGATTCTACAACATTTTTATGTCTCTTCTTCTTTTTCATAGAAGGAGAACTATTGTTTTTAGGTTGCTGAGAATCTTGTTCAATTCTTTTAGGATGTCCTTCAGGATACAAGGGGTCCTGAGTAGAAACACCACTTCTAGTAATTATTTCACAAACATGTTTATCTCTAGAAGCATTAGCTAGCATATCTTTTTGCACTTTAGTAAGTTAATCAATCTGAGTTTGAACCATATAAAAATGTTTGACAAGAATTTTAACGTCATTAGAGGTTCTCTCAATAATACCATGCAAATTATCAATAGCTCTAGAGTTTTCCATAAGGTGATTTTGCACTCTCATATTAAAGTTGTCTCGCAACATAATTATCAAATTCATCTAAGCATTGATCAGGTTGTTTAGAATAAGGAATATCTCTATTATCAAAGTTCTGGAGAGTGTACCTCAATAGTTGATGGATGAGGAATAGGCTTACATAATTCTTCTATAGGAGGTAAATTCTTCACATCTTGAGATTTAATACTCGTCTCTTTAAGAGATTTCTTGGCTTCCTTCATCACTTCATCATTTAGTTCAATCATCCCTCTCTTCTTGGGTGTTGGAATTGGTGTTGGCTCTGGTGTAGGTGCAGACTCAGGTATATTCCAATCATCATTATTTTTGGCTATTTTAGCCATTAATTCCTCAGCTTCTTCTGGAGTTCTTTTCCTGAAAACACAACCAACACAACTATCCAGGTATGTCTGTCACACCCCAGATTTTGGATCACGTGTAACACAATGAGCGAAGCCATTTTTGTGAGCAAACAAAAACATTTTATGCACTTGTGTAGTCCAACATTATGTAAGAGACTATGAGTATCTATGAAATGCAGGCAAGCCTTTGTTTAAAATCATTTATCAATTTTCCCTGATGTTTTTTATGTGGTGTTTTAAATATTTTTTATCCAAAGTTTGGTAATGTCGTGGTGTGGAGAAGACAAATGCCATAGGATGGCTTAAGGTTGGGGACGATGGACGCTATAGGTATCCGGGGAGGGATCGCACGCCTAACTGGCGCGCTCACAACACTACAAACACCACGATCTACCCAGGTTCGGGGCCCTCGTGTGGAGGTAACACCCCTACTCTTGCCTCCCTCTCTGTATATGAATGTGCCGAGTACAAGAGTTCCTCAAGCTCAAGGAGCTAGAGGAAGAAGAACTTCTCTGCTACTTCTCTCTCCTAATGGTGCCTCGGCTCTCACATGGAATGAACTACTCACAAGTTGATCGACCCTCATGCAGGAGGGGTGAGGCCACATTATATACATGTGGCCACCTACTACCTCTACGTATGCAAGTACTGATTAGGTAACTACACACTATGCTACACCGCACGCCTCCGTGTCCTCGCTGACAGTCGCTGAAAGTCTTCACGACAGGGACGCTGACATGTCATGTCCCCCTTGTCGGTGACATGACATGGCCTCGCCCATACCGCACACTGTACCCACATATGGATACACCTCATCACGCGCCTAGTAAGTTGAACCGCACGCCTCTACTGCCCCTGGATACGCGGGATCCACACAACGGCTCCATTGACTTTGCCTCCGAGTAGAGCAGCTCCTTCTTCCATCCGGATCCTCCAAGTGCTACTCGGATGACCCAGATAAGTACTCAAATCTTCCCCTTGGACTCTTATTCTTTCCATTGGGTAGCACCAACCTGACAGCTATCCAGCCGGGTACCATCCTACTCGTCAGGTACCAACTCGGTACGGCCGAACTCGGTAACCAGTACCTCTAACTCCCTTTATCACCAGCCTTACCCCTACTCGGGGGTAGCCCCCCGAAATTAATCCCCAAAGATAGTATGGTCCGGTGAACTCGGACGCTGGGCCGTGCCAGCTTTAAACCAAACTTCTTCAAAGTACACAGCCAAGGTGCACCTCAACTCGGTCGAGCTCCATCTGAACTCGGATCCAATCGCTTATCGCCTCAGGGGATTTCTTCTTTCAAACCGAGTAGAACACGCCGCTTTGGATTGTGTCGAGATCCCAACACTTAGCCAATTTTCCAGAATTTTGCCGCTCGATCCAGCGCACCTCGCTATCTTCGCATGTAAGGCTCTATACGTGGCGCGCAACTTCAGCCCACGTCGCCTCGGGTCTGATGCAGTTGCACCGCACACGCTCCACCTGCGCCTGCTACTGCAAACCAGGCCCACGCATCGTCGTGTCTTATCACCTCATAGCACTGAAGTACCCATGTCGCACGATGTGGGATCGGCTGCACCCGTTACGCGCGATTTAATTGCTTCGTGCGTTTCTAACACGCGCAGTAACTCCCCACGCGCTCACGATTTCTGCCGCAGTAAATCCAACGGAGTACCTGCGCCTTGGGGGTACAAATACCCCCGTGCCGCCCATTGCCTCGACTCCCTCTTCATTTTCCCCTTGCCTTTCTTCTTCCTCGCGCAAACTCGCACAGAGCGCTCCGCTCCATCGTGAACCACCGAACGTCGCCGCGCTCAGGGAGAGACCAAGTTCACCCTCGCGCACCACCGCTCGCCGGAGTGCGAGCGAGGACCAAGTTCTTCACTGCAACGCTCGGACATCTTCGACCTCGCGCCATCGCCACCGTGCCACTCTTCTACTTCTACCTCGCTTCCTTCTGAAAGCTCTTCATCGACGGAGATGTGCCATGGCGTTTGTCTTCCGCGCCGATGTGGCCCTTCTGTGACCCCTGCGGCCCGAGCCCGTCTTCGCGCCCTCGCGCTATCTGGATACGCCCGGATCCGGATCTACACCGATGGCTCTCGAGCCTGTCGCTGAGTTGGATCTTCAGGGCCCCGCATCCACCCGCGCCAACTGGGAAGGGTCAGATGTGACCACCAGCGACATACAATAGCTGGTGAACACCCGCCGGGTAGCGCCGGGTGTAATCTGCAGGCCACCCGGCCGCGATTTGGAGCCACAACCCGAGCCCGGTGAGTATGTAGTTTTCCTTAGCCATTTCAAACGCGGCTTTGGCCTTCCTGTCTCCAAATTCATGCAACAGTTTCTTCGCCATTTCGTCTTGCAACCGCACCACCTCCCGGCCAACACCATAGCCATACTCTCCACCTTTGTAACCTGCTGTGAAGCCTTTCTTGGTGTCTACCCCACGGTAGAAATATGGGCCAAGTATTTCCATTTCCGCCAGCAAGTTCTTCCCCACAAGGCCAACCCGGACGCGCCCAAAGTCATGACCCAAACCGGCACAGCCATGATTGTCTACCAGACTCCCAGCGCGTACCCCCGGGTTCAGGGACTGGACACATGCCGGAAATGGCAAAGGGGGTTTCTCTATGTGAAGAACCCCAGTCCGGAAGCAGGCGCAGAGCCGGTTGATCTCATCCAGCTTTCGGCTTTTGAGAACGTCCCTCCAACTGCCATGAAGAATTGGGGGTACAACCCGAAGAAGACCGTGCCGGATGCCAACTACGCAGACAGCTGGCTGAAGCAATTGGTCGAGCTGGGACTCAGGCCGGATGACCTGATTGCCACTTGGGTGAGCCACTAGGTTCTCCCTCTCCAACTCAGAGCATACAAGATGTGCTACATGGGCGGGCCCCGCGACTGCACACACACCACTACCTTCGAGCTCAGCAAGGAGGAGGTGGCCATCTGGGCTCGCTCCATTCTCAAGGCCACCCTCTCGGACACTTGGGATTATAGCTTCCTGCCATACATCCGAGATCGGCTAGCCCCTCGAGTAAGTTTTTCTTCCGCATGTACTCAGTTGATCTTGCTTTCTGTTTCTCACGCTTCACCGAGTAGGATGTATCTTAGTTTCTCTTGAGTATACTTAGCTATTTATGCTTTATGATTCGCACGCTGCGCCGAGTAGAGTCTCAATCCGGTTTCTCGTAAAAGCACGTATCCTTTTATGCTTTGCGTTTTCATGCTGCGCCGAGTAGAGTCTCAACCCGGTTTCTCCTGAAAGCACTTAGCCTTTTATGCTTTGTGTTTGCATGCTGCACCGGGTAGAGCTAAACTCAGTTTCTCTCGAATTCATTTTGGTTCCTTATGCTTTTTGTTTGCATCTTCAGCACATTCCACGCCAGAAAACGGAAGACAAGGCGGTCCTAGAGGAGAACTGTCAACCGGATCAGACCGAGGATGACGAGGAGCAGTTCGACATCCAGAATATGCTCTGCATCCCGCTAGCCACTCCTCCTGGCCAAGACGGCAAGTCTCGAGTCTCCACCTCAATCCGGGACTGATCCAAGGATGAAGAAGGTGACAGAGACCACTACTGGATGTTCTCTGATGCTTTCCGGCTTCCCGGTCTCACCGTTGTATTCCTTTTTCTTGCCTCCAGACGAGATGGAAGAGGAACCGATTGACGCGGTGCCCGTGTCTATTGCTGCCCCCATCGGGACGAGGAAACGATCCGGCAGTGGTGCTGCCGAGCCTCCTACTACCAAGAGGCAGAAGAGGGTCACGAAGCCAGGCAATGCCATTGCGCCACGCAGGAGGCCACAGCGCCCGACTGAGGACGGGTAAGCTTTCCCCGAGATGCTCACGTTTTCTTGTTTTTTCTGCCTTTTCCAATCCGGATGCTTTGTGTTTGTATTTTTCTTATTCCTTTGTTTCTTCTTTCTTCTGTTTAGCGACGCACTCGACGCCGATGCCCCTGAGGCACCCCCAAGGCTGAGTAGCCCTCGCGACGTTGTAGACCTCGACCCTGACGAAACTGGGAACCAAACAGAGGACAGGGCCGAGATGCCCTTCCCGGACCGAGAAGGGGAAGACCTCGGCGCTGACAACACTGGCGCCGAGATGGAGACTGAAAGGTCTTCGGAACAGCCGGAGTCCACTCCTAAGCAGCAACCCCAACAACAGCCACCAGAGCCAACCACCGAATAGCAGCAGCAACCATTAGAAGATCAACACCAGCAACAAGATGCTGAGCAGACCGAGCAGCAGCCGAGGAGCAGCAACCCGAGCAGCAGCCACCTCCTGCGCAGCAACAAGTTTCTCCAGCAACAGTAGGAGCCACGCCACCAACTCCACCAAGAAGCCCACTCCCCTGGAGACTGCGGCCACAGCTGAGATGGCCACCGCCACGACCACCAAGACCAAGACGACCATGAGCACAGCTCCCATGGCCATGCGCCGGGCTCCAGCAGTAGAAGCACCAAGCCCCTCACCACCGAGTAGAGATCCGGCGCCTACAAGGAGCGTCCCTTCCCCACGCAATCGGCAGCATGTGTAGCAGCATATTCAGTTTGCGCCCTCGCAGAAAATAGCTACAGGGGCGGGTAGCAGCGGCCAAATAGAGGGAGTGGTAGAACCCCTTGTGAAGGTCCCAGTACTCTGGCCGAAGCAGTAGCAGCAGAAGTTGCAGCAGTAGCAGCAGCAAATGCAGCATAAGAAGAAGATCGGGACGAAGGTGGTCGGGGTGAAGATGAAACCCGGCACCCTGGCGATTCAGGTGAGTACCCAACTGACACAGCTTGCTGCGGAACTGCAGGGTGATATCGACTCCACTCTGGATCGGATCGGCTTCATTGATCCGGAGCACAATGGGAAGACATTGGGCTCGTTGGACAGCTACCGGAAAGCCTGGAACCAAGTCAATGTCGGCCATGTCTCCAAGGTAGTCTCAGCCTCTAGCAGCACACTGGTGCACAAGATGTACTGCCTGCGCGTCACTGCAGAAGATGCCGAGGTCACCTCCCGAGTAAGTTCTGTTCTTTATCCGAAATCATACATCATCCAGTCCCCAAGATTTGGGCCGAGTAGGCAATACTCGAATGAGTTGAAGCCTACTCGGGCTGAATCTACCAACTAACTTTTCTCTGTTTTCTCTTCAAACTTGCACCGAGTCCCGTGCCCTGATCTTCCAGAAGCTTCTCTGGGCTCACCGGAATGCCAAGGACCAGAATCACCAGCTGCAGGAGGAGCTGGGGCAGAAAGGTAATTTTTCTTGCCGAGTTATTGTCTATGCTTCTTTCGCACCAGTTTTATAACTCAGTATCTGTTTTCTACGTCACAGCTATCATGAAAAAACAACTGACAGACACTGTCACCAAGATCTCTTCTCTGGAGAGTAAGTGTGACATTTTCTATCTCTGTGTTTCGTGTTTACACCTATTGTTTTCTCTCTGGTTAATTTTTCTTTCTTTGCAGGTGAGCACCAGGCCTTCGCCAAGAAGCACCAAGACTGCACCATGCTGGCCGAGTCGGCCCAGAGCAAGATCATGGCGCTAGAGGGTAAGTTGCATCTTATTTCCTCTTATCCCATTTCCGCATTCTCACTGTTTTGCTAACCGGATTACTCAGAGGAACACAAGCTATTCCTTGATCAACATCAAGGGTGTGTCACCCCAGCCGAGGTGCAGCAGCAGGTGCAGGCCAGCCAGACCAAGTTGGAGGCATACCTTGCTGCCGAGAATAATGAGGTGCTCAAACTGAAGCGCGATCTGGCTGGCGCAATGAAGATGGCGATGTAGGCCGGGAATGACAAAACCGAGGAGCTGAGCTAGGCGGCTGTTGAGAAGCTCGAGCTGGAGACAGAAATTGAGTCCCTCAAGTAACGGAACGCCGCGCTCGACAGCATGCTGGTCAACTCCCGCGGCCTGCTGGACAAGCAGCACGCCCTTGCTGAAGGATGGTCGAGCCGGCTTAAGGAGCTTGTCATGGAATTGCGCTGTAAGTTATTGCTTTTCACTAAGTTGCTTTATCCGGTCTTTCCTATCTGTTTTCTTCTACCCGGTCTCACTTCTTACCTCTTATTCAGCATCTCCTCTCTCAGGGACATTTCCATACTTCAACTTGGGCGCTGACAAGGCAGTGGAAAGGGCCCGGGAACTGAGGAAGGAGCTTGGCCACGATGTTTCTTGGTCGGTCACGATTGATGACCAAGTTGAAAGCATCAAGACCCGGGTTTCAATCCCTCAAGGGCTTGGCCACCACCATGGTATCCACCAGCATGCGGCTACACAGGGTCTTCTGGCGGGACGTCGAGCCCCCGAACACGGTTGATAAGCTGGCCTCCAACTTGGACTCATCCCCGGTATGTCGGGTGCAAATGTATCAAACAATTATTCTGTCATGTTTGCTACTCAGTTTCAATTAAGCTTTTAGCAAGACTGGCTGAATGCCGGATTGCGCTAATTCCGAGTCCCCGAGTCGGTTTTCTTATCCACTCGGCTGTTTCGTCTTTGCTATCACCTTCCACTTGTGGCTTGTTGGTAGTAGAGTCACAAGATTTTAAAAACCGAGTTTCTAATACTTAACAACTTTGAGATTTGGAATTAACACTGCCCAGTACTTAACCGGAAAACATAATAAAAAAAGCACTCAACTCGGTTGATAAACCCATTCTTTCCTTAGCAGTTTTTCGTGTGTTCATTGACCTTTGGCTTGTTCTCTTGCTTGCCATGAAGCCGGGTTGCGGACAGCAGCAGAGTCAAAGAGTTGGCCCTTAGGTTTGAACACATTACTAGACTTATACATGAAATTCCGAGTTGATTAACCGAGTAGACAAAGTAAGAAGGTAAATGACACAGAGCAAGTTTTGGCACAGGCAGTCCCCGAGTTCGAGCTCGGAGTGCCGACTTGGAATTCAACTCGGTAAGGAGATATACACAATGATTTCTTAGGAATGAAAACGGTGGAGTAGAGCTACATTCCAGGGGCGCTTGGATTCCTCTCCGGATTTATCCGCCCTGTTTTGCATGTGCATCAATGAGGTAGTACGCATCATTGTGCAGAGCCTTGCTCACAATCAATGGCCCTTCCCATGGAGGGAAAGTTTGTGCATCTCGGCTGTGCATTGCACAAGCCTAAGCACCATGTCTCCTTCTCGGAAAACCCTTCGGTTTACTTTCCGGCTATGGTAGCATCTCAGATTCTGTTGATATAGAGCTGATCATGATAGAGTTAACTCTCTTGCTTCCTCGAGCAAATCAACATCATCTTCTCGGGCTTCTCTTGCCTCTGCCTCAGTATAGAGGGTCACTCTCGGTGAGTCATGCTCAAGGTCAGTGGGCAACACGGCCTATGCTCCATATACCAGGAAGAATGGTGTGTATCCGGTTGATCGGTTAGGGGTAGTCCTTAGACACTACAACACCGTCGGCAAATCGTCTAGCCAACAGCCAGGTGTTTTCAATAATGGCTCAATCAGCCTTGGCTTTATTCCGGATAGGACCATGCCATTTGCTCTTTCAAATTGCCCATTTGAAGCCGGATGGGCGACTGATGCAATGTCTAGCCGGATCCGCTTTTCCTTACAAAACGAAGCAAAAGCTCCTTCAGCAAAGTTCGTCCCATTATCCGAGATGATCCCACGCGGGTATCCATATCTCAGGATAATATCCTTCAAGAAGCATACAGTTGTGTTTCCATCACACTTCCGGATTGGATTCACCTCAATCCACTTGGTAATTTTATCAGCCATGACCATGATGTGGGTCATGTTGCCCGGAGCTGGCTTGGAAGGACCCACCATATCCAAGCACCAAACTGCAAACTGCCAGGTGATAGGGATTGTCTTCAACTCGGAAGCTGGCATGTGTATCTTGCTTGCATATCGCTGGCACCCATTGCACTATCTCACTAGATCTTCTGCTTGTTGCATGGAAGTGAGCCAAAAGAATCCATGCCGAAAAGCCTTCTTGAATAGAGCCCGATATGAGGCGTGGTGCCCACATTCCCCTTGGTGTATTTCTCTGAGAATTTCTTCTCCATCTTCTGGCTCAACACAGCGTTGGAGCACTCCAGTGGCACTTCTCTTGTGTAGCTCTTTGTTAATGATGGTGTAGCCCTTGGATCTTCTCTGTATCTGCCTGGTTGTGACCTTGTCACTCGGTAAAGTACCAGCTACCAAAAATGATAATATGGGCAGAGCCCAACTCGGTGTCTCCCGGGTAGGAAACACTGGTTCATCCACCTCCATTGGATCAGCTCACATGACTTGCTCCGGGTTGGTGACGAGTCTCCGAGTACTGAGAAATAACCCCCGAGATAAATGCGACGGTCCCGAGGTTTACTGAGGCATTCCCCGGGTTCTCCTTTGCGATCCCCTCATCAATCTCCATGGGAACAGCTTCTAAGTCCGGCAGGGCCAGGATGAATATGGACTCCGAGTTGGGTGAGGGCTTGATAGATGGTTTCCTCAAATGCTCCAGAGCAATCCCTGCCGGGATGAACTGCCGAGAAGAGCCCAATTTGGACAGAGCGTCCGCAGCATCATTTTCAGCTTGGTGGATATGGTGGAACTCACACCCATCAAAGAACCCGGACATATTCTAAACAAGGAACCGATAAGATTCCATGTTGGCATCCAACAGGTCCCAAGTCCCCGAGTCTTGTTGGACTACCAGGTCCGAGTCGCCATAGCATACAATCTGCCGGATACCAATCTCCTTGGATACTTTCAGTCCATGGACCAGGGCCTCATACTCGGTAACATTATTGGATGCCGGAAAATGGATCTGCAGCACATACTTGAGTTGATCCCGCTTGGGTGAGGAGAGCACAACACCAGCACCGAGTCCCTGTTTCACCTTAGAGCCATCGAAATGCATCCGCCAGAAATTTGTTTCCGGCAAGGGAGGCTCATACTGCATTTCGGCCCAATCAACAAAGAAATCCGCCGAGGCCTGGGATTTTATAGCTTCTCTTCTTGCGTACGCTGGGGTGTAGGCGGCTAGCTCAATTTCCCACTTGGCTACCCGGCAGCTTGCATCCTTGTTAACCATAATATCCGAGATGGGGGCAGTGCTCACCATCATAATCGGATGCTCTTGGAAATAGTGCTTGAGTTTCTTGGCGCCCAGGTAGACTCCATATGTCATCTTCTGATAGTGAGGGTAGTTCTGCTTGGGGCTGGATAACACCTCATTGAGATAATACACCAGCCTCTGCACCAATTTGCCTTCCTGTTCTCGCTCCACAACTACCACCACACTCACAACCCGGTTGGTAGCTGCAATATAAAGCAGCATCGGCTCTCTAGGCAGAGGAGACGCCAGAACCGGAGCGGTAGCCAGCATGGTCTTGAGCTCCCGGAAAGCCACATCAGCTTGTGGTGTCCAAACGAACTTATCGCTTTTCTTCATGAGCTGGTATAGAGGCAGGGCCTTCTCGCCCATTCTCCCAATGAACCGGCTAAGGGAAGCCAGACACCCGGTAAACTTCTGCACATCCTTCAGTGATCTCGCCAGAGACATGCTCTCAATAGATTTTATCTTGGAAGGATTGGCTTCAATGCCCCGACTATACACAAGGAAGACGAGTAGCTTCCCGGTCGGGACACCAAACGTGCACTTGGTCAGATTCAGCTTCATCCGGTACCTCCGTAGATTGGCGAATGTTTCTTAAATGTTACCCAACAGTGTGTGTTTTTCTTTGGTTTTGATGACTATGGCATCCACATACACCTGCACATTTTTGCCGATCTGCTTGTGCAGGCATTTCTGCATGCATCTCTAGTACATGGCCCCAGCATTTCTCAACCCAAAACACATAACACGATAGCAATAAGCCCCGTATGGGGTAATAAAAGTAGTCTTTATTTGACCAGCCGGATTCGGTGGAATCTGGTGAAAACCAGAGTAGGCATCAATAAAAGACAAAAGTTCGCACCCTGCAGTGGAGTCGATCACCTGATCTATTCGGGGCAGTGGGAACGGGTCCTTGGGGCATGCCCTGTTCAAGTCGGTGTAGTTAACGCACATGCGCCAAACCACAGCGACCATGGGGTCGTCTTTCTTCTTCTCCACCATGACCGGATTGGCCAGCCAATCCGGATGCAGCACCTCCATGATGAATCCACTTGCTAACAGCCTTGTGATCTCGTCACCAATGGCTTTCCTTCTTTCTGCGGCAAAACGGCATAGAGCTTTCTTCACCGTGTAACACCTGGGGTGTTACCTGTTTGTTTTTTGCTTGCATCATATGCATCACATTGCATTGCACCATGTTTGCATCACAACTGAAAATTCAAAACAATTTAAACTTTCACCCCCTGCTCAAAATTTCCAATTTCAAAATTTCAAACCAAATCACTCAATTGTTTTTCAATAATTTGAAGTTGTTTTAATCCAATTGCTTGTTAATAAAAAAAAGTTTCCATGTTATCAAAACCCTAATGGCAAATTGAATTTCAAATAAAATCATAGTTGTTATGATCCAAAATTGAGGTTTAAAAATTAAATTCTTGCAAAACAAATTTTTCAATAATGTTTGCATAAGGGTTTGAAACTTATTAAATGGAATTTGCCTATTTCCAAAATTTCCCAAATCAAACATTGTTTGAATTTCACCTAAAACCTCTAAACCAAATTAAATATTCAAAATTGTGAAACAATGTTTAACTTTTGCCTTAATTATTTTTTTTGGAAAATTATCACAAATAAAGCCTAAAAGAACAACCCTAACCCTTCTCTATTTCCCTCTTTTATTCTTTACAAAAAAATCAACCAATAGGAAAAATAAAAATAACAGCCAAGGAGAGGGGCAGACCAGCCCAAACCCCTTTCTTTTCTTTCTCCCCCCAGCCCATCTATTCTTTCTGGCCCACCCCCTCCATCTGTCGCTTTCGTCTACCTGTCGTCAGCAGTACGATCATCCTCAGCACCCTCCGATCGATCCCCACCCCCTGGATGCCATGCCGTACTAGGTTGAGCTCGCCTTATAACCGCTACCACCCCTCTGCCCTAGCACGCCCTAGCTCCTTCCCCCTCCTAGCGCCGCCGTCTACCCTTCCTTCCCCCCCCCCCCCAAAGCCTCTGCTTCTGAAAAACCTGAACCACCGTGAGCTCACCGTGAACCACTTCCTCCCCTCACCGCCGGTAGCTAGGGTCGCCTCGAGGAGCAGCTGACGAGTGAAATGAGACCGGGGCGTTCCCCTGCATCTCCCCGTCCCGTCACCGCTTGCTGGGAGGGCCTGTGGTGGCCGCGCCATCGCCGGCCACTGTCGCCCTCATCTCCGTCGACAGAGCCTCGACAACAGAACCCGGTGAGCCCCCGATCTTCTCCTCCTTTTCCTCCTAGCGATATCTCTCTGTCCGCCTACACCCGCCCCACACTCGGGCAACAGCACGCACCAGCACGCCCAGCGCGCGACAGCAGCCGGCCACCGCTGCGGAGTTCGTCGACGTTGTGCTTCTCTGCTGGAGCTGTATCTGAATTTTATTCAGGTTCATGTCTAACACTAGCTGAACCACAAAAGGCCACCTCCTCCGTATCTGAACACAACAGCGAGCCACACCGCATTGGTTCAGTTCCGTGCGCGCACACCCCAGACCGCGGGTTCGATCCCCCGCGGGCACCCCCTTTTTCCCTTTTTCCCCTCGCGCGCGGCCCCACCTGGCAGTGGCTCCCTCTGCCACGCAAGCATTCGCTCCCGCCACGCTGGCTAGACCCCACTGGACAGCGACTGTGTGTAGTTTGCAGCTGGGTACAAAAAGTTTCTGCGCAAATTCCTTTTAATTCCTAAATCAATTTAAATAACAGATTTAAAACTTAAACTTTAAACTTTAATATCTTTTAATCTATAAGCCCAATAAATACAAGTTTTATATGTTTTCTGATCCAAATCAAATAATCTTTTCAAATAATCCATTTGTTCACTGTTTTGAAATTTCAAAATGCAATTCAAATTTGAATCCAAATAATTCAAATGCTAATTTCTAAAATCAATAACTAATTCATTGTAATTCCAATAAATGCAAATAAAATATGTTTTCCATACCATTTTGAATAACCTTTTCAAATATAAATTTTGTTTCATGGTTTGAATAATTTAAATTGCCCAAATAATTTAATCCTTGTTTAATTCATTTAAATTTGATAAAATCATAACTTGCTCAAACTAAAATAATTTTGAACATGCAAATTATGCTTTCAAACCATCAAAGTGTGAACTTTTCAAATGTGAGTTTGAATTTATGTTTTGAACAAATAAAAATCCAGTTAAATTCAAACTTGTTTTAAATCCATTTAAAACTTGTTTAATATTGTTTAATTCATAATTAAATTATCCTAATTCCAATTTCAATATTTGAAACATGTAATCCAACTAAAATTTGATGTTCTTTTCAAATATAAATTTTATTAAATTGTTTTGCACACTTTGAATTGATGAAAGCAATAATTGCTTGTGTGACATGTTTAAGTAACCAAACTTCCCAATCTTAACCAATAATTTCCAAACTTGGTAAACCTTATTTCCAATTGGTTCCATTGTTGTTATTTTGTTGTTTTCCTCATCCATGCAGCATGCTAATCCACTTTCACCTATTGGTTAGTAGGAAAACAATTGTTTCAACCATAATTCATGGGCTTTTCATATGCAACTCAAATTGCATATGGGTCCATTTAAATTTGTTTATCTTGTCAGCTAGTTTACCTTGATGCATCTTTAAACTTGTCATGCATCCATATCTTGATCATGCTGGATCTTTTGCCGTAGTAGTAATTGTTGCATCCGGTGTTTGTTCGAGGTTCATTGCTTCTTCCCGGATAGGACGTTGAGATGATGTGAGCAACGACAAGTTCTGCTACCTTGCGGGATCTCAGGCAAGTATACTCACTTGCTGCCATATGGCTGCCTTTCATCACTTGTTACTGATTCTTTCCGTTGTTCTTTTCTGCTATCCTTAGTAGTAATTGTTTCTGTTACGAAACCCATCACATGAATCCCTTAACCTTGATACTGCCTCACCTCCATACCTATAACCATTGCTTGTTGCCCGTGTCTTACTATCATGCTTAGGGTTGTTTTGCTCGAGTCTGTTACCCGTTACTTTCTGTTATTACTTCATTATGTTCTGGGGGCTCGATGTTAATCAATCAATCCTGTTAATGCTAATGGTAATAATAATTTGATGATAAGGCACCGGCAGGAGGCCCTTGTGGTTTTGAGGCCTGCTAGTGTCGACCCTAATAGGAAAAGGGTCTTGTCTACTGATCCATGATGAGCGCACTACCCGCATGTGGGAAGCGAGTATGGGCGCCCCCCTCAATTTGACTCGATTCGCATCTCGTCCAAATCGCCTCATTTAGTTCGGGCTTTCCATTTGCTGCATGCATGATCTTGCGAGCCCTTGGATACCGGGTGGAACTTTCGTAGTCGGCATATAGGGGGACACGGTCTTAGAGTGCTATGAGGGTCCCTTTTCTTCGGGGCTCGATTAGCCGTGCGCCCAAGGTTCTTTGGGCTTGATGCGAAGAAGAGTTGAGTTGTGTAGAGTACCTCGCTTGGTGGGTTAGCTCCCCATCTGGCGGGTTATTCTTGCGTGTACGGCTAAATTGGTGCAACCCTGCAGGGATAATCTTCTCGAGAAGCCATGTTTTCCGCGGTTATGGATTACTTGGTGAAAGTACTGGCTAACAAGTACTCAGGACAACTTAAACCTAATGATTAACAACCTTTCACCCAATGATTAACAACTTGACTAGTAATAGGCTTATTGACACAATAATCTGAACCATCATTAATCCAACTGTGTGAGTTATCCTCGGATTGCTTCTTTGGATAAGGGGCGAGATCCAGGATGGGTTTGTTTGAAGTTATCTTTCAGTTGGTTACAATACTCGATCTTATCTTCTTTCTGTTAGCCGGAAGTTGTAGTATCTCTCTGTAGTTGGTTAGTGCAGCCTGCTGTCGCTTATTTGCAATAACCCCTTCCTTTCCGTTGATCCTAAAGTATTTGTATCTTGTGATGACTGGCTACGCCGGTATCTTGTGAGTATGGTTTATCCACTTGCCAGTACTTAACCGTACTGACCCACGAATCTCTTTTCGTGGCTGCATATTCAACATTGCAGTCAACAGGTTTGAAGTCTGACGACGTTAGCTTGGGAATCCCTCCGGCTTGGCCTGGGCAGGGATTGGACGCTCTCGGTTATCTTCAGGACTCTTAGTCCAATTTGGATCTTGTCCGTAGACGGACGATATGTCGTTTCTTCCGCTGTTACTTGGATCTTTGTAATGTATCAGTTGTACCCCTGGCTCGTTTGAGTCATCTTGTATCTATCTGTTTCTGTTGTAATTGTGGAATATTCATGAACTGTTGTAATGTTATCATAAGTGGCAACCTGGAATCGGTTATTATGCGGATTTGGCGGGAATGCTGAAATCTGCATAGTGCCCGATCTCGGGGCGTCACACACCGGCTTGGCATCCGGCTGCACATGTAAAGAATGCTCAACCAACTCCCTTGGGACACCCGGCAGATCCCGATTGGACCATGCAAAGACATCCTGATTCTCACGGAGGAAGTGGATGAGCGCGCTTTCCTATTTTCCTCCAACCCGGCACCGATGATGGCAACACGCTCGGGAAACTCCGGGTCAATCTGCACATTCTTGGTCTCCTGAGAAGCCTGGAAAGTGGCACCATGATGAGAGCTTGACATCCCGAGCATGCCGAGTTGAGCCGCTTTGGCCATAGCCACCACCTCATGTATCTTCTTCTTCTTGGTCGCAATGACCATGGACTCGGTTAGCTGAGATCCAGCAGATGCACACTCCAGAGAGTGCTTGTAGTCACCCGAGATGATGATGATGCCATTGGGACCAGGAAGCTTCATCTTCAGGTAAGCCGCGTGAGTGGAGGCCATGAATTTAGGCAGACCGGTCTGCCGAGTAGATCATGGTTGGGGATCTGTAGATCAACCACCTCAAATTGCAAGCATTCAGTCAGGCAGTTCTCCATGGTGCTAAAGAGCACATCAATCCAGACCTGGCCAATAGGAGCACAAGATACGCCGGGTACGATGTCGTGGAAGGTAGTCCGGCTAGGCAGCAGCATTTTCTCGGAATAACCGAGCTTGTCCATGGTGTCTCGGTATAGGATGTTGATGCTGCTACCATTGTCAATCAGCACCTTGTTGAACTTCACATTCTTCTTGGTCCCCAGGAAAGTTGGGTCTACCACCAAGGCATAGGTACCCGGGTTAGGCATAATATTGGGATGATCATCCCGGGACCAGACAATGTCCTGGTCGCACCAGTGCATGTACTCCGGCACTGCCGGCATCACTACGTTTACTTCCATCGCACGCCTGCGCATGCTCTGCTTGTCATCCGGCTCAGTGGTGAACACCATGTAGCTATCATGATGCTCCTGATACTAATTCCAGTCTCCACCACCATTGCCATCATTGTTGTTGTTGTTGTTCCGGTTGAAGGTGTTGCTGCGGTTGTTGTTGTTGTTGTTGCGGTTGTTGTTGTTGTAGTTGTTATGGTTGTTGTTGTTGTTGGCTCCCTGCGCCACTTGGTTCACATTTTCCCTCCTCTGGTTGTCGGCAGGCCTAGGAGGGGCTGCCCGGATAAGCTGCACATTAGAGCCCGAGAGCGAAAGAGGAGGAGGAGGCAACTGTCTAAAGCCCTCGCTCTTGATCCGGTCCCACCAGCTGCATTGCCGAGTGGTGTGATTGGCTGGCCTACTCGGATGTTGAATATGAAAACTGCATGGCCCCTCCTTCATGGTCTCGAAGATAAACCTCGGAGCGTCTCCGGATTGGTTTGGATCTTTGTACTGCTTCTTGAAGTCCTAGCCCTGATTCTGGTTTTGCCCATACTGGGTTCCAGTAGTTTTTTGCCTTTGGCTGCTCCCGGCAGCGGGCTGATCCTGATTAACTACAGCCACATTGTCCGATCCGTAGCGGATATCCGGACGGTCATCTCTCCTCTTGTTCCGGTAATCCTGGCGACCATTTCTCCTACCACTGTCATTGCCCTGGTTTCTTCTTCTCGGCTCGAATGAATCGAGCAGAGGCTGAGTAGGGCCACCGAGTGCATACATATCAGCAATCTTGATCGTCTCGGCGAGCGTACTCGGCATCTCCTTTTGCAACTTCTGCCACAGCATACTGCCATGTCGGCAGCCTTGAGCGAACTAGGCAATAGCCTGTGACTCATTCACACCCTCGCAGGTGTTCCTTGGAGTACTCCACCGACTAAGATACTCTCAGTTTGTCTCCTCTTCCCTCTGCTTGCACGCCAAGAGCTGATGTGGCTGGTTTGGCCTCTTGTAGGTGCTTGTGAATTTGCTGATGAAGGCCTCCGAGAAGTCAAGCCAGCAATTGATGTTGTCTCTCGGAAGGTTGTTAAGCCAGATCCGGGCTGGGCCCTCCAACATCTAGGGCACATATCTCACCGCCTACATGTGGTTACCACCAACAATGTGCACGGTAGTGACATAGTCATTTAGCCAGTCCTCTAGCTTGGTGCTTCCATCATAGGTATTGCTTCCTCTTGCCAGCTGGAACTTTTGCACAGTAGGCTCATTCATGATTCTGGGACCAAAACAGAGTGGTCCCGGCGGGCCTGCCCGCTCCATCTCCTCGGACTGATAGATCTTGTCCAGCTTGTACCTTGCGTCACTCGGCTGCAGCATACGTGCCCCCAACCGAGATCCAATTCCTCCATCATCATACCTCTCATTCCTTTGGTACCCGGCCTGCTCCATTGCCGAGTACCCATCATTTTATTTGTCCTATCGCGCGGCACCGGGTTGGGGAACCGGGTTGACCACAGCGGCAACGGCTTGCGGCTGAACAACAGGACCTGCGCCGGGTTGAGGCTGAACCAGGTTGGCTACCGGGTGCCGAGATGAACCATCTCGGTTGCCTCCTTGCCCCTCTTGGTGAACTTGGGTAGTAGCATGGCCACCACCTTGCACAATGTGTTCTTGGTCGGGCTGCCGCTCTACAGCGTGATGTTTTCCGGCAACAGCCGGGTCGTACACCTGCATCTGCTTATATTTCCCGGAGTTCACACTCCGAGATCTCCCACTACCGGGAAGAGGTGAGGAGGCCTGGCCTCCGGATTTCGCTCCATGCGACTGAACAACATGAGAGGCACTAATACGTCGCCAACGTATCTATAATTTCTTATGCTCCATGATGATATTTTTCCAATTGCTACTTGTTTTCTCCCTTATTTATAGCATTTTTATACGTTTTCCAGGACTAACCTATTAAAAAGATGCCAAGTGCCAGTTCCCTGTTTTCTTCTGTTTTTGGTTTCAGAAAAGTTGTTCTGCAAACATTCTCGGAATTGGACCCCTTGGCCGTGCCACCTATAGGTGTGGGACCCCTTGAGCTCCACGGCCTTTGCCCTTTCGCCTATTTAAGCCCCCCGGTTGGAAAACCCTAAACACCTGATCAAAAATCCCCGAAAACTTCCGCAGCCGCCGTCACTGTCAACCCTAGATCAGGGGGGTTCTGAAGCTATTTCCGGCACCCTGCTGGAGAGGAGATCATCACCGGAGGCCTCTCCATCACCATGCGTACCTCCGGAGTGATGCGTGAGTAGTTCATCCTTGGAATACGGGTTTGTAGCTGTAGCTAGATGGTTGTCTTCTCCTCATATTCCTCCATGTTTAGATCTCGTGAGCTGCCTATCATGATCGAGATTGATCTTATGTAATTCTATATGTTGTGTTTTTTGGGATCCGATGAATATTGAACTTATGCCAAGTTGATTATAGTCTTTATTTGCATATGCTATTTGTGACCTTGCATGCTTTCTGTTGCTAGTGGTTACTCTGGCCAAGTAGTTGCTAGTGACTCCAAGAGGGATTATTTATGCTCGATAGTGGGTTCATGCCTCCTCACCACCTTGCTCGAGTGACAGAAACGTCAAGGGGGGTGTGGTGTTGCCATTAGGGAGAAAACAGCGGTGAGGAGTGTCCGCGTGCATAATCATTGCTTACATTACACACTTTGTTTGATGCAATTATCTGTTGCTTGAAACTTAATACCTAAGGGGGGTCGGATGATAACCTGAGGGTGGATTATTAGTCATAGATGCAGATGGATGTCGGTCTATGTATCTTGTTGTAATGCCCGCACTAAATATCATAGTAATCTTCATGTCATATTGTGCACTACGGTGCAACCTCTATTTGTCAATTGCCCAGCTGTAATTTCTTCACCTAGCATGCTATCTTTTATGGAGAGACACCACTAGTGAAACTATGAACCCGGGTCCATTTTCCACATTGTTAAACAAACCACAAGAATTTCCTGGTTTCTTTACTTACTGCAAGAATACACTGTTTTCCACACTATACGTCTAATCTTTGTTTTCAGCAAGACCGTTGAGATTGACAACCTCACTGTACCGTTGGGGCAAAGTATTTTGGTTGTGTTGTGTGTAGGTTCCACGTTGTTGCTGACACCGGTGAAGCGCCAGCAACACCGTCAGTGGCATCAACCTTCCGAAGGTCCTCTTTCTCCTACTGGATTGATAACCCTGGTTCTTAACTAAGGGGAAAACTCCTAGCGCTGTTCTCATCATACCCTCCTCTTGGGGTTCCCAACAAAGTGCATCAATGATTTTTCTGGCGCCGTTGCCGGGGACTTAATCATCATCAAGAAGCAACCACTCCCTCGTCAACTCTGCCAGTAGCAAGAGTTTCTGGCGCCGTTGCCAGGGAGAAGGAAGTCTTCTGGCAAGGGGAGTCTCGCACTCTCAACCTCTTTATTTTGTTTATTGTCTTGTTTTTATTTTTGTCTTGTTTTGCTTCTCTTTATTGAAAACACAAAAAATTTAGTTTACTTCATAGCTGTTATTTACTCGCTTGCTTTTATTCTGCTAAAATGAGTTCCTCTGAGAATACCAAGTTGTGTGACTTTACTAGCACAAACAATAATGATTTTATTTGCACATCTATTGCTCCACCTGCTCCTACTACTGTTTTCTATGAGATTAAACCTGCTTTATTAAATCTTGTGATGAAAGAACAATTTTCTGGTATTAGTACTGATGATGTTGCTGCCCACCTTAATAATTTTGTTGAACTATGTGAGCTGCAAAAATATAAAGATGTAGATGGAGATATTATTAAACTGAAATTATTTCCTTTCTCTTTGAGAGGAAGAGCTAAATAATGGTTGCTATCTTTGCGTAGAAATAGTATTGATTCATGGACTAAGTGTAGATATGCTTTCATTAGAAAATACTATCCTCCTACTGAGATTATATCCCTGAGAAGTGACATAATGAATTTCAAACAATTTGATAATGAACATGTTCCTAAAGCTTGGGAAAGAATGAAAAATATGGTGAATAATTGTCCCACTCATGGACTGACTACTTGGATGATTATACAAACCTTTTATGCAGGACTGAAATTCTCCTCAAGGAACCTATTGGATTCAGCTGCTGGAGGTACCTTTATGTCCATCACTTTGGGCAATGCAACAATTTTTCTTGATGAAATGATGATAAATTATTCAGAGTGGCACACTGAGAGAGCTCCACAAGGTAACAAGGTAAATTCTGTTGAGGAAACCTCCTCTTTAAGTGAAAGGCTTGATGTTATTATGTCTATGCTTGTTAATGGTAAAGCTCAAGTTGATCCTAATAATGTTCCTTTAGCCTCTTTGGTTTCTCAAGAAGAGAATGTTGATGTGAACTTTATTAGAAATAATAATTTTAACAACAATGCTTATAGAAATAATCTTGGTGGAAACAATTATAAACCCTATCCTCCTAATAGTGGTAGTGGTTATTCTTATGGTAGATCTGGAATGCCTAGTGAGGAAAGGATTGTAGAAGTTGAAAAAGTAAGTAAGAACTTTATGCAAATGCAATATGAACAAAATAAGTTGTTTACTAAAACTATGGAAGAACAATTTGCTATGTTGAGAACTATTAGCGAACAAATTGGAAATTTTAATAGAGAAATCTCTGGTTTGCAAGGTAAAATTTCTAGTGCTGAGATTAGTATTTTGGCCCTGTCAGAGGCACAATTTTCTTTGATAAATAAAATGGCTACTAAAACTGAAACCATTGAAGATAATCATTTTGCTACAACCAATGCCATTCAAGTTTGAATTGTTGATAATGCTAGGTTGATGGCTGAATTACGTGTTAGGTGGGAAAGAGAAGATGAATTGGCTAAAAAGAATAATATTGCTAGAGTTTGCACTATCACAACCACTAGTAAAACTGAAGTTCCAAGTGCTAGTAAACCTCCTACTATCAATGGTAAAGTAGTTGGTGTTAATAAAGTCCATACTCCTTTGATGAAACGTGCTAAATTGCCTCAAACTGCTGAAATTGCTTCTGATAAAAGTGCTGAAATTTTTAGAGATATGGGAGATAATGGTTCCATTATTTTTTATGATAATAATATTAATTTTATGATTTCAATATCTCTGAAGTTATTATGTTTCTACAAAATCTTGCTACAAGTCCCAATTCTAGTGCCATGAATATGGCCTTTACTAAACATATTACCAATGCTCTCATGAAAGTTAGGGAAGAAAAGTTCAAACTTGAGACATCTATCCCTAGAAAATTAGATGATGGTTGGGAGCCTATCATTAAGATAAAAGTAAATGATTTTTATTGCAATGCTTTATGTGATCTTGGTGCTAGTATCTCTGTTCTGCCTCAAAAGCTTTATAATATGCTTGATTGACCACCGTTATAACACTGTTATTTGGATGTTCATCTTGCTGATAATGCTAAGACGAAACCTCTTGGTAGAATTGATGATGTTCTTATTATGGTTAATAATAACCTTGACCCTGTTGATTTTGTTGTTATGAACATTTAATGCAATGCTTCTTGTCCTATTGTTTTGGAAAGACCTTTTCGTAAACTGTTGGTGCTATTATTGACATGAAAGAGGGGAGTATTAAATATCAACTTCCCCTCAAGAAAGGTTTGGAACACTTTACTAGGAAGAAGATGATGCTACCTTTTGACTCTATTATTAGAGAAAAATATGATGTTGATGCTTCTTCACTTGAAAATACTTGATTTGCCCTTTTATGCCTAGTTGAAAGGCGTTAGAGAAAAGCGCTACCGGGAGACAACCCGTTTTATTTCGCTGTTTTCAACCCATTTTCTTTCATTTTCTTTGGTGTGATTTGCACCTAGGTGTTTTATATTTCCTTGGCAACCCTGCTGTATCTTTTATTTTGAGTTTTTGTTGAGCCAAGTAAAGCCTCTAGTGGAAAGTTGAGCCTATATTTCGGATTTCTGCGCAGGAAACAGAATTCTGCTGTCCACTGTTAATTCCGTTAAAAATCACACAAAATTCAAAATGACCTGAGTTTTCTTTTGCTTAATCCTGAGTTATATACGCAACGTTTCTTAGAATACCACTTTTTTATTTGAGCCACAGAATATTTTTGAAAAAATTGATCTTTACATGTTGTTCTGTTTTGACAGATTTCTGCCATTTATCGCATTTGCATTTTAATCTCTTTCTTTTGGTGTTCTTTTCAGAAAAAGAGTTTTGAAAAAAGTTGTGACAGTATCTAATGCGTTTATCAGTGCTAGAATTGTGTCGAAACTGAACCATGTGAATTTATTATTTCAACTGCACTAACGTTGCTAATGAAGATTGTGAGAATTTTGGTGTAAAGGAAGTTTTCAAGGTCGAAGAGAAGAGGATGATATGATGTGATCAAGAAGAGTGAAAAGCCTAAGCTTGGGGATGCCCCGGTAGTACATCCAAGAAAATTCCAAGAAGACTCAAGCGTCTAAGCTTGGGGATGCCCAAGGCATCCCCTTCTTCATCAACAAATTATCAGGTCACTTGTAGTGAAATTATATTTT
Source organism: Alopecurus myosuroides (assembly GCA_028641055.1). Classification (NCBI taxonomy): domain Eukaryota; kingdom Viridiplantae; phylum Streptophyta; class Magnoliopsida; order Poales; family Poaceae; genus Alopecurus; species Alopecurus myosuroides. The sequence continues at coordinate 8,944,939 of CM054062.1, forward strand.
TATTCGGTCGAATCTTATGTGCTTTACTTGGAGCGTCTTTTATTTTTGTTTTCAGTATGCTTTTGCTTTTGCTTTCAGTTTGTTTTTAACTTTTCAATAAGCTTGGTTGGACCCCAGCATCTTTTATTGAAGAGTGACACGCTCCGCTTTTTCATGAGAATACGTTGTATTGTTAATCTCTGCCTAGCTGTTGCATTTATTTAGATCTTGTTTTGCATGCATTTCTTATTAGAGCTGTTGGTTTTAGTAGTGTTATGTGATTACTCTCATGTTTTCTTTTTGTATCTTAAAGAGTTTTTTTGTTAAAGCATGTTTTGTATGGTGCTTGTTGGGAGAAAGAAAATTGCTGCTTGGAGTAGAATTTATAACAGTACTAGTAGAAGCTTGTATAGACTGTGGCTAGGACTTTTTCATGACATGCTAAATGTTATTTTACTTTTAAAGACTTGTGGTTATTGAGTATCATGATCAGGCTCAAATATTTACTGAAAGATTCATGAGATGTTCTTGTCATAGTAAGGCATCAATATATGGTATTCTCTTTCAAATGTTTTATTTGGTTGACTTGGCGCATGCTCACACCATGTTTATGACTACAAACCTGTCACGAATAGCCTCCATGACCACTTATTTTTTGAACTTGTGATACTGCTTATGTTTTAATTAATGATTCTTATGTATCTATGCATGATTATGGCTCTTATGCTCTCTTGATTTGTCGCTCCCAGTGTTTTGCTAGCCTCCACCTGTACTGAGTATGAGCTCTACTCGTGCATCCAAACTCCCTTAAACCAAAGTTTTTCCCATCGTGTCCACCATACCTACCTACATGTGGAATTTAACTGCCATTCCAAAGTAAATTGCCCGTGTGTTACCTTTAAAACCTTCAAAATTACTCCTGCTTTATGTTCATGTTTTTGCTCATGAGGACGTAAATAGAGAATCTTTATCTCACTTGTTGATTGTATTTCACACCCTGACTAGTGGTTTCATCCGCTTATCCAAATGATAGATGAGCTGGCAGCGGGGTGCCGAGCCCCAAATTAATACAAACAAATTCTCTTCACTATTTTTTCCCCTGATTTTTCAGTCAAGAAATAATTGTGTAAACAAAAGAGAAAGAGGGATGACCTTCTACACCAGTTGTGTCCTTCACCATGGGAGCCGCTCTTGTGAATCCAGTTGTCTTGTGACGTACAGTATTTTTTGTTTACCATTCCTTGACATTAGCGTACATCTCCCAAAATATAGACACTCCCTCCACGGTATGTGATTGTTGGCAGATACCCGAGGATTCGGTTAGCCATGGTTTGTGAAAGATGGATGGGAGGAGTGTCAAACTTTTAATAACTCCGTTTAATAAAATAAAAGCTCTAGAACATGAGTGATCCCTGCTTCCCTCTGCGAAGGGCCTTTCTTTTACTTTTATGTTGAGTCTCCATCTTCTAACTTTATGCACAGTTGAGAGAGCATTTTTGCGATTCTGAGTTCTATGTGCATTTGTCCCATAAGCATCAATAATTACTTCATGATGTGATATTATTTGTTCTTAAATTATTTGTTCTAGTCTTCCACATGAACTTTGAAGGTGTCCTGACTATCGAAATATCACTTTGCCATGCTTTATCTGTACCTGAAACAAACGTTTACCTTTCTTTGCATTATTATTCATGATCCGTTATTTGAGTTACTCTTCATGATGCAAAGTAATTGCTATGCTTTATTATTAAAGTTTAATTTATCATGTATGTGTTTAAAGTTTTATGATCTTAGCGTGCATATGCTTTTACATTAGATTGATCAAGTTTATGTTAGTAGCATGTCACCTCAGAAATTATTGTTTTTCCGTTTACCTACTCGAGGACGAGTAGGAACTAAGCTTGGGGATGCTTGCTACGTCTCCAACGTATCTATAATTTCTGATGCTCCATGATCATATTTTGCCAATTGCTACTTGTTTTCTCCCTTATTTATCGCATTTTTATACGTTTTCCGGGACTAACCTATCAACAAGATGCCAAGTGCCACTTCCATATTTTCTGCTATTTTTGGTTTCAGAAAAGTTGTTCTTCAAACATTCTCGAAATTGGACCCTACAAAGCTCGAAGTTCCTATTTTCCCCGGAAGCATCCAAAACAACGAAGAAGAGTCAAAGAGGGGAACCACCGCCTTTGCCCTTTCTCCTAATTAAGCCCCCCGGATGGAAAACCCTAAACACCTGATAAAAAATCCCCGAAAAGTTCCGCAGTCGCCATCACCATCAACCCTAGATCAGGGGGTTCTGAAGCTGTTTCCGGCACCCCGCTAGAGAGGAGATCATCACCGGAGGCCTCTCCATCACCATTCCTGCCTCCGGAGTGATGCGTGAGTATTTCATCCTTTGACTACGGGTTCGTAGCTGTAGCTAGATGGTTGTCTTCTCCTCATATGCCTCCATGTTTAGATCTCGTAGCTATTTGTGATCTTGCATGCTTTCTGTTGCTAGTGGTTACTCTGGCCAAGTAGTTGCTAGTGACTCCAAGAGGGAGTATTTATGCTCGATAGAGGGTTGATGCCTCCTCACCACCTTGCTCGAGTGACAGAAATGTGAAGGGGGATGTGTTGTTGCCATTAGGGAGAAAACAGCAGTGAGAGTGCCCGCGTGCATAATCATTGCTTACATTACACACTTTGTTTAATGAAATTATATGTTGCTTGCAACTTAATACCTACGGGGGTTCGGATGATAACCTGAGGGTGGATTATTAGTCATAGATGCAGATGGATGTCGGTCTATGTATCTTGTTGTAATGCCCACACTAAATATCATAGTAATCTTCATGTCATATTGTGCACTACGGTGCAGCCTCTATTTGTCAATTGCCCAGCTGTAATTTGTTCACCCAGCATGCTATCTTTTATGGAGAGACACCACTAGTGAAACTATGAACCCCAGTCCATTTTCCACACTGTGAAACAAACCACAACAATTTCCTTCTTTCTTTACTTACTACAAGCATACAATGTTTTCCACACTATATGTCCAATCTTTGTTTTCAGCAAGACCGGTGAGATTGACAACCTCATTGTACCGTTGGGGCAAAGTATTTTGGTTGTGTTGTGTGCAGGTTCCACGTTGTTGCTGACACTGGTGAAGCGCCAGCACCACCGTCAGTGGCATCAACCTTCCGAAGGTCCTCTTTCTCCTACTGGATTGATAACTCTAGTTCTTAACTAAGGGAAAACTCCTACCGCTGTGCTCATCATACCCTCCTCTTGGGGTTCCCAACAAAGTGCATATGGCACCGGCTCCCGGATTCGCCTTTCGGAATGGCTCATTTCGCGTACCAGCTTCAAGAACAAGCTCATTGAGCCGGTCCTGCTGCCTAATTCGAGCTTCACCAGTCAGGTGTGGCAACTCGGAAGCAACTGCTTCTGCCGCCCTATGCGTCTTAGCAGGAGTACTATACTTAGGCCTATCAGTCGAGGTCAAACTAGCGGACTTGCTAGCAGCTCTACCATCTCTAGCCAACTTGGCACCTAAGTTACGCCGAATAACTCCTATCCGACTAGGGTTCTTTGCAACCGGGGTGAAACCATGAGCCCTATTGTACTCATTCTGATCAAGACTGAATTCGAGCCTAACCTTTGCCATCTCTCGGGCTTCCAGGAGCATGGCCTGGCGCTGCTCCTCGATCTGCACCCTCAACACCGTCGGATCCGTATCCGCGGCCAAGGGCATGCCCAGCTTCTCAATGACACCAGCTAGAGGAGCCGGTATCGCCGTCGATGTAGAAGGAGCTTTGTAGCCCGGTTGGTTCTGGGGCTTGTCGTATGGCTTGTGGCTTGGCCGAGCAGCCGGCTCGTCAACAACTTCAGACGCAGCGGGCGCGCCTTTCCCTGTAGCAGGGACCAGTCCAGTCATCATCACCTCCACGCCGCCCGCAGAGCCGTCGGTTGGCTGCACGCGGACGGCGATAACGGCAGGAGGGTCCGCATCAACGAGCACCACCTTGGGGTACTCGCGGATGACAGTGGTGGCGACGTACACCATATGGGAGCCGAAGCTGACGACGAAGCCGCCTGCGGGCACAGGCCTGCCGCAGAAATCGCCCGCGTTGTTGGTGACGAAGTCGAGGGAGCCGAATCGGTGGACAAGGCCACAAACCACGTGCTCCCCCGAACGAGAAACGGGTACCGTCCGGATAGAAACCCCAGCCAGCGCTGCTGCTGGCCCCACGGTGGGCGCCAATTGTCGTGGTGTGGAGAAGACATATGTCATAGGATGGCTTAAGGTTGGGGCCGATGGACGCTGTAGGTATCCGGGGAGGGGTCGCACGCCTAACTGGCGCGCTCACAACACTGCAAACAACACGATCTACCTAGGTTCAGGGCCCTCATGTGGAGGTAACACCCCTACTCCTGCCTCTCTCTCTGTATATGATTGTGCCGAGTACAAGAGTTCCTCAAGCTCAAGGAGACAGAGGAAGAAGAACCTCTCTGCTACTTTTCTCTCCTCATGGTGCCTTGGCTCCCACGTGGAATGAACTACTCACCAGTTGATCGACCCTCACGCAGGAGGGGTGAGGCCACATTATATATTGGTGGCCACCTACTACCTCTACGTATGCAAGTACTGATTAGGTAACTACACCCTATGCTACACCGCACGCCTCTGTGTCCTCGCTGACAGTCGCCGAAAGTCTTCGCGGTAGGGACGCTGACATGTCCTGTCCCCCTTCTCAGTGACATGACATGGCCTCGCCCATACCGCACATTATACCCACGTGTGGATACACCTCATCACGTGCCTAGTAAGTTGAACCGCACGCCTGTACTGCCCCTTGATACGCGGGATCCGCACAACGGCTCCGTTGCCTTTGCCTCCGAGTAGAGCAGCTCCTTCTTTCATCCGGATCCTCCAAGTGCTACTCGGATGACCCAGCTAAGTACTCGAATATTCCCCTTGGACTCTTATTCTTTCCACCGGGTAGCTCCAACCTGACAGCTACCCAGCCGGGTACCATCCTACTCGGCAGGTACCAACTCGGTAACCAGTACCTCGAACTCCATTTATCACCAGCCTTACACCTACTCGGGGGTAGCCCCCCAATAGGTAACAATGTTTCTTTCAATCTAATGATAATATTTGGCTTTGTTTGAATCAAGAAAACAATATGGAAAAAGAATATTTAGATATTTTCTTTTAGTTTTTCTATAGAAACGTGTTTATGAAAAATTAGCCAAGTAGCTATATTTAGCCCATGTTATCTATATGTTAGGGAATCATATTTTATGTTTTCTTGACATGAATGTGTTCTATAATATATGGACTACAAATATGTAAGCTTGTTTTGTGAATTGGATTGAGAATACCATCAAATGCTTGATGATTTTTGTGATACAAAATTAGGGCAGAAAAGTAGTTTTTGGAAAAACAGAAAGTAGTTGTTTTCTCACCTTGTTTTCAGTGCCTTTTAAAACTGCAAATTTGTTTTGAATTGATAATTATGAAAGTAAAAATCATGTTTAACAAAACCATACCTTGAAAACAAATTATGGAAATGTTTTTTGAGGCTTGAAAACAGAACCTACATTTGGTTGATTTTATCTGTTTCAAACACAGCCAAAATGACTAAGTCTCTTTTTCTGAAAAACTGAATTTTCTGAAAATAGTGAAGTGGACTCAATTTTGGATGCTCATATCTTTTGATTGGATTTGAATTAGCCAGTACCACTTGGTTCTCCTAGAAGCCCTCACATTCCTTAACACTTTCCTAGCTTTGTATCCTCGCTTGGTTGACCAGAGAGGAGAGGAGGGCCGTGGGTTCAGAGAAGAAAAGAGAGGGGGTGGAATGGGCTAGTTGACACCGTGCCACTGTGCGCGCGCACTGTCGCGGCTCCCACGCCATTTTCACCTCCCACGCTCTTCCCTGGACATGACCACACGTGCACACACCCCCTGGCCACGCCCAAGATCCAAGGGGCGCGACATGGGTGCTCTGAGCGCGCCCCCGTGCTCACTTTGACCACCCTGAGCTTGCCCCCGTGCGCATGACCATAGAGCCGTGGCTATAAATCCACGGGCACACGCACACCACTCCAATCCACCCCCCTGTTGCAGACCGCGAACGCCTAGGGATCTTGGTGAGCCCAGCGAGCTCGAGGACGCCGCAGGCCACCGCGGAGGGAAAGAGAAGGTGGAGCACGCCTCGTGCAATACCACTCCCTTTTTCCACCTCCGTTGAGTTCGCCACCGTCCATAGACCCACCCTGACACCGCTATATGGCCTCTCGTTTGTAGGGAGCCCGAGGAGCTCGTCGGAGCCGCCGTGGACCCGCAGCCAAGCGCCACAGTTTGGAGCCTCTCCGACTCGCTGCGACACCACCCTGCACTGCCTCGACCCTTTGCGACGTCCCCAACCCCTCGCCTCTGCCCTACGCGTCCCGTAGGTGAGCAATCGCGAGACCTCGTTGCCGCTTGTTTCTCCGATCGCGTGAGAGAGAGAGAGAGACAGAGAGAAGGGAGGAAGAGGACGGCCGTGCGCTGTTGATATCGCGATCAATGGCCACGCTTGAACGATGAAACGGTACGCGCGTTCGCGCGCTCGTGCCTGCGCGTTGGGCTGGATTGGCTTAGCAGGAAGCGCGCGCTGAGAGAAACCAGCCCGCATTAGTTTTCTATTTTTTTTGAAAATAATAGAGATGTGCATGTTTACTTTAATATTGTTAAAAATAGGAAACCTAAGAAATAAAATCTACCAAAATTCCTAACAGTAGATCTACTTTTTATTGAACGTATGCAACTGGTAGATCTAGATTTAGGGCATTATTTTTCCTATAGTAATTTTTGTGCTACACACTGTATGTTAGAGTAAATATTGTATAACGTTTTGTATGTGTACTAAAAATTAGCAACCTAAATTATCTGAGTAGCTTATAAGTAGATATATCAGTAGGGCTTGACCTCACATCAAGGTGAGCTATCATTTGGAAATGCCGTCCATTTTGGTATATGTCTAGAACCATATTCTAGGATTTTTAGAAGGAGTTTAAAAATAATTTTTGATGTGAATCCAACTGGATCTGTTAGAGTATTCATATATCTATGTTATCCTAGGTTTGTGTGATTTTTAAAGCTATAGATTATTTTTGTCATGCACTTTTAGATACAGCACATGTTCTGTTAGAAATAGGTTTTATGTAACTAGTTTAGAATAATTTCTTACTAGTTGTTTTGTTGTTTTCTAGCATGTTTAGAGGTTGTGCTTTCTGTTAAAATGTTGTTTACATACATATCTTGTATGTTAGAAAGTGTGTGCATGATTCGAAAAGAAATGGAAATAGGATATGCATAGTATTTTTTTCTAGTCTTTATTTTAAATAGATTTTGTGAGAAAGTGTTGATAGATTTGCTACCTAAGTTTTTAGTGATTCTTTGTTGAGTTCTGTACCATTTTGGTACTGGTTAGGGTTTTTTTCACCTCTGTTAGTTTGCACTTAATTTCTTAGAGAAGCATGAATAGCAATGAGTGTTTAATTATTCATAATGTTGTTATTATCACTAGTATGAATAGGTGTATTTTTTGTTTGGTGAAAAACTTGTTTTCCACAAGTTGGACCAGAGGCTTAGGACCTAGTGGAACACCCACTGGTTCCATCTCATTTTGGTGAGAAAGGGCATTTCTCAACCATAGTAGTAGTAGTAAGTATTGTTATTTTGGTGTGTGCTTGTGGAATGTTGTTTTGCAAACTTGAGTGTTATTTTGTTTTATGTGTTGCTTTTTGTATAGTTGACTTAGTGCCATTGCTTGCTTACTTTGGTTCTGATTTTGTGTCATCATTTTATTTTGCGACGATAGAAAACGAGGAAGAGATGGTTGGTGCCGGAGGATATTACTATCACTCCTGTTGCTACCACGAGCAAGACCCTAGAATCAACCAAGGCAAGCCATCCTAAAACTTGTTGTTATACTAATTATCTTTATCTAGCATGCATGTTCTACTTCTGAAGTTTTACAAAATACTTGATTACCAAAACTATTTTTGAGTGGCTATGATTACTATTAATATTATATAGGTATATATCACATTGCCATTAGTCAACTTGGTGTTACCAAGACTTTAGCCACCATAAGTTATATAAAGACCTCCTAAGATATTAATATTGAGTCCATAAGTGGACACTTTAAAAAATGTGCTTGTGCAAACAAATATCCTTATGAAGATTCCACGGTGAAAAGGCGGGACCTTATTCACCGGGGGAGGTAAAGAGGGTTGTTTCAAAAATGGTTTACAAAAGACTGATGCTGGCAAAGCGTGTTCGGAACCCCAAGAGGAGGGTATGATGAGCACAGCAGTAGAAGTTTTCCCCTTAGTTAAAAACCAGGGTTATCAATCTAGTAGGAGAAAGAGAATCTTCGGAAGGTTGATGCCACTGACGGTGGTGCTGGCGCTTCACCGGTGTCAGCAACAACGTGGAACCTACACGCAACACAATCAAAATACTTTTCCCCAACAGTACAGTGAGGTTGTCAATCTCAGCGGTCTTGTTGAAAACAAAGATTAGACGTATAGTGTGGAAAATTAGTGTATGCTTGCAGAAAGTAAAGAGAGCAGGAAATTGTTGTGGTTTGTTTAACACTGTGGAAGAATGGACCGGGGTTCGTAGTTTACTAGTGGTGTCTCTCCATAAAAGATAGCATGTTGGGTGAACAAATTACAGTTGGTCAATTGACAAATAAAGGTTGCACCGTAGTGCACAATATGATACGAAGATTACTATGCTATTTAGTGCGGGCATTACAACAAGATACATAGACCGACATCCATCTGCATCTATTACTAATAATCCACCCTCGGGTTATCATCAGAATCCCCTCAGGTATTAACTTGCAAGCAACATATAATTGCATTAAACAAAGTGTATAATGTAAGCAATGGTTATGCACGCGGGCACTCTCACCGCTGTTTTCTCCCTAATGGAAACAACACATCCTCCCCCTTCACGTTTCTGTCACTCGAGCAAGGCAACAAGGAGGCATGAACCCACTATCGAGCATAAATACTCCCTCTTGGGGTCACGAACAATTACTTGGCCAAAATAACCACTAGCAACAGAGATCATGCAAGATCACAAATAACACATGCAAATAAAGACTATAATCAACTTGGCATAAGGTCAATATTCATCGGATCCCAGCAAACACAGCACATAGAATTGCATAAGATCAAACTCAATCATGATAGGAAGCTCACGAGATCTAAACATGGGGGCATATGAGGAGAAGACAACCATATAGCTACAGCTACGAACCCGTAGTCCAAGTATGAACTACTCACGCATCACTCCGGAGGCAGGCATGGTGATGAAGAGGCCTCCGGTGATGATCTCCTCTCCGGCAGGGTGCCGGAAACAGCTTCAGAACTCCCCCTAATCTGGGGTTGACGGTGACGTCTGCTGCGGAACTTTTTCGGGGATTTTGGTCCGATGTCTAGGGTTTTCCATCCGAGGGCTTAAATAGGCGAAAGGGCGAAGGCGGTGGCGCTCCAGGGGCCCACACCCTAGTTGGCGCGCCTAGGGAGCCGCGCCACCCTATGGTGTGGCCCCCTGCTTCCCCTCTTCGGTTCCTCTTTGGTCTTCTGGATGCTTCCGGGGAAAATAAGACTTCCGGGCTTCGAATTTTCAAATTCCGAGAATATTTCCAGAACAACTTTTCTAAAACTAAAAAACAGCAGAAAACAGGGAACTGGCTCGGTGGCATCTTGTTAATAGGTTAGTCCAGCAGACGTATAAAAATGCTATAAATAAGGGATAAAACATGTAGCAATTGGCAAAATATGATCATAGAGCATCAGAAATTAGGGATAAGTTTATGACATATCAAGCATCCCCAAGCTTAGTTCCTACTCGTCCTCGAGTAGGTAAACGATAAAACAGTAATTTCTGAGGTGACATGCTACCAACACAAACTTGATCAATCTAATGTAAAAGCATATGCACGCTGAGATCATAAGACTTTAAACACAGGCATGATAAATAAAACTTTAATAATAAAGCATAGCAATTACTTTGCATCACGAAAAGTAACTTAAATAAAGGATCATGAATAATAATGCAAAGAAAGGTAAATGTTTGTTTCAAGTATAGAGAACGCATGACAAAGTGATATTTTGATAGTCCTTAAGAGTGGGGCAAAACATAAATGCCAGGACACCTTCAAAGTTCAAGAGGAAGACAAGAACAAATAATTTAATAACAAATAATATCACATCACGAAGTAATTATTGATGCTTATTGGACAAATGCACATAGAACTCAGAATGGCAAAAATGCTCTCTCAACTGTGCATAAAGTTAGAAGATGGAGAATCAACATAAAAGTAAAAGAAAGGCCCTTCGCAGAGGGAAGCAGGGATCACTCATGTGCTAGATCTTTTATTTTATTAAACAGAGGTATTAAAAGTTTGACACTCCTCCCATCCATCTTTCACAAACCATGGCTAACCGAATCCTCGGGTGCCTGCCAACAATCACATACCGTGGAGGAGTGTCTATATTTTGGGAGATGTATTCTAATGTCAACGAATGGTAAACAGAAAATACAGTATGTCACAAGTCAACTGGATTCACAAGAGCGGCGCCCATGGTGAAGGACGCAACTGGTATAGAAGGTCATCCCTCTTTCTATTTTGTTTACACAATTATGATTTGACTCATAAATCAGGGGGAAAATAGTGAAGAGAATTTGTATGCATTAATTTTGGGCTGGGCACCCCGTTGCCGGCTCTTCTATCATTTGGATATGCGGATGAAGCCACTAGTCCAGGGTGTGAAATCCAATCAACAAGTGAGATAAAGATTTTGCATTTAAGTCCTCATGAGCAAAAACAGGAACATAAAGCAGGAGTAATTTTGAAGGTTTTAAAGGTAACACATGAGCAATTTACTTTCGAATGGCAGTTAAATACCACATGTAGGTAGTTATGGTGGACACAATGGGAAAAAATTTGGTTTAAGGGAGTTTGGATGCACGAGTAGAGCTCATACTCAGTACAGGTGGAGGCTAGCAAAAGACTGGGAGTGACAAATCAAGAGAGCATAAGAGCCATAATCATGCATAGCGACATAAGCATCATTAATTTAAACATAAGCAGTATCACAAGTTCAAAAACTAAGTGGTCATGGAGGCTACTCGTGACTGGTTTGTAGTCATAAACATGGTGTGAGCATGCGCCAAGTCAACCAAATAAAACATTCGAAAGATAATACCATATATTGATGCTTTACTATGACAAGAACAACTCAAGAATCTTTCAATACATATCAAACACTCTCAGCTATTTGAGGCTAATCATGCTACTCAATAACCACAAGGATTTAGAAATAAAATAACATTTAGCATGGCATGAAAAAGTCCTAGCCACAGTCTATACAAGCTTCTACTAGTACTGTTATAAATTCTACTTCAAGCAGCAGTTTTCGTTTCTCCCAACAAGCACCATACACAACATGCTTTAACAAAAAAAATACTCTTTATGATATAGAAAGCAAACATGAGAGTACTGAAATAATACTACTAAAACTAACAGCTCTAACAAGAGATGCATGCAAAACAGGAGCTGAATAAATGCAGCAGCTAGACAGAGATTAAGAATACAACGTATTCTCATGAAAAAGCGGAGCGTGTCACTCTCCAATAAAAGAATGTTGGGATCCAATAAAGATTATTATGGAAGTAAAAACAAACTAAAAGCAAAAGAAAAGGCAAACTGAAAACAAAAATAAAACACGCTCCAAGTATAAAAATTTAGTTTCACTAGAAGTAACCTGATAATTTGTTGATGAAGAAGGGGATGCCTTGGGCATCCCCAAGCTTAGACGCTTGAGTCTTCTTGAAATTTGCTTGGATGTACCACCAGGGAATCCCCAAGCTTAGGCTTTTCACTCTTCTTGATCACATCATATCATCCTCTTCTCTTGACCCTTGAAAACTTCCTTCGCATCAAAATTCTAACAATCTTCATTAGCAAAGTTAGTGCAATCGAAATAATAAATCCACATGGTTCAGTTTAAACACAAGTATAACACTAAAAACACATTAGATACTGTCACAACTTCTTTCAGAACTCTTTTTCTCAAAATAACACCAAAAGAAAGAGATTAAGATGCAAATGCGATAAATGGCAGAAATCTGTCAAAAACAGAACAGCAGGTAAAGATCGATTTTTTCAAAAATCTTATTTTGCTCAAATCGAAAAGTGGTATTATAGAAAATGTTGCGTACATAACTCAGGATTATGCACAAAAAAGCTCAGGTCATTTTGAGTTTTCTGTGATTTTTTGCGGAATTTACAATGGACAGCAGAAATCTGTTTCCTGCGTAGAAATCCGAAATATAGGCTCAACTTTCCACTTAGTGGCTTTAGTTGGCTCAACAAAAACTCAAAAGAAAAGATACATAAGGGTTTCTAAGGAAATAGAGGACACCCAGGTGCAAGCACATCAAAGAAAACAAAAGAAAACTGAAAGAAAACAGAGAAATAAAACGGGTTGTCTCCCGGTAGCGCTTTTCTTTAAAGCCTTTCGGCTAGGCATAGAAAACTCAACTAAAGTGTTTTCAAGTGAAGAAGAATCAACATCATATTTTTCTCTAATAATAGATTCAAAGGGTAGCTTCATCTTCTTTCTAAGAAAGTGTTCCAAACCTTTCTTGAGGGTAAGTTGATATTTAATACTCCCCTCTTTCATATCAATAACAGCACCAACAGTTCTAAGAAACGGTCTTCCCAAAACAATAGGACAAGAAGCATTGCATTCAATGTTCATAACAACAAAATCAACAGGGCAAGTAGTCAGTCCATGAGTGGGACAATTCTTCACCATAGTTCTCATTTTTTCCCAAGCTTTAGCAACATGTTCATTATCAAATTGTTTGAAATTCATTATGTCACTTCTCAGGGATATAATCTTAGCAGGAGGATAATATTTTCCAATGAAAACATCTTTACACTTAGTCCAGGAATCAATACTATTTCTAGGCAAAGATAGCAACCATTCTTTAGCTCTTCCTCTCAAAAAGAAAGGAAATAATTTCAGTTTAATAATATCTCCCTCCACATCTTTATATTTTTGCATCTCGCATAGTTCAACAAAATTATTAAGGTGAGCAGCAGCAGCATCAGTACTAATACCAGAAAATTGTTCTTTCATCACAAGATTTAATAAAGCAGGCTTAATCTCATTGAAAGCAGCAGGAGGAGCAGGAGGAGCAATACGTGTGCAAATAAAAATCATTGTTTTTTGTGCTAGTGAAGTCACACAACTTGGTATTCTTAGAGGAACTCATTTTAGCAGAATAAAAGCAAGCAGAAAAATAACAGCTAGGAAGTAAACTAACTTTTTTTGTGTTTTCAATATAGAGAAATAAACTATTTTATTGTGTTTTTGATATAGAGAAATAAAAACAAGACAATAAAAACAAAATAAAGAGATTGAGAGTGAGAGACTCCCATTGCCAGAAGACTTCCTTCTCCCCGGCAACGGCGCCAAAAAAATCCTTGATGCTGGAAAAGCGTATTGGGAACCCCAAGAGGAGAGTGTGATGAGCACAGCAGTAGAAGTTTTCCCCTTAGTTAAGAACTAGGGTTATCAATCCAGTAGGAGAAAGAGAATCTTCGGAAGGTTGATGCCACTGACGGTGGTGTTGGCGCTTCACCGGCGTTAGCAACAACATGGAACATGCGCACAACACAATCAAAATACTTTGCCCCAACGGTACAGTGAGGTTGTCAATCTCACTGGTCTTGCTGAAAACGAAGATTAGACGTATAGTATGGAAAAATAGTGTATGCTTGCAGAAAGTAAAGAGAGGAGGAAATTGTTGTGGTTTGTTTAACAGTGTGGAAGAATGGACCGGGGTTCGTAGTTTCAATAGTGGTGTATCTCCATAAAAGAGAGCATGTTGGGTGAACAAATTACAGCTGGGCAATTAACAAATAAAGGTTGCACCGTACTGCACAATATGACATGAAGATTACTATGCTATTTAGTGCGGGCATTACAACAAGATACATAGACCGACATCCATCTACATCTATGACTAATAATCCACCCTCGGGTTATCATCTGAACCCCCTCAGGTAGTAAGTTGCAAGCAACAGATAATTGCATTAAACGCAGTGTGTAATGTAAGCAATGATTATGCACGCGGGCACTCTCATCGCTGTTTTTCCCCTAACACTACTAGGAAAACAACTATAGGAGGAATCTGAAAAAATATACCCGTGACGCACCAAATGCTCGGTGCGTCACGGCTATGTACCCGTGGCGCACCAAATGGTGAAGGGCCTCGGTGCGTCACGCCTAAGGGCATACCCGTGACGCACCAAACAAATGGTGTGTCACGGCTATAGGTGGGTGCTTGGTGGATAGCATAGCCATGTCCAAAAATCATCAAAACATAAATTCCTTATAGATGCACGGAGAGTTCAAGGTATACTTTAAAAAAAAAAAATTGAAATACGTATTTCGACTTTCTGAGCAAAAGTTCGTTAAAAAAAATGGGCATAACTTCGGCCTGTGAGCCTTTTTTAGATTCTCCAAATTCCGAAAGGAAAAAAAGTTATGGCCGTTTGAAGATTTTTGACTAGAAAATAAAAAAAAATAAAAAAAAAATAAAAAAAATAGGCGTGACGCACCACATGTATGGTGCGTCACGGCTAAGTCTGGGCAGAAATTTTCGAATTTTGAACCCGGGAGAGGCCACACCCCTATATATACCTCCTCCTTCCTCCACTCTTCTCCATTCCCTTCTCATTTCTTCTTTCTCCTTCCTCCACTCTCCATTCTCTCTGCTCCCTTCCTCCTCCTACCACCACCACCACCACCACCAGCACCACCACCACCACCAACACCACCACCACCTCACATCCACTCCGGCGACCACCACCACCTCACATCCACTCCGGCGAGCACCACCTCACATCCACTCCGGCGACCTCTACTCCGGCGACCACCTCCTCTCCGGTGACCTCCTCTCCGGTGACGTCCGCTCCGGTGACCTACTCTCCAGCGGCCACCTCTACTCCGGCGACCACCTCTACTCCGGCGACCACCTCCTCTCCGGTGGCCACCTCCACTCCGGCGACCACCTTGTCTCCGGCAGCCATCTCCACTCCGGCGGCCTCTCTGTTTTTCGTTTTTCAAAATTTCAAAATTTTGGGCGGCCAGATCTGGATCTAGATCTAGATCTGGATCTGTCCCGGTTTTTTTTTAAATTTCGAAATCAATAGCCGTGACGCACCATCCATGAGGTGTGCCACGAGTAACTAAAGATAGCCGTGACGCACCAAACAGGCGGTGCGCCACGGGTAAACGAGATAGCCGTGACGCACCAAAAATAGGTGCGTCACGGCTATTTTAATAGGCGCGGCGTGATAACCGTGACGCACCATGGTGCGTCACGGGTATGAAATTTGGTGCGTCACGCATTAGCGTTTTCCTAGTAGTGTAATGGCAACAGCACATCCTCCCCCTTCACGTTTCTGTCACTCGATCAAGCCAACAAGGAGGCATCAACCCACTATCGAGCATATATACTCCCTCTTGGAGTCACTAACAATTACTTGGACAGAATAACCACTAGCAACAGAGAGCATGCAAGATCACAAATAACACATGCAAATAAAGACTATAATCAACTTAGAATAAGGTCAAAATTCATCGAATCCCAGAAAACACAGCACAGAGGATTACATAAGATCAATCTCGATCATGATAGGAAGCTCACGAGATCTAAACATGGAGGCATATGAGGAGAAGACAACCATCTAGCTACAGCTAGGAACCCGTAGTCCAAGGATGAACTACTCACGCATCACTCCGGAGGCAGGCATGGTGATGAAGAGGCCTCCGGTGATGATCTCCTCTCCGGCAGGGTGCCGGAAACAGCTTCAGAACCCCCCTGATCTGGGGTTGACGGTGACGGCGGCTCCGGAACTTTTCGGGGATTTTTATCAGGTGTCTAGGATTTTCCCTCCGGGTGGTTTAAATAGGCGAAAGGGCGAAGGCGGTGGCGCTCCATGGGGCCCACACCCCTAGCTGGCGCGGCCAGGGGGCGCGCCACCCTATGGTGTGGCCCTCCTGCTTCCCCTCTTCGGTTCCTCTTCGGTCTTCTAGATGCTTCCGGAGAAAATAGGACTTCCGCGCTTCGAATTTTCCAATTCCGAGAATATTTTCATAACAACTTTTCTGAAACTAAAAAACAGCTGAAAACAGGGAATTGGCTCTGTGGCATCTTGTTAATAGGTTTGTCCGGAAAACGTATAAAAATGCTATAAATAAGGGAGAAAACATGTAGCAATTGGCAAAATATGATCATGGAGCATCAGAAATTAGGGATACGTTTATTACGTATCAAAGACACATAACCTAGTCTTCGCTGGACAACCAAGATTTACTGCCACTCTACCTCAACATGGGTACGGGGTCTATCTAGATACTTGTTCTTGTTAGTGTGTGTTCTATCCCAAGATGTTATAAAGAGGATGATTCTCTGAACCGAAATGTCGCGAGGAGGGAGAAACGGTACATGCAAAGTGTGGGATCAATTTCTCCTCCGTTTGCGACAGTTGGGTCTCCTGCCGCGGCGGGGTGGGACCTGGTGCCGGGGTGATTACCCCCAATTGAAGAGATAAGCATTTACTAGCTTGACCAGAGTGGACAGTTAGGATCATTTATCAGATGCTTGCATATCGTTGTGTCGGTCCATGGGTGGTTCATGGAAGATGATTGGATCTTGTGGATTGTGTACACCTCTGAAGAGTTACACTATTCTGAATAGGCGAGCCCTCGGATATGGGCAGTTGAATGGCCATGTAGCTAGCATTGTATCAGTTTTCAAAAAGGATGTTTTGAAAGAAAAGGACTTGTATTGTGGAGGTACCGATGAAGGAAGCTGGAATTGATTACAAGAAGTTTTCCAAAGAGAAAACTTTCTTTTATAAAACAAGTTTTATAAAACCTTTTGTACATGCGATATCTACAAGAGAAAGAAAATTATAATCTTTCCTTTTGAAGTATCTTCTTCAACAAAGATAAAGAGATGTTTAAACAACCATTATGTCATCTTACATACACCACGGGTAGTGAACCCTATTTATAGCCTACCTATCCACCGTATACGCATACTTGCCTTTGTAACTTTATAAAGGATGTCTTGCAAAGTACATTCAAATGTACTCATATTGGTTTCGTCCCTGGCTATTTACTTGGCCAGACTTTGAGGAGATGCCACCAGAGGAGGAGTACTTTTCCGACGACTATGCGAATTAGGCCCGGCTCCCGGTCAGCAGCCTGTTGGTGAAGGTGTGACATGGGATATCTACATTATGTTAAGTTTCCGCTGTGTGTTTGTGAGACATTTGCCTGTCCTGCACGACAGCTGTTCAGAATTGGTCATATGACCATTGCTTGTAAGACTCTATTTATTCGTGTAATGGATAATGTATCTGTGTACCAACTACGTACGTTGTTCATGACTGAATTCCTCGGATCGTGAATGTATGCAAATGAGGGGTTCTGGACCATCCGATTTGGGGCCTCTACAATATCCTAGATTAAACAGTTAGTCTATTATAAAATATATCTAGGAGCTCATTTTTAGGTAATGGATATCCAGGGCTAGCTTGTATCAAAGAAAAAAACCTTGTCCAAGGTTCAGGTAATTTTTCTCCTTCAATTTTCTCAAAGTTAAAGATATCTTGCATAGCAGCATGTTGGTCACTAGCAGGATTTTTTTTTGAAAGAAAGCATTAACCAAATCCATAGGATTAGTAATAGATCCAGGTGAGTGTTGATGACTAATGTTTGTAGACCCCAAGTGCAAGGTGTGAACGCAGCAACAAGTTTTCCCTCAGAAAAGAAACCAAGGTTGAATCGACCAGTAGCAGGATAAGCAATCTCTGAAGGTTGATGCAGCTGAGGTGGCAGGGCGCACTACCGGTTCAGCAGCAACGTGGAACCTACAAAACACAATCAAATCACTTTGTCCCAACGTAGCAGTGAGGTTGTCAATCTCACCGGTTTTGCTAAACAAAAAGAGGTTAAACGTATGGTGTGGAAAACAGTATGAGAACAGTAGGAAAACAGTAGGAGCAGTATGAAAGCAGTATGAAAGCAGTAGGTGTTTTATCAGTATGACGAAAATGGACCGGGGTCCATAGTTCACTAGTGGTGTCTCTCCGTGAAATATAAATAACATGTGTGGTGAACAAATTACAGCAAGGCAATTGATTGAAATGAAGGCTGCACCGTAGTGCATACGCAAGACATAAAGATTACTATGTGATTCATGCGGGCATTACAACAAAATACATAGATTGTTATCCATCTGCATCTATGACTAATAATCCACCCTTCGAATATCATCCGAACAAATGTTGGGTATTAATTTGCAAGCTACAGATTATCACCGTAAGGAAAGTGTGTAATGTAAAAAATGTAAACTAAGTGAACACCGTTGTTTTCCCCCTAATGGCAACAGCACATCCTCCATCTGTCACGTTTCTGTCACTCGAGCACAGATGCAAAGCAGGCATGAACACACTATCGAGCATAAATACTCCGTCTTGGAGTTACTAGCATCTACTTGGCCAGAGCATCTACTAATAACGGAGAGCATGCAAGATCATAAATAACATAAGCATGAAGATAACATGATAGATTGATAATCAGAAGACATAGCATTCAACATTCATCAGATCCTAGCAAACACAACATGTAGCATTACATAAATATGAACTTGATCATGGTAGGCATCTCACAAGATCTAAACATGAGGTACAAAGTGGAGAGAACAACTCACGCATCACTTCGGAGGAGGGCATGGAGGTGTAGACCCCTCCGGTGATGATTTCCCCCTCCGGAAGGGTGCTGGGGAGAGCTCCAGAACCCTTCCGGTCTCGGGGTGACAATAACGGCGGCCTCGGTGTTTCTCGGGAAAAAGTGGGATATATTTAGGGTTTACGTAACGGGGGATTAAATAGGCGAAAGGGCAAAGGGGGTGGAGGCCTGGGGGCCCAAAACCACCCCCGGCGCGGCCAAGGGGGCGCGCTGCCTTATGGTGCGGGCCCCCTGAGGTCCCCCTCCGGGTCTCTTCGGGACTCCGTGGGACCTTCGGGAATTCTAAAACTTCCGGACTTCGAATTTTCCAATTCCGAGAATATTTCCAGAACAACTTTTCTGAAACTAAAAACAACAGAAAACAGGTAACTGGCTCTGTGGCATCTTGTGAATAGGTTAGTCCGGAAAATCGATAAAAATGGCATAAAGTGTATACCAAACATGTTAGTCACTAGCATGATTTTTTTGAAAGAAAGCATTAACCAAATCCATAGGATTAGTAATAGATCCAGGTGAGTGTTGATGACTAATGTTGGTAGACCCCAAGTGCAAGGTGTGAAGAGCGCAGCAGCAAGTTTTCCCTTAGAAAAGAAACCAAGGTTGAATCGACCAGTAGCAGGAAAAGCAATCTCTAAAGGTTGATGCAGCTGAGGTGGCAGGGCGCACTACCGGTTCAGCAGCAACGTGGAACCTACAAAACACAATCAAATCACTTTGTCCCAATGTAGTAGTGAGGTTGTCAATCTCACCGGTTTTGCTGAACACAAAGAGGTTAAACGTATGGTGTGAAAAACAGTATGAGAACAGTATGAAAACAGTAGGAGCAGTATGAAAGCAGTAGGTGTTTTATCAGTATGACGAAAATGGACCGGGGTCCATAGTTCACTAGTGGTGTCTCTCCGTGAAATATAAATAACATGTGTGGTGAACAAATTACAGCTAGGCAATTGATTGAAATGAAGGTTGCACCGTAGTGCATACGCAAGACATAAAGATTACTATGTGATTCATGCGGGCATTACAACAAAATACATAGATTGTTATCCATCTGCATCTATGACTAATAATCCACCCTTCGAATATCATCCGAACAAACGTTGGGTATTAATTTGCAAGCTACAGATTATCACCGTAAGGAAAGTGTGTAATGTAAAAAATGTAAACTAAGTGAACACCGTTGTTTTCCCCCTAATGGCAACAGCACATCCTCCATCCGTCACGTTTCTGTCACTCGAGCACAGATGCAAAGCAGGTATGAACACACTATCGAGCATAAATACTCCCTCTTGGAGTTACTAGCATCTACTTGGCCAGAGCATCTACTAATAACGGAGAGCATGCAAGATCATAAATAACATAAGCATGAAGATAACATGATAGATTGATAATCAGAAGACATAGCATTCAACATTCATCTGATCCCAGCAAACACAACATGTAGCATTACATAAATATGAACTTGATCATGATAGGCAGCTCACAAGATCTAAACATGAGGTACAAAGTGGAGAGAACAACTCACGCATCACTTCGGAGGAGGGCATGGAGGTGTAGACCCCTCCGGTGATGATTTCCCCCTCCGGAAGGGTGCTGGGGAGAGCTCCAGAACCCTTCCGGTCTCGGGGTGACACTAACGGCGGCCTCGGTGTTTCTCGGGAAAAAGTGGGATATATTTAGGGTTTACGTATCGGGGGATTAAATAGGCGAAAGGGCAAAGGGGGTGGAGGCCTGGGGGCCCAAAACCACCCCCGGCGCGGCCAAGGGGGCGCGCTGCCTTATGGTGCGGGCCCCCTGAGGTCCCCCTCCGGGTCTCTTCGGGACTCCGTGGGACCTTCGGGAATTCTAAAACTTCCGGACTTCGAATTTTCCAATTCCGAGAATATTTCCAGAACAACTTTTCTGAAACTAAAAACAACAGAAAACAGGTAACTGGCTCTGTGGCATCTTGTGAATAGGTTAGTCCGGAAAATCGATAAAAATGGCATAAAGTGTATACCAAACATGTTAGTCACTAGCATGATTTTTTTGAAAGAAAGCATTAACCAAATCCATAGGATTAGTAATAGATCCAGGTGAGTGTTGATGACTAATGTTGGTAGACCCCAAGTGCAAGGTGTGAAGAGCGCAGCAGCAAGTTTTCCCTTAGAAAAGAAACCAAGGTTGAATCGACCAGTAGCAGGAAAAGCAATCTCTAAAGGTTGATGAAGCCGAGGTGGCAGGGCGCACTACCGGTTCAGCAGCAACGTGGAACCTACAAAACACAATCAAATCACTTTGTCCCAATGTAGTAGTGAGGTTGTCAATCTCACCGGTTTTGCTGAACACAAAGAGGTTAAACGTATGGTGTGAAAAACAGTATGAGAACAGTATGAAAACAGTAGGAGCAGTATGAAAGCAGTAGGTGTTTTATCAGTATGAGGAAAATGTACCGGGGTCCACAGTTCACTAGTGGTGTCTCTCCGTGAAATATAAATAACATGTGTGGTGAACAAATTACACCTAGGCAATTGATAGAAATGAAGGCTGCACCGTAGTGCATACGCAAGACATAAAGATTACTATGTGATTCATGCGGGCATTACAACAAAATACATAGACCGTTATCCATCTGCATCTATGACTAATAATCCACCCTTCGAATATCATCCGAACAAACGTTGGGTATTAAGTTGCAAGCAACAGATTATCACCGTAAGGAAAGTGTGTAATGTAAAAAATGTAAACTAAGTGAACACCGTTGTTTTCTCCCTAATGGCAACAGCACATCAACCATCCGTCACGTTTCTGTCACTCGAGCACAGATGCAAAGGAGGAATGAACCCACTATCGAGCATAAATACTCCCTCCTGGAGTTACTATCATCTACTTGGCCAGAGCATCTACTAAGAACGGAGAGCATGCAAGATCATAAATAACATAAGCATGAAGATAACATGATAGATTGATAATCAGAAGACATAGCATTCAACATTCATCTGATCCCAGCAAACACAACATGTAGCATTATAAAGATGATCTTGATCATGATAGGAAGCTCACAAGATCTAAACATGAGGTATAAAGTGGAGAGAACAACTCACGCATCACTTCGGAGGAGGGCATGGTGGTGTAGACCCCTCCGGTGATGATTTCCTCCTCCGGCAGGGTGCTGGGGAGAGCTCCAGAACCTTCCCGGTCTCGGGGTGACAGTGACGGCGGCCTCGGGTGTTTCTCGGGAAAAAGTGGGATATATTTAGGGTTTACGCCTCGGGGGGATTAAATAGGCGAAAGGGCAAAGGTCGTGGAGGCCTGGGGGGCCACACCACCCCCCGTCGTGGCCAAGGGGGCGCGTTGCCCTATGGTACGGTCCCCCTGAGGCCCCCCTCCGGGTCTCTTCGGGACTCCGTGGGACCTTCGGGAATTTCAAAACTTCCGGACTTCGAATTTTCCAATTCCGAGAATATTTCCAGAACAACTTTTCTGAAACTAAAAACAACAGAAAACAGGTAACTGGCTCTGTGGTATCTTGTGAATAGGTTAGTCCGGAAAATCGATAAAAATGGCATAAAATGTATACCAAACATGTTAGTCACTAGCATGATTTTTTTGAAAAAAAGCATTAACCAAATCCATAGGATTAGTAATAGATCCAGGTGAGTGTTGATGACTAATGTTGGTAGACCCCAAGTGCAAGGTGTGAAGAGCGCAGCAGCAAGTTTTCCCTTAGAAAAGAAACCAAGGTTGAATCGACCAGTAGCAGGAAAAGCAATCTCTAAAGGTTGATGCAGCCGAGGTGGCAGGGCGCACTACCGGTTCAGCAGCAACGTGGAACCTACAAAACACAATCAAATCACTTTGTCCCAATGTAGTAGTGAGGTTGTCAATCTCACCGGTTTTGCTGAACACAAAGAGGTTAAACGTATGGTGTGAAAACAGTATGAGAACAGTATGAAAACAGTAGGAGCAGTATGAAAGCAGTAGGTGTTTTATCAGTATGAGGAAAATGTACCGGGGTCCACAGTTCACTAGTGGTGTCTCTCCGTGAAATATAAATAACATGTGTGGTGAACAAATTACAGCTAGGCAATTGATAGAAATGAAGGCTGCACCGTAGTGCATACGCAAGACATAAAGATTACTATGTGATTCATGCGGGCATTACAACAAAATACATGGACCGTTATCCATCTGCATCTATGACTAATAATCCACCCTTCGAATATCATCCGAACAAACGTTGGGTATTAAGTTGCAAGCAACAGATTATCACCGTAAGGAAAGTGTGTAATGTAAAAAATGTAAACTAGGTGAACACCGTTTTTTTCTCCCTAATGGCAACAGCACATCAACCATCCGTCACGTTTCTGTCACTCGAGCACAGATGCAAAGGAGGAATGAACCCACTATCGAGCATAAATACTCCCTCCTGGAGTTACTGTCATCTACTTGGCCAGAGCATCTACTAATAACGGAGAGCATGCAAGATCATAAATAACATAAGCATGAAGATAACATGATAGATTGATAATTAGAAGACATAGCATTCAACATTCATCTGATCCCAGCAAACACAACATGCAGCATTACATAAAGATGATCTTGATCATGATAGGAAGCTCACAAGATCTAAACATGAGGTATAAAGTGGAGAGAACAACCATCTAGCTACTGCTATGGATCCTTAGTCCAGGGATGAACTACTCACGCATCAATTCGGAGGAGGGCATGGTGGTGTAGACCCCTCCGGTGATGATTTCCCCCTCCGGCATGGTGCCGGGGAGAGCTCCAGAACCCTCCCGATCTCGGGATGACGGTGAGGCGGCCTCGGGTGTTTCTCGGGAAAATTGGGATATATTTAGGGTTTACGTCTCGGGGGGATTAAATAGGCGAAAGGGCAAAGGCGGTGGAGGCCTGGGGGCCCCCACACCACCCCCGGCGCGGCCAAGGGGGGCGTCGCCCTATGGTGTGGGCCCCTGAGCCCCCCCCCCCCCGGGTGTCTTCGAGACTTTGTGGGACCTTTGGGTATTCTAAGACTTCTGGGCTTCGAATTTTCCAATTCCGAGAATATTTCCAGAACAACTTTTCTGAAACTATAAACAACAGAAAATAGGGAACTGCTCTGTTGGCATCTTGTCAATAGGTTAGTCCGGAAAATCGATAAAAATGGCATAAAGTGTATAACAAACATGTGCGAAACAATAAGAAAACAACATGGAACATCAGTAATTAAGGGTACGTTTATGACGTATCAACATCCCCAAGCTTAGTTCCTACCCGTCCTCGAGTAGGTAAACGATAAAAACACAATAATTTCTAAGGTGACATGCTACCAACATAAACTTGATCATCAATAATGTAAAAGCATAAGTAAGCTGAGATCATAGAACTTAAACATAGCATGATAAATAGAACTTTAATAATAAAGCATAGCAATCAGCTTGCATCATGAGAAGTAAATCAAATAAAAGATCATGAATAACAATGCAACAAAAGATGTACGTTTGTTTCAAGTATAGAGAGAACATGTCAAAGTGATATTTCGCTAGTCCTTAAGAGTGGGGCAAAACATAAATGCCAGGACACCTTCAAAGTTCATGAGAAAGACTAGAACAAATAATTAGAGAACAAGCAATAACACATCATGAATCAATTAATAATGTTTCTGGAAAAAATGCACATAAAACTCAGAATGGCAAAAATTCTCTCTCAACTGGGCATAAAGTTAGAAGATGGAGACTCAACATAAAAGTAAAAGAAAGGCCCTTCGCAAAGGGAAGCATGGATCACTCATGTGCTAGAGCTTTTATTTTATTAAATAGGGGTATAAAACTTGACACTCCTCCCAACCATCTTTCACAAACCATGGCTAACCGAATCCTCGGGTGCCTGTCAACAATCACATACCGTGGAGGAGTGTCTATATTTTAAGAGAGGTGTATGCTTATGTCAACGAATGGTAAACAGAAAATACAGTACGTCACAAGCCAACTAGACTTCACAAGAGAGGCTCCCATAGAAGGACGCATATGGGTACAAGGTCATCGCTCTTTCTCTTTTGTTTACACAATTATGCTTTGACTGATAAATCGGGGGCAAAAATAGTGAAGAGAATTTGTGTTATTAATTTGGGGCTGGGTACCCCGCTGCTAGCTCTTCTATCATTGGATAAGCGGATGAATCCACTAGTACAGGATGTGAAACTCCAATCAACAAGTGAGATAAACATTCTCTATTTACGTCCTCATGAGCTAAAACAGGAGCACAAAACAGGAGTAATTTTGAAAGTTTTAAAGGTAACACATGAGAAATTTAATTTGGAGTGGCGTTTAATTACCACATGTAGGTAGGTGTGGTGGACACAATGGGAATACTTTGGTTTTAGGGAGTTGGATGCACGAGTAGAGCTCATACTCGGTACAGGTGGAGACTAGCAAAAGACTCAGAGCGACAAATCAAGAGAGCATAAGAGCCATAATCATGCATAGCGACATAAACATCATTAATCAAAGCATAAGTGGTACCACAAGTTCAAAAACTAAATGGTCATGGAGGCTATTCGTGATGTTTCATAGTCATAAACATGGTGTGAGCATGCGCCAAGTCGACCAAATAAAACATTCAAAGGAGAACACCACAAATTTATGCTTCAATATGACAAGAACAACTCATGACTCTTTCAATGGCAAATTAAACACTCTCAGCTATTTGAGGCTAATAATCTTACTCAATAACCACAAGGCTTTAAAACTAAAATAACATCTAGCATGATATGAAAAATTCTAGCGACAGTCTATACAAGCTTCTACTTGCACCGTTAAAAATTCTACCTCAAGCAGCAGTTTCTTTTCCCAACAAGCACCACACAAAACATGCTTTAACAAAAACTCTCTAAATGCTACAGCAAGCAAACATGAGAGGACTCAAAAAACATTACTAAAACTAACAGCTCTGAATAAGAGATGCAATGGAAACAAGAGCTAAACATGAATTTTTGCAGCAGCTAGAAGAAAAACTAAGAATACTAGCATAACAAGTATTCAAACGAAAAAGAAGAGCGTGTCTCTCTCCAAAAAAATAATTATAGGATCCAACTATATTATTGCAGCAAGTAAAACAAAATAACAAAGGAAAACAATATAAAAAGAAACAGATGTTCCAAATAACTTCATATGATGTGACCGAATAAAAATATAGTTTCACGAGAAGTGGCCTGATAGATGGTTGATGAAGAAGGGGATTCCTTGAGAATCCCCAAGCTTAGATGCTTCAGTCTTCTAAAAATATGCTTGGATGAAACACGGGGGCATCCCCAAGCTTTGACCTTGCACTCTTCTTGATCACATATATCACCTCTTCTCTTAACCCTTGAAAACTTCCTTCACACCACACTCAGACAGTGATTCGCATTAGAGGCTTAGTGCAACAATTAAAACTCCACTTGTTCTGTATGGAACAAGTGCTATTGATACTTTTAAACATTAGCTAGAGACACTGATGTTTCGTGAAGCAAAGAAATCCACTTGACATCGCAAAAGAGCAAATGCAAGAAAAAATGGCAGAATCTGTCAAAACTAGAACATTCTGTAAAGACGAATTTTTTGGAGGCACTTACGTTGCTCAGATCGAAAAACTTCAAGAACAAAAAAGTTGCGGAATTAGATAAGGAAAAAGCACAAAACATTTCAGATCATTCTGATCTTCCTGGATTTTATAGGATTTTTTATGGTGGACAGCAGAAATCTGTTTCCTGCGGAGAAATCCGAAAACCAACTCCAACTCTCGTCAGAAACCTTACTTGGCACTACTAAAACATGAAAAGAAATATACAAAGGAGTTTCTACAGAAGTATACAACCCCTTGACTCAAACAAAACAGAGGAAAAACAAAGCAAAAAAAACCAGGGGTTATCTCCCAAGAAGTGCTTTTCTTTAACGCCTTTTAGCTAGGCCCAGAAAAATGGAATCAAGTAGATGCTCACATAAGAAACGTGAATTAAGAAAAATAGAGCATCAATAAGAAATTATAAAACTAATTTAAGTCTAGCCCACTTCCTATGCATAGGAATCTTGTAAACAAATAAATTTAAGAAGCTCAAACTAGAAATCATAGGAAGATAGAACAAGAGCAACTTCAAAACTTTCAACAAAGGAGAGGTGTTTTAGTAACATGAAAATTCCTACAACCATATTTTCCTCTCTCATAATAATTTTCAGTAGAATCATGAACAAATTCAACAACATAATTATCACATAAAGCATGTTTGTCATGGTCTAAAAGCACACAATTCATATCAAGCTCCAAAACAGTGGGATAAAATTTAAAATCAGCTCCTCTTTTTTTCCACTTTTAGCAATAGCAAAACAAAATGATTGGTAACTCTTATAAGGTACGGACTACTAATAGCAATCCCATTTTCAGTAGAATTATAATTTATAACATCAAGTAACATAGGACCATCATCAAGAGCATTATCATATAAGTTTTCTAAATAAACTTCCACATTATCATGCATATCAATAGTTCGAATAAATAGAGGATTAGCATAGCATTTATCCAAGTAGCATGGATTATCATAAATAACAGTAGAAATATCATTCTCACATGCTTCATTCATAGTAGTATCAGGATCACAAGTATAGCAAGTATCAATTTCATCAAAAAAGGGGATATTTCAAAAGAATCAATAGGATCATCACTTTCATCAAATAAATGATGAGTTAAAGAGTTACTATCATTGGTAGGTAGACATGGTTTCCATCCTTCCTCCTCTTGATCATCTCTCTCCTCCTCTTTTTCATCCAATGAGCTTCTAGATTCAGCAGTTTCTTCTTCCACAGGTTCCTGCAAGGCATTAGTCTCTTCCTTAGGTTGAGAGGATTTATTAAGATATTCCATTATGTAGTAATTACAATCCTTGTAATTATCAAAGCAATACTCAAGTATAGCATAAATCTTGTATTTATAAGGTGCATCATCAATACTTTCAAGTAAATAGGCAATTTCAAATGCACCCTTCCAAGCAATAAATTTTTCAATTTGTTCCACATCATATAATTCATAATTTCCCTTAACATAAGAAGATATGGTAGCATCATCATTATACTCACATTGAAAAGGGAGGTGTTTATACCTCCTACAGCAGCAGGATTTATCAAAGCAATAAGTAACATCATAAGTAGAGCACAAGTTTTTAGCCTTGTCATGCAATTTATTAATTTGCTCCCATAAGTGTATTCCTTTTTGTGACAAGCGATGTTCCGTATAATATTTTTGTTGTTCATCCGTGAACCCACCTTGCCTATAAGATATAGTTTCAAAGACATCAACCATTGATAGCAAACATGACAAAGCAAGATTAAAACAGGAATAAAACTACAGCTAGAATAAGAACTAATTTTTGTGTTTTTTCGATAAAGAGAAGAAAACAAGACAAAATAAAATAAACTAAGCAAAATAAAAACAAAGTAAAGAGATTGGAAGTGAGGGACTCCCCTTGCAGAAATTCTCTTCCTTCCCGGCAACGGCGCTAGAAATCTTGATGGTGTGTAGTTGACGGGAGGCTGCTTGCTCTTGAAGACCTTGAAATCCCCGGCAATGGCGCCAGAAAACTTTGTTGATGACTAACATTGGTAGACCCCAAGTGCAACATGTGAAGAGCGTGGCAGCAAGTTTTCCTTCAGAAAAGAAACCAAGGTTGAATCGACCAGTAGGAGGACAAGCAATATTTGAAGGTTGATGCAGCTGAGGTGGCAGGACGCACTACCGGTTCAGCAGCAACGTGGAACCTACACACACAATAAAATCACTTTTTCCCAACGTAGCAATGAGGTTGTCAATCTCAACGGTTTTGCGGAACACAAAGAGGTTAAAAAGTATGGTGTGCAAAACAGTATGAGAGCAGTATGAAAACAGTAGCAGCAGTATGAAAGCAGTAGGTGTTTTATCAGTATGACGAAAATGGAACGGGTCCACAGTTCACTAGTGGTGTCTCTCCGTGAAAGATAAATACCATGTGTGGTGAACAATTACAGCTGGGCAATTGACAGAAATGAATGTTGCACCATAGTGCATATGCAAGACATAAAGATTACTATGTGATTCATGCGAGCATTACAACAATATACATAGACCGTTATCCAACTGCATCTATGGCTAATTATCCACCCTTCGAATATCATCCGTACAAACGTTGGGTATTAAGTTGCAAGCAACAGATTATCGTTGTAAGCAAAGTGTGTAATATAAACAATGTAAACTAGGTGAACACCGTTATTTTCTCCCTAATGGCAACAACACATCCTCCATCCGTCACGTTTCTGTCACTCGAGCACAGATGCAAAGCAGGCATGAACCCACTATCGATCATAAATACTCCCTCTTGGAGTTACTAGCATCTACTTGGCCAGAGCATCTACTAATAACGGAGAGCATGCAAGATCATAATTAACATAAGCATGAAGAGAACATGATATATTGATAATCAGAAGACATAGCATTCAACATTCATCAGATCCCAGCGAACACAACATGTAGCATTACATAAATATGATCTTGATCATGATAGGCAGCTCACAAGATCTAAACATGAGGTACAAAGTGGAGAGAACAACTCACGCATCACTTCGGAGGAGGGCATGGTTGTGTAGACCCCTCCGGTGATGATTTCCCCCTCCGGCAGGGTGCTGGGGAGAGCTCGAGAACCTTCCCGGTCTCGGGGTGACAATAACGGCGGCCTCGGGTGTTTCTCGGGAAAAAGTGGGATATATTTAGGGTTTACGTCTCGGGGGGGTTAAATAGGCGAAAGGGCAAAGGCGGTGGAGGCCTGGGGGGCCCACACCACCCCCCGGCGCGGCCAAGGGGGCGAGTTGCCCTATGGTGCGGGCCCCTTGAGGCCCCCCTCCGGGTCTCTTCGGGACTCCGTGAGACCTTCGGGAATTCTAAGACTTCCGGACTTCGAATTTTCCAATTCCGAGAATATTTCCAGAACAACTATTCTGAAACTAAAAACAACAGAAAACAGGTAACTGGCTCTGTGGCATCTTGTGAATAGTTTAGTCCGGAAAATCGATAAAAATGGCATAAAGTGTATAGAAAACATGTGGGAAACAATAAGAAAACAACATGGAACATCAAAATTAAGGATACGTTTATGACGTATCAGTGACATATTGTTAAACCAAGTTTTAGCTTCATATTTCAATGAAAAAGGGAAGATCTTGGTAACAAAATAAGTACGCGGTTTAGTATCATCAGAAAATAAACTACTCAAAGATGAAAGCTCATTCATGTGTTCCATAGCACTTTTACTTTAAGTTCCACAAAAAGGTTCCTTCTCAACAATAGACATATAAGATAAATCTAAAGAGAAATCATAATCCTTGTATCTAATGTGTATGGGAGATGTGGCAAACTTAGCATCAAGAAAAGATTTATATTTCACAACATTTCTTGCAAGAAGACTCTTAAGAGCACTTGCACCAGTAGTAGCCCGAGCTTCTTCAATAAAATCATCATTAAGTTCAATATAGGTTGCATAAAGATCATCAACAGGCTCAGGTGAATTAACACGTGTACTAGCATTTTCAACAGAAATTTCAGCATTTTCAATTTGTTTGGATTTAGCAATAGTAGCATCTAGGAAATGACCTAGAGAAACAGTATCATCAAGCACAGTAGAAGCATCATCGAAAGTATCAAAAACATTTTCGGACTAAGAAGAAATAACAGTACGTCTACCATGTGGTGGAGTAAGAAGCTTACCATAACAGACGGTGAATCAAGAGCAACAGAGGTGTTCAGAGTTGTACCTCTTCTTCTAGTGGATGGTAATATGGAGACTTTTCCATCACGAGACTTTCCCATGATGAAAGGCTTGCAGCAAAAAATATCACGGTCAAGTGAGCAAATAAATAAAGCGATGCTCCCTGGCAACAACGCCAGAAAATAGTCTAGATGACCCACAAGTATAGTGGATCGCAACAGTCTTCGAGGGAAGTAAAACCCAAATTTATTGATTCGGCACAAGGGGAGCCAAAGAATATTTATATGCCTTAACAACTAAGTTTTCAATTCAGCTGCACCTGAAAGTAGACTTGCTCGCCACAATTTATCAGTCGTAACAGTTTTATAACAGTAGTAGAAGTAAAATAACAGCAGGAACAAAATAATAACAGCTGTAGCAATTGCGGGAAACAGCAGGATGGGAGTACCGTAGGCATAGAGGGAATGGATGAACGGGCGTTGCATGGATAACATAGGTCATGTAATAATCTAAACATGGGAATTGCAGATAATAATAATAATAAAGCATCCAACTTCTAGGAAAACCATTGGCATATGTTCCAATATAGCCATGCGTGCTCGCAATGAGAAACTTGCACAACATCTTTTGTCCTACCAGCCCGTGGCAGCGGGGCCTCTAGGGAAACTACTGTTACTTAAGGTGCTCCTTTTAATAAAGCACCGGAGCAAAGCACTAACACTCCATGAACACACGTGATCCTCACATCACAACCATCCCTTCCGGTTGTCCCAATTTCTATCACTTTTGGGCCTCAGGTTGCGGACAACAACGTGTGTAAACAACTTGCAGGTATGATCAAGAAACATAATGATAATCATGAAACAATAACATGTTCAGATCTGAGATCATGGCACTTGGGCCCTAGTGACAAGCATTAAGCATAACAAGTTGCAACAACGGTAGAAAACACTAACAATGGATACTAGGCACTATGCCCTAACAATCAGGCATTATTACATGATCAATCTCATCCAATCTCTTCCATCCCTCTTAGCCTACAGCGGTGTTTACTCACAAATGGACGGGGGAATCATGGATGGTTGATGGAGAAGAGGTGGCGGTGTCGATGGCGATGATCCCCTCCGAATCCACGTTCTGGCAGAGCGCTAGAACAGGAACTTCTGGTCCCCGAATTGAGCTTCGAGGTGGCGGCGGCGCTCTGTTGTGTTTCTGTGGAATATGACCAACCCCCTCACGTTTTAGGTTTACGGGACATATGTAGTCGAAAGGGGAGTCCGAGGGGGTGGAGGTGGCCCCCACACCACCTGGCGGCGCGGCCTAGGGGGCACGCCCATGGGGTGGTCTGGGCCCCTCCTGGCCCCCCTCCAGGTTTCCTTCTGGATCCCAGGGTCTTCTGATGATATAAGCTCAATGGGGTCTTTTCTAGGCAATTTCCCGAAAGCTGGTTTTTTCTGCACAAAAATGAGACACCAAGGTAATTCTGCTGAAAACAGCGTTAGTCTGTGTTAGCGGTATCCAAAACTCACAAGTTTAGAGGAAAATAATAATAAAAGTGTTCGGAAAAGGATATACGTTTTGGACGTATCAGACATCGTCAAAGTGCATGGTCCACATCCCTAGGGCTAGTTTGCCTGGTGCAGCGGTTTCCTCCTCGGGGTCCACCTCTGGTGGCGGCTTGGTCCACTCTGCGTGGAACTCTGCCAAAGCTCCTCCTTTGACTGTCTTGGTGGTGACAAACTGGTGCTCGAAGTGCTGGAGTTCGATAGCCCATTCTGCGACATGCCCCGTGGCGTTGCCGTTGCGCAAGATTTGCTCCAGGGGGTAGGCGGACACCACCGTGATGGGGTGTCCCTCGAAGTAGTGGCGGATCGCATACCGGAGCTTCTTATGCACGGGGTACCTCTCGCGGGCATCTCGAAGCACGCTGCTAAAAAAGTATACATTGTGTTCGACGAGAGCGCTTGCGGAGGTGCCGGCAGTGAGTTCTTCAGACGCATTGGGGCTCCCTTGAGGCCTGAGGGGGTACTCCTTGTGGAGTTCTTGTTGTGCAGTGGTTTTCTCTTGGGGAGAGGCGGGCGTGGGCTCCTTGCTGGGCAGGGCCGCACTATTCTTATCAAATGTCCTTTCCATGACGAGAGCGGCACTGACTGTCTGAGGGGTGGCTGCAAGGTACTGGCGTAGCGGCTCACGAGGTCGCGGGGCGACCAAAATGGGAGGGCTTGCCAAGTAATTCTTGAGTTCCTCAAATGGAGTTACCGCCTCGGGGGTCCATTTGAACGAACCCGTTTGCTTCAAGAGCTTAAATAATAGCAGAGCCTTGTCGTCGAACTTGGAGATGAATCGCCCCAGCGCCGCCACGCATCCCTTGAGACGCTGCATGTCCTTGAGCTGTCGTGGAGCTTGCATTTATTTGATGTCTTGGATCTTGACGAGATTGTCCTTGATGCCGCGGTGAGACACCAGGAAACCGAGCAGCTTCCCTGTCGCGACTACGAAGACACACTTGTCGGGGTTGAGCATGATGTTGACCCTGTGGATGTTCTGGAAGGTCTCCTCGAGGTCATCGATGAGCGTGCGCTCCTCGTGAGTTTTGACGACAATGTCGTCAACGCAGGCCTTAGCATTCTTCCCTATCCGGGTTCCAAGGGCGATATTTGCATAAGCCTCTGGAAGGTCGCTCCGGTGTTCTTCAAAATGAAGGGCATGCACACGTAACAGAAGACGCCGCATGGTGTCATGAAGGTTGTCTTCTCGTCGTCTTCTTTGGCCATCTTGATCTGGTGATACCCCGAGAAGGCATCTAGAAAGCAGAGGAGGTTACACCCAGCGGTGGAGTCCAATATCTAGTCGATCATCAGGAGCGGGTATGGATCCTTGGGGAAAGCCTTGTTGAGGTCCGTGAATTCGACGCACAGCCATCCCGAGCCGGTGTGCTTGGACACCAGGACCGGGTTGGAGATCCATACAGCGTGAATGATTTTGCGGATGATCTTCGCGTTCAGCAGCCTCTCTACTTCGCGGATGATGAATTTTTGCTTCTCGGGGCATTGGTGTCGGGCCTTCTGCTTGACAGGGCGTGCGCCTAGGCACACTGCTAAGTGGTGCTCGATCACCTCCCTCGATACACCGGCCATGTCTGACGATGTTCGGGCGAACATTTCAGAGTTTGCCTGGAGGAAGGAGACGAGTGCGACTTCCGATTTGGGGGGCAACCAGGCTCCAAGGGTAAGAGTATGCCCCGTGTCATCGGGGTTCATGGAGACTTTCTTCATGGTTTCCCTCTCTTTGAGAGAACAACCTCTTCTTCTTTGGGGGCTCGACGAGGCACTCGTTGTCCTCGTCGATGGGGTGTGATGCCACAGCCTCCTTGTAGGCGTCCTCCATGGAGCGCATCGCATCCTTGACCTCGCTATGGATGGTGAGAACCCCACAACTTCTCAGCATCTTGAGGAGGTCGTATGCATGGTGCATGACGGCTATGGACTTGGCCAGCGCGGGTAGCCGAGGATGGCGTTGTAGGTGAGCCCGATGTGGGTGACGTCGAAGTCAATGTTATTGGTGCGGTAGTTCTGGCGTGTGACGAGCATGACTACAAGATGCACCCGTCCGAGAGGGGACGGTGGTGCTGCTGGTTGCGTCAGTGTCGGGGGGCTACCCCCGAGTAAGGGTAAGGTTGGTAAGAAATGATGTTTGAGGTACTGACTACCGAGTTGGGCTGTACCGAGTTGGTACGTACCTGGTAGAGATGTACTGAGTCGAGTGGCTACCGAGTTGAGCTACTCGGTAGGAAGAACAAGATGCCCAGCTGAAGATATGAGAAAGTGTCTGGACTGACCGAGTAGCTCTCGGGGGGGTCCGGATAGGCATGGTGTTGTTCTACTCGGAGGGAAAGTCAATGGAGCCGTTGAGGAGATCTCGTATAATCTGCGAAGGTACAGGCGTGCGGTTCAACTTACTAGGCGTGATGATGCGTATACATACGCGGGTACAGTACACAGTATGGGCGAGGCCATGTCCTATCTCGGACAAGGGGGACAGGACATGTCAGCGACTAGACAGCGGTGACTTTCGGCCACTGTCAGCGGAGAAGCAGAGGCGTGCGCTGGTGCACAGTGTCTAGTCACCTACTCTGTACCTTGTAGTTGGTGGCCACCAGTATATAAGGTGGCCTCCCCCCTCCTGTGTGAGGGTCGATCGCTTCCTTGGTCGATTCTTTGATAGTTGATACTCTGAGAGAGGTGTTGGAGGCTTAGAGAGAGAGCTAGCAGTGAGGTTCTTCATCCTCTAGCTCCTTGAGCTTGAGGAGTTCTTGTAATCGACATATACTTATACACATAGAGAGGCAGGAGTAGGGGTGTTACCTCCACACGAGGCCCTGACCTGGGTAGATCTTGTTGTTTGCAGTGTACAGAGCGCGCCAGCTAGGTGTGCGATCCCTCCCCGATACCCACAGCGTCCATCGGCCCCAAACTCAAGCCATCCCATGGCATCTGTCTTTTCACATCCATGACAGTTGGCGCCCACCGTGGGGCCAGCTGCGGCGCTGGCTGGGGTTTCTATCCGGACGGGACCCATTTCTCGTTCGGGAGAGCGCGTGGTTTGTGGCCTTGTCCACAGATTCGGCTCCTTCGACTTCGTCATCGACAACGCGGGCGATTTTTGCGGCAGGTCAATGCCCGTAGGCGGATCCGTCATCAGCTTTGGCGTGCACTTGGTGTACGTCGCCACCACCGTCATCCGTGAGTACCACGAGGTGGTGCTCGTTGCTGCGGACCCTCCTGCCATTCTTGTCATCCGCGGGCAGCCAATCGGCAGCGCTGCGGGCAGCATGGAGGTGATGATGACTGGACCGGCTCCTGTTGCCAGGAAGGGCGTGCCCGCTGCGCCCGAAGTTGTTGACGAGCTGGCTCGGCTGAGCCACAAGCCATACGACAGTCCCCAGAATCTACCGGGCTACAAGGCTCCTACTACATCGACTGTGATACCGGCTCCTCTGGCCGGTGTCATTGAGAAGCCGGGCATGCCCTTAGCCGCGGATACGGATCCGGCAGTGTTGCGGGCGCAGCTCGAGGAGCAGCGACGGGCCATGCTCCTCGAGGCCAACGAGATGGCAAAGGTCAGGCTCGAATTTGATCTTGACCAAAATGAGTACAATGGGGCTCATGGTTTTACTCCGGTTGCAAAGAACCCTAGTCGGATAGGAGTTATCCGCCGCAACCTTGGTGCCGAGTTGGCTAGGGATGATAGAGCTGCTAGCAAGTCGGCTAGTGTGAACTCGGCTGGTAGGCCTAAATACAGTACTCCTCCTAAAACACTTAGGGTGGCAGAGGCAGTCGCTGCCGAGTTGCTGCATACTTAACCGGTGAAGCTCGCATTAGGCAACAGGACCGGCTCAATGAGCTTGTTCTTGAAGCTGGTAGGCAGAATGAGGCGTTCCGGAAGGCGAATCCGGGAGCTAGTGCCTCTCATGTTGTTCAGTCGCATGGGGCGAAATCCGGAGGCCATGCCTCCTCACCTCTTCCCGGTGGTGGAGATCTCAGACTGTGAACTCCGGGAAGCTTAAGCGGATTCAGGTGTACGACTCGGCTGCCGCCGAAAACAGCCTGCTGTAGAGCGGCAGCCCGGTCAAGAACACATTGCGCAGGGTGGTGGCCACGCTACTACCCGAGTTCACCAAGAGGGACAAGGAGGCAACCGAGATGGCCCATCTCGGCACCCAGCTGCGAACCCGGTTCAGCCACAGCCCAGCGCAGGTCCTGTTGTTCAGCCGCAGGCAGTTGGCCATGTGGTCAACCCGGTTCCCCAACCTGGTGCTACGCGGTAGGACAGATACAATGATGGTTACTCGGCAATGGAGCAAGCCGGGTACCAAAGAAATGAGAGATATGTTGATGCTGGAGGAATTGGATCTCGGTTGGGGGCACGTGTGCTGCAACCGAGTGACGCAAGATACAAGCTGGACAAGATCTACCAGTCCGAGGAGATGGAGCTGTCAGGCCCGCCGGAACCGCCTTGTTTCGGTCCCAGGATCATGAATGAGCCAACTGTGCAAAAGTTCTAGCTGGCAAGAGGAAGCAAAACCTATGATGGGAGCACCAAGCCGGAATACTGGCTGAACGATTATGTCACTACCGTGCACATTGCCGGTGGTAACCGCAGATGGGCGGTGAGATATGTACCCCAGATGTTGGAGGGCCCAGCCCTCATTTGGCTTAACAACCTGCCGAGAGACGGAATCAATTGTTGTCTTGACTTCTCGGAGGCCTTCATCAGCAACTTCACAAGCACCTACAATAGGCCAAACCGGCCACAATAGCTCTCGACGTGCAAGCAGAGGGAAGAGGAGACAGACCGAGAGTATCTGACTCGGTGGAGTACTCTGAGGAACACCTGCGAGGGTGTGAACGAGTCACAGGCTATTGCCTGGTTCGCTCAAGGTTGCCGACATGGCAGCATGCTGTGGCAGAAGTTAAAAAGGGAGATACCGAGTACGCTCGCTGAGACGATCAAGATTGCAGACATGTATACACTCGGTGATCCTACTCAGCCTCTGCTCGATTCATTTGAGCCTAGAAGAAGAAACCAGGGCCATGATGGTGGTAGGCGGAATGATCGCCAAGATTACCGGAACAAGAGGAGGGACGACCGTCCGGATATCCGCTATGGCTCGGACCATGTGGTTGCAGTTGATCCGGACCAGCCCCTGCCGGAAGCAGCCAAAGGCAAAAACCCGTTGGGACCCAGTATGGGAAAAACCAGAACGAGGGCCAGAACTTCAAGAAACAGTACAATGATCCTAACCAGACCGGAGATGCTCCTCCGAGGTTTATCTTTTTGTCGATGAGGGATGGGTCGTGTAGCTTCCACACTCGGCATCCGAGAGGCCGGCAAACCATACTTCCCGACAGTGCAGCTGGT
Organism: Alopecurus myosuroides; assembly: GCA_028641055.1. Lineage (NCBI taxonomy): Eukaryota > Viridiplantae > Streptophyta > Magnoliopsida > Poales > Poaceae > Alopecurus > Alopecurus myosuroides. Next base: position 8,982,482 of record CM054062.1, read on the forward strand.
GGGACCGAATCAAAAGCGAGGGCTTTCGCCAGTTGCCTCCTCCTCCTCCTCTTCTGCTCTCGGGTTCCAATGTGCATCCTATCCGGGTAGCTCCTCCCAGGCCTGCCGAGAACCAGAGGAGGGAGAATGTGAACCAGGTGGCGCAGGGGGCCAACAACAACAACAACAACCACAGCTACAACAACACCAACTGCAACTACAACAACAACAACCACAACAACAACTTCAACCGGAACAACAACAACAATGATGGCAATGGTGGTAGTGGAGACCGGAGCCAGTATCAGGAGCATCATGAGAGCTATATGGTGTTCACCGCCGAGCCGGATGACAAGCAGAGCATGCGCAGGCGTGCGATGGAAGTAAACGCAGTGATGCCGGCAGTGCCGGAGTACATGCACTAGTGCGACCAGGACATTGTCTCGTCCCGGGATGATCATCCGAGGATTATGCCTAACCCGGGTACCTATGCCTTGGTGGTGGACCCAACCTTCCTTGGGACCAAGAAGAATGTGAAGTTCAGCAAGGTGATGATTGACAACGGTAGCAGCATCAACATCCTGTACCGAGACAACATGGAGAAGCTCGGTTATTCCGAGAACATGCTGCTACCCAGCCGGACTACTTTTCACGGCATCGTACCCGGCGTATCTTGTGCTCCTGTCGGTCGGGTATGGATTAATGTGCTTTTCGGCACCAGGGAGAACTAACGGACTGAGTGCTTGAAGTTTGAGGTCGTTGATCTCCAGAGCCCCTACCATGCTCTACTCGGCAGACCGGCTCTGTCCAAGTTCATGGCCTCCACTCATGTGTCCTATCTGAAGATTAAGCTTCCCGGTCCCAACGGCATCATCACCATCTCGGGTGACTACAAGCTCTCTCTGGAGTGAGCATCTGCTGGATCTTGGCTAGCCGAGTCCATGGTCATTGCAGCCGAGAAGAAGAAGATACATGAGGTGGTGGCCTTGGCCCAGGCAGCTCAACTCGGCATGCCCGGGATGCCCAGCTCTCAGCATGGTGCCACTTTCCAGGCCTCTTAGGAGACTATGAAGGTGCAGATCGACCCGGAGCTCCCCGAGCGTGTTGCCATCATTGGTGTCGGGTTGGAGGAGAAATAGGAAAGCGCGCTCATCCACTTCCTCCGTGAGAATCGGGATGTCTTTGCCTGGTCCAATCAGGATCTTCCGGGTGTCCCGAGGGAGTTGGTTGAGCACTCTTTACATGTGCGGCCGGATGCCAAGCCGGTGAAACAAGCCATGCGCCGTTTTGCGGCAGAAAGAAGGGAAGCCATTGGTGACGAGATCACAAGGCTGTTAGCAAGCGGATTTGTCATGGAGGTGCTGCATCCGGATTGGCTGGCCAATCCGGTCATGGTGGAGAAGAAGAAGGATGATCCCATGGTCGTTGTGGTGTGGCGCATGTGCGTTGACTACAACGACCTGAACAAGGCCTGCCCGAAGGACCCGTTCCCACTGCCCCGGATAGATCAGGTGATCGATTCCACTGCCGGGTGCGAACTTTTGTCTTTTATTGATGCCTACTCTGGTTTTCACCAGATTCCACTGAATCCGGCTGATCAAATAAAGAATGCTTTTATTACCCTGTACGGGGCTTATTGCTATCGTGTTATGTGTTTCGGATTGAGAAATGCTGGGGACACATACCAGAGATGCATGCAGAAATGCCTGCATGAGCAAATAGGCAAAAATGTGCAAGTGTATGTGGATGACATAGTCATTAAACACTCCTGAGTGCATTGAGGAAACATTCGCAAACTTGCGAAAGTATCGAATGAAGCTGAATCCGACCAAATGAACTTTTGACGTTCCGGCTGGGAAGCTACTCAGCTTCTTGTGTCTAGCCGAGGCATCGAGGCCAATCCTTCCAAGATAAAAGCTATTGAGAGCATGTCTCTGCCGAGATCACTGAAGGATGTGCAGAAATTTACCGGGTGCCTGGCTTCCCTTATCCGGTTCATCAGAAGAATGGGTGAGAAGGCCCTACCTCTGTACCAGCTCATGAAGAAAAGCGACAAGTTCGTTTGGACACCATAGGATGATGTGGCTTTCCGGGAGCTCAAGACCATGCTGGATACCGCTCCGGTGCTGGATTCTCCTCTGCCTAAGGAGCCAATGATGCTCTATATAGCAGCCACCAACCGGGTTGTGAGTGTGGTGGTGGTAGTGGAGCGAGAAGAAGAGGGCAAGGCGGTGCAGAGGCCGGTTTATTACCTGAGTGAGGTGATCTCCAGCTCCAAGCAAAATTATCCTCACTATTAGAAGATGACTTATGGAGTCTATATGGCTGCCAAGAAGCTCAAGCACTATTTCCAAGAGCATCCGATTACAGTTGTGAGCACTGCCCCCATCTCGGAAATTATGGGCAACAAGGATGCAAGTCGCCAGGTAGCAAAGTGGGCGATTGAGCTAGCCGCTTATACCCCAATGTATGCAAGAAGAGAAGCCATCAAATCTCACGCCCTGGCGGATTTCTTCGTCGATTGGGCCGAAATGCAGTATGAGCCTCCACTGCCGGAAACCAACTTTTGGCGGATGCATTTCGATGGCTCCAAGGTGAAAGAGGGTCTTGGTGCCGGTGTTGTGCTCACCTCAGCCAAGCAAGATCAACTCAAGTACGTCTTGCAAATCCAGTTTGTGGCGTCCAACAATGTTGCTGAGTACGAGGCCCTGGTCCACGGAGTGAAAGTGTCCAAGGAAATTGGAGTCCGGCGGATTATATGCTACGGCGACTCGGACCTGGTGGTCCAACAATCCTCGGGGACTTGGGATGCATTGGATTCCAACATGGCATCCTATCGGTTCCTTGTTCAAAACATGTCCGGATTCTTCGATGGGTGCGAGTTCCACCACATCCACCGGGCTGAAAATGATGATGCTGATGCTCTGTCCAAGTTGGGCTCTTCTCAATAGTTCATCCCACCAGGAATCTCTCTGGAGCATCTGAGGAAACCATCCATCAAGCCCTCACCCGAGTCGGATTCGATTTTCGTTCCGGCTCAGCCGGACTGAGAAGCTATGCCTATGGAGATTGATGATGGGATGGCAAAGGGGAACCCGGGGACTGCTCCATCCAACCAGTGGACTGCTCCATCCAACCCGGGGACTACTTCACTCAACCCGGGGACTGTCGCATTCATCTCGGGGATCATTTCTCAGTACTCAGGGACTCGTCTCCAACTCGGAGCAAAGTCATGATAGCTGATCCAATGGAAGTGGATGAACCAGTATTTCCTACTCGGGAGATACCGAGTTGGGCTCAGCCCATATTTTCCTTTCTAGCGGATGGCACTCTGCCGAATGACGAGATCTCGGCCAGGAAAATTCAGAGAAGATCCAAGGGTTACACCATCATCAACAAGGAGCTGCAAAAGAGGAGTGCCACTGGCGTGCTCCAGCGTTGTGTTGAGACGGAAGAAGGAGAAGAGATCCTCGGGGAGATACATCAGGGGGAACGCGTGCACCATGCCTCATCTCGGGCCTTAGTGAAGAAAGCTTTCCGGCATGGATTCTTTTGGCTCACTGCCTTGCGGAAAACAGAAAACATAGTGAGAAAGTGCAATGGATGCCAGTGATATGCAAGCAAGATACACATGTCAGCTTCCGAGTTGAATACAATCCCCATCACCTGGCCACTCGCAGTTTGGTGCTTGGACATAGTGGGTCCTTTCAAGCCGGCTCGGGGCAACATGACTCACATTCTAGTCATGGTAGAAAAATTTACCAAGTGGATTGAGGTGAAGCCAATCCAGAAGTGCGATGGAAACACAGCTGTGAGCTTCTTGAAGGACATTATCTTGAGATATGGCTACCCGCATGGGATCATCTCGGATAATGGAACAAATTTTGCTGAGGGAGCCTTTGCTAGGTTCTACAAAGAGAAAAGAATCCGGCTAGACATTGCTTCAGTCGCCCATTCGGCATCAAATGGGCAAGTTGAAAGAGCTAATGGCATGGTCCTATCCGAATAAAGCCAAGGCTGATTGAGCCATTACAGAAAACCCCTGACTGTTGGCTAGACGAGTTGCCGGCGATGTTGTGGAGTCTAAGGACTACCCCTAACCGATCAACCGGATACACACCATTCTTCCTGGTATATGGAGCAGAGGCCGTGTTGCCCACTGACCTTGAGCATGACTCGCCGAGAGTAACCCTCTAGACTGAGGCAGAGACAAGAGAAGCCCGAGAAGATGATGTTGATTTGTTAGAAGAAGCAAGAGAATTAACTCTATCGAGATCAGCTGTATATCAACAGAATCTGAGACGCTATCATAGCCGGAAAGTAAACCCAAGGGTTTTCCGAGAAGGAGATATGGTGACTTAGGCTGGTGCAACGCACAGCCGGGATGCACAAACTTTCCCCTCCATGGGAAGGGCCATTCATTGTGAGCAAGGCTCTGCCCAATGATGCATACTACCTCATTGACGCACAAGCACCACAGAAGAACAGGGCGGATAAATCCGGAGAGGAATCCAAGCGCCCCCTGAAATGTAGCTCTACTCTGCAGTTTCCATTCCTGAACAATCATTGTATGTATCTCCTGACCGAGTAGAAATCCAAGTCGGCACTCCGAGTAGGAACTCGAGGACTGCCTGTGCCTAACTTGCTCTGTGTTATTTACCTTTTTTTACTTTGTCTACTCGGTTAATCATCTTGAAATTTCATGTGTGAGTCTAGTAGTGTGTTTAAACCTAAGGGCCAACTCTTCGACTTTGTTGTCATTCGCAACCCGGCTTCTTGGCAAGCAAGAGAACAAGCCAAAGGCAATGAACACATGAAAAACTGCTTAGGAAAGAAGGAGTTGATGAATCGAGTTGGCTCGCCTTTTTATCTGTTTTTTCGGCTAAGTGCTAGGGAGTTTTAATTTTGATCTCAAAGTTGTGAAGTATTATAAACTCGGTTTTCAAAATATTGTGACTCGACTACCAAAAAGCAACAAGTGGTAGGTAAGAGCAAAGACAAAAAAGGCCTCAAGTAGGATTCTAGATCTACTAGGATGTGGTGGATGGATTTGAAATTCCTTTGGTAGAATCACGAATCTAGGTCTACTCTAGCTCTCCACAAAGTTTCGGAGTGTTTGGGTGGTTGGAGAGGGAGATCTAGGAGGTTGAAGCTTTCATTAATTGCTAGGAGCGAGAATGGGAAAAACTTGAGCATTTATGAGGTACGGGAATGCTTTAAATACCCCTTCCCCCAAGTGGCCGTTGGGCAGCTCCACGCAGCACCGGAGGCTCCGGTGTTTCCACCGGAGGCTCCGGTGGTGTTCATATGCACGCACACGCGCAATCCTTTTCCTCCGTGTTGTATCCTGTAGGGCGGAGGTTCCGCCCACCGGAGGCCACCGGAGGCTCCGCTCGGGCCTCCGCTCTTATCGACCCTGGCGGAGGCTCCACCGGAGGCTAGCCTCACAGTGGGGGTGGTGGAGCCAGCGGAGACTCCGGTGCTTTTACCGGAGACTCCGCCCACCGGATATCCACCGGAGGCTCCGCCCTGGCCTCCGCTCTTATCCTCCCGAACACCATTTTGGCGGAGCCCACACCGGAGGCCAACGCCTGGGCTGTGCTGGAAAATGACTGGGGCGGAGGTTCTGGTGGTTTCACCGGAGCCTCCGCTGCACACAAAAACAGCTTTCCAGCTTTGTAACTTCGAGCTCTTTTCATTCCAAATAATTTTGTAACCCATAGAGATTGTATACTTGATGAACCTGGGCATTTTCATATGTATCTAATAGGACCTGCAAATACTCTCAAATAGTCATTAGTCCAATAGTTATGTTGTCATTAATTATCAAAACGGAAGATGACCTTCACCAGGCGTCACAGCTAGATGACGCCGGCAGAGCGCCGCCTCCCCGAGAACAACGACAGCCAGCACAACTAGGGGCGCTGGATCAACCGCTTCGAGGAGGAGGGGTAGGCCGTCATCAACATCGTCGAAGGCCCACACGTCCTCCTGTCGCGATGGAACGCCGTCCGGCGCCGCCACTGGTGGGATCAAACTGGCCACACCATGGCCAGCGCAATCGAAGCCACGAGGTAGCACGCCGCGACGGGGAACGCCCTCCCGCTTCGGGTGTTGCCGCTGCCGCGGCGCGCCCCCATCGAGCAGAGGCAGAGCCGGGGAGCCCCAGGCATCGTCATCCGCGACGGTGGGCGCCTAAACCGGCGATTTAAATTCGCAATTTCATTGAAATTTAGAAATACTTTACATAAATTAAATTAAATTGCAAATGCGGCGCCGTCGCTAACCTAACCATGACCCTAGCCTACTTGTCGTCGCCCTAGTCGAAGTCGTCGATGTCGTCGCCGTCGTCGCTGGCGTCGAGCACGACGAATTTCCCCTTGGAGGTGGCGATGGCGTGGCTGGAGGAGGGGCCGGCGTCACTAGAGGAGGGGGCGTAGCAAGCGCTGCTGGAGGTGGTCGTGGTCACGCTACTGCACCCGCCGCGGCTGCCGGATGCATCCACCGCGGTGGACTGTATCGTCTGCAGCCAACCCGGCGACTCCTGCTCCAGTGTGGCCACCGACCTGGACATGGCAGCGAGGAGATAGGGGAAGTCGTCGTCCATCGGGTCGCGCAATGGCGACGGGAGGCTGTACACCGCTCGTCGAACTGCGGCTCCTCCTTGACCCGCGGCTCCTTCTTGACGGTGGCGCGCGTATGCGGCTCTGGGCGCCGTTGGAAGGAAAAGGCGTCCCCGAGGTGGAGAGCACCGGCGGGGAGGAGTGCGGCGGCGCCCACCGTCGCGGATGACGATGTCTGGGGCTCCTCGGCTCTGCCTCTGCTCGATGGGGGCGCGCCGCGGCAGCATTAACACCCGAAGCGGGAGGGCATTCCCCGTCGCGGCGTGCTTCCTCGCCACTTCGATCGCGCTGGCCACGGTGTGGCCAATTCGATCCCACCAGTGGCGGCACCCGACGGCGTTCCATCGCGACAGGAGGACGTCTGGGCCGTCGACGATGTTGATGACGGCCTACCGCTCCTCCTCGAAGCGATTGATCCAACGACCCCAGTTGTGCTGGTTGTCGTTGTTCTCGGGAAGGAGGCGCTCTGTCGGCATCATCCAGTTGCGACGCCTGGTGAAAGATCATCTTCTGTTTTGATAATTAATGACAACATAACTATTGGACTAATGACTATTTGAGAGTATTTGCAGGTCCTATTAGATACATATGAAAATGCCCAGGTTCATCAAGTATACAATCTCTATGGGTTACAAAATTATTTGGAATGAAAAGAGCTCAAAGTTACAAAGCTGGAAAGCTGTTTTTGTATGCAGCGGAGGCTCCGGTGAAACCACCGGAACCTCTGCCCCAGTCTTTTTCCAGCACAGCCCAGGTGCTGGCCTCCGGTGTGGACTCCGCCAAAATGGTGTTCGGGAGGATAAGAGCGGAGGCCAGGGCGGAGCCTCCGGTGGATATTCGGTGGGCGGGGTCTCCGGTAAAAGCACCGGAGCCTCCGTTGGCTCCACCACCCCCACTGTGGGGCTAGCCTCCGGCGGAGCCTCCGCCAAAATGGCGTTCGGGTCGATAAGAGCGGAGGCCCGAGCGCAGCCTCCGGTGGCCTCCGGTGGGCGGAACCTCCGCCAAAACCACCGGAGCCTCCGTCCTACAGGATACAGCGCGGAGGAAAAGGATTGCACGTGTGCGTGCATATGAAGACCACCGGAGCCTCCGGTGCTGCGTGGAGCTGCCCAACGGCCACTTGGGGGAAGGGGTATTTAAAGCGTTCCCCTACCTTATAAATGCTCAAACTTTTCCCATTCTCTCTCCTAGCCATTAATGAAAGATTCAACCTCCTAGATCTCCCTCTCCAACCAGCCAAACACTCCGAAACTTTGTGGAGAGCTAGAGGAGACGAAGATCCGTGATTCCACCAAATGAATTTCAAATCCATCCACCACATCCTAGTAAATCTAGAATTCTACTTGAGGCCTAGAAACCTTAGATCTAGAATCCAAATAACATATTTTTTTACATCCAACGTTAATGAGTTTTGCTTTGATGTACGTAGTAAAAAAATTGCTTTTATTTACAAGAACTAAGGTAACATCTATTTGCTTCGAGCACAACTAGAAATTATTTCCGCTAGGAAGCACCTACCTGGCTTATAGGAAACATATTCCGTCTCGTTAGAAGCATGGCACATCTGATACCTTTATGTGGTAGTGAGTCATCGGAAACAACGAATTGTTGAAGCAAGAACAAAGTACTACCAAAGCATTGTGTTAGTTGTGTAGTGAATGAAGAACATATGTAGATACACGGAAATATACTGTACACTAGTTTGACCCTTCTGCTTCGGTGTCCCCCCTAAACCAAACGTTGATATAAGGATCGCTAAGATCGCTCCGTACCCTTTCGTTAACATGGGCGGCTATGAATAATTCAGCCGTATTAAGGCGTACACGTCCCTGTATAAACCCGTCAGGTTATTTTAAGTACGAATATTGCATAAAAGTATTCGCACAAAATTCATACGTTGTCATGGGCACGTCGTTTCCTCGCACGTAATTAGGAGTGGTGGGTGGATGGTTTATAATTCAGGTATGCTTACTACACATAATACACCCCTATACGGGCATGGACGGTATACCGTATTAGAAAAATAATATTTTTTAATGTAAAATGTCGATCATGCCCTTCCACCGAATTGGGGAAGGGGGGACACCTGAAGCACATTCCCTAGTTTGAAGCATGACAGTTATAATACAGAGCACGTATGTTTTAATGAACATTTTGAAGGAAGCACACATAGGGACTAGGAAACTTCATTTATACAATCATGGAGCACTTCGTCTATGAGAACACAACATGACATCCCAGTCTTAAGCACAAAGCCAATCACATATAGAAACTAGTTGCGTTGATGGTAGGAATCAACAGAACCGATGCCGACTTGAGCAAGGAAGTGGTGGCGGCGAGATCACAATGAACAAAGGATGGCATCGAGCCAACTAGGAGAAACAGATACATGGGTTCACGGCTGACAAGGATAAGGTTGAGGCCGATACATGCGATCTCGAGGTCGCTGGAGCGCCGATGTCGGACCGCAGCGACAACGCAACAGGAGGGCGACATGTGTGAGAAGGCGGAGCACGGTGGCGGCGAGGCGTAGGACGGTCTACGTGGTTCGACGATGAAAGTGTCGCCACTGCCCATCATCTTCTGCCCATCGTTATCGTTCCCAATTGATGTCGTCGTCAACGTTGTTATCCCCATCCCCAATCGCGATAGTGGAATTTTTCAGCTTGGTGGCTGTGGGGATTGAATGGATTATATAGGTAATCTGCAGGACGTCGGGTCGTTGTGTGGAATCCTACGGTGGTGAAGAGGTCCAGTGTTTTTTCCCGTCCGCCTCATATATGTAGTATTTACCATAAGTTAATGATAAGTAAAGGGTTCAACAAGGTGTCATTCTTAATGTTGAATATATTTTTTCTTAGAGAGAAAACACCAAAATAGGGAGAACTGAAAGTTTATAGCAAAGAGTCTCGGGAAACCAGTTTGGGTATATATTATTGATGTTCAAAATTGATACTAAGTGTAGTTCTTGGGTATAGTGATTTAATCACAGGAATACCTGATCATTTGCTGCAACAGGTTAGAAGAATTACTATGGCTTAAAAGGAATAGCAAAGGAAAAAGGAATAATGGGTGATGGAGTAAGATTACTACATTCACCATATTTTCTTTAGAAATTTATTATGAGCATTGGCACGTGTTGCCTCGCTGGGAGATAAGTTTGATTTATGACCGTGTGGATAGGATACAATGAATCCGCAAGTAGACATCAATAATATTAAAACGCTAAAGGATAAATGATTGGTAACAATAACAAGATATATTCATGGCCTTTTCATGGAATTGAGTTACAAGGTTTAGCGAGCATCCACAAAGTTGTAGACTTATTCTACAACTTTGATCACTAGAAACACCATAAGTTTATGGTGTGTCCAAGTGACATAATTCAACCTTGTTCGATAAGCGTGGATTAAGAATGTTAAAATTCCATTACATCTTTCATAAGTCATTCTTTAGATACTAATGTTTTACACTGAAAATAAAGCCATCTTAAATTCTTTTGTGATGTAAAGTAGTTTTCAAAGAAAATCACAAAATGAATGTTTTCTTCTTTAATGGTTGCCCAAGAAAAGGGAATTCTTCTCATCACCAAGGACAAAGCTTTTGTCAGGAGAGTTCTGAAGAAATTAATTCTTCATAAAGTCAGTGGGAGGACAGTACATTTCAACGAGATTAGATCTTCGTAATCATGTCAGAGTAGCGCAACACTGAAAGTAATTTTGGTGATGGCCATCATGAATGATACGAAAGTTCTTACATGTGATTTAAAACTTCAATCGAGCTTAGTGACTGAACCAAGTAGATCACAATATCATTATTTCACAATAATGATAATTCGATGTAGGGGAAGCAGTGATGGACCCTAACTCTAAAGATATGGCTATATACCATGAAATCCAGATAGAATCCATAAACAAAAGTCGAGTTTGGAACTTGGTATCGGGTTATTTGTGTTGTCTAACGGGAGCATAGAGCCTACATTTCGTTAATGGACCAGTAAACAAAGTAGATGGAAACATACATAAAGGCTTGGCTTGTTCACAAGTTCAAGAGAATGACTACGATGAAATTTAATCTCCCGTAGCATGAGTTGTATGTTTACACGGATTATTCTAGCAATATTGCAAGTGAGAATATTCAATCAAGAATATGCTAGAAGGGAATGCAAGTTTTAGTTATCCATTCATGGAACTAAGAGAAGGCATTAAAGGAGTTGAGATCTTCACCTAGATGAAATGACCAAAGTGTTTGACATCATCAAGCACGGTGAAGAGGCTTGAGGATTCAAACAAGTCAGTGGGAGCGCTAAATAATATTTCTAATACTTTATGTGTTGGGCATAATATTGACATACTAAAAGCTTTCATTGAAGAAGGGAATAAACAAAATGTAGTATAAGTATTTCACTTTGGAAGCTGGCAGATGATAAACGTTTGAATGGAAAGTTCATGATAGAACTTGCCTGCATGGAACAAAGCTTGGTTCTCGTTTTCCATCACTTGTCTATGTTGGATCAAACGTGTTAATATCATAGTGCTAAATGATTGGAGACGATAATTAGCATCTTGGTGTTATGAATATAAATCAAAGATGATCATGTTGATGATCAAAGAGAAGATAACCTTATGAGAGTATAAGTTACACTTCATAGTTGTGATAAATGCAAAAACAAATTAGTGTAAATCATTACACTCATAAAGGGTTTGTTGCATAATCACAAAACCAATGAACTTAGTGTCACTAAGTGGCATAGTGAGATGAACGAAATTCCATGATTAAACTTGGAGGGAAAATTCTGAAGTTTAACACTATGATAGAATCTATAACAATAGCGGTAAGATGCGATACACTTTGAAAGTGTAAAGATTAATTTTTTTGATATAAATTCTTTATAGAATTGGATGGGTACTTTACAAAAGAAACAACAATGTTCTGAACAACACACTATCTTCTTAGTAAAAGCACTGAACATTTAAACTGCAAGGATCATTTGTGATCAAAGGGAGAAGTGATTTTCCAAGATATCAAAATTACATGGACCTGAAGTTTCATATCTAAGGAAGTATTCTACACCACAATCAACACTGCAATGCTATTGGGTGTTCAGCTAAGAAACCAGATTATTGTTTCTTATGCAAGTGGGAGACTGTTGAATGTATGCCCAAGACACAATAAATTACATCAGTTCCATGATTAATGTATTATGTTTTTATGCTATAACTGCTATGGTCACTAAATATGTGATTCGTACGAAAACCCATACGCATGTGTAGAAACATAAACACACTGTTATGACCCTTTTTCATGTCTCATAGACAAACTCATTAATATTAGATGATCACGTTTTTCTGGTCATGGACATTTGTTATGTCAATATCAATGGGATCACAATGTTATTTCAACATTGTGTCTGGGTAGACCCAAGTAGTTGAGATACTACGCGATTAGTTTTGCTAAATGGTATCATCATAGATTGGTCATTTTGTTTGTTTCCTTAGACCATGAGAATATTCAATGATTTTTACCATAAGGATCATTTTGGTATAGTCAAGAACCACACCGTAAACTGAGTGATCAAAAAGGCTAACACCGGGTGGTCAAGAAAGTATTTATTCATTGTGAGAGTTCAATATTGGGAATTACTTCTATAGTTAATAGAGAGATACATTCAGGATACAATCGGTGAAATTAGTATCGGTAAATAAGTCTGTGCAGATAAGGACATGACACTAGTCATGGGATACTATTTCATGGTAGCGAGTAAACTAATCATACCGGATATCGCGAATAATATGATAAGGTGATTAAGGAGTTTAATCATGGTCTTATCATTTATCTTGTCTCGAGGTATTGATTGGTATCGTGAAGTAATAGAAACTTACTTAACAACCAGCAAGTTCAGCAGTTTTCTTCTTATAACTTGTGGGAATCAATATGGACGTCCACGATCCCGATGTTGATTATTGATGAAATATGTTTCCAATCATTACTACTAGTTATCAAACATGTAGGGGTCACACACTTAAGGCATCAAAGTCTATTGTTTGCATTGGATTGGTCCGGAGGAGATTAGGGTATCATTCGGGTAATTTTGACATGATAGAATGAATATTCAAGAGATATTACAGAGAACATCAGATGTCCAGAGATGTTTGAAATATGTTTTTGACATTAATAGGTAATGTTTGATGTCATTACGATATCACAAAAACAAGCCTGGTGTCAATCGGAGCCGTTTCGGGAAAGTTACCATAAGAGAGAAATAATGTCGGTGTAGGCAGAATGTTATATGAGATATAACAGAGGATATGAGATATCCTGGGACGTTAGGGATATGTTTCTGACATCGTTAGATAATATCGATGATTTTATCTATAGGGATGACGAGATTACAGAGGAGTTCCGAGGGACTTTCCTTATATGGAAGCAGTGCCAAAGGAAGGGAGATTTCCCCCTATGGGAAAAACGTAATTTTAGGGAATTCGAGGTGGGGCCCATGGTCTCACAAAGTGCTCAAGCTTTCCGTAGGAATTTTCCTGAATTTATTTGAGAAATAAATGATTGGGAAAGAGATAAAGAAAAAGAGGAGAGGTGGGATTGGACTCCACAAGGAGGCCGATCCGAAATCTCATAGGAGGAGCGGTACGACCAAGGAGGGGAGAGGGAAACCGACCTCCTCGCCTTACGCAGGTGCCCTCCTTGCTCCCACTATATAATCCCCAACCCTCCTCTCTTTTAGACACACAATTGAGCCTTTTGGCCTCTCTTTTTCTCTAGAAGAATTAGGGGACTAATTAGAGCACTTCTAATTGAATTACACACTTCTCTAATAATTAGAAGAACTAATTAGAGCTTCTAATGAGAACACTTATAATAGGATTAGAACCTCTCTAATAATTAGGAGACTAATTAGAGCAATCTAATTAGAGCCCTTCTAATTGGTTTAGAGGTCTTCTAATTGGATTAGAACCTCCTCCAGTTAGATTAGAGCTTTCTCTAATATGATTAGAGCTTCCTCTAATGGATTTAGAGATTCTTCTAATTAGTCTGAGCTGATCCTCTCCCGATTAGACCTAGCTCTAATCTCTCTCCCTCTCTCTCCCATGTTTTGGGAACTTCTCCACCTCAATTGCAAACCTGCGGTGCCTAGTCATGTATGGCGAAGCGCTATAGAATTTTTATGGACGTATGTGTGTGACCTCTCAGAGGGGTAACATGTGATACCCTCACTCTGCTGGATCAGAAGGTGGAATACGGAGAATCAGCAACAGTCCCACCGCTAGGCTTAGCCGTGGGACTCTTCATCAGGCATCACCTACACCGTCATCGACACAACTTCCACACTTCGTGTCGATAACGAATCAGATCTATCCACGCATTACCTGTACAATAGATCTTGTGTGCTACGTAGGATAGAAAATTTTAAATTCTGCTGCGTACACCAATAGTTCTTAGCTCTCATGAGGTATTTAAGAATGTTTTTAACTGATGCTCAATGGACTTTACCAGGAGAAGATTGATATCTACTCGTAACACTTAAGTCATAAGACACATCTAGTCGTGTGCAAGTCAGAGCATACATGATGGAACCTATTGCTGATGCATAAGATTTATCCTCCATCTCTTTTCGTCCAACAGCTGTTGATGGACAGTGCTTCTTGCTTAAAACTATTCCATGTGTCATAGTAATGTAACATTTTCCAAAATTGTCCATGTTGAACCCCTTAAACACCTTTTCTATGTACGACGTTTACCTTATTTAGAGTGGGAGCTATGCCCCAGCCTCTACATCGAAACGATGCACACAGTCGGTATATTAAAAAAGAGTTCAAGAATACAAAATCCAGCAGCTGAACAGCATCAACCCGGAAAGAAAACCCGAGGCTGCATGCCTCGCGACAGTAACTCCACCAGATAGCCACTAGCCCTATGATACAAGACTTAAGAAAATGAATACACAGCTCCTAGGCTACGCTTTCAAGAAGGAAACAACGCACGTGCAGCGTGATGAGTCCAACACAGGGTTGAACTCCAGGTTCTCATCCCTCAAGTTTGACTCCACCACCTTTAGCAAAGATACGACACACGCGCGTCGACATAGTCTGATCAGAGATCTTGTGTTTCCACCGGAGTGCATAAAGTCTTCCTCGAGGCCGTCCGTACCATCCTTGTTTTATCTGGCTACCTGAAGCCACGATAACCGGATACCTCTGGAGAAGACAACACAAAACATGTGTCTGATGCCCTCCTGCCACTGTCGCACTACCTTCGATTCAACATCAACAGACTAAACATGACACCTCTGCCACAGCCACCATGCAACACCTACTGGTAGCAGGCATGACTTGACACCTTTGTATGATGCGTCGTGCGTAACCATCCGTCGGCGGTGCATCTGCCGGAGGCTTCACCAGCCGACGATAGATATTTCTTGACATCTCTGAAAAAGGCGCATGTGTCATCTGCGAATCCGCATCGAACCCAGTATGTTGATGGCGGGGACATCCCATATCGTTGCCAGCCTCGGAAAGGCCGTCACCATCTCGAGATCTAGCCTCTGAGTTGCCCACATGACCCCGGAAGCCGCCACCGTTGAAGAACAGGGGCTACCGCCCATCGGCCGCCGTGGCAGCTGCTGCTTGTCGCCCATACAACTGCATATGTCGCTGCGACCGTCAGATCCGGACACAAGGATCCAAATCCCTCGCGCTCGGCCTCCCGTCTTTGCTGAGGAGCCGGCCACCCCAGACCCGCTGCACGCCGCGGCCAGCCTGCTCCACAAACCTGGTGGTTCGAGGAATCAACTGCCACGTCGTCGGCACCGCCGCCCGGCCAGCACCAGGGTTCCCACACAGACCCGGCCACCAGCCATCACCAGAAGAACACAGGGCCGCCGTCCGCGCCAGGGCCAACAGATGCATCTGGCCGGAGGCCTCCCGTCGCGTTTGTACTAAGGAGGCGAGGACCCGCCGTCCGCCATCCACCACGCGGAGGGCTGTGCCCCGGTAGCTTCCTCCGGCGGAGACGGGTGGATGGGACGGAGGGGTGCGGGGGCGACGGCAGCTAGGGTTTCGTCGGGTCGTAGTACCTTACTCCTTTTGCCTGATATATCTTGATCAAATCGTCCTAATTAAGCATACAACGACAGACACAATGGGTTGGAGAAAGATCGTACACATATTGGTTGTATGCAAAGCGGTGCTCCTCCTATATATATATATATACACAAACTCATGAATTTTATTAAAAGGGACGCACCAATTTAATAATAAAGATCACTTGTGTTTTTTTTGTGAGATAGGGCACACCAATACCCACTCCATTTTTCTCCATACGTCTAAAATTTTAAAAATGCATAACATGCATTCCGAGCGTCCAATTCAAACCAGTTTTCACCCGTAGTATTTCTCCCGGCAAGATTTTCGAAACTAGATCCCACAAGGATACATTTAATAATTACATTTCAAAAGGCAATTTTCTATCACGATAAAGCAAGTTTGGGGTAAATTTTGTTTTTTCATCCACACAAGTGAAAATTGAGGCATAATCAGCACTCCTCTTAGCTTCAGCAAAGCAGGAAATTTATCTTCAAATATGACATCTGTTCAAACAAGCAAATGATAAACTTCAAATTCCTAGCACTTTCCAAATTATATTGAAACATTAAAATAGTGTCATCGGCATATATTGTTTTTTTTTTAAAAAAAATATCATGAGCACAATGTAGCATACGCACACCATCGTCTACCAAATCATCTAGTGCTAAACATTTAATAAGACCACACTCATAGGCTTTCTTCACCATCGAAGTTAAAGAATCTACAAAAAAACTAAACAAAATGAGGGACCCAACTAAATAAAATGGGGGGCATGGGAGGCCCCCTGTCTCAGCCCCTTCTTTGACTGAAAATAAGGTCCTATCTGGTCATTTACCATGACAGCTATTGTACACTGTATTTCAAATCTTAAGAGCTAGAGACTGGTTTTCTTCCTCACCATCACCATCCTTGCGAGTCGCCTCCTTCCTTCCGTTCGCCATATATACCCCCACGCCTCCCCCTCACGCTTCTCATCTCCATTCCTACCTCTGTCTCTCATCTCTCCTCTTGTGGCCTCTCTAATCTCTACCTCAGCCTCCGTCGCGACTCAATGGGGGAGCAGACGTACGACCACAGCAGCATGAGCCCGTCCACGGCGCGGGCCCAGCAGCACAGAGGCTCCTCGCGCCCCCACGCGATGGTGCCATCCAGGACTGCCACAACGCGGCCCGCGATAAAGATCATCCACATCCTCACGCCGGAGATCATCAAGACCGACGCCGCCAACTTTCGGGACCTCGTGCAGCGGCTCACCGGGAGGCAGCACCAGAAGCCTGCCTGCGACACCGAGGACGACAAGGCAGCGATGGTGACCGTGGCACCGACTCCGCCTTCGCCGGTAGAGAAGAAGACACACAAAAAGAGGCTGCCGGCAGCGCCGGCGCTGGCCGACTATGTCGTGGTGCAGCAGGAGAACAGGAGGAGGAAAAGGATCAAGTGCGAGGCGGTGAAGGTGGAGGAAGGAGGGTTCGGCGGCGGTGAACTTGACTTCGGTGAGCTGTGGATGGACCTCAACCCTGGTGGTTTCTTGAGCTTCTTGGAGGAGGATGTCTTCGAGGGGATGGCCCCTGACTTCTTGCACCCTCCGGGCCTGGGGCCGTCCAGGATGGATTTGATTGGTGAAATGTGCGCGTCCTTTCTGGCTTAATTAGGTAGTTAGAGCTGCCTTCTTTGTGATCTTTTTTTTGGGGGGGGGGGGGGGGTGTTGTGAGGATTTCTGCACTTTGGTTGAGAGAATTGGATTCTGTTTTCTCTTCCCTTTGTCTAGATGAACATAATTGTAGTGAGGGGTGGAAGTTCTTGCATCCACGGTTTGCAAAATAGTGATTATGTAAGGTAGACTGGTGGGATGAGCATCGAAGGAAACCAGAAATGATCAATTTGGATGCTTGCATTTGTCTTGATCTATGAAATGTGAATAATTGCTATTACTCTGTTCTATCTTGAATGTGAATAAAAAAAGTGATATGTGAAACTGAATCATGAATTCAAGATCAGTGAACTTCTGTTTCGGCATTGTAGTTGCATTCTTGATGGTCATTCTACCCTTCATTTTTGGAACAGGAAAAAAATACCATGTTGATAACAGCTGAAAAGTTTATCCCTTGTCTGTGCACAAGATGGAGCTCCATGATTCCATCCATTTAGGTGGTGTTTACAAATTGCAAAATGATGTGAACAAATAGGTATATATGGATGACTAACCCCTTGATGGGAATGACTCTATTCTGTACAGCAATCTTCTTGGTCAAGTCTTCTCTAGTCCGGTTGTGCGTTGCCATTATCAATATGCAGATGTGAAAGTATGCTGGCAGAAAGTGATGCTTACATAGGCTAATCCCTAGTTCACTAGTTTAGCATTTTTTTTCTTTGCTCTGGTATCTTAAACAAGATCCAGTGGTTCTATTTAATTTGTCCTCAGTTTGAAGAATGGCATGCAGATAATAGTAGTGATCTGAGATGTAGTACTTGTGTACTTCAGATGCAGAACCAACGTATATAGTCGTGCTGAAGGGTACCACACAAATTCAGACCAAGTTATGGGTGTGCAAATTTTAGTTAACAATTAGTTCTCATTGAGCTCCTAGTCAAACAAACGACTCGCAGAAAATATCGGGTACTCCTCTACGATCCATCTCACCCATTCACAAAAATCCTAGGATATTATTGAAAATTCGCAACCTTTGGTCTCACTTTTAGCCTTTAATTTCATCGGAGAAATCGCTGTCGGCATTAGCTTGATCGATGCCCACCTGAACTCTCTCGAAGTCTACCACTTACCATGTTCATATCTATGTCATTTTCATGACTTGAATTCCTATCCCAGTGAAATTCTGGGTTCATGCATGCGTCCCCCTTACTTCCAAGCTCAAGAACATCATCATACATATTTTTCTCTACGTCCTTAGCTGGGGAAGTGCTTTGTATCTTCTTGACAAAATTGGCATAGAAGAAACTAGAGAATGTTGCGTTTGCTCCGATACATCACTCGATCATTTTGGCTCGAGGACACGTGCTAAAAAACTGCGACTATTTGACAAAACAGGATGGACCCACTGAAGTAACGGAGGGGTACTTCCGTACTTGTGTCTACTCAATTATCCTTTTGTTTCTTTTTGGCAGGAAATCTACTCAATTGTCAATGGCTCTTCAAGATGCTAGATATCCATGCTGATCCAACCGGCCCCTCACAGGGTACCAATGCCCAATGCAAGTAGTATCAAATATGGGTCCAAGAATGAACTTTTGGGTGGTGGTTTCTTTATGTTCCCTTAATGCAGTTGTCTCCACCCACTGGCCTCAGAAAATTGTGCAAGTGGTTCTTTTTTGGCAGTTTCATAAAGCAAACAGAAATGTTGTTGCAATTCAGTTATCCAAAATGCCAAACGTATACTTTTCATGATGGCTACTCAGCATTTTGGGAGCAGCTATTTCTTACGGTGGTACAAGAGCTACATGTCTTGCCACACTAGTATTTAATTATCGGTTGGCCATCAGATACTGTGTTATATGTTCTTAACCACATTCTTACTCTTGTCTAGATAGCTCTATCTTTCGGTTGTTGAGTTTTTTTTAATGAAACTAATCTGTGCCGATGATTTACAAAATAGGGAAGCGGAGAACTTTGCTTTCGAGTATGGAACCACGAGACAAAAAAAATATCATGGAAACTAGTTGATCACTAAACTACCAATCTAGGCAAGACGTGGCCTTAAAAAATAAAACTATTTTGCTTGGTAAACTAATTATATTAGCATTACGACAGTTGAAAGCTATGCGATTAATCAGTCGGAAGCTACCAATTGGACTATTGGATTGGATCACCCTCAACTTGCTGGCCTTGAGGCTGTACCAACAGCCAAGTAGAGCATGGTGGTCCTGATCGACAGTGTTACCGAAAGAGATGCGCTCATAAACCATGAGTTGAACTGAGGAGCGACATGTTTTCTTATTACTACTAGCTTCCCTCAGTTCCCTGTATCGATTGGAAGCAGGCCAATCAATGGGATATTTTTTCTAAAGAACACCAATTGTTCAACCCTCGACCTCGAGTGGTGATGTCATGCAGTGGACATCAGCAAGATACGGCAGTATATTCTTTGCGTCTGTCCAGTTTAGACTGATTTTATTTTGTGCGCATATATGCTTTATATTGCTAGTGTACTTTGTTTTCTCTCTGAGGGAAATGTATAGTATGGGCAGGGCATACATAGTTGGCAACAACAAGAAATGGCAGGAACCCTATATGATGTTACCAATGCCGTAGCATGCACCTCTTGTTTTGCTTGAAATTTTCTACGTGTTCAGGACTTTAAAAAGGAGTCCGCAAGCTATCGAAGAAGACGAATACCAGCCTACTAAGCCTCGTTCCACCCAAGTTGTGGTAAATAAAAACTCTAGAAAATAATTGAACTATTTCATGTTCACATATAAAGATCCCTGCGTTTCGAACACGCCGACTGTAGAGAAGACAATACTTTTCCGAGGGACGGGGGAAAAGATCGCCTCCTATGCTGAGCTGGGTTGATGATTCCAATCTGCTCGACACGGCTTGTCAACCCCGTATTAAAAGATGAAGGTACGAGAAGTACCTCTCCATGATAGCAAGTTGCCGGCACCAGGACAGGGACAAATTGCAAAACCCTGCCTGCTCAAGTTGTGCGTGGTCCTTTCACCGGAAGGAGCAGGCAGGCAGGTGCAGGCCACCTCTTCCAACCAAACCGCTTTTCGAACTTGACTTCCCGGCCAGGCGAGTGTCTCCGGTTTCCGAGCAGCTGCAGGTAGCATGGCAAGGCGAACATAGCAAGTTGTGCATGTGAATGGTGGGTTGTGCATAGCAGCGAGGTGGCTTGTTCCATTGGTACCGGTCTCCGTCGTGGGGTCCGAAACAAATCAACATTGAGATAGATGCTCCCATCGAGGATGATCCAAACAAATCGACCCTCGGCATCAGAAGCCTCTGCGGCACGATGCTGACTCCGTTACAAGGTTTTGTTACCTCCGCCTTCATGCTTGCTTCACAGTACAGAGTGAAAGAAAGTCTCGCAAACATTTGTAACGAACAGGGTAAGTGCACATATGCGGCTATTTTTTAAAAACGAGCCCCTTGGTGTACCAAAGTTCGCCAAAGAGATAGCTGTCTCGCCTATCAAATCGGCGCCAAAGAACAGAAGAAATCAACATGGCTCAAACTCCCATCTTTAACAGCACACACGCTGAGATTGTGTATATTCAGCAACAGAACTTTGATTTGAAAAAAATATAGACATCAGTCCAGGAAAAGTAGATGTAATTTGGTGACAACACCCATCCGTTTAAGCTTGCTGCAACTCTGCAACAGCAGCCTCAGGAAACAAGATACGTGTAGTCCCCGACAACCGGAGGTGGACGGTAGCTGAGTCCATTCCCGGGGTTAGTTGCCCCTCGAGGTGGTCGGGGCACCGGCGGTGAGGGGTGGAAGGTGATGGTTTTGGGTGGTGATCGGGTGGTTCAGTTGTCGATTCTTCAGAAGGAAAACAGAGAGCTTTGGGAGGAGGAAGAGAAGTGGGCGGCGCAGAGGGAGGAGCTCTAGGGTTAGCAGAGGTGAGGGGAGAGGTTGGCTACTTAAGGGGAGAGGGGGCCAGTACGGCAGTGCATCCGGGAGGTGGGGATGGATCGGATGGTTGTCTCTCTGTTCGTACAGAGGATGACCTCACCCAGAGGAAGAAGAAAGCGACAGTTCGAAGGGGTACCGGGCCAAGGAAGGTTAGTGGGCTGGGCTTGCGAGCGAAAGAGTGGGCTGGCGGTGGAAAATTAGGTGCTGCGCGGGTTTCCTCTTTTATTAATTGTTTCTTCTGTTTTTTTTTTGCTCAAACAGATTTGGGATGAATTTGATAAGGTTTTGGATTCCAAAAATTCTGAGAAAATTCAGGGGACCATGTTAGCTCAAAAGCTAACAGTTGGCAAAAGGATTTTGAAAATTTCAAACTTTTACATTGCTGTTTGGATTTAAATCCAAATCAAAGAAATTTTCAATATTAAGTAATATTAGAAAAAAAACAATGCCTTTTCAATAGGGTTACACCTAAGTTTTTAAAATGACTTAAATGGTACAAAGGTGTGGTGAACTTTATGGATTCAAAAGGGTACTGAGTTTGAGAATAGATTTAAATTTGGAAATGAAGGTGATTTAATTAATTGAGTGAAATTAGCTGTTTGATTAAACCCAACAAGTTAATGAAAGATTTGGTTTGAATTTTTGAGTTAGTCATTAGGGTTTGTTAACAACAGGGACAAGTTATTTAGCAGGCAATTTGTTTAAAACAATTTTCAAACTAATGAAAACAAATGGGGTTTTAGTTTGCAGTTTTGAGATTGGAAAATTTTTGAGCAAGGGTGCAAGTTTAAATTGTGTTGAAATTTTCAGTTGTGATGCAAACATGGTGCAATGCAATATGATGCAGGCAAACAAACAGGTAACACCCCAGGTGTTACAGACGACACCACTAACAAGGGATTGCGCCCTCGCAATCCACCTGCTAACCCGGGAGGGGAAAGAAGTTCGACTATCGACTCTTCGTGCTTCCAGTTGATCTCCCCGACACCACTAACAAGGGTTTGTCGACACCACTAACAAGAGATTCTTGCTCGGAGTGACGACGATGTTCTTCCACCAGGAATCTTCCGATGATCGAACCTATTAGGTTAAGGGCTCAGAAAACGTCCACCCACGTAGGATCCTAGCACTTTGAAAGATTGAGTACGAGAGTAGACTCCAAAACAAATAAGATGGGAGGGGAAATAGAATAGGGATAAGGAGAAAACAAGAATCCTATTGAGATGTTTTCCAAAATAGTTTAGCAGAAATAGTTTTTGACACTCTAGAAACAACGACCGTTAGCGAGGTTACCCTACAGGCTTTGCGGACCCGTTGCTTCGATAACCATTCGTATCGAAACAATATCGGGAATCGGAACCAAGGCTCTGATACCATTTGTGACGCCCCGAGATCGGGCACTATGCAGATTTCAGCATTCCCGCCAAATCCGCATAATAACCGATTCCAGGTTGCCATTTATGATAACATTACAATAGTTCACGAATAATCCACAATTACAACAGCAACAGATAGATACAAGATGACTCAAACGAGCCAGGGTTACAACTGATACATTACAAAGATCCAAAAATAACAGCGGAAGAAACAACATATCGTCCGTCTACGGACAAGATCCAAATTGGACTAAGAGTCCTGAAGATAACCGAAGGCGTCCAATCCCTGCCCAGGCCAAGCCGGAGGGATTCCCAAGCTAACGTCGTCAGACTTCAAACCTGTTGACTGCAATTTGGAATTTGCAGCCACGAAAGAGATTCGTGGGTCAGTACGGTTAAGTACTGGCAAGGGGGACAAAGCCCATACTCACAAGTTACCGGCGTAGCCAGTCATCACAAGATACAAATACTTTAGGATCAACGGAAAGGAAGGGGTTATTGCAAATAAGCGACAACAGGCTGCACTAACCAACTACAGAGATTCTATTACTTCCAACTATCAGAAAGGGGATAAGATCGAGTGATAGTGACCAACTGAAAGATAACTTCAAACAAACCCATCCTGGATCTCGCCCCTTATCCGAAGAAGCAATCCGAGGATAACTCACACAGTTGTATTAAGATGAGTCAAGTTTATGGTGTGGATAATCTATTACTAGTCAAGTTATTAATCATTGGGTGTAACATGATTGATCATTAGGTTTAAGTTGTCCTGAGTACTTGTTAGCCAGTACTTTCACCAAGTAATCCATAACCGCGGAAAACACGGCTTCTCGAGAAGATTTACCCTGCAGGGGTGCACCATAGTAACCACACTCATGAATATCCCGCCAGATGGAATGCCTCCCACCAAGCGGGGCACTCAACACAATCCAACCCTTCTTCGCATCAAGCCCAAAGCACCTTGGGCGCACGGCTAATCAAGCCCAGAAGAAAATGGACCATCATAGCACTCTAAGACCGTGTCCCCCTATATGCCGACTACGAAAGTTCCACCCGGGATCCAAGGGCTCGCAAGATCATGCATGCAGCAAATGGAAAACCCGAACTAAATGAGGCGATTTGGACGAGATGCGAATCGGGTCAAACTGAGGGGGAGCCCATACTCCCCAAATGCGGGTAGTGCGCTCATCATGGATCAGTAGACAAGACCCTTTTCCTATTAGGGTCGGCACTAGCAGGCCTCAAAACCACAAAGGGCCTCCTGGCGGTGCCTTATCATCAAATTTATTATTAATAGTAACATTAGCATGATTGATTGATTAACATCGAGCCCCCAGAACATAACAGAGTAATAACAGAAAGTAACGGGTAACAGACTCGAGCAAAACAAACCTAAGCAAGATAGTAAGACACAGGCTCAAGCAAAGGTTATAGGTATGGAAGTGAGGCAAATAACAGGGTTAAAGGATTCATGTGATAGGTTCGTAACAGAAACAACTACTACTAAGGCTAGCAGAAAAGAACAACGGAAAGAATCGGTAACAAGTGATGAAAGGCAGCCATATGGCAGCAAGTGAGTATACTTGCCTGAGATCCCGCAAGGTAGCAGAACTTGTCGTTGCTCACATCATCTCAACGTCCTATCCGGGAAGAAGCAACGAACCTCGAACAAACAACGGGATGCAACAATTACTACTACGGCAAAAGATCCAGCATGATCAAGATATGGATGCATGACAATTTAATTGAGGCATAGAAATAAACTAGTTGACAAGTTAAACAATTTTAAATGGACCCATATGCAATTTGAGTTGCATATGAACAGCCCATGAATTATGGTTGAAACAATTGTTTTCCAACTAACCAATAGGTGAAAGTGGATTAGCATGATGCATGGATGAGGAAAACAGCAAAATAACAACATTAGAATCAAATTAAAATAGGGTGTAGCAATTTAGAATTTTATTATTAATTTTAGGGAATTTTGGGTGCCTTAAAGGGAACACACAAGTACTTGTTGTTTTCAACCATTTAAAATGTTCAAAACAAATAACAAAGTTGATATTTGAAAAGGTTATCAAATTTTAGTTGGATTACATGTTTCACATTTTGAAATTGGACTTTGGATTATTTAATTAGGAATTACACAATATTAAACAATTTTTAATTGAAATAAACAAGATTTAAATTGTTTAGGCAATTTTAATTATTCAAAACAGAAAACAAAAATTATATTTGAATAGGTTAGGTGAAATGGTATTGAAAACATATTTTATTTGCATTTATTGGATTAAGGATGAAATAGTTATTGAATTTAGCAAAATACAATTGAAAGTTTTAAATTTGAATTTGAATTGCACTTTGAAAGTTCAAAACAGAACACAAGTTGGATATTTGGAAAGTTTAGGAAATTTGGAACAGAAAACATATAAAGTTTGTATTTGTTGGATTCATAAAACAAAAGTTATTGAATTTGCAATTTAGCTATTTATTCTGCCCACTTAAAAGGAATTGGAAAATATTAACAGATTCGAATTAACTTTTTGTTACCGAGAAGGGGATCTACACACACGCTGTCAGGTAGGGCCCGTGGCCAGCGTGGCAAACAGGCCCGCTAACGGGTGGGGCCGGTGGGGCGTGTGAGGAAAAATCCCCAAAAATTGGTGTGCGCCCGCGGGGATTCGACCCCGGGACGCCTCGCTGCGCGCACAAGCTCTCTACCAGTGCGGCTAACATCGATTCGTGACAGATACAGAGCAGATTGGACGTTATTGTTCAGTTTCGAAACTTAACTGAAACTGAAACTTTCTGAATTCGTCCGTGTGTGCAGATACAGATCGAGCGTCAGGGGGCGGCCGGCGATGGGCAGCTCGCGGTGGCCAGCCCGTGCGGCCGGTGCGGTGCGGTGCTTGGCGATGCGTGGCTGCGGCCGTGTGTCGTTGGAGGGGAACAGGAGAGAGGGAAGGAAGGGGTGGGGGCGATCACCTCGGGTGTCGATGACGCTGCCTGACGGCAGGCAGCCGCGGGGCACCTCCCCGGCGACGGCGCGGCCGGCACGGGCCGCCTCCCGCCTCTGGATCTTCAGAGAAGTTGGAGGTGGACGGTAGCTGAGTCCATTCCCGGGGTTAGTTGCCCCTCGAGGTGGTCGGGGCACCGGCGGTGAGGGGTGGAAGGTGATGGTTTTGGGTGGTGATCGGGTGGTTCAGTTGTCGATTCTTCAGAAGGAAAACAGAGAGCTTTGGGAGGAGGAAGAGAAGTGGGCGGCGCAGAGGGAGGAGCTCTAGGGTTAGCAGAGGTGAGGGGAGAGGTTGGCTACTTAAGGGGAGAGGGGGCCAGTACGGCAGTGCATCCGGGAGGTGGGGATGGATCGGATGGTTGTCTCTCTGTTCGTACAGAGGATGACCTCACCCAGAGGAAGAAGAAAGCGACAGTTCGAAGGGGTACCGGGCCAAGCAAGGTTAGTGGGCTGGGCTTGCGAGCGAAAGAGTGGGCTGGCGGTGGAAAATTAGGTGCTGCGCGGGTTTGCTCTTTTATTAATTGTTTCTTCTGGTTTTTTTTTTTTTTTTTTCTCCCGAGTGCTGACAGGGAGGGCCCCCTGTCAGTCACTCATGTGGCCACGTAAGCACAGCAACACTCGGGCCCCCCTGGCAGTGGCTGGGTGTATGTTTCTGTGCGTATAAAAAGATTAAAACAATTTCTGTTTTTGTTTTCTAATTATTTAAAATAGCAGATTAAGGAATAAACTTTAAAATGCAATATCTTTTGTTTTATAAACCCAACAAATACAAACTTTATATGAAACTTGATCTAAATTTCATAATCTTTCCAAATATGCAATTTGTGTTCTGTTTTGAATATTCAAAATTCATTTAAATTTCAAATTTGAATAATTCAAATGCAAATTGAAATAATTCATAACTAATTCATGCTGTTTTCAAATAGTTCAAATAAAATATGTTTTTCACACCTTTTTGAATGCTCTATTCAAATATAAATTTTGTTTTCTGGTTTGAACAATTTAAATTGCCTAAACTATTTAAATCTTGTTTAATTCAATTAAAAATTGTTTAATATTATTTAATTCATAACTAATTAATCCAAAGTCCAATTTCAAATTGTGAAACATGTATTCCAACTAAAATTTGATAACCTTTTCAAATATCAATTTTGCAATTTGTTTTGCCCCCTTTAACTTGGTGATAACAACCTTTATTTGTGTGCCATGTTTAAGTAACAAAATTCCAAATTTAATAAATGCCTTTCTAAATTGTTAACTATCATTCCATTTGCAATTAACTTGTTATCTTATTGTTCCTCATCATGCATGCATCATACTAATTCAACTACACCTAATTCTTAGTGATAGAACAATTAATTCAACTCCAAGCATGGGCTTCCATATGCACCCTTTTGCATATGGAATCCATTTAAACTTGTGTTTCATGTCAAGCAAGTTATTTTGTTGCATCTATTAAACATGACATGCATCATCCAATGCTTGTGCACTTATGCCATGTATTGATTGCCTGTCTTCCTTCGTTGTTGTTTTTGCTTCTTCTCGAATAGACGACGACGTTGGTACCGACGAGCCTTACGACACCACTACTCAGGACCTAGCCCAGTACGAGGCTGAGCTGCCAGGCAAGTTATCACTCACATGAATCATTGAGTTCCTTTCCACACTTGTTGTCGATACTATCTTTTTGTCTACTATTGCTAGCCCTATGTATCGTTGCTTGTTCTCCGAACCCATCACATGATACCTTGAGCCATGATATTGCCACCACCTCCATACCTACAGCCATTGCTTGTGCCTGTTATTATCTAGCATGCTTAGGGTTGCTTTTACTCGAGTCTGTTGTCGGTTACTACTGCTACTATCTTATTATCTTGTACCGGGGCTCGTTATTAATCAATCAATCCTGTTAATTGCTAATGGTAATAATAATTTGATGATAAGGCACCGGCAGGAGGCCCATGAGTGGTTTTGGAGCCTGCTAGTGTCGACCCTAATAGGAAAAGGGTCTTGTCTACTGATCCATGATGAGCGCACTACCCGCATTTGGGAAGCGAGTATGGGCGCCCCCCTCAACTTGACCTGATTCGCATCTCGTCCAAATCGCCTCATTTAGTTCGTGTTTTCCATTTGCCGCATGCATGTTTTTGCGAGCCCAGCGCAGGGTGGAACTTTTGTAGTCGGCATATAGGGGGACACGTTCTTAGAGTGCTATGAGGGTCCATTTTCTTCTGGGCTCGATTAGCCGTGCGCCCAAGGTGCTTTGGGCTTGATGCGGGGAATGGTTGGTTGTGTAGAGTACCCCGCTTGGTGGGTTAGCTTCCCATCTGGCGGGTTATTCTTGAGTGTACGGCCAAATTGGTGCAACCCTGCAGGGATAATCTTCTCGAGAAGCCGTGTTTTCCGCGGTTATGGATTACTTGGTGAAAGTACTGGCTAACAAGTACTCAGGACAACTTCAACATAATGATCAACCATGTTTCACCCAATGATTAATAACCTGACTAGTAATAGGTTATCCACACAATAACTTGATTCACCTTATCACAACTGTGTGAGTTATCCTCGGATCGCTTCTTTGGATAAGGGGCGAGATCCAGGATGGGTTTGGTTGAACTTATCTTTCAGTTGGTTACAATCCTCGATCTTATCTTTTCTGTTAGCCGGAACTTGTAGCTATATTCTGTAGGTGGTTAGGGCAGCCAGCAGCAACTTGTATATCACCCCCTTTCTTCCGTTGATCCCAAGCATCTACGCTTGTGTTGACGGGTAACTCCTTGATGAACTGTGAGTCTTGCTTGCCAGTACTTGGATGTACTGACCCCGTTGGGGCTGTGGTTTACGCAGAGTACTACTACGACTACGATGCTTCCCAGGATGGCTACTTTGTGGAGTTCGACGACGCTGCAGACGAGTAGTTAGCTGGACCAGGGCAGGATCCAGACCTACATGGATGGGCTTCGCTTTTCTCTATTTTTCTCCGGCTTCTTAAGCCATGGATTTGTCTGTACTCAGACCCCTTTGATTGCTTCCGCTGTTGTAATGAATGATATGTTGGGACATGTGTCCTCTGGATGACTGTATTCGATATTTTCTGCCTTAGTGAAGGCCAGTTGCACTTATTTCATTCTTTTGTGTCTTAGAGACATTCTGTGTTATCATTCGTACCAAACTGTTGACGTACCGTGCGTGTTTGATTATGAAGTACGTCGACAGTAGTGCCTTTAGGTTCCTAGCGGATAGTTTACTTCGACGGTGGGAGCAGGGCTTGTGTTGTCGCGCATAAGCGCAGGCCTACCAGGAAGCTGGGACGTGGGAGCATGTATGCCCCATAATCCAAGCACCTGACTTCCAGTTCGTGCGAAGAGTATCCTCTAGAAACCTTGGGTGCGACAAATGGTATCAGAGCCTGTCTGCCTGTAGGATCCCTTTTTACTGGTCGCAGTTGAGTCTAGAAACTATTTTGTAGCTATATAGGAAAAATGAAACGTGAGAGTAGGAATTCTGCCATTTTTCTTCTTTCCCCACCCACCCACCCTTTTCTGGTAAGGAAGTGAAACGTTGTTTTCTGTTCTCACCTAAACTTTCAAGTTAGGATTTCACGTGTTTTGGGTTCTCTGTAGTACCTCAGGACTTTTGGTCTCGTTTTCCCGATGTTGCTTCAATATCATGTTCTTTTCAACATCCTTTTCGTCCGTTGAACCTTGTTGTTGTTTTCCACATCCTTTTCCTTCTACCGGAGTCTAACCAAAACCTTCCAAATAATCTGCAGATGGGTCTCAACTACTACCCGCAGGTGGTTCGTATGACTCGCTGTGAGAGCACCGCCGGTTTTCCGGAGTTGCTGAGAGACATGGTTACCTTTCTGGGGTTCCGTTGGGCACCAGAGTACCAGGTCTACGAGCACCAGCGAGAGTGTGACCAGACTTGCTACCGGGCTATCGTCTACATTCTGTCGGATGATGGCAGGAGCATTGCACACCAGTACGAGGCAGTAGGGTCCACAGTGGATATGGCAGTGCAGCAGGCAGCGTACGTGAGTATCACCGTTCTCCGTGCTGACTACTGGGGGTTTGATAAGTCCAGTTTTCGTCACATCCCCCGTGGTTACATCACGGCAGCGGGAGCTCACTTCACTATCCACCGCGACATGGATACCTACGAGACTGATAGCTCCAGGCTCCAGGTCACTGCCCAGTTCGCTAGTCACAGTGATGCCGTTGCTTCCGCACTTTCCCAGGAGTTAGCCTCAGTCAGGGAGCAGCTCCACCTTGCTCTCACTCGTCTGGCGACGTACACCACAGACTTTGTTGGAGACGAGCGCTTCGCACGTGTCGTTCAGCCAGCTGGCCTTCCGTTGCCAGATGCTGGAGGTTACGAGCCGATCAGAGGCCCACTTCTCGACCTCGGAGCTGGTTACACAGGGATTCCCCGCTTTGGAGCACAGGGATACGACGCTTCCTACTTCACGACACCGAGAGTTGCTCTCAGAGCAGTTCCTATCTACATGGATCGTCGTGATACCTACTTCCGTGGGATTCCTCCTCACCGTATCTCTCGTCGTACTACTCACCGCCGTCCTGCGTGATGAGCATGGGAGTACCTTTGTATCCATTACTAGCTGTGTCTAGTTTATCCTTTCGTTTTCGAACCATGTATTGGTCTGTTGGATATTCTGATGTATGTGAACATGTGATGATGTACCTGTTGGTTATCTATTCATGCGTCGGAATAATCTATCTTTCGGTTACCAAGTCTATCCTTTTCTGTTGTTGTGCTAAAATGAATTTCTGTTCAGGATGCCTCCAACCAGGAACAACCCGCCACCGCCACCACCAATGGGGGAGCTGTTGGCTCAGATGACCCAAGTGGTGACACAGATGGCCCAGATCCAGGCTAACCAGCAACACAACCAGAATGCTCCAAGGGTCACCATCAAGGACTTCCTCAGCTTGGGCCCAAAAGCTTTCGTGGCAACACGTGAGCCCCTGGATGCTGATGACTGGATCCGTGACGTAGCAAGAGCTCTGGAGATAGCTCATGTTGCTGAAGAGGATAAGGTCAAGTACGCCACCTACCTACTGAAGGGTCAGGCAGCTACTTGGTGGGAGAACTACCAGGCCATGAGGGCTGGCTTTCCTATCAACTGGGGATGTTTGTAACATCCAAGTATGAAAACCCTTAGTTGTTTTACTTGTTGTTTTTATTTAAGCAATGCATCATATCATCATCCTCATATTTATTCCTGTTTGCATTGTTTTCATATGAAATTTAAACTTGAATCAAACATTGTTTTCACACTTGTCTGTTACAATCTCTCAAATAAAGTTTTGCAAATCCAAAACACATCAATTGCTTCCAATTATTTCATATTGGATCACCTCTTAAATTGTTGCTTAATTTAATCAAATCATTTCAATCATTATTTTTCTAAGTCATTTCAAATTCAAACAACCCTTAAAAATTCAGCACCTTTTGAAACCATAAAGGTCACCACCCCTTTTTCCCTATTTAAACCCTTCCAAAACCCTAGGGGAAACCCTAGTGGGAATGGCTTCATTTTCAATATCAAGTATTATTGCATTTTCCAATTAAATTGGTTAATTTTAAAACAACAAACAAACCATAAATTTTTGGAAAACAAAATCTACCAAAAGGTTGCATTTTTTTTCCACTAATAACTTTACCCTATTTTTGTTCCAAGGTTTCAGTAAACAAAATCTTGTTTTGTTTCCAATTCACTCAACTACAAAAAAAACAGTGTACAAAAAAAAATAAAAGCAGGAGAGGAGAGGAGCTAGGCCCAGCCCGTTTTTTCCCTCTGGCCCGATAACCTTCCCCAACGTCGCTGTCTTCCACCTCCTTTTCTGACGTCAGGTGTACGAGCCCCTCCTCCATCGTCGATCGCCTCCAGAGCCTCCCGATGTCGCGCCGTACAGCTTCACTCGAGCCCTTAAGTAACACCGCGACGACCTACTCCTGCCCCTCAACCCTAGACTCCACCCCGGCGCCGCCACTTCTCTTCCTCTCCCCCCAATCTCTCTGCTTTCCTCTGAAGAAGTCCTCACGACGATCTCTGAAACCAGTCCTCCGAGCACCATTTTTTCTCCTCGTCGCCGGCCACACCCTCACCTCGAGGCGCCACCGCCACCGGGAATGGAACCGCCTACTTCCCCTCTTCCGGTTCGACATCGCGGTTGAGCCCGAGGAGGCTCCTAGCCTCGCCGCCGTCGACCTCTATCGGCCCGCCGTCAGAGCTGCTTCGACCACGACTCCCTCTGTTCGACCCGCCGCGGTGAGCCCCCGATCTCCTCCCTTCCCTCCTCGCTCTACCCTCTCCCGGCCACCGCACACGCCCCACGCCGGACGGCGCCACCGCGCGCAGCGGCAGTGCGCCGCGATCCGCCGGCGGGCGTCGATCCCTGTCGCCCGCACGCAGTAGCCTGAACCTGCACGCACGAACAGAAAGTTCAGTTAAAAAAAAAGGGAAGCTTACCACGAAACACATGTTAACCTGCCCCCTGCTCGTTACCTGACAAAGATCCGTCCCAGCGCAGATGGCATCGCCGCGCGCTCGCTCGCCCGGAGGGCGCGGGTTCGACCCCCTCCTGGCGCATTTTCTTTTCCTGCTCTAGCCCATCTGCTGGCCCCGCGCGTCAGTGACCTGCTGGCCACGTCAAACTCCAGCCGCGCCACCTAGGCGCCACGCTGGCTAGGCCCCGCAGGGCAGCGACTAGGGTAAGACCCAGTGCGGTATAAAAAAAAGTTTAACACTTTCTGTATTTAAATCCAACCCTTTTATCTTAGCAGATTAGTCCCTGAAAATGTTTTGCTTATAACTTTTATTTTATAACCCTAAAAACTGCAAATAAAATATGCACACTGGTCTAAATTCAAATCTCTATCTTTTGGTATCATTTGTTTTCTGTTTTGAATTTTCAAAAGGCATTTAAAATTCAATTTTGAATAAATCAAATGCAAATTTCTAAATTCCATAACTAATTCTTTACTAATCCAATAAATGCAAATAAAATATGTTTTCCATACCATTTCATCTCACCTTTGCAATTATAATTTTTGTTTTCTGTTTTGAATAATTTAAATTGCCTAAACTATTTAAATCTTGTTTAATTCAATTAAAAATTGTTTAAAATTGTTTAATTCCTAATTAAATAATCCTAAGTCCAATTTCAAAATGTGAAACATGTAACTCAACTAAAATTTGATAACCTTTTCAAATATAAAATTTGTAACTTGTTTTGCACACTTTAAATGGGTGAAAACAACATTTATTTGTGTGCCATGTTTAAGTAACCAATTTTCCAAACTAATAAATGATTTCTTAATTGGTTAACTATCATTCTAATTGCATTTAACTTGTTATCTTATTGTTCCTCATCATCCATGCATCATACTAAACCACTTTCACCTAATGGTTATTAGAAAAAACAATTGTTTCAACCATAATTCATGGGCTTTTCATATGCAACTCAAATTGCATATGGGTCCATTTAAATTTGTTTATCTTGTCAACTAGTTTACTTTGATGCATCTTTAAACTTGTCATGCATCCATATCATGATCATGCTGGATCTTTTGCCGTAGTAGTAATTGTTGCATCCCGGTGTTTGTTCGAGGTCCGTTGCTTCTTCTCGGATAGGACGTTGAGATGATGTGAGCAACGACAAGTTCTGCTACCTTGCGGGATCTCAGGCAAGTATACTCACTTGCGTGCCATATGGCTGCCTTTCATCACTTGTTACCGATTCTTTCCGTTGATTCTTTTCTGCTAGCCTTAGTGGTAGTTGTTTCTGTTACGAACCCATCACATGAATCCCTTAACCTTGATATTGCCTCACCTCCATACCTACAGCCTTTGTTTGTGCCTGTTCTTATCTAGCATGCTTAGGTTGTTTTGCTCGAGTCTGTTACCCGTTACTCTCCGTTATTACTTCTTTATGTTCCTGGGGGCTCGAGGTTTAATCAATCAATCAAACATGCTAACGCTACTGTTAATAATAATTTGATGATAAGGCACCGGCAGGAGGCCCTTTGTGGTTTTGAGGCCTGCTAGTGTCGACCCTAATAGGAAAAGGGTCTTGTCTACTGATCCATGATGAGCGCACTACCCGCATTTGGGGAGTATGGGCTCCCCCTCAGTTTGACCCGATTCGCATCTCGTCCAAATCGCCTCATTTAGTTCGGGTTTTCCATTTGCTGCATGCATGATCTTGCGAGCCCTTGGATCCCGGGTGGAACTTTCGTAGTCGGCATATAGGGGGACACGTTCTTAGAGTGCTATGAGGGTCCATTTTCTTCTGGGCTCGATTAGCCGTGCGCCCAGGGTTCTTTGGGCTTGATGCGAAGAAGGGTTGGATTGTGTTGAGTGCCCCGCTTGGTGGGAGGCATTCCATCTGGCGGGATATTCATGAGTGTGGTTACTATGGTGCACCCCTGCAGGGTAAATCTTCTCGAGAAGCCGTGTTTTCCGCGGTTATGGATTGCTTGGTGAAAGTACTGGCTAACAAGTACTCAGGACAACTTCAACATAATGATCAATCATGTTTCACCCAATGATTAATAACTTGACTAGTAATAGGTTATTCACACAATAACTTGACACATCTTTAATACCACGGTGTGAGTTATCCTCGGATTGCTTCTTTGGATAAGGGGCGAGATCCAGGATGGGTTTGGTTGAAGTTATCTTTCAGTTGGTTACAATCCTCGATCTTATCTTTTCTGTTAGCCGGAAGTTGTAGTTATTTTCTGTAGTTGGTTAGAGCAGCCAGCAGCAACTTTTATATCCCCCCTTTCTTCCGTTGATCCCAAGCATCTATGCTTGTGTTGACGGGTAACTCCTTGATGAACTGTGAGTCTTGCTTGCCAGTACTTGGATGTACTGACCCCGTTGGGGCTGTGGTTTACGCAGAGTACGACTACGACTACGATGCTTCCCAGGATGGCTACTTTGTGGAGTTCGACGAGTCTGCAGACGAGTAGTTAGCTGGACCAGGGCAGGATCCAGACCTACGTGGATGGGCTTCGCTTTTCTTTATTTTCTCCGGCTTCTTAAGCCATGGATTTGTCTGTACTCAGACCCCCTTTGATTGCTTCCGCTGTTGTAATGGATGATATGTTGGGACATGTGTCCTCCGGATGACTGTATTCGATATTTTCTGCCTTAATGAAGGCCAGTTGCCCTTATTTCATTCTTTTGTGTCGTAGAGACATTCTGTGTTATCATTCGTACCAAACTGTTGACGTACCGTGCGTGTTTGATTATGAAGTACGTCGACAGTAGTGCCTTTAGGTTCCTAGCGGATAGTTTACTTCGACGGTGGAAGCAGGGCTTGTGTTGTCGCGCATAAGCGCAGGCCTACCAGGAAGCTGGGACGTGGGAGCATGTATGCCCCATAATCCAAGCACCTGACTTCCAGTTCGTGCGGAGAGTATCCTCTAGAAACCCAGGGTGCGACAAATGGTATCAGAGCCTGTCTGCCTGTAGGATCCCTTTTTACTGGTCGCAGTTGAGTCTAGAAACTATTTTGTAGCTATATAGGAAAAATGAAACGTGAGAGTAGGAATTCTGCCATTTTTCTTCTTTCCCCACCCACCCACCCTTTTCTGGTAAGGAAGTGCAACGTTGTTTTCTGTTCTCACCTAAATTTTCAAGTTAGGATTTCACGTGTTTTGGGTTATCTGTAGTACCTCAGGACTTTTGGTCTCGTTTTCCCGATGTTGCTTCGATATCATGTTCTTTTCAACATCATTATCGTCCGTTGAACCTTGTTGTTGTTTTCCACATCCTTTTTCATCTACCGGAGTCTAATCAAAACCTTCCAAATAATCTGCAGATGGGTCTCAGCTACTACCCGCAGGTGGTTCGCATGACTCGCTGTGAGAGCACCGCCGGTTTTCCAGAGTTGCTGAGAGACATGGTTACCTTTCTGGGGTTCCGTTGGGCACCAGAGTACCAGGTCTACGAGCACCAGCGAGAGTGTGACCAGACTTGCTACCGAGCTATCGTCTACATTCTGTCGGATGATGGCAGGAGCATTGCACACCAGTACGAGGCAGTAGGGTCCACAGTGGATATGGCAGTGCAGCAGGCAGCATACGTGAGTATCACTGTTCTCCGTGCTGACTACTGGGGGTTTGATAAGTCCAGTTTTCGTCACATTCCCCGTGGTTACATCACGGCAGCGGGAGCTCACTTCACTATCCACCGCGACATGGATACCTACGAGACTGATAGCTCCAGGCTCCAGATCACTGCCCAGTTCGCTAGTCACAGTGATGCCGTTGCTTCCGCACTTTCTCAGGAGTTAGCCTCAGTCAGGGAGCAGCTCCACCTTGCTCTCACTCGTCTGGCGACGTACACCACAGACTTTGTTGGAGACGAGCGCTTCGCACGTGTCGTTCAGCCAGCTGGTCTTCCGTTGCCAGATGCTGGAGGTTACGAGCCGATCAGAGGTCCACTTCTCGATCTCGGAGCTGGTTACACAGGGATTCCCCGCTATGGAGCACAGGGAGAGGACGCTTTCTACTTCACCACACCGAGAGTTGCTCTCAGAGCAGTTCCTATCTACATGGATCGTCGTGATACCTACTTCCGTGGGATTCCTCCTCACCGTATCTCTCGTCGTACTACTCACCGCCGTCCTGCGTGATGAGCATGGGAGTACCGTTGTATCCAGTACTAGCTGTGTCTAGTTTATCCTTTCGTTTTCGAACCATGTATTGGTCTGTTGGATATTCTGATGTATTTGAACATGTGATGATGTACCTGTTGGTTATCTATTCATGCGTCGGAATAATCTATCTTTCGGTTACCAAGTCTATCCTTTTCTGTTGTTGTGCTAAAATGAATTTCTGTTCAGGATGCCTCCAACCAGGAACAACCCGCCTCCGCCACCACCAATGGGGGAACTGTTGGCTCAGATGACCCAAGTGGTGACACAGATGGCCCAGATCCAGGCTAACCAGCAACACAACCAGAATGCTCCAAGGGTCACCATCAAGGACTTCCTCAGCTTGGGCCCAAAAGCTTTCGTGGCAACACGTGAGCCCCTGGATGCTGATGACTGGATCCGTGACGTAGCAAGAGCTCTGGAGATAGCTCATGTTGCTGAAGAGGATAAGGTCAAGTATGCCACCTACCTACTGAAGGGTCAGGCAGCTACTTGGTGGGAGAACTACCAGGCCATGAGGGCTGGCTTTCCTATCAACTGGGGATGTTTCAAGGATGCCTTCCTGAAGCACCACATCCCGGATGGTCTCATGGAAAGGATGCGTGAGGAATTCTGCTCTCTCAGACAGGGCAAGCTGGACGTTCTCGGCTACCAGAACGAGTTCAATCGTCTCGCTCGGTACGCTGGTGACGAAGTGTCCACCGAAGCCAAGAAGATGGCAAGGTTCCGCCGAGGTTTTAACCCGGAACTGAAGTACGCTCTCACCAACATCAAGTGCAAGGACTTCGTGGAGCTCGTGAACACCGCGCTCAATGAGGAGAATGGGCGCAAGGCGTTCGAGGAGTCGCGCAAGCACTCGCGTGAGGGTGGTTCCTCCTCCAACATGACCACCCCTCCGCAGAAGCGCCGCATCTGGGTGCCAAATGGTGCTGTCACTCGGGCTCCAAATGCCCAAGCTTCTCCAGGCTTTGGTCCCCGCCCACCCAACCCATCTCAGATGCAGGGTCAGAGGTTCCCGATGGGGCAGCCAAGGCCAGGTCCTTCTCGTATCGTCACTTGCTACAAGTGCAAGGATACTGGACATTATGCTGATAAGTGCACTCAGAAGCAGCTACCCCTACCTCCTCGCCCCAACACCAACCAGGCTATGGTTCGTGCTCCTCCGGCTAAAGCCTTCAACTCCAACAATAGGCCTGTCGGGAGGAACGCGAGGGTGAACCATATCAAGGCCGACAAAGCCGAGGAGGCTGCTGACGTCGTTCTCGGTATATTACCCGTAAACTCTATTCCAGCTAAAGTGTTGTTTGATACTGGAGCATCGCATTCGTTTGTGTCAAAGATCTTTGCTACAACGTACAATTTAGCTCTGGTTCCGCTAAGCAATCAAATCTATGTGCACTCTCCGGGAAATAAAATGATTACTTCCAAGATAAGCATGGACAATCAGATCCTAATTGGAGGTCGCATATTCCTTGCTTCACTCATGTTGCTGGGAAATTCTGACATTGATGTCATTCTGGGTATGGATTGGTTGAAGACCCACAAAGCAAAAATTGACTGTGCTCAAAAGTCAATAACTCTCTCCCACACTTCAGGCCAGATAGTCTATTCTCCATATGGATCAACTTCTGTTCAGCTGTTCAGCCTCGATGCCAAACCCCTACCTGCAATTGAAAATGTTCCGGTGGTTTGTGAATTCCCTGACGTCTTTCCAGAAGAGTTGCCAGGGATGCCCCCGGACAGAGCAGTTGAGTTCGTGATCGAGCTTGAGCCAGGTACTGCTCCAATCTCTAAGCATCAATATAAGATAGCTCCTCCTGAACTGAAATTGTTGAAGGAGCAAATCGATATGTATATGGACAAAGGTTTCATTCAGCCTAGTTCTTCCGCTTGGGGTTGCCCAACTCTGTTTGTTGCCAAGAAGGATCAAACAAAAAGACTCGTGGTTGACTATCGTCCTCTCAACGAGAAAACCATCAAGAACAAGTATCCACTTCCTCGTATCGATGATCTTTTTGATCAACTTGCTGGAGCCTCAATATTCTCAAAGTTGGACTTGAGGATGGGTTACCATCAGATAAAGATCAGAAAGGAAGATATTCCTAAGACAGCTTTCACCACTCGGTACGGTCTATATGAATACACCGTCATGTCCTTTGGTCTCACCAATGCACCGGCGACGTTCTCAAGACTCATGAATTCTGTCTTCCATGAATACCTCGACAAGTTCGTTGTGGTATATCTTGATGACATTCTTGTCTACTCAAAATCCGAGGAAGAGCATGGAGAACACCTTCGTCTCACTCTCATGAAACTTCGCGAGCATCGTCTGTATGCCAAGTTTTCCAAATGTGAGTTCTGGATTCCAGAAGTTGCATATCTTGGTCATATCATCTCTGCCAAGGGCATTGCCATTGATCCTGAAAAGGTTAAGGCAATTGTTGACTGGAAACCCCCTAAGACGGTGAAGCAAGTCAGAAGTTTTCTTGGCTTGGCTAGCTATTGCCGTCGTTTCGTCCAAAACTTTTCCAAGATTGCTAAACCTCTCACTGATCTCACAAAGAAGGACAAAAAGTTCGTTTGGACTCCACAATGTGATGAGAGTTTCAACCTCCTGAAGACTAAACTCACTTCCACACCTGTTCTAGTTGGCCCAGATACCACCAAACCTTTCCAGATATTCTGTGATGCATCTCTCCAAGGCCTAGGAGCAGTTCTTATGCAAGAACGTCAAGTTGTGGCTTATGCTTCACGTCAGTTGAACCCACATGAGCAAAACTATCCCACTCATGATCTTGAACTTGCAGCAGTTGTGTTTGCCCTCAAGAAATGGAGACAATACTTGTTGGGTAACAAAACTGAAATCTTTTCCGATCACAAGAGTCTGAAATACATCTTCACTCAGCCAGATCTGAACCTCAGGCAAAGGAGATGGATTGAGAAGATTAAAGACTTTGATCTCACCATTTCTTACACTCCAGGCAAGGCTAATGTTATGGCCGATGCTCTCAGTCGCAAATCCTATTGCAATAATCTCATGATCATGGAAAGCCAACCTCCACTTCATGAAGAATTCCAGAAGCTGAACCTTGGTCTTGTTCCTGAAGGATACCTTGCTAGCTTGACAGCCAGCCCAACTCTCGAGGACAAGATTCGTTCTGAACAACTTCGTGATGCTGAAATCAAGAAGATTGCAGAGCACATCAAGGAAGGCAATGATAAGTTCAAGTCCTTCTCAATTGATGACAAGGGAACGGTGTTCTTCGAAGGACGCATTGCAGTCCCTCAGATTCAAAGTCTCAAGGATATCATTCTCAAGGAGGCTCATGAAACTCCTCTATCCATTCACCCTGGAAGTACAAAGATGTACCAGGATCTCAAGACTCTGTATTGGTGGTCTGGCATGAAACGTGAAATTGCTCAATACGTTTCTGAATGCGACGTTTGTCAACGTGTTAAGGCAGTCCATCAGAAGACAGCAGGTCTACTCCAACCTCTGAAAATTCCTGAGTGGAAGTGGGACATGATTGAAATGGACTTCGTTACTGGGTTTCCAAAGTCCAGGAAGGGCAACGATGCAATCTTCGTTGTTATTGATCGTCTCACTAAGGTTGCTCACTTCTATGCTGTAAAGGAAACTATCTCAGCTAGCCAGTTAGCAGAGCTCTACACAGCAAAGGTTGTTCCCCTTCATGGTGTTCCATTGGAAATAAGCTCAGACCGTGGAAGTATCTTCACTTCTCATTTCTGGAAAAGCTTTCAAGAAGCATTGGGCACCAAACTTCTGTTCAGCACAGCTTATCACCCTCAGTCTCAGGGGCAAGTCGAAAGAGTCAATCAGATTCTCGAGGATATGCTCAGAGCATGTGGTCTCTCCTTTGGCATGAAATGGGAGGATTGCCTTCCATATGCTGAATTCTCCTACAACAACAGCTACCAGGCAAGCCTAGGCATGGCACCATTTGAGGCACTGTATGGTCGCAGATGCAGGAGTCCAATCAATTGGTCTGGAGCTGGTGAACGTTCACTTTTAGGCCCTGACATTGTTAAGGAAGCCGAGGAGAAAGTTCGTATCATTCGTGACAATCTAAGGATTGCTCAGTCTCGTCAGAAGAGCTACTATGATAGCAAGCACAGGGATATGGTCTATGCACCTGGTGATAAGGCATATCTCCGTGTAACTCCCCTCAGAGGCACTCATCGTTTTGGTGTGAAAGGAAAGCTTGCACCAAGATACATTGGCCCTTTCAACATCCTCTCAAGACGTGCAGAGAATGCTTATCGTCTTGAACTTCCAGAAAAACTATCCAAAGTGCACGATGTGTTCCACGTGTCACAACTCAAGAAGTGTTTCAAAGATCCAGATCGTGCAGTTGATCATGATTCCATTGAGCTGCAAGATGATCTATCTTATGAGGAGCACCCTATTCGTATTCTCGATGAGACCGAGCGTAAGACTCGCAACAAGAGCACCAAGTTCTTGAAAGTCCAATGGTCGCATCATTCTGATAAAGAGGCAACGTGGGAGACCGAAGAGGATCTTCGCAAGAAGTATCCGGACCTGTTCATTTCTCAGTAGGGAATCTCGGGGCGCGATTCCTTCAAGGGGGGGCGTTTTGTAACATCCAAGTATGAAAACCCTTAGTTGTTTTACTTGTTGTTTTTATTTAAGCAATGCATCATATCATCATCCTCATATTTATTCCTGTTTGCATTGTTTTCATATGAAATTTAAACTTGAATCAAACATTGTTTTCACACTTGTCTGTTACAATCTCTCAAATAAAGTTTTGCAAATCCAAAACACATCAATTGCTTCCAATTATTTCATATTGGATCACCTCTTAAATTGTTGCTTAATTTAATCAAATCATTTCAATCATTATTTTTCTAAGTCATTTCAAATTCAAACAACCCTTAAAAATTCAGCACCTTTTGAAACCATAAAGGTCACCACCCCTTTTTCCCTATTTAAACCCTTCCAAAACCCTAGGGGAAACCCTAGTGGGAATGGCTTCATTTTCAATATCAAGTATTATTGCATTTTCCAATTAAATTGGTTAATTTTAAAACAACAAACAAACCATAAATTTTTGGAAAACAAAATCTACCAAAAGGTTGCATTTTTTTTCCACTAATAACTTTACCCTATTTTTGTTCCAAGGTTTCAGTAAACAAAATCTTATTTTGTTTCCAATTCACTCAACTACAAAAAAAACAGTGTACAAAAAAAAAATAAAAGCAGGAGAGGAGAGGAGCTAGGCCCAGCCCGTTTTTTCCCTCTGGCCCGATAACCTTCCCCAACGTCGCTGTCTTCCACCTCCTTTTCTGACGTCAGGTGTACGAGCCCCTCCTCCATCGTCGATCGCCTCCAGAGCCTCCCGATGTCGCGCCGTACAGCTTCACTCGAGCCCTTAAGTAACACCGCGACGACCTACTCCTGCCCCTCAACCCTAGACTCCACCCCGGCGCCGCCA
Source organism: Alopecurus myosuroides (assembly GCA_028641055.1). Lineage (NCBI taxonomy): Eukaryota > Viridiplantae > Streptophyta > Magnoliopsida > Poales > Poaceae > Alopecurus > Alopecurus myosuroides. The sequence continues at coordinate 9,024,344 of CM054062.1, forward strand.
CTTCTCTTCCTCTCCCCCCAATCTCTCTGCTTTCCTCTGAAGAAGTCCTCACGACGATCTCTGAAACCAGTCCTCCGAGCACCATTTTTTCTCCTCGTCGCCGGCCACACCCTCACCTCGAGGCGCCACCGCCACCGGGAATGGAACCGCCTACTTCCCCTCTTCCGGTTCGACATCGCGGTTGAGCCCGAGGAGGCTCCTAGCCTCGCCGCCGTCGACCTCTATCGGCCCGCCGTCAGAGCTGCTTCGACCACGACTCCCTCTGTTCGACCCGCCGCGGTGAGCCCCCGATCTCCTCCCTTCCCTCCTCGCTCTACCCTCTCCCGGCCACCGCACACGCCCCACGCCGGACGGCGCCACCGCGCGCAGCGGCAGTGCGCCGCGATCCGCCGGCGGGCGTCGATCCCTGTCGCCCGCACGCAGTAGCCTGAACCTGCACGCACGAACAGAAAGTTCAGTTAAAAAAAAAGGGAAGCTTACCACGAAACACATGTTAACCTGCCCCCTGCTCGTTACCTGACAAAGATCCGTCCCAGCGCAGATGGCATCGCCGCGCGCTCGCTCGCCCGGAGGGCGCGGGTTCGACCCCCTCCTGGCGCATTTTCTTTTCCTGCTCTAGCCCATCTGCTGGCCCCGCGCGTCAGTGACCTGCTGGCCACGTCAAACTCCAGCCGCGCCACCTAGGCGCCACGCTGGCTAGGCCCCGCAGGGCAGCGACTAGGGTAAGACCCAGTGCGGTATAAAAAAAAGTTTAACACTTTCTGTATTTAAATCCAACCCTTTTATCTTAGCAGATTAGTCCCTGAAAATGTTTTGCTTATAACTTTTATTTTATAACCCTAAAAACTGCAAATAAAATATGCACACTGGTCTAAATTCAAATCTCTATCTTTTGGTATCATTTGTTTTCTGTTTTGAATTTTCAAAAGGCATTTAAAATTCAATTTTGAGTAAATCAAATGCAAATTTCTAAATTCCATAACTAATTCTTTACTAATCCAATAAATGCAAATAAAATATGTTTTCCATACCATTTCATCTCACCTTTGCAATTATAATTTTTGTTTTCTGTTTTGAATAATTTAAATTGCCTAAACTATTTAAATCTTGTTTAATTCAATTAAAAATTGTTTAAAATTGTTTAATTCCTAATTAAATAATCCTAAGTCCAATTTCAAAATGTGAAACATGTAACTCAACTAAAATTTGATAACCTTTTCAAATATAAAATTTGTAACTTGTTTTGCACACTTTAAATGGGTGAAAACAACATTTATTTGTGTGCCATGTTTAAGTAACCAATTTTCCAAACTAATAAATGATTTCTTAATTGGTTAACTATCATTCTAATTGCATTTAACTTGTTATCTTATTGTTCCTCATCATCCATGCATCATACTAAACCACTTTCACCTAATGGTTATTAGAAAAAACAATTGTTTCAACCATAATTCATGGGCTTTTCATATGCAACTCAAATTGCATATGGGTCCATTTAAATTTGTTTATCTTGTCAACTAGTTTACTTTGATGCATCTTTAAACTTGTCATGCATCCATATCATGATCATGCTGGATCTTTTGCCGTAGTAGTAATTGTTGCATCCCGGTGTTTGTTCGAGGTCCGTTGCTTCTTCTCGGATAGGACGTTGAGATGATGTGAGCAACGACAAGTTCTGCTACCTTGCGGGATCTCAGGCAAGTATACTCACTTGCATGCCATATGGCTGCCTTTCATCACTTGTTACCGATTCTTTCCGTTGATTCTTTTCTGCTAGCCTTAGTGGTAGTTGTTTCTGTTACGAACCCATCACATGAATCCCTTAACCTTGATATTGCCTCACCTCCATACCTACAGCCTTTGTTTGTGCCTGTTCTTATCTAGCATGCTTAGGTTGTTTTGCTCGAGTCTGTTACCCGTTACTCTCCGTTATTACTTCTTTATGTTCCTGGGGGCTCGAGGTTTAATCAATCAATCAAACATGCTAATGCTACTGTTAATAATAATTTGATGATAAGGCACCGGCAGGAGGCCCTTTGTGGTTTTGAGGCCTGCTAGTGTCGACCCTAATAGGAAAAGGGTCTTGTCTACTGATCCATGATGAGCGCACTACCCGCATTTGGGGAGTATGGGCTCCCCCTCAGTTTGACCCGATTCGCATCTCGTCCAAATCGCCTCATTTAGTTCGGGTTTTCCATTTGCTGCATGCATGATCTTGCGAGCCCTTGGATCCCGGGTGGAACTTTCGTAGTCGGCATATAGGGGGACACGTTCTTAGAGTGCTATGAGGGTCCATTTTCTTCTGGGCTCGATTAGCCGTGCGCCCAGGGTTCTTTGGGCTTGATGCGAAGAAGGGTTGGATTGTGTTGAGTGCCCCGCTTGGTGGGAGGCATTCCATCTGGCGGGATATTCATGAGTGTGGTTACTATGGTGCACCCCTGCAGGGTAAATCTTCTCGAGAAGCCGTGTTTTCCGCGGTTATGGATTGCTTGGTGAAAGTACTGGCTAACAAGTACTCAGGACAACTTCAACATAATGATCAATCATGTTTCACCCAATGATTAATAACTTGACTAGTAATAGGTTATTCACACAATAACTTGACACATCTTTAATACCACGGTGTGAGTTATCCTCGGATTGCTTCTTCGGATAAGGGGCGAGATCCAGGATGGGTTTGTTTGAAGTTATCTTTCAGTTGGTTACAATCCTCGATCTTACCCCCTTTCTGTTAGTTGGAAGTTGTAGTATTCTCTCTGTAGTTGGTTAGTGCAGCCTGTTGTCGCTTATTTGCAATAACCCCTTCCTTTCCGTTGATCCTAAAGTATTTGTATCTTGTGATGACTGGCTACGCCGGTAACTTGTGAGTATGGGTTTTATCCCCCTTGCCAGTACTTAACCGTACTGACCCACGAATCTCTTTCGTGGCTGCAAATTCCAAATTGCAGTCAGCAGGTTTGAAGTCTGACGACGTTAGCGTGGGAATCCCTCCGGCTTGGCCTGGGCAGGGATTGGACGCCTTCGGTTATCTTCAGGACTCTTAGTCCAATTTGGATCTTGTCCGTAGCCGGACGTTTGATTCTTCCGTTGTTATTTGGATCTTTGTAATGTATCAGTTGTAACCCTGGCTCGTTGGAGTCATCTTGTATCTATCTGCTTCTGTTGTAATTGTGGATTATTCGTGAACTATTGTAATGTTATCATAAATGGCAACCTGGAATCGGTTATTATGCGGATTTGGCGGGAATGCTGAAATCTGCATAGTGCCCGATCACGGGGCGTCACAAATGGTATCAGAGCCTTGGTTCCGATTCCCGATATTGTTTCGATACGAATGGTTATCGAAGCAACGGGTCCGCAAAGCCTGTAGGAAAACCTCGCTAACGGTCGTTGTTTCTAGAGTGTCGAAAAACTATTTTTTGCTAAACTATTTTGGAAAACCTCTCAATAGGATTCTTGTTTTTCTCCTTATCTCTATTCTATTTCCCCTCCCATCTTATTTGTTTTGGAGTCTCTCTTCCTGTCTATCTTTCAAAGTTTTAGGATCCTACGTGGGTGGACGTTTTCTGAGCCTTTAACCTAATAGGTTCGATCACCGGAAGATTCCTGGTGGAAGAACATCGCCATCACTCCCAGCAAGATTCCCTTGTTAGTGGTGTCGAGAAGCCCTTGTTAGTGGTGTCGAGGAGATCAACTGGAAGCCCGCAGAATCGATAGTCGAACTTCTTTCCCCTCCCGGGTTAGCAGGTGGATTGCGAGGGCGCAATCCCTTGTTAGTGGTGTCGTCTGTAACACCTGGGGTGTTACCTGTTTGTTTGCTTGCATCATATGCATCACATTGCATTGCACCATGTTTGCATCACAACTGAAATTTTCAAAACAATTTAAACTTTCACCCTTGCTCAAAAATTTTGCAATTTCCAACTTGCAAACTAAACCACTCATTTGTTTTCAATAGTTTGGAAATTGTTTTAAACAAATTGCCTGCTAAATAAATTTGTCCCTGTTGTTAACAAACCCTAATGGCCACTTCCAAAATTCAAATCAAGTCATTCATTAACTTGTTGGGTTTAATCAAACAACTATTTTCCATTAATTAATTAAAGCACCTTTATTTTCAATTTCAAATCTATTATCAAAATCAGTACCTTTTTGAATCCATAAAATTCACCACACTTTTGTATTCTCAAAATCACTTTAAAACTAGGGGTAACCCTATTTAAAAGCATGTTTGCATAATGGTTTTGAAACTTATTAAATGGAATCTATTTATTTCCAAAAATTCCCAAAAGCAACCTTATTTGAAAATTCACCCAACCACTTTAAAATTCCACCTAATAATTCCAATTTTGGGAATAATGCTAACATTGCTTCCATCTTGTTGTTTTGAAAGTAATAAAATTATTCAATGAAATAACCACCCCCAAAACCCCCCAAATCCTTTCCCTCTCTCCCTCTTATTTCTTTTACAAAAAATAATAAAAAAGAAATAAAAAAAAAAGGAAATCCCAAGGAGAAGGACCAGCCCATTCCTTTCCTCTTTTTTTCTCAAAGCCTTTTTCCCTCAAGCCCATCCTACTCTTTTTCTGGCCCAGCCTTTTCTTTTCCTTCCAGCCCACCAAGCCCTGGCGCTGTACCTTCTTCCTCCTGTCGCTGTCACCTTCTGTACGAACAGGGCAGAGCCATCCGATCGATTTCCTTCCTCGCTCGATGAGCTGCCGTACTCGCCCTCTCTCTCCTTAAGTAGCTAACCTACTCCCCCTCTACTGCCAAACCCTAGCTAGCTGTCCCTTCCATCGCCGCCATCCCCCTCCCTCTGCTCTCGTCTCCTCTCTGAACCATCGACACCTCACCGAACACCACCGTCAGGGCTACGGCCTCCTCACCGCGTCGGCTACCTGGTCACCTCGGGGAGCTCCTCTCCCCGGGAATGGAACCGCGACGACGTCCTGCACCGCACCATCCCCTCGTCGTTTGCTGGGACGCACCGTAGGCGCCGCGCCGTCGCCGGAGAGGGACCACGCCTCCACTGTCCATCGACAGCGCCGGCAGCAGCCTCCCTCGACCACCGCGGTTCCACGCCACCTCAGCGACTCGGGCCCTCACGGTGAGCCCCACCCCGCCTCCATCTCCCCTTCCCTCTCTACCGTGCAATCGATCCTTTCCCGCAGCGCCATCCTCGCCCGACTCGCCGGCGTTCCTGTCCGTTTGCAGCACCACGATCGGCATCTGCGGGTTCAGTTAGGAACAGCTTCAGTTAATCCCGCGAGTGAACCTCAAAACCCCACCCTGCCTTGTTCTGTCACGAATCAGGCGTTAGCGCAGCGGTAGAGCCTCTCTCGCGCGCGAGGACGGTCCCGGGTTCGATCCCCAGTACCCCCACCCCTTTTCCTCTATTTTTCCCTTCCGCGCACCACGGCCCCACCCGTCAGCGGGCCTGTTTGCCACGCTGGCCACCAGGCCCACGGGGCAGTGCCTGTGGGTACGTTCCCGTGCGGTAGCAAAAGTTAAAAAACTTTTCTGTTAATGAAAATTCCAATCCTTTTAATAACAGAATAAATCCATAACTTCAAAAATCAATAACTTTTAAACCCTAAGTCTAGTAAATAAAACCTGTATATGAAATTTGCTCCAAATTTTATAAACTTTCCAAATAACTTATTTGTGTTCTGTTTTGAATTTTCAAAATGCAATTTAAATTCAAATTCAAATAATTCAAATGCCACTTGTAATAATTCATAAATAATTCATTGTTATTCCAAATAATGCAAATAAAATATGTTTTCCATACCATTTTGAATAGCCTATTCAAATATAAACTTTGTTTTCTGGTTTGAATAATTTAAATTGCCTAAACCATTTAATTCCTGTTTAATTCAATTAAAAATTGTTTAATGTTGTTTAAATCATAAATAATTAATCCAAAGTCCAATTTCAAAATGTGAAACATGTAATCCAACTAAAATTTGATGTCCTTTTCAAATATCAACTTTGTTATTTGTTTTGAACATTTTAAATGGTTGAAAACAACAAATACTTGTGTGTTCCCTTTAAGGCACCCAAAATTCCCTAAGTTAATAATAAAATTCTAAATTGCTACACCCTATCTTAAATTGTTTCTAATGTTGTTAATTTGCTGTTTTCCTCATCCATGCATCATACTAAACCACTTTCACCTAATGGTTATTAGAAAAAACAATTGTTTCAACCATAATTCATGGGCTTTTCATATGCAACTCAAATTGCATATGGGTCCATTTAAATTTGTTTATCTTGTCAACTAGTTTACTTTGATGCATCTTTAAACTTGTCATGCATCCATATCATGATCATGCTGGATCTTTTGCCGTAGTAGTAATTGTTGCATCCCGGTGTTTGTTCGAGGTCCGTTGCTTCTTCTCGGATAGGACGTTGAGATGATGTGAGCAACGACAAGTTCTGCTACCTTGCGGGATCTCAGGCAAGTATACTCACTTGCATGCCATATGGCTGCCTTTCATCACTTGTTACCGATTCTTTCCGTTGATTCTTTTCTGCTAGCCTTAGTGGTAGTTGTTTCTGTTACGAACCCATCACATGAATCCCTTAACCTTGATATTGCCTCACCTCCATACCTACAGCCTTTGTTTGTGCCTGTTCTTATCTAGCATGCTTAGGTTGTTTTGCTCGAGTCTGTTACCCGTTACTCTCCGTTATTACTTCTTTATGTTCCTGGGGGCTCGAGGTTTAATCAATCAATCAAACATGCTAATGCTACTGTTAATAATAATTTGATGATAAGGCACCGGCAGGAGGCCCTTTGTGGTTTTGAGGCCTGCTAGTGTCGACCCTAATAGGAAAAGGGTCTTGTCTACTGATCCATGATGAGCGCACTACCCGCATTTGGGGAGTATGGGCTCCCCCTCAGTTTGACCCGATTCGCATCTCGTCCAAATCGCCTCATTTAGTTCGGGTTTTCCATTTGCTGCATGCATGATCTTGCGAGCCCTTGGATCCCGGGTGGAACTTTCGTAGTCGGCATATAGGGGGACACGTTCTTAGAGTGCTATGAGGGTCCATTTTCTTCTGGGCTCGATTAGCCGTGCGCCCAGGGTTCTTTGGGCTTGATGCGAAGAAGGGTTGGATTGTGTTGAGTGCCCCGCTTGGTGGGAGGCATTCCATCTGGCGGGATATTCATGAGTGTGGTTACTATGGTGCACCCCTGCAGGGTAAATCTTCTCGAGAAGCCGTGTTTTCCGCGGTTATGGATTGCTTGGTGAAAGTACTGGCTAACAAGTACTCAGGACAACTTCAACATAATGATCAATCATGTTTCACCCAATGATTAATAACTTGACTAGTAATAGGTTATTCACACAATAACTTGACACATCTTTAATACCACGGTGTGAGTTATCCTCGGATTGCTTCTTCGGATAAGGGGCGAGATCCAGGATGGGTTTGTTTGAAGTTATCTTTCAGTTGGTTACAATCCTCGATCTTACCCCCTTTCTGTTAGTTGGAAGTTGTAGTATTCTCTCTGTAGTTGGTTAGTGCAGCCTGTTGTCGCTTATTTGCAATAACCCCTTCCTTTCCGTTGATCCTAAAGTATTTGTATCTTGTGATGACTGGCTACGCCGGTAACTTGTGAGTATGGGTTTTATCCCCCTTGCCAGTACTTAACCGTACTGACCCACGAATCTCTTTCGTGGCTGCAAATTCCAAATTGCAGTCAGCAGGTTTGAAGTCTGACGACGTTAGCGTGGGAATCCCTCCGGCTTGGCCTGGGCAGGGATTGGACGCCTTCGGTTATCTTCAGGACTCTTAGTCCAATTTGGATCTTGTCCGTAGCCGGACGTTTGATTCTTCCGCTGTTATTTGGATCTTTGTAATGTATCAGTTGTAACCCTGGCTCGTTGGAGTCATCTTGTATCTATCTGCTTCTGTTGTAATTGTGGATTATTCGTGAACTATTGTAATGTTATCATAAATGGCAACCTGGAATCGGTTATTATGCGGATTTGGCGGGAATGCTGAAATCTGCATAGTGCCCGATCACGGGGCGTCACAAATTCTGTAACACCTGGGGTGTTACCTGTTTGTTTGCTTGCATCATATGCATCACATTGCATTGCACCATGTTTGCATCACAACTGAAATTTTCAAAACAATTTAAACTTTCACCCTTGCTCAAAAATTTTGCAATTTCCAACTTGCAAACTAAACCACTCATTTGTTTTCAATAGTTTGGAAATTGTTTTAAACAAATTGCCTGCTAAATAAATTTGTCCCTGTTGTTAACAAACCCTAATGGCCACTTCCAAAATTCAAATCAAGTCATTCATTAACTTGTTGGGTTTAATCAAACAACTATTTTCCATTAATTAATTAAAGCACCTTTATTTTCAATTTCAAATCTATTATCAAAATCAGTACCTTTTTGAATCCATAAAATTCACCACACTTTTGTATTCTCAAAATCACTTTAAAACTAGGGGTAACCCTATTTAAAAGCATGTTTGCATAATGGTTTTGAAACTTATTAAATGGAATCTATTTATTTCCAAAAATTCCCAAAAGCAACCTTATTTGAAAATTCACCCAACCACTTTAAAATTCCACCTAATAATTCCAATTTTGGGAATAATGCTAACATTGCTTCCATCTTGTTGTTTTGAAAGTAATAAAATTATTCAATGAAATAACCACCCCCAAAACCCCCCAAATCCTTTCCCTCTCTCCCTCTTATTTCTTTTACAAAAAATAATAAAAAAGAAATAAAAAAAAAAGGAAATCCCAAGGAGAAGGACCAGCCCATTCCTTTCCTCTTTTTTTTCTCAAAGCCTTTTTCCCTCAAGCCCATCCTACTCTTTTTCTGGCCCAGCCTTTTCTTTTCCTTCCAGCCCACCAAGCCCTGGCGCTGTACCTTCTTCCTCCTGTCGCTGTCACCTTCTGTACGAACAGGGCAGAGCCATCCGATCGATTTCCTTCCTCGCTCGATGAGCTGCCGTACTCGCCCTCTCTCTCCTTAAGTAGCTAACCTACTCCCCCTCTACTGCCAAACCCTAGCTAGCTGTCCCTTCCATCGCCGCCATCCCCCTCCCTCTGCTCTCGTCTCCTCTCTGAACCATCGACACCTCACCGAACACCACCGTCAGGGCTACGGCCTCCTCACCGCGTCGGCTACCTGGTCACCTCGGGGAGCTCCTCTCCCCGGGAATGGAACCGCGACGACGTCCTGCACCGCACCATCCCCTCGTCGTTTGCTGGGACGCACCGTAGGCGCCGCGCCGTCGCCGGAGAGGGACCACGCCTCCACTGTCCATCGACAGCGCCGGCAGCAGCCTCCCTCGACCACCGTGGTTCCACGCCACCTCAGCGACTCGGGCCCTCACGGTGAGCCCCACCCCGCCTCCATCTCCCCTTCCCTCTCTACCGTGCAATCGATCCTTTCCCGCAGCGCCATCCTCGCCCGACTCGCCGGCGTTCCTGTCCGTTTGCAGCACCACGATCGGCATCTGCGGGTTCAGTTAGGAACAGCTTCAGTTAATCCCGCGAGTGAACCTCAAAACCCCACCCTGCCTTGTTCTGTCACGAATCAGGCGTTAGCGCAGCGGTAGAGCCTCTCTCGCGCGCGAGGACGGTCCCGGGTTCGATCCCCAGTACCCGCACCCCTTTTCCTCTATTTTTCCCTTCCGCGCACCACGGCCCCACCCGTCAGCGGGCCTGTTTGCCACGCTGGCCACCAGGCCCACGGGGCAGTGCCTGTGGGTACGTTCCCGTGCGGTAGCAAAAGTTAAAAAACTTTTCTGTTAATGAAAATTCCAATCCTTTTAATAACAGAATAAATCCATAACTTCAAAAATCAATAACTTTTAAACCCTAAGTCTAGTAAATAAAACCTGTATATGAAATTTGCTCCAAATTTTATAAACTTTCCAAATAACTTATTTGTGTTCTGTTTTGAATTTTCAAAATGCAATTTAAATTCAAATTCAAATAATTCAAATGCCACTTGTAATAATTCATAAATAATTCATTGTTATTCCAAATAATGCAAATAAAATATGTTTTCCATACCATTTTGAATAACCTATTCAAATATAAACTTTGTTTTCTGGTTTGAATAATTTAAATTGCCTAAACCATTTAATTCCTGTTTAATTCAATTAAAAATTGTTTAATGTTGTTTAAATCATAAATAATTAATCCAAAGTCCAATTTCAAAATGTGAAACATGTAATCCAACTAAAATTTGATGTCCTTTTCAAATATCAACTTTGTTATTTGTTTTGAACATTTTAAATGGTTGAAAACAACAAATACTTGTGTGTTCCCTTTAAGGCACCCAAAATTCCCTAAGTTAATAATAAAATTCTAAATTGCTACACCCTATCTTAAATTGTTTCTAATGTTGTTAATTTGCTGTTTTCCTCATCCATGCATCATACTAAACCACTTTCACCTAATGGTTATTAGAAAAAACAATTGTTTCAACCATAATTCATGGGCTTTTCATATGCAACTCAAATTGCATATGGGTCCATTTAAATTTGTTTATCTTGTCAACTAGTTTACTTTGATGCATCTTTAAACTTGTCATGCATCCATATCATGATCATGCTGGATCTTTTGCCGTAGTAGTAATTGTTGCATCCCGGTGTTTGTTCGAGGTCCGTTGCTTCTTCTCGGATAGGACGTTGAGATGATGTGAGAAACGACAAGTTCTGCTACCTTGCGGGATCTCAGGCAAGTATACTCACTTGCATGCCATATGGCTGCCTTTCATCACTTGTTACCGATTCTTTCCGTTGATTCTTTTCTGCTAGCCTTAGTGGTAGTTGTTTCTGTTACGAACCCATCACATGAATCCCTTAACCTTGATATTGCCTCACCTCCATACCTACAGCCTTTGTTTGTGCCTGTTCTTATCTAGCATGCTTAGGTTGTTTTGCTCGAGTCTGTTACCCGTTACTCTCCGTTATTACTTCTTTATGTTCCTGGGGGCTCGAGGTTTAATCAATCAATCAAACATGCTAATGCTACTGTTAATAATAATTTGATGATAAGGCACCGGCAGGAGGCCCTTTGTGGTTTTGAGGCCTGCTAGTGTCGACCCTAATAGGAAAAGGGTCTTGTCTACTGATCCATGATGAGCGCACTACCCGCATTTGGGGAGTATGGGCTCCCCCTCAGTTTGACCCGATTCGCATCTCGTCCAAATCGCCTCATTTAGTTCGGGTTTTCCATTTGCTGCATGCATGATCTTGCGAGCCCTTGGATCCCGGGTGGAACTTTCGTAGTCGGCATATAGGGGGACACGTTCTTAGAGTGCTATGAGGGTCCATTTTCTTCTGGGCTCGATTAGCCGTGCGCCCAGGGTTCTTTGGGCTTGATGCGAAGAAGGGTTGGATTGTGTTGAGTGCCCCGCTTGGTGGGAGGCATTCCATCTGGCGGGATATTCATGAGTGTGGTTACTATGGTGCACCCCTGCAGGGTAAATCTTCTCGAGAAGCCGTGTTTTCCGCGGTTATGGATTGCTTGGTGAAAGTACTGGCTAACAAGTACTCAGGACAACTTCAACATAATGATCAATCATGTTTCACCCAATGATTAATAACTTGACTAGTAATAGGTTATTCACACAATAACTTGACACATCTTTAATACCACGGTGTGAGTTATCCTCGGATTGCTTCTTCGGATAAGGGGCGAGATCCAGGATGGGTTTGTTTGAAGTTATCTTTCAGTTGGTTACAATCCTCGATCTTACCCCCTTTCTGTTAGTTGGAAGTTGTAGTATTCTCTCTGTAGTTGGTTAGTGCAGTCTGTTGTCGCTTATTTGCAATAACCCCTTCCTTTCCGTTGATCCTAAAGTATTTGTATCTTGTGATGACTGGCTACGCCGGTAACTTGTGAGTATGGGTTTTATCCCCCTTGCCAGTACTTAACCGTACTGACCCACGAATCTCTTTCGTGGCTGCAAATTCCAAATTGCAGTCAGCAGGTTTGAAGTCTGACGACGTTAGCGTGGGAATCCCTCCGGCTTGGCCTGGGCAGGGATTGGACGCCTTCGGTTATCTTCAGGACTCTTAGTCCAATTTGGATCTTGTCCGTAGCCGGACGTTTGATTCTTCCGCTGTTATTTGGATCTTTGTAATGTATCAGTTGTAACCCTGGCTCGTTGGAGTCATCTTGTATCTATCTGCTTCTGTTGTAATTGTGGATTATTCGTGAACTATTGTAATGTTATCATAAATGGCAACCTGGAATCGGTTATTATGCGGATTTGGCGGGAATGCTGAAATCTGCATAGTGCCCGATCACGGGGCGTCACAAATGGTATCAGAGCCTTGGTTCCGATTCCCGATATTGTTTCGATACGAATGGTTATCGAAGCAACGGGTCCGCAAAGCCTGTAGGAAAACCTCGCTAACGGTCGTTGTTTCTAGAGTGTCGAAAAACTATTTTTTGCTAAACTATTTTGGAAAACCTCTCAATAGGATTCTTGTTTTTCTCCTTATCTCTATTCTATTTCCCCTCCCATCTTATTTGTTTTGGAGTCTCTCTTCCTGTCTATCTTTCAAAGTTTTAGGATCCTACGTGGGTGGACGTTTTCTGAGCCTTTAACCTAATAGGTTCGATCACCGGAAGATTCCTGGTGGAAGAACATCGCCATCACTCCCAGCAAGATTCCCTTGTTAGTGGTGTCGAGAAGCCCTTGTTAGTGGTGTCGAGGAGATCAACTGGAAGCCCGCAGAATCGATAGTCGAACTTCTTTCCCCTCCCGGGTTAGCAGGTGGATTGCGAGGGCGCAATCCCTTGTTAGTGGTGTCGTCTGTAACACCTGGGGTGTTACCTGTTTGTTTGCTTGCATCATATGCATCACATTGCATTGCACCATGTTTGCATCACAACTGAAATTTTCAAAACAATTTAAACTTTCACCCTTGCTCAAAAATTTTGCAATTTCCAACTTGCAAACTAAACCACTCATTTGTTTTCAATAGTTTGGAAATTGTTTTAAACAAATTGCCTGCTAAATAAATTTGTCCCTGTTGTTAACAAACCCTAATGGCCACTTCCAAAATTCAAATCAAGTCATTCATTAACTTGTTGGGTTTAATCAAACAACTATTTTCCATTAATTAATTAAAGCACCTTTATTTTCAATTTCAAATCTATTATCAAAATCAGTACCTTTTTGAATCCATAAAATTCACCACACTTTTGTATTCTCAAAATCACTTTAAAACTAGGGGTAACCCTATTTAAAAGCATGTTTGCATAATGGTTTTGAAACTTATTAAATGGAATCTATTTATTTCCAAAAATTCCCAAAAGCAACCTTATTTGAAAATTCACCCAACCACTTTAAAATTCCACCTAATAATTCCAATTTTGGGAATAATGCTAACATTGCTTCCATCTTGTTGTTTTGAAAGTAATAAAATTATTCAATGAAATAACCACCCCCAAAACCCCCCAAATCCTTTCCCTCTCTCCCTCTTATTTCTTTTACAAAAAATAATAAAAAAGAAATAAAAAAAAAGGAAATCCCAAGGAGAAGGACCAGCCCATTCCTTTCCTCTTTTTTTTCTCAAAGCCTTTTTCCCTCAAGCCCATCCTACTCTTTTTCTGGCCCAGCCTTTTCTTTTCCTTCCAGCCCACCAAGCCCTGGCGCTGTACCTTCTTCCTCCTGTCGCTGTCACCTTCTGTACGAACAGGGCAGAGCCATCCGATCGATTTCCTTCCTCGCTCGATGAGCTGCCGTACTCGCCCTCTCTCTCCTTAAGTAGCTAACCTACTCCCCCTCTACTGCCAAACCCTAGCTAGCTGTCCCTTCCATCGCCGCCATCCCCCTCCCTCTGCTCTCGTCTCCTCTCTGAACCATCGACACCTCACCGAACACCACCGTCAGGGCTACGGCCTCCTCACCGCGTCGGCTACCTGGTCACCTCGGGGAGCTCCTCTCCCCGGGAATGGAACCGCGACGACGTCCTGCACCGCACCATCCCCTCGTCGTTTGCTGGGACGCACCGTAGGCGCCGCGCCGTCGCCGGAGAGGGACCACGCCTCCACTGTCCATCGACAGCGCCGGCAGCAGCCTCCCTCGACCACCGCGGTTCCACGCCACCTCAGCGACTCGGGCCCTCACGGTGAGCCCCACCCCGCCTCCATCTCCCCTTCCCTCTCTACCGTGCAATCGATCCTTTCCCGCAGCGCCATCCTCGCCCGACTCGCCGGCGTTCCTGTCCGTTTGCAGCACCACGATCGGCATCTGCGGGTTCAGTTAGGAACAGCTTCAGTTAATCCCGCGAGTGAACCTCAAAACCCCACCCTGCCTTGTTCTGTCACGAATCAGGCGTTAGCGCAGCGGTAGAGCCTCTCTCGCGCGCGAGGACGGTCCCGGGTTCGATCCCCAGTACCCGCACCCCTTTTCCTCTATTTTTCCCTTCCGCGCACCACGGCCCCACCCGTCAGCGGGCCTGTTTGCCACGCTGGCCACCAGGCCCACGGGGCAGTGCCTGTGGGTACGTTCCCGTGCGGTAGCAAAAGTTAAAAAACTTTTCTGTTAATGAAAATTCCAATCCTTTTAATAACAGAATAAATCCATAACTTCAAAAATCAATAACTTTTAAACCCTAAGTCTAGTAAATAAAACCTGTATATGAAATTTGCTCCAAATTTTATAAACTTTCCAAATAACTTATTTGTGTTCTGTTTTGAATTTTCAAAATGCAATTTAAATTCAAATTCAAATAATTCAAATGCCACTTGTAATAATTCATAAATAATTCATTGTTATTCCAAATAATGCAAATAAAATATGTTTTCCATACCATTTTGAATAATCTATTCAAATATAAACTTTGTTTTCTGGTTTGAATAATTTAAATTGCCTAAACCATTTAATTCCTGTTTAATTCAATTAAAAATTGTTTAATGTTGTTTAAATCATAAATAATTAATCCAAAGTCCAATTTCAAAATGTGAAACATGTAATCCAACTAAAATTTGATGTCCTTTTCAAATATCAACTTTGTTATTTGTTTTGAACATTTTAAATGGTTGAAAACAACAAATACTTGTGTGTTCCCTTTAAGGCACCCAAAATTCCCTAAGTTAATAATAAAATTCTAAATTGCTACACCCTATCTTAAATTGTTTCTAATGTTGTTAATTTGCTGTTTTCCTCATCCATGCATCATACTAAACCACTTTCACCTAATGGTTATTAGAAAAAACAATTGTTTCAACCATAATTCATGGGCTTTTCATATGCAACTCAAATTGCATATGGGTCCATTTAAATTTGTTTATCTTGTCAACTAGTTTACTTTGATGCATCTTTAAACTTGTCATGCATCCATATCATGATCATGCTGGATCTTTTGCCGTAGTAGTAATTGTTGCATCCCGGTGTTTGTTCGAGGTCCGTTGCTTCTTCTCGGATAGGACGTTGAGATGATGTGAGCAACGACAAGTTCTGCTACCTTGCGGGATCTCAGGCAAGTATACTCACTTGCATGCCATATGGCTGCCTTTCATCACTTGTTACCGATTCTTTCCGTTGATTCTTTTCTGCTAGCCTTAGTGGTAGTTGTTTCTGTTACGAACCCATCACATGAATCCCTTAACCTTGATATTGCCTCACCTCCATACCTACAGCCTTTGTTTGTGCCTGTTCTTATCTAGCATGCTTAGGTTGTTTTGCTCGAGTCTGTTACCCGTTACTCTCCGTTATTACTTCTTTATGTTCCTGGGGGCTCGAGGTTTAATCAATCAATCAAACATGCTAATGCTACTGTTAATAATAATTTGATGATAAGGCACCGGCAGGAGGCCCTTTGTGGTTTTGAGGCCTGCTAGTGTCGACCCTAATAGGAAAAGGGTCTTGTCTACTGATCCATGATGAGCGCACTACCCGCATTTGGGGAGTATGGGCTCCCCCTCAGTTTGACCCGATTCGCATCTCGTCCAAATCGCCTCATTTAGTTCGGGTTTTCCATTTGCTGCATGCATGATCTTGCGAGCCCTTGGATCCCGGGTGGAACTTTCGTAGTAGGCATATAGGGGGACACGTTCTTAGAGTGCTATGAGGGTCCATTTTCTTCTGGGCTCGATTAGCCGTGCGCCCAGGGTTCTTTGGGCTTGATGCGAAGAAGGGTTGGATTGTGTTGAGTGCCCCGCTTGGTGGGAGGCATTCCATCTGGCGGGATATTCATGAGTGTGGTTACTATGGTGCACCCCTGCAGGGTAAATCTTCTCGAGAAGCCGTGTTTTCCGCGGTTATGGATTGCTTGGTGAAAGTACTGGCTAACAAGTACTCAGGACAACTTCAACATAATGATCAATCATGTTTCACCCAATGATTAATAACTTGACTAGTAATAGGTTATTCACACAATAACTTGACACATCTTTAATACCACGGTGTGAGTTATCCTCGGATTGCTTCTTCGGATAAGGGGCGAGATCCAGGATGGGTTTGTTTGAAGTTATCTTTCAGTTGGTTACAATCCTCGATCTTACCCCCTTTCTGTTAGTTGGAAGTTGTAGTATTCTCTCTGTAGTTGGTTAGTGCAGCCTGTTGTCGCTTATTTGCAATAACCCCTTCCTTTCCGTTGATCCTAAAGTATTTGTATCTTGTGATGACTGGCTACGCCGGTAACTTGTGAGTATGGGTTTTATCCCCCTTGCCAGTACTTAACCGTACTGACCCACGAATCTCTTTCGTGGCTGCAAATTCCAAATTGCAGTCAGCAGGTTTGAAGTCTGACGACGTTAGCGTGGGAATCCCTCCGGCTTGGCCTGGGCAGGGATTGGACGCCTTCGGTTATCTTCAGGACTCTTAGTCCAATTTGGATCTTGTCCGTAGCCGGACGTTTGATTCTTCCGCTGTTATTTGGATCTTTGTAATGTATCAGTTGTAACCCTGGCTCGTTGGAGTCATCTTGTATCTATCTGCTTCTGTTGTAATTGTGGATTATTCGTGAACTATTGTAATGTTATCATAAATGGAAACCTGGAATCGGTTATTATGCGGATTTGGCGAGAATGCTGAAATCTGCATAGTGCCCGATCACGGGGCGTCACAAATTGTCGCACCCAAGGTTTCTAGAGGATACTCTTCGCACGAACTGGAAGTCAGGTGCTTGGATTATGGGGCATACATGCTCCCACGTCCCAGCTTCCTGGTAGGCCTGCGCTTATGCGCGACAACACAAGCCCTGCTCCCACCGTCGAAGTAAACTATCCGCTAGGAACCTAAAGGCACTACTGTCGACGTACTTCATAATCAAACACGCACGGTACGTCAACAGTTTGGTACGAATGATAACACAGAATGTCTCTAAGACACAAAAGAATGAAATAAGTGCAACTGGCCTTCACTAAGGCAGAAAATATCGAATACAGTCATCCAGAGGACACATGTCCCAACATATCATTCATTACAACAGCGGAAGCAATCAAAGGGGTCTGAGTACAGACAAATCCATGGCTTAAGAAGCCGGAGAAAAATAGAGAAAAGCGAAGCCCATCCATGTAGGTCTGGATCCTGCCCTGGTCCAGCTAACTACTCGTCTGCAGCGTCGTCGAACTCCACAAAGTAGCCATCCTGGGAAGCATCGTAGTCGTAGTAGTACTCTGCGTAAACCACAGCCCCAACGGGGTCAGTACATCCAAGTACTGGCAAGCAAGACTCACAGTTCATCAAGGAGTTACCCGTCAACACAAGCGTAGATGCTTGGGATCAACGGAAGAAAGGGGGTGATATACAAGTTGCTGCTGGCTGCCCTAACCACCTACAGAATATAGCTACAAGTTCCGGCTAACAGAAAAGATAAGATCGAGGATTGTAACCAACTGAAAGATAAGTTCAACCAAACCCATCCTGGATCTCGCCCCTTATCCAAAGAAGCGATCCGAGGATAACTCACACAGTTGTGATAAGGTGAATCAAGTTATTGTGTGGATAACCTATTACTAGTCAGGTTATTAATCATTGGGTGAAACATGGTTGATCATTATGTTGAAGTTGTCCTGAGTACTTGTTAGCCAGTACTTTCACCAAGTAATCCATAACCGCGGAAAACACGGCTTCTCGAGAAGATTATCCCTGCAGGGTTGCACCAATTTGGCCGTACACTCAAGAATAACCCGCCAGATGGGAAGCTAACCCACCAAGCGGGGTACTCTACACAACCAACCATTCCCCGCATCAAGCCCAAAGCACCTTGGGCGCACGGCTAATCGAGCCCAGAAGAAAATGGACCCTCATAGCACTCTAAGAACGTGTCCCCCTATATGCCGACTACAAAAGTTCCACCCTGCGCTGGGCTCGCAAAAACATGCATGCGGCAAATGGAAAACACGAACTAAATGAGGCGATTTGGACGAGATGCGAATCAGGTCAAGTTGAGGGGGGCGCCCATACTCGCTTCCCAAATGCGGGTAGTGCGCTCATCATGGATCAGTAGACAAGACCCTTTTCCTATTAGGGTCGACACTAGCAGGCTCCAAAACCACTCATGGGCCTCCTGCCGGTGCCTTATCATCAAATTATTATTACCATTAGCAATTAACAGGATTGATTGATTAATAACGAGCCCCGGTACAAGATAATAAGATAGTAGCAGTAGTAACCGACAACAGACTCGAGTAAAAGCAACCCTAAGCATGCTAGATAATAACAGGCACAAGCAATGGCTGTAGGTATGGAGGTGGTGGCAATATCATGGCTCAAGGTATCATGTGATGGGTTCGGAGAACAAGCAACGATACATAGGGCTAGCAATAGTAGACAAAAAGATAGTATCGACAACAAGTGTGGAAAGGAACTCAATGATTCATGTGAGTGATAACTTGCCTGGCAGCTCAGCCTCGTACTGGGCTAGGTCCTGAGTAGTGGTGTCGTAAGGCTCGTCGGTACCAACGTCGTCGTCTATTCGAGAAGAAGCAAAAACAACAACGAAGGAAGACAGGCAATCAATACATGGCATAAGTGCACAAGCATTGGATGATGCATGTCATGTTTAATAGATGCAACAAAATAACTTGCTTGACATGAAACACAAGTTTAAATGGATTCCATATGCAAAAGGGTGCATATGGAAGCCCATGCTTGGAGTTGAATTAATTGTTCTATCACTAAGCATTAGGTGTAGTTGAATTAGTATGATGCATGCATGATGAGGAACAATAAGATAACAAGTTAATTGCAAATGGAATGATAGTTAACAATTTAGAAAGGCATTTATTAAATTTGGAATTTTGTTACTTAAACATGGCACACAAATAAAGGTTGTTATCACCAAGTTAAAGGGGGCAAAACAAATTGCAAAATTGATATTTGAAAAGGTTATCAAATTTTAGTTGGAATACATGTTTCACAATTTGAAATTGGACTTTGGATTAATTAGTTATGAATTAAATAATATTAAACAATTTTTAATTGAATTAAACAAGATTTAAATAGTTTAGGCAATTTAAATTGTTCAAACCAGAAAACAAAATTTATATTTGAATAGAGCATTCAAAAAGGTGTGAAAAACATATTTTATTTGAACTATTTGAAAACAGCATGAATTAGTTATGAATTATTTCAATTTGCATTTGAATTATTCAAATTTGAAATTTAAATGAATTTTGAATATTCAAAACAGAACACAAATTGCATATTTGGAAAGATTATGAAATTTAGATCAAGTTTCATATAAAGTTTGTATTTGTTGGGTTTATAAAACAAAAGATATTGCATTTTAAAGTTTATTCCTTAATCTGCTATTTTAAATAATTAGAAAACAAAAACAGAAATTGTTTTAATCTTTTTATACGCACAGAAACATACACCCAGCCACTGCCAGGGGGGCCCGAGTGTTGCTGTGCTTACGTGGCCACATGAGTGACTGACAGGGGGCCCTCCCTGTCAGCACTCGGGAGAAAAAAAAAAGGTGGGATTTTTCGCGGGTGTTGGGGTTCGAACCCAGCACCTCTCCCTCGCGCGCGCTTGACTGAACCAACTGCGCTGTCGCGCTGCGTTTGTCAGATACAGACGCGCAAGGAGGTTAAAGGCTACCACTTTGCAGTTTACTGAAACTGCGCGCGATTGCCTGAACTGAACCTGACAGAACTGTCGCCGGCGGCGATTCCCGCGGAAGAGCAACGCCGCGAGACTCACTGGGGTTGCGTGGACGCGTGCAGTACGTACACGGATGGGTGGAGAGGATGCAGGGAGGAGGAGGAGTCACGGTGGAGGCTCACCGCGGGGAGATCAGACGTGGAACGCCGTCGAGGTGGATGCCGCGGCAGCGACGGGGACGGCGGCGTGGTTGTGGTGGCTCTCCGTGCCCGCGGCGGTGTCCAGGAGCTTGAGGTTGACGCGGCGGAGCGTTTCCAGCTAACGAACGCGGTCGAGGTGCTCTGCAACGGAGATGATCAGCTCGGTTTCAGGCAAAGGCGCCACGGTGGCCGGAGAAACGAGTGGACCGCGGCGGCGAAGTAGCGGCTTACCGGTGGGGATGAGATGTTCAACGGGTAGAGGGGAGAGCGGCGGACTGATTCCGGGGTTTTGGTAGCTAGGAGGGAGTCGAGGGTGGCGAGGCCATGGCGATCTTCAGAGGGTTGGCGCCGGCGATGGAAAACAGAGAGGGGGAGCGAGGAATTCCGGCGAGAGAGAGAGACTTTTGGCGGCGCTGAGGAACCCTAGGGCGATAGGGGGGTACAGGGGTGCCCTAGGCTCGCTTATATAGGGTGGAGGCGCTGCGGTGGCCGCCGTGGTCGCTCGCGGTCGCCGTGGAGGCCTCCGATGGGCGCCGTACGGGAGGACGAAGACGGAGGGCGCGCGCACGAATCTTGGCGCCCTCGAACCGGTACGGCGTTTAAGTGATGGGCTGGGCGCGCGCGGGGTAGGCTTAGCTGGGCTGGGCTGGAGTTAGCTGCTGCGCGCGCGCTAGGTTAGCTGCGTTTTATTCTTTTCTGTTTTATTTTTTTTGTACTTTTGCTTTTGGAAGAAAACTGTTAAGGTTTTATTTGAGAAAAATTAAGTTAAGCTATTTAAGTAATTAGCAACCATATTATAAGCTTGGATTTCAAAATTGGAAATTTAAAATTATAGTTAGTGTTTGAAATCAAATATGGGAGACTTCCATATTAGATTTCTTTATTGAAAACAAACATTTGAATAGGGTTATCCCTAGGTTAAAATAAATGAGTTTAGGACCCCAAATTTGTGGTGAATTGTGATGGTTTAAATTAGGTACTGATTTGAATTTGGTTTGGGAATTAAAAGGTGATTTGAGAATTATTGATTGAATTATTGGTTGGATTTAAAGCAACAATTTAATAAGTGAAAACAAGGAATAAAAGGGTTGTTTTTATTTGTTATTTTGGTTCCAAAGGTTGTAACAGAGCAAGTATGAAACCATGTTTGAAAAAGGTTTGAATTTGAGTTGTGAAAACATGATAAAACAGAAGGAAAACAAATGCAAACAATAATTAAACATGATGACATGATGCATTGCTTGAAATAAAACAAAGGACAAAGCATTCTAGGGGTATTTTCATACTTGGGATGTTACAAAACGCCCCCCCTTGAAGGAATCGCGCCCCGAGATTCCCTACTGAGATGTGAAAAGGTCCGGATACTTCTTGCGAAGATCCTCTTCGGTCTCCCATGTTGCCTCTTTATCAGAATGATGCGACCATTGGACTTTCAAGAACTTGGTGCTCTTGTTGCGAGTCTTACGAACGGTCTCATCGAGAATTTTGATGGGGTGCTCCTCATAAGATAGATCATCTTGCAGTTCAATGGAATCATGATCAACTGCACGATCTGGATCTTTGAAACACTTCTTGAGCTGTGACACGTGGAACACATCGTGCACTTTGGAAAGTTTTTCTGGAAGTTCAAGACGATAAGCATTCTCTGCACGTCTTGAGAGGATGTTGAAAGGGCCAATGTATCTTGGTGCAAGCTTTCCTTTCACACCAAAACGATGAGTGCCTCTGAGGGGAGTTACACGGAGATATGCCTTATCACCAGGTGCATAGACCATATCCCTGTGCTTGCTATCATAATAGCTCTTCTGACGAGACTGAGCAATCCTGAGATTGTCACGAATGATACGAACTTTCTCCTCGGCTTCCTTAACAATGTCAGGGCCTAAAAGTGAACGTTCACCAGCTCCAGACCAATTGATTGGACTCCTGCATCTGCGACCATACAGTGCCTCAAATGGTGCCATACCTAGGCTTGCCTGGTAGCTGTTGTTGTAGGAGAATTCAGCATATGGAAGGCAATCCTCCCATTTCATGCCAAAGGAGAGACCACATGCTCTGAGCATATCCTCGAGAATCTGATTGACTCTTTCGACTTGCCCCTGAGACTGAGGGTGGTAAGCTGTGCTGAACAGAAGTTTAGTGCCCAATGCTTCTTGAAAGCTTTTCCAGAAATGAGAAGTGAAGATACTTCCACGATCTGAGCTTATTTCCAATGGAACACCATGAAGGGGAACAACCTTTGCTGTGTAGAGCTCTGCTAACTGGCTAGCTGAGATAGTTTCCTTTACAGCATAGAAGTGAGCAACCTTAGTGAGACGATCAATAACAACGAAGATTGCATCGTTGCCCTTTTTGGACTTTGGAAACCCAGTAACGAAGTCCATTTCAATCATGTCCCACTTCCACTCAGGAATTTTCAGAGGTTGGAGTAGACCTGCTGTCTTCTGATGGACTGCTTTAACACGTTGACAAACGTCGCATTCAGAAACGTATTGAGCAATTTCACGTTTCATGCCAGACCACCAATACAGAGTCTTGAGATCCTGGTACATCTTTGTACTTCCAGGGTGAATGGATAGAGGAGTTTCATGAGCCTCCTTGAGAATGATATCCTTGAGACTTTGAACCTGAGGGACTGCAATGCGTCCCTCGAAGAACACAGTTCCCTTGTCATCAATTGAGAAGGACTTGAACTTATCATTGCCCTCCTTGATGTGATCCACAATCTTCTTGATTTCATTATCACGAAGTTGTTCAGAACGAATCTTGTCCTCGAGAGTTGGACTGGCTGTCAAGCTAGCAAGGTATCCTTCCGGAACAAGACCCAGGTTCAGCTTCTGGAATTCTTCATGAAGTGGAGGTTGGCTTTCCATGATCATGAGATTATTGCAATAGGATTTGCGACTGAGAGCATCGGCCATAACATTAGCCTTGCCTGGAGTGTAAGAAATGGTGAGATCAAAGTCTTTAATCTTCTCAATCCATCTCCTTTGCCTGAGGTTCAGATCTGGCTGAGTGAAGATGTATTTCAGACTCTTGTGATCGGAAAAGATTTCAGTTTTGTTACCCAGCAAGTATTGTCTCCATTTCTTGAGGGCAAACACAACTGCTACAAGTTCAAGATCATGAGTGGGATAGTTTTGCTCATGTGGGTTCAACTGACGTGAAGCATAAGCCACAACTTGACGTTCTTGCATAAGAACTGCTCCTAGTCCTTGGAGAGATGCATCACAGAATATCTGGAAAGGTTTGGTGGTGTCGGGGCCAACTAGAACAGGTGTGGAAGTGAGTTTAGTCTTCAGGAGGTTGAAACTCTCATCACATTGTGGAGTCCAAACGAACTTTTTGTCCTTCTTTGTGAGATCAGTGAGAGGTTTGGCAATCTTGGAAAAGTTTTGGACGAAACGACGGCAATAGCTAGCCAAGCCAAGAAAGCTTCTAACTTGTTTCACCGTCTTAGGGGGTTTCCAATCAACAATTGCCTTAACCTTTTCAGGATCAATGGCAATGCCTTTGGCAGAGATGATATGACCAAGATATGCAACTTCTGGAATCCAGAACTCACATTTGGAAAACTTGGCATACAGACGATGCTCGCGAAGTTTCATGAGAGTGAGACGAAGGTGTTCTCCATGCTCTTCCTCGGATTTTGAGTAGACTAGAATGTCATCAAGATATACCACAACGAACTTGTCGAGGTATTCATGGAAGACAGAATTCATGAGTCTTGAGAACGTTGCCGGTGCATTGGTGAGACCAAAGGACATGACGGTGTATTCATATAGACCGTACCTAGTGGTGAAAGCTGTCTTAGGAATATCTTCCTTTCTGATCTTTATCTGATGGTAACCCATCCTCAAGTCCAACTTTGAGAATATTGAGGCTCCAGCAAGTTGATCAAAAAGATCATCGATACGAGGAAGTGGATACTTGTTCTTGATGGTTTTCTCGTTGAGAGGACGATAGTCAACCACGAGTCTTTTTGTTTGATCCTTCTTGGCAACAAACAGAGTTGGGCAACCCCAAGCGGAGGAACTAGGCTGAATGAAACCTTTGTCCATATACATATCGATTTGCTCCTTCAACAATTTCAGTTCAGGAGGAGCTATCTTATATGGATGCTTAGAGATTGGAGCAGTACCTGGCTCAAGCTCGATCACGAACTCAACTGCTCTGTCCGGGGGCATCCCTGGCAACTCTTCTGGAAAGACGTCAGGGAATTCACAAACCACCGGAACATTTTCAATTGCAGGCAGGGGTTTGGCATCGAGGCTGAACAGCTGAACAGAAGTTGATCCATATGGAGAATAGACTATCTGGCCTGAAGTGTGGGAGAGAGTTATTGACTTTTGAGCACAGTCAATTTTAGCTTTGTGGGTCTTCAACCAATCCATACCCAGAATGACATCAATGTCAGAATTTCCCAGCAACATGAGTGAAGCAAGGAATACACGACCTCCAATTAGGATCTCATTGTCCATGCTTATCTTGGAAGTCAACATTTGCGGTCCCGGAGAGTGAACAGTCATTTGATTGCTTAGCGGAACCAGAACTAGGTTGTATGCTTTTGCAAAAATCTTCGACACAAATGAATGCGATGCTCCAGTATCAAACAACACTTTAGCTGGAATAGAGTTTACGGGTAATATACCGAGAACGACGTCAGCAGCCTCCTCAGCTTTGTCGGCCTTGATATGGTTCACCCTCGCGTTCCTCCCGACAGGCCTATTGTTGGAGTTGAAGGCTTTAGCCGGAGGAGCACGAACCATAGCCTGGTTGGTGTTGGGGCGAGGAGGTAGGGGTGGCTGCTTCTGAGTGCACTTGTCAGCATAATGTCCAGTATCCTTGCACTTGTAGCAAGTGACGATACGAGAAGGACCCGGCCTTGGCTGCCCCATCGGGAACCTCTGACCCTGCATCTGAGATGGGTTGGGTGGGCGGGGACCAAAGCCTGGAGAAACTTGGGCATTTGGAGCCCGAGTGACAGCACCATTTGGCACCCAGATGCGGCGCTTCTGCGGAGGGGTGGTCATGTTGGAGGAGGAACCACCCTCACGCGAGTGCTTGCGGGACTCTTCGAACGCCTTGCGCCCATTCTCCTCATTGAGCGCGGTGTTCACAAGCTCGACGAAGTCCTTGCACCTGATGTTGGTGAGAGCGTACTTCAGTTCCGGGTTAAAACCTCGGCGGAACCTTGCCATCTTCTTGGCTTCGGTGGACACTTCGTCACCAGCGTACCGAGCGAGACGATTGAACTCGTTCTGGTAGCCGAGAACGTCCAGCTTGCCCTGTCTGAGAGAGCAGAATTCCTCACGCATCTTTTCCATGAGACCATCCGGGATGTGGTGCTTCAGGAAGGCATCTCTGAAACATCCCCAGTTGATAGGAAAGCCAGCCCTCATGGCCTGGTAGTTCTCCCACCAAGTAGCTGCCTGACCCTTCAGTAGGTAGGTGGCGTACTTGACCTTATCCTCTTCAGCAACATGAGCTATCTCCAGAGCTCTTGCTACGTCACGGATCCAGTCATCAGCATCCAGGGGCTCACGTGTTGCCACGAAAGCTTTTGGGCCCAAGCTGAGGAAGTCCTTGATGGTGACCCTTGGAGCATTCTGGTTGTGTTGCTGGTTAGCCTGGATCTGGGCCATCTGTGTCACCACTTGGGTCATCTGAGCCAACAGCTCCCCCATTGGTGGTGGCGGTGGCGGGTTGTTCCTGGTTGGAGGCATCCTGAACAGAAATTCATTTTAGCACAACAACAGAAAAGGATAGACTTGGTAACCGAAAGATAGATTATTCCGACGCATGAATAGATAACCAACAGGTACATCATCACATGTTCACATACATCAGAATATCCAACAGACCAATACATGGTTCGAAAACGAAAGGATAAACTAGACACAGCTAGTAATGGATACAAAGGTACTCCCATGCTCATCACGCAGGACGGCGGTGAGTAGTACGACGAGAGATACGGTGAGGAGGAATCCCACGGAAATAGGTATCACGACGATCCATGTAGATAGGAACTGCTCTGAGAGCAACTCTCGGTGTCGTGAAGTAGGAAGCGTCGTATCCCTGTGCTCCAAAGCGGGGAATCCCTATGTAACCAGCTCCGAGGTCGAGAAGTGGGCCTCTGATCGGCTCGTAACCTCCAGCATCTGGCAACGGAAGGCCAGCTGGCTGAACGACACGTGCGAAGCGCTCGTCTCCAACAAAGTCTGTGGTGTACGTCGCCAGACGAGTGAGAGCAAGGTGGAGCTGCTCCCTGACTGAGGCTAACTCCTGGGAAAGTGCGGAAGCAACGGCATCACTGTGACTAGCGAACTGGGCAGTGACCTGGAGCCTGGAGCTATCAGTCTCGTAGGTATCCATGTCGCGGTGGATAGTGAAGTGAGCTCCCGCTGCCGTGATGTAACCACGGGGGATGTGACGAAAACTGGACTTATCAAACCCCCAGTAGTCAGCACGGAGAACGGTGATACTCACGTACGCTGCCTGCTGCACTGCCATATCCACTGTGGACCCTACTGCCTCGTACTGGTGTGCAATGCTCCTGCCATCATCCGACAGAATGTAGACGATAGCCCGGTAGCAAGTCTGGTCACACTCTCGCTGGTGCTCGTAGACCTGGTACTCTGGTGCCCAACGGAACCCCAGAAAGGTAACCATGTCTCTCAGCAACTCCGGAAAACCGGCGGTGCTCTCACAGCGAGTCATACGAACCACCTGCGGGTAGTAGTTGAGACCCATCTGCAGATTATTTGGAAGGTTTTGGTTAGACTCCGGTAGAAGGAAAAGGATGTGGAAAACAACAACAAGGTTCAACGGACGAAAAGGATGTTGAAAAGAACATGATATTGAAGCAACATCGGGAAAACGAGACCAAAAGTCCTGAGGTACTACAGAGAACCCAAAACACGTGAAATCCTAACTTGAAAGTTTAGGTGAGAACAGAAAACAACGTTTCACTTCCTTACCAGAAAAGGGTGGGTGGGTGGGGAAAGAAGAAAAATGGCAGAATTCCTACTCTCACGTTTCATTTTTCCTATATAGCTACAAAATAGTTTCTAGACTCAACTGCGACCAGTAAAAAGGGATCCTACAGGCAGACAGGCTCTGATACCATTTGTCGCACCCAAGGTTTCTAGAGGATACTCTTCGCACGAACTGGAAGTCAGGTGCTTGGATTATGGGGCATACATGCTCCCACGTCCCAGCTTCCTGGTAGGCCTGCGCTTATGCGCGACAACACAAGCCCTGCTCCCACCGTCGAAGTAAACTATCCGCTAGGAACCTAAAGGCACTACTGTCGACGTACTTCATAATCAAACACGCACGGTACGTCAACAGTTTGGTACGAATGATAACACAGAATGTCTCTAAGACACAAAAGAATGAAATAAGTGCAACTGGCCTTCACTAAGGCAGAAAATATCGAATACAGTCATCCAGAGGACACATGTCCCAACATATCATTCATTACAACAGCGGAAGCAATCAAAGGGGTCTGAGTACAGACAAATCCATGGCTTAAGAAGCCGGAGAAAAATAGAGAAAAGCGAAGCCCATCCATGTAGGTCTGGATCCTGCCCTGGTCCAGCTAACTACTCGTCTGCAGCGTCGTCGAACTCCACAAAGTAGCCATCCTGGGAAGCATCGTAGTCGTAGTAGTACTCTGCGTAAACCACAGCCCCAACGGGGTCAGTACATCCAAGTACTGGCAAGCAAGACTCACAGTTCATCAAGGAGTTACCCGTCAACACAAGCGTAGATGCTTGGGATCAACGGAAGAAAGGGGGTGATATACAAGTTGCTGCTGGCTGCCCTAACCACCTACAGAATATAGCTACAAGTTCCGGCTAACAGAAAAGATAAGATCGAGGATTGTAACCAACTGAAAGATAAGTTCAACCAAACCCATCCTGGATCTCGCCCCTTATCCAAAGAAGCGATCCGAGGATAACTCACACAGTTGTGATAAGGTGAATCAAGTTATTGTGTGGATAACCTATTACTAGTCAGGTTATTAATCATTGGGTGAAACATGGTTGATCATTATGTTGAAGTTGTCCTGAGTACTTGTTAGCCAGTACTTTCACCAAGTAATCCATAACCGCGGAAAACACGGCTTCTCGAGAAGATTATCCCTGCAGGGTTGCACCAATTTGGCCGTACACTCAAGAATAACCCGCCAGATGGGAAGCTAACCCACCAAGCGGGGTACTCTACACAACCAACCATTCCCCGCATCAAGCCCAAAGCACCTTGGGCGCACGGCTAATCGAGCCCAGAAGAAAATGGACCCTCATAGCACTCTAAGAACGTGTCCCCCTATATGCCGACTACAAAAGTTCCACCCTGCGCTGGGCTCGCAAAAACATGCATGCGGCAAATGGAAAACACGAACTAAATGAGGCGATTTGGACGAGATGCGAATCAGGTCAAGTTGAGGGGGGCGCCCATACTCGCTTCCCAAATGCGGGTAGTGCGCTCATCATGGATCAGTAGACAAGACCCTTTTCCTATTAGGGTCGACACTAGCAGGCTCCAAAACCACTCATGGGCCTCCTGCCGGTGCCTTATCATCAAATTATTATTACCATTAGCAATTAACAGGATTGATTGATTAATAACGAGCCCCGGTACAAGATAATAAGATAGTAGCAGTAGTAACCGACAACAGACTCGAGTAAAAGCAACCCTAAGCATGCTAGATAATAACAGGCACAAGCAATGGCTGTAGGTATGGAGGTGGTGGCAATATCATGGCTCAAGGTATCATGTGATGGGTTCGGAGAACAAGCAACGATACATAGGGCTAGCAATAGTAGACAAAAAGATAGTATCGACAACAAGTGTGGAAAGGAACTCAATGATTCATGTGAGTGATAACTTGCCTGGCAGCTCAGCCTCGTACTGGGCTAGGTCCTGAGTAGTGGTGTCGTAAGGCTCGTCGGTACCAACGTCGTCGTCTATTCGAGAAGAAGCAAAAACAACAACGAAGGAAGACAGGCAATCAATACATGGCATAAGTGCACAAGCATTGGATGATGCATGTCATGTTTAATAGATGCAACAAAATAACTTGCTTGACATGAAACACAAGTTTAAATGGATTCCATATGCAAAAGGGTGCATATGGAAGCCCATGCTTGGAGTTGAATTAATTGTTCTATCACTAAGCATTAGGTGTAGTTGAATTAGTATGATGCATGCATGATGAGGAACAATAAGATAACAAGTTAATTGCAAATGGAATGATAGTTAACAATTTAGAAAGGCATTTATTAAATTTGGAATTTTGTTACTTAAACATGGCACACAAATAAAGGTTGTTATCACCAAGTTAAAGGGGGCAAAACAAATTGCAAAATTGATATTTGAAAAGGTTATCAAATTTTAGTTGGAATACATGTTTCACAATTTGAAATTGGACTTTGGATTAATTAGTTATGAATTAAATAATATTAAACAATTTTTAATTGAATTAAACAAGATTTAAATAGTTTAGGCAATTTAAATTGTTCAAACCAGAAAACAAAATTTATATTTGAATAGAGCATTCAAAAAGGTGTGAAAAACATATTTTATTTGAACTATTTGAAAACAGCATGAATTAGTTATGAATTATTTCAATTTGCATTTGAATTATTCAAATTTGAAATTTAAATGAATTTTGAATATTCAAAACAGAACACAAATTGCATATTTGGAAAGATTATGAAATTTAGATCAAGTTTCATATAAAGTTTGTATTTGTTGGGTTTATAAAACAAAAGATATTGCATTTTAAAGTTTATTCCTTAATCTGCTATTTTAAATAATTAGAAAACAAAAACAGAAATTGTTTTAATCTTTTTATACGCACAGAAACATACACCCAGCCACTGCCGGGGGGCCCGAGTGTTGCTGTGCTTACGTGGCCACATGAGTGACTGACAGGGGGCCCTCCCTGTCAGCACTCGGGAGAAAAAAAAAAGGTGGGATTTTTCGCGGGTGCTGGGGTTCGAACCCAGCACCTCTCCCTCGCGCGCGCTTGACTGAACCAACTGCGCTGTCGCGCTGCGTTTGTCAGATACAGACGCGCAAGGAGGTTAAAGGCTACCACTTTGCAGTTTACTGAAACTGCGCGCGATTGCCTGAACTGAACCTGACAGAACTGTCGCCGGCGGCGATTCCCGCGGAAGAGCAACGCCGCGAGACTCACTGGGGTTGCGTGGACGCGTGCAGTACGTACACGGATGGGTGGAGAGGATGCAGGGAGGAGGAGGAGTCACGGTGGAGGCTCACCGCGGGGAGATCAGACGTGGAACGCCGTCGAGGTGGATGCCGCGGCAGCGACGGGGACGGCGGCGTGGTTGTGGTGGCTCTCCGTGCCCGCGGCGGTGTCCAGGAGCTTGAGGTTGACGCGGCGGAGCGTTTCCAGCTAACGAACGCGGTCGAGGTGCTCTGCAACGGAGATGATCAGCTCGGTTTCAGGCAAAGGCGCCACGGTGGCCGGAGAAACGAGTGGACCGCGGCGGCGAAGTAGCGGCTTACCGGTGGGGATGAGATGTTCAACGGGTAGAGGGGAGAGCGGCGGACTGATTCCGGGGTTTTGGTAGCTAGGAGGGAGTCGAGGGTGGCGAGGCCATGGCGATCTTCAGAGGGTTGGCGCCGGCGATGGAAAACAGAGAGGGGGAGCGAGGAATTCCGGCGAGAGAGAGAGACTTTTGGCGGCGCTGAGGAACCCTAGGGCGATAGGGGGGTACAGGGGTGCCCTAGGCTCGCTTATATAGGGTGGAGGCGCTGCGGTGGCCGCCGTGGTCGCTCGCGGTCGCCGTGGAGGCCTCCGATGGGCGCCGTACGGGAGGACGAAGACGGAGGGCGCGCGCACGAATCTTGGCGCCCTCGAACCGGTACGGCGTTTAAGTGATGGGCTGGGCGCGCGCGGGGTAGGCTTAGCTGGGCTGGGCTGGAGTTAGCTGCTGCGCGCGCGCTAGGTTAGCTGCGTTTTATTCTTTTCTGTTTTATTTTTTTTGTACTTTTGCTTTTGGAAGAAAACTGTTAAGGTTTTATTTGAGAAAAATTCTAGAAAAATTAAGTTAAGCTATTTAAGTAATTAGCAACCATATTATAAGCTTGGATTTCAAAATTGGAAATTTAAAATTATAGTTAGTGTTTGAAATCAAATATGGGAGACTTCCATATTAGATTTCTTTATTGAAAACAAACATTTGAATAGGGTTATCCCTAGGTTAAAATAAATGAGTTTAGGACCCCAAATTTGTGGTGAATTGTGATGGTTTAAATTAGGTACTGATTTGAACTTGGTTTGGGAATTAAAAGGTGATTTGAGAATTATTGATTGAATTATTGGTTGGATTTAAAGCAACAATTTAATAAGTGAAAACAAGGAATAAAAGGGTTGTTTTTATTTGTTATTTTGGTTCCAAAGGTTGTAACAGAGCAAGTATGAAACCATGTTTGAAAAAGGTTTGAATTTGAGTTGTGAAAACATGATAAAACAGAAGGAAAACAAATGCAAACAATAATTAAACATGATGACATGATGCATTGCTTGAAATAAAACAAAGGACAAAGCATTCTAGGGGTATTTTCATACTTGGGATGTTACAAAAAAGCATGGTTTCCACAAAATAAAATGGAATTACATTTAGTACATCGGTAAGAAGAAATTGCGTTGATGGCCATATATATCTTGCACTACTGATGCTGCATCGCGTGAATCGAGAGCCAATGCAGAGTTCTGTTCTCTGGTGATAAACTATATATATCAATAGAATCAGACTTTGTGTAACATGTTTTTCCTCGCTCAAAATGTTCTTTTAGCCTTTTAGGTATTTTACATGTATGACCTGGGCCAAGTTGTGCATGCTCAGCTACATACATAACATACAAAACAAACCTCACCTCCCAGACGTAAGCCTGGTACGATTATCAAAGAACCGCGGCTACTTGTGCATCTGAGATAAAATAGGATAGGGTTAGTTATTTAGATCATCTGGATACAACTGTGACATATTAAAATTCAAAGCAGTGACTTGCATATAGTGAACAGAGATAAAACCAGATGTGGGCATTAGAACTTGGATGAACATGCAAGAAAATCAGATGAACTTGCGTATGGCTGGACAAGCATTGTTCGACTAAACTAGAGCTATATACAAAGCAGAAGGTAGACAGCAATACAGTGAGATCAAAAACTTCAGGTTGGCACTACAAATTACGAATCACTAAAGAACTCACAGTGAGCAACTACTTTTGACATATTTCGATATCCAGCAAGTTCTTTTCCAGCTCCACGAAGCAACTCTTTTGGCAAATAAGATATAGCTGAAAACTTAGTTACAGATAGACCACATACCTTTAAGAGTTGAACAGATTTCCAACTAACACAGATCTATCGTTTCTTCCATGAGTAGCCCGTCTACGCATGGGAGGTGCATAAACTGTTATTGGGAGGACCCAGTCCCCCTTCTCTCTTTTCTCAACAAGAAGTGGATGCTCATATCTGCCAAAGAGAGAACAGAATTGACTCCAGGCTAGCAACAACAGACTAGAAATATTCACACTTACACTGGTACTGGATAAAACTTCTAGCAAATATAAATGAACATAAAGAAATCAACATTAACTCTCCACCTAAAGTAGCCTCAAGAAACTGGCTGTCTGTGACATTAACATGAGTGGCATTATGGTTGACTAACATCTGGTTAACGCATACAATGGAAAGAGGAAATAATGAACAAAAATAACTCCACTAGAATCAGCATGCCCACATACCTAGATCTAGATGAGTCCATTCCTGCAGGAGTGGTGAAGAACTCAAATCGAAGAGACCACTGTACAGAGACTTTCGAGGTAGCAAATGACATTGGTCCGTCAATGGGAACTGAAAAAAGAAAGCTCGTCTGATGAAGATCTGCAACAACTTCATGATGTTCACTGTGTACCTGCTCACAGAGATCAGAAAGTAAAAAGGTTGGATAACAAAAATAACACAGGTTTTACAGAAGATAGAAGTTTGGCATCCAAATAGATCCAGCTATCTGAATAAAAACCTTGTGCAAACTCGTACCATCTGATATTGCTGTGTTTATTATTGTCAGTTTGTCGCCATAAGGCAAACATGAAAACAGTTTTTATCACAATATATCTTAATGATCATGAGTTCATGACTTATCATGAGAGTATTTGAGGGCGTCAGCAAATTTCCTTTTCTCTATATTGACAAAAATTGGGTTATTTAGATATATGACACAACAAAGTGACAGCTATGAAAAATGCCAGTACGAATTCAACAAATGAGGGAAGATGTCATTAGGCTACATGTTTCACTAACAATGGACAATAATCTCATGTTCGTACCACTTCCACCTATGGCAGGTCAGTTTTTCCCATCTACCTCTGGGCACCTCCAACTCAGCCAGCGGTGCAATCATAGGTATCATTTTGTCTCATTTCCCAATTCCCTCTATCAGAAGCTCCCTCGCATCGCAGACCTCTTGCCATATCACTCTGAAAGAAGAGTGATGACTAACAACGAAGCTGCATGGGGTTCGCGTATGGTGGTGGGGATGCACTAAAGACGATGCATTACCACATTGGCAAGTACCTGGCCCAGTGGGTACTCGATACATGGTAGCGCGGGACTGCTTCACGGCAGTGATGGTGTAATTCAAGCAGCGTCAACTTTGACTGCTTCACTGCATTCATGATGTGTTATCTTCAGAACCAAGGTGGATGCAGTGACTCGTCCTGCCCATGGGTTCAATAGAATTGAGTTCATGTCCTATGGGGGTGGATGATAGCAGACCTCCTCCGCGTACAATGAACCAAGACCACCACTCCCTCCCCAAAACGCCAGTTTATAAGAAAGATGTGGCATGTGGCGCTATAGAGACGAGGGCATTTGCATCCAATAAACGTGAAACATAAAGTGGCAGTTTTGTGATATGTTAAGTCCCCAGTGGCATTTATCGAAGGCGGAACTTCATTGTAGCATTTACCAAAAATTGAAATTGGGTACTTCCAAATGGATTACACCTAGGACGTGTTTGGTTCAACTTTGTTAATGTTAACGGCATCGGAATCATATCACGGCGGTACTGGTCACCGGAAAGGAAAAAATCCAAATCTGTTTGGTTCATGCAAGGTAATGAATACCTTGACTCAAGCAAGAGCCACGACTGCTCACAGCCTTGCACCATAAACAAGAACAGGGTCAGATGGATAAGAAGAAAAAGACTAACCCAAGTACAGATCCGAACAGTGGGTTGCTGGATGGCTGGCGAGGAGAAGCATCCCAATGAGCAGAGGTAGATGATGGCTTTTGGTATCTAAAAAGGGGCACTGCCTCGAGCAGAGATAGGTAGTCATGGTGTCGCTGCCGCTGCCGGTATGGGAGGGACGAGGAGACTGCCACCACGGCGCTTGCGTCCAGGAGAGATCTGGGTGCTTGACCACCACGGCGCCTGTGCCGGCGCGCCAGCGCGCCACCGCGCCCACGCCGCAAATCGGCGGAGGAGGGTAGACTCGCGAGGAGATTCGACATCGAGGTCTGATTTCTCGCTCGAGGTAATGCGATCTGATTCCGGTGGGGAATGGCCGGTATCAGATCTGACGAAGGTGTAATTTGTATACGTGGGACTCGTTTACGTGGAAAGCGAACCAAACAGCATTAATGGTTTCAGATTACGACGTAATCAGGTACCGGGATAAAAATTGGGAACCAAACACGTCCCTAAAGTAATCACAACAAACAAGACCAAATGGAATATCATAATCAAACTCCATACACAAATGGCAGCTGATCATGGAGAATGGGATGTCCCTGTAGCTAAACCATAAAACATAAGCTTCTACCAGTCTCATGAACTTGTTAAGGCAGATCAAAGAGTAGATACGTGCCATAATTGAGAAATATGACTCGTATAACTCAGTTGGAATAGAGGTTAATTTCAGTCCGTAAGTCAATAGCTGAAATATCAAACATGGATTTCTTTCAAAGTGGTGCGTCGTCAGAATTTCTAATGCTACACAAGTAACACTGACAATGTGTTGGGACATAAATTTCATAATGGTTCACAACACTAGCGCAGAAAAGATACCTTGGTAATTGTTGGTGAGACCCTTCTTGAAGGATGTATTACACGAGGACTAATTGTTTCTGATGTTTCCAAGGTTACAGATACCTGTAAAGAACCATAACAATTCGTATATTAAAATTCCAAATTGACTACATAATTACTCAACTCAATCTTTTACCTCTAGACATCTTCGGGTTCCAGTTACATGAAAAAAAGTGAGTGCCCCACCAATCTGCAGTGGGTAAACTGAGATAATTAGTTATAACAATGATAAAGCAGTAAACCAGTAACAAGGGTAATAGGCGAATTAGAATACCATATCACCGAAGTAATAAGTTGAGTCAGAATTCTTCGGTGAGAAACGAAGCAAGACTTGATCATCTATTCGTATGTTGTATGATCTTCCTCTCATAAAGCCTTCTGCTGCAAAAAATTGTAAAGGCAATTGCAAATCAATACTGGTCACAGGACATGTAAATTTAGAAAAGAAGAAGCAATTATGAAACTAAAAAGGCACGACTTAGGCACGATGGCTTACATCTAGACTGTTCAACATGTTTTGGCGTGAGAGGGAGTCCTACATCATCTTTTGGGTGATCAGAATCTAGAGAAAACCTTGGACCGTTTGATGGATGATGATCTAGCTTCCTTAGAGGTGAAACAGTTCCTGTTTGTGCCATTTACTTCATTAAACACCCACCGTGAAAGTAATAAAGCTATCTGATATAAATAAATGCATTTAGCCTTAAACATTTGTAATGTACTCATCAACTTTGTTCATACAGAATCCACAATCTTTGGTGGAAAAGCCAAATAGGTACTCCCTCCATTCCAAAATACATGGCTTCCATTTGTCTAAATATGCATGTATGTATACAGTAAAACATGTCTACATACATCCATATTTGGACAAATGGAATTCATGTATTTTGGAACGGAGGGAGTAGCATTCTCATGGAAATCTGACTATTTCCTTTAAGACTTGTTATTGCCATTGTGAAACAGAAAGGGGAATAAGCCAGATTCAAAAAAAGGAGATATGCCAAAAATAAGTTCAATCTGAAATATTAAGGAGAGCTGAACAAAAGTTATGATGAGAAGTCCTTGTACATGAAAAGAAAGGGGGAGCTAAAACATTCAAAAGATGTGATAAAATAAGCAAAATGAAGACCGCATTAATGAACAGGGAGGCAGACAGAATCCTATAGAACAGAACATGACAGTATTGTGGAGTTGATATTTCTTTAAGGATATTGCAGCTCTCGCACAACCTCAAACTAACTATAAGGTTCATTCTTTACCTCCACCATGATCATCTGAAATCTCGGACACTGACAATCGAGGAATCGCATTATACAATGGGGAAGTGGGGTGCTCTCCCTGAGAATATAACGCCTCATTTGTGGAGAGACGTGATGACAAGGAATGCGTCGATGTTGAGTTCCTGAAGGGAAATTCTGTGTTGGATTTGGAAGGGTTGTATGAGGAAACGGATGAGACTTCATCTTTTGAACTATCGTATCCTTCTTCTAGATCAGTATTATCATTTGCTTTAGTCTGCAACAAGAATGTTATATGTCAGCAGGGGACCCAGGGGTCCAAAGAGCAATCATGGAAATATATGGATATTACTGATTAACATGACTTCCAAAATTGTTACTGTCTAAACATAGATGAAAAATACCATATGTTGGAAAATAGTTTAGTTCCTACTGATTTTTATCAGTTCTTTTTAGAGGAAGATTTTCATCAGTTGACAAAATTGCAAATTACGGAGATTGGCTTAGCACTGATATGTCCTTCATTTAGTGATCGAAGTAACGACTGACAATCATATAAGACATTCCCCGAGAAACAAACACATGCAAAATAACAACTGACAAGTGACAAATCATATAAGACAACACATGCAAAATAATGTGTAAGAAACGGATAAAAACAATAGTGTCATGAAAGTTGGGAGATGGCAATGAGCTCCAGGACTCACCCATTCTGAATCTTCATCTTTTTCCCTCCAAAATATAGTCAGTTGCTCAACTGAGAGTGGGAAACTTCCTGAGATACACAAACAGTTAAGTATTGCTGAGGATTAACATATTAAACAGTTTGCACATTCACTAACAACTCCGCAGCATTCCATTGTTATGCATCTCCAGATTTAAAGAGGGCTATGGTGCCAATCTACGCTAGATTATTCAAGCAGTCTGTCCTCTGTCGTGCATGTAGGTTAGAGTAGAAGGCTACAGGTATTTTCCTAAAACAGGGACCCACTGGAAATTCAATCACGTACAGAGTCCCCGGTGAAACTGGAAATGATGTAAAGAGTGTCCATGTTGAACAAAATCATTCGTGCGCCACTGAGAATAAGGTGTGATGACATCATTTTTTACACGAAGTACGAACTGCACAAAGATGTGAAGGTGTTGAATCTCAACTTCTAAAGGATCAATCAGCCTAAGATGTGAGGAGGCAAAGAAAGTGCCCATGCGAAAGAAAGCAGCATCACATAGCATTTAGAGATAGGCCGAGATAGGCCAAAACAGATGGGCCCCTTGGACATTTAATATAATGCTCCTACTTACTGAGTTAAAAGAATGTGCACCAGATATTACATCAAGTAATGTAAGCTTGGATATTAGGTTAATAAGCCCGCGTCCTTTGGTAAGTGAAGCATAGTACTTAATAGAAAAATAGTTTTATCAACATACTTTTGAAATCCAACAGAGGGGTAACACTAACAGACAGGATAATAAAAGTGCAGGAACCTTAAAATATTGCATTCACATTACTGACCTTCTTCATGAAGTAAGTTGCTGCTTTTCTGGGAAACACATATCTGCAACGGGACTCGAGCTTCCTACAAAAAACAAGATAATTTAAGACTATTCTGAGATTTGCTACTTATTTTCCATTCGTGCTAATAAACTTGGATAATTGCATTATAGATTTGTATGAAGTAGAGCATGATGCTACAAACAAAAAAATAGTGCATATCAAGTTGCTTCCAGTAAAGTGGTTAACAGGATTTTGTAAAGAAGTCCTCAGCTCAAGGCTAGCTTAAGAGGCATGGGAAAATGCAGTCACAATCAAGCTCTCTTTAAGAGATAAGAAAACTAAATTTTAGCCTTAGTATTTCTTGGGTAATAGAGGACACGGGTGAACCAAATTTGCTGTGTCCCATCACAATATAATGTCTCTCTGTGGAGTTTTGGGCCTACACTTCTAAGACCAAAATTTCCAAATCAGGCCTACAAGCCCGAAATCCCCAAGAATTGCACTTGGTTACCGATGCTTTAAACACTTAAGACTGTTTACTAAAATATGTTTGTAACACTTCAGTAAATTTAATTATTCGCTGTAACTTGGATAGAAGGTTGTAATTATGAACGGGAGGCTGAGGCTTGTAGCTGTGACGACCAATTTCGGAAGGCATTTACTAAGTTTTGTAACATAAACAATTCAAAAATATGATTTATTTATTTAATATAGGATAGTTAAAATCTTATATCCAAAATGAACCCGTAAGAACATCTACTCCCTCCGTCTCGAATTAATTGTCGTGGATTTGTCAAAATATGGATGTATCTAGACGTATTTTAGTGTATAGGTACATCCATATTTTGAGAAATTCAAGACGATTAATTCGAGACGGAGGGAGTACTAAGCATGCAGTAGAAATATTTCACAAGTCACAGTCTTGAGCACTCTATTTTAAAAATAGTATAAATTACCAACAGAAATATGATGATTACCAGATCAAAGCTTCCAATATTTCACCAACCGGAAGAAGAAAACTCACCAGTTGAACTCCACTATTTACATGGCTTTTATTTTGATCACCATTACCCAATTCAATTGATCTCCCAAACAATGTACTCCTGACATAATAAATATAACGAATACTGATGCCCCTATATGATGGTGGTAAAATCTTCGGGAGCTCTAGACGTACAATATCTGCAGAAGATATATTTTTCAGCTGAGTTACATTTCCTAAACTGCACAGACAATATTTCACATGATGCAGAGAGTTTGTTTAAGCGAGCAGGTTAACAGGACAACATTTGAACATAGTCGGTTGAAGATCCTACGCAAAATAGGAGCCAATGCTCATAAGTACGAGAAACATGCATAATACATATCCCTAAATCCTCATAGTCATGACCCTCTGTAACAGAGCTATAGCCAGTACTATACTCTCATTTGACTTCACATGTGGAAACATGGATGCACAAAGTTTGACTTCAAGATGATGTGAAGACTGAAAACATGGATAGATCAATAACTATTATTTAGATTAGACACAGTTAAGCGATCAGACAGTTGATTATTAGATCTAGTACAACACTAGCAAGGATGGAAGTAACACATGAACAATATTCTTGTTTCAAGCAATCTAGAAATGTAACATGGCATAACTAGGTGTACTATGAACCAACATTAGACTCTAAAACAAGGGATAACTTACATGTTTTTGTTTGTCCCGGAGCAATTATTACTTTAGAGACTAACGAGGGTGCCAAACAATCCAAAAACAGATGTTCACCTACGTTATCAATCACAACAGAAGAGGATTATCAGACATAAAATAAAAGATACATTGATCAAATATTTAGATGATAGCAAGAGTGTACCTCTCCTCTGCTTAGACCCTGGTAAGGGCTTTGGAACAGAGAACCATTGGCTATCCAACTTCTCAATTCCTTTAAGTTCGAATGATAGCCCATCTACCAAGAGAGAGGGGGCATCTTCACTCGATACCGTTCCTGCATCATCCTTCAAAATAGGGCTACAGATTTCTATAGTCGCCGTAACTGAATCACCAGGTCTGTACACATCTTTATCTGTCTGGAGCTTCAATTTCGGAGACAACTGCTTCTTGGCAGCTGAATCAGCCTTACTGTCTTCGAACCACCCAAC
The DNA here is from genome assembly GCA_028641055.1 of Alopecurus myosuroides. Lineage (NCBI taxonomy): Eukaryota > Viridiplantae > Streptophyta > Magnoliopsida > Poales > Poaceae > Alopecurus > Alopecurus myosuroides. The sequence continues at coordinate 9,064,624 of CM054062.1, forward strand.
ACTTTTTAGAAAGGAGAGCCCTTGCGGAAGTGGAAGTCTGAGTGACATATCATCAGACAGGTAACTCTATCCAATTTAAGAAACTTCCAACAATGCGAAGCGAAAGAATAAGCCACGAAGATGAATTGTCTTCTAAAGCTGTGGCTAATCACAGACCCAAAATCCACCTGGAAATTCATCACGGAGTTATTATTTTTATGATTAATATCCTCGGACTACAACAGGAACTTATTCAGAAGCACCTTCTCCAACAAGTCAAACAACTTAGCAATAATTGTATATTTGTCCCAAAGTTGACAGACCTTTTCAAAATAGAGAAATTTGGGAAACCCCTCTTTAAGTTTGACCAGGAATTGATTGTAAATGATAATTTTTTCCAACAGGGGACCAATACGAATTCACTTAACACTCAAACCATCGCATGAAAATACTATAAAACCCCTTCGGTTGCCAGGGAGCATTTTGCCGGGAGATGACGTGATTGACTAAACCTAAGTAATCACACAGAATAGGTTCAGCGGTGCTCCTTATGTTGCATAAAATCGTGAAGTGGAGATCCTGGCTACAAAGTGGAGTGTGATGGTCTCATGTAAACATCCCAGAGTTCCATCTCAATCTGAACCCACACAACCACACCAACTCGCAACACCCACTAATCAAGTAATGATGCAAAAATAGGTTCAAAATTACTCCTTATGCTGCATATAAATCGAGGTGTGAAGACCCTGGCTGAACAATGCCTTTAAGAACGTGTTCGGTTCAGTTCAGTAAATGTAAACGGTACTGGAACCAATTCACGGGCGGTAGTGGTAACGGGATGGGAGATTTTCCAAATCTGTTCGTTAACGGAAAGGGATACTCCTATATCTTCGGATCATGGACCATGAAATCCTAACGAGAATCAGGCACATCTGGATCAGAAATTCGGAGCTGACGCAGATCTCAGATGGAAGAGCTGGAGAGCTATCACGGGGTGGGGAATCCGGGAAAGAAGCACTAACACACGCACGCAGGGTAGGGGATCGGCGACCTCCGCTGCTCCTCGTATGGTGCCGCACTGCCGCTGCTCCTCGCGTGGCACCGCTGCAGGTGGAGTAGAGGAATTCCGGTGGAAGATATGCGGCCTCCCTGCCGGCGCCGGCGGCGCGACTCGGCGGAGGAGATGTGCGGGGGAGGAGGTTTGGGGGGCTAGGAATCGGGGACGGGAGGGATTCGTTCGACACACTACTCGTCTCCCTCGCTCGCTCGCTCGTAGTAACGATTCGGTGGTGGACGGAATTGTTAACGACGACACCGACGCAAGGGACCCAGTTGGCAGCGGTCGCCAGGGAGAAGCGAGCAGGAAAAGGTGTTGTTGAAATCATTCACTTTCAATCGAGGAAATTGCACATAACACCAACTATTGGGGATTTTGTTGCACCAAACCACAACTCTAAACTTTTTTGGCACAAAACACCAATATTTGGGGTAATTACTTGCACAGAACACAAATCCCGCGTTTAACTTCTTTGATAGATAATTAAGTACTTATGAACACCAATATTATCAAATTTTCAAGACACCATGTTGAGCTCATGATTTGGATTGTCATCAGAGCTGACTGCAGTTGTATATATGTGTTAAGTTATATTGATATTTCCTAATGTTTTTTACATAATGGATATTTCCTAATGCTGCCGCCATCGCCGGATCTGTTCCTATCACGCGCTCTCTGTTGGAAGATCGACAAGTTCATAAACAGGTGGATCTGTGTGCTTAATTACTCATCAAAGAGGGTAATCACTGGATTTGTGTTATGTGCAAGTAATTACCCAAACATTGGTGTTTTGTGCCAAAAAAATCTAGAGTTGTGGTTTGGTGCAACAAAAGCCCCAATAGTTGGTGTTATGTGCAATTTCCTCCTTTCAATCGCAACACGTTATCAGCACTTTGTCTCGACCGAGAGAGCAATAGGAAGAAATTGCCAACGGAATCTCACCGGAACGGGAAAAGTTAGAACACACCGGCGATTCGGGCTGGAGAAACGAGATCCAACAAGCAATAGGAAAAAATTGCAAAAAGAGAGTGAACCGGCAATATCGCCGGAAAACAAAGCAAGGAAGAAACGCCGGAACAGAAGATTCGACCAAGAAGGAAACAGAAAAAAAAAACGAAGGGAAAACAGCCATCGGTAAGAACTTCCATGGAAATTTTTCTTCGTTTGTTTGTCGGCATGCATCTGGCCGGTCAAGCCGCCTCAATGATTCACGCCGACAAGGCGGTGGAGCCCTTGAATGACGACATGGACACCATCGGTGTCGGGCCGACGCCCGCGGCTCGTCTTAAACCGGATTGGTGCCAGAAACACGGCAGAGACCCTGCCTTATTCCACAGCCATCTCCACCAGCGGACTGTGAAGTCGAGGAGGAGGTCGAGACTGTAGCGCCACACTTACCGTCTCCGCCCCCGGCGCATGAAGCGGTCGACGCTGCGGCGGCTTCCTTGCGCGTGGCACCTTAGACGACCTCCCGGTGGATCCTCTTCAGTGTGCCGAGAAGAGCGCACCGGGATCTCCTGCTCCTCCCCGCGTATTCCGCCGCCGGCAGCAGTTTTGCTGGTGGGGAAATTTCCGTAGCCACCTGCGGAAGGGGATCAGGGAGAGCGGTTGTCACGAGGTCAAAGGCGACCGTCCTTTTCTCTTATCCAGATTGGAACAGCGGTACGACTCCTCTGGCGAACCCAGATCCCATCCGGACTAGGCAAGACCTAGGGTTACGACTCCTCTGGCGATCTTGTCGTCAGGGTGAGATTTTGGCGGCGATTCCGATTGGGATTAGACTCCGGGTCTGATTCGTTGTTCCTGGAACCTTTATCTGCGAAGGGGAGGCTACGTCGGCCCTCAAGATCCGCTCGAACTTGTGGAGGGCTAGCGTTCTCGGGCTCTGGTTGCTTTCGAACCCTGTCGACGAGATCATGTCGAAGTTGGGAGAAAACGCAGGCGGAGATGCAAGGAAGAAAGCGGGGGAAGATGATCTGACGATTGCAATGGAAAATCTTGAATTGAGGGAAGGGGAACTTGATGATGTCTTCATCGGAACAGAGGATCTCATCGACTTGAAGAAACAAGCAAGGTGGCTTGCTGTCGCCAGGGTCCATACGATCAAGCCAATTTCAGCATCGGCTGTCTTCGAAACTCTGAGAGGTGTATGGGGCCTAGCACACGATCCGGAGCTACGGGAGGTTGATGACAATTTATTCACTCTGAAATTCTTTTGTTTAGGTGATTGGAACAAGGTTTTACATCAGGGGCCGTGGCTCTATAAAAAGCTTGTGGTGGTTATTGCGGAGTATGATGGGCTCTGTAATCCTAAGGAGGTTAAACTTGATCGAACTAACGTGTGGGCGCAAATACACGCAATCCCGGAGCTATACCGAATTCCTAGAATTGTTGATGATCTAGCAAGGAGAATTGGTAAAGTGCTAAGTGTTGAGATGAAACCGACAAGATTCTTCGAAGGAGACTATGTTCGCATCAGAGTTAGTATTGAAGTTGGCAATCCCCTCATTCGCTTTGTCCCAATTAATGTGGGAGGCAAGAGGGATCTTTTACATGTGAAGTACGAGAAGATTGGTTTCTTTTGTGACATCTGTGGAATAATGGGTCATGATCTTGAAGAATGTGGTGATGGGGTTCATGATACAAAAGCAATCCAATATGGTAAATGGTTGGTAGCTAAAAGAAGAATACAGTCAAATCAATTTTCTTTTAGGGAGAGCAATCCTGGCAGATTTAGTGGCAGAGGAAGGGGGAGAGGAAGGGATCCGTTTCCGAGGAAACGATCTTCAGCAGATATGGAGGAGGATGAGGATAATTACAGTGATACTGCCTCGAGCCCTTTGAAGAAGACAGACCAGGTCTTGTCGGATGAGCTACAGGAATGTTCAGGGGATCCAAAAACCCCAACGGCTAGACAATTGTCATATGGTGGAAAAGAAGGATCAGGGGGAGTTATCAGTACTGTACCAAATAAGGTGTTAGAGGGAGGGGTGATCCCACCCCCGCCACCTAGTTATAAAAACCCCAGGGAATCAAAAAGGCCCAAGAAATTTGGTGAGGGAAGTGCTAAATCAGATGAGAGTAGATCGGCGGCTCCTACGGAAGGAGACCGCCGGGAGCAATGAATATCCTTAGTTTAAACTGTCGGGGTTGCGGGCGGCCCGAGACAGTTTATGAGATTAGCAGTTTGATTCAGCTGCATCGCCCCGTCGTGGTTTTTCTCTCGGAAACCAAGATGTCTGAAACGAGAGCAAAATTGTTGCGATTCAAATTTGGATTTCAACACTCATTGGCAGTCAAAAGTGAAGGTTTGAGTGGTGGTCTTGCGCTTTATTGGAATAGTGACTCAACTGTAAGTCTGAAATCCTTTAGTAGGACTCACATTGACGTTACTATCCATAATGAGAGCTTGGGACCGGTTGATTGGAGACTCACTGGTTTCTATGGAGACCCGGTGAGAGCGAGGAGGAAACGAAGTTGGGAATTACTTGAGTATCTTCGTTCTGAATATGATCTCCCATGGCTCTGTGTGGGTGATTTCAACGAAGTGCTCGAAGAGGATGAGCAAATTGGGGGAAATAGAAGGCAGGACTGGGCTATGGAGGGTTTTAGAGAAGCGGTGGATTCTTGTCGTTTTACTGATCTTGGCTTCTCAGGTCTTCCATACACCTGGGATAACAAACAACAAGCTGGAAGAAATATTAAAGTTCGTTTGGACCGTGCATTGGGGGATGATCGTTTCTTGGATGTTTTCGGTAATACTACAGTGGCTCATATTCAGACTATCCAGTCTGACCATTGTGCCTTACTAGTTACTGTAACTGCGGAAGTGATCAATCAGCAGGCTTATAGGAGGAAGCCATTTCGGTTTGAAAATGCTTGGCTACGTCACGAGAATTATAATGCGACAGTGGAACAGGTATGGGTTCCGAAATTTGGCAATCTGGAGGACATCTCGGATGCCTTGGGGGCTGTTCGGAATAAACTACAGTACTGGAGTAGGAATGAATTTGGTAATGTTAGAAAACAATTGAATATTTTGAGAGAGAAGCTGGAAAGAATTCGAAGAAGATCCCTAAGGGGTGGTCCGAATAGAGAGGAAGTTCTGATTACTAGCAAAATTTCGGAATTATTAGCAAGGGAAGAGACAATGGCTAAACAGCGCTCTCGTGTTCAATGGCTTAAGGAAGGCGATAGAAATACCGCTTTCTTTCATGCAAAGGCTAAAGAGAGATCTAGAGTGAATAGGATTAAATCCTTGCAATTGGACAGTGGGGTTTCGGTTACCTCACAATCAGGTATGGAGGATGCTGCTATGGACTTTTATATGAATCTATTTACTGCTGATTTGAATTCTAATCCTGAGCTAGTGACTGATTATGTGGAGAAGAAAGTTGATGATACCATGAATAATTCCTTATGTTCACCTGTAACCGATTTAGAGGTGGAAAAGGCTCTGTTCATGATGCATCCGAATAAATCCCCTGGTCCTGATGGTTTCACAATGGGTTTTTATGTTAAACATTGGAGTATTATCAGGGAGTCTGTCTGCTATGCTGTCAAGAAATTCTTTACCGATGGTATTATGCCTGATGAGGTAAACAAGACTATTTTGGTTCTTATTCCAAAAATTAAAAACCCCACTAGTCTGAAACAATTTAGACCAATCTCACTTTGCAATGTTCTATACAAATTGGTATCAAAAGTGTTGGCTATGAGATTGAGACCCTTTCTTGATGAGATTATTTCTGAGGAGCAGAGTGCTTTTGTCCCTGGTAGATTGATTACTGATAATGTTCTGACAGCTTATGAATGTATCCACTATCTGAAAAAGAAAAAAGGTAAAAGTGGTTCATGTGCTATCAAGGTTGATATGGCTAAAGCTTATGACAGAGTTGAGTGGGCCTATTTGAGGAAGATTATGGAGAAATTGGGTTTTGCTGAGTTTTGGATCCACAGAGTAATGGCATGTGTGGAGTCGGCCTCCTTCTCCGTTCGTGTTAATGGTGTATTTTCGGATGTGTTTATACCATCAAGGGGTATTCGACAGGGAGACCCCATTAGCCCATATTTATTTCTCCTCTATTCCGAAGGTTTAACGAGTTTATTTAAGAATTTGGGTACAGGTCATATTACTAGGGGAGTCAGAGTGGGGATTCATGCACCATGGATCTCGCACTTGTTATTCGCTGATGATTGTATTATCTTTGCTGAAGCTAGTGAGGTGGGAGGCCAAAGAATTAATAATATTTTGGAGAGGTATCATGCTGGTTCGGGGCAACTGGTTAATAAGGACAAATCGGCTATATTTTTCAGTTCTAATTGTTCACTCACAATGAAAGAAGAAGTTCATACAACGGTTGATATTACAAAGGAGGCTTTGGTTGAGAAGTATTTAGGTCTCCCTACTTCTCTTGGGAGATCCTCTGATTCGGAATTTGAAGGTATATTATCAAAAATTAAGAGATTGGTTAATGGTTGGGTCCCAAAACATCTTAATAGTGCTGGGAGGGAAGTTCTTATTAAAGCTATATGTCAAGCAATCCCTACATACTCAATGAGCTGTTTCAAACTATCGAAGAAGCTATTGAAGAAAATAACAAGTGTGATAGCTAAATTTTGGTGGGGAGGTGATTCTGAAAAACAGAAAATGCATTAGCTTAAGTGGACTGAGTTAGCTATCCCTAAATGTGATGGAGGTATGGGCTTTAGAGACTTAGAGCTTTTTAATCAAGCTATGTTAGCAAAACAAGGGTGGAGGATTCTCAATAATCCTAATTCTCTTTGTGCTAAAGTATTGAAAGGTAAATATTTTCCTTCTGGAGACTTTATGTCGGCTACAAGGAGAAGAGGAGCCTCACATACTTGGCGGGCAATTCTACATGGTAGAGATGCTCTGAAATTGGGTCTTATTAAGAGAGTCGGTGATGGGGTGTCTATAAAAGCATGGGAAGACCCATGGATTCCAGATAATACTAGCAGACGACCTTTATGCAGATTGCCATCTTCTAATATTGTGACGGTTGATGAGCTACTGGACCCCCTATCAAATCAATGGATAGAAGATAAAGTGAGAGCTAATTTTATATTTTCGGATGCAGAAGCAATATTTCGGATTCCTGTTGGCAGCTTCTTAGATGATTTCTGGTCTTGGCAACCAGAGAGGCTTGGGTACTTCTCTGTTAGATCGGCTTACAAATGCCTAGTCTCGGCCAAGAGGATTTTTATGGATGGTTCTTCAGTGGGTAATTCTTTTAGTGTGTGGAAGAAACTTTGGAGATTGCCAATTCCCCCTAAAATCAGAAACTATTGGTGGAGAGTTATCAAACGATTCATCCCAACCAAGCAAATCCTGTGCAGTAGGCATATTGAGCGCCTGGATACATGTGGTGAGTGTGGTGCCTCCGAAACAATTTTCCATGCCCTCTTTAAATGTACGTGGGCAAAGCTATTTTGGACAAAAATCAAACAGGTGACTGGGGTTAAAATACCCAATCTTCATCCAGACTCTTGGGCGATGGATATACTGGAGTCGGAGACGATTACTACTAATAATTGCTGTATTATTCTCTGCGGTGCTTGGGCTGTTTGGAATGAACGTAATGCAAGGAAACATGGGGAATCTACAAGAACGGTCATGCAATCTGTTAACTGGGTATTTGATATTTGCAATGATTTGCAGAATATTTGCAAGGATTACAAACCTGCTGCTCATGTCACACCGGAAAAATGGGCTCCTCCAATGGCAGGTAGATTAAAGATAAATGTGGACGCCTCTTTTTTTATCTCCACTTTCTCTGGAGGGACAGGGGTCTGTATCCGAGATCACATTGGTAATCTGGTTCGTGCTAAATCACTTTGGTTTGATCATGTTGCTAATTCTACCATTATGGAAGCCCTTGCGGTCAGGGACGGCATCAAAGTTGCTTTGGCTTGTGGTATTACTCAGGTGGATATTGAGTCGGATTCCTTGCAAATTGTTACAATGTGGAAGAACAAGAACTATGACAAATCTGAGGTTGCTTCTATATTATTAGAAATTGATGACCTGGTAGGTAATATGGAGAGTTTTACCTTGTCTTTTATTCCTAGGTCTGCTAATGTTCTTGCACACTTGTGTGCAAATTATTCTAGCCCTGATAGGAGACATTGCCTTTGGGTGAATTATACCCCGGCCTTTCTCGATGCCTGTATCAGAAAGGAGTGTAAACCCGACTGAATTTTGTGGCAGCAAGTTTGTTGACGCACTCTTTTCCTTCCAGGGTACCTACGGGGACTGGGAGGTTTTTAATGAGGCGGGCTTGCTTGCTTAATATATGATGTGAAATTTCAAAAAAAGATTGGAACAGCGGTACTGGGCTGAAAAAAAAAAGGAACAAGATAGGCTGCTGCTATGCTATGCTCTATACGAGCAGTTAAAGAAAAAAAAACGAAAGAAACAAAAGGTTGCATGTGCCACGGTAGTAGGCATTACCGCTTCAGGCAAACCTCCTTTTGGTCTATTGCCATTTTTTTTCCGTACTCCCTTTCTGATTAGCTATTAGCTATTAGTTTTTCAGTTTTTGCCCATAACTATTTGTTAGGAGTTTCTAACATTGGCTATGCAATGTCTGAAATTTTATGTCAACAATTGTACGAGTGCAATTTTTAATTACCGAATGTTGACAGATGCTTGAAAATAAAATAACTTCTTTTAAATTTTGCGCAACTTTGTACACAATTGCGAGGTCTACACCATGCTATGGTGATTACCTCAAATGTGTTTTAGTTAACACACGGTTGTGTAAAGTAACACGAGGGAAGGTCTACACTACTACTAATAGTGACTACCCCCATGTGTTCAGGCAAAAATGAAAGAATCGGGTCGTTTAGGCTTTTCCTAGACCTTTTTGATTTTGAAATCAAGCATATTCTTACACACACATAATTAATTTACTATCAAGTAAATTAATGTGCATGATATTTCATGCAGGATATGAGTGACATATCTAAGAAAGAATTTGCTGAGCTTGCCATTGATGGCAGAAATTACCTGACATGGGCCATGGATCTGAAGATTAACCTGGCGTCCAGGAATCTGATTGGTACTATAGTCACACCTGCTCAGGGTGCTCCTGCTATACCAGATGCGGCAAAATATGCTGCTTTGCACTTCATCCGGCACCACCTTGATCCGGCACTATCCTCATATTCCGCTGTGCATCAAATCAACTCCAAGTTGAGATTCTGCAATAGTGCAGTTTCGGATGCAGATCTCATCGAAAAGACGCTCTCCACTTTTAATCCTAATATGAGGATACTTGCTGAACAACATCGTCAGCAGAAATATACGAAGTATTCTGAGTTGATTTATGCGCTTCTTCAGGCAGAAAAGCATAGTGAAATTCTTGATAAGAATAATCTATCCCGTCCAACGGGGACACTGCCGCTTCCGGAAGCACATTTCAATTCTCAGAATACTCGTAAGTCTCGTGGTTTCAAGAAGAACTACGGGAAGTTTAAGGGAAAGTGGAAACGTGATGAGAACCAAAATAGCAATGGAGTTCAAAAGAGCAAGAATCATTTCAAGAAAAATGATAAAGGTAGCACCTCTCAGGGTTGCTACAGGTGTGGTTGTACTACTCATCTTGCAAGGAAGTGTACAACTTCGAAGCATTTGGTGACGTTATATCAACAGTCAATTAAAGGCAAGAAGGCTCAAGGGAACCAGTTTGAAGCTCACTTCACTGGTCCGATGATCGAGAGTTCCCAAGGCGTTCATGAGAACATGGTGAACCAGGACCAGGCTCAGCAGAAGGAAGGATCTTCACTTCATGTTGAAGACATGCTTGTGGATTTCACTTCTACTAGTGACATATATGGAGATCAACTTTGAATATGTTGATTATGTCATAAGTATTGTGATAATGTCTTTAGATATACTGTGTGTTGTAAAGAAAAAAAAATTATGTCATAAGACATATGGTATTGTAATAATTATGTGAGCAAACATAATGTATTATAATATGTAAGAAGACATGCATATTATGTAATGTATGTGTTAATTCTATATGAGTTGAGATATATGATAAATTTTATTCTTTTACTCTACAGAAATCTTCAAGGAACATTCCAATGGAGGAGGAAATTTGTTTAGTGGATAGTGGTTCCACTAACACAATATAACGGGAAGTGAAATACTTCCAAACTCTCAAGAAAAGTAACGGGACTGTCATGACAATTGGTGGTCATGACACGGTAATTGTTGGTTCTGGTCAGGCCACATTTACACTCCCAAATGGTACAAAACTTGTAATCCAGGAGGCATTATTGTATCCGGATTCGACCCGTACCTTGCTGAGTTTTAAGGATATCCGTATGAATGGCTACCACATTGAAACTCATGAAGAGAATGGGGTTGAAAGCCTACTCATAAGTCAGCAAAAGGGAACTGAAAAGGAAATCCTTGAGAGACTTCCTGCTCTATCTTCTGGATTGTATTACAGATACATAAAGACAGAGCCACATTTGGCGTATAAAATAATTTTTCAGAATCTTGACAAGTTCAAGATATGGCATGATCGCCTAGGTCATCCTGGTGTGGGGATGATGAGAAAAATTATTGATGGTTCAATTGGACACAACATAACGGTTACTAATTTCCCAAAATCTTCGGATTTCGTCTGCACGGCATGTGCAACTGGGAAGTTAATCACAAGACCTTCATATGTGAAGATCAAGAGTGAGCACTTAATTTTCTTGAACGCATTCAAGGAGATATTTGTGGCCCGATTCAACCATTATCGGGACCATTTCGATATTTTATGGTGCTTATTGATGCATCCACAAGATGGTCCAGTGTGTGTCTTATATCAACAAGGAACCATGCTTTTGCAAAGCTGATCACTCAAATCATAAAACTGAGAGCAAATCATCCTGAGCATAGGATTAAATCCATCAGAATGGATAATGCTGCTAAATTTAGTTCACGAGCATTCAATGATTACTGCCTAGCTTTGGGCATAACTGTGGAGCATTCTGTACCGTATGTACACACACAAAATGGTCTTGCAGAATCACTTATCAAGAGGATTAAATTGATAGCAAGACCACTCCTACAGAATTGTAATCTCCCAACATCTTGTTGGGGACATGCGGTATTACATGCCGCGGAATTGATACAAATTCGACCAACTGCATATCATACGGCCTCCCCGTTGCAGTTAGTGCGTGGAAATCAACCAAGTATTTCCCATCTTCGAAGATTCGGTTGCGCTGTGTACGTACCGATATCACCACCTCAGCGTACATCGATGGGTCCACATAGAAAAATGGGGATCTATGTGGGGTACAATTCTCCATCGATAATAAAGTACCTGGAACCCCTAACAGGGGATCTATTTACAACCCGGTACGCTGATTGTATCTTCGATGAGGACAATTTCCCGGCATTAGGGGGAGAAAAGAACCACAAAGAATGCCGAGAAATAGATTGGAATGTCCAAGGCATTCAGTCCTTAGATCCACGTACGAATGAGTCTGAACTAGAAGTTCAGAGGATTATAAATTTGCAAAATATTGCAAATAATTTGCCAGATGCGTTTACTGACTATAAAGGTGTCACTAAATCCCATGTTCCCGCTATGAATGTTCCAGAGAGGGTTGAGATAACTCAAAAGACCACTCAACCGCCCAAGAGGGGGAGAAAACTGGACAAAAGGGGCAATGCTTCTCAGAAGCGTCCGCGGGGAATGAGAAACCCTCAAACAGTAAATGTAGGTCAACCGCAAGTTGACATTGAACCTAGTGTTGAAGGACACCTGAAGGATGTTCATCATCCAGAGCCCAGCACAAATGTGCACACAGATATAGGTGCTGGGGCATCGGAATGCCTTGACTCGATTGTTGTGGGAAATCACGATGAGTCGGAAGGTATTGAAGAAATTTCCACAAACTATGTTGAATCAAGAGAATCATTCAACCGAAAGACTACTAATGTCGACATATTTTTCTCCTCAAAGATTGCAAAGGACCTGGCATTGGATCGTGAACCAAAGTCCATGGCAGAGTGTATGAAACGCTCAGACTGGTCCAAATGGAAGGTCGCAATAGAGGATGAATTGCGTTCGCTTGCCAAGAGGGGGGTATTTACTGCAGTAATACCTACTCCTAAGCATGTTTTCCCCGTGGGGGCGAAATGGGTTTTTGTTCGTAAGAGGAACGAAAACAATGAGGTGGTGAGGTACAAGGCGAGGCTGGTAGCACAAGGGTTTACACAGAAACCCGGCATCGATTGCGATGAGACATATTCTCCTGTGATGAGTGGAATAACGTTCTGATATTTGATATCGCTGGCAGTGCAAATGAATTTGTATATCCAATTGATGGATGTGGTGACCGCATATTTGTATGGGTCACTAGATACGGATATCTATATGAAAGTTCCAGAGGGACTAAAGATTCCGGATTCGAAGGCTAATCGCAACATGTATTGCGTGAAGCTAGAGAAGTCGTTGTACGGCTTGAAGCAGTCGGGTAGAATGTGGTATAACCGACTGAGTGAGTTCCTTATGCAGAAAGGTTACTCGAACAATGATGATTGCCCATGTGTGTTCATCAAGAAGTCTACTAATGGATTTTGTATAATTTCTGTGTATGTTGATGACTTAAACATCATTGGAACTACACATGAAATACATGAGGCAAGCAACCATTTGAAGACGGAATTCGAGATGAAAGATTTGGGTAAAACTAAATTTTGTCTTGGTCTGCAACTTGAACATATGTCTTCAGGAATACTTGTTCATCAGTCTGCTTATATCGAAAAGATACTGGAGAAGTTCAGTATGGATAAAGCATACCCATCTAAAACACCTATGGTTGTGAGGTCTCTTGAAAGAGATAAAGACCCGTTTAGGCCAAAGGATGACGATGAGGAGATGTTGGGACCAGAGTTTCCATATCTCAGTGCTATTGGTGCACTAATGTATCTAGCGAACTGCACAAGACCTGACATATCATTTGCAGTTAATTTGTTAGTTAGATACAGCGCATCGCCAACTAAAAGGCATTGGGTTGGTATAAAGAATATTCTTAGATATCTTCAATGCACCAAAGATCTTGGTTTGTTCTATCAGAAAAATCAAGAGAGAACCATGGTGGGGTATTGCGATGCTGGATACATGTCAGATCCCCATAATGCCAGATCACAGACTGGTTTTGTCTTTTTACATGGAGGCACGGCCTTCTCTTGGAAGTCGACAAAACAAACCTTAGTGGCTACATCCACTAACCATTCTGAGATAATTTCTTTGTACGAAGCATCACGTGAATGTGTATGGCTTCGAAGGATGATGAACTTTGTCCAAAGTTCAAGTGGGATCGGTTCACTGAAATCACCCACCATTATCTACGAGGATAATGCTGCTTGTATTGTACAAATGCAGACAGGTTATATTAAGAGCAATATTACAAAGCATATTGCTCCTAAGCTATTTTATCCCCATGAACTACAAAAGAATGGGGAAATAAGTATCTTGCAAACAAAGTCGTGTGATAACCTCGCTGATTTGTTTACCAAGTTCTTTGTTCGAGAAATATGTGAAAGGAATTGGTATGAGGAGACTTCGTGACTTGCAAAATTCAGGGGGAGAAATCTCCTAGGTTATAACCTGTTGAAGATCAAAAGATTTTTCTAGTATTGCACTCTTTTCCTTTGTGAGTTTTCCTTGAGGTTTCTCATGTAAGGTTTTTAACGAGGCAATAGTAGTACAAGCATGGACGATATATGTCGATTTCTCCTTATTTTCCCACGAGGTTTTTAGAAGGAGTTTTTCAGGGCATATTGCGTATTTCCTCTATTTTTCCCACAGGGTTTTTGGAGGAGATGATTCCAAGGATGATCGAACATAAGGGAAAGCAAGGATTAGGGGGAGTGTTAGGATTTACTTTCCTATGTAAATTAGAAGATAACCCTTCCTTGTAAACCGTCGGACGGTTTCCCTTATGGCAACCGTCGTGACGCTCCTTACGTCCCCACGATCGGACGCGGCCTCTCTCTCGCGTCCTTTCCGCTTGTATATAAACTCAGATCATCGATGGAATAATGGTTGTTGCAATCATTCTCCTTTATTTACAATAAAAACAACTAAAGTTGTAGCTTGCAGAGCAAAACGGGATCCTACAGATGATCCCGCCTCCTCACTGACCGAAGTTTCTTGGGACCACACCAGCCTATGCAAAACTCTCTGCATGGCCTCAATTTTTGGGGAAAAGCTGGGCAGAGCGATGGAAAAGTGAGGAGAAGAGAGAGGGAAACGGGACCAGGAAGCAGACTGCTGTGTTGGATGGCTTCTACCCACACGGTGGTTTCAATCCCAAATATCTAGGTGGCAGGCATGGGGCAGCGGCATACCCCTACCTCCTCTGCTCATGCCCTAAGGTGAGCTTTGGCCATAAGCTGGGTCCCACCTATACTATGGAATTCTTCACAATGTATAAGGTGAACTATAGCTGTAAGCTGGGACCCACATGTACTATTTATGTACACACATGCATAAGCTTAAGGTCATCCATAACCTTATGGACAACTCTATATTTCTCCACAATGTATAAGGTGTAACACAAGCATTGCCACATAATCCTTATGGTGTGGTTTTTTGCACATTGCGGATGCCCTGAGGCCATTGTAACTGCAGCGACCATCTATCTGTAGTTGAAATTTAGATACAGACTTGAGATCTACTGTTACCATGGTGAACCTCTCCCAGGAACATAATACTCCTATGATATGGTCATTTTGTGAACATGATACTCCTATGACACTTTAGTTGCGCAATGTACAACTTCCAAATTTATGTAGTACGATATCAATGGTCGAGATTGCCGACTTAGTAATAAGTACTCCCTCCGTAACAAAATATAAGACGTTCTAGGATTTTCGGACATCAGGCAAAAACGAGAAACTGGACTCATTTGCCCCTGTCGGAACACAACAATACGCATTTATGGAATTGGTACAGCGTCACATCTACGCAAGAGGGAAGCGAAGAAGCCGGGGGGGATTTGAATCCAGATCTCCGCTTCCCCGTCGGAGCGAGCGGCGCCGCCCAATTCTTCCCGGCGTCCCCGCCCAATTTCTTCCATGCGTCTCCATCAGGACCTCGTCGCCACGAGCATCTCCAGGCGTGACCATCCCCAGGCACGAGCATCTCCAAGCGTGCCTCTCTTCCCTCACCCAGGTGCTCCTCGCCCAGGTGATCTCTCCGCCGAGGTGATGCCCTCATTCGTCGTCTGTAGGAGAAGCAACTGCCTCCCGAGGTGCTCCTCACCCTGATTTCCTCGCCAGGTCCTCCTCGCCCTGCTCTCCAGGCCAGCTCCTCCTCGCCCTGCCCTCTAGAAGGAGCAAATCAGGGAGCCACAACTTCCCAGGAAGAATCTCCGACAACCGCAACTTCCCAGGCAGCATCTCCGGCCATAGGCATGCTCCTCCCAGAGCTGCTGATTCCATATCTGGTCTGGCACGGCAAGGCTCCCGCACGGACGCAGAACCAGATCATCAACTCCTTTGCTGATCAAGCTCAGCAGCACAAGATCATCAGGTCTTGTCCGGCACGGCTCAGAAGCAGCACCAGATCACCAAGTCTTCTCCGGCACGGGAGTGATCCTGCAAGAATTGGAGAACATGATCATATCGATCATTGTACCATGTTATTTATGGAGCTCAACTGCACTCCTGTCGTGGGATAATCACGGCAGACGTTACCGGGGGTAACTGATCTTGGTGCAAGACGACACAGGCGTTTGGGAGAGGGTTTAGCTCAGAGGAAAACATGATGCAACTCGATCTGGTAGCCGGCAATCAAGGTCGCCGAGTCTCCGATCTCGATATAATAACTCAACTCTGGGATTACACTAGATGCTCGATATCAGGCTATATTGCTAGGGTTCCTCGATTTCTGTTTAAACTAGACCTAGGGGTCGGTTTATAAAGCACCCGTACCCCCTTGGCCCTATTCTCCAAGGCGCAGCTTGAATCCTACCCGGACACCACTTACAAACCCTAACTTTCCTTACCGTAACCCACAATCCGGGTCACGAAGCCTACAAACTTTGGGCCTTCCAGAAGCTTCATTACTCTTAACCAGGTTGCGCACCGTGTTCCTTGGGCCGGGTTACGCCTTGGAGTTGGCCTACCGGGTTATTGTCCCCCCATCAGTAGTCCCCAGAATAGCTTGGGCTTCACGGATCCTCCTTGAAGCGCTCGCTATTCCCTGCAAAGATATCAAACACACAGGCATATGGAGGCCGGGTTAAGATGCTTTGATAGATGGCTAGGCCTGACTCCATGGTGGCCATATAGTAACCCGGGCTTTCCCCCAAACTCTTTGGTTTAATTTTCCAGGTCCAAACCCTAATAAAAATGCCAAGATCCCATACTCGGTAACCGATCCTGATATCACGGGGTGAATCTCCTTCTCTCTCTTGTCCAGATGCTTTGCTCAATACTTGGCGCATATCTCGCAGAATCCACGTGGATAACCATCACTCCACGATTTCCGGCTTCTGGCCGTTGAGATAGACTTACCCTCACCTTATAAATAGTACTCAGAGGGTAACCCTAAACCCATCACTACGCCTCAGCTTCCCCTTTCCTTCCTTGCTCCTTACACCCTCGCAGCACCACCGCAAGAAGCTCGTGCTCTCCATCGAAGCTAGGCCGCCGCCGGCCGCGCTCGCCCTCGAGCCATCTCGCGCCGCCGTCAAGCTTCACTGTCGCACCTTCATTCCACGCGCCAAGAACCGCGAAGGGAGCATTCGAGCCACGCCGTTCACCGCCGTCGCGCTAAACTCCAATCTCTCCAGTAAGCCCCTTGCACTCGTTTAATTTAGTCCCGCAATTTTTCAATCCATCCATGATTAGATCTAGGTCAACCCGTGAGTCGTTCTTCCGATTGCATCAAATTAGATCGATTCGATGCTCGCCAACTCCCTTAACCACCTGCTAGATAGTTACAACTCATCCTCCTATCATTACTAATCACCAAATCTCCCGTAAAATCGCACGCAAACTTTTCCATCTAGATCCATTCCTCCTCGATTTTCCGCTCATTGCATTAACACCCGGAAAATCCTCCTTTTCCAACTATCTTGCTTGCAGTAGACACATGGGCAACCATCCATCTTCCCCAAATGCTTTTCCATACGTAAGTGACCAATAATTTCCACAATTGTACTTAACACCCGGATACCTTGTAATCTCCACCTCATAGCGTGATACCCGGATAATTCTTAGCTTCATACTTTCTTGATACCTTGTACTCGGATAATCCAACACTTCCGGGTCTTATTTCCTATGCCTCTTTTTCTTGTGCTTTGCAGGTTGATCCCATGGCTCCCAAACGGCAAGGAAAACAACCGACTCAGGCAAGGGCTACCCAAACCATATCCGCCAACTGGGGGCGTTCCACAGCTACGAAGGCCAAGTTGGACGAGCTAGCCGAATTAGGAATTCTCCCTTCTCAGAAGGACATTCACTGGAGGGCGCCGGGCAACGAGACCCGACCCACACCCGCCGACAACGAGGTAATCTGCTTCGTGGAGCACGTGACCCGGGGATTCCGTCCTCCGGGTCACCCTTTCTTCAGGGAGATCTTAAGCCATTATGGCCTCCGGGTATTCGACATAGGGCCTAACTCTATGTTGAATATTACCCACTTCATCGTTCTATCCGAGTCGTACTTGTGCATACCGCCAAGTTTGACTCTCTTCATCGAACTATTCCAATGTAAGCCGTGCCGCGAAAGTGGTGACGGAGCACTTCTTACTTGCGGCGGGGTATCCATCCAACGCCGCAAGAATTCACCGACGCCAACCCTCAATTTAAACTCCCACGTCAAACATTGGCAGCTGTCTTTCTTTTATTGCCACGATACCTCCCCAGACGGCGAAAAGAAACTGCCGGGTTACTCGGAAAACCTCCTCGAACCTTCCGAGTCTTTCAATGCCTTTGCACCAGACTCAGACAGGGAGGCGATCCTTCCCTCATTAGCCAAGATAGCCATCCTCTCAGCCCAAGGCCTCCTCGGGCTAAATTTAGTAAAAACATGGGTTGATTTTCGGATCCAACCCAACTCCATCCGCACCAAATTGATGCGCGAGTATTCGGGGCACACCACAGATGCACTCCGATACTCCACCAAGAGCTTCGCGACCGGCGATACCAACAAGACCATCAAGGGCTTCTTGACAGAGAAGCTAGAGGTGATAAAGGGCATCAACGGGTTACCCCCATTTACTCGGGAAAACCCGGCTCCAGCGGTAATATCCGATATTCATAACTTATTTCCATATTTTGACTTGATACAGCTTCTAACCCTTAGTCTCATTCTTTTGTCTTAGGCTGATGACCCTTTCTGGAGAGTTGAACCCTCCCCTCCTTCCAGAGACCCGGAAGAAGAAGACGAGTCGGCTGATGATAGTGACGGTATTTGCACAGAACTTGTATAATCTTTACTCGCATCATTTTCCTCCCGTTTACCTTTTTTCCCACGAACACACACCCGGTTCGCAGGGCTGGAGGACGAAGGTGAGACCAACGAGGATGACCCGGAGGCAACCGAGTCTGATCAAGAAGCAACAGTTGGAGCCAAGAGGAAGGCCAGAGGGGCAGTGTCCAAGGTTCCTTTTTCCTCGTTATCCTCTGAACCTTACTCCTTTGACGCCATGCGACGACTTAACCATCAATTATCAAATTCGTCGTGCTTGAAGGATTCTCTCCCAGCCAAGCGCAGAGTAACTCGGAGCTCCCCGGGTGAAGATCCCCTTAACCCGGGCATCTCTACCCCCTCGGTCCATCGTGCCAGTGCTCCTTCGTCCCGTCCTTCCGACTCTCCTCAACGCCACCCTTCTCCTAACCATCCACGTGCTGGGCAATTCCGGGTTCCGTTAGTGGTCCCTGTGACGACCTCATCTGCTTCCAGCGGCGAGATCCCGCCGGACTACACCGTAAATGCCGGGTAAGTTTTTGCTACATGATTTCCTTTGACGTCTGACAAGTTTTCACTCAAGCCACCGTCACCACTAATAACTGCCTTTTCTCATCTTTCTTTCAGCACTCAAGTCACCGTCAGTGACCCGGAAAATGTAGAGACGGATAACCATCGGGCAGAGAAGCCGACTGAGAACATAGACGCCGCGACTGGCGGTGATACGGCGAATAACCAGGAACAAGGCCCTCTGAACAATCCGCTTCCCCGAGCCGCCGGATCTCCTTCCTCATCGGAACCAGTGGACGAGGAGATCGAGGTTCTGGATACAAGGATGAGTTCTCCCAGCCCGGGTACTCAAACTGTCCGGGTCTCGACCCCAAGGGCGGGGAGAGCTCCCCCACCAGGCGACCAGGCTGCCGGCTCTTCCGGTACTCGACCCGAGGAACTGACGTTTGCCCAGATGCTGGAAAACCTGCGCACTTTAAGGGCTAATGAAGAAAACATCTTGGGGGCTTTAATAGCCAAACACGAGGTAAATCCGACTGATATTGCTTGTGCCCTTATCCAGTCCCCAAGTTCCGAGTGAATTGATTCATAATTTGCTTGGGACTTTATTATACAAGCGACTGATAGCTTGCCCCTTTACCCGACTAATCCTTGTTTGCATCCATGCAGTCTTTCGTGACTCAATCTGAGGAGAAACTGGCAGATGCCACCAAGCTCATTGAAAAGGAGGTAGCTTTGCGTGAAGCAGCCGAGGCTGAGGCCAGGAGGAATAGGCTGATAATGAGGAAATATAGGAAAAGGGCTCACAAAGCAGAAGATGATCTAACAAGCCTTTCTGTCCAAATATCTGACACATATCGTGCTTTACTTGGTACGTTTCCTCCTCCGGGTTTATCCTTTTGATAGATAGCAAGAGTTTTCCCGACTTATGTTTCCATTTTTTCAGGCCCGGACGAAGCCATGCCGGATGAGGATGACATTGCCAAGCTGAAAACTATGAAGAGCGTTATCCGGCAGCTATGTGCCGGAACCAAATGGATCCTTCAGGAATTACGGTGGCCGGGTAAAGGACATGTTGATCTGAAGAGGATGCTGGATGCCTTCTCCACTATTCCTGAGTGGATTTGGCACTGGAAACACTCGTCTTGCCGGGTTGGAGTGACCCGGGGGCTTGCACTTGCCAAGGCTTATTTTCCTAAGCTCGAGCTAGTGAAGCTTATGGGCGGCTTCCCAGAGTTCAAGCTTGATGGGTCCAAGTTCTCGGTGAAGGATTTTCAGGCTGTCCAGAAGGAGGTTCGTTACCCGGCCAGCGTAATTGCTGACGACCTGGATGTTAATATCCTTGTTCCTGCATATGATGCTGCTGGTGAAGCAATTAAGTCGGACCTTCCCGAGCCGTATGATATGCTGGCTCGGTGGAAGGAGGAAGCTGCTGCGTTGAGGGCGGAGGCTGCCAAGAAGCAAGCTGAAGCCGGCTCTGCCCCCGCTACCTCAACACCGGTCGTTCCACCTCCTGCGCGGGCTGGTACTACTGATCCGGGCGCTGCTGCTACCACCATCGATGGCAAGGGCAAGGCCAAGATGAACACTGAGTGATACCTGACATTTGATGCCTCTTCTTATGATGCGTTGTTTAAACGATTATATTTTGGTTGGTGCGCCTGTGCACCTTTGATGTCTTTCACCAGGACTTTGTGATATATGATAAGGTCTTGATATACTCTTGCGCCTCTTCTGGCCTTTTAAATTTATCCACTTTTGAACTCATCTGTACTCGATATCCGGTTTTCTTTTATTGTTCCTTTTGTGAAACTCGGTTTCTGGGTCTCATGGGTGTTTGACAAGCGGATTTGCTTCTAAGTCCCCAAGCCCCCAAGACTCGGATATTTGGGTTTTTGGAATTATACAAGTAAGCAATTTTTTCTCTTTTCAAGATTTCAAGTCACCCGGACCCGGATCTCCAAGTCTAGGACACTTGATCTTGAAAGGAGAACAAGTTGCCTACTGCTAAATTCACAAAGATCCCTGAGTCGTTTCACATAGGATTTGAAGTTATGCTTAATAATCGTTGTGTTTCCAGCTGTTTAGCCTTGTACTCTGCATAACTTGTGGTTTAGATGACCCTTTTGACTATCTTGTACTGTAAGCCGGCTTTCGCGTGGATACCATGTTGTTACATCCATACGAAAACGTGGCCAGTCAAGCCCCGTCGGGTTTCATGGCTGACTGTAATCGTAAGCGAACAAATCATGCCACTTTAGTGCGAGTCACATCGAGCTTAAGTAAGAATAGCCAAGAAATTTGGACTTCTTTGTCCGGTTATAAGATTGTAGCTGTACTCGTTTGCAAGTAATCGGCACTTATAACTCATAGGCATCATGGCCGGGTCTTTGAGTTCGTAACTGTGCTATTCAAGCGACCAGCCCCCAAGACCTAGATATACGCATCATACTGAGAGTACATAACCTGATAATAACCATCTCTTTTCTTGATAATCACTTCTTTACTTGATATGAAAAATCTAGGTCAGCAAGCCGCCTCATTAAAAACCCCTCCAGTCCCCGAGGGTACCCTGGATAGGAAAAGAGTACGTCTGAAAACCTGCTGCCTGTTACATCGTTCAATTCCATATGCCAACACAATTTTTGCTAAGTATAATATGGACGTAGCTGAGCCACGTTCCACGGTCTGTCTCTTTCTTGCATAGATGAAGTGGTGTGAGCGGTGTCATTAACTGTGGTCAACTCTTCCCTTGCATCTATCAAGTAATATGACCCATTATGCAAATTCCGGCTTATGATAAACGGTCCTTCCCAGGGTGGTGATAACTTGTGCTTTCCTTCGTTCGACTGTACCAGGCGCAGAACCAGGTCTCCTTCCTGGAAGACCTGGGTTTTCACGTGCCGGCTATGATACCTTCGTAAATCCTGCTGATATATGGCTGATCTTTCCAGGGCTTGTTCCCTTTGCTCTTCTAACATATCCACAACATCTTGCCGGGTTTTTTCATTCTCTACTTCGACGTATGCTGATACTCGTGGTGAATCATGAATAATATCACTCGGTAGTACTGCCTCCACGCCATAGACCATGAAGAAGGGTGTCATCTGAGTAGATCTATTAGGCGTGGTATTGATACCCCAAACCACAGAAGGAAGTTCTTCGACCCATGCGCCAGCTGCCCTGATACAGGGGACTCGTAATCGTGGCTTTAATCCGCGAAGCAATTCTTGGTTTGCCCTCTCCACTTGTCCATTGGCCTGCGGATGAGCCACTGATGCAACATCAAGCCGGATTCCATTGTTGCCACAGAACTTCTCCATCTCTCCAAGGGACATGTTGGTTCCATTGTCAGTAATTATGCTGTGGGGATACCCGAACCGGTAGATAATCCTTTTCAGGAACTTGACTGCTGTGGCTGATTCGCAATTAGTAACTGGCATAACCTCAACCCACTTGGTAAACTTATCAATAGCCACCAAAAGATGTGTCTTCTTGCATGGTGACATATGAAAGGGGTCCACCATGTCCATACCCCAGACAGTGAACGGCCAAGTTAACGGGATGGTCCGTAACTCCATAGCCGGCACATGGGTTTGGCGAGCGTACCTTTGACATCCGTCACACCTTGCTACCAATCGTTCCGCATCTGCTAGAGCCGTGAGCCAGAAAAATCCGTGTCGATAAGCTTTAGCCACAAGAGATCTTGTGGACGCGTGATGTCCACAGTCGCCTTCGTGGATTTCCTTAAGAATCTGTCGGCCTTCTTCTGGCGCTACGCAGCGCAAAAAAAACCCTGCTGCGCTTCTCTTATATAATTCCCCATTGATGATAGAATATCCCTTTGCTCGCCTCGAAATTTGCCTTGCTAATACCTCCTGCTGTGGTAACTCGCCTCGCGATAGGTAGGCCAAAAACGGTTCTGTCCATTCGGGAACAGTACGTACAGTGGCCACAAGTCCTGAATCCGGGTCTTGATTTGCCAATTCCTCCTCTGACTCGGTTTTAACTGATGGTCGCCATAATTCATCCAGGAAAACGTTAGGTGGAACCGGCTCTGTCGGGGGGTTACCCCCGAGTAGGGTAAAGGAAAGTGGTAAAGGTGACTTACAGAAGAGAGATTGGTCGAGTAGCCGACTACCCGGTACCCGCTACCCGGTCGACTGCTACTCGGTCTCACCTCAAGATGATCAGAAGGAGATATTAATCAAGTTCTGTCCATTCGAGTAGAAGAGTTGGCCCGAGTACAATTGGCGGGAACAATTGGCGGGAACCTACTCGGGCCAGAAAGTCAAAGGAGCCGTTCTGACACAGGATCCTGCATATCCTGGGTCCGTACTTGGCAGCATTCGAACTACTGTTCATCTGGGACCGGCCTGCCTGACAGTGACAGCATGGAAGCAGGCTGTGGCAGGATAAGGGGGGCCTACTCTGTGTTTGGCACAGTGATACCAGTCTGTCCCCTTGTTTTGCCCAACGACTTTCCAGATGCAGCCAAGATTAGGAACCAAAGCTGTTTCGCGGGAACCCGGAAGAAGGACGATGTGCACACTATGTCGACACTTGTCCATGTTTGGACGTATCCGGCTGGGCACCATGTATATAAGGTGCCCCGCCGCCTCCTGCGTGAGGCATTGCATGATGGGACACTGGAAACCCTAAGTTCTTGACCTAGTTCATCATCTAGAGAGGAGAGTGGCTACTCGGTAGCAAGAACATTGTATTGTGGTTACTCGGTGAGACACCAGAATACACAAAGAAAGGCAGGAGTAGGGGTTTTACCTCCTCACGAGGGCCCTGAACCTGGGTAGATCGTGTTGTTTGCAGTGTTTACTTCGTACCTCACGCGGCTACTCGTCGCGTGATCCCTCCCCGAGCACCTCCAGCGTCCTTCGTTCCCACATCTTTAGCCATCCCATGGCATCTGCCGTGACACCACCACGACAGTTGGCGCCCACCGTGGGGCAACCAGCGGCGCTGGCTGGAGTTTCTGTTCGGACGTGATCTTCTTCAGCGGAGCGCGTGGTCTGTAGCCTTGTCCACAGATTCGGCTCCTTCGACTTCGTCACCGACAACGCCGGCGATTTCGGCGGCAGGGCCATGCCGGAGGGCGGCTCGGTGATCTCCTTCGGCTCTCACCTTGTCTACGTCGCCACCATCGCCAACCACGCGTACCCCGAGCTGGTGCATGACGCGGAGGATCCTCCCGCGGTGATCGCTGCACGCGGAAAGCCCGCGTGCCGCTCTGCGAACTGCGCTGAGGTGATGGTGACGGGCTTGGCGGCAAACACTGGCGCTGCGGCCGTCGTCGAGGAGAGTGATGCACCGGCTGGTGGCAGGGTTCACCGGCCCTACGAGAAGGAGAGCAACTTGCCGCCTTCCACGTCTACGGTCATTCCCGCGTCAGCTACGCGACCTGGCATGCCCACTCCCACCGACATCGAGCTCCTAGCCGTGAGGGAGCAGCTCGAGCGGCAGCGCCAAGAGCTGCTTGCCGAGCAGGCGGAGTTGGACAAGATCATGCTTGAGCTGAGTCTAGATCAGCTCGAGTACAACAAGGCTCACGGCTTCACGCCAGTCGCCAGGAGGCCTAGCAGAGTAGGCGCTACGCGGCGCAACTTGGGTGTCGAGATGGCAACGGTTGCGGAGGTTCCCGCTCAGTCCGCCACCGCGAACACCTTCACAAGGCCAAGATATAGCACACCCGCCAAGACACTTAGAGCTGCAGAGGCTGTAGCTGCCGAGTTGCCTCGCCTGGATGGCGATGCGCGTCTTAGGCAGCAGGAAAGGCTCAACGAGTTGGTGTTGGAGGCTGCTAGGCAGAACGAGGAGTTCCAGAAGGCCAACCCGGGTGCTGGGGCTTCGCAGGTGGTTCACTCGCACGCGGCTAGATCTAACGATCAGGCCTCGTCTCCGCATCCCAGACGCGAGAAGAGCCGCAGCGGGCGCTCGGGCAGAGACAGGCAAATGCAGGTGTATGACCCGGCTGCTGCCGCGAAACAGCTTGCTGTGCCGCAGCAGCCCGGGCAGGAACACAACGCTGCAAGAGCAGGCTCTCAAGCCCATCAAGCTCAAAGCCGTGCCCGAGAAGCTGCACGTCCAGGTCCTTCTCGGCAACCCGCAGCTCAGCCTACTCGGCAGAGGCAGCAGCCGCGCCCAGTGGCGCCAGTCGCCAACCCGGTGGAGCAGCCTGCAGCTGTGCATGTGGACAGGTATGATGATGGCTACTCGGCTATGGAGATGGCTGGCTATGATATTCATGACCGTGTTGGTGAGCGCGTGCTGGCGCCTGGAGATGCGAGGCATCAGTTGGACCGGATCAGCTTGTCGGCGCGGCTGGAGAGCACGCGTCCTCCTGGCCCCGAGTGCTTTGGCCCGCGCATCATGAACGAGCCGTCCGTGAAGAACTTCCAGCTTGCAAGAGGCACCAAGAGCTACAATGGCAGCACCAAGCCTGAAGATTGGCTCAATGACTATGTCACCGCGGTCCATATCGCGAATGGCAACAGAAGATGGGCTGTGCGCTATGTTCTACAGATGCTAGAGGGTCCAGCCCGCACTTGGCTCAACAACTTGCCCAAGAACAGCATTAACTGCTGGCTGGACTTCTCGGATGCCTTCATCAGCAACTTCACGAGCACATACAAGAGGCCGAATAGGCCACAGCAGCTATCAGCTTGCAGGCAGCGAGAAGACGAGACAGACCGCGAGTATCTTACTCGGTGGAGCACGTTGAGGAACACCTGTGAGGGTGTGAATGAAGCACAGGCCATCACTTGGTTTGCGCAGGGATGCAGGCATGGCGGTATGTTGTGGCAGAGATTGCAGAGGGAGATGCCGAACACTCTGGCGGAGACCATCAAGATTGCGGATCAGTACGCACTCGGTGATCCTACTCAGCCACTGATGGACTCCTCTGAGCCGAGAAGAAACTTCAGCAACAGCAAGCGCAACGAGTTCCGCAACAAGCGCCGAGTAGATAATCGGTATGATCCCGAAGAGGTGAATGCAGTGACTGTTGGAGCTGGTGGCAGCCAGAGGCAGAAACCTGCTGGAGCCTACGGGCAGAACCAGAACCAGGGCCAAGGCAACAAGAAGCCATTTCGCACCTCTCAGTCGGGTAGCGGGAACTCCGAGCAGCCGAAGAAGTTTGTCTTTGATGACATGAAGGATGGCCCATGCAGGTTTCACACTCACCACCCCTCGAGGCCTGCTAACCACACTACTCGGCAGTGCGAGTGGTGGGAGGCGATCAAGAGTGATGGCTTGCCTCCTCCTCCTCCCCTGCCAGCAGCCAATGCCAATGTGCAGCCTACTCGCGCACCCGCAGCTCGGCCGCCAGTGTACCCGAGAAGAGAGAATGTGAACCAAGTGGCTTTAGGAGCCAACCAGAACTTCAACAATGAGAGATACCGCAACAACAACAACAACTACAACCGCAACAACAACAACAATGGCAACAATGGGGGCAATGGCTCCAATCAGTACCAAGAGCACCACGAGAGTTACATGATCTTCACTTCTGAGCCAGTCGACAAGCAATCACAGCACAGGCGGGCCATGGAGGTCAATGCAGTGATTCCTGCTGTCCCTCACTACATGTATTGGTGTGACCAGGAGATCAGGTGGACCCGAGCAGATCATCCCAAGGTGATGCCCAATCCGGGTAGCTATGCCTTGGTGCTGGATCCTACCTTCCTGGGTCCCGAGAAGAACATGAGGTTCAGCAAGGTGCTAATCGACAACGGCAGCAGCATCAACATTGTGTACAAGGACACACTCGAGAAGCTTGGCCTGGCCGAGAACATGATGCTGCCTAGCACGACCACTTTCCATGGCATTGTGCCCGGGATCTCGTGCAACCCGATTGGCCGAGTGTGGATCGATGTGCTATTTGGTACCCGGGAGAACTGCCGCACAGAGCGCCTGCAGTTTGAAGTGGTTGATCATCAGAGCCCCTATCATGCTCTACTCGGCAGGCCTGCTCTGAGCAAGTTCATGGCCTCTACACATGTGGCATATCTGAAGATGAAGATCCCTGGTCCCAATGGCATCATCACCATCTCTGGAGATTACAAGAAGTCCATGGAATGTGCCTCTGCTAGCTCCCAGTTGGCGGAGTCGATGGTGATCGCTGCCGAGAAGAAGAAGATGTACGAGGTGGTGGCCATGGCTCAGTCCGCACAAGCTGGCGCACAAGGTGTGCCGAGTACCCAGCACGGTACTGCTTTCCAGGCTGCCAAGGAGACAAAGAAGGTCCAGGTCGACCCCGAGTTCCCCGACCGCGTAGCCATCATTGGCTCCGGGTTGGCGGAGAAATAGGAAAGCGAGCTCATCCACTTCCTCCGTGAGAATCGGGATGTATTCGCCTGGTCCAATGAAGATCTACCAGGAGTCCCGAGGGAGTTGGTTGAGCACTCATTACATGTGCGTCCTGACGCCAAACCAGTGAAGCAGGCTATGCGCCGTTTCGGAGATGAGAGAAGGAAGGCCATTGGTGACCAGATCACCAAGTTACTGATAAGCAATTTCATCATGGAGGTGCTGCATCCGGATTGGCTAGCCAACCCGGTCATGGTCGAGAAGAAGAAGGAGGATCCCAAGGCTGCCACTGCATGGCGCATGTGCGTCGACTACACCGACTTGAACAAGGCATGCCCCAAGGATCCTTTCCCGCTACCTCGCATCGATCAGGTGATCGATTCCACTGCTGGTTGTGAACTGCTGTCTTTCATAGATGCCTATTCTGGTTTCCACCAGATTGCACTCAATCCTGCTGATCAAATAAAGACTGCTTTCATTACCCCGTACGGGGCTTATTGCTATCGCGTCATGTGTTTTGGCTTGAGGAATGCGGGTGCAACCTATCAGAGATGCATGCAGAAATGCTTGCACGACCAGCTCGGCAAGAATGTGCAGGTGTACGTAGATGACATTGTCATCAAAACGAATAAAACACATACTCTGCTTGCCGACCTGGAGGAAACCTTCGCTAACCTACGCAAGTACAAAATGAAACTGAATCCGAGTAAGTGCACCTTTGGTGTACCGGCTGGGAAGCTACTCGGTTTTCTAGTTTCTAGTCGGGGCATTGAAGCCAACCCTTCAAAGATAAAAGCTATTGAGAGCATGTCTTTACCGAGATCACTGAAAGATGTGCAGAAGTTCATAGGTTGTTTGGCATCTCTGAGCCGTTTTCTGGGTCGAATGGGCGAGAAGGCCCTGCCTCTGTACCAACTGATGAAGAAAAGTGACAAGTTTGTCTGGACTCCGCAAGCGGATGTGGCATTCAATGAGCTGAAAGCAATGCTGGCTAGCGCTCCCATCTTGGCTAGTCCGCTACCCAAGGAACCAATGCTGCTGTACATTGCTGCGACTAACCGAGTAGTCAGCGTGGTGATTGTGGTGGAACGAGAAGAAGAAGGCAAGAGTGTGCAGCGCCCAGTATATTATCTCAGTGAAGTGCTGTCCAGTTCAAAGCAAAACTACCCGCATTACCAGAAGATGACCTACGGCGTGTACCTGGGCGCCAGGAAGCTGAAGCATTATTTCCAGGAGCACCCTATCACAGTTGTGAGCTCTGCTCCCATCTCGGATATCATGGGCAACAAGGAGGCGAGTGGCAGAGTAGCCAAGTGGGCGATTGAGCTAGCCGCGTATGCTCCCGCGTATGCGAGAAGAGACGCCATCAAGTCTCAGATCCTGGCGGAATTTCTTGTGGACTGGGCCGAGGTGCAGTATGAACCTCCTGCTCCAGTTTCCAATTACTGGAAGATGCACTTTGATGGCTCAAAGGTGAAAGAAGGCCTTGGTGCTGGTGTTGTGCTTACGTCACCCAAGCGAGATCAACTCAAGTATGTGCTGCAGATTCATTTCAAGGCGTCCAACAATGTTGCAGAGTATGAGGCAGTGGTACATGGCTTGCGAGTAGCCAAGGAAGTTGGGGTGCAGCGCATCATATGCTATGGAGATTCAGATCTGGTGGTGCAGCAAGTCTCGGGCACTTGGGATGCTTTGGATGCCAACATGGCATCGTATCGCTTCCTGGTGCAGTCTATGACTGGGTTCTTCGAAGGTTGTGAGTTCCAGCACATTCACCGAGCAGAGAACGAAGCAGCAGACGAGTTATCCAAGTTGGGATCTTCTCGGCAATCCATCCCGGCGGGAATCGCCTTGGAGCATTTGAGGAAGCCATCCATCAAGCCTTCTCCCAACTCGGAGTCTATATTTGTTCCTTCTCTGCCAAGTGAGGAATCTGATCCAATGGAGATTGACTGGGAGAGTGCTGCAGGAAACCCGGGGACTGCCGTCCTCTACTCGGGGACTGCCACTCCCTACTCGGGGACTGCCGTTCCCTACTCGGGGACTGCCACTCCTTACTCGGGGACTGCCACTCCTTACTCGGGGACTGCCGCCCTTAACCCGGAGGCTGTCGCATTCATTGAAGAAGTTCTCGCCAATCGATCTGGGTTACAGAGAAGCGCTCCTACTCCTCCTGAGCAACCACAAGAGCCTGTCCCAATGGAACTGGACGAGCCAGTGTTTCCCACACGGGAGACACCGAGTTGGGCTATGCCCATATTATCCTTTCTAAGGGACGGCACCCTACCTGAAGACGAGGTGACGGCAAGGCAGATTCAGAGAAGATCCAAGGGCTACACTATTGTCCGAGATGTGCTGCACAAGAGGAGTGCCACTGGCGTGCTGCAACGTTGTGTGGATCCAGCAGAAGGAGAAGAGATTCTGATAGAGATACACCAAGGAGAATGCGGGCACCACGCCTCTTCTCGGGCGCTGGTCCAGAAAGCCTTCCGGCATGGATTCTATTGGCTCACAGCACTGCAGCAAGCTGAGGATATCGTGAGGAAATGCACAGGCTGCCAGATGTTCGCAAGTAAGATTCACATGCCTGCTTCCGAGTTGAAAACAATTCCTATCACCTGGCCATTTGCGGTTTGGTGTTTGGACATGGTTGGGCCTTTCCAGCCGGCTAGAGGCAACATGACTCACATTTTGGTCATGGTGGACAAGTTCACCAAGTGGATTGAAGTGAAACCTATTCGGAGGTGTGATGGGGCCACAGCTGTGAAATTCGTGAAGGATATAATCCTGAGATATGGCTACCCGCACAGTATCATCACCGACAACGGCACAAACTTTGCTGAGGGAGCAATGGTGCGGTTCTGCAGAGATAAGCGTATCCGACTAGACGTTGCGTCAGTCGCGCACCCTGCTTCCAATGGACAAGTTGAAAGAGCAAATGGTATGGTACTGGCAGGCATCAAGCCAAGGCTGATGGAGCCGCTGCTGAAAACACCTGGGTGTTGGTTAGACGAGTTGCCAGCGGTGTTGTGGAGTCTAAGGACTACCCCTAACCGGTCAACCGGCTACACGCCATTCTTCTTGGTATACGGGGCTGAGGCCGTGTTGCCAATAGACTTAGAGCATGACTCCCCCCGAGTAGCCCTCTACACTGAGGTGGAGGCGAGAGAAGCTCGAGAAGACGACGTTGACCTGCTTGAAGAAGCAAGAGAGCTGACTCTGTCACGTTCGGCTATCTACCAGCAAAACCTGCGGCGTTATCATAGCCGAAAGGTGAACCCAAGGGTTTTCCGAGAAGGAGACATGGTCCTTAGGCTTGTGCAGCGCACAGCCGGGATGCACAAGTTGTCTCCTCCATGGGAAGGGCCCTTCATTGTGAGCAAAGCGCTGCACAACGATGCTTACTATCTTGTAGATGTGCGCCCACCACAGGCGAACAGGGCAGATAAATCTGGAGAGGAAACCAAGCGCCCTTGGAATGTAGCTCTACTCCGTCGTTTCATTCGTAAGCAAAGATGTGTATGTACCCTCTTATCCGAGTTGAAATTCTACTCTGCAATCTGAAATTGTTCTCGGGGACCGCCCTCGTCCAAAATCGCTCTAAGTGTTTTTACTCGGCTTTACTATTTGTCTATTCGGTTGCTTCACTTCAGAACTCATACGCGTATTGAGTACTGTGTCTAAACCTATATGCCAACTCTTCGACTCTGCTGTTGTCCGAAACCCGGCTTCATGGCAAGCAAGAGAACAAGCAAAAGGTCAATGAGCACAAGAAAATCGCTAAGGAAGAAAAAGTGCAGGAACCGAATAAAATGTTTGTTACTTCTGTTCTCTGTTTTGTCTTCTCGGCTAGGTGGTGGGCTGCGTTACTATGATGGTTTCTAGTGGCTAAGTATTTGCAGCCCTACTCTTTGACTCTTGTGACTCGAATACCAAAAAAGCAACAAGTTGCGGGTAGAGCAGAGATGAAAAGAGAGGGTGAATAAGAAACGCAACTCGGGGACTCGCATGGAAACGCAACCCGGCATTGAGCCAGGGCTGCTCAAAATGATTAAATTAAAGATAACAAGTGGAAATAAAATTGGGTAGCAAGAGAAAAGCATAAATAAGTCTGATACATATGCTCCCGGCATCCCGGGGATCTGATAAGTGTTCAAGTAAAAAGTGTGCAGGTAAAATCATGTGGAGGAGGCAGTGTTGTCGGCGCTGGCCTTGGCTGCTGCATCTTCTGTGGTGGTCTTGGTTGCCTCTGCCTCCGAGTTGGCGGCAGTTGCCCTTGTGGGGTCTTCTTCGGTGCTGGCATGGGTGGCATCCGCCTCCGACTGGACGGTGGCGGACTCTTCCATCTCGACGTCGCGCTCGGTGGCTACCTGGTCAGAAGTAGCCGTGGCCATCGAGATAGGCCCTGGGGCTGAAGAAGCACCAGAGGCTTGGCCAGGGGTGAATACCGTGTCGTCGAGAGCGGCTCCTGATGAGGTGCCGAATCCGAGTGCGGCGGTGTCGATGTGCTCGGCCTCCTCATCGCTACTCGCGACGGCGACATTCTTCCCCTTCCCGGCCTTGCCTCTAGGCGAATCGAAGAAGCCGTCCAAGTCGGACTCTGTGTCTTCATCCGCTTCCTCGTCCTCCTCCACTTCGGTGTCGGGCTCGGGAAGGCCGTCGATGAAGACGTCCGTCTCGGCACACTCCGCGACTTCGTACGCAATCAGCTTGCGCATGGCCACGCAGCTGGGGTCCGTCTCCCACTTGGAATCGTTGCGCTTCCCGCGGATGATCTCCATGTTCAGATTCTCGTACCAGGAAGCGATGCAGAGAAGCATCAAGTCAGCACCCGCCCGAGCTCCCGAGGCGCGCCATTTCTTCAGCTCGGCCTTCACATTCTGCAGCTTCAGAGCAAGGCCATCAATCGTTGTTGGCGCGGAATCTTCAGGCCAGAACAGCTTGTGGAGCTCGAAGCCGACGCGCACCAAGTCGGTGCCCACGCCGGCTAGGCGTTCGAAGTGCCCTTTCATCACCAGCAGGCTGTCCTCGATCTCGGCTCTGGTGTCCGAGGCCTCGCCCTTCTCAAGGCGAGCTGCTCGGGCTTTGGCCAAAGCTGGCGCGCAAGCGGACACGAGATCAGGGAAGATTTCTGCACAAAAGCAAGGGAGAAATTCAGTCACAGGAACCGAGAAGAGGCAGGACCAAGAAGAAAAGATGCAGAAAAAAGGAAACTTACTGTGAAGCTCGTGGCGCAGCTGCTGCAACTGGATTTTCCACTCCTCCTCATTGGAAATGTGCTTCTCGTCGAGCAAGCGAAGTCCGTCCAACTGAGTGAAGTACCCAGCATTGGATTTTTTCAGCGTTTCGCACTCCTGCTCGAGGGCTTTGATCTTGGCATTGAAAGTTGTCTTAGCCTTGGCCTTCTCGGCGATAACTCTGTCCCTCTCGGCACCAAGGTCGAGAGCATCTTGGAGGGCTTTCTGCAGCTGGAGTTGCAGCTGCTCCATCTCTGTAGTGTGGTCCTTCAGCAGCTCAACGGCCTGGTCGGACAGCCGCTGCTGCACTTCTTCAGGTTTGACGCAGTCTTGGTGTTCTTCAACAAACAATTTATGGTCTTCTGAAAAGAGCAAAGCACGGTTAGCAGAGAAGCAAAGGAAACAGGCACAAGGGCAAACCGAGTAGACGGAGGTTTACCTTCAAGCTTCTTGATGGTGCTCTCGGCATTCGCAACAAAGGTGCGACAGTTCTCGTGCTCGTCAGCCAGGGCCTTCAGTTTCCCTGCAGAGTAGAAAAGGTTAGCGCAAGAAAGCAGAAGCGGGCGTAAACAAAAAACGCAAGAACCGCGCGGCTAGAAGCGTACCTTCCACCTCAGACAGCTTCAGAGTGCTATCCTTCGCATCCTTACCGGCTGCCTCCGCAGCTGCTTTCTCTCTTTCCAGTGCAGCAATTCGCCTCCTAGCGATAGCATGATTCCAGAGAAGCTGGCGATGCAGACTGGTACGCTTCAGAACGCTATCCTGAGAAGCGAAAAGAAAACAAGTTAGACACAGAAGTGAAGATTCAACCCGAGAAGGCGGCTACTCGGGAGAGCATCCGCCTACTCGGCCAGAATCTCGGGGACTGGGTGAGGGTAAAGGAAAATGAAGACGGATAGGAGAGAAGAAAAATGCTACTCGGAGAGGACAAGTTAAGACTTACCGCGTAAGACTGCTCGAGATCTTCTGCATTCTTGCGGTGCACGAACATCTTGGCAGCAAGAGTAGCGGTGCTGGAGGAGACGGTCATGGGTTTGTAGCCCAAGTCCACCTTGTTCCAGTCGACCCGCATATGATCGATGTCGCCCAGTCCAAGGCCGTGCCATTTCTCTGTGCCGAGAAGCTTGCTGTCCCACTTGGCATCGATGAAACCAACCAAGTCGAGTACCTGCTCGAGGCTCTGGGATGATATCGCCTGATCTTGAGCTCCCCGAGAAGCAATGGAGACGGGGGCCGGGGGCCTGGAGTCCGTCGCCACGGCTTTCCTTCCTTTTGTGAGAGAAATCTTCCGGTCCTCGACGGAAAGGCCAATCTGGCGCTGTTGGCTGACCTTCACCATGTAATCCAGGTAGAGGGGCTGATCAGCTATGTTAGCAGCGGCAGGAACCGCACTGGGGTTGCGGATAACAAGCTGCGTGGACTGGCCAGCTGATGTCGACGGCGGCTTGTCGGCAGCTTTCTTCTTGGCTGTCTCTTTCTGGGCAGGCGGTTTCCCGGAGGTTGGCTTCTCGGACTTCTGAGCCTCGGTTTCCTTCTTCTCGTTTTCCCTCTTCTCGACTGCCTCCTTCAGAGCATCTAGGGCTTTTTTCCTGGCTGCGTCCTTGGTCTGTGCCACCAAGGAAGAATCTGTCGGGGCGCTGCCTTGGTCAGTTGGCGGCGCCAGGGGCGCACTATCCGGTGCGCCAGTTGGCTGGGCGTTACTCGGTGCGGCGCCTGTTGGCGCGTCGCTCAATGGATAGTGATCTGTCATGGTGGCATCCGTCATGGTGGCATCTTCCACCCGCTGTTCGGCAGCGGGATTCACTTGGCCTGCAGCATCTGTGGTTGGCTGCTCCTGTTCAGCCTCTGGCCGCTCGAGGGCGGTGTTATCCTGCATCTCTTCGTCTTGAGTCTCCTCGGCAGTGTTGGCCGGAGGAGAAGGGGGTCTCTCCTGGTGGGCGGCAGTGTCCTGTGCTGCTGACTCCGCACGGGACTGCTTTTCCGAATCTGCTCCTTGAGCATCAGTGCTCTGTGCATTGGCGGCGTTGTCCTCGTCATCGTCGAGGTTGATAAGTGGCGCTGCTGGCTTCTTAGCCTGGTCGGGCGCGAGAGCAGCGTTCGCGTCCATGGGAGGTCTGCAGAGAAAAAAGAAATTCAGAAATTAGAAGAGGATTGGGGAAAATAACATAGTACGAGAAGGGAGACGACAGAGAAGAAACTTACGCGCTGGTGGAGGCGAGCTTTCGCCTTGGTCTCTTCACGACCGTCTTGGTCGTCTTCTTCTTCTCGGTCGGCTTCTGTTTCTTGGCGGGGGGCTCGTGGGCGCCGCTGCCTGTCCGCTTGCGGGTGGCAGGGGCGGCGACAGAAAGAGGGTTGACGACAAGGGCTTTATCACCCTCGTTCTCGTTCTCGTCTGCGTCCTCATCCTCGTTCTCTTCATCAACATCATCTGCGAATTCAGGAAAAGAAGAGGAGCAAATCAGAAACGACAAACAGTGGATTGGTGCTTCTCGTGAACAAGCAAAGCAAGTGCGCAGTTACCTTCAAATTCGTCCTCAGGCCAGTCGCGGAGAGACGTTTCCGCGTGCTGCCTCTCCATGGTGGGGGAACGAGGGAGGTTGATCTGGTCTGCGGTCTCAAAAGAGGCCTTGTCGTCCTCCTCTCGGTCAGGAAACCAGTTGCCTTCAAAACGTTCACAGCTCTCCATAAGCTGGCGATTGAGGACCTGAAGAGCGGAGAAGTGTCACAAGTTAGCCGAGTAGCAGAATGGTATCCTACTCGGATAGGCGTGCAAACACAAAGCACACTAAGCCTAAGTATCTTTTACCGAATGTTCTACTCGGAAAGGCGTGCAGGCACAAAGCACACTAAGCCTATACAAGTCTACTAAGTACTCTACTCGGTACAGACTACGATTGCTAGTCGCGGCGAGAAGAGGAAGTTTTCTACTCGGAATCCATATACAGAAAGCAGGGAAAAAAGAACGTACCCGCGGAATCGGCTTTGTACGGCTGAAGGGGACGAACCCATACTGCCAATGCTCGGCGAGGCTCGTTGTCAGGATGGCCCTCGCGTGCTCAGGAACATCTGCATTGTCGAGCTCGATGGTGGTCGTCCTGGTGCAGTCACGGGGGCCTCCCATGTAGCACATCAGATGGCAACGTTCTTGCAGAGGCAGAACCCGTCTCTTGATCCAGCACGCCACAGGATCGTCGCTCTTGAGGCCCTCGTCGATTAGAGCGCCGAGCCGCGCCTCAATCTCCTTCGCGTTGAGGTCGTTGGAGGGATTCTCCTTCCAATTCTTCCCGGTGGGAGCACGGAGGCTCCAAGCGGGAAGATTGATTCTATCAGTTACCTGTCCTCCTTCGGTGGCGGGGATGTTCTTGACGTAGAGGAACGTCTTCTGCCACATCCGGACGGACTCCAACCCCTTGATACGGGGGTGATTGGTCCCCGACCGCTGCACCATCATGGCGCAGCCGGTGTCAGTTGCCCGTGGCACACCCGCGCCTTCCTTCTTCCCGGTGGTCTGCTGGCGGAGGTGGAAGTACTTGAGCCAGGTGTCCGTTGTTGGATGGACGCCGAGGAAGGCCTCGCACACCACGGCGTGGTAGGCGAGGAAGACGACGGCATTAGGCGGCAGGTGATGCATTTGGAGGCCGAAGTGGTCGAGGAAGCGGCGGAGGAAGTTGGAGGCCGGCAGGCCGAAGCCGCGCTCGAAATGCGCCAAGAACACAACGTGCTCGCCCTCCTCCGGGGCAGGCACGAGCTCGCCCCTAGATGGCCGGCATTGAACACCAGGAGGAACCCTCCTAGTGTTCACAAGCCAGGCGCAGTCCTCGGCGGTGACGTGCGAGCCAGCCCAGCCGGCGCGAGACATGGTTGCGAGTAGGAGGGATGGAAAGAATCGGAAGGATTTGATTGGCTGGATTGGATTCGCGGCGGCGCAAAAGATTGCGCGGCGGCGGAGAGCTCGGCGGCGGAGAAGGACAGAGAGATGAAAGAGGAAAAGTGCGAGGGAGGGGAAAAGGAAGTTACCGGCGGGGGTATTTATACCCTCGCCTCAGGCTACCGTTACCATCGGGGAAGTGGGATCGATCGTGGCGTGTGGTGGGATCTGTGGCCGGCTGGAAACGCACACAAGCGCGGGATGCGCGCGTAACGGCCGCAATTGATCCCACCACCAGATCGTGGCCTATTATTACTCTTGATGGGACGTGACGAGTGGCGGGCCCACTGCCTGGAAACCACGCGCGTGGCACGTCGTGCCCTGGGCAACGAGACGACGGGGGCCTGGATGCTTGACACGTGTTCAGTTGCTGTGCGAAGGGCTGGATCGTACTCTGCGCTGCAGAGGCTCAATTCAAGAAAATTCTCCAAGTCTTTTTACTCGGTCGCAGAGTAGAAGTCATCTGCCACGCGGAGGAGAGGAAACTTAAGGTACTATTCAGAGAGCTACTCGGAGGTTCTACTCGGCATCTTGAGGTTCAAGGGCTATGTTGCAAAGATTGGTTTTAAGCTGGCAGAGCCTAGTGAACGAGTTCGCAAGACTCAACCAGCTTCGGGGACTGCTGTCGGGGGGTTACCCCCGAGTAGGGTAAAGGAAAGTGGTAAAGGTGACTTACAGAAGAGAGGTTTGGTCGAGTAGCCGACTACCCGGTACCCGCTACCCGGTCGACTGCTACTCGGTCTCACCTCAAGATGATCAGAAGGAGATATTAATCAAGTTTTGTCCATTCGAGTAGAAGAGTTGGCCCGAGTACAATTGGCGGGAACAATTGGCGGGAACCTACTCGGGCCAGAAAGTCAAAGGAGCCGTTCTGACACAGGATCCCGCATATCCTGGGTCCGTACTTGGCAGCATTCGAACTACTGTTCATCTGGGACCGGCCTGCCTGACAGTGACAGCATGGAAGCAGGCCGTGGCAGGATAAGGGGGGCCTACTCTGTGTTTGGCACAGTGATACCAGTCTGTCCCCTTGTTTTGCCCAACGACTTTCCAGATGCAGCCAAGATTAGGAACCAAAGCTGTTTCGCGGGAACCCGGAAGAAGGACGATGTGCACACTATGTCGACACTTGTCCATGTTTGGACGTATCCGGCTGGGCACCATGTATATAAGGTGCCCCGCCGCCTCCTGCGTGAGGCATTGCATGCTGGGACACTGGAAACCCTAAGTTCTTGACCTAGTTCATCATCTAGAGAGGAGAGTGGCTACTCGGTAGCAAGAACATTGTATTGTGGTTACTCGGTGAGACACCAGAATACACAAAGAAAGGCAGGAGTAGGGGTTTTACCTCCTCACGAGGGCCCTGAACCTGGGTAGATCGTGTTGTTTGCAGTGTTTACTTCGTACCTCACGCGGCTACTCGTCGCGTGATCCCTCCCCGAGCACCTCCAGCGTCCTTCGTTCCCACATCTTTAGCCATCCCATGGCATCTGCCGTGACACCACCACGACAGGCTCTCTGCGCGAGCCGAGTCTAGCGAGTGCGTCGGCTGCCTCATTCTTTCTTCTGTCTATATGCTCCACCTCATACCCGGAAAAACATCCTGCAACCCTATCAACTTCCCTGCGGTATGCTGCCATAGTTGCGTCCTTTCTATCCCAAGTTCCTGACACCTGCTGTACCACAAGGTCCGAATCTCCGAAACACCGTATCCTCTTGACGTTCATCTCCTTGGCTGCCCTTAGGCCGTGCAATAGGGCCTCATATTCGGCCACGTTGTTGGAACAGTCAAAGTGAATTTGTAGTACGTAACTCAATTTATCTCCTTTGGGTGACGTTAGCACCACCCCAGCTCCTGATCCCTCGTATTGCTTAGATCCATCGAAGTGCATGATCCATGATTCGGAATTTGGAACCGTCGTAGTCATGCCTGTATGTGTCCAGTCGTTAACGAAATCAATTAAAGCTTGGGATTTGATTGCTGACCTGGGTTCGTAGTTGATGTGATAATCCCCCATCTCTATCGCCCACTTGGCTATTCTTCCCGTCGTGTCCGAGTTTCTGATGATATCCGACATTGGTATTGAACTAACCACTGTTATGGGGTGTTCTTGGAAATACGGCTTCAACTTCCGGCTAGCCATAAAGACCCCGAACACCAACTTTTGCCAATGTGGATAGCGCTGCTTTGCTTCTGATAATACCTCGCTGACGTAATAAACCGGTCTCTGAACCGGGTAACCCTTCCCATCCTCTTTGCGCTCCACAACAACTACTGCGCTGACGGCTCGGGAGCCAGCTGCCACGTATAGCAACATAGGCTCTTTAGGACCCGGAGCCGCTAGTACTGGTGCTTCAGATAACTGCTTCTTTAGTGCTTCAAACGCCTCATCCGCCTCTTGATCCCATACGAATTTATCTGATTTCCTCAAGAGCCGGTACAAGGGTATTTCTTTCTCTCCGAGCCTGGATATGAATCGGCTCAAGGCTGCTACGCAGCCCGTGAGCTTTTGAACATGCTTCAGATTTTCCGGCTTTTTCAGACTCTGGATGGCCTTGATTTTGTCCGGGTTTGCCTCGATCCCTCTCTCGGAAACGATAAAGCCGAGTAATTTCCCGGCTGGAACTCCGAACACACACTTTGTCGGGTTAAGCTTCATCTGATATCTCCTCAAATTTTTGAACGTCTTCTTTAGATCATCGATAAATGTCTCCGCCTTCCTGGTTTTGATGACCACATCATCCACATAGGCATGGACGTTGCGTCCAATTTGGTCCTCGAAGCACTTTTGAATACACCGTTGGTAAGTTGCACCGGCGTTCTTCAATCCAAACGTCATAGTTTTATAACAGAAGGCCCCAAAAGGGGTTATGAATGATGTTTTCTCCCAATCCTCCCTCTTGAGCTTAATCTGATGATACCCGGAATATGCGTCCAGGAAGCATAATAGATCGCTTCCAGCTACTGCGTCTATAATCTGATCTATCCTTGGTAGCGCGAACGGATCCTTTGGGCAATGTTTGTTGAGACTCGTAAAATCAATGCACATCCTCCACTCATTGGTCTTTTTCATCACTAGAACCGGGTTTGCCAACCAATCCGGGTGAAATACTTCCATGATAAAGCCGGCTGCCAATAGCCGAGCGATCTCTTCGCCTATAGCCTTCCTTCTTTCCTCATTCATCTTCCTCAAACCCTGCTTCACGGGCCTGGACTTGGGATCCACATGTAAACTGTGCTCGGCCAGCTCTGTAGGGATACCCGGCATGTCGCTAGGTGTCCAGGCGAACACGTCTGCATTTGAACGAATAAACTCCACAAGTGCCTTCTCCTACTCTTTTCCCAAATTAGACCTTATGGTAAACTGCTTAGTGGAATCACCTTCGACAAAATCTATCTTCTTGGTGTCTTGTGCTGCCTTGAATTTTGCTCTCTCATCCTCAGTATTCGGCTTTTTCAAGGCTGTTCTATCATCCGGATTTACTTGAGACCGGTAATATTCGAGTTCTTCCTTTCTGCATGCTTGCTCGGCCATAACCGAATCTCCTTCATCACACTCAGCCGCTATATCCCGGTTCCCATGTATGGTGATGGTCCGTTTAGGACCCGGGATCTTTAGCTGCAAATACACATAGCACGGCCTAGCCATGAATTTGGCATAAGCCGGTCTTCCAAACAGCGGGTGATAAGGACTGCGCAATTTGACCACCTCGAACGTGAGCCACTCAACTCGATAATTATCCGTCGATTCTCCAAAAGCAACCTCCAAGGTGATCTTTCCCTCGGGGCTCGCCGAGTGACTTGGCACGATCCCATGAAAGATTGTCGAACTTTTCTGTAACTGGGACTCTTTGAGACTCATGCGTAAGAAGGTTTCCCAATAAAGAATGTTGATGCTACTTCCACCGTCCATCAGGACCCTTTTCAGTTCATAACCATTAACCTGTGGAGCAACCACCAATGCCAAGACTCATGGACGCTCTACTCTTTCCGGGTGATCTCTTCTGCTCCACGTTACCTCTTGTTCCGCCCATCTGAGGTATCCCGGCGCAGCCGAGGAAACCGAGTTTACCGCTTGCTTTAATGTCTCTTTGTTCTTGCTAGAAGTTCCTGTAGTATGCACATGATATTGTCCCTTTAAATCAGGCGTACGTACCATACCGATGAAGATGTTGATCCGGCCGATCGTCACCATAGATCCGGACTCGAGGTGATCCGACTCTGGCCCCCAGCCGGAATCGTCCACCATCTTTTCTCCTTCGCGGTCGATGTAGATCTCGCCCACGACAAGATTTTCCATGTTCTTCCGAGTTTCTCCCGTGATGTAAACACCTTTGGACGCAGGCCCCACGGTGGGCGCCAACTGTCGTGGGATAATCACGGCAGACGTCCGGGGGTAACTGATCTTGGGGCAAGACGACACAGGCGTTTGGGAGAGGGTTTAGCTCAGAGGAAAACATGATGCAACTCGATCTGGTAGCCGGCAATCAAATTCGCCGAGTCTCCGATCTCGATATAATAACTCAACTCTGGGATTACACTAGATGCTCGATATCAGGCTATATTGCTAGGGTTCCTCGATTTCTGTTTAAACTAGACCTAGGGGTCGGTTTATAAAGCACCCGTACCCCCTTGGCCCTATTCTCCAAGGGGCAGCTTGAATCCTACCCGGACACCACTTACAAACCCTAACTTTCCTTACCGTAACCCACAATCCAGGTCACGAAGCCTACAAACTTTGGGCCTTCCAGAAGCTTCATTACTCTTAACCAGGTTGCGCACCGTGTTCCTTGGGCCGGGTTACGCCTTGGAGTTGGCCTACCGTGTTATTATCCCCCCATCAACTCCCCCCGAAGAAGAAAGTAGCACACCTAGAGGAGCTCATGTCGATCATCCCAAAGAAGAGAACATGGATGGAGGAGGCCATGCCGATCATCCCGAAGACGATTAAATGGGTCATCATGTGGACCAGGATGCAGGTACAATCTTGTCCCTGCAAAGTGTAAAAATGAGTACTCCTGATCTAGTGCATGTATGAAGTGAACGAGCATAAGCATATGAGTAAAGTTGTTCAGCAAATAAGGAAAAATAACATTACAATCCAGTTCCAGTACAACATGTGTACACTAGGAGCAAATGGCATGCTTGAGCTGAGCAATCAGTACCATTTTTAACACAGGCAGTAAATTAATCTAATTAAGCAATCAAGCAGTTTCTTGTTACTACAAGTACTGTTGGAGCACAAGAAAGCAGTATTTTAATCTGGAAAACACTCACAGTTACACAACACATACGCGCTTGTTTTTGCTCGTACCACCCAAGTTGGTGTGTTAATACCTCTATGGTTTATTACCCGAGACCGGTGACGCTAGTATGCTTGTTACTGAAGCCGTTAACGCGAAGTATGAAAATGAAGACAGACAAAAAGTTGAGCCAGAAAATCCAACATATACTCTCAATTGAGTGCTGAACCAAAGGAGTAAGTGCATGCAGCAGAATTGAGTGTCTAAATTAATGTGTTGAGCGCACACGTACAAGCACGCACGAAAGAAATGAAATATAATTCGTGTCGCTCATTCTTATTGGTTTCTCTTTGAAGTGAGTGTCGCTCAATTCAGAATTTGTACCTGATAGTCAAACACCAATATGTGTATCATTTTTAGAAGCCACTTTGCACATCTCTTGAACTGAGTCAAGCTGGCGGGCAGTGTCCAACCAATATGCATAACACACCGAACGAGTTAGAATTATTTTCTATAGCTTAACAACCTTTTGGTACGAAAAACAATTGTGAAGGAGTAAATGAGATTACTAGCACGGTAGAGAGAACATTTGACACTAACTTGCAAAAATATTCATGATATTATTTTCAGTTAAATGCAGTGAACGTTTTCCGTTAAAAACACTACAGGCTTCTATCAGGATTCTGTATTAACATCAATATATCAGGAGGCCATGTCGATCAAGATTCTGACATCAACATGGAAGAAGAGGAAGTTGATCCCGATCAAGATGCTGATATAAACATGGAAGAAGAGGGTGTTGATCCCGATCAAGATGCGGACGGTGAGAACAAGTTCAGCGTGTTAATTTACCCATGTAAACAAAGTTATGAAAATATTACTCCATGTAGAATATTTTTCCTAGCAAAAGCAATAACAACAATATTTCCATTCAAGTTTTCTACTCCTAGGAAGAAATTTCCTAGCAAGATGAAGTTTCATAGCAACACTTAATTTATTTTTTGTTTTATTTCTTGTTGTAGGTGTGCAGCACCAAAAGAGGACAAGGAAAACACTCAGTGACACTAAAAAATATGCAACTTATGTAGCTATGCACGCTCTTTGTATGAGCAATGGAGGGAAATTTAGGAAAAAACGACAAGAAAAACATAGCAGATTTTTTTGAGCAGGATATTCAAGTTATACAGAGAATTTGGCAAAGGGCCATGAAACAAATAGAAGAAGGTTTGCCGGTGGATGTTTCAAGCAGAAGAAAGGGGAGATGTGGAAGAAAGCCAGTTGACATTGATTTTTCACTAATCCCTACTATCCCACTTAACAGGAGGTCAACCATCAGGTCCCTTGCATGGCAGTTGGGAGTCAATCCTACGACATTGTACAGAAAGGTCCAACTAAACCTGACCCGGAAGCACTCAAATGTCGTAAAGCATGTACTGAAAGAAAAGAATAAAAAAAACAGAGTCAGTTTTCAGTATCGTTTATCGATGAGACTACTACTGGAGGAAATGCAGGCCCACTTTTTGGCGATATGTACAGGTTTGTGCATGTTGAAGACCTGTACCTAGCAACTGTATTGGCAAGGTTATGTTCTCACTGCAGTTGCAAGACCAAGATACGATCGTGCAGGCAAGATGACATTTTCTGGAAAGATAGGCATGTGGCCATTTGTGCAAGAGATACCAGCCCAAATGAGGAGTCAAAATAGGGAAAGAGGAACATTAGAGACCAAAAATTTGGTGGTAACCAGGGAAGTGATGAGGCATTACAACATTGATAAACTACTTCCTGCAATACAAGCTGTTTGGCCCCAAGAAGATGCAGGAAAGACAATTTTCATACAACAAGACAATGCACAGCCACATATTTTACCAAATGACCCAGAATTGGCAGAAGCTGTGGCCAATACAGGATTTGACATAAAATTGATGCAACAGCCAGCTAACAGCCCAGATATGAATGTGCTCGATCTAGGGTTTTCAGATCACTACAGTCTCTAACAGATTGTCTAAGCACTATAACTCTACAAGATTTTATTAAAGGTGTGCTCGCAGAATTTGATGCATATGATTCATCTAAGCTGAACAAGATTTTCTTGACTCTACAGACATGCATGATCCAAGTTATGAATCATCTAGGAGGAAATGGGTATA
This sequence comes from Alopecurus myosuroides, assembly GCA_028641055.1. Lineage (NCBI taxonomy): Eukaryota > Viridiplantae > Streptophyta > Magnoliopsida > Poales > Poaceae > Alopecurus > Alopecurus myosuroides. The sequence continues at coordinate 9,108,516 of CM054062.1, forward strand.
AAATTCCCCATGTCGGCAAAGACAAACTTGAACCGAAAAAACAGCTACCTTTAAGGCTTTGATGTCCTCGTCAAGTTTATCACAATGCCTTACAATTTCTAGGCCTAGGTGTATGATAATTTGTCGTGCTCTTGAGTGTATGAGAATGTGTTGTGTGCTTATGTGTATGAGAATATGCTATGTGTAATGTATGCTACTCACTGCTGTAACTACTTCAAGGAATTTGTTGTGTGTATTTATCTTATATGGAATAATTTGCACTCACTGTTGCAACTACTTCAATGGAGTATTGCTGCTAGCAAGCCGTGCAAGCAAGCACTTGTTTCTTCTTGCTAGCAAGCACTACAAGCAATTTCAGTTAATTTAAACTGAGTTCCTTGAATTGGAGTAGTGCCTATGTTTGAGGATCAGTTTGGACTAGGGTGGAGACTGAGAAAACAGTATCGTTGATTAGGAAGATAAATACACCTTCATAGAAAGTATATATAAAAAAACATCAATATAGTTTTTTGTTTTGCAATCCGGGTTCTGGAAGCGTCTCTCGAATCGACGCCGTGTTTGGTGTGAAGAAGCACGGATCATTCAGACGGACCTGTCAGGCTGTCACTATATGAACAGCTCAGGAATCCTCTTATTTGCGCACTTACTGACATTATCTATCGCTAGTTGGAAGGCACAAGCATATATCTGAAAGTAGAAAGGTTGGAAAAATGGCAGGGGAACCGGTCTTTTGTACTAGGGAGAAAACAAAATTCAACATGTTCAGTAGACTATGTGTGTGATTACCCACTGCTTGACCTGGTCACTGGTCATTCCACGCCTCTTCTTTCTATAAAGCACCATCCCGGCATCCCGTGACACGTCTCCGTCTAAGGATCGTCTCTAAGCTCCCAAAGGTGTCTGAGAAGAACCTCACAAGTCCTGATGCATCCAAATGAAATTACCTTTCTGTCTAGTTAAAATAGAGCACACACACCTTTTGACATATCTAATGAGTAGAGTGATGAGTTAGGGCAAGTCTATCTATTACTCTATTAGCCTACCTATAAATTACTTCATGATTTCTTCCAGGTCTGCCGCTCTAAACATTTTAGTGACAGCAACAGGTACAAAACTCTCCAAACTGGTAGATTTGGTAATTAAACCCTACAAGGTTGATAAATCGTGTAGCAAACATCACTACAAACTCTTGCGCATTTGAGATTTGACTACCCTTTTGGGTGATCTCATCCTCATGTGCAGAAACTCTCTGACAGCTAAAGCTTTTAAGGTTAACTACCGGTGACTGGCATCGTCCTACCACCAAGCACCAAGGAACATTGCAACGTGGGAGTGTGATTAGGCGAAAGGTCAACGTGTTACTGCAGCTTTGACCCGGGTGATAAGCTGATAAGCGTCTAATTGTCTCGGTGGCGTCGTACATTGATGCGATCGATCACACTCGCGTGCGTATCGCACTCAGATAGTCGCTTACGAAATAAGCTAACAAGATCAATTCAGCTAAGTCATCTATTCTGAAATATCTCAAATCACCGTGTCTGGAGAAACTTTAAGCGTGGATATACTCCGCGCATTCTAAAATGCCATATATCTATCTGGTATAAAGGGGCAAAAGAAATATCTTCTCGAAAGAAGCGGCGAAAGAAACGTATACTGCTTAAGAAATGTGAACAAATGTGCACGTCGCATCGAACTTGCCCTCTTTTTATTGCTAGAGAATGCCCACTGAGTCGATATCGGTTTACAGATAAGTTTTCTCTAGGTACTGTATGTTGAATATATTAGCAATTTAGCACATGATTTAATCCGAAATAACATGAAGTAAATTATGACTGTAGCAATTATATTAAGCATGCAAATATCAAAGTCTAGTGATGTATTAAAACCGATCCAATCTAAAGCAAGCGGTAGACAAAAGAATTGCAGTTGTATCTCGTACAGATGAGAGAGATATACGTATGATGCAGCGGTAGCGGCACCGCCGTTGTTGTTGTCCATGTTGTCGGCCATGTCGTTGGTGAAGAGGTTGCCGAGGTCGGGGAAGAAATCATCGTTGGGGAAGTAGTCGCCGTCAGCAGTCGCGCGAGTGCGCTCCCCAAAAACCTGATCGCCCCTCTCCCGTACAGGATCACAAGAGGCGGGGTTCCGGAGGCCTGCTGTCCCTCCTCGCGGTGCACGCCGAAAGAAGGGATGGAGAAGACTTGATTGGCGGCGCAGTGCTTTGGAACGGTGCGAAACCATAAGACGAAGTGGCGGCTAGGGTTTACCGTATGCGCGTATTTATATGCGGGCTGGGAGAGACGTGAGTATAACTCCACGTCTGAGTCGGTTCGGTTGCACGATCCAGAAAGGAAACGGAAACGGTTTTGGAATTAACGCGTCCGTTAATTACCAATTTAATGACTCATTAAATTTTCCCAACCGACAAAATAAACGCTCTCGGCTCGGCTCATTCCCGCAACCCGCGGAGCGTCGTGACGTGACGAGGCGAGGCGGGCGGCAGAGGAGGAGCGCGCGTGTGACACACCTCTCCTCTTGCCTTGCCTACTCATACATGAGTTAGAATGGCTCACCTTATAAGGTGGTTCCACTCTCTCCAAACTAGCAATGTGGGACTAAACTTTAGTCCCATTCCCCACTTGTATTATTCATGAATGGGCCATGACAATTTTAGAATTTTAGTGGGCTTAGTTGGGCTAGACATGTGAGCCCATATAAAGAGCCCATATGAAATTCCAACAATCCCCCACAAAGTGTCATTAGCACATTTCATAAACTTTGTTCCAAAACATTGTTTATATACCGGTGTTAGTGGAGACGGTTAAGTTGAACTTCCACTTAGAACATCATGCTACACTAGTTCACAACTTAAATAGTGGACTACGCCTTAAACTACAAATTTGATGTGATACCAGTTTCACATAACGTCTGAACCGATACTAGGCTGCCGCAAGGCTTCCCCGCGGGTGGAGCGTATGCGTCATACTCCGAAGGCCTTTCATGAGTTTATTAGAGAGCACCCGATTCTCATAGACTGCGACCTTTAACAGTCAGACTCATATAGGTGAGTTCCTCAGGAGATGTTCTGCATGACACATCTCTGCTTATATAAATAAGCCACTTGGAACGCATTAAGACAAATGTCAACCTACCATACAGATTAAGAGAGTACTAAATCTTCATGGAGTGGAATAAAATATAAGGATACTCTCCTCTTAGCCGACAAACAGCTTGTCTCCCACTTCTAATTCACGGGATCTCCGATCACATAGAGTGGATTACCACTGTGGGCAACTCATAACGTGGGTCTCAAACCCATCTCCCTCGATGCATTATCTATCACATTTCGTGATAAACCCTTTGTGAAGGGATCTGCCAAGTTCTTAGATGTTTGGATATAATCCAACGCAATAACTCCGGAGTTCTTTGATTTCCAGACAGATTTCAATCTCCTCTTCACATGTCTTGATGACTTTGCATTATCCTTAGAACTGTTCACTTTGATTATCACAGTTCATGAGGATTGAGGGTATTGGTTTTTCAACCATAGGCAAGTTCATCAAGAGCTCACGAAGCCACTCTGCTTCAACAGTGGATGTGTCTAATGCTGCGAGTTCTGCTTCCATAGTTGACCTCGTTAAGATGGTCTGCTTGCAAGACTTCCAGGAAACAACGCCACCACCAAGTGTAAAAACATAACCACTAGTGGCCTTAAACTCATCAGCATCAGGTATCCAATTAGAATCACTATATCCTTCGAGAACCCTTGGGTTTCCGGTATAGTGAATTCCATAGCTCGCAGTGCCTTTTAAATAGCGCATAACTCTCTCAAGTGCACGCCAATGATCATCTCCCGGATTGGAAACAAACCGGCTCAATTTGCTCACAGCAAAAGAGATGTCAGGCCTCGTGGCACTCGCCAAATACATAAGCGAGCCTATAATCTGAGAATATCTCAGTTGATCTCTAGTAATCCGTTGATTCTTTCGAAGAAACAAACTAGCATCATATGGAGTTGAAGAAGCCTTGCAGTCACTATACCCGAAGCGACTCAAGACCTTTTCCACATAGTGAGATTGAAGTAGTGTGATCCTACCATTATCATCTCTCAATAGCTTGATGTTCAAGATAACATCAGCTACTCCTAGATCCTTCATCTCAAAACAGCGAGATAAGAAATCCTTAACTTCCTTGATTAAATCAAGATTGTTCCCAAAGATCAATATGTCATCGACATATAGACATAGAATAACTCCCTCGCCCCCACCATGGCGATAGTACACACACTTATCAGCTTCATTTACAACAAAGCCTTCGGCAGTCAAAGTCCTTTCAAACTTCTCGTGCCATTTCTTAGGTGCTTGCTTGAGGCCGTATAATGACTTCAATAACTTACACACCTTGCCTTCCTGGCCGGGTACTACGAAACCATCTGGCTGCTCCATGTAAATTTCCTCGTCCAACTCTCCATTAAGGAAAGCCGTCTTAACGTCCATTTGATGAACGAGAAGACCGTGCGAGGCAGTCAGTGAGAGTAGCACACGAATAGTGGTTAGTCTAGCCACAGGTGAGTAAGTATCAAAGAAGTCTTCACCTTCTTTCTAGGTATAACCCTTGGCCACAAGCCTTGCCTTGTACTTTTCAATTGTACCATCAGGCCTAAACTTTTTCTTGAACACCCACTTACATCCTACAGGTTTACACCCATAAGAATGATCAGTGATTTCCTAGGTTCCGTTAGCCAAGATGGAATCCATCTCGCAACGGACAACCTCCTTCCAGTAGTCAGCATCAAGAGATGCGTAAGCTTCTAAAATGGTCCTGGGCGTGTCATCCACGAGGTACACAATGAATTCATTACCAAAGGACTTTGCAGTCCTATGTCTCTTGCTCCTTACAGGAACTTCATTGTCATCCTCCTCGGGATTCTCAACGTGTTCTATCGGAATGGTGGGTTCAGTAATCTCAGGTAATTCCTGACTAGATGAAACAGGTTTCTCCTGATTTGATGAGCTAGGCATATCCTTCATAGGAAATATGTTCTCAAAGAAAGTCGCATCATTCGACTCCATAATCGTACCAACATGCATGTCTGATGATACCTCAGATTTTACTATCAAGAATCTAGCTATTAAAAGCATAGCCCAGAAGAACACAATCAACAGTTTTTGGTCCAAGCTTGCGCTTCTTGGGAATTGGTATATTGACTTTCGCCAAACAACCCCAAGTACGTAGGTAGGAGAGTTTCAACCTCTTCCTTTCCCATTCCTCAAATAGAGTAATGGTTTTATTCTTTGTGGGAACTCGATTTAGGACATGACATGCAGTCATTAGCGCCTCCCCCCACCATGCCTTGGAGAGACCCGAAGTGTCTAACATGGCGTTAACCAAATCAGACAACGTTCAGTTCTTTCTTTCAGCCGCCCCATTCGACTGAGGTGAGTAGGGAGGCGTCCTCTCATGAATAATACCGTGTTCATCACAAAAAGAATTAAACTCGTTGGAAAAATACTCTCCACCACGATCAGACCTAAGCCGTTTAATTTTACGATCAAGTTGGTTCTCAGCTTCGGCCTTATAATTCTTGAAATAAGTTAAAGCTTCATCTTTAGATTTCAGAAGATACACATAACAATATCTAGTGGAGTCATCAATAAGTGTCATGAAATATTTATTTCCACCTTTTGTCAATATGCCATTCATCTCACAAAGATCAGAATGTATAAGTTCTAGTGGTGCCAAGTCTCTCGCCTCCGCAGTCTTGTGAGACTTGCGAGGTTGCTTAGCTTGAACACACACTTGACATTTGGAACCTTTAATCGTACTGAATTTCGGAATTAAAGTCATATTTGCTAACCGCGTCATGCAACCAAAATTAATATGACAAAGTCGTGAATGCCAAACATCACAATCATTATCGTGGCAAACATTATTAATAACTTTGGTGCACATATCTGACAAGGATAAGCGGAACAAGCCTCCGCACTCATAGCCTTTACCAACAAATTATCCATACTTGGAAATTACAACTTTATTGGACTCGAAAACCAAGTTAAAACCATCTCGACATAAACGTGAGCTGCTGACGAGATTTTTATTGATGGAGGGAACATGCTGAACGTTCTTCAGTCGCACGACCTTCCCCGAAGTAAACTTCAGATCGACCGTACCAACACCACGAACAGTAGCATGTGACCCGTTCCCCATCAGCACGGGGGAAGTCCCTGTGACCTGATAAGAAGAGAACATGGAAGCATCAGCACAAACATGTACATTGGCACATGTGTCAATTAACCATTCAGATGAATGACAAACTGAAAAAATAGTGGGAACTATACCATACCCAGAATCCTTCATCTCAGTGTCAGCCATGACAACATTAGCGGTCTTGCCGCTGTTCTCCTGCTGCTGCAACTCATAACGTCTAGGCCATTTTGGAGCCTAATGAGTCAGATCACCGCAAACGTGACATGACCCCTTTCTCTTCTTGAAGTTGGTAAACTGCGACGGCTTAAACTTGCCATCGGGTTTGCCTTTACCCTCGGATTTCTTCTTGTTATGTTTAGACTTGTTGGGCGGTAATGTCTCTTCTGTACCATATGGGCAGAAGAACCTATTTCAGCAACCCGAGCACGTGTATCCTTTGCTCTCGCCTTCCCTTCCACATCAAGAGATCCGACGAGGTCCGAAACGGAAAACTCCTGTCTCTTGTGTTTCAGAGAAGTAGCAAAGGTGCTCCATGAAGATGGAAGCTTGGCAATAATGCCTCCGGCCACAAATTTGTCCGGTAACATACACTTAAAGTGCTCAAGTTCTTTATCGAGTGACTGTATCTCATGAGCCTGTTGAACAACAGAGCGTTCATCAGTCATCCTGTAGTCATAGAATTGCTCCATGACATACAGCTCGCTGCCAGCATCCGAGGCCCCAAATTTGGCCTCGAGTGCAGCCCACATATCCTTGTCGTTATCAAACGACATATACGGATCCACAATGGAATCATCAATAATACCGAGGAGGGCACTTTTAAACATAGTGTCCATATTCTCAAAGGCCTCCAGCTGTGCTGGATTGAGATCGCTCTTAGGCTTACCCTTGGTGGCCGCATAGCAGCGCAAGGTTTGAAACCATAACACTGCTCTCATGCTCGGCTCATTCCTGCAACCCGCGTCGGGACGGGACGAGACGTGACGAGGCGGGCGGCGGAGGAGGAGCGCGCGTGTGGCACACCTCTCCTCTTGCCTTGCCTACTCATACATGAGCTAGAATGGCTCACCTTATAAGGTGGTTCCACTCTCTCCAAACTAGCAATGTGGGACTAAACTTTACTCCCACTCCCCACTTGTATTATTCATGAATGGGCCATGACAATTTCAGCATTTTAGTGGGCTTAGTTGGGCTAGACATGCGAGCCCATATCAAGAGCCCATATAAAATTCCAACACTGTATAAATTAGCAGAAGTTGAAATAGTTGTTCGGGGCAAAAAAGCATACATATGAATACGATAACACACAACAATATTGAATAAGGTTTTACCTTCAGAGGTTCAAATGGATATTGCCTATTTATCATCTCAAGATCCTCCTTGTATTTTTCATTCAAGTGGTTGAATATTGCTACGAATAAACCATCTACAATATCAATAACCTGTGTGCAAAAATAAGTCCTTGGTCACCATAACTTGGATAAATGAAGTACATGTATCTTTTCACCAAAATATTCCTTACCTCAAAGTAGTGCTCCTTGATCTCCATTTCTGCATCCAACCCGACAAACTCGCACAAATGCCCGTGAGTGTTTGATTTTTCTGCTCTAAATACGGGACCAACCTCAAATACACGGCCAAAGCCACCACAAATACTCGATTGCTTGTGTAATTGAGGATGAGAGGCACCCTAGTCCACTCGGATGACGTTGGAATACTGGTCGAATAAGATGATGGCCACGGTGACCTCGGCGATCAAGCCCTTGGAGGAGGCGCCGCAGGAGGACCACCTCGCCCACGGCCTGCTGCCGCAGGAGGAGGAGCCCGCCGCGCGCATCGCCTCTGGCTCCGAGAATCTCCGCCCGACAGAGAAGAGGGAGGGCGGCGGCGACGCGGCGATGCCGATGCCGATGGAGGGGAAGCTGAGCTGCAGCGTGGCGATGCAGAGCGGTGGCGTGGCGATCCAGGGGGCCATGCAGGAGCACGCCCCGTGGCGGCTCGACACCAGCGAACAGTTCCAGGTGCTTCAGAGGCGGCTCGACGACGGCCTCGAGCTGGCGGCCAAGATTGCCCCTCGCCTCGACGACCTCCTTCTGCCCGGCCTCACCACCGGATCCGGCGTGCCCGGCATCGCAGTCGCCAGATACGTCATCGCCGACGTCGGATTCGGCGATTCATCGTTGCTTGGACCCAAAAGGTCCTATCTTTGACCTCCAACTACTCCGGGTCTGAAAGAACTTGGTGGCAGGTGTGAGAGAACTAGGAGTAGATGGCGGGGAGAAAGGCGGCGCCGGATAGGAAGAGGGCGACGACGGGGAGGGAGAGGAACACGGCGGCGACAGGGAGCCAGGAGAGTATGGCGACTGGGATAGGCGAGAGAAAGGGAAAGGAGAGCGAAGGAAAAAGAGCACAGTGGATACTGGAAGGGAAGCGCGACCGTCCGCGCGCGAGTCGCGACAAGCGCGAGGGTAAACTTGGAAAGTGGAAAAGACTCGTAACGTGCCGAAACTTGTACTAAAATCCCAAAACGTCTTATATTCTGTTATAGAGGGAGTATTTCTCATTTCGTCTTAGAAATATACAATTACCAAAACTTTATAAAACTATGGGCCAGCGATGGCATGAAAAACCAAACGCCCTTTGTACACCAGTTTTACATTCCGTAGCGGCAAATGAACTGATGGCAATCTTACTAGAGGCATATGTTGACTCGTCCTGTTCAGAGTGTGCGAAGCATTAGGTGAAAACCGGCATGGAAGCCCACTCATACAATTACAAGATCTATTTCCATACAGCTGATCCGAATCTGACAGAATCCACTTGCAGGTTACCATAAGTATCAACTGATGCGCCCTCATTCTCTAAAATAAAAGAGTGAACTTTTCACGTTCACAAAATGGCCACAGATGCCCGAAGTAGTGTGCCACTAGATCATGTTCTGCAAATATACATGAACGAATAGTAGTCAGTTCAAATCCAGCTGAATGTAGAGTACTTGGGCTATGTGAGAGCAAATATACAGAATGAATAGTATTCAGTTCAACATGGCAAATACTACAGAGTTCTCAAAAGAGGAATAAACTCGTACAAACTTCAGGATGGCATATCTCCAACATGTCAAATTATGTTCTGCAAATAGACGTGCATTAATGGTAGCAGTAAGGATGTAACAAGAAAGGCTTATCACAGGGACTTCGAGACGACTCATTGCTCAAACAGAAGAATCAAATGTAAAAACCTTGTGGTATTCCTCTCAGATTTTTAGTGTCGGTCGTTACGAGTCCTTTTCTAAGAAATATTTTTACGACACCTGTTCTGAGAATTTCAACAATAAGAAATCGTAGTATTTAGGGTGCTTCCGTGAGCAATTTGACATATCAGAAATGTTAGAAGTGCGCTAATGCTCTTCCTAGATGGAGTTCTGTTATTACACACCTTTGGGTTTTACTATCTCTTACTGCGGAGTGTGTTGCATCTATAATAGTTAATTATTTGATATTTCAATTATCTGGTACTTTACAGCACTGTCAATTCTCATATGTTGTATAAAAATAGACTTCGCAAAAAAAATACATTATTTATCAAAAAATAGCAGTTCCATTTATTTTGTCTACATATTAAGTATGTGCAATTGGCTTCAGCAGCTCAAACGTCATGTAGATTAATCCAGTCCCTTTTCTTGCATGGAGATACAGCACATTACTCAAAGAGCTTAACACATAGGAATTATTTATTGTCCACTATGAAAAGGCTTCTATAGTTGACTTTGTGTCCCTGTTAAGGTTCATGTGTAAAACACCCCCACCGCCCCCATGCCGACGTCCATTGCCCCTGTCTTTCATGCGCACTTAGTCATCCCGGAAAGAACTTCCCGGTTGGTCACCCATTCCCAAATTGCTTCGAGACAAACACGCATAACCCGAAGTTCTTTCAATATCAACTTCCAAAATAGAAGATGCACCTTGTTGACATGAGTATTATGTCAATCCTATTAAACCCTAGGTCAGCATGTCACACACACACACATCCTCTTAGAAGAATGATGTCCTCATGGGTCAACCCCAAACCATGACCATCCCCTCTTGGCACAAGTGTGTGCTGAAGGCACATGTTCGCGCCCTGACCCGCAAGGGTTGGCTCTTGGCTTGGTACCAAATGTAGCGACCTAGGCCTGATGGATCCGAACCTACGAGCATCCACTATAATAGTCCCACGGGATTTGCTAAAATATCATAATCATATCTTTATTCCAATGTTGCAAAGGCTTGAATACATAGCCAATTATTATAGCAGAAAGCCCACAAGCCAAGTAGCAGCAGAAAAATGACAAAGTACTGCTCTAGCAAATATGCCACAAGCAATCGGCTAGAGTATTGTGATCCTAGGCATCACTCTCCACATTTACTCACTATGATATGCACATCAAATAGCAATTGAGTACACTGAATGTACTTGCAAGTCTAAACAATAAGGGCTTGTTCATTTTATCCCCTCCCCAAGTGGATTGGAGGGGATTAGGGGGATTTTTGTTGGGAATAAGCCACGAGCCGTACGGTGGTGACCGGCGTCGGCGCGCCAGGTCGAGTCCGTGCGCCTGGGTCGGCCATGTGTGCGTTGTGTGTGTGGCGTGCATGTACGTGTGTGTCCGGGTGGCGCGCGAGTCCGGCTCGCGTTCGTGTCCACCCTGTAGTCCAGGATGAGCCAGAGGCCGTTTGGCGATCCGCTGTTTGTTGCCGAGTCGCGTTAGAGCGCGTCGTCCGGCCGGAGTGCGCGGATCAAGCAGCTGCATGTAGGTCGTGCAGTGTGCTGGTAGTGGCTGGCTTAGCGGACGGGCTGGGCATGTGTGCGTGGGGCTACTTAAGCACTTGTACGCTGGGTGTTTCGGCTGTGGAAAAGAGAGAGGAAAAGCTCGGCTGTTTGTGGCAGCTCGAGGCAAAATATCCGAGTCTCCCCTTGTCCATCTTGTTCCTGTGTGTGTTGCAGAGGTAGAAGAAAGGGAGGTGTCCGTGGCACCTCCGTCAATTTTGACTTGCATGGGATTTAATCCACCTTGTTCCCTGTCAATCCCCTTAAAAACTCAACAAACCGGAAAAGCCCTAAACAAATAATAAAACCTACTAATACATGCATAAAGTAGACAAAGGAAATGGCTTATTGGTTTTAGCTGTTTAAGCAAAGAAAGTTTTCTTTCTTATTAAAATTTTCAAATATTTTCTTATTTCTAAGCTTTTGTAAAACACTTTATAAATGATATAGGGCTAGAAGGAGGATTATGAGAGTCATACATGGTCATAAGTTTACTCCAGCTAACCTATCTCCTATGAGAGGCCGTATAATATCATAGGATTTCTCCAAAAACCCACTTATGACAGCGTATAAAAGATCATAAGTGTTTTCAAAAGAGATTTTGATTCTGAAAGCAAAGATTGAGACGAGACATTCCCAAATCCATTACTCAGTTGTTCGACTCTTAGACCATGGGCATAGCTAAGCGGTTAGGTTTTATACCTCGTCGAGTTTGTACACATTTCCCAACATTCGTCTTATCGTACCACTCACTCGTGCAGGGTAGGTCATGATAAGCGGCCAACTACATACCCCCCCCCCCCCCCAAATAGACAAAGTCACATACCGATGACGGTCCGGTAAGTAGGTTTCGACTAGGTAGTTACTATAACAGCGTCCATATTAGCATGTGGTTGTACAAAATAACTATCAGAGCCGTATCAACTCCTTAGACGCGTTAGTAAAAAGTTACTTTAGTAAGTTATTCTTGTAGTTCAACTTTCCCTTATACCTTGTCTATCAATTTTCAAAATTGCCGATTCTCTTCCCTTCAAAACATGTAGATGGCAGTCGACATGTTCACCCAGAACATAGAGAGGGAAACGAGTTTGGAAGACAGTTGCAAGACATGTGCGATAAGCTGGAGTTGCCACACGTATAGTTATTTGGAGAGAGGTTCGAGAGAGATGATATTCCTGAGACTTGGGTCATCCTGGTTAAGGTACACGGCCGTTAGTGGTCCCCCCACATGGATGGCTTCGATTTTCGCACTACGGGTGCCTCATGACAAGATGGTCTGAACTCTGCTGCTCAGGAGACCCTTGGGCACCCATGCAAGCTCTATGAAGCAGATAATGAGGAAGACCCCATTAGTCATGAGAGCGATCCAAAATATGGCAGAGAACTCCAATGATGAGGAGATGGAGGAAGACCCCGAGGAGCAAGTGCCAACTCCAGTAGCGAGGATGGCCAATAGCCTTAGTAGCGAAGACCCTATCCTCAAGCGTCTCTATCTTCGCCTTTTCTTCATATGTCTTTCCTTGGAGAGCAGCAACCTTATCGACGCTCCACCTTCAAAAGGTAAATTTCCCCTCTTGCGATGTCTAGCGCATCTCTCGTCTTATAGGCTAAGTGATTCATAGCTTAAATTTGTCGATAGACACAGTAGAGGCGTCATGATCCACTAGTGTACAAAGGAAAGTTAGTTGCTTGCCCAAAGAAGGTCCTCCGGCCAAACATCTCAAAATGCGGTATCCCCCTAGAGCTTGCATAGGCGCCCAAGGGTCTCGTGGACAGCAGAGTTCATACCATCTAGCCATGAGGCGCTTATAGTGCGAAAGTCCAATACATCTATACGCGGAAATCTTTCACATCTGTGTACCTTAAACATGATGACCCAAGTCTCTCGAAGACCAGCTCTCTAGCACCTCTTTCCAAAGAACTCCACGCGTGACAACTCCAGTTTCTCGCGCGGGTTTTGCAACTCCCGTCCAAATTCGTTTTCCCTCTCATGTGCTGGGTGAGCATGACGACGGCAATCAACCGATTTTGAAAAGTGATCTTGAAAATTGATAAATAAGATATAAAGGAAATTTTGAATTTAAAGAATAACTTATTAAAAAAAATTGTTTTTCCCTAGCGCGTCCAAGCCTAAGGTCACAACCAAGAGTCAATAAGGATCTGAAGACTAAGGAATGGTGGGGACCTTAAGTCTTGCTTCCAAGTTATTTCGTACAACCACATGTTATTATGGGCTTTACCGTAGTAATTACCTAGTGGAAACCTACTTACGGGACCGTCATCAGTATGGGACTTTGTCCATTTTGGCACTGGCGGGCCCAGAAATAGGTAGTTAGCCACTTGGGAAAGCTTATTTCAGGAATACCCTGATATGCACAAATGAGTGCTACGACAAGACGGACGGTCGTGTCATGTGGGGAAATGTGTACATCCTCTACAGAGCATAAAAATAATCGATTAGCCGTGTCCACGGTCAAGGGCGAACAACTGAGTAAATGGAAATGGGAATGCCTCTTCTCGTCCTTGTTTTTAAAATCAAAATCTCACTGAGTAGGTTTTTGGGGAAATCCTATGACCCTATACAGCTCTCATAGTGACAGCTGAACTTATGACCCTGTATAGCTTTTGTAAGCCCCCTTCTAGCCTTATATCGTAATAAAGCACTTCCAGAGACCTTGTCATTTTTATGTGATGCTCAACACTTTGTGTGTCTCCATTACATTACATGAAGAAGTGCTACTACGAGGCACCCGACAACTTGACTGCTTGTGATAATCTTTGTTCGGCAGCCCCAACATTGTTGCTATTGCCATTACCACTAATTCAGTGCCTAAAGCAAGCTATGACAATTTCCAGTTTCCAGCACTAACCAATTGCACAATTCAAGCTAAAATTCTTAACTTCAACAGTTTATTAATTTTTATTAGTTTGATCCAAAAGGGGGTCCTAAAACAGTAAAACTTCACCTTAGCGATGGTCCTTTGGGGCATAGCCCTAAAATTTCGATGTTTTAATTATGTCAATTGGTAGATCTATCAGCACAACCGAATTTGAAGATTTGCTACATATTAATCCTCCATTGTGATAATAATGGCAATGCCAACACTAACTGATTAAGCCAAACTTACTAACGATCCTCGACAACGCGTTCTGCATCTTATAGTTGAATCTGAAAGTACTTAAGAAATAGGCTCGTCGCAACTACAAAACCACAGGCGTAGCTGGATGCTAGCAAGGCATAAACACAACTAAAGTCAGGTTTTCTGCTGGATCAGATAGCTACAGGCAAATTGAAATGCTAAAGCTTAAATCCGAACAGTCTGGGGTACTAACAAGCAATACAAACAGATGAACTTACATCAGGCTCCAAGCTGTATCATATAATTAAAACCGTACAAGTATGTAACTATCAAAGACACATGATGATAGCTACAAGTACTCACCTAACAGCTCGAAAGCGAGCCTGCGCCAGGGGAATGGAGATCACAAGTCCGGCAAGCGCTGAGCCTGGTCCTCGCGCTGCGTCTCGTCCTGCAGTTTCTGCGCCTCCTTCTCCTTGGCGAGCATGTGCGCCTCGTACCTCTGCAGCCTCTCCTCCATCTTCGCCTGCGCGCGCAGCACACGATAAGGGAGAAGTCAGCGCCCCGGCTTCGACCAAATGCTTTACAAATCGCGGTAGAGAGGCGGGACGGGAGACGAAAATGGGGGGATCTGGCGTGCCTTGTAGGAGGTCTCGATGCGGTGCATGACGTAGAAGCCGAGGCCGCCGCCGAGGATGGTGCCGGCCATGATCCGTAGGTATGCCCACCGGCGCGCCCCGGGCGGCGCCATCACTCGTAGAACTTTTCCTCCGGCGACGCCTGTAGAAGTGGATGGGGTGGCCGGCTCGACGAGGATTTCGCCGGCGAGCGGAGAGGGAGGGGGGTCGTGAGGATGGCGACTTGCAATTTGGGAGGCGGCGGAACGGGTGGAAGTGGAGGAGTGTGACGGCTGATGGCCGGGCCGAAACAATGGCTGCTTCCGGCCCATGGACTTCTTGGTAAAATACTCCGAGCATGCATCGGTTTAGTAATACTGTACTACAACTACTAAAAAAAAACTATACAAGCATAAAGTTCTCAAAAAAAAAGCTATACAAGCATAAAGCCCCTACAAAAACAGTATACAAGCATAAAAGCGGTGAACTGAGCCCCACAAAAAAAGTGTTGGCCTGAGGTGGATTTTTTAAGAACATATGAAAATTTCAACCACCAATACATTTATAATTTATTCTAACCGGAAGTGCTTAAATTGTTTGATTAGATCAATACACCAAACTTGTAAGTTCTATAATTGCAATATTGTTGCAGAAATTAATGAGTAAGATTATATTTTATAGACGGTGCCAGTACATAACATCTTTGAAAACTAGAGTGGGTATGAAGCGGTTGAAAGAAGATTTCTTTTATTTTAGTTGAAAAGAGATTTGATTACCATGAATATTTTATTGCAGTAGTTGCGAGTAAATAAATCAAGACGCGTCCAAGTGACATCTCAGCTGCTTGACTTCATCACATATTAGTTGCAACTAACTTGCAACTCACATGTATATAATTGTGATGTAAATCGAATGATTAGTGAGTTGCAACTCATGTGTAACTTTAAGAAAGCTACCAATTATAAATTAAAATATTAGTCGCAACACATTTTACGATTCACGATGGTTAAGCAGTTGCAACACATGTAACTACAGTAGTCTCGGATATAACTCAGCTGCAATTTATAGATCACATGAACTGTAATGCACCTAGAAAGCCGACTAATATTGAGAAATTCAATATAGCTCCGAAACTCGCATGCTCATGTTTAAGTGCGAAATTCAAAAAAAAAATAGAAAAATACTTTCTAAAACATGAAAAAAAATCAGAGACAAACATATAAAAGTATTTTAAATATGTGTAAAAATTTGTCAAGAAATGATATTAGTGGTGCTCTGTAAAAAAAGTGGCGGCCAACATGAGATTTAAAAATATATTTTTAGAACACTGATTTTATCTTTTTTGCATAGGGCATAAAAATAATTTACGAAATTTTACATGTACTAGCAAAATGCCCGTGCGTTGCAACGGGTATATAAAATAAGATATGTGTTCAAGATCCAAAAAATAATTTAATTATAATCGGTAGTTTATACTATTTGAAATTTTGAACATGAAATATTCACTTTAGACTTAGTTCCGGTGTTCGAATATGAAAGAATTCTCTCAAAAGAGCCAACTTCAAAATTTCCATGTTTCCATCATGGTTAAGCAAAAAATCTTTACAATGAAACCATTTCATGGTAAAATTCGTTAAATCACATGAAAAAATAGATAAATATAAAGTACGTATTCTTAAATCATGATAGAATCTCGGCTCACATGGAAAATCATCATGATCCATGATTTCAGAATACATCACTACACAACCATGATTTCAGAATACATCACTACACAACCATGATTTTAGATACATCACTACCCATCAGGTCCGACCTCAAATGCTTACATAAAGTTATCTAAGCCCTAAAGGCATTAAATCATAATATTCGAAGACAACCAGATTATTTCATTTGGGTGTGACACACGCTTCTTATACCAATTATCTTACTTGATGCACCATGTGTGTCCTGACAAATACCAACCTTTTCTTCGACAGCAACCTCGCTCCTTCTATTTCGTCCATGCATCCCTTTCTCGATTGCAAATCGATACTATAGCTGCTCTTAGAAAAAAATTACATGTATGTAAGAATTCTCTTTTACTCTCTTTCGCTCAACTTGAAGACGCCGATCCGCAAATCCACCGGAGGTAGTCGACCTTGTCGACGAGCAGGAAGCGCACAAGCCTGGATCTTGTGCCCGACCTCCGCGCCGCAGCTCCACTGCCACGACCCTGAAATTATGTATTGACCATGTGGAGTGAAAGCAGCTTAGTTGCTCTCTTGCAAGCTAGTTCCAAACTGAAGCCACGCTTATGCTAAATAACATAAATATGGGTCAGTAAAGATCGAGAAAATCGTGTGTTGTTATTAATGAATTATGATAGGATAAAGAAAATTATGCACTTCAAAGCTAGAAATCTGAAGCAAAAATCAACAATCACCGCACAAACTGACCTTCTCCTCTCCATATACATCCAGAATATGGATCAAAATCTAAAGTCTAGTAGCAAGTGTCAGCATCCCCCAAATGCACCAAAAATCGCATACCTAACAGTGATCCCAAATCTATCACTCATATCCATACGCCAGAAATCAATGCAGTAGATTCCAGACATTTTCCATCCAGAAATTTGAATGCGATATATGTTTTTCTAGGATATGCTTTTGATACAAAATGCTATTGTTTGCTAATACAGGATGCGGCCATTACAGCACACATCGAAGCACAACCTAGCATCTCTCTGATGCATATACCCGGTACAAGATCAACAATCATTACAATTCCTCTCTGCCAAAAAACAAACAAATGTAGTAGGGCTCTCATCTCACAGCTCTCTCTCCAGTTTGGGGAATACATGACCCAATTGATTGTCAATATTTTTAAAATCAACATAAACATAAAAATGTGTTTGAGTTTCAAATTGGTTAAAATCTTGGAGCCATGAGAGGCAAAGCCGTGGCTGTTCCGCAGCATGAGCACTGCAGTACTCCAGCAGACAGAGGCATAAAAGTGAGGTTTTGAATTGGCCTGTGACGGGGACTATTGGGGACGCTCGGGTCAAATCCTCAAGCATTTGAGGCGAGTTACATGTTTGTTAACTCTTTATTTTGT
Source organism: Alopecurus myosuroides (assembly GCA_028641055.1). Classification (NCBI taxonomy): domain Eukaryota; kingdom Viridiplantae; phylum Streptophyta; class Magnoliopsida; order Poales; family Poaceae; genus Alopecurus; species Alopecurus myosuroides. The sequence goes on from CM054062.1 coordinate 9,126,322, forward strand.
TGTACATGTCAGAGTTTCTTCTAAATTAACAAAACAAGCTGAGCATAAATCCATTATCTGAAATCATGAACACTCTGTTTGGAAACAACTTCACAATACATGGTCATTAAGAGTTTATAGCTGATTAATCAACCATTACAAATCGTTATGTGTACTTTGTGCAGCAGCTAAGTTCGTTAGGAAAGATATGCAGGAACAGATACCAATTCAGAAAAGGTTGATACTGAACTAACCGTTCTCAATTCTCGAATATCTTTCTTGAACACCACATGGATTGGGCATCTCTTCAGCACGACAACCTCATCATTTGCACATACCAGATTGCAGAAGGTAGCTGATTGTATATATCCACGATATCTATCAGATAAAGAACCCACGAACGCCCAAATCAATTCAGATGTGCCGGTATTTCCTACAAGATGCGCGATGTGTTGGTGAGCTTAATGTACATGCGGCTGTTGCGGGCGCAACTCTCACCACGATAGTGGCCGAGGCGCCCATCGGCAGCAGCTCTCGTCGTTGAATCGCCCGGTGGCAACATCTCTCGATGCGGTCATCACAGAAGCGCCCACTTCCCCATCCTCCAGTTCGGAACCGCCGCTGGACCCATGTGCACTGCACTGTCCCTTATAAGTTGGTGCGGCGAGTTCGGGGAAGGAAGGCTCGGATCTGGCGCGAGGTAGAGCCATGTTCCCACTCACGATGGAGATGGCCAGGGGCGACGAGTTCAGGGAAGGAGGGCACGCGCGCGGCACGAGGTGGAGGCGAGGTTCCTACACTCGATGGAGGCCGGCGGGGGCAGGGGCGCTCGCGTGGGTGACCTGGTGGGCGGCCGGTAGATGAGGAAGGGTTCGAGGAGGGAGAAGGAGCGATGAGCCGACGACAGGGTCACGACTCACGAAATTGGTTTTGTTGGGCTTGGCCCATCTGGTGGCACGCGGGGCGATTGCTGAGCGGAAAGGATCGCGGAGGGGCGAAGTAGGACGAAGCGGCGACGTATCGCAGCGGGGGGAGAAGACGGAACAAAATTTTCTTTTTATAGGTAGTATAAGAGATATAAAATACTTATGTATGTTTGTCTCTGTTTTTCAAAAAAAGTTGAAATGCCTTTCTATTTTTTTTAATTTTGTACTAAAGACTGCTCTCCCACTAAGATTTCGTTAATTTCTAGACACGCGTGAGAACTAGCAATTCCAATAAACCGTTATCACCATATGAGAATCTTGTTTTTCTTCGTCCATATGCATTCTCCTGGAGTCTCCTCGGCCCCTCACCCCAACGAACTCCGACGGCGGTCATCTTAGAAAAACTCCTACGGCGGTGGGGAAAAAACTCAGACGGCAGTATGCTCCTCGTCGACGGAGAACCCGTCTCCTCCTCCTCCCCCTCCGGCTCCTCCCCCACGGTGCGTACAGTACGCTCATGCCTCATGGGCGTGCACGTTGACCTGTGCTCCCTCTCTTTCTCTCATTCTGATATTATCGACACCCGGTTCTTGCAGGGGAGCAGCGGGAGGGAGCTCGTGGCCGCGCTCATGGGGAACCCCGGGCTAAGTGCCGCGTCTGAACGGCTCAGAGCCGCGCCGGAGAGACGGATCTCTTCGGGGCCGGAGGAGCCAAGGCACGTCTACGTGTTCCAGAGGGAGTACGCCACGGTGGATCGAGCGCGCATCGAGGTGCGTGCTTATGTCCTGGCGGTTTGATCGGGTGAAATGGGGATCCTTGCTCTAATACGCGTCGTTCGAATTAGTTTCTGCATCCCGGAAATTAGTCTACGGGATAAAGGCAGCAGTAACTGTTGCTTCCTGGTCAATGGAGATTAGGGAGACACTCCTGGAGTTCAGTTTGGTAGTTTGATGTGTGTTTTGAATAGGATGTCAAATTGTAGGAAATTCTAAACCTTCGCTTCAGATATACCTAATTGCCTGATTAGTTTTGAGTTTGTGTTTCTGGCAAGGTGACATCCTATTAGAGCACATTATCATGTTCTGCCATATTTCACTCACTTTGCCCTTATTATTAGAGTGATTAAAGCATTGTTATGTGCAGACCACTCAAATTTGCATGACTTGTGAGTTAATCAGTTCTTTTGCATCTGTAGTTAGTGGGCACAGATGAGATGACTACATGTGTGGGTGTTGTAGTTCGGAACAACAAGACCGGAATGTAAGTGAAATAAAGCGGGTGTTTTATCTGACCCTGTAAGACTTTGGTTTCTTGTGAAATTCAGAACTCATATATTTTCCCAACTCGCAAAAAGAAAGACATTAATTAATTTTCGGATCTTCCGCTAATTTATTTCAGGACTTCCATTAGCCATATGGACTTTCCAAAGACCGTAGAAGGAGGGTTCAAACAGATGCTAGAATTACTCGGTGATGACAATGCACCATTTGATGTTTGTCTCTTCACCAGTATTTTCCCCTCAATATATGCAATAAGCAGTTAAGCACCCTTGGGAACATCCTTACTAGCATTTGCTTACAGGTTCACCTGATTGGTGGTTTCGATGATGCTTCTACAAAGGTCAAATTCATAACTTGTTTGGTGGTTAAATTTCTTTTAGATCTCTTGTTTGTCACAATATACATGAGGAACCGTTTAATTACCATTATTCGCTGTATAGGTAGTCCATTCTTCTGGAGGGAAGCATAGTAAACAGGAAGGATACTCCCATCCGCTTTGTTGCAAGATAATTGAAGTGCTGTGTAAATCCGAGCAACAATTCCACCTTCGGTCTTTTTGTGTTCTTGGGAACAACACTATGACTGATTCTTATGGCAATGCACGACCGATAGTTGGTGGATTTGTGGTTAGTGATTTCCTCACATCTGAATCTACTAAAGCATTGATTAGTAGTTTTAAGTACCAGCAAACACCATATCTGTAAAGTGAAACCTTCTAAGCGTGGCACAAAGGAACATTTGAATGTTAATCCAAAAGGAGAAGGAAACAGTGGGAGGAGAAATTATATTTTGTCTGCATCCTGGACTAACATTTCATTCGCTAGTTTGTGTAATCTGGAACTGGTCCCGCATGTAATAGTTATTTTAAAGCATTTAAAAAATACTCCACTTAAGAGGATTTTTTCTCAAATACTGCTGTCTTCAGATGCAAACATCATCTGGGGTTGTTACTCCTGCAAGCTTTGACATGGCTTCAAGGTGTCCTGATGAAATTGTCAGAAGAATTCGTTTGAGTGTTTCTTCTTATGATCCAAGTTGGAAGGGGCGGTTACTGGAGACTTACGACACGCATGCTGATATTTTCCAAATTGCCCCTGCCTGCTGGTCCGTTTCTTATATCTTTCTATCAATTTCATTATGTGCTCCCATCCACTTTCGTCTTTAAGTATTGACCTTCTGCCCCTGAGCATTAATCTACCAACATAGGCATTAGGTGACATCACACAGGTTGCTTTTTGGTTCAGTCTGATCTTCAAACTTCCGATTGGAAAGTAATGTAGGACGTTTTCGTTATTGCAATAGGACACCAGTTTTAAACTTGTTTCCTGAATTGTCGTAATCCCACTCCATATATGTTTAATCCCCCTACCCGTATGGCCGTATGCATGAAATGATCTACAGTGGTTTTGTCACTTCCTATTATTTGTCAGCAAATTGAACATGTGCAGGAATCATTCTCATGGGCAGGCCGTTTTCAGGCCCAAGAGTTGACCCGCTATCGTATTTCAACACCCAGTAAAATTTATAACTGTTTGCAGAAAATAAACAAATTAAATAACCTTTTCAGGTTTTAATCCTTGCCCAGTTTCTATCATGAACACCTTAGAACAGGGACAGAATGGAAATGCCTTCCTTCTGGCTATGTTAATAGTTGGAATTCTATTATCATGCATATAATATGCATCTTGCATAATAATATGGAAAATCTTAAGATTATACATTACAAGTGTTAAGTACTTGTGCCTCTCTACTTTGTTCATTAACTAACTATTCCGTGTGATATACTTGTCTCTTCTCCTGCTTGTACAGGATGCCAGACTGGGCAGAAATAGCATCCTCACTTAACGAGCTTTCAGACTCTGAAATCCTGCTTCAGTGTTCCACTTCTCCAGCTGCAGAACCACCTCATTTTGTGGAAACTGAGAGAAGGTGTGTGCTCCTTTTATCCTACATATTAGAAACTGTATTGCATGAACCATTTCTATCATGTGTTCACGATTACTGGTAAGTGTGAGTGTAATATTCTATTTATTTAGGTATGGCTCATGATTAGCTAAGATCACCTTCATGAATGACGGTGTGTTTTCAGAATTGAATGATATATGGTTTATTTTTGTTTTGTACTTTCTTGTTGTAGGATATGGAAATACTTGATGGAGAATCCAGACTGGGAAGACACATTTCCAAAGTACAAGCCTCGGGTCTTCCGTTGGACCAATGATGGAAGGTGGTCAAGGCACGCTTAGCATCATCCTGATTTTTTCATACGTTGGTGATCGACAAGCGGAACATGACGAGCCTCGCGCCTTTGTTAGGATTTAGGAACAGTGACGGATTATGGTCACACCGGCACCTCTGGGATACCAGTCAATTTCACCATTTCCATGCACCTTTCACCTTCAGATTTCTCATTCATCTGCCTCAGTTGGGTTGTCCGCAAATGTAACGGTGAGAATCCGGTCTGAAGTTGGATGTGTTAAGCTTGGTTGCTACGGCACATCGTGGATTCGTGCAATCAGCATTTCAGTTGCTTGAGGGTTGTATTGTTTGCATGCAACTTCCTATTGTGGTCAGAGGCGTGCGCGTTGTGTAAACTGGTTGTTTGCAACTTTGTATCTGAAATATCTAAAACCCAAGTTTGGTGGCTGTGTTTTGCTCAAAAGATTTTTGTGAGTTGTTTTGTTTCATGCCCGTGTAGCGGAGTTGACCTTACCAACCTCTGGGAAAATTTCAACAGATTCTGCCACTGTTCAATTTTGTACCAAAATTTTGATGATGTGTTATTTCGTTTGATTCCTTGGTTCATTTTGTAGCCAAATTTGGTCCAAAACCTGAGATCCTATTTGGGCACCACCTGGAAAATGCGATGTCCAATTACAATAGTACAGTTTGAATCGTGCTACTCCCTCCTGTCAAACTATGACGTGTAGTATTAGTCAACATGTTAAAACTTGACCAACAATTCCTCCTTCACGACTAGGAAACTAGGGTTTTCTGCCTCCTCCGGCGGCGACTCGTCCCCGGAGTGAGATTGGTTTGATTTCTCGAGTATTGGTCTTCGGATCGGAATCCTCTAAGGCTGGGGAGTACAAAGGAAGGCTCAGACCGTGATCTCATGTCTGTTCCGTGTCTCTTGCGTGTTCCAATTGCTAGGGTTTGCGAGTTGGTTTGGGGATCAAGAAGTTTTGGCGGATCAACATGGACTCCTCGACCGAAGTATCGGGGGGCATGAATCGGCGTTCAGGTGATGAGGCGCTGGAGCACGCCATGCAGAATCTATAGTTACGGGAAGGGGAGCTGGACGACGTTTACATCGGTGCTGATGATCTCAAAGATTTACAGAAACAATCAAGGTGGCTGGTGGTTGCAAAGGTGAACACAAACAAGCCGGTGATTGCATCTTCGGTTTATGAGACCCGAGGAGTTTGGGGTTTGGGGCACGAACCAGAGATGAGAGAGGTAGACGACAATCTCTTTACTTTCAAATTCTTCTGTTTAGGGGATTGGAACAAATTGATGCGCCAAGGACCATGGCTGTTTAAGAAACTTGTGGTGGTTATTGCGGAGTACGATGGTTTATCCAATCCAAAAGATGTGAAGCTGGAACGCACAAATATTTGGTCCCAGATACATGCAATTCCAGAAATTTATCGAGTGAATAGAGTGGTTGATGAATTGGCAAGGAGGATAGGAAAAGTTCAAAGTGTAGAGATGAAACCAGTGCGGTATTTTGAAGGGGACTATGTGAGAGTCCGGGCAAGAATTGATGTCAGAGCTCCTCTCATTAGGTTTGTTCCTCTAAATGTCAAAGGTAAAAGAGAACTTCTGCATGTGAAATATGAAAAGATTGGATATTTTTGTGATGTTTGCGGTGTAATGGGACACGATCTGGAGGAATGCGGTGACGGGGTTCATGACCAGAAAGCTCTCCAATATGGGAAGGGGCTCATTGCTAAAAGAAGAGTGCAAACAGGACAATTTACTTTTAGAGGTGGCTTCATGGGCAGAGGAAGGGAGATGGAAAATGCAAATAGTAAGAGGAGGTCAGAAGAGGTGGATGATGAAGAGGATATTAGTGATACTGCATCGAGCCCGTTGAAAAATGCTACTGCACCTGATATGTCATAACGTATCCTTAATTTCTGATGTTCCATGTTGTTATCATGTTATTTCCCGCATGTTTGCTATACACTTTATGTCATTTTTATCGATTTCTGGGACTAACCTATTAACAAGATGCCACACTGCTGTTTTTAGTTTCAGAGAAGTTATTTTGGAAATATTCTCAGAATTGGAAAATTCGAATCCCGGAAATCATAGAATTCCCGAAGGTTCCACGGAGTCCCGAAGAGACCCGGAGAGGGGCCACACCATAGGGCGGCGCCCCTGGCCGCGCCTGGGGTGGTCTGGGCCCCCCCAGGTGCCCTCTGCCATTGCTCTTTCGCCTATATAATCCCCCCGATATATCAACCCTAAATATATACCACTTTTTTCCGAGAAACACCTAAGGCCGCCGTCATCGTCATCCCGAGATCGGGTGGGGAATTCATCACCGGAGGGGTCTACATCACCATGCCCTCCTCCGGAGTGATGCGTGAGTAGTTCATCCCTGGACTACGGGTCCATAGCAGTAGCTAGATGGTTGTCTCCTCCACTTTATGCCTCATGTTTAGATCTCGTGAGCTGCCTCACATGATCGAGATCATCTTTATGTAATGCTACATGTTGTGTTTGCTGGGATCCGATGAATGTTGAATGTTATGTCTTCTGATTATCAATCTATCATGTTATCTTCATGCATATGTTATTTATGATTTTGCATGCTCTCCGTTATTAGTAGATGCTCCGGCCAAGTAGATGCTAGTAACTCCAAGAGGGAGTATTTATGCTCGATAGTGGGTTCATGCCTCCTTTGCATCTGTGCTCGAGTGACAGAAACGTGACGGATGGAGGATGTGTTGTTGCCATTAGGGAGAAAACAACAATGCTTTGTCTAAGGATGATTCTATTGTATACATTACACGATTTTCTTATTGCAATTATCTATTCCTTGCAACTTAATACCCAAAGTTTATTCGGATGATATTCGGAAGGTGGATTATTAGTCATAGATGCAGTTGGATGACGGTCTATGTACCTTGCTGTAATGCCCGCATGCATCACATAGTAATCTTTATGTCTTGCATATGCACTACGGTGCAGCCTTCATTCCTGTCAATTGCCCAGCTGTAATTTCTTCACCACACATGTTATTTATCTTTCACGGAGAGACACCACTAGTGAACTGTTGATCCCGGTCCATTTTCCTCATACTGATAATACACACACTTCTTCCACTGTTCTTACACTGTTGCTACAGTTTTCATATTGTTTTCCACGCCATACGTTTAACCTCTTTGTGTTCAGCAAAACCGGTGAAATTAACAACCTCACCGATTCGTTGGGGAAAAGTGATTTGATTGTGTTGGGTAGGTTCCACGTTGCTTCTGAACCGGTAGCGAGCCCTGCCATCTCAGCTGCATCAACCTTCTGAAGTTACTCCTTCCTCCTACTGGTCGATTAACCTTGGTTAACTTGCTACTGTGCTCTTGATGCTTGCGTTGGCAGACCCCAAGAGGAGGGTGTGATAAGCACAACGGTAGGAATTTTCCCCTTAGTTAAGAACTAGGGTTATCAATCCAGTAGATGAAAGAGGACCGTCTGAAGGTTAATGCCACTGACGATGGTGTTGGCGCTTCACCGGTGTCAGCAACAACGTGAAACCTGCACACAACACAATCAAAATACTTTACCCCAACTGTACGGTGAGGTTGTCAATCTCACTGGTCTTGCTGAAAACAAAGATTAGACGTATAGTGTGGAAAAACAGTGTATGCTTGCGGTAAGTAAAGAGAGCAGGAAATTGTTGTGGTTTGTTTAACAATGTGGAGAATGGATCGGGATTCATAGATTCGCTAGTGGTGTCTCTCCATAAAAATAACATGTTGGGTGAACAAATTACAGCTGGGCAATTGAAAAATAGAGGTTGCACCGTAGTGCATATTATAACATGATGACTACTATGATATTTAGTGTGGGTATTACAACAAAATACGTAGACCAAAATCCATCTGCATCTATGACTAATAATCCACCCTCAGGTTATCATCCGAACCCCCTTAGGTATTAAGTTGCAAGCAACAGATAATCGCATTAAGCAATGTGTGTAATGTAAGCAATGATTATACACGCGGGTACTCTCACCGTTGTTTTCTCCCTAATGGCAACAACACATCCTCCCCCTTCACGTTTCTGTCACTCGAGCAAGGCAATGAGGAAGCATGAACCCACTATCAAGCATAAATACTCCCTCTTGGAGTCACTAGCAACTACTTTGCCAGAGCAACCACTAGCAACGGAAAGCATGCAAGATCACAAATAACATATGCAATAAAGACTATAATAAACTTGGCATAAGGTCAATATTCATCGGATCACAGCAAACACAACATATAGAATTACAAAAGATCAATCTCGATCATGATAGGCAGCTGATGCATGTAAAATGCATACATGAACTTTGCATGTTATTACTTATTTTTCCTACATATTAGAAACTTATATTCATGTTTTATAATGATTTGGGGGATTTTCTAAACAATCCCCCTTCTTTTGGTTCTAACCCTGTTTTTCCAGAAAACGTACTTTTTAGTGTTTCAGACTTTCCGGGAGCTTCGGGACTCCAAAAAGGGCAAGGCCAAAGAGCACGGTTCAGAATTTTCGAGACGAAGACCATGGGCCAAAGTAGAGGGCCAAAAGGCCAACCAGGTGGCAAAGAGGACCCTCCACGCGGCCAGATTCCTTGGCCGCGTGAGAGACCCCTTTTTGCCCCTGTGGCTCCGATGCCGTTGATCTTTCTTCTCCCGAGTGTCTCGTGACCTAAAAATGACTATATAAAGGGTCCCCAGGACTTTTCGAGGAGGAGGCGGCGCCGAGAGACGAAACCACGAAACAGAGAGACAGAAGGTTGCCGCCGGAGAAGATCGGAGGGGGGAAACGCCGCTGGGATCACCCCTGGAGGGCTCCACCCCCCTCCGGCGTGTTCATCATCAACATCTACAGCAAGATCAGCTCCATCTCTCCACTGTAATCTATTGGCAAACACGATGTATGATGCAATACTATATTCCCTTGATGTATTGTGTCTCCCCGTCTATGTTTGAGTAGTGAATTGTTCTTGGCAATGGTGAAATAGTTCGTTGATTGGTTGCATACAAGTTCGTTATCTTCTATGATTGTCTTTATGTACAATATATGAGTGCACGCATATGTTGGGGAATGCATGTAAGGTGATCACCGGTAGCATAATGGAGTGGTGGTGACTTGGGAGTGACAGTAACCTGATACCGAGCCACAAAGTTAAGTTATTGGGGGATATATATAGGGGACCTTAGAATGTAAGGCTATGGTGGGACTTTATGTCTCAATCAATCTTGTGCAGTCATTTACTTGGCCACATGATCCATCATAAGGGGTTGTAGATCATTTACTTGACTATACCTATTCATGGCTCCTTCCTAGAAGAAACAACTAAGACTAAAACATGTGCTTCACTAATTGTGACAACCACACGAACGAAACACCTATTGTTAGAACACTTGCTCCCTTGAGATACTTGAGATATTTGCTGCTTGCTACTTGTGAAACTTGCTTAGAAACTTGCATTTGAAACTTGCTTCACTAGTTACTAGACAAACCACACTCCACGTCACTTGCTTTTAATTAGTTAGTTCCTTTTAGTCAAACTTATTGCTTTGCATAAACAACCATATAAGAGGGTTATAGGGCTTTAGAGAATAGATAGCTTACCTTCAGCTCCTCGTGGGTTCGACACTCAAATACTTATCGAAAGGTACTACAATTGATCTCCTGCACTTGGGAGTCATCAAGCACTTTTCTGGCGCCGTTGCCGGGGAGCGTTGTGCTAAGCTTTTATTCTTGTTTGCATTGCATACTAACATATAAACCTAAAACACACAAAAAAATTATAAAATGGAAAACAACCAAACAATTTTAGAACTGTATAATATCTACCTTGAATTAGGACATGAAGTGTTTGAGGAGAAATTGAAAAATTATTTGCACAACAATCATATTTGTGGTAGTACTAAATCTTTGAACACCTTTATTGCTAAGGAAAACCTTGAGCTTGGGGAAGTTTGTCTTGATGAATATGATATTTTTAGTCCCCCTACTATTGAGGATAAAAATGATATATTTGCTGATTCTATGGAAAGTTTTAAGCTTGGGGAAGTTGGTTTTGATGAGCATGATATTTCTAGTTCCCCAAGCTTGGAGGAGAAAATTCACTTTGATGATACTATGCCTCCTATATATGATGATTGCAATGAAAATTATGAATGTTTAACTCCCACTATCACTAATGAGGATTTTACTTATGTGGAGAGTAGTGATTCTTTTATGCATGTGGCTCATGATAAGAATGTTTTATGTGATATTCATATTGTTGAATCTATTCATGATGCTACTGAAAATTATTATGAGAGAGGGAAACATGGTTACACATATTTCAACAATATTAAGTTTCCCCTCTTTATGCTAAAAGTATTGAAGTTGCACTTGATCTACCTTTCTATGCTTGCTATTATGTGCTTCTTTTATTTGTTTCATTACAAAATGCCAATGCATAGGAAATGGGTTAGACTTAAAAATAAATTGTTTAATATTTTTTGGTGTGTTCCTTATGCATTAATTTTCTATTCGGTTTTAGCACACATTTATGTCTTTACAACATGTAAAATGCCTTTACCTACTGTTATGTATCATTTAGTTTAAGATTTTCATTTTATAAAAAATTTGGGAAAGTAAATGAGAAGGATAAGTAATGGAGAAGTTGGGGTTGACCTTGAACATGTGTTGTTCATGCCAATGAAACCATTGCAAAGTCTCTATCATTAAAACTTTTTCCAAAGCTAAAAACAATAAAAATATTAGTTCACTACTGTAACATCACATTTCTGTCTTATTTCTCATCTTAAATGGCAAGAATAATCTTATATGAGAGATAGGATTAAACAATAGTAATTAGCTGTCAAGAAAACAGATTCCTGAACTTCACTGCGAAAAATGTTTAAAATCACAGAAGTGGAATTTTGACCTGGTAATTTACGACAGCAATATTTAGTTATCACTACATATTTCATTAGTTTTAAGTTTTCTGATTTGAGCAACTTAAGTGCCTCTAAAAATTCACTCTTTACGGGTTGTTCAGTTTTTGGCAGATTATGTCTTTATTTTGCATTGCTCTCATTACTTGTGTTTTGTGTGGTTCTTTTGATCAAGGAGCAATGCACAACTGTAGTAACAGTAGTTAATATTTAGAATGAACTCATGATGTGTCTTTGCTGTACCTATGTGGATTTTATTTATGAAGGCACTAACCCCTCTAATCAAGTTTTATGTTGAGATTTGTGTAAGAAGAATTTTTCAGGAGGAAGAGTTGAGTGAGATGAACAAAGATCAAGAGGGACAACCAATCAAGCTTGGGGATGTAACCCTGGGCTCACCCTACATGTATCAAATAAGTACAAGAATCCAAGCTTGGGGATGCCGAGCCACCTCACTCCAACCATCATGATGTTAAGTAAGAAAAGCCTAGCTATACGGCTATCAATAAAGCGCTTTACGGGAGGCAACCCGGTTGTTTTTGTTTGGATTTTCCTAGTTTCCTCTTGCTGTACCAAGAGATTAGTTTTTTTGTTTTAATTCTTTAGTTTTCAATAAAGAGTCAAGTCAAACCCATTTGGACTTATAAGTTGCTATCCTAGTGCATGAAATTTCTGTTTCAGCACGAGTCTGCTCACCGTATGATTTTACGTTTTCTATTGGTATGTAGGATGGAGCTAATTTTTTATTATGTTCTGAAACTTTTTGTCCTCTGTAAGCACAAAAATTTGCTTAATTTTGTGACGAGTCTAGCTTAGGGAAAAACGTTCGTTTTGCTGCTGTTGCTTTTCTGGACAGATTCTGCCTTCTTTTGTTTGATGCACTCTTTGGGCTTGGGAATCAAATTTCCATGATTCTTTCAAGCAAGAGAGTGAACATACAAAATAATGAAACTTATTGGCTATCTACTGGAGCATTTGATTTGGAATTTTGCACAGCAAGCATGTGATTTTTTTGTCCTTGCTAATCTCACCCCACAGAAAAAGAATGGGAGAAACATGTTTTGTGAAGTTTTTTTCACATGGAATAGAGGAGCTGCGCCTCAAGACATCCAATAATGGTGAAAGCCATAAGCTTGGGGATGTGATGAACACCCCACTGGAGCTACACACTTTTGGTTAGCACACGTCTACTTTCTGTTTTTCTAAGCAAAGCATTTATCGTAAAGACTTGAAGAGTCTAGTTTTTATTTTTATTTTTGTTTTGATAAGACCACACCCATCATTTTATATGAGATTGAGCTACTGGAGTTTGGGGTTGGAATGTATTGGATTCTAGTATTATGACTTGGAATAGGGATGCCATGGTTGATTTGAAGAGCTACATATGTTTGCATGATTTATAGGCTTTTTATGTGTAGAAATTTGCAATAATGTTGTCTTGAATTATCTCTTATTCATGTCCTTGATGTTAATTGCTGGTTTATTTAGTTTGTCATGAAATGAGTAGTTCTATGGACATATGCATGCATAGTAGCTGTTCAACTATCTCCCTCTTGCTAGCCCAAAAATTTAAAAATTCCAACAAGTAAAAACTTGTTTCCAACACTCCTTAGCCAAGTATTTCCAGTGAGTCCACCATATCTTTCCATTAGCTTCATTGCTATTCCGAGTATGTTCACCATGTTATTGTGTTATTTATGTTCTAAATTAAGATATTCACTTTATTAATTATCATGGGTTGAACTTGGGATAGGACTCTCACGAACTTTTGAAGGCACACTTTACTTTTTATGCATCTAATAAACATGACCCAATAATGGGAGCCACAAGTTTTGCGTTTGACAAGTGTGTGGTTGGGAGCTAGCTATAAACGTGTATCACCGGAAAGCTTTCAACATTTCACAAAAATTTACATTTGGTTGATATCATGTACTTTTGTTTTTGGACTCCTGCCATGCCGAAATGAAATAGAGGAATAGTAAGTTTTGATGAGTAAGTATCTATATGACTAGAGAAACGCATTGGGCCGCTAACCCAAGCCATGCTTTATCATGGTGGAAATTTACTTACAGCTTGAGTGACTCTACAACACATCCTACAATAAAATAAGAAGCTATGCATAATAGTGAATGAAAATAAAAAGGATGATGAGTCTACTCCGTTTGTTTGTCTTGTCATTGTGACATGGGCTTGTTTCCATGTCATGGGGCAAGAGGTACCTCTTTGCGGTTCTCTATGATGTCATCAATACTTATTATGATTATACAAAGCTTATTAGGAATCTTAAGTTGAGTAATCATGGAGTAGGTTTTCACACTCACGGGGCATGAGGCTTTCAACCACCTTGTAATTCACATTACTTCAACATTCACCATTTAAGATGCTAGTGATAAAGGGGCAATGAGAGTCCTAGATCAATGGATACCACATTTCAATTAGTAATTTTAGTTGAATAATTTAGAGGCTAAATAAGACTTGATCATGTTTTACCTCTACTCAATTTTCTCCAAAGTGTCCACCATATTTTCTATTTTCCATTATGCTATTCTTTGACCAATATAGGATTTTATTTTTCATTTTGTGTATGCATTTGGTCCATAGTGCTTTTATTTCATTATACACTTTGTGAACTTTCATGAAGCATCTTTTCTTGCATATTTGATATTTCTTACAACATGAATTGTATATTGCTACTCATTTCTAGTATTAATCATTTGATTATATGTAGCATGAATAATTGTAACATCCCTGATTTTTGGAAAGTCACCAAAAACCAAACGAGAAGCAAGAAACAAAAGAAAACAATGCATATTTCAATGAAATTGAAATTACAAATCCTATTATACCTCTATTCCATAAACCCTAAAACCCTCTCAAATGAATTTTCTCACATAAAGAAAACCATTTTATCTTTAGCAAACTTTATTACCTAAAAGGTTTTCAATTCAAATATTACCTTGAAATTATTTTATGGCAACAACAATAAAAGATTTATAACCCTTAATAAAGTCCTAAGCCTCAAAAATATTTGATGAGAATAAAATGTTTAAATAATAACTTTTAGTTGTTATTCCAAGTTTTAAACATGAAGAGGTGAAAATGAAATGCATTGCTTTGAAAATAACATAACAAAAGGTATTGAAAACAATATTATGACTTGTGGTTTTATTCTAAATTTTATTGATCAACAATAATAATTAATTGATATAAACTAATAAAATAGCATTAAGTTACTATTAATAAATCCTTCATATCCTAAAATTATTAATTATGAAAATGGTTTGAAAATGACTTCCAAAAATATTATTTGAAATGTTTAATGTCTCTAAAAATTTATTTAATCAAAAACCCCATTTTACTATTTTCTATTTTAAAAATGGTATTAAGTACTATTAGTGAATTAATTATATTTTTCAAAACATAAAAGAGATGAAAACTCTTTGAAATGGTTTTGGAAAATAGTATTTGATCTTTATAAAGCCACTAAAATTATATTTGACTAATAATTGTATTTTATAATTTTCTAAATTAAAAATCACTTTAAGCTCTATTAAGGAATTATTTCAATTTTCAAAATTCAAAAATAAAATATTTTGAAAGTTTACAAAAATGGTACTGTTAGAAAGTATTTGAAATAATATGATTTTAGAATTTTGTTTCATGTTAATTGGATTCATAAAACAGAAGATACAAAATAAATGAGAAAACAGAAATTAAAAAGAAAAGAAAATCATTGATGACGTCATCATGATGTCATCGTCTTCAATCTCGGGCAGAATGTGCCACTACCGTTTCTCCTTCGATTAATTTCCGCGAATTACTCGTGATTAAGGCCATAATTCTGTCTCCCGTTTCCTCCTCTTAAATCCCCTCGACGCCCTCTTCATTTCCCCCTTGGACACCCAGCCCGAGACCTCCCGAGGAGGAAGAAATCGCTCGCCGGAGTCCAAAGTACCCACCGCCATTCGCCGTTGATTTCGGCCGCCGTAGCCCATCCCTGCCTCCCTCTTTCGGCCCTTTCGAATCCCATGTTCTGGGCGCACGCGCTGATCCATTTGCCCTATTTGTTTGTGCAGAGAATCGACGGCGCCACAGTCGCCGGAGTCGAGAACTCCTCCGTTCGCTCGGCGCCAACGCTCGAGGAAGCGAGCAACTGCGCCGTGGACACCTCCGAGTCCGCCGTGCCGCGCCGGTCCTCTTCGTGTGCTTCCCCAGCCTCGGGAACCCCTGCATCGTCGGCGTCGGTCGTCATCCGCAAGCCCCGCCGCCGCGCGGCCATTTTCCGGTGACTACTCCGGCGAACAGGTAACCTAGCACCCCCACCGTCCGATCTGCATCGTACGCGTAGGATAGACCCACTTACCGAACCGGTACCAACCAACCACAGCGCGCCGCGTGTCGCCCAGTCAGCGCGCGTTAAGTTCCTTATCCGCCGCTCTGTGTAGCACGTAACCGGCCCAGGCCCACCACTTATCTGTCGCCCAGCGCAGCAAATAGCAGCCCATTTTCTGTTTTTCTTCCGGAATAGAAAATGAAAATTAGATTTTGCAGATTAGTCCCTAGAACTTAGAAACATCATATCTTTTCAACCACTTGGCCAAATTTAGCAATCTTGGACTTTTTGAAAATCCCTTGACATCTAGAAACTTTTGGCACTGGCCAAATTCAAATTTGACAAACTTAAAATTGTTCAATTTCAAATATGCTTGTTTGATGAAATTTGGCATCATTCAAATTCTACAAATCAAAAAAATTGTAAATAAAATATAATTGGAAACCTTAGGATGTGTACTTTCATAACCTCTGTCCCAAAATAATTATTGATCAAATTAAAATTGATTTTAAAATTAAGTTGTCTATTTGAGTATTTTGACATAGAATTATTTCTATAAATTATTAGAAAATGTTGTCTTAGGCAAAGTTGATCCTTTTGGTAGCCTTGAACGAGAGACCTCATTTCCCAACCATTTTGGACACCCTTGGACCATGACCATGTATTTTAGCCAAAAATCCATCATAGTAGTCCATCTAGTTATTATGTCTTAGATTTTGTATCTATTTCTTTCTACCATTGTTTGTTGTGGCCATATTTGGATCCAAGACCAAGTCCCTAAAATTACCAAGTAGTGAACCTCAAACACTAGCACCCTAGTATTCTATCTACTTCTCCATTCCCCTACTCTTGCTTCAAGAAATCATCAAGTTAGCAAAATGGAGATCAAGACTCAAGCACAAGAAGAAAACTTCATTTTCAACTTGGTGGCAACATGAAGAGCTATGAGGAATATCATGAAGAAATTTTGAAGAAAAGACTTGGACTCCACAACTAGAAGCAACTCAAGGAAGTACAAGTGTATGAAGAAAATCAAGAAGAAGACATCTACCTCTCTCTTTCTGTCTTTTCTATTTTCTTTCTTTTCAAATTGACTTAGTAATATTTTCACATTTGTTAAATAAAACACTTAGTTGTGACCACACCACTTGGGAAACAACTAGTGAGAAAACCATGAAGACTATCAAGACCAAGAGAAGCACCACACCAAGGAAGGAAACAACTTAGATGGCATGATGATGATCTTCAAGAAGGCAATCACATGAGGACTAGAAGCAATCCACCCAATTTGAAGAGTAACAAGTTATTTTTGTCCAACCATTGACCCAAATGGAAAACCCAAGACTTAGTAATATTTTCCCTTTGATGATGAAGTTAGTAGACCTACCCTGACCACAATGGAAAATACTAACATAGTCACTCAAATATTTTTGAAGGTGAATATGACCAAGTGTTTGCATGTATTACTTTAGTTGAAGAAGTAATATGTTTATTTCTTAGTGAACTCTTGGAACTTCCTCGACAAGTATGGTTATAATAAAGTTAGATCACATCAAGCTCAACCTAGTCCTTCCCAAGTAAACCATTGGAATTTCCTTAACAAGAATGAGACCACTAGAGAATGAATCTTTCAACTCAAACCTAGACCTTGTCCTAACCAACTTGGTTAAGCCCCTTTTGATATGTTAGTTGCTATGTATGTTTTCTACACTTGTATGTTTGTTTGTTAGGATGCTTGTTTATTTGGTTTTGTGTTGTCAATGAATAGATTGTACGGAGAGCAACGATCTTTTGTGAAGAGAGTGTGATATCTTCACCAACTTCAACAAGGCAAGTAACACACCATCAACTACCCATTATTTTCTATATGCATTAGTTGATTTTGAGTAGTATGCATGATAGGGAATTTTACTAAGTTATACTATGCTATGCTATTATCCTAGTAGTGTGTAGCCATCCCTTTTACCTTGTTATTTTGATAGCCTTAGAATTTATTAGGTTCTATGCAATGTTACAAATTGTTTTACTAGATGTTGAGGAAAAATTCTAAGTATAACTAATGAATGAACCACTTGGGTGGAAGTGGTAAGACTGGTTTATGTTGAGTGTTGCCTCAGGGCCCTTGTCTAAGGGTTATTCCACCTGAGGTTGTCACTTGAGGATGGCCACCCAGGAACAAAGAGATTACTATGTCCTTCTAAGTTTAGTAGCTTCCCGTGCAGCCTTTAGTCATATAGGCTCTGTCTTGATCAACTAAGTTGAATGATCTCACTAGGCTTACCAGCAGATGTAGCATAATTATAGGTGGAACGGGTAAGCCAAACGGTGGTGGAATTTCTTCTGAAAGACCTCGTCTCAATCTTCTCATTTCCTTAATGCACTCAGGGTGTATAGGATGTTTGGGCTGATTTGAGTCTGAAGGTGAAAGTGCACAAACTCTACAGAGTCAACAAACTAAGATCTTAGCCGTGTCCCCGGTTATGGACAAGTATGAGCAGCTAGACAAGGATTGACGGAAGAATCTCATCATCAATTTCAATAAGTAAAATTTTGACCAAGTGAACAGTATTGTGGTGCTTGGATCTTAATCCAATGTTGCCACCCTTTTGAAAAGAAAAGTTTGTTTTACAAAAGTGATAGGAGAAAACTATCTTTATGCAAACTTAGTCAAAACTCCACTCAGCCAAATGAGCATGTAGTATTAGTCTTGCCATTTATATCCACCATAGTGTTACTTGCCAATACATTAAATTGTATTGACTCCCTTGTGGCTGCATATTCCATATTGCAGATATTTCTGAAGACGAGTGAGGATTTCGTTTAGGATCTCGAGACTATCGCCAACATGTTTTGCCTGTGGCACATGAAGAAGATGGGCTCAATGTTCTACTATGTTTTCCGCTGTATTTCTTTGTTTTCTGCTAGTCTTCTAAGACTATGCAAGTTGTAATCCTATTTTGTAAAGACTGGATCATGCGATGTAATAGAATTTGATGCATTTGCATGATATTTCATTTTGTACTGTGGTGCTAGCAATTGATCCAGGGACTAGCACAATAACACATGTATTCCATCTTTATTAAAAGTTGGGATGCTACAATAATCCTCCTTGATATCCCATGATTGTTTCAATATGCAAAGTACATGTTAGTTTTATCACCTTCATACTCGAGGACGAGCATGGGTTAAGCTTGGGGATGTTGATGCATGTAAAATGCATACATGAACTTTGCATGTTATTACTTGTTTTTCCTACATATTAGAAACTTATATTCATGTTTTATAATGATTTGGGGGATTTTCTAAACAATCCCACTTCTTTTGGTTCTAACCCTGTTTTTCCAGAAAACGTACTTTTTAGTGTTTCAGACTTTCCGGGAGCTTCGGGACTCCAAAAAGGGCAAGGCCAAAGAGCACGGTTCAGAATTTTCGAGACGAAGACCATGGGCCAAAGTAGAGGGCCAAAAGGCCAACCAGGTGGCAAAGAGGACCCTCCACGCGGCCAGATTCCTTGGCCGCGTGAGAGGCCCCCTTTTTGCCCCCGTGGCTCCGATGTCGTCGATCTTTCTTCTCACGAGTGTCTCGTGACCTAAAAACGACTATATAAAGGGTCCCCTGGCCTTTTCGAGGAGGAGGCGGCGCCGAGAGACGAAACCACAAAACAGAGAGACAGAAGGTTGCCGCCGGAGAAGATCGGAGGGGGGAAACACCGCCGGGATCACCCCCGGAGGGCTCCACCCCCTCCGGCGTGTTCATCATCAACATCTACAGCAAGATCAGCTCCATCTCTCCACTGTAATCTATTGGCAAACACGATGTATGATGCAATACTATATTCCCTTGATGTATTGTGTCTCCCCGTCTATGTTTGAGTAGTGAATTGTTCTTGGCAATGGTAAAATAGTTCGTTGATTGGTTGCATACAAGTTTGTTATCTTCTATGATTGTCTTTATGTACAATATATGAGTGCACGCATATGTCGTGGAATGCATGTAAGGTGATCACCGATAGCATAATGGAGTGGTGGTGACTTGGGAGTGACAGTAACCTGAGACCGAGCCACAAAGTTAAGTTATTGGGGGATATATATAGGGGACCTTAGAACATAAGGCTATGGTGGGACTTTATGTCTTAATCAATCTTGTGCAGTCATTTACTTGGCCACATGATCCATCATAAGGGGTTGTAGATCATTTACTTGACTATACCTATTCATGGCTCCTTCCTAGAAGAAACAACTAAGACTAAAACATGTGCTTCACTAATTGTGACAACCACACGAACGAAACACATATTGTTAGAACACTTGCTCCCTTGAGATACTTGAGATATTTGTTGCTTGCTACTTGTGAAACTTTCTTAGAAACTTGCATTTTAAACTTGCTTCACTAGTTACTAGACAAACCACACTCCATGTCACTTGCTTTTAATTAGTTAGTTCCTTTTAGTCAAACTTATTGCTTTGCATAAACAGCCATATAAGAGGGTTATAGGGCTTTAGAGAATAGATAGCTTACCTTCAGCTCCTCGTGGGTTCGACACTCAAATACTTATCGAAAGGTACTACAATTGATCTCCTGCACTTGGGAGTCATCAGCAGCTCACGAGATCTAAACATGGAGGCATATGAGGAGGAGACAACTATCTAGCTACTGCTATGGACCCATAGTACAGGAATGAACTACTAACGCATCACTCCGGAAGCAGGCATGGTTATGTAGAAGCCTCCGGTGATGATTTCCTCTCCGGCAGGGTGCCGGAAAACAGCTCCAGAACCCTCCTGATCTAGGGTTGACGACGACGGTGGTTGTGGAACTTTTTCGGGATTTTTTATCAGGTGCCTAGGGTTTTCCATCCGGGGGAATAAATAGGCGAAAGGGCAGAGGCGATGGAGGCCAGGGGCCCCCACACTCATAGATGGCGTGGCCAGGGGAACCGCGCTAGCCTATGGTGTGGGCCCCTGATGCCCGTCTTCGACTCCTCTTCGGTGTTCTGGATGCTTCCGGGGAAAATAGGCACTTCGGGCTTTGTGGGGTCCAATTCTGAGAATGTTTCCAGAACAACTTTTCTGAAACCAAAAACAGCAGAAAACAGGGAACTGGCACTCGTCATCTTGTTAATAGGTTAGTCCCGGAAAACGTATGAAAATTCTATAAATAAGGGAGAAAACATGTAGCATGGCATAATATGATCATGGAGCATCAGAAATTAGGGATACGTTTATGACGTATCAAGCATCCCCAAGCTTAGTTCCTACTCATCCTCGAGTAGGTAAACGATAAAACAATAATTTTTGAGGTGACATGCTACTATCATAAACTTGATCAATCTAATGTAAAAGCATATGCACGCTGAGATCATAGAACTTCTAACACAAACATGATAAATATAAATTTAATAATAAAGCATAGCAATCACTTTGCATCAGTAAGAGTATCTTAAATAAAGGATCATGGATAATGTGATGGCTAGGTTGAGACTCCAAGTGCATAGTGTGTAGCTAGTGGCAAGCCTTCTTCCCCACGAGCGTGACTCGAGGGTTTATATCGAACTCTTGGGGAGCCAGTATTTCAGCAGTTGTCTTCCAAGTTTCCTCCAGGATCCTGCAAACAAGTAGATAATTTTGTGCCCTCAACCTCACCAAGTGGTTGTCAAGCACAAGGTGTGAGACTTCTAAATTGCAATGCAAAACTGAAAGTAAATGTGCAATAACTAAATCTACAACTAAATGCAAATGAGAAAATAAATATGCAATGGATTGTTTTTGTATTTTTGTGATGCAAGTGGTGATGGAGATAATGTAAATTCAAATTGGAGATGCAAGTAAAGTAAAGTGCAAGTAAAGTAAATTGCAGCAAAGTAACTAGAGTGTTTTCTTATAATTAAAATAGGACCGGGGTTCATGGTTTCACACTTGCATTATCTCAAATAAAGTGGTAGACGGTGGACATAAAGAATTACATGTGAGATTACAATAACATGTTTAACATTGAGTACTTTCATATGGGCATCACGCCCTAGCATAGAGATCTCTACGGTCATATTAATCCCTCTTATACTCCACCAAGATTCGAAATAAATCATAACACCTCGATAATTAAAGAAAAACCAGAGTATAGCTTTAAGCAATGTGACATGAAGTTGAAGTAATAACTTGCTAGATCTAGTCATGGAGATTGATTAGTGTCACTTCAAATCCCCGGTAACAAGGTACTCCTTTTTATCCCTAGTGAGGTAACTAAGAAAGGTTTAACAAAACCTAAGTGGATCGCTGAACTTCTGTCACTTTCACAGCACTAGCCACCCCCCGTTACTTCAACTAATGCACCCATCACCCCACACACGCTCTCAAGAACTAGATTGATCAAAGCTAGCAAATAAGAACGGGTTACATAAGATACATCTACTCAAATAACTCAAGAGAAACAATTGCAATCTCAGATTCAATAACTCATAGAAAAGATCCACCATATAGGAATTACAACGGTGCCCGTAATCATGAGAGGCAGCTCATACGGATCTAATTAGTGAAGAACATAGAGAGAGAGATACAAGTGCTACTTCCACAAACCCATAGCCCTGGGGTGGACTACTCCCTCTTCATGGAGATGTCGATGGAGATGACGTTGGAGGGGTAGGAGATCACACCGGCGGCGCCCCGCCGGAGTTTTCCCTCTCCAATCTGGAACTCCAGGTCTCTGTTTCGGTGTTTCGGTGTTTCGGCGGCGCTCCACTCCGTAAGGGTACGGGGGACCCTTTTTATAGTCGGTTTTAGGTCAAGACGGAGTCGGTAAGTCGAAGATGGAAGGAATTGGGGCCACAGGGGCCAAAACGGGGCCTCTCACGCGGCCAAGGAATCTGGCCGCGTGGAGGGTCCTCTTTTGGGCCTCCTTGCCCAATTCTCGTGGATCCTTCGCCCGCAAGTCTTCTCCTTCCAAGAAAATGACCCCCCGTAGATTTTCAGGTGATTTCGCGGAAGTTTGCCCCCTGAAACATCAAAAATATAGGAAACGGGGTTTCTGACATGCAGGGTTAATTCCATAAAAGTTGGGGGACTTTGTAATTTAACCCCAAAATACTATAAAACATTGAATTATACCCTTATATGATGCAATATGTAATAGAAAACCATGTGAAAATATGCAAAATTCATCTATGCATTTTACATGCATCATAATGCAAAGAAAGATAAACGTGTGTTTCAAGTATAGAGAAAGCATGGCAAAGTGGTATTTCTCTAGTCCTTAAGAGTGGGACAAAACATAAATGCCAGGACACTTTCAAAGTTTAAGAGGAAGACTAGAAAAAATAATTTAAGAACAAATAATATCACAACATGAAGTAATTATTGATGTTTATGGGACAAATGCACATAGAACTCAGAATGGCAAAAATGCTCTCTCAACTGTGCATAAAGTTAGAAGATGGAGACTGAACATAAAAGTAAAAGAAAGACCCTTCGCAGAGGGAAGCAGGGATCACTCATGTGCTAGAGCTTTTTATTTTATTAAACAGAGGTATTGAAATTTTGACATTGTGGAGGAATGTCTATATTTTAGGAGGGGTGTATGCTAGTGTTAATGAATGGTAAACATACAATACAGCATGTCACAAGCGAACTGGATTCACAAGAGAGGCTCCCATGGTGAAGTACACAACTGGTGTAGAATGTCATCCCTCTTTCTCTTTTGTTTACACAATTATGCTTTGACTGATATGATTAGGGGCAAAAATAGTGAAGAGAATTTGTTTGTATTAATTTGGGGTTGGGCACCCCGCTGCCAGCTCTTCTATCATTTGGATAAGCGGATGAAGCCACTAGTCTAGGGTGTGAAATCCAATCAACAAGTGAGATAGAGATTCTCTATTTACGTCCTCATGAGCAAAAACAATAACACAAAACAGGAGTAATTTTGAAGGTTTTAAAGGTAACACATGAGAAATTTACTTGGAGTGGCAGTTAAATACCACATGTAGGTAGGTATGGTGTACACAATGGGAAAACTTTGGTTTAAGGGAGTTTGGATGCACGAGTAGAGCTCATACTCAGTACAGGTGGAGGCTAGCAAAAGACTGGGAGCGACAAATCAAGAGAGCATAAGAGCCATAATCATGCATAGCGTCATATGCATCATTAATAAAGCATAAGAGGTATCACAAGTTCAAAAACTAAGTGGTCATGGAGGTTATTCGTGACTGGCTTGTAGTCATAAACATGGTGTGAGCATGCGCCAAGTCAACCAAATAAAACATTCGAAAGAGACCATATATTGATGCTTTACTATGACAAGAACAACTCGTGAATCTTTCAAAACATATTAAACGCTCTCAGCTATTTAAGTCTATTCATGCTACTCAATAACCACAAGGCTTTAAAACTAAAATAACATTTAGCATGGCATTAAAAAGTTCTAGCCACAGTCTATACAAGCTTCTACTAGTATTGTTATAAATTCTACATCAAGCAGCAGTTTTCTTTTCCCAACAAGCACCATACAAGATATGTTTTAACAAAAATACTCTTTATGATACAGAAAGAAAACATGAGAGTACTCATATAATACTACTAAAGCTAACATCTCTGATAAGAGATGCATGCAAAACAGGAGCTAAATAAATGCAGCAGCCAAACAGAGACTAAGAATACAATGTATTCTCATGAAAAGGCGGAGCGTGACACTCTCCAATAAAATAATGCTGGGGTCCAACAAAGCTTATTATGAAAATAAAAACAAACTAAAAAAAAAGATGCTCCAAGTAAAGCATATAAGGTGTGACCGAATAAAAATATAGTTTCACTAGAAGTGACCTGATAATTTGTTGATGAAGAAGGGGATGCCTTGGGCATCCCCAAGCTTAGACGCTTGGGCCTTCTTAGAATTTACTGGGATGTACCACCGGGGTATCCCCAAGCTTAGGCTTTTCACTCTTCTGGATCACATCATATCATCCTCTTCTCTTGACCCTTGTGCACACGAAATATCCCCTCTCCCCCACCATTGTTGACCTTGGAAAGCTTGCCCCTCTCCCAATCCCTCCTATGATTCTTGCATATCTTTGAGGGAGAAGGTAGAGGAGATCTAGATCTACATTTCCACCAATCCATCTTCCTTCTTAGTGAGGGAAACT
This sequence comes from Alopecurus myosuroides, assembly GCA_028641055.1. Classification (NCBI taxonomy): domain Eukaryota; kingdom Viridiplantae; phylum Streptophyta; class Magnoliopsida; order Poales; family Poaceae; genus Alopecurus; species Alopecurus myosuroides. The sequence goes on from CM054062.1 coordinate 9,151,137, forward strand.
TAGTAGATCTTGATCTTGGAGTTCTTGGTGTTTCTCCTCCATTGTTCTTCCTCTCTTATTCCCCCATAAGCATTTGTTGCTTTGTTGGAATTTGAGAGTGAAGGATTTGAGCACTTGTGCTCTTGCCATTTGCATCGGTTGCATCGGTTTGCTCTCTCCACGAGGATTCGTGGAAGTTGAAAGTTTGTGAGCTTGTTACTCTTGGGTCTTGGACCCTAGACGACTTGTGGTGTTCTTGGGAGCCTCCAATTGAGTTGTGGATGCGTGCCCCAAGATTGTGGTGACACCGAGAGCCTCCAATTGAGTTGTGGATGCGTGCCTCGGGTTTGAAGGTTCCAATAGTGGAAGGTGAACTAGGCCTTTGTGGTGGGGTTCATCGGAGAATAGGGTGAGGCCTTTGTGGCGTTGAGTAGGCCTTCGTGGTGAGCTCACACCCCTCCAACGAGACGTACTCCCCTTTGTGGGAGGAACTCGGGAATACATCTTCGTCTCCGTGTGCCTCGGTTATTTCTATACCCGAGCTTTTTACTTATGCAATTTACATTGTGATAGCCTTCGAGCTTGAAGTTATATATCTTGCTATCACCTTGTTACTTGTCTTGCTTAGCATAAGTTGTTGGTTCATCTAGTTGACCCTAGAATATTTAGGTTGTATGCTTGTTAATTTAAACACCTAGTTTATTTCCGCATTTAGCAAGCATTAACAGGAAAAGTTTTAATCGCCTATTCACCCTCCCCCCTCTAGGCGACGTCGTTTTCCGTTCAAAGCCTCCGGTGATGATATCCTCTCCGGCAGGGTGCCGGCAAAAAGCTCCAGAACCCTCCTGATCTAGGGTTGCGACAACGGCGGCTGCGGAACTTTTTTGGGATTTTTATCAGGTGCCTAGGGTTTTCCATCCGGGGAGAATAAATAGGCGAAAGGGCAGAGGCGGTGGAGGCCAGGGGGGCCCACACCCATAGCTGGCGCGGCCAGGAGGACCCGCGCCAGCCTATGGTGTGCTCCCCCTGATGCCCTTCTTCAACTCCTCTTCGGTGTTCTGGATGCTTCCGGGGAAAATAGGCACTTCGGGCTTTGTGGGGTCCGATTCCGAGAATGTTTCCAGAACAACTTTTCAGAAACCAAAAACAGCAGAAAATAGTGAACTGGCACTTGGCATCTTATTAATAGGTTAGTCCCGGAAAACGTATGAAAATGCTATAAATAAGGGAGAAAACATGTAGAAATTGGCATAATATGATCATGGAGCATCAGAAATCAGGGATACGTTTATGACGTATTAGCCCTTCATACCTTCCTCTTGGGGTCTCCCAACGAACGTGTGTTACGCACGCATCAAGCTAATTTCTAGCGCTGTTGCCGTGGAGGAAGAGAATTTCTGCAAGGGGAGTCTCTCACTTCCAATCTCTTTAATTTGTTTTAGTTTTGCTTAGTTTATTTATTTTATCTTGTTTGCTTCTATATATCAAAAATACAAAAAAAAAATCTTATTCTAGTTGTAGTTTTTATCCTGTTTTTAGTCTTGCTAAGATGAGTGTTCCCGAAGTTGAGGTTCGTTCTTTTAAGCAACAAGGTGGAGAAAGTTTAAAAGATGCTTGGTATAGGATAAGTGATGCTCATAAAAGGTGCACTAGGCAATATTTCACTCTAATCCTTCTTAAGAATTTTTATGTTGGCATTACTAGCTGGTATAGGTATGTTCTGGACACTCTTGCAGGCGGTAATTTTCTAGGAACACCTGCTTTGGAATCCTGTAATTTAATTGAAATTTTAGTTGGAACACCACCCACTAAGGTTGTTAAAACTGAGATCACTTTAGATGATGTTATTAAAAAACTAAACTCTATAGAGAAATATTTGCCAAATTTCCTTAATAATGCTAGCAAGGTTAATGAATCGATAACAAGTATCAACAAGAAAATAACTGTTTTAGAAGCTAGCAATATCCATGATAATCAAAATATGAGGATTGGTAAATTAGAAGAGGCTATGGAAACTTTAAGCTCAATTTTTTCTTCTCTTAAGTTTAAGAGGGAAAAAACTTCTATGGGAAAAGAGAGAAAAATATGCATGTTCCCAAGGTGCCTAAACCGAAATCCCCTAATGGGCTTAAAATTAATAAAACTTTCAGTGAAACTAAAAGTGATTTGCCTGTTGAATCATGTTCAAGGGTTCCTAAGGTACCCGTTTCTAAAATTGGTGTTTTGGAAGAAATTATTGATTTGGATGCTTCTTCACTTGAAAACACGTGAATCCACTTTTCTAAGCCTAGCTAAAAGGCGTTAAAGAAAAGCACTTCTTGGGAGATAACCATGGTTTTATTTTTTGCTTTGTTTTTCTATGTTTTCTTTGAGTCAAGGGGATGTATACTTGTGTAGCAACTCCTTTGTATCTTTATTTTCATGTATTAGTTGTTCCAAGTAAAGTTTCTGACGAAAGTCGGAGTTGGTTTTGGGATTTCTGCGCAGGAAATAGATTTCTGCTGTCCACCGTAAAAAATCGTGAAAAATTCAAAAACATCAGAATGACCTGAATTTTTTTGTGCCTATTCCTCAGCTAATTCCGCAAATTTTTTGTTCTTTAAGTTTTTTGTTTGAGAAGTGTAAGTGCCCCCAAAAATTTCATCTTTACAAACTGTTCTGGTGTGATCTCATAGCAAAACCACTTGAGTAGCATAAAAGCTGAAGAGTAACATCTACTTATTCAACTAGATTAGAAATCTCATGATCACATAAAGAGCACACCATGGGAGAGAGATGAAACACATAGCTACCGGTAGATCCCTCAGCCCCAGGGAGAACTACTCCCTCCTCATCATAAGAGACAACAACAGCGATGAAGATGGCGGTGGAGTCGATGGAGATGGCTCCGGGGGCACTTCCCCATCCCGGCAGGGTGCCAGAACATTGATTTTTGTCCCCCAAAACTTGTAGGCGGTGGCGGCGGAGTTACGAAACTTTTCATGGAAAAAGGCTGGTTTATTTAGGGTTTATGCATGAGAGGGGGCATATATAGGCGAAAGGGCGATGGCGGTGGGGGCCCGAGGGGCCCACACCACCCAGGCGCATAATCATGCATAGCGACAAAAACATTATTAATCAAAGCATAAGTCGTATTAAAAGTCAAAAACTAAATGATCATAGAGGCTATAAGTGACTTGTTTGTAGTCATAAACATGGTGTAAGCATGCGCCGGGTCAACCAAATAAAACATTCAAAGGGGAACACCACAAATTTATGCTTCAATGTGATAAAAACAACTCATGATTCTTTCAATGGAACATTAAACACTCTCAGCTATTTGAAACAAGTCATGCTACAAACATACTACTAGGCTTAGAATTAAAATAACATCTAACATGACATGAAAAAGTCTAGCCACAGTCTATACAAGCTTCTTTTTGCACCGTTATAAGCATGAAATATTTTACTCTTATCCAACACCAATTAACTTGTTTGAAACAACTATCATAGATAATATTCATCAAACACCAGAGAGCTAATCATATATAATTGAAGAAAACTAACAAGCTCTTAGCGAAATACGAGTGGAAAGTAAGGGCTAAATGCAGTACTAGCAAAAGGTGAACACTCACATAACCATAAGAGTGGAAACCAGAGTGTTCTAAGCAATTAAAACGGAGTGTGTCTCTCTCCCACACAAGAATGATAGGTTCCAAATAAGTTTATTTCTGCAAGGAAAATAAAAGAAAACAAAATAAAAACAAACATACGCTCCAAGTAAAGTGCATATGATGTGACCGAATAAAAATATAGTTTCACTAGAAGTGACCTGATAAGTTGCTGATGAAGAAGGGGATGCCTTGGGCATCCCCAAGCTTAGACGCTTGAGTCTTCTTAGAATTTGATGGGGTGACTCAGGGGGCATCCCCAAGCTTTGGATTTACACTCTTCTTGATCACATTATATCACCCTCTTCTCTTGACCCTTGAAAACTTCCTTCACACAACACTCAAAGTAATTCACATTAGAGGGTTAGTGCACAAAAAAAAATCATGTGTTCTGCATGGGCACAAGTGTTATTGATACTTTTAAACATTAGCTACAGCCACTGATTTTTCGTGAAGCAAAGAAATCCACTCGACATAGTAAAAGAGAGAATGCAAGTAAAATGGTAGAATCTGCCAAAACCAGAACAGTTTGTAATGACAATTTTTTTGGGCACTTAAGTTAATCAAATCGAAAAACATAAATAATTAAAAAGTTTTGTAATTAGCTGAGAAAATCACAAAAAGTTTCAAGTCATTCTGACCTTTCTGTGAATTATACGATTTTTTACGGTGGACAACAGAAATCTGTTTTCTGGGCAGAAATCCAAAACTAACTCCACTTTTCGCTAGAAACCTTACTGGGCACAACTAACACATGAAGATAAAGATACAAATGAGTTTCTACATATGTATACAACACCTTGACTGAAAGAAAACAGACAAAAACAAAGCAAAAATAAAACCATGGGTTATCTCCCAAGAAGTGTTTTTATTTAACGCCTTTTAGCTAGGCATGATTCTTATGATGCTCACATGAGAAATATAAATTGAAGCAAAAGAGAGCATCAGGAAGTACATATAAAACAAATTTAAGTCTAACCTACTTCCCATGAAAAAGAATCTTGTAGAAGAACAAGTCAATAAAGCACAAAGTAGCAAGCATAGGAAAGCAAAACAAATGCAACTTCAAAATTTTCAACATAAACAGGGGAAACTTGATATTGTTGAGATGCATAAAATTATGTTTCCCTCTATCATAATAACTTATAGTAGCATCATGAATAAAATTAACAATATAACTATCAGATAAAACATTGTTATCATGAGCCACATGCATAAAAGAATTAATACTCTCCACGTAAGCATAGCCACTCTCATTAATAGTAGTGGGAGAAAATTCAACAAAATAGCTATCATTATCATTCTCATCACCATAATCATCAAATAGAGGTGCCATATTGTAATCATAATTAATTTTCTCCTCAATAGTAAGTGGAACTAGGATACCATAATAATTATAATCATCATATATTGGAAGAAAAGTATCATCAAAGAAAAATTCCTCCTCCAAACTTGGGGGGCTAAAAATATCATATTCATCAAAACTAGCTTCCCCAAGCTTAGAATTTTCCATAGCATTATCAATAACCGTGTTCAAAAAATTCATGCTAATAACATTGTTATCACTACTCCCTCCGTTCCTTGAAACAAGGCGTGAAATTTTCGGCCCGCATACCAAGGAGTCGTAGCGTGGCTGCAGTCTTTCCATACTTGCCCCTGTCTACCAAGCTATGCATGCATGTCTATACCCAATCGATTCCCTACATGCACTCTTAAAATAATGAAGGGAGGAAGAAATGGGAGACGTGGGAAGGTGGAGCCAATGGTTGCGCTGAGCAACCGCATGCAATGGTTAATACATGGGGGTAAAACCGGAAAGATGGGGCAAGATTGAGCTATGCACCTTGTTTTATGAAATTTTCCAAGAAAACGTATACGCCTTATTTCATGAAACAGAGGGAGTATTATGCAAACAAAATTCCATAGGATTTTTATTTTTCTCTTCAAAAGCATCATGTCCTAATTCAATATAAAGATTATAAAGCTCTCTCATATTTTTGTTGTTTTCCATTAAGACTAACTAGTAAAAACAAAAACAAGGAACAAGTGAAAATAAGCCTAACTAGTGAAAATAAAAAACAAGAAACAAAAAGATATAATTGCAGAATCGAAAGGAAATAACTTCGAGCACTCACGCCCGAGGATGTGAGTACCTTTTACCTTACCTCCCCGGCAACGGCGCCAGAAAAGATCTTGATGTTTACGCACGCTTTTATCCTTGTAGACAGTGTTGGGCCTCCAAGTGCAAAAGTTTGTAGAACAACATCAAGTTTCCCTTAAGTGGATCACCCGAGGTTTATCGAACTCAGGGAGGAAGAGGTCAAAGATATCCCTCTCAAGCAACCCTGCAATTACGATACAAGAAGTCTCTTGTGTCCCACACACACCTAATATAATTGTCAGTTGTATAGGTGCACTAGTTTGGCGAAGATAGAGTAAAATACAAGTAGTATGGATGATTATAAGTGATAATAGCAATCTGAAATAAAGATGGAAGCAAGCAAACATGCAACAAAACTGATTGAAAACGGTGTTTCAATGCTTAGAAACAAGGCCTAGGGATCATACTTTCACTAGTGGACACTCTCAAAAATGATAACATAATTGAATGCATAAATATCTCTCTTCACTACGCTACTCCGAACCAATCTCCTGTCGAATAAAGAACACAATTCCATGCGTAGGGCTGTAACAACACTCCTCAAGTCTGTGTTCCCTCTCTATGGCTCCAAATTAGTACTAAACAAATGCCACAATTTCATAGGGTCATCTAACACAAAATATATCATGCTAAACCACATGGTGCACACACTGCCACCTTTACACCGTGCTTAAAGTGTCTATGGAGATCTCATAACAAAACCACTTGAGTAGCATAACATATTAAGTGTAACATCTACTTATTCAACTAGATTACAAAGCTCATGATCATATAAAGATCACACCATGGGAGAGAGAGATGAAACACATAGCTACCGGTAGAGCCCTCAGCCCGGGGGGAAACTACTTCCTCCTCGTCATAGGAAATAGAAACGGCGATGAAGATGGTGGTGGAGTCGATGGAGATGGCTCCGGGGGCACTTCCCCGTCGTGACAGGGTGCCAGAACAAAGATTTATGTCCCCTGGTGACCCACAAGTATAGGGGATCGCAACAGTCTTCGAGGGAAGTAAAACCCAAATCTATTGATTCGTCACAGGGGGAGCCAAAGAATATTTGTGAGCCTTAACAAGTGAGTTGTCAATTCACCTGCACCTGAAAGTGGACTTGTTCGCAGTGATTTATCAGTAGTAACAGTTTTATAGTAGAAGCAGTAGTGAAATAGGGATAGATGAACAGACGTTGCATGGATAAGATAGTTCATATAATAATCAAGACATGGGCATTGAAGATAAATAAGATAAAGCATCCAAGTACTAAGTAACCATATGCATGTGTTCCGTAAATACTCGTACGTGCTCGCAATGAGAAGTTGCACAACATCTTTTGTCCTACCAACCCGTTTTCAGCGGGGCCTCAAGGGAACTACTGGTAATTAAAGTGTTCCTTGTAATAGAACACCGGAGCAAAGCATTAACACTCCATGAACACATGTGATCCTCACATCACAGCCATCCCCTCCAGTTGTCCCAATTTCTGTCACTTCGGGGCCTCGGGTTCCGAACAACGATATGTGTAAAAAACTTGCAGGTATGATCAAGAAACAATAATTATCATCATGATTCAATAAAATTTTCAGATCTGAGATCATGGCACTCGGGCCCAAAGTGGCAAGCACTAAGCATAACAAGTTGCAACAATGTCAATAGCACTAATAGAGGATACTAGGCACTATGCCCTAACATTCACTACATTATTACATGATCAATCTCATCCAATCCCTACCATCCCTTTCAGCCTATAGCGGGGGAATTACTCACACATGGATGGGGGAAAATGGATGGTCGATGGAGAGGTGGTTGTGATGACGATGACGATGACGATGATCTTCTCCAATTCCCCTTCACGGCAGGGTGCCAGAACGGAGTTTCTGAACCCCTAAAAAGGATTCGCGATGGCGGCAGCGCTACAGACTTCTTTCTGGAAAACGATCGAATCCCCTCAGGGTTTTAGGTTTCAGGGCATATATAGTCGAAAGGGGAGTCCGAGGGGTGTGGGAGTGGCCCACACCACCATGTGTCGCAGCCTAGGGGGGCGCGCCAGGGGGTGGTGTGGCCCCTCTCTGGCCCCCTTCTGGCTCCCGGGGTATTCCGGTGTTTTAAGACCGATGGGGTCTTTTCTGGGCAATTTCCTGAAAGTTGATTTTTCAGCACAAAAACGAGACACCAAAGTAATTCTGCTGAAAATAGCGTTAGTTCGTGTTAGTTGCATTTAGAACACACAAGTTTAGAGGGAAAACATCAACAAAGTGTTTGAAAATGTAGATACGTTTTTGACGTATCAACTCTCCCCAAGCTTAGCTTGTTGCTTGTCCTCAATCAATTCAGTTAACAACTGAGTGCGATAAAAGAACTTTTACGAACACATTTGCTTAATATGATGTAAATATACTCACTATATGATCAAATACTTAATTATGCTCATGATAAAATACATGCAAGATACTGTCACTTAATAGCTATGCAAACCATAAAGAGGATAGCAACATATTAATAATAAACAACATGAAGCAAAACTATTTGCAAGTTTGTAATATTCATAATAGGATCTGATAAAGTGGTATCTCGCTTGCCCTTATGTGTGGGGCAAAACATAAATGCCAGGGCACCTTTGAAGTTCAAGGGAAGACTAGAAGTAAAGATATCAAAGATACAAGTATCAAAGTTATACCACAATCAACCATGCTTTGGGACAAACACATCACACTAAGAATGACAATTATGCTCTCAAGAAGGTGCTCAAAGAATATGGTGGAGACTCAACATAAAAGTAAAAGAAAGGCCATTCGCGGAGGGAAGCAGGGATCACTCATGTGCTAGAGCTTTTATTTTATTAAACATAGGTACTAAAAGTTTGACACTCCTCCCATCCATCTTACACAAACCATGGCTAACTGAATCCTCGGGTGCCTGCCGACAATCACATACCATGAAGGAGTGTCTATATTTTAAGAGAGGTGTATGCTAGTGTCAACAAATGGTAAACAGAAAATACAGTACGTCACAAGACAACTAGATTTCACAAGAGTGGTTCCCATATGAAGGACGCATCTGGGTAGAAGGTCATCCCTCTTTCTCTTTTGTTTACACAATTATGCTTTGACTGGTAAATCAGGGGCAAAAATAGTGAAGAGAATTTGTTTGCATTAATTTGGGGTTGGGCACCCTGCTGCCAGCTCTTCTATCAATTGGATAAGCGGATGAAGCCACCAGTCCAGTGTGTGAAATCCAATCAATAAGTGAGATAAAGATTCTCTATTTACGTCCTCATGAGCAAAAACAAGAACACAAAACATGAGTAATTTTGAAAGTTTTAAAGGTAGCACATGAGCAATTTACTTTGGAGTGGCAGTTAAATACCACATGGGAGTTTATAGTGGACTCTGTGGAATAACTTGGTTTTCAGCAATTTGGAGGCATGAGTAGAGCTCATACTCGGTGCAAGTGAAGGCTAGCAATAGACTGGGAAGCGACATTCAAGAGAGCAATAATTACCATAATCATGTTTGCGACAAAGTAAAATTAACTGAGGCATAAAATTGATACTAGAACTCTGAGGCAAAATAAATCATCGAGGCTTATTGACTTCTTATTTTCAGTCTTAGAATGCATGAGCATGTGCCAAGTCGATTCAAATGAAACAGTCAGAGGAGGCTACCACAATGTCATACCCTTGTACGAATAGAACAACGCGAACAAATATTTATACGACAAGTCATTTACTTTTAATAAATTGGAACAAAACATGAGAGAGCACGAACTATTAAGCAGTCATTAAGTCACATATATCTTATACGAACAAACTAAGCATGCTCACATGGATGGATATATGTACAAAAATGAAAGCAAATAGAGTTCATACCAGCCTCTCACCACAACTTGAATTGTCATAGATCGTCACTATTGCTCTTCACTTGTGGATCGAATAATATATAATGAAAACCAAGCTCCAATGGAGTCACGGACGACTGCTGAACTCTGTAGAAAACTTTACAACACAAAAGAAGAAGAACAGATATTTTTGGGTTTTTCAATTCAAGCACAAGCAAAGGAGAACAAGCAAACAAAGCAAAAAAAAATGGGTTTTTTGAAATGAAACAAGAACAAAAGAAAGCAAGCAAAGAAACAAAACAAAATAATTTTGGGGTTTTGAATATTAAACTGCAACTAAAGGATAAAGCAAACCAACCTAAGAAACAAATAGAGAGAAACAACATAAATATTTTTGGTCTTTTTGTGTTTTGGAAAGCGAAAACAAAACAATAAAAACAAAAGAAATGAAAGAAACAAAAACAAGCGAAAGAAACAAAAAGAAGCGAAAGAAATGAAAAGAAGCGAAAGAAATGAAAACAAGTGAAAAGAAATGAAAAGAAGTGAAAAGAAAACATGGATAGACAAAGAACCGATCGAAACATGATATATAAATGAGTGTGATGTCGGTATACCTCCCCCCAAGCTTAGGCTTTTGACCTAAGTGGAGATCAATCACCAAGGGGACCATGAGGTGGCGCCCCCGTAGTATGCTGAGGAGGAACCCTCCTCCTGATATGTGCTCGAGGATGCGCTGGTGTACTGCGTGTTGTGGTCTTCGGGGGGCGTCTCGCCTCTCCTGCTGCCGGTAAAACTCCGTAAGGCTCAGATGCTCGTCTACCTCCTCCTTGGAGAGCGACCATGGTGACATGTCAATCTTAAACAAAACAGGTTGTGGGAAAGTAACTTTTCGCTCCTCTCCATCTATATATAAAACTCTATATACTAAACGTTCAGCAGTAGAGTTAGCAGTGACAAACTGACGGGACTTCATGGCAACAAGGTTAAGTCTATAGGGAGCAATCAATTCATCATCAAGAGCAATAGAAAATTTTAAAGCAGTTGCTATATGTAGCAATAATGCCCCCAAAAATAGGTCCCTTGGCAGCAAGGCAGCATGCAACAAGTGCACCAAGGTTATACCTCGTGCTACGGTTCAGCGCAACATCAATGAAAGCAAGGTGGTTGATACGTCTCCAACGTATCTATAATTTTTGATGCTCCATGATGATATTATGCCAATTGCTACATGTTTTCTCCCTTCTTTATAGCATTTTTACACGTTTTCTGGGACTAACCTATTAACAAGATGCCAAGTGCCAGTTCCCTGTTTTCTGCTGTTTTTAGTTTCAAAAAAGTTGTTCTGGAAATATTCTCGGAATTGGACAATTCGAAAACCAGAAGTCTTAGAAGTCCCGGAAGCTTCCAAAAGTCCCGAAGAGCCCCGGAGGGGGGCCACAGGGTGGCCACACCATGGGGTGGCGCGGATCCCCTGTCCGCGTTACCTGGTGGTGTGCCCCCCTGGCCGTGCCGGCTAGTGGTGTGGGCCCCTCGGGCGCCCACCGATGTTGCCCTTTCACATATATATTCCCCCCGAGGCATAAACCCTAGACACATCGACCTTTTTCACAAAATACATCCGTAGCTCCGCTGCCGCCACCTACAAGTTTCGGGGGACAGATCTCTAGTCTGACACCCTGTCGAGACGGGGAAGTGCCCCCAGAAGCCATCTCCATCGACTCCACCGCCATCTCCATCGTCATTGATGTCTCCTATGATGAGGAGGGAGTAGTTCTCCCCCAAGGCTGAGGGCTCTATCGGTAGCTATGTGTTTCATCTCTCTCTCCCATGGTGTGATCTATATGTGATCGTGAGATTTGTAATATAGTTGAATTCTTAGATATTATTCTTCATCTATTATGCTACTCAAGTGGTTTTTGTTATGAGATCTCCGTAAACACTTTGATCACGGTGTAAAGGTAACAGTGTGTGCACCGTGTGGTTTAGCATTATATTTATATTTTGTGTTGGATAACCCTATGAAATTGTGGTGTTTGCGTGGAACCATCTGGGTCACATGGTGATAGCATGGGGGTTACTTAGTTGGGAAAGTGCTTACTCTGAGGAGTGATGTTAAAGCCCTACGCATGGATTGGTGTTGTTATTCGACCGGAGAGTGGTTTGGAGTAGCATAGTGAAGAGATGGTATCTATTAATTCAATTATGTTTTCATTGTTGAGAGTGTCCTCTAGTGAAAGTAGGAGCCCTAGGCCTTATTTCCAAGCATTGAAACACCATTTTCCGCCTGTTCTGCTACATGTTTGCTTGCTGCCATTTTTATTTCAGATTGCTATTATCACTTATTATCATCCATATTGCTTGCATTTTACTCTCTCTTCGCCGAACTAGTGCACCTATACAACTGACAATTGTATTAGGTGTGTTGGGGACACAAGAGACTTCTTGTATGTTAATTGCAGGGTTTCTTGAGAGGGATATCTTTGACCTCTACCTCCCTGAGTTCGATAAACCTTGGGTAATCCACTTAAGGGAAACTTTGTAGCATCCCAACTTTTAATAAAGATGGAATACCTGTGTTATTGTGCTAGTCCATGGATCAATTGCTAGCACCACAGTACAAAATGAAATATCATGCAAATGCATCAAATTCTATTACATCGCATGATCCAGTCTTTACAACATAGGATTACAACTTGCATAGTCTTAGAAGACTAGCAGAAAACAAAGAAATACAGCGGAAAACATAGTACAACATTGAGCCCATCTTCTTCATGTGCCACAGGAAAAACATGTTGGCGATAGTCTCGAGATCCTAAACGAAATCCTCACTCGTCATCAGAAATATCTGCAATATGGAATTTGCAGCCACAAGGGAGTCAATACAATTTAATGTATTGGCAAGTAACACTATGGTGGATATAAATGGCAAGACTAATACTACATGCTTATTTGGCTGAGTGGAGTTTTGGCTAAGTTTGCATAAAGCCAGTTTTCTCCTATCACTTTTGTAAAACAAACCTTTCTTTTCAAAAGGGTGGCAACATTGTATTAAGATCCAAGCACCACAATACTGTTCACTTGGTCAAAATTTTACTTATTGAAATTGATGATGAGATTCTTCCGTCAATCCTTGTCCAGCTGCTCATAGTTGTCCATAACCGGGGACACGGCTAAGATCTTAGTTTGTTAACTCTGCAGAGTTTGTGCACTTTCACCTTCAGACTCAAATCAGCCCAAACATCCTATACACCCTGAGTGCATTAAGGAAAGGAGAAGATTGAGACGAGATCTTTCAGAAGAAATTCCACCACCGTTTGGCTTACCCGTGCCACCTATAATTATGCTACATCTGCTGGTAAGCCTAGTGAGTTCATTCAACTTAGTTGATCAAGACAGAGCCCATATGACTAAAGGCTGCACGGGAAGCTACTAAACTTAGAAGGACATAGTAATCTCTTTGTTCCTGGGTGGCCATCCTCAAATGACAACCTCAAGTGGAATAACCCTTAGACAAGGGCCCTGAGGCAACACTCAACATAAACCAGTCTTACCACTTCCACCCAGGTGGTTCATTCATTGGTTATACTTAGAGTTTTTCCTCAACATCTAGTAAAACAAATTTTGTAGCATGGCAAAGCATCTAAAAGTACCAAGGCATCAAAATAACAAGGTATAAGGATGGCTACACACTACTAGGATATAGCATAGCATAATATAACTTATTAAAATTTCCTATCTTGCATACTACTCAAAATCAACTAATGCATATCGAAAATAATGGGTGGTTGATGATGTGTTACTTGCCTTGTTGAAGTTGGTGAAGAATTCACACTCCCTTCACAAAAGATCGTCGCTCTCCGTGCAATCTATTCATTTAAAACACAATAACAAAATAAACAAGCATCCTAACAAACAAACAAACATACAAGTGTAGAAAACATACATAGCAACTAACATATCAAAAGGGGCTTAACCAAGTTGACTAGGACAAGGTCAAGATTTGAGTTCAATAATTGTTAAGGAAACTCCAAGGTTTTACTTGGGACGGACTAGGTTGAGTTTGATGTGATCTAACTTTATTATAAACATACTTGTCGAGGAAGTTCCAAGAGTTCACTAAGAATAAACATATTACTTCTTCAACTAAAGTAATACATGCAAACACTTGGTCATATTCACCTTCAAAAACAATTGAGTGACTATGTTAGTATTTTCCATTGTGGTTAGGGTAGGTCTACTAACTTCATCATCAAAGGGAAAATATTACTAAGTCTTGGGTTTTCCATTTGGGTCAATGGTTGGACAAAAATAACTTGTTCCTCTTCAACTTGGGTGGATTGCTCCAAGTCCTCACATGCTTGTCTTCTTGAAGATCATCTTCATGCTTCTATTGTAGTCTTGTTCCTTGGATGGATTCTTCTCTTGGTCTTGATAAATTCTTCAGGGCTTTCACTTCACTAATTGGTTTGGGTATGGGATGGGCACAAATACCACTAAGTCAAATTGGAAAGAAAAAAAGAAGAAAGATAGAAAGAGAGAGGGAGATGTTTCTTCTGGATTTCTTCACACTTGTACTTCCTTGAGTTGCTTCTAGTGGTGGATGTAACATCCAAGTATGAAAACCCTTAGTTGTTTTACTTGTTGTTTTTATTTAAGCAATGCATCATATCATCATCCTCATATTTATTTCTGTTTGCATTGTTTTCATATGAAATTTAAACTTGTTATCAACTTCTGTTTTCACACTTGTCTGTTACAACCTTTCAAATAAAGAAGCGCAAACTAAAAACCTCTTTTGTTTTCAAGCAACTCATTATAATTCACCTTTTAAGTTGTTGCTAAAATCAATTGCTCAATTTAATCAATTATTTCCAAGTCTTTCCCAAACTCAAAACAATTCTCAAATCATCAATCCTTTGAATCCATGAAGTTATCACAACTTGGTATTCTTCAAAAACATTCTAAACCCTAGGGGAAACCCTATTGATTTTGCCTTGTTTTTCCAATAATAAATAATATGGCAATTTTCACTTAATTTGGTTCAATTTTGAAACAGCAATCAAACATTTGAAATTTTGAAAACCAAAAATACCAAATGGTTTCTTTTCACCTAAGAAGCTTACCCAAATTTTTTCCAAAATTTTATCTAAGTTAAAACCTATTTATTTCATCCAAAAGCATTTGCTACAAAAAAAAACAGCACATCTCATAATACAAAAAAAAGAAGAGCAAAACGTTTCAACCAGGTGGGGGAGAAGGCCCAGCCCACCTGTGTTGGCCCGATACCCCCCTCTTCTACCTCCGTACAGGAGGTGACGCAATGGAGGACAGCGACAGGAGCCCCTCCCTCAACCACTCGATGGTCCTCCCCCCTCCTATTTATCTCCTCCTCTCCCCTCCCGAGCTAAACCCTAACCCTAGTCGCTCCTCTCCCCCTCCTATCTTCCCCAGCCGCCGCCGCCTCGAGGAGATCATCCTCGGCTGCTGTGCCACGGCCATCGCCGCCGGAGCACATCGCCGCCGCACCTGTCCGCCTCCGGCCATCCCGAGTACCCCCACGCGAAGCCGGTACCATCTTCTTTCCATTCCCACTCCTTCCCTCTCCTTTTTCCTGCGGATCGGTCACCGATTTCTTCCACGAAGATCACCTCGAGTGCCCTATGTTCGTTCATATCTGTAACGATCTGAAGATCGTGTGCTTGCAGGTTCAGTTAACTCAGCGTTTGCAAACTCCAAAACCCCACCAGCACCTTAGCCATCAACAAACGCAGCGATACCCTGCTGGTTTGATGCGCGCGCAGTGAAGCCAGAGGTTGCGGGTTCGATTCCCAGCCCCACTCTTTTTCTGTTTTAATTCGGTACAGCCCGCACCCAACTCCTTAACCTGTTCAGAGGTGCAGTCCCACCAACAAAAATCGCATTAGCCTAGTGGTGGTGTTCCTTTGCATCAACCAGGAGGTGGAGGGATCAAGTCCCCTCCCTCCCAAATAAAACCAAGTTTTATTTTTACAATGGTTTGGTACTGGAATATTTAGCAAATCACCACTAAGCCCCTGGCCCTTATTTCTAGCCCCTGGAATTTTTTTTCCTAAGTCCCTAGAGGCATTAAAATGGCAGATTGCACCCTATACTTCCAAAATGCATAACAAATTCATTTTAACTCCAAAATTAACTTTTTTAAATATGTTTTCAATACCAAATTAAATTTTCTATCCAAATATAAAATTTGTTTACTGTTTTGAATATTTTAAATTGGTGCAAAATTTGAATTCTTGTCAAATTCCCTTAAATTTGCAAAATTCATAACTTGTTCATAAAAATTCCAAATTTCACAAACCAAATATGTTTTTCAATCAACTTTTCATGTACTTTCCAAATATAAATTTTGTTTTCTGGTATGAATAATTAAAATTGCTTAAACAATTTGAATCTTGTTTAATTCAATTACAAATTGTTTAATGTTATTTAATTCATAATTAATTAATCCAAAGTCCAATTTCAAAATGTGAAACATGCAATCCAACTAAAATTTGATAATCTTTTCAAATATCAACTTTGTTATTTGCTTTGCACCCTTTAACTTGTTGATAACAACCACTACTGGTTCAACCTCATTAAGTAACAATAATTTCCAAACTTGTTAATGTTTTCTAAAGTGGTTAACTATCATTCCAATTGCATTTAACTTGTTATCTTATTGTTCCTCATCATGCATGCATCATACTAAGCCACTTACACATGATGCTTAGTGATAGAACAATTAATTCAACTCTAAAGCATGGGCTTCCATATGCAACCTTTGCATATGGAACCCTATTTAAACTTGTGTTTCACATCAAGTAGTTTACTTTGGTGCATCTATTGAACATGACATGCATCATCCCATGTTTGTGCACCTATGCCATGTATTGATTGCCCGTCTTCCTTCGTTGTTGTTTTTGCTTCTTCTCGCTTAGACGACGACGTTGGTACCGACGAGACTTACGACACCACTACTCAGGACCTAGCCCAGTACGAGACTGAGCTGCCAGGCAAGTTATCACTCACATGAATCATCGAGTTCTCTTCCACACTTGTTGTCGATACTATCCTTTTGTCTACTATTGCTAGCCCTATGTATCGTTGCTATTCTCCGAACCCATCACATGATTCCCTGAACCAATGATATTGCCTCACCTCCATACCCACAGCCTTTGTTTGTGCCTGTTCTTATCTAGCATGCTTAGGGTTGCTTTTGCTCGAGCCTGTTGTCGGTTACTTCTTTTATTATCGTGCTATTATTATCTGTTACCGTTCCGAGGGCTCGAATGTTAATCAATCAATCCTGTTAATGCTGCTGTTAATAATAATTTGATGATAAGGCACCGGCAGGAGGCCCTTTGTGGTTTTGAGGCCTGCTAGTGTCGACCCTAATAGGAAAAGGGTCTTGTCTACTGATCCATGATGAGCGCACTACCCGCATGTGGGAAGCGAGTATGGGCGCCCCCCTCAACTTGACTCGATTCGCATCTCGTCCAAATCGCCGTACTAGTTCGGGCTTTCCATTTGCTGCATCATATGCAGGTACGAACCCGAGGCCAGGGTGGAACTTTTGTAGTCGGCATTTAGGGCGGCGTGGTCTTCCAGTGCTATGAGGGTCCTCCTTTTCTTCGGGGGGCTCGATTAGCCGCGCACGCACAGCACGCGGTGCTTTGGGCTTGATGCGAAGAACAGTTGGTTGTGTTGAGTGTCTCGCTTGGTGGGTTTGATTCCCATCTGGCGGGATATTCTTACGTGTACGGTTACTATGGTGCACCCCTGCAGGGATAAATCTTCTCGAGAAGCCGTGTTTTCCGCGGTTATGGATTACTTGGTGAAAGTACTGGCTAACAAGTACTCAGGACAACTTCAACATAATGTTCAATCATGTTTCACCCAATGATTAATAACCTGACTAGTAATAGCTTATTCACACCAATAACTTGATTCACCTTATTATAACGGTGTGAGTTATCCTCGGATTGCTTCTTCGGATAAGGGGCGAGATCCAGGATGGGTTTGTTTGAAGTTATCTTTCAGTTGGTTACAATTCCTCGATCTTATCTTTTCTATTAGCCGGACACAAGTAGTATTTTCTGTAGTTGGTTAGAGCAGCCCGCTGTAGCTTTTATAATACCTATCTCCTTCCGTTGATCCCAAGCATCAAAGCTTGTGTTGACGAGTAACTCCTTGATGAAGTGTGAGTCTTGCTTGCCAGTACATCAAATGTACTGACCCCGTTGGGGCTGTGGTTTACGCAGAGTACGACTACGGCTACGATGATCACCAGGATGGCTACTTCGTGGAGTTTGACGACGCTGCAGACGAGTAGTTGGCTGGACCCCGGGCAGGATCCAGGACCTACGTGGATGGGCTTCGTTTTCCTTATTTTCTCCGGCTTCTTAAGCCTTGGATTTGTCTGTACTCAGACCCATTTGATTGCTTCCGCTGATGTAATGGATGATATGTTGGGACATGTGTCCTCTGGATGAGTGTTTTGCTATCTCTGCCTTAGTGAAGGCTATTTGCAAACTTATTTCATTCTTTTGTGTCTTAGAGACAGTTTGTGCTATCATTTCGTTCAAAGCTGTTGACGTACAGTGCGTGCTTGAATATGAAGTACGTCGACAGTAGCGCCTTAGGTTCCTAGCGGATAGTTTACTTCGACGGTGGGAGCAGGGCTTGTGTTGTCGCGCATAAGCGCAGGCCTACCAGGAAGCTGGGACGTGGGAGCAGGTATGCCCCATAATCCAAGCACCTGACTTCCAGTTCGTGCGATGAGTATCCTCTAGAAACCGGGGTGCGACAAATGGTATCAGAGCCTGTCTGCCTGTAGGATCCCTTTTTACTGGTCGCAGTTGAGTCTAGAAACTATTTTGTAGCTATATAGGAAAAATGAAACGTGAGAGTAGGAATTCTGCCATTTTTCTTCTTTCCCCACCCACCCACCCTTTTCTGGTAAGGAAGTGCAACGTTGTTTTCTGTTCTCACCTAAACTTTCAAGTTAGGATTTCACGTGTTTTGGGTTCTCCTTAGTACCTCAGGACTGTTGGTCTCGTTTTCCCGATGTTGCTTCGATATCATGTTCTTTTCAACATCCTTTTCGTCCGTTGAACCTTGTTGTTGTTTTCCACATCCTTTTTCATCTACCGGAGTCTAATCAAAACCTTTCCCAATCATCTGCAGATGGGTCTCAGCTACTACCCGCAGGTGGTTCGCATGACTCGCTGTGAGAGCACCGCCGGTTTTCCGGAGTTGCTGAGAGACATGGTTACCTATCTGGGGTTCCGTTGGGCACCAGAGTACCAGGTCTACGAGCACCAGCGAGAGTTTGACCAGACTTGCTACCGGGCTATCGTCTACATTCTGTCGGATGATGGCAGGAGCATTGCACACCAGTACGAGGCAGTAGGGTCCACAGTGGATATGGCAGTGCAGCAGGCAGCGTATGTGAGCCTCACCGTCCTCCGTGCTGACTACTGGGGCTTTGATAAGTCCAGTTTTCGTCACATCCCCCGTGGTTACATCACGGCAGCGGGAGTTCACTTCACTGTCCACCGCGACCTGGATACCTACGAGACTGATAGCTCCAGGCTGCAGACCACTGCCCAGTTCGTGTGGCACAGTGACGCCGTTGCTTCCGCACTTTCTCAGGAGTTAGCCTCAGTCAGGGAGCAGCTCCACCTTGCTCTCACTCGTCTGGCGACGTACACCACAGACTTTGTTGGAGACGAGCGCTTTGCACGTTTCCAGCAGACACTGGGTTTTCCTCTGCCAGATGCTGGAGGTTACGAGCCGATCAGAGGCCCACTTCTCGACCTCGGAGCTGGTTACACAGGGATTCCCCGCTATGGAGCACAGGGAGAGGACGCTTTCTACTTCACCACACCGAGAGTTGCTCTCAGAGCAGTTCCTATCTACATGGATCGTCGTGATACCTACTTCCGTGGGGTTCCTCCTCACCGTATCTCTCGTCGTACTACTCACCGCCGTCCTGCGTGATGAGCATGGGAGTACCGTTGTATCCATTACTAGCTGTGTCTAGTTTATCCTTTCGTTTTCGAACCATGTATTGGTCTGTTGGATATTCTGATGTATTTGAACTCATGATGTACCTGTTGGTTATCTAGTCATGCGTCGGAATAATCTCTCTTTCGGTTGCTAAGTTTATTCCTTCCTATTGTTGTGCTAAAATGCATTTCTGTTCAGGATGCCTCCAACAAGGAACACGCCTGAGCCACCGCTGATCGCTGAGCTCTTGACTCAGATGACTCAGGTCATGGCTCAGATGGTCCAGGTTCAGAACCACCAGAACAACCACCACCAGACTGCTCCAAGGGTCACCATCAAGGACTTCCTCAGTGTGGGTCCCAAGGCTTTCGTGGCAACACGCGAGCCGCTGGATGCTGATGACTGGATCCGTGACGTAGCAAGATCCCTGGAGATTGCTCATGTTGCGGAAGAGGACAAGGTCAACTATGCTGCTTACCTACTGAAGGGTCAGGCAGCCTCGTGGTGGGAGAACTACCAGGCCATGAGAGCTGGCTATCCTATCACTTGGGGTTGCTTCAAGGATGCCTTCCTGAAGTACCACATCCCCGATGGTCTCATGGAGAGGATGCGTGAAGAGTTTTGCTCGCTGAAGCAGGGCAAGCTCGACGTCATCGGCTACCAGAACGAGTTCAATCGCCTCGCTCGGTATGCTGGAGACGAGGTGTCTACGGAGACCAAGAAGATGGCAAGGTTCCGCCGAGGTTTTAACCCGGAACTGAAGTACGCTCTCACAAACATCAAGTGCAAGGACTTCGTCGAGCTCGTGAACACCGCGCTCAATGAGGAGAATGGGCGCAAGGCGTTCGAAGAGTCGCGCAAGCACTCGCGTGAGGGTGGTTCCTCCTCCAACATGACCACCCCTCCGCAGAAGCGCCGCATCTGGGTGCCAAACAGTGCTGTCACTAGGGCTCCAAATGCCCAAACTTCTCCAGGCTTTGGTCCCCGCCCACCCAACCCAGCTCAGATGCATGGGCAGAGGTTTGCAATGGCGCAGCCAAGGCCAGATCCTCCGCGTGTCGTCACTTGCTTCAAGTGCAAGGAGACTGGGCACTACGCAGATAAGTGCACTCAGAGGATGCTGCCTTCTCCACCACCTCGCCCCAACACCAACCAGGTGATGGTCCGCGCTCCTCCGCATAAGGCCTTCAACACCAACAACAGGCCTGTTGGGAGGACCGCAAGGGTGAACCACGTCAAGGTTGACACAGCTGAGGAATCTGCCGACGTTGTTCTCGGTACATTACCCATAAACTCTAACCCAGCTAAAGTGTTGTTTGATACCGGAGCATCGCATTCGTTCGTGTCAAAGATCTTTGCTACAGCAGTTAAACTACCTTTTGTTGGTTTGGGTTCCCCGCTAGTAGTAAACTCTCCTGGAGCAACTATGCAAACTTCCAAGATCAGTCATGAGAATCAGATCTTAATTGGAGGTCACATATTCCTTGCTTCCCTCATTCTGCTTGGAAATTCTGACATTGATGTCATCCTTGGCATGGATTGGTTAAAGGCCAATAAAGCTACGATTGACTGTGCTCAAAAGTCAATAACTCTCTCCCACACTTCAGGCCAGATAGTCTATTCTCCATATGGATCAAGTTCTATTCAGCTGTACACCCTAGATGCTAAACCTCTACCTCTGCTTGAGAATGTTCCGGTGGTTTGTGAATTCCCTGACGTCTTTCCAGAAGAGTTGCCAGGGATGCCTCCGGACAGAGCAGTTGAGTTCGTGATCGAGCTTGATCCAGGTACTGCTCCAATCTCTAAGCATCCATATAAGATAGCTCCTCCTGAACTGAAATTGTTGAAGGAGCAAATCGATATGTACATGGACAAAGGTTTCATTCAGCCTAGTTCCTCCGCTTGGGGTTGCCCAACTCTGTTTGTTGCCAAGAAGGATCAAACTAAAAGACTCGTGGTTGACTATCGTCCTCTCAACGAGAAAACCATCAAGAACAAGTATCCACTTCCTCGTATCGATGATCTTTTTGATCAACTTGCTGGAGCCTCAATATTCTCAAAGTTGGATTTGAGGATGGGGTACCATCAGATAAAGATCAGAAAGGAAGATATTCCTAAGACAGCTTTCACCACTCGGTACGGTCTATATGAATACACCGTCATGTCCTTTGGTCTCACCAATGCACCGGCGACCTTCTCAAGACTCATGAATTCTGTCTTCCATGAATACCTCGACAAGTTCGTTGTGGTATATCTTGATGATATCCTAGTCTACTCAAAATCCGAGGAAGAGCATGAAGAACATCTTCGTCTCACTCTCATGAAACTCCGCGACCATCGTCTATATGCCAAATACTCAAAATGTGAGTTCTGGATTCCAGAAGTTGCATATCTTGGTCATATCATCTCTGCCAAAGGCATTGCCATTGATCCTGAAAAGTTTAAGGCAATTGTTGATTGGAAACCCCCTAAGACGGTGAAGCAAGTTAGAAGCTTTCTTGGCTTGGCTAGCTATTGCCGTCGTTTCGTCCAAAACTTTTCCAAGATTGCCAAACCTCTCACTGATCTCACAAAGAAGGACAAAAAGTTCGTTTGGACTCCACAATGTGATGAGAGTTTCAACCACCTGAAGACTAAACTCACTTCCACACCTGTTCTAGTTGGCCCCGACACTACCAAACCTTTCCAGATATTCTGCGATGCATCTCTTCAAGGTCTAGGTGCAATTCTTATGCAAGAACGTCAAGTTGTCGCTTATGCTTCACGTCAGTTGAACCCACACGAGCAAAACTATCCCACTCATGATCTTGAACTTGCAGCAGTTGTGTTTGCCCTAAAGAAATGGAGACAATACTTGTTGGGTAACAAAACTGAGATCTTTTCCGATCATAAGAGTCTGAAATACATCTTCACTCAGCCAGATCTGAACCTCAGGCAAAGGAGATGGATTGAGAAGATTAAAGACTTTGATCTCACCATTTCTTACACTCCAGGCAAGGCTAATGTTATTGCCGATGCTCTCAGTCGCAAATCCTATTACAATAATCTCATGATCATGGAAAGCCAACCTGCACTTCATGAAGAATTCCAGAAGCTGAACCTTGGTCTTGTTCCTCAAGGCTATCTTGCTAGCTTGACAGCCAGTCCAACTCTCGAGGACAAGATTCGTTCTGAACAACTTCGTGATAATGAAATCAAGAAGATGGTAGAGCAAATCAAAGAGGGCAGTGATAAGTTCAAGTCCTTCTCTATTGATGACAAAGGAACTGTGTTCTTTGAAGGACGCATTGCAGTTCCTCAGGTTCAAAGTCTCAAGGATATCATTCTCAAGGAGGCTCATGAAACTCCCCTATCCATTCACCCTGGAAGTACAAAGATGTACCAGGATCTCAAGACTCTGTATTGGTGGTCTGGCATGAAACGTGAAATTGCTCAATACGTTTCTGAATGCGACGTTTGTCAACGTGTTAAGGCAGTCCATCAGAAGACAGCAGGTCTACTCCAACCTCTGAAAATTCCTGAGTGGAAGTGGGACATGATTGAAATGGACTTCGTTACTGGGTTTCCAAAGTCCAAGAAGGGCAACGATGCAATCTTCTTTGTTATTGATCGTCTCACTAAGGTTGCTCACTTCTATGTTGTAAAGGAAACTATCTCAGCTAGCCAGTTAGCAGAGCTCTACACAGCAAAGATTGTTCCCCTTCATGGTGTTCCATTGGAAATAAGCTCAGACCGTGGAAGTATTTTCACTTCTCATTTCTGGAAAAGCTTTCAAGAAGCATTGGGCACCAAACTTCTGTTCAGCACAGCTTACCACCCTCAGTCTCAGGGGCAAGTCGAAAGAGTCAATCAGATTCTCGAGGATATGCTCAGAGCATGTGGTCTCTCCTTTGGCATGAAATGGGAGGATTGCCTTCCATATGCTGAATTCTCCTACAACAACAGCTACCAGGCAAGCCTAGGCATGGCACCATTTGAGGCACTGTATGGTCGCAGATGCAGGAGTCCAATCAATTGGTCTGGAGCTGGTGAACGTTCACTTTTAGGCCCTGACATTGTTAAGGAAGCCGAGGAGAAAGTTCGTATCATTCGTGACAATCTCAGGATTGCTCAATCTCGTCAGAAGAGCTATTATGATAGCAAGCACAGGGATATGGTCTATGCACCTGGTGACAAGGCATATCTCCGTGTAACTCCCCTCAGAGGTACTCATCGTTTCGGTGTGAAAGGAAAGCTTGCACCAAGATACATTGTCCCTTTCAACATCCTCTCAAGACGTGCAGAGAATGCTTATCGTCTTGAACTTCCAGAAAAACTATCCAAAGTGCACGATGTGTTCCACGTGTCACAACTCAAGAAGTGTTTCAAAGATCCAGATCGTGCAGTTGATCATGATTCCATTGAACTGCAAGATGATCTATCTTATGAGGAGCACCCTATTCGAATTCTCGATGAGACCGAGCGTAAGACTCGCAACAAGAGCACCAAGTTCTTGAAAGTCCAATGGTCGCATCATTCCGATAAAGAGGCAACGTGGGAGACCGAAGAGGATCTTCGCAAGAAGTATCCGGACCTTTTCACTTCTCCGTAGGAATCTCGGGGCGCGATTCCTTCAAGGGGGGGCGTTTTGTAACATCCAAGTATGAAAACCCTTAGTTGTTTTACTTGTTGTTTTTATTTAAGCAATGCATCATATCATCATCCTCATATTTATTTCTGTTTGCATTGTTTTCATATGAAATTTAAACTTGTTATCAACTTCTGTTTTCACACTTGTCTGTTACAACCTTTCAAATAAAGAAGCGCAAACTAAAAACCTCTTTTGTTTTCAAGCAACTCATTATAATTCACCTTTTAAGTTGTTGCTAAAATCAATTGCTCAATTTAATCAATTATTTCCAAGTCTTTCCCAAACTCAAAACAATTCTCAAATCATCAATCCTTTGAATCCATGAAGTTATCACAACTTGGTATTCTTCAAAAACATTCTAAACCCTAGGGGAAACCCTATTGATTTTGCCTTGTTTTTCCAATAATAAATAATATGGCAATTTTCACTTAATTTGGTTCAATTTTGAAACAGCAATCAAACATTTGAAATTTTGAAAACCAAAAATACCAAATGGTTTCTTTTCACCTAAGAAGCTTACCCAAATTTTTTCCAAAATTTTATCTAAGTTAAAACCTATTTATTTCATCCAAAAGCATTTGCTACAAAAAAAACAGCACATCTCATAATACAAAAAAAAAAGAAGAGCAAAACGTTTCAACCAGGTGGGGGAGAAGGCCCAGCCCACCTGTGTTGGCCCGATACCCCCCTCTTCTACCTCCGTACAGGAGGTGACGCAATGGAGGACAGCGACAGGAGCCCCTCCCTCAACCACTCGATGGTCCTCCCCCCTCCTATTTATCTCCTCCTCTCCCCTCCCGAGCTAAACCCTAACCCTAGTCGCTCCTCTCCCCCTCCTATCTTCCCCAGCCGCCGCCGCCTCGAGGAGATCATCCTCGGCTGCTGTGCCACGGCCATCGCCGCCGGAGCACATCGCCGCCGCACCTGTCCGCCTCCGGCCATCCCGAGTACCCCCACGCGAAGCCGGTACCATCTTCTTTCCATTCCCACTCCTTCCCTCTCCTTTTTCCTGCGGATCGGTCACCGATTTCTTCCACGAAGATCACCTCGAGTGCCCTCTGTTCGTTCATATCTGTAACGATCTGAAGATCGTGTGCTTGCAGGTTCAGTTAACTCAGCGTTTGCAAACTCCAAAACCCCACCAGCACCTTAGCCATCAACAAACGCAGCGATACCCTGCTGGTTTGATGCGCGCGCAGTGAAGCCAGAGGTTGCGGGTTCGATTCCCAGCCCCACTCTTTTTCTGTTTTAATTCGGTACAGCCCGCACCCAACTCCTTAACCTGTTCAGAGGTGCAGTCCCACCAACAAAAATCGCATTAGCCTAGTGGTGGTGTTCCTTTGCATCAACCAGGAGGTGGAGGGATCAAGTCCCCTCCCTCCCAAATAAAACCAAGTTTTATTTTTACAATGGTTTGGTACTGGAATATTTAGCAAATCACCACTAAGCCCCTGGCCCTTATTTCTAGCCCCTGGAAATTTTTTTCCTAAGTCCCTAGAGGCATTAAAATGGCAGATTGCACCCTATACTTCCAAAATGCATAACAAATTCATTTTAACTCCAAAATTAACTTTTTAAATATGTTTTCAATACCAAATTAAATGTTCTATCCAAATATAAAATTTGTTTACTGTTTTGAATATTTTAAATTGGTGCAAAATTTGAATTCTTGTCAAATTCCCTTAAATTTGCAAAATTCATAACTTGTTCATAAAAATTCCAAATTTCACAAACCAAATATGTTTTTCAATCAACTTTTCATGTACTTTCCAAATATAAATTTTGTTTTCTGGTATGAATAATTAAAATTGCTTAAACAATTTGAATCTTGTTTAATTCAATTACAAATTGTTTAATGTTATTTAATTCATAATTAATTAATCCAAAGTCCAATTTCAAAATGTGAAACATGCAATCCAACTAAAATTTGATAATCTTTTCAAATATCAACTTTGTTATTTGCTTTGCACCCTTTAACTTGTTGATAACAACCACTACTGGTTCAACCTCATTAAGTAACAATAATTTCCAAACTTGTTAATGTTTTCTAAAGTGGTTAACTATCATTCCAATTGCATTTAACTTGTTATCTTATTGTTCCTCATCATGCATGCATCATACTAAGCCACTTACACATGATGCTTAGTGATAGAACAATTAATTCAACTCTAAAGCATGGGCTTCCATATGCAACCTTTGCATATGGAACCCTATTTAAACTTGTGTTTCACATCAAGTAGTTTACTTTGGTGCATCTATTGAACATGACATGCATCATCCCATGTTTGTGCACCTATGCCATGTATTGATTGCCCGTCTTCCTTCGTTGTTGTTTTTGCTTCTTCTCGCTTAGACGACGACGTTGGTACCGACGAGACTTACGACACCACTACTCAGGACCTAGCCCAGTACGAGACTGAGCTGCCAGGCAAGTTATCACTCACATGAATCATCGAGTTCTCTTCCACACTTGTTTTCGATACTATCCTTTTGTCTACTATTGCTAGCCCTATGTATCGTTGCTATTCTCCGAACCCATCACATGATTCCCTGAACCAATGATATTGCCTCACCTCCATACCCACAGCCTTTATTTGTGCCTGTTCTTATCTAGCATGCTTAGGGTTGCTTTTGCTCGAGCCTGTTGTCGGTTACTTCTTTTATTATCGTGCTATTATTATCTGTTACCGTTCCGAGGTCTCGAATGTTAATCAATCAATCCTGTTAATGCTGCTGTTAATAATAATTTGATGATAAGGCACCGGCAGGAGGCCCTTTGTGGTTTTGAGGCCTGCTAGTGTCGACACTAATAGGAAAAGGGTCTTGTCTACTGATCCATGATGAGCGCACTACCCGCATGTGGGAAGCGAGTATGGGCGCCCCCCTCAACTTGACTCGATTCGCATCTCGTCCAAATCGCCGTACTAGTTCGGGCTTTCCATTTGCTACATCATATGCAGGTACGAACCCGAGGCCAGGGTGGAACTTTTGTAGTCGGCATTTAGGGCGGCGTGGTCTTCCAGTGCTATGAGGGTCCTCCTTTTCTTCGGGGGGCTCGATTAGCCGCGCACGCACAGCACGCGGTGCTTTGGGCTTGATGCGAAGAACAGTTGGTTGTGTTGAGTGTCTCGCTTGGTGGGTTTGATTCCCATCTGGCGGGATATTCTTACGTGTACGGTTACTATGGTGCACCCCTGCAGGGATAAATCTTCTCGAGAAGCCGTGTTTTCCGCGGTTATGGATTACTTGGTGAAAGTACTGGCTAACAAGTACTCAGGACAACTTCAACATAATGTTCAA
Organism: Alopecurus myosuroides; assembly: GCA_028641055.1. Lineage (NCBI taxonomy): Eukaryota > Viridiplantae > Streptophyta > Magnoliopsida > Poales > Poaceae > Alopecurus > Alopecurus myosuroides. The sequence continues at coordinate 9,178,714 of CM054062.1, forward strand.
TCATGTTTCACCCAATGATTAATAACCTGACTAGTAATAGCTTATTCACACCAATAACTTGATTCACCTTATTATAACGGTGTGAGTTATCCTCGGATTGCTTCTTCGGATAAGGGGCGAGATCCAGGATGGGTTTGTTTGAAGTTATCTTTCAGTTGGTTACAATTCCTCGATCTTATCTTTTCTATTAGCCGGACACAAGTAGTATTTTCTGTAGTTGGTTAGAGCAGCCCGCTGTAGCTTTTATAATACCTATCTCCTTCCGTTGATCCCAAGCATCAAAGCTTGTGTTGACGAGTAACTCCTTGATGAAGTGTGAGTCTTGCTTGCCAGTACATCAAATGTACTGACCCCGTTGGGGCTGTGGTTTACGCAGAGTACGACTACGGCTACGATGATCACCAGGATGGCTACTTCGTGGAGTTTGACGACGCTGCAGACGAGTAGTTGGCTGGACCCCGGGCAGGATCCAGGACCTACGTGGATGGGCTTCGTTTTCCTTATTTTCTTCGGCTTCTTAAGCCTTGGATTTGTCTGTACTCAGACCCATTTGATTGCTTCCGCTGATGTAATGGATGATATGTTGGGACATGTGTCCTCTGGATGAGTGTTTTGCTATCTCTGCCTTAGTGAAGGCTATTTGCAAACTTATTTCATTCTTTTGTGTCTTAGAGACAGTTTGTGCTATCATTTCGTTCAAAGCTGTTGACGTACAGTGCGTGCTTGAATATGAAGTACGTCGAAAGTAGCGCCTTAGGTTCCTAGCGGATAGTTTACTTCGACGGTGGGAGCAGGGCTTGTGTTGTCGCGCATAAGCGCAGGCCTACCAGGAAGCTGGGACGTGGGAGCAGGTATGCCCCATAATCCAAGCACCTGACTTCCAGTTCGTGCGATGAGTATCCTCTAGAAACCGGGGTGCGACAGTGGAGTCTTTTCTTCAAAATTTCTTCATTGATCATCCTTGTAGCTCTTCATGTTGCCACCAAGTTGATATTGAAGTTTCATTCTTGTGCTTGAGTCTTGATCTCCATTTTGCTGACTTGGTGAATTCTTGAAGCAAGAATGGGGGAGTGGAGAAGTAGATGGAGAACAAGGAACTAGTGTTTAAGATTCACTACTTGGTACTATATGTGATTGATACCTTCTAAGGACTTGGCTTGGATCCAAATAGTCATAACATCAAGGAATAGATAATGAAAACAAATTCTAAGACATGGTGAAATGGATGTATCACTATGTTGGGTTTTTGGTCAAAACACATGGTCATGGTCCAAGGGTGTCCAAAATGGTTGGGCATAATGTCTATGGTTCAAGGTTACCAAATGGAGCAATTTTGCAAAAGGAATTATAGTGAAAATATTTATAGAAATTATTCTATGTCAAAAATACTCAAATAGACAACTTAATTCTAAAATCAATTTTAAATTGTTCAAATATTATTTTGGGACAGAGGATATGAAATTACACATCCTAAGGTTTCCAAATATATTTTATTTACAATTTTTGGATTTGTAGACTTTGAATTATGCCAAATTTCATCAAACAAGCATATTTGAAATTGAACAAATTTAAGTTTGTCAAATTTGAATTTGGCCAGTGCCAAAAGTTTCTAATTGTCAAGGGCTTTTCAAAAAGTCTAAGATTTCTAAATTTGGCTTCATGGATCAAAAGATATGATGGATTGAAGTTGCAGGGGCTAATCTGTAAAACTGCCAAAATAATTCCAGCGGGAGAAATTTTCAAAATAGGAATGGCCACGTGGAAGCTCCTGATTGGACAGAGATGCTGACTGGGCTGCTGCGTGGCATGCTGACTGTGTAGGTGACGTGGATAAGTGATTGGATCTGGGCCGTCAGATCCAAATCCAACGATAGCTTACCGCTTGGGCTAGATTTAATCCTACGCGTCCGATTTGGATCAAACGGCTAGAGAGGGCTAGGTTTACCTCGATCTGCCGGAGGGGTGGCCGGAAAATGTCGGGGCGGCGGTGCGCTGCTCGGGACCTTGCCGGAGATGGCACTATGGTGCTCCTCTTGCTCATCGGGGTAGTCTACGAGGCTCGGGAGACCATGGCGAGGAAGAAGGTGACTACGTCGCGGGCTCGCGCTTCCCGGGACAGCACCTACGCGCGGACGGAGGGGTTCGGTCTCCGGCGGCGTCGGGTGGATAGCGGCGACGATACGGAGAGTCCCAGAGCCGGAAGAGGGTACGGGGAGGATCAGCGCGTCACCGCGAGTCTTCTTGCGTCGACGTAGCTCTCCAGCGGAGCTCCATTTGGCGGCGCGGTGGACTCCCGACGAGGATGTAGTGAGGAACTCCGGTGAGCTCGGCGCGACGATTTGGCTGCAAAACAAATTCTCCCAAGTGGTCACAGAGATGCCACATGACATTGGGAAGAGATAGGGATAGAAAGCGGAGGAGAGGACCTGGCTGGTCGCCGGAATCGAAGAAAATGGGCCGCGGGCAGGAGCTTTTCCGGCGAGGAAATCCGAGAGAGTGGGGGCATGAAATCTAATGGTACCAGAGGGTAAATGACGAGGCATTGGAGGGATTTAAGGGGCAGGAAACGCCACATCAATTGGTTGCTTAAAACTCGCGAATCAATGGGATTAAAAATCGGGAAGAAACGGTAGAGGGAGGTTGATGACGACCTGACGTCATGCTGACGTCAGCATAAATTTCTTTTTCTTTTTATTTCCTGTTTTTAATATCTCTTGATTTAAGTATCCAAATGACCCCATTTAAATTTCTAAAAATTTCTAAAAACAATATCTTTCTGTTTATAACATTTGTATACACATTTCAACACATTGCACTTTTTATATTTTTGAAAATATAAATAATTATTAATAGTACTTAATGTATAATTTTAAATTAGAAAAATAATAAAATGAGTTTTTGATTAAATAAAATTTCAGAGACAATAAACATGTCAAATACTATTTTTGAGAGTCATTTTACCTCACTTTCATATTTTTATAAACTTAACATTTCAATGATTTACTAATAGTAACTTTATTCCATTTTTAAATAATAAAAATTATATAAATATAAAAGTGGCTTAACTAAAATTTAGAAAACTCCTCAAGCTTTAATATTGTTTTCAAGTCCTATTTTGTGTTATTTTCAAATCAAAACATTTTATGAATATCACTTTATGTTTAAAACTTGGAATGACATTTGGATATCAATATAAATAGTTTTTATTCTCATAAAATAATTTGGAGGCATAGGAACTATTAGAGGTAATAATTTTATGGTTTCAAAGGTTATAAAACATTATTCAAAGTAATATTTGATTTTTAAAACATGTTATAAAATAAGGTTTTCTAAGAGAAAGCAATTTCTTTGAATAAAGAATATTTATTTTGAATAGGCTTTTAGGGTTTATGGAATAGAGGTATAATGGATTTTTATTTCCACATACATTGGAAACATGTATTGTTTTCTTTTGTTTTTTTACTTTATTTGGTTCTTGGTGACTTGCATAACATGAAAACAAAAAGTTTCAAATTTTTGTGATTTTTGAGTTTTCCAAAAATCAGGGATGTTACAAACTTGCTGCTGTTCTACAAACCTCTGCACTTGGAGGCCCAACATTGTCTACAAGAATAGAAGCGTGCATAGACATCAGTGGTAACTAGGAATGTTTCTAGTGTTCTCCCTACCAAGGATACTAGTAGCAAGGTAGTAAGTAAAATATCTAAGAGCAAGAAGTTGAATGTTCCTTATCTTCCCACGCTGGGATGAGCGACCATCATCGTTGGTGATTTCTCGGTAAAGCGCCATAAGATCCACGGGTTTCTCCTGAATCCGGCACGTTGTCCCGGTAGCGTTGATACCTACAATGGCACAAAAATCTTCCAAAGACAAAGAAAAAGATCTACTATATAATTTGAAGCCAACAGTGGGACCAAAATGTGTGTTTCAAAATTGAAAACTCTCAACAAAAGATTTTGTGAGAGCTTCATACTGAGGCCCTTCATCCTCCATATAGTTGGTTAGACCAACTCTTTCAATAAGCATATGAAAGTCATCTAATAGATCTGCACTTCTTAGAAATGTAATGCAAGGAAAGCTAGATGAGTTAGCGATACCATAACTCCCGCATCGTCAATAGTCGGTGCAATAACGTCTTCATTGTACGATGGCCTCACTGAAGTGGATGAGCGTGAGGGCCTTGTCCTTCTAGGAGCATCACTCCTAAATATCTCTCCAAAATTATAACTATCCATCTATAAATTTTTTCAACAATCATCACAAAAATTAATTTCAAGCAACTATAAGGTGGAAACTACCATAGGGACTTATATGAGAGCTAAACATGCATCAAAAATACATTATTTCTACTCAAATCAAGCATGCAAACTCACATAAGTTGTCACCTACAGTACCAAAATACTCAAGAAATACTTCACTGGACAAATATCTACTTGGATCATCGGAGGAGTCACATACCGGAGATCAAACACACCAAATCTCAGCACAAATGATGGGCTGAAGAAGGAGATCGCAAATCTAGAGGGAGAACAACAAGAACACGGGTTCCAGAAAATGTTTTCAGTTTGGGAGGTGAGAGAGAAGACTTTGGCAGGGAGAGAGTTAGTGGGGGGCAGGGGGCCCACACCATGTGCTGGCGCCACCAGGGGTTGGCCGCGCCACCCCATGGTGTGCCTGACTGGTGGGTCCCCCTGTGGCCTCCCAGGTGGCTCTCTGCCTCATTTTTGACGTAAAAAACATTATAATTTTTCTGGAATTTTTCGAGAAACTTTATTTTTTGGATTTTTCCAGAATTTTAATAAATAATAATATCGCTGAAAAATGAAGATGGAATGATGGAAAACGCCAGCAAAACCAAACCTACAGTAGTTCTAGGACACACTACTAAACATATACCCACTGAGAACGGAAGAAAACATATGGAAAACGTGGTTGTGAATAGTGAAAACGTGAGTAGACGATGGAAAACGAGGTGAAAACGTGTGTGGGCATGAGTGAACATAGTGAAAACAATAAGAAAACATGATATACTTTCTGGAAGCACAGCGAAAACAAGCATATGAATAAGTAAACGTAGTGATAACATTGTTTTCTTCATTTAAAATCACTTTGTTAACAAGGTTAATCAAGTCTTACTACTAAAATAATTTCATATGAAACAAAACTTTGTTTCTCACTAAATACTCATGCTACCTTAACCTTGATTGATATAGTCCCAGTCATGATAGTCTCATATTCTTTAGTTGGCTTTGGAATAGGAAAATAAAATTCTCCAATCTTGATGGTCTCAATATTTTCAATTGAATTTAGACCATATTTCTTATCGATCTTCTTGGGAAAATAAACAGTGTGCTTTTTATCATTAACATTTAAAGTAACTTTTCTTTGATTGCAATCAATAAAATCCCCTTAAGTATTAAGAAAAGGTCTTCCAAGAATAATAGACATATTATCATCTTCAGGCATTTCCAACACAACAAAGTTAGTTAATATCAGATAATTATTAGCAACTTGAACAGGAACATCCTCACATATACACACAGGAATAGCAATAGACTTATCAGCCATTTGCAAAGATATATCAGTTGGTATCAATTTTTCTAGGAGGAGTCTTTTATAGAGAGTAAAAGGCATGACACTAACTCCAGCTCAGGGATCACACAAAGCAGTTCTAACATAATTATGTTTAATAGAACAGGGAATAATTGGTATACCAGGATCTCCAAGTTTTTTAGGAACCTTTCCATTAAAAGAGTAATTAGCAAGCATAGTGGAAATTTCCTCATTAGGAATTTTCCTTTTGTTAGAGACAATATCTTTCATATATTTTGCATAAGGAGGCAATTTAATAGCATCAGTTAAAGGAATTTGCAAGAATAAAGGTTTCATCCATTCACATAATTTGTTATAGTGTTCTTCTTCTTTTGATTTGTGTTTCTTATTAGGATACGACATTGGTTTTTGTACCCAAGGTTCTCTCTCATTACCATGATTATTAGCAACAAAATCTTCCTTAGTGTACTTTGTATTCTTATTTTGCTTTTCGGGTTCCTATTCAATTTCTTCTTTACCAGAAGCATCATTATTTTCATTACCACTTTCAGTTTCAGCATCAGAGATGGATATACTATTAGGATCTTTAGCAAGTTCAGAGGATTCTACATCAGTTTTATGTTTCTTCTTCTTTTTCTTCTTAGTATGAATCTTGTTCAACCCTTTTAGGATGTCCCTCAGGATATAAAGGATCTTGTGTAGCAATACCACTTCTAGTTCTTATTTCATAAGCATGTTTTTCTTTAGAAGCATTAACTAGCAAATCTTTTTGCACTTTAGCAAGTTGATCAATTTGAGTTTGAACCATTTGAAAATGTTTAACAAGCATTTTAACATCATTGGAGGTTCTTTTTAAAATATCATGCAAATTATCAATATCTCTAGAGTTTTCCATTAGAAGATTTTGCACTCTCATATTAAGATTATCCTCCTTAATAACATCATTATCAAATTCATCTAAACATTGATCAGGAGGTTTATTATAGGGAATATCTCTACTATCAAAATATTGGCGAGAGTGTACCTCAATTGTGGATGAGTGAGGGATTGGCTTACATAATTCTTCTATAGGTGGAAGATTCTTCACATCTTCAGATTTAGTACCCCTCTCTTTAAGAGATTTCTTGGCTTCTCTCATCACTTCATCATTTAATTCAATCACCCCCCTCTTCTTGGGTGTTGGTGTCGATACTGGAGTAGGGGTCAGCTCAGGCTCAACCATAGTCCAATCATCATGATTTTGGCTTATTTTTTCCATTAATTCCTCGGCTTCATCTCGGGTCCTTTGCGTGAAAACACAACCAACACAACTAAGTATGTCCTAAATTCAACAGTTAGTCCATTATAGAATATACCAAGAAGTTCATTATTTTCTAGCTTATGCCCAAGTGTAACCCTAACTAAAGAACAGAACCTTGCCCAAGATACAGGCAATTTCTCTCCTTCCAATTGCTTGAAATTAAATATATTTTGTAAAGCAGCATGTTGAGCGCTAGCAGGAAAATATTTCTGAAAGAAAGCATTAACCAAACCAATAGGACTATCAATAGATCTCGGAGATAAATTATTAAACCAAGTTTTAGCTTCATCTTTTAATGAGAAAGGGAATATTTTAGCAACAAAGTAGCTACGTTTCTTAAGATCATCAGAGAATAAATTACTCAAAGAGGAGAGCTCATTCATATGTTTCATAGCACTTTCATTTTTAGTACCACAAAAAGGTTATTTATCAACAATAGATATATAAGATAAATCAAGAGAGAAATCATAATTCTTATCCCTAATATTAATGGGAGAAGTGGCAAACTTAGCATCAGGAAATAATTTATATTTAACAGCACGACTTTCAATAAGACTTATAACAACATCTCTATCCTTCATAGCATGTATTTCATCAATAGGATCATCATTAAGTTCAATATAGGGATCATCAAAATCATCACTAGGATTTTCTCTAAGCTCAGGTGAAACAGCAGTAGTAACTGGATTTTTATCACGAGTTTGAGTGTTTGCAATATTTTTAGCTTTAGCAATAGTAGCATCTAAGAAAGGACCGAGAGAACCACTCTCGTCAAGCATAGTAGAAGCATCATCAAAAGTATCAGAAGTATTTTCAGATTCAGCAGAAGTAGCACGTGTAGCATGTGTATGTGGTGGTGTAAATAGCTTACTCATAACAGACGGTGAATCAAGAGCAACAAGGTGTTCAGAGTTGTACCTCTTCTTGTAGTGGATGGTAATATAGGAACCTTTCCATCACGAGTCTTACCCATGATGAATGATTGGCATTAGATAATAGTACTCTCCAGTGAGCTCGCAAATAAAGCTACGCTCCCCGGCAACGGCACCAGAAAATAGTTTTGATGACCCACAAGTACATGGGATCGCAACAGTCTTCGAGGGAAGAAAAACCCAAATTTATTGATTCGACACCAGGGGATCCAAAGAATATTTGTGAGCCTTAACAAGTGAGTTCTCAATTCACCTGCACCTGAATGTGGACTTGTTCGCAGTGGTTTATCAGTAGTAACAGATTTATAGTAGCAGCAGTAGTGATATAATAGCAGCAATAGTGTTTGAAGTAAACAGTGGGATTAAATACTGTAGGCATAGGGATATATGGACGGGCGTTGCATGGATAAGATAGTTCATATAATAATCAAGACATGGGCATTGCATATAAATAAGATAAAGCATCCAAGTACTAAGTAACCATAGGCATGTGTTCCGTAAATACTCGTACGTGCTCGCAATGAGAACTTGCACAACATCTTTTGTCCTACCAGCCCGTTTTCAGCGGGACCTCAAGGGAACTACTGGTAATTAAAGTGTTCCTTTAATGGAACACCATAGCAAAGCATTAACACTCCGTGAACACATGTGATCCTCACATCACAGCCATCCCCTCCGGTTGTCCCAAATTCTGTCACTTCGGGGCCTCGGGTTCCGGACAACTATATGTGTAAACAACTTGCAGGTATGATCAAGAAACAATAATTATCATCGTGATTCAATAACATGTTCATATCTAAGATCATGGCCCTCGGGCCCAAAGTGGCAAGCATTAAGCATGACAAGTTGCAACAATGTCAATAGCACTAATAGAGGATACTAGGCACTATGCCCTAACAATCACGGCATTATTACATGAACAATCTCATCCAATCCCTACCATCCCCTTCAGCCTACAACGGGGGAATTACTCACACATGGATGGGGGAAACATGGATGGTCGATGGAGAGGCGTTGGTGATGACGATGGCGACGATCTCCTCCAATTCCCCGTCCCGGCAGGGTGCCAAAACGGAGTTTCTGAACCCCGAAAAAGGATTCGTGATGGCGGCGGCGCTACAGACTTCTTTCTGGAAAACGATCGAACCCCCTCGGGTCTTTAGGTTTCAGGGCATATATAGTCGAAAGGGGAGTCCGAGGGGGTGTGGGAGTGGCCCACACCACCAGGTGGCGCGGCCTAGGGGGGCACCAGGGGTGGTGTGGCCCCTCCTTTGGCCCACTTCTGGCTCCCGGGGTCTTCCGGTGTTTTAAGACCAATGGGGTCTTTTCTGGGCAATTTTCCGAAAGTTGATTTTTCTGCACAAAACGAGACACCAAAGTAATTCTGCTGAAAACATCGCTAGTCTGTGTTAGTTGCATTCAAAACACACAAGTTTAGAGGGAAAACATCAGCAAAGTGTTCGGAAAAGTAGATACGTTTTTTACGTATCATCCCTCGAAACTTGTCGGCGGCGGCGGCGGAGCTGAGGAACTTTTCATGGAAAAAGGACTGATTGATTTAGGGTTTATGCATCGGGAGGCATATATAGGCTAAAGGGCGATGGCGGTGGGCGCCGAGGGCCCACACCACCCCTAGGCGCGTCCGTAAAACGAAGGAAAACATGTGAAAACATAACGACATTGGATAGAAAACAAGCATGAAACATCAAAAATTATAGATACGTTTGAGACGTATCACTGCGTCACTAGCTGATGTGGACACTCGAACAAAGAAGTATTCGAGTGATCCGGAATATAACTCGAACCCTGTGAGGCCTTTTAACAGGGTAAAAAGTTCTCCGAGGAAGTACATAAGTTGAGGTTTCCTCCCTTTTCACTCAAAAGATTGACTCGAGTGAGATGTGCCAGAAATCTCTGTTTACCCAGATTGCACGGTTGCGATAGAACTCTGGATGTCGTACTTATTATACGAAGGTAAGACCCGCATACCAGTTCCAACGGCCTGGGAGTTACACCACTGCCGCGCTACCTAGTATTTTTCCATGCCAACATGTGTGATGAAAATCTCGACGGATGCGTTGGATAAAATAACTGAAATTTGGAATTCTACTCGGTAAGACTTCAACAGCGCGAGTCGAGTTACCCAAGGTTTTTCCGGGTTTGAGCCTGAGGACTCAAAGCCCGAGTATGCCAATGGTGCTTTCTCCCGAGTGCGATTAGTTTACCTCGATCAGTCAAGTAGATCGAGACTATTGAGTCATATCTTTCAGAAACTGATCATGGAAAACACCCGAGTTAATCCATCCCGGAGTTTGAGTTCCTTGATCGAGAGACCCCCACAATGGGCATACCCGACACGGCCCATTAGGGGATACCTTGACAAGACCCTGGAGTAGCCGCGTGAAGGACCACAAAATAAGCCCACATGGAAGCAGAATAAGGAAAGACTTGGACAACAAGGTTAGGAAAGAATAGCAACCGACTCGGAAACGAGTCCAATGCATGTACAACTCCCAGACCCGGCTACCTATATAGAGCACGTGAGGGGGTCACGAACAACCAGACAACCCTAGGTTCAGTGCTACACCAGATTCAATCTGCAACAACACCCCCTGTAATCGTTTCTTTTCACCTCATCGGAATAAAATCCGGCAGGCAGCAACCCATCGAGTCGAGTAGCCCACAAGCGCCCTTTTCCTTTTCGAAACCCCAGATCCCCCACCATGGGGATTGTTGAGGTCACATCCTCTTCACTACTTCCAACACTTGGAAGGTGCAGATGGTGAGGTCCCTTTTCCACCCTCCCGATGTGGATGAAATCTTAAGTATCAGGATCCCAAACATCTCGGGGGAAGACTTCATTGCTTGGGAAGATGAAAGAAATGGTATCTTCTCTATGAGAAGTGCTACAGACTAGGTTTCCATCTAAAGGAGAAATGACAACATACTTCAACTAGCTCAAGCCCGAATGGTGAAAGAGGCATCTGGAAACTAATTTGGGACTCCAAGGTGCCCCAAAAAATAAAGGTGTTTGGCTAGAAGCTAACAAGAAATACTCTTGGTGTCCAGGCCCACTGGTGTAATCGAAACATGAACGTACTCCCCCACTTGCAATATCTGCGGCATGGAACCGAAGGCAGCTCATCATGCCATGGTGAATTGCACAAAGGCCGTGGCTCTCATAATACAACTGAGAAACATTTGGGACCTTCCAATAGAAAAACTCTTCGAAAAAATAGGATAGGATTGGGTCCTCATCTTTCTGAACTAGTGCAATGAAGATACTAGATCAAAACTACTGTTCATGTGGTGGAGAACGTGGCACATGCGCAACAATATGATTTTTGGAGACGGTAGATGTTCTGTGGAGCAATCTGCTCGGGTCTTATTGTTCTTCTTTCCTTCAAGAGAATTGCACTACTGTCGAGACTGATTGGAAAGGTAAGAAACATGTGGGGAAAGTTGAAGTTGTGGAGACGCCCAAACACCTGGATACTCCTGTGACTTGGGAAAAGCCCGATGAAGGCCGGTACAAACTTAATGTGGATGCAAGTTTCTTTGTGGAAGACGACAAAAGAGCGTGGGGAACTATAATGCGTGACTGCTTGGGTAAGATAATTTTCTTAGGATGGGGGACAATTCCACACTGCCAAATAACTGAAACTGCGGGAGCCATTGCTATTTTGGAAGGGGTTAAAGCTATGTTCCCCTTTGTGGATAAACATATCATCATTGAGAGCGACAATGCAACTGTGGTTCAAGCTCTCCGCAGTTCCGAAAACTGCAAGTCCGCAGTTATGGTCATCCTGCTAGAGGCAAAGAGACTAATGAACAACCTAAAGGGCTTCAAGAATTAAAAAGGTCTGTAGATCTTGGAATACGGCAACGCACAATGTTGCGAAGTATAGCATTAGAGCGTGGTGTGATGGAGTGTTGTTCGAACTTGTGGCCCCCTGCGTGGAGGTTAACAGACATAGTATTGTAAGGAAGTTTGTAAACTCCCTGTTATCGAGGAGTAAATGTCACCTTTTGTTCAAAAAAAAAAATATACAACACATTAACAAATGCATTTCATATTAACATACGTAGAAAAAACATGAATAAAGCATGATTCTAAAACAGACTAAAGCGAAAACCGGAAAACATACACAACCTTGTCCCCGAAGTAAACAGTACTAGGTTTATAACATGAATACAGTAGCAAAAATAGCCATGTTAAAATGCAGCAATATCACGCTTCACGGACTCACGAGGCGTCCCCTGCCGCCGCCTCTAGCCCCACCTCCGCCCAGCCTCTGCCCCTCGCCGTCGTCGCCGGCGGCCGTCGGCCGGCCTGCGGCGGCGGCGGGGCCTCCCCGCCTCTTCCTCCTCCGTTCCCTCCTTTGTTCCTCCCTCCTCCTCCAGGTTGGTTCCGAGCTCCGCCCGTCGGTGGCCATGGCGCGGAGATGCAGTTCCCCTGGTTAACATGGGTACAGAGGTGAGGCAAGCTCCATTAACGGTATCACTACGCAGCTCGGCCCGTGGTGGCGTTGGATGCTCTGGGCGGATCTGGAGGGCCAGATCTGTCGCGGTTGGCTCCCCCGTCGCCGCTCCTAGCTCGGGTGCTGGGGGCAACAATTGCTGTGGCTGGCCGGGGCTGGTGATGGTCCGTGACGAAGATATGGATTCTGGATCCTGCGGATAAGGACACCCCCTCTCAGGCCCAAGGCGAAGGCCCAAGAAGAGGAGCCCTTGGAGTACTCCAGAAGGCCCACGTGAAGCCCATCCGCACTAAACTTGCGGGTTAAGTTAGAAAACATGTAACCGACCTAGCTAGGGTTGGAGTCCTCTCTGGGTAGAACTCGAGACCTGGCCGCCTATATAAAGCCAGGAGAGCCCCCGAGAGAGGACCAAGAAATACCGCACGACCAAAAGCCTTGAACTCGAGACCTACTCTCGATTCGAGCACAACCTTTGTAACCGATCTAATCTTCAATACAGATCGACAAGAGGCAGGAGTAAGGGTTTTACCTCTACGAGGGCCCCGAACCTGGGTAAATCTCGCTCCCTGTCTAGCCGACGATTCCACCAGCGCTCATGGGTTCTCCGAATCGAAACCCGATAGGTTCATCGAAGGGATTTGTTGAGTCAGGGATTCGAAAATTGGCGCCGTCTGTGGGAACGGCGGGCGCTGGATCACCGGCATCCTCGGCTTCATCGACATCAAACTCTCGTTGGAATCCAATGACTACGGCTCCGAACAATCCTTTACGGATCGGATCTGTCGTGGTCACACCGCACTCGCCGGAATCGCGCCCGGTATTCGAAGATCTGGAGGAGAGCGTCACCCTGACGTTCGGGAGCCTCAAATTCGTGACGAACAGGGACGGAATCCTCCACTTCTCGGATGAATCGGAGACTGAATCTGGAGCTGTCGACTCGCGCCGTCACCTGGAGAAAAGTGGCGAGTCGATCCGCTTCAACGCCAACAACTATCACACCCTCCCGACGGAGGAACCATCAAGAATCCAAAGAAACCTTCGACCTACGCCTAGGACGCACGAGCTTCGACTAGCTCAAGTCTGCATGGCAGGGTCGGAACAAGGCTCGGAAACAGAACACAGCGCGACTGAGCGCAACATAATCGGCGTCTCGCGGGAATCTTGGAAACGGGCGAAGGAAGCCATGCGAACAAGCAAGCCACCCGCAGCCGGATCCTCACATGAAGACATGGTGGCCTACCACTATCACCTGGTGAGAGCAGCCACGATTATCAAAGATGCTCGGGTAGATCTGGCCCGCCGAAGAAGAGCGGCGGACGAATCAAGCCAGAGACGAGATGGGCTATCCGTAACACCCTCGGTCGGAACCCGACCCGCGAGGAAAGGACACGCATCCACGTCTAGGAACGACGAATCCATACCCGAAACAAACAGATCAACCACTCCTTCTCTCATGCGAGTCGACGACGATGGCAACGTGTACCCGCAAACTCCCGCCGCGGCGGTTCTAGCCGCGGCAACCTACATGCAGATGAACCAACCGACGGAAAGGGACCCTCGGGCAGAGCAATACAAGCAAATACGAAAAGGACTCGGGTTGGCGGCCGCAAGGCTCGCCTCTCACGACCGCAAGAAGGCCGAAGAGCAGCAGGAGAAGGAGCGAAGGGAGAAAGAGAAAGATAAAGAAACGCCCCGCAGGCACAGAAGCTCTTCACCAAGGAGAGATAAATCACCACGCCGCGGTCGAGGAAAAGAAGCTAGACGCCGCGGCGACAGTCGAAGCAGCAGTGAAGAAATCCCGAGAGACAGAAACTCGCGACACCATAGCGGCCGCTCGAGAAAACGAAGCAAGGAACCAAGGAAAGATGACGACCGCGACCGGCCAGAATACGACGCGCGATCAGATCTCCCTCAAAAAAGGGTGGATAAGGCAAGGGCTTCGCGATATCGCGAGCGCTCTTCATCTGGCTCCTCGGATGACGAAACCTGCGGAGCACTCTGTTTCGCTCGCAGCATCCGCGAAGCACCTCTACCCAAAAGGTTCAAGCTCAGCACGGAGGTGATGAAGTACGACGGCTCACTCGAGCCCTCTCAATGGCTAAGCGATTACCTCACGACAGTAAAATGCCAACGTGGGAACAAGAACACGACTATGCAATACCTCAATTTGCATCTTACTGGCGCGGCCCGCAGTTGGCTAGAAAGAAGACCAAAATCTTGCTACGCATCGTGGGATGATTTGCATCGCGACTTCTGCAAAAATTTCCAGTCGACTTACAAGAGGCCAGCTACAATCGAAGAACTACGAGCCTGCAAGCAGAAGAGCGGCGAGTCCACACGCGAATACATCCAGCGGTGGACAACGCTCAGGAATACCGCGGGAACCATCTCAGAAGAAGTAGCGATCGAAGCCTTCGCAAAGGGAGCCAGAAGAACTGCCTTTCAAGAGGAGCTAGGCAGAGCTGCACCCAAGACTATCGGGGAGCTGATGATCATAGCCGAAAAGTGGGCTAACGGAGAAGATGCGGTACGCAACGAAAGAACATCGTCACCCGCACACGATGACGATCGTCACGGTCGAAGGAAAAGAAGAAAATACTATGATCATGAGGACAGAGAGGAGTTGGTTGCCGCGGAATTCACCCGAAACCGCGATTCCGGTCGCCGTGGAAATCGCGAGTGGAGACCAAAGGCCAAAGAAAAATCCCCCGAGGAAGACCTAGATGCATACTGCTCGCTACATCTATTCACAGATAAGCGCACGGGCAAAACCAAGGCAACACACTTGCTCAAGGATTGCCGAAAGTTCCATGACATCTCGGACGCACTCGCGAGGAAAAGATCCGCCTCCACTCAAAATTACCCGCCGCTTCCAGGAGGAGGGCACCAAGGATTCCAGCCGCCACCACCACCACCTCCACCCGCAAACCCAAACATGGCGCTAGCTGCAGTACCCGCACCACCGAACGCCGGAGCAAACGCGTATCCAAACCCGGCAGGACAACTCGCAATGATCCAGAAGGTATGCCCCTCTCGCAGAGCTCAAAAGACTAACACAAGGCAATTATGCATGGCAGTGCAGACACCGCCAACGAAGACCGAGTACCTGAAAATGGCGGACCAGCCGATCACGTTCTCGATGAAAGATCACCCACCACGAGTCTATCGACCAGGACACGCCGCCCTGGTCATCCAGGCGCAAATTGGCAACTACGACTTAGCCCGCATATTCATGGATGGGGGCAGCGGCCTCAACATTATCTACGCGGATACACTCCGTCGGGATGAACAAGAACTTGGACGGCCTCCCGGAATCAGAAACATCCTTCCACGGGATAGTTCCAGGCAAGGCTGTCCGTCCACTCGGAACAATCAACCTAGAAGTTGTGCTAGGCACGCAGAGCAACTACAGGAGAGAGTTCCTCGACTTCGAAGTTGTCGATTGGCCTTCACAGTACCACGCCATCTTAGGCCGAACAGCGTTCGCCAGATTCATGGCAGTACCGCACTACGCCTACCTGAAGCTCAAGCTACCTGGCGAACATGGCGTAATCACCATTGACGGGGACTTTCAGAAATCCAACAAATGCGACATTGAGTTCAACGAGATCGCAAAATCTTTCGGGATGCACGAAGAATTCCAAGAGCTGGCAAAAACCACGGATCACTCCGTGATGCCCCTCACGAAGAAAAATGCGCCTGAGCTAGAATTTAGCGCCAACAGCGACACCCGAAAGCATCAAGTGCACCCGACAGACTCTGCGAAGACAGCGATGGTTTCAACAACCCTCTCGCAAGCATAGGAAAGCGCGCTCGTCAAACTCCTCCGTGAGTACTGGGAAATTTTCGCCTGGCAGCCCTCAGATATGCCAGGAATACCCAGGGAGTTTGCCGAGCACTCACTCGAAGTCTTTCCAGACGCTAAACCCATCAAGCAGACCACGCGAAAATTTTCAGAGCCCAAGCAAAAGGCGCTTGGAGAGGAAGTAAACAGATTGCTAGCTGCGAAATTCATCAGGGAGATCAAGATATCCACTTGGTTAGCAAACCCGGTGTTGGTCCCCAAAAAGAACACGGATATCCTTCGAGTGTGTATCGACTACACATCGTTAAATAAGCATTGCCCCAAGGATAATTTTCCCCTCCCGCGAATCGACCAGATCGTGGATTCTACAGCAGGCTGCCAACGCCTCTCCTTCCTGGATGCCTATTCGGGATACAATCAGATCCGAATGAAAAAGGAGGATGAAGAAAAGACAGCATTTATCACACCTCACGGTGTCTACTGCTACACAACAATGCCCTTCGGGCTGAAGAACGCAGGCGCAACATATCAGCGCTGCATGCAAAGATGCCTCGCCAACCTCATTGGCAAGAACGTGCAAGTGTACGTTGACGACATTGTCATCAAGACTCGAGTTGAGGACACACTCCTTGAAGATATTAGAGAAACATTCGACGCCCTCAACGCGTACAGGATCAAGCTCAATCCGACCAAATGTGTCTTTGGCGTTCCGGCAGGAAAACTTCTCGGGTATCTGGTATCCGCCAGAGGCATTGAAGCCAACCCGGAGAAAATACAAGCTATCTTAACCATGAAGGAGCCAACCAACCTGCGCGGAGTACAACAGCTCGCAGGGCGATTAGCCGTCCTAAGCAGATTCATCGCACGATTGGGGGAGCAAGCATTACCCTTTTACAAGTTGTTGAAAAAGACAGACAAATTCGAGTGGACACCCGAAGCTAAGCAAGCATTCGCAGATTTGAAGCGGTCATTGCAAAGTAGGCGCATCCTCGCAACACCGCGAGAAGGGGAGCCACTTTTCTTGTACCTAGCCGCCACAAACCAGGTCATCAGCATAGCAATCGTGGTCGAACGACCTGAGGAAGGCAAAGCGTACGGAGTTCAACGTCCAATATATTACATCAGCGAAGTACTCTCACCATGCAAGCAACGCTACCCTCACTACCAGAAGCTCGCGTACGGAGTTGTTCTTACCGCCCGTAAGCTCAAACACTATTTCCAGGAACACGCCATTACAGTGGCTAATGATGCGTCACTCGGGACGATCATGAACAACCCTATGGCATCCGGAAGAATAGCAAAATGGAACATCGAGTTGGGCGCTTGGGACATCACTTACGCAGGACGAAGCGCAATCAAATCCCAGGTGCTCGTTGAATTCCTAAGCGAATGGACAGAATTACAAACCCCAGGACCACCCGAGTACACGAGCAATTGGATAATGTACTTTGACGGGTCCAAGAGAAACGAAGGAGCAGCAGCTGGAATAGTTCTTATATCCCCTCAGGGAGACAAGCTACAATACGTCCTATGATTGGATTTTCCACCGGATGATCCGGCATCAAACAACGACGCAGAATACGAAGCTTTGTTGCACGGGATGAAGATGGCAATCGCCTGTGGAGCTACTCGCCTAATGATTTACGGCGACTCCAATCTCATTGTGCAACAAACAATGAAAGAGTGTGATGCAATCGCCAAAAACATGATCGCGTATCGCGACATGTACAATCTACTCGAAAGAAGTTTTAAGGGATGCGAGCTAAAGCACATCGCAAGATCCAGCAACGAAGAAGCAGATCGACTGGCAAACATGGGTTCCACGAATACACCCATACCACCAGGAATATATTTCGAACGGATGATCAAGCGATCGGTAAAAATCAAGAAAGCTGCAGAAGCAATAGCAGTGCCAGAAACAGAGGTCAACCCGCAAGTCGCCCTTATCGAGCTCGTTCATAACATATCACGACAGGTTTTTCTGGTCGAGCCAGTCTGGACGCAGAAATATCTCGACTACCTGACCAACAGACAGCTCCCGGCTGACCCACGCGAGGCTCGACAAATAATCAGACGCAGCAAATCCTTTCGGATAGTCAATGGGGAATTATACAAGCAGAGCATCTCGGGAATACTTCAGCGTTGCATTGCACCCGAAGATGGCAAAGAATTGCTCCGTGACATCCACCAAGGAGATTGCGGACATCATGCTAGCTGGAAAACAATAATGGGGAAGGCCTTCCGAGCAGGATTCTACTGGCTGACCGCAGCTACCGACGCAAAGAACCTGGTCGAACGATGCGATGCCTGTCAGCGATTCGCACCAAGACCACATGCACCTGCTACGGAATTGCACATGATACCCATTGCCTGGCCCTTCGCACAATGGGGGCTAGACATGGTCGGACCACTACGCAAGTCCACCCCTGGAGGATATACACACTTGCTGGTCGCAGTTGACAAATTCACCAAATGGATCGAGGCCACGCCAGTAACTTCGGCTAGCGCCCAATGCGCCGTCAAGTTTCTTGACTCCATCGTATGCAGATTTGGTGTGCCACACGACATCATTACATACAATGGTACAAATTTCACAGCAAAGGAAACACAACAGTTCTGCGAGGAAAAGGGCATCAACTTCAAGTTTGCTTCGGTTGCCCACCCGCAAACCAATGGACAAGTCGAGAGATCCAACGGTTTAGTTTCGGCTGGCATCAAGAAACGCCCACTCGATCGTCTACACCCCGCCGCAGGACATTGGGCGGACGAATTACCCTCCGTCCTATGGAGCCTCCGCACAACTCCCAACTGATCTACAAAATACACGCCATTTTTCATGGTATACGGGGCAGAAGCAGTCCTCCCCGAGGACGTTCGATTCAGCGCCCCACGAGTTGTGGCCTACAGCGAAGAAACCTCTAACAGGGCACTCGCAGAAGATATGGATGCACTCGACGAAATGCGGGACATCGCACTCGCCAGATCCGCAGTATATCAGCAATCCCTGCGAAACTATCATAGTCGCCGCATACGCCACAGAGCATTCGCGGTTGGAGACCTAGTGCTGCGACTCAAGCAGAAGGAAGGACATAAGCTCGAACCACCCTGGGAAGGACCCTTCATCATACACGAAGTAATCCCAGGCGGGGCCTACAGATTGAAGAATCCATCGACTGGAGGAATCTATTCCAATCCTTGGAATATTGCGCACCTCCGCAAATTCTATCCCTAGGTTTACTTGTTCTCACAACAAATAAGGCTATGCTAGCCACTCTTGTAGCTCGAATACATGGCTTCTCAGTCATCGCAATAAAAACATGGTTTCTCCATCATATTCATTCACAACTTCCTATTTTTACGCGCTCAAAAGTTACAGGAACACACCCCATAAATACACGGGGGCTACGCATACGACTAAGCATTACAGGAAAAAAGCATACATACAAGGTTATACACCTTACAACAGTTTTACAAACTATACAAGGATACAGGATATGCATCCGACAATCAATCAAAGCGCTGAGCATTCTCAGTCGCCAATACTCTATCTACCTCCTCAGAGGACAATCGGATGATTTTCTCCGCTGCAGGGCGAACAACATCATAGAAGGGAGAAATATCATCGATTGGATCATCTGGGAGCCTAGCTACGGAGTTAAAATCTACTTCTGGATACCATATTCGGACAAAGGATAGAGCTACAACCGCGCCGCATGTCATTTGATTGCGCACACACGCGCGAACCTCTCCTTCACGTCCATACAAACTGAGAAGATAGCTCCAGTCTTCAGGACCCCTTTTGAGTGGGTAGAAAGCAGCGTTCATCGCAATCAGGACCTCGTGAAAAGAACTCACGAGAATTCTCGCTTGCAGAACACGGAACTTCAAGGTGGCCATCACAAATCCTCGACTGCGATCAGACCAGAAGTTACTCGCATGAGGATTTGAGCTACCAGCCCCCTGAACTATATGGTTTTCAACCCACTGCTTTTCTTCCCTGTCATCAGGTCTGACAACTGAAGAGCAAAGCATGCTTAATCAGCTAAGGAAACAAAGCAAAAAAGAAGACACGGGGGCTGTATTACTTACACAACAAATCCCTCGCAACCAACGATAATTCATTCATCAGGAACTGCTCACGTTCAGCCGCCAGTTTTTGCTTGGACTTTGCCACATCGGCTATACCGCGCAAAGCTTTAAGCTGACGCTCACCCTCCCGAACCTTATCACGAAGACCAGCATATGTGCCAACCGCGGCAACAAGGGGATTTACTGGAGTAGCATGTCCACTCGAAGATTCTGCAACTACCCCGGTAGCCTGGAAGAATACAAGGAAAGAAGTAAGAAGCCCTATTCGAAATATTTCTAGTCGCACATCTGACAAAAGTGCTCGGGGGCTACTCCCATCGGGAGAAAATACACAAGCTACGGGAGACAATTTCCAGAACGAACACTTCAATTAAAGACTATGAAAATACGGGAATACATCCCAAGGTTCATTACATTCACGAAGGAAAAGGAAAAAAGAACAAAACTAAGAAACTACAGTGGTGCTCCCACTGGTGGCAGTCGCCCCTCCTTTCAGTCGAGCAAATAGCTCAGACAGCTTCCGAGCAAGAATGGTGGCCTGCTCGCTAAAACGAGAGAGCCGTACCTTTTTGCCCGTCGAGGGGTCGACTGGAAGAGCTGAGTAGGCCTCCTCCAAGCCATTGACTCCGTGCGCCAGCGCGAACTGAATTGCAGTCTTCGCACCAGATTCCGACTGGGCGACTGCGTAAGCATCCAGGAGATTGCCCTCCGAGAAGATCTTTAACATGTCTGATGAGGAGATAGTAACCCGGTAGGCCAACTCCAAGGTGTAACCCGGCCCAAAGGACGCTGCGCGGGATCCGGCTAAGGATAAAGAAACTTCTGGAAGGCCCAAAGTTTGTAGGCCTCGTAACCCGGATTGTGGGTTGCGGTAAGGAAAGCTAGGGTTTGTAAGCAGAGTTCGGATAGGACTCAAGCTGCGCCTTGGAGGGCAAGCCAGGGGGGTACGGGTACTTTATAAACCGGCCCCTAGGCTTAGCTTGACAGAGATTCACGACATAATCATATTACCTATTATCAAGTATCCAGTATAACCCGAGAGCCATATTCGAGACTCGGCGAGTTGAGTGCCGATTCCTAGATCGCTTGTCATCATGTTCTCTTTCGAGCTAAACCCTCTCAAATACCTGTGTTGACTTGCCCCAAGATCAGTTACCTCTGGTAACATCTGCCGTGATCATCCCACGACAGTTGGCGCCCACCGTGGGGCATGCGTCCAAAGGTGTTTACATCACGGGAGAAGCTCGGAAAAGCATGAGGAACCTCGTCGTTGGAGAGATCTACGACGACCACAAAGGAGAGAAGATGGTGGACGACTCCGGATGGGGGCCAGAATCGGATCGCCTCGAATCCGGATCTGTCGTTACAATCGGCCGGATCAGCGTCTTCATCGGTATGGTATGTTCCTCTGGCTCGGCTCCTGACTATGTTGGATCTGATTCTGTGTCAGGGGAGGATGCTTGCGCCCAGTCAGGTAGAGAAGAATCAATTGGAGCAACAGACCAGATAGAAGAATCCATCGCGCAGTGGGAACAGCCGGAGGAGCCGGCATGGGCCCCGCATGACCCGGACAATGGAAAAGATGATACTGAATCTATCAGGGACCTGCTGGAAGACCGTTACGGAGAAGAACAGCATGAACTCACAACAGGCGTAATACGCCGAGCGGCGGTCTATACGGCTCCAGCAGCTAACCTAAATCAAGGAAACATGACCACGGCTCCGGTCGGGGCGGCTCAGGCATTGGCGCAGCGACAGGACGCGGCTAACGGAAACCCGATCCCGGCCCGGGTCGACGGAGAGTCGGCATCATTGACTAGCCGTGCGGCGGATGAGGAGTTGCACGCGAATACATTCGGATTCCTGGGAAACCGGACACCGGGGGCGGGTCCGTCAAACCCGCGCCACCCGGCCTTGTTCGACAATAATCTGATCCTAGACCCCACGGTCCTCGCTACGGTTATCACTCCAGAAAACGCAGCTGAACGTGTCAGGGACCTGGATGTGGCTCGCCGCGCGTTGGAACAGCAAAGAAGGCAAGTGGAAGCAGAGAAACAAGGGATGGCTGCGCGTCAACGCGAGCTGGATGCATTGGAAACCCGGCTCCGAGAGGAAACATCTAGAGTACACCAGAGACATCAAACTAGACTACCGGCCACGGGTGGGGTCATTAACCCGACGGCTTTGTTTATTACGCCCCAGGACCAGCCGATCCCAGCTGTAAACCAGGGAACTGCGCCTCAGCCGGCGACAGCGGAGGCCCGCGCGGCAAACGTGCAGGCCGGGTTACCCCCACCACGAACCGGAGTCACAACCGGCATCGAGTTGCCACCACATCCGCCGTCACGGTTTCGCACACCAGCAGGCCACTACAACAATCCCATGGACAACGTGTACGCAGCAACGCTCGCATTGAACCAGATCCCGGTAGGAGAATCGCCCCATGCGGAAAGGACCCGGCAAGCGATCGATCTACTGCACACTGCGGTGGCGCAGCAACAACAAGGGAATATTCAAGCAAACTCGGCGCGGCGGAGGGAAGAGCAGCAGCAAATGCCGCCTCCTCCCCGTGTTCCGGCAGCATCGGTGGCGCAGGCCGTTGTGGATAGCTCCAGGGCTCGGAGAGCCGGGGCCGGGTCTGCTGCACATGGGTTGCCTGCAGCACCGCGCCCCGCTGCGCCCCCGGCTGGATCGCACGCTTCCCGAGTAAGGCCAGCCTCAGCCGTCCTCGCAGGGCCCAAGTGTCTCTCGGACGACATCAGAGCTGAACCTTACCCGGAAAAATTCAAAGAGCCGGGAAAAGTAGTGAATTATGAACCAACCATGGATCCGGAAACATGGTTGAGTAGTTATGAGATGGCAATGTCAATCCGCAACGCGTCCTGCTGAAATTTGCATGGGCTAGCAGGCCCATTAGGCAATTTCCATTTAATCCCTAAGGCCCATGCTGCCATAGCAAATGGTGGGAGTTTAGTCCCACATTGCTAGTTGGGAGAGTTTTGCACCAGTTTATAAGGTGAGCTCTCTCCCCACTAGTGTGAGTTGGTATGAAGAGAGAGGAGTAGTGGAGGTGTTCCACACGCGCGCTCCTCCTCCTCCGCCGCCCGCCTCGCCACGCCTCGCCTCGCCTCGTCACGACACGTCACGACGCGCCGCGGGTTGCGGGAATGAGCCGAGCCGATGCCTTTATTTTGGCAGTTGGAAACGGAGTCAACAGACACGCCAATAATATGAGACGTCATATTGATTGCTGTCTATTGCGTCACATTTATTTTGGTAACAGCCGCGCGCAGTAAAACGCCGCATTGATCACGTGTTAACCGCGCGCAGTAAAACGGCGCATTGATTACGTGGTAACGGCTGTAGTAAACGCCAAATTGATTTGTGAGCTGACCGTTCTCCTACCGTGCCTATATATTGAGGTCGCAGGGGCGGACACATACACACAACTCATACGCTCTGTACCCACTGTCGTTCCTCTCTCTGTTGCTGCCTCCGGTGATCCCATCCCGTCTACCGCGTACACGGCCGACGGGAGAGCAGGCCTCCGAAACCCCGCCTCTCCAGATCCTGTACGGGAGAGGGGCGATTAGGTTTTTGGGGAGCGTCTCCTACGCGACTGCTCGCTGCCGTACGTCTACTTCGACTACTACCTCATCATCAACATGGCCTCCGAAGCCGAACGAGCTGCTGCTGCCGCCGCTGCTGCTGCTGAGGCCGCCAACGCTGCTGCTGCCGCCGCGGCCGCCGCCTCTGCTACGACTACTGCCAATTGGCCAACTGCAGGGTATAACACGTTTATCCCTGCCCTTGTTATTTCCATGTGTGCGATACTAGTAGTTTGCGTAGATGTGTCTACTGTCAACCTAGTATGCATGAATATGGTTAATTATCAGTATGCTTACGTCATGATCGTGGTTTATACTTGGATTAATTTAATCTGTAAATTGCCTAAATTCCTAACAATCCAAAAACCTAATATGTGTAGGCAATTTTCGATTCATGGTTTTGCTACTGCACTGAAACCGGACCCGTTTACGGGGACGTACTTTAAGCGTTGGCTGACCAAAACATTCTTATGGCTCACGGCTATGAACGTGTTCTGGGTCGTCGGTGTCACTCCCACGGAAACGATTACTCCTGATCAGGAGAAGGCGTTTAGGGATGCCACCGTCGTCTTTGTTGGATGCGTTCTAAGCGTGATCGGAGAGAAGTTTGTTGACGCATATTTACATGTGCGGGTTGCCAAGGACTTGTGGGAGGCGCTCGAATCCAAATTCGGCGCAACCGATGCTGGCAGCGAGATGTACAGTATAGAGCAGTTCCATGACTACAGAATGGTCGAAAATCGTTCTGTTTTGGAGCAGGCTCATGAGATACAGTGCATCGCTAAGGAGCTTGAAATTCTCAAGTGCGTGTTACCGGGCAAGTATGTCGCGGGATGCATAATCGCCAAGCTGCCTAATTCCTGGAGGAGCTTTGCCACTACTCTGAAACATCAGAGGCGTGAATTCTCAGTAGATGTAACATCCAAGTATGAAAACCCCTAGTTGTTTTAATTCTTGTTTTAGTTTAAGCAATGCATCATGTCATCATCCCCATATTTATTTCTGTTTGCATTGTTTTCATAATAAAAGCCAAACTCAATCAACCTTTGTTTTCACACTTGTCTGTTATTTTTCTTTCAAATAAAGATTTGCAAATCAAAAACATCAATTGCTTCCAAATTATTTTTCTTTGGATCAACTATTAAATTGTTGCTTAATTCAATCAATCACTTTAATCAATTATTTCCAAATCATTTTCCAAAGCCAAACAAATTCTCAAATCAATACACTTTTGAATCCATAAAGTTCCCCACTAATTGGAATTCCTTAAAACATTCTAAACCCTAGGGGAAACCCTATTGAAAATGGCTTTGTTTTCTAATATTATTTAATATTGGAAATTTCAATTAAATTGGTTCAATTTTAAACAGCAAGCAAACATTTGAAATTTTGAAAACCAAAGCTACCAAATGTTTACTTATCAACTAAGGAATTTATCATAATTTTTTTTCCAAATCTTTCCATTAATCAAACCTATTATTTTCTTCCCATTTCACTTTCAGCAAAAAAAAAACACAAAACGAAATAGTAAAAAAGAAAAACGCAGGAGAGGGGGGAGAGGCAGGCCCAGCCCACCAGGAGCAGCCCGCTCGGTCTCCCCCTACCTCCGTACGGACGCTGACGTATCCATGGCGGACAGCGACAGGCGCTCCCCTCTGAACCACTCGATGGACTCCCCCTCCTATATCTTCTCCTCCCCTCCCGTGGCAAACCCTAACCCTAGACGCGCCTCCTTTCCCTCTTGTCTCCCACCTCCGCCGCCGCCATCGAGGAGAGCTCCTCTGTTGCTGTGCCACGGCCACCGGCCGCCGGAGCACGGCGCCGCCGCCTCCGCCACCCTCCGGCCGCGCAGAGGATGTCCCTGCGACGAGGGTGAGGCCATCTCTCCATTCCCACACTTCCCCTCTCATTTTCCCTGTTGGTTGTCATCAAATTCTTCCATGCAAGATCGCCTCGCGCTCTGTATTCGAGACAGTAACGAGCTGCTGTATGTGCGCCTGCAGATTTCAGTTAACAGGCGACCGCGAGGTTCAAAACCAAACCCGCACCCTATACCATCAAGCGAACGCAGCAGTCCCACTGGTTTGGAGCGCGCGCAGCGAAGCCCCAGGTCGCGAGCTCGATTCCCAGCCCCACCCCTTTTTACTGCTTTTTTCCGAGTTGTTCCTTAGTCTTTCTCCCTGAACCTTAACCTGAAACCATCCCCTTATCTGTCAAACAGCGCATCGCACCGCAGCGGTACTGCACCGTGCGATCAAGGGTTTGGTTGCGGGTTCGAGCCCCCGCACGCCCAATTCTTTTTGCTCTTTTTCGCTTCCAGCGCGGCAGGCCCACCTGCCATTGACTCTCCCTGCCACGCAAGCATGCGCGGTGCCACAGTGGCCTGTGGCCCACTGGTTAGTGGCTAGGGTAGAGATCCAGTGGGTAACAAACGTTCCAGTGCGAATTTTAAAAATTCCAAATTCCTTTTTAATTAGCAGAATTACAACCAAACTTTAAAATTCAATATCTTTTGTTTTATAATTCCAACAAATACAAACTTTATATCAATTCTGATCCAAATTTCCTAAACTTTCCAAATATCCAATTTGTGTACTGTTTTGAAAACTTCAAATGCATTTAAAATTCAAATTTAAATAATTCAAATGTTAATTTGTAAATTCCATAACTAATTATTTATAAGTCCAATAAATACAAATAAAATATGTTTTCCATACCATTTTAAACAACCTATTCAAATATAATTTTTGTTTTCTATCTTGTATAATTAAAATTGCCTAAACCATTTAACTCTTGTTTAATGCAATTAAAATTGTTTAATATTGTTTAATTCATAGTTAAATAATCCAAAGTCCAATTTCAAAATGTGAAACATGTAATTCAACTAAAAATTTGATAACCTTTTCAAATATCAACTTTGTTATTTGTTTTGTACACTTTAACTTGTTGATAACCACCACTACTTGTTTAACACCATTAAGTACCAACAATTTCCAAACTTATTAATGTTTTCTTAAATTGTTAACCAACATTCCAATTGCAGTTAAGTTGTTATCTTCTTGTTCCTCATCATGCATGCATCATGCTAACTCAACTACACCTAATGCTTAGTGGTAGAACAATTAATTCAACTCTAAGGCATGGGTTTCCCATATGCAATTCTTTGCATATTGAATCCATTTAAACTTGTGTAGCATGTCAAGTAGTTTATTTTGGTGCATCTATTAACATGACATGCATCATCCAATGTTTGTGCACCTATGCCATGTATTGATTGCCCGTCTTCCTTCGTTGTTGTTTTTGCTTCTTCTCGCTTAGACGACGACGTTGGTACCGACGAGACTTACGACACCACTACCCAGGACCTAGCCCAGTACCCGACTGCTGAGCTCCCAGGCAAGTTATCACTCACATGAATCATCGAGTTCTCTTCCACACTTGTTGTCAATACTATCCGTTTGTCTGCTATTGCTAGCCCTATGTATCGTTGCTATTCTCCGAACCCATCACATGATTCCCTGAACCAATGATATTGCCTCACCTCCATACCCACAGCCTTTGTTTGTGCCTGTTCTTATCTAGCATGCTTAGGGTTGCTTTTGCTCGAGCCTGTTGTCGGTTACTTCTTTTATTATCGAGCTATTATTATCTGTTACCGTTCCGGGGGTTCGAATGTTAATCAATCAATCCTGTTAATGCTACTGTTAATAATAACTTGATGATAAGGCACCGGCAGGAGGCCCTTTGTGGTTTTGAGGCCTGCTAGTGTCGACCCTAATAGGAAAAGGGTCTTGTCTACTGATCCATGATGAGCGCACTACCCGCATGTGGGAAGCGAGTATGGGCGCCCCCCTCAACTTGACTCGATTCGCATCTCGTCCAAATCGCCGTACTAGTTCGGGCTTTCCATTTGCTGCATCATATGCAGGTACGAACCCGAGGCCAGGGTGTAACTTTTGTAGTCGGCATTTAGGGCGGCGTGGTCTTCCAGTGCTATGAGGGTCCTCCTTTTCTTCGGGGGGCTCGATTAGCCGCGCACGCACAGCACGCGGTGCTTTGGGCTTGATGCGAAGAACAGTTGGTTGTGTTGAGTGTCTCGCTTGGTGGGTTTGATTCCCATCTGGCAGGATATTCTTACGTGTACGGTTACTATGGTGCACCCCTGCAGGGATAAATCTTCTCGAGAAGCCGTGTTTTCCGCGGTTATGGATTACTTGGTGAAAGTACTGGCTAACAAGTACTCAGGACAACTTCAACATAATGATCAATCATGTTCACCCAATGACTAATAACTTGACTAGTAATAGATTATTCACACAATAACTTGATTCACCTTATTACAACGGTGTGAGTTATCCTCGGATTGCTTCTTCGGATAAGGGGCGAGATCCAGGATGGGTTTGGTTGAAGTTATCTTTCAGTTGGTTGCAATTCCTCGATCTTATCTTTTCTATTAGCCGGACACAAGTAGTTATCTTCTGTAGTTGGTTAGAGCAGCCCGCTGTAGCTTTTATAATACCTATCTTCTTCCGTTGATCCCAAGCATCCCTGCTTGTGTTGACGAGTAACTCCTTGATGAAGTGTGAGTCTTGCTTGCCAGTACTTGGACGTACTGACCCCGTTGGGGCTGTGGTTTACGCAGAGTACGACTACGGCTACGAGGATCACCAGGATGGCTACTTTGTGGAGTTTGACGACACTGCAGACGAGTAGTTGGCTGGACCCCGGGCAGGATCCAGGACCTACGTGGATGGGCTTCGTTTTTCTTTATTTTCTCCGGCTTCTTAAGCCTTGGATTTGTCTGTACTCAGACCCATTTGATTGCTTCCGCTAATGTAATGATTGATATGTTGGGACATGTGTCCTCTGGATGAGTGTTTTGCTATCTCTGCCCTAGTGGAGGCTATTTGCAAACTTATTTCCATCTTTTGTGTCTTAGAGGCATGTTGTGTTATCCTTTGTTCAAAGCTGTTGACGTAGCGTGCGTGCTTGATATGAAGTACGTCGACAGTAGTGCCTATGACTCCTAATGGATAGTTTACATCGACGGTGAAATAGCAGGGCTTGTGTTGTCGCGCATAAGCGCAGGCCTAGCAGGAAGCTGGGACGTGGGAGCAGTTATGCCCCATAATCAAAGCACCTGCTATCCAGTTCGGCCCGATGAGTATCCCTTAGAAGCCAGGGTGCGACTAATGGTATCAGAGCCTGTCTGCCTGTAGGATCCCTTTTTACTGGTCGCAGTTGAGTCTAGAAACTATTTTGTAGCTATATAGGAAAAATGAAGCGTGAGAGTAGGAATTCTGCCATTTTTCTTCTTTCCCCACCCACCCACCCTTTTCTGTTAAGGAAGTGCAACGTTGTTTTTCTGTTCTCACCTAAACTTTCAAGTTAGGATTTCACGAGTTTTGGGTTCTCCTTAGTACCTCAGGGTTTTGGTCTCGTTTTCCCGATGTTGCTTCAATATCATGATTTCTCTCAAGAACCTATCGTCCATTGAACCTTGTTGTTGTTTCCACTTCCTTCGTTTTACCGGCGTCTAATCAAACCCTTCCAAATCATTCTGCAGATGGGTCTCAGCTACTACCCGCAGGTAGTTCGCATGACCCGTTGCGAGAGCACCGCCGGTTATCCGGAGATGCTGAGGGACATGGTTACCTATCTGGGGTTCCGTTGGGCACCAGAGTACCAGGTCTACGAGCACCAGCGCGAGTTCGAGCAGACTTTCTACCGAGCCATCGTCTACATTCTGTCGGATGATGGCAGGAGCATAGTCCACCGCTACGAGTCCGTTGGTTCCACAGTGGACATGGCAGTGCAGCAGGCAGCGTACGTGAGTCTCACCGTCCTACGTGCTGACTACTGGGGGTTTGATGATTCCATCTATCGTCACATCCCCCGTGGTTACATCACGTCGGCGGGAGTTCACTTCACTCTCCACCGCAACCTGGATACCTACGAGGATGATAGCTCCAGGCTGCACACCACTGCCCAGTTCGTGAGGCACAGTGACGCAGTTGCTTCCACACTTGCTCAGGAGTTGGCCTCAGTCAGGGAGCAGCTCTACCTCGCGTTGACGCGTCTGGCGACGTACACCACAGACTTTGTTGGAGACGAGCGCTTTGCGCGTTCCCAGCAGACACTGGGTTTTCCTCTGCCAGATGCTGGAGGTTACGAGCCGATCAGAGGCCCACTTCTCGACCTCGGAGCTGGTTACACAGGGATTCCCCGCTATGGAGCACAGGGAGACGACGCTTTCTACTTCACCACCCCGAGAGTTGCTCTCAGAGCAGTTCCTATCTACAGGGATCGTCGTGATACCTACTTCCGTGGGATTCCTCCGCACCGTATCTCTCGTCGTACTACTCGCCGCCGTCCTGCGTGATGAGCATTGGAGTACCGATGTATCCGTTACTAGCTGTGTCTAGTTTATCCTTTCGTTTTCAAACCATGTATTGGTCTGTTGGATATTCTGATGTATTTGAACTCATGATGTACCTGTTGGTTATCTATTCATGCGTCGGAATAATCTCTCTTTCGGTTGCTAAGTTTATCCCTTCCTATTGTTGTGCTAAAATGCATTTCTGTTCAGGATGCCTCCAACAAGGAACACGCCTGAGCCACCGCCGATCGCTGAGCTCTTGACTCAGATGACTCAGGTCATGGCTCAGATGGTCCAGGTTCAGAACCACCAGAACCACCACCACCAGACTGCTCCGAGGGTCACCATCAAGGACTTCCTCAGTGTGGGTCCCAAGGCTTTCGTGGCAACACGCGAGCCGCTGGATGCTGATGACTGGATCTGTGACGTAGCAAGAGCTCTGGAGATTGCTCATGTTGCGGAAGAGGACAAGGTCAACTATGCTGCTTACCTACTGAAGGGTCAGGCAGCCTCGTGGTGGGAGAACTACCAGGCCATGAGAGCTGGCTATCCTATCACTTGGGGTTGCTTCAAGGAGGCTTTCCTGAAGTACCACATCCCCGATGGTCTCATGGAGAGGATGCGTAAAGAGTTTTGCTCGCTGAAGCAGGGCAAGCTCGACGTCATCGGCTACCAGAACGAGTTCAATCGCCTCGCTCGGTATGCTGGAGACGAGGTGTCTACTGAGACCAAGAAGATGGCAAGGTTCCGCCGAGGTTTTAACCCGGAACTGAAGTACGCTCTCACAAACATCAAGTGCAAGGACTTCGTCGAGCTCGTGAACACCGCGCTCAATGAGGAGAATGGGCGCAAGGCGTTCGAAGAGTCGCGCAAGCACTCGCGTGAGGGTGGTTCCTCCTCCAACATGACCACCCCTCCGCAGAAGCGCCGCATCTGGGTGCCAAACAGTGCTGTCACTAGGGCTCCAAATGCCCAAGCTTCTCCAGGCTTTGGTCCCCGCCCACCCAACCCAGCTCAGATGCATGGGCAGAGGTTTGCAATGGCGCAGCCAAGGCCAGATCCTCCGCGTGTCGTCACTTGCTTCAAATGCAAGGAGACTGGGCACTACGCTGATAAGTGCACTCAGAAGATGCTGCCTTCTCTACCACCTCGCCCCAACACCAACCAGGCGATGGTCCGCGCTCCTCCGCATAAGGCCTTCAACACCAACAACAGGCCTGTTGGGAGGACCGCAAGGGTGAACCACGTCAAGGTTGACACAGCTGAGGAATCTGCCGATGTTG
The DNA here is from genome assembly GCA_028641055.1 of Alopecurus myosuroides. Lineage (NCBI taxonomy): Eukaryota > Viridiplantae > Streptophyta > Magnoliopsida > Poales > Poaceae > Alopecurus > Alopecurus myosuroides. Next base: position 9,210,144 of record CM054062.1, read on the forward strand.
TTCTCGGTACATTACCCGTAAACTCTAACCCAGCTAAAGTGTTGTTTGATACCGGAGCATCGCATTCCTTTGTGTCAAAGATCTTTGCAACAACTAGTAAACTCCCCTTTGTTGGTTTGGGTTCCCCGCTAGTAGTAAACTCTCCTGGAGCAACTATGCAAACTTCCAAGATCAGTCATGAGAATCAGGTCTTAATTGGAGGTCACATATTCCTTGCTTCCCTCATTCTGCTTGGCAATTCTGACATTGATGTCATCCTTGGCATGGATTGGTTGAAGGCCAATAAAGCTACGATTGATTGTGCTAAGAAGTCAATAACTCTGTTCCACCCTTCCGGCCAGATAGTCTATTCTCCGAAGGAATCAAGTTCTGTTCAGCTGTACACCCTGGATGCTAAACCTCTACCTCTGCTTGAGAATGTTCCGGTGGTTTTTGAATTCCCTGACGTCTTTCCAGAAGAGTTGCCAGGGATGCCTCCGGACAGAGCAGTTGAGTTTGTGATCGAGCTCGAACCAGGTACTGCTCCAATCTCTAAGCATCCATACAAGATAGCTCCTCCTGAACTGAAGTTGTTGAAGGAGCAAATCGATATGTATATGGAGAAAGGTTACATTCAGCCTAGTTCCTCCGCTTGGGGTTGCCCAACTTTGTTCGTTGCCAAGAAGGATCAAACAAAAAGACTCGTGGTGGACTATCGTCCTCTCAACGAGAAAACTATCAAGAACAAGTATCCAATTCCTCGTATCGATGATCTTTTTGATCAACTTGCTGGTGCCTCAATATTCTCAAAGTTGGACTTGAGGATGGGTTACCATCAAATAAAGATCAGAAAGGAAGATATTCCTAAGACAGCCTTCACCACTCGCTACGGTCTATATGAATACACCGTAATGTCCTTTGGTCTCACCAATGCACCGGCGACCTTCTCTCGACTGATGAATTCTGTCTTCCACGAATACCTCGACAAGTTCGTTGTGGTATATCTTGATGATATCCTTGTCTACTCAAAATCCGAGAAAGAGCATGAAGAACATCTTCGCCTCACTCTCATGAAACTCCGCGAGCATCGTCTATATGCCAAGTACTCCAAATGTGAGTTCTGGATTCCAGAAGTGGCCTATCTTGGTCATATCATCTCTGCCAAGGGCATAGCCATTGATCCTGAAAAGGTTAAGGCAATTGTTGATTGGAAACCTCCTAGGACGGTGAAGCAAGTCAGAAGTTTTCTTGGCTTGGCTAGCTATTGCCGTCGTTTCGTCGAAAACTTCTCCAAGATTGCAAAACCTCTCACTGATCTCACCAAGAAGGACAAGAAGTTCGTTTGGTCTCCACAGTGTGAGGAAAGTTTCAATCTCCTCAAAACTAAACTCACTTCTACTCCAGTTCTAGTTGGTCCAGATACAACCAAACCTTTCCAGATATTCTGTGATGCTTCTCTCCAAGGCCTAGGTGCAGTTCTTATGCAAGAACGTCAAGTTGTGGCCTACGCTTCACGTCAGTTGAACCCACATGAGCAGAACTATCCCACTCATGATCTTGAACTTGCAGCAGTTGTGTTTGCCCTCAAGAAATGGAGACAATACTTGTTGGGCAACAAAACTGAAATCTTTTCCGATCATAAGAGTCTGAAATACATCTTCACTCAGCCAGATCTGAACCTCAGGCAAAGGAGATGGATTGAGAAGATTAAAGACTTTGATCTCACCATTTCTTACACTCCAGGCAAGGCTAATGTTATGGCCGATGCTCTCAGTCGCAAATCTTATTGCAACAATCTCATGATCATGGACAGCCAACCTCCACTTCATGAAGAATTCCAGAAGCTGAACCTTGGTCTTGTTCCTCAAGGCTATCTTGCTAGCTTGACAGCCAGTCCAACTCTCGAGGACAAGATTCGTTCTGAACAGTTTCGTGATGCTGAAATAAAGAGGATGGTAGAGCAAATCAAAGAGGGCAGTGATAAGTTCAAGTCCTTCTCTATTGATGACAAAGGAGCTGTGTTCTTCGAAGGACGCATTGCAGTTCCTCAGATTCAAGGTCTCAAAGATATCATTCTCAAGGAGGCTCATGAAACTCCTCTCTCCATCCACCCTGGAAGTACAAAGATGTACCAGGATCTTAAGACTCTGTATTGGTGGCCTGGCATGAAACGTGAAATTGCTCAATACGTTTCTGAATGCGACGTTTGTCAACGTGTTAAGGCAGTCCACCAGAAAACAGCCGGTCTTCTCCAACCTCTCAAAATCCCTGAGTGGAAGTGGGACATGATTGAAATGGACTTCGTTACTAGCTTTCCAAAGTCCAAGAAGGGCAACGATGCAATCTTCGTTGTCATTGATCGTCTCACCAAGGTTGCTCACTTCTTTGCTGTGAAAGAGACAATATCAGCTAGCCAGTTAGCAGAACTCTACACAACAAAGATTGTTCCTCTTCATGGTGTTCCGTTGGAAATTAGCTCAGACCGTGGAAGCATATTCACTTCTCATTTCTGGAAGAGTTTCCAAGATGCATTGGGAACTAAACTTCTGTTCAGCACAGCTTACCACCCTCAGTCTCAGGGGCAAGTCGAAAGAGTCAATCAGATTCTCGAGGATATGCTTAGAGCATGTGGTCTCTCCTTTGGCATGAAATGGGAGGATTGCCTTCCATATGCTGAATTCTCCTACAACAACAGCTACCAGGCAAGCCTAGGCATGGCACCATTTGAGGCACTATATGGTCGCAGATGCAGGAGTCCAATCAATTGGTCTGGAGTTGGTGAACGTTCACTCTTGGGTCCTGACATTGTTAAAGAGGCCGAAGAGAAAGTTCGCATCATTCGTGACAATCTCAGAATTGCTCAGTCTCGTCAGAAGAGTTACTATGACAGCAAGCACCGGGACATGGTCTATGCACCTGGTGACAAAGCATATCTCCGTGTAACTCCCTTCAGAGGCACTCATCGTTTTGGTGTGAAAGGAAAGTTGGCACCAAGATACATTGGTCCTTTCAACATCCTGTCAAGACGTGCAGAAAATGCCTATCGTCTCGAGCTTCCAGAAAAACTATCCAAAGTGCACGATGTGTTCCACGTGTCACAGCTCAAGAAGTGCTTCAAGGACCCTGATCGTGCAGTTGATCATGATGATATTGAACTGCAAGATGATCTCTCCTATGAGGAGCACCCTACTCGAATTCTCGATGAGACCGTTCGTAAGACTCGCAACAAGAGCACCAAGTTCTTGAAAGTGCAATGGTCGCATCATTCCGATAAAGAAGCAACATGGGAGACCGAAGAGGATCTTCGCAAGAAGTATCCGGACCTTTTCACTTCTCCGTAGGAATCTCGGGGCGCGATTCCTTCAAGGGGGGGCGTTTTGTAACATCCAAGTATGAAAACCCCTAGTTGTTTTAATTCTTGTTTTAGTTTAAGCAATGCATCATGTCATCATCCCCATATTTATTTCTGTTTGCATTGTTTTCATAATAAAAGCCAAACTCAATCAACCTTTGTTTTCACACTTGTCTGTTATTTTTCTTTCAAATAAAGATTTGCAAATCAAAAACATCAATTGCTTCCAAATTATTTTTCTTTGGATCAACTATTAAATTGTTGCTTAATTCAATCAATCACTTTAATCAATTATTTCCAAATCATTTTCCAAAGCCAAACAAATTCTCAAATCAATACACTTTTGAATCCATAAAGTTCCCCACTAATTGGAATTCCTTAAAACATTCTAAACCCTAGGGGAAACCCTATTGAAAATGGCTTTGTTTTCTAATATTATTTAATATTGGAAAATTTCAATTAAATTGGTTCAATTTTAAACAGCAAGCAAACATTTGAAATTTTGAAAACCAAAGCTATCAAATGTTTACTTATCAACTAAGGAATTTATCATAATTTTTTTCCAAATCTTTCCATTAATCAAACCTATTCTTTTCTTCCCATTTCACTTTCAGCAAAAAAAAAAAACACAAAACGAAATAATAAAAAAGAAAAACGCAGGAGAGGGGGGAGAGGCAGGCCCAGCCCACCAGGAGCAGCCCGCTCGGTCTCCCCCTACCTCCGTACGGACGCTGACGTATCCATGGCGGACAGCGACAGGCGCTCCCCTCTGAACCACTCGATGGATTTTTTTCCCCTCCTATATCTTCTCCTCCCCTCCCGTGGCAAACCCTAACCCTAGACGCGCCTCCTTTCCCTCCTGTCTCCCACCTCCGCCGCCGCCATCGAGGAGAGCTCCTCTGTTGCTGTGCCACGGCCACCGGCCGCCGGAGCACGGCGCCGCCGCCTCCGCCACCCTCCGGCCACGCAGAGGACGTCCCTGCGACGAGGGTGAGGCCATCTCTCCATTCCCACACTTCCCCTCTCATTTTCCCTGCTGGTTGTCATCAAATTCTTCCATGCAAGATCGCCTCGCGCTCTGTATTCGAGACAGTAACGAGCTGCTGTATGTGCGCCTGCAGATTTCAGTTAACAGGCGACCGCGAGGTTCAAAACCAAACCCGCACCCTATACCATCAAGCGAACGCAGCAGTCCCACTGGTTTGGAGCGCGCGCAGCGAAGCCCCAGGTCGCGAGCTCGATTCCCAGCCCCACCCCTTTTTACTGCTTTTTTCCGAATTGTTCCTTAGTCTTTCTCCCTGAACCTTAACCTGAAACCATCCCCTTATCTGTCAAACAGCGCATCGCACCGCAGCGGTACTGCACCGTGCGATCAAGGGTTTGGTTGCGGGTTCGAGCCCCCGCACGCCCAATTCTTTTTGCTCTTTTTCGCTTCCAGCGCGGCAGGCCCACCTGCCATTGACTCTCCCTGCCACGCAAGCATGCGCGGTGCCACAGTGGCATGTGGCCCACTGGTTAGTGGCTAGGGTAGAGATCCAGTGGGTAACAAACGTTCCAGTGCGAATTTTAAAAATTCCAAATTCCTTTTTAATTAGCAGAATTACAACCAAACTTTAAAATTCAATATCTTTTGTTTTATAATTCCAACAAATACAAACTTTATATGAATTCTGATCCAAATTTCCTAAACTTTCCAAATATCCAATTTGTGTACTGTTTTGAAAACTTCAAATGCATTTAAAATTCAAATTTAAATAATTCAAATGTTAATTTGTAAATTCCATAACTAATTATTTATAAGTCCAATAAATACAAATAAAATATGTTTTCCATACCATTTTAAACAACCTATTCAAATATAATTTTTGTTTTCTGTCTTGTATAATTAAAATTGCCTAAACCATTTAACTCTTGTTTAATGCAATTAAAATTGTTTAATATTGTTTAATTCATAGTTAAATAATCCAAAGTCCAATTTCAAAATGTGAAACATGTAATTCAACTAAAAATTTGATAACCTTTTCAAATATCAACTTTGTTACTTGTTTTGTACACTTTAACTTGTTGATAACCACCACTACTTGTTTAACACCATTAAGTACCAACAATTTCCAAACTTATTAATGTTTTCTTAAATTGTTAACCAACATTCCAATTGCAGTTAAGTTGTTATCTTCTTGTTCCTCATCATGCATGCATCATGCTAACTCAACTACACCTAATGCTTAGTGGTAGAACAATTAATTCAACTCTAAGGCATGGGTTTCCCATATGCAATTCTTTGCATATTGAATCCATTTAAACTTGTGTAGCATGTCAAGTAGTTTATTTTGGTGCATCTATTAACATGACATGCATCATCCAATGTTTGTGCACCTATGCCATGTATTGATTGCCCGTCTTCCTTCGTTGTTGTTTTTGCTTCTTCTCGCTTAGACGACGACGTTGGTACCGACGAGACTTACGACACCACTACCCAGGACCTAGCCCAGTACCCGGCTGCTGAGCTCCCAGGCAAGTTATCACTCACATGAATCATCGAGTTCTCTTCCACACTTGTTGTCGATACTATCCTTTTGTCTACTATTGCTAGCCCTATGTATCGTTGCTATTCTCCGAACCCATCACATGATTCCCTGAACCAATGATATTGCCTCACCTCCATACCCACAGCCTTTGTTTGTGCCTGTTCTTATCTAGCATGCTTAGGGTTGCTTTTGCTCGAGCCTGTTGTCGGTTACTTCTTTTATTACCGTGCTATTATTATCTGTTACCGTTCCGGGGGCTCGAATGTTAATCAATCAATCCTGTTAATGCTACTGTTAAATAATAACTTGATGATAAGGCACCGGCAGGAGGCCCTTTGTGGTTTTGAGGCCTGCTAGTGTCGACCCTAATAGGAAAAGGGTCTTGTCTACTGATCCATGATGAGCGCACTACCCGCATGTGGGAAGCGAGTATGGGCGCCCCCCTCAACTTGACTCGATTCGCATCTCGTCCAAATCGCCGTACTAGTTCGGGCTTTCCATTTGCTGCATCATATGCAGGTACGAACCCGAGGCCAGGGTGGAACTTTTGTAGTCGGCATTTAGGGCGGCGTGGTCTTCCAGTGCTATGAGGGTCCTCCTTTTCTTCGGGGGGCTCGATTAGCCGCGCACGCACAGCACGCGGTGCTTTGGGCTTGATGCGAAGAACAGTTGGTTGTGTTGAGTGTCTCGCTTGGTGGGTTTGATTCCCATCCGGTAGGATATTCTTACGTGTACGGTTACTATGGTGCACCCCTGCAGGGATAAATCTTCTCGAGAAGCCGTGTTTTCCGCGGTTATGGATTACTTGGTGAAAGTACTGGCTAACAAGTACTCAGGACAACTTCAACATAATGATCAATCATGTTCACCCAATGACTAATAACTTGACTAGTAATAGATTATTCACACAATAACTTGATTCACCTTATTACAACGGTGTGAGTTATCCTCGGATTGCTTCTTCGGATAAGGGGCGAGATCCAGGATGGGTTTGGTTGAAGTTATCTTTCAGTTGGTTGCAATTCCTCGATCTTATCTTTTCTATTAGCCGGACACAAGTAGTTATCTTCTGTAGTTGGTTAGAGCAGCCCGCTGCAGCTTTTATAATACCTATCTTCTTCCGTTGATCCCAAGCATCCCTGCTTGTGTTGACGAGTAACTCCTTGATGAAGTGTGAGTCTTGCTTGCCAGTACTTGGACGTACTGACCCCGTTGGGGCTGTGGTTTACGCAGAGTACGACTACGGCTACGAGGATCACCAGGATGGCTACTTTGTGGAGTTTGACGACACTGCAGACGAGTAGTTGGCTGGACCCCGGGCAGGATCCAGGACCTACGTGGATGGGCTTCGTTTTTCTTTATTTTCTCCGGCTTCTTAAGCCTTGGATTTGTCTGTACTCAGACCCATTTGATTGCTTCCGCTAATGTAATGATTGATATGTTGGGACATGTGTCCTCTGGATGAGTGTTTTGCTATCTCTGCCTTAGTGAAGGCTATTTGCAAACTTATTTCCATCTTTTGTGTCTTAGAGGCATGTTGTGTTATCCTTTGTTCAAAGCTGTTGACGTACCGTGCGTGCTTGATATGAAGTACGTCGACAGTAGTGCCTATGACTCCTAATGGATAGTTTACATCGACGGTGGAATAGCAGGGCTTGTGTTGTCGCGCATAAGCGCAGGCCTACCAGGAAGCTGGGACGTGGGAGCAGTTATGCCCCATAATCCAAGCACCTGCTATCCAGTTCGGCCCGATGAGTATCCCTTAGAAGCCAGGGTGCGACAGTAGAGGATGTCATCGGCCATCTGAGTGTTGAGCAGAATTCGAGGGCAAAGGACTCGCATGGAAAAGGGAATGAAGGGACTTCTGCGGCCAATATGGTACAGAAGAACTACAACTCCCACAAGAACAAGGCGAGGACTGGTGTCCAGCAGAATACCGACTTCAAGAAGAAGGCTAAGAAGACCTTCAAGAAGGATAAGAAGAAAGATGGCTGCTTCACTTGTGGTTCACTGGAACACTGGGCTGGGAAGTGCCCAAAGAAGTATGTGAAGCCAGGACAGGATTCCAAGGCTGTCAACATGATCGTGAGCAACAATGAGAATGGGGCATCTGGGTATGGTAATTTATTTACTGTATTTTCAGTTTGTCAGTCTACTGATTGGTGGATTGACACAGGTGCAAACATTCATGTGTGTGCTGACATCTCATTGTTTTCTTCTTATCAGGTCACAAGGAACGGGTCCGTATTGATGGGGAACGGCGCAAGTGCTTCTGTACTTGGTGTTGGCACGGTCGATCTGAAGTTTACTTCGGGAAGAATCGTGCAGCTCAAGAACGTGCAGCATGTCCCCGCCATCAAGAAGAATCTCGTTAGTGGCTCCCTTCTATGTAGAGAAGGATTTAAGTTGGTTTTCGAGTCCAATAAAGTAGTTGTAACGAAATATGGACTGTTTGTTGGAAAAGGGTATGAGTGCGGAGGTCTGTTCCGCTTTTCCCTCGCTGATTTTTGTAATAAAGTCGTGAACAATATTCATTCGAGTGTTAATGAAACAGAAGTTTGGCATTCACGTCTTTGTCACGTTGGTTTCAGTTGCATGACGCGGTTAGCAAAACTAAATTTAATTCCAAGTTTCACTTTAGCCAAAGGTTCTAAGTGCCATTCGTGTGTACAAGCAAAGCAACCTCGCAAGCCCCACAAGGCTGCGGAGGAGAGACACTTGGCGCCATTAGAACTCATACATTCTGATCTTTGTGAGATGAATGGTGTGTTGACTAAAGGTGGAAAGAGATACTTCATGACGTTAATAGATGATTCCACTAGGTTTTTCTATGTATATCTGTTAAACACTAAAGACGAGGCTCTACACTACTTTAAAATCTATAAGGCAGAAGTTGAGAATCAACTTGAAAAGAAAATTAAACGAATCCGGTCAGATCGTGGTGGAGAGTATTTCTCTAATGAGTTTGACTCTTTCTGTGCGGAACATGGCATTATTCACGAGAGGACGCCTCCCTATTCACCTCAGTCAAATGGGGTTGCCGAAAGGAAAAACCGTACTCTAACAGATTTGGTTAACGCCATGTTAGATACATCGGGTTTATCCAAGGCATGGTGGGGGGAGGCTATATTGACATCATGTCATGTCCTGAATAAAGTTCCGACGAAAGACAATGAGGTCACTCCCTATGAGCAATGGGAGAAGAGAAAAACAACACTCTCGTACTTACGTACTTGGGGCTGTTTGGCAAAAGTCAATGTGCCGATCCCCAAAAAGCGTAAACTTGGACCAAAGACCGTGGATTGCGTTAATTTGGGATACGCTAAGAATAGCGTTGGCTATAGATTTCTAGTAGTGAAATCTGAGGTACCTGACGTGAAGGTCGGTACGATTTTGGAGTCTAAAGATGCTACATTCTTTGAGGATATTTTTCCTATGAGAGATATGCAAAGCACTTCTAGACAGGAATCAGAGGAGACTCCTGAACCTGCCATTCCTATGGAATATTATGAACAAACACATGATGAGAATCCTGAGAAGGATGACGAGGAAACCCTTGGTAGGGGCAAGAGACAGAGGACTGCAAAGTCCTTTGGTGATGATTTCCTTGTGTACCTTGTGGATGATACTCCCACTTCTATTTCAGAAGCTTATGCATCTCCAGATGCTGACTACTGGAGAGAAGCGGTCCGTAGCGAGATGGATTCCATCATGGCTAATGGAACGTGGGAGATCACTGAACGTCCTTATGGCTGTAAACCATTAGGATGTAAGTGGGTGTTCAAAAAGAAGCTTAGGCCTGATGGTACGATTGAAAAGTACAAGGCTAGACTTGTGGCCAAGGGTTATTCCCAGAAAGAAGATGAAGATTTCTTTGACACTTATTCACCTGTGGCCAGACTGACCACCATTCGAGTATTACTCTCGTTGGCGGCCTCGCATGGTCTTCTCGTTCATCAGATGGATGTTAAGACGGCTTTCCTAAATGGAGAGTTAGACGAGGAAATCTATATGCAACAGCCAGATGGCTTTGTGTTAGATGGTCAAGAAGGAAAGGTGTGTAAATTACTGAAATCTTTATATGGGCTGAAACAAGCACCTAAGCAATGGCATGAGAAGTTCAATACAACTTTAACATCTGTTGGCTTTGTTGTTAATGAAGCTGACAAATGTGTATACTATCGCCATGGTGGGGGCGAAGGAGTTATTTTGTGTTTGTATGTTGATGACATACTGATATTTGGGACCAACCTCAAAGTAATCAATGAGGTTAAGTCATTTCTATCCCAGAACTTTGAGATGAAAGATCTTGGTGTGGCTGATGTTATCTTGAACATCAAGCTATTGAGAAACAATGAGGGTGGGATTACACTTCTGCAATCCCATTATGTTGAGAAGGTTTTGAGTCGTTTTGGATATTCGGACTGCAAAACTTCTCCAACGCCATATGATCCTAGTGTGCGGATTCGAAAGTTCGAAGGCACAGCTAAGGATCAGCTGAGGTATTCTCAAGTAATTGGTTCACTCATGTATCTAGCGAGCGCTACGAGGCCTGACATCATGTTTGCTGTGTGCAAACTAAGCCGGTTTGTTTCCAATCCGGGTGATGTGCATTGGCATGCTGTAGAAAGAATTATGCGCTATCTGAAAGGTACCGTGAACCATGGACTTCACTACAGTGGATATCCTTCGGTACTTGAAGGGTATTGTGATGCGAATTGGATCTCTGATGCTGATGAGATGAAAGCCACAACGGGGTATGTGTTTACCCTTGGAGGTGGTGCTGTTTCCTGGAAGTCTTGCAAGCAAACGATCTTAACGAGATCGACAATGGAAGCAGAATTGACAGCATTAGACACGTCTAGCGTCGAAGCAGGATGGCTTCGAGATCTTTTGATGGACTTGCCTGTGGTTGAAAAGCCAGTACCGGCTATCCTTATGAACTGTGACAATCAAACAGTGATTGTCAAGGTGAAGAGTTCAAAGGACAATGCACAGTCCACAAAGCACATAAAAATGAGATTAAAAGCTGTCAGACATTTAAGAAACTCCGGAGTAATAGCGGTGGATTATATCCAGTCGGCTAAAAATCTGGCAGATCCCTTTACTAAAGGGCTATCACGTGTTGTGATAGAAAGTGCATCGAGGGAGATGGGTATGAGACCCACATGAGTTTCCATGGCAGTAACCCAACCTATGTGATCGGAGATCCCGTGAAGTGGGACCTGGGAAAACAAGCTAGTGGTTAACTGAGGAGAGTAATTTTTACTAACCCACTCCACTGGAGATGCAGTACTCTCAAAAACTGTATGGCAGGTTGACTTTTGTCTTAATGTGTTCCAAGGCTTGTATAAGCAAGATGCTATCCTACAGAGCGATCTTTGGAGGAACACACCTATATGATCCTGACTGCTGGTCACAGTCTATGAGATTGGGTGATCTCTAATAAGTTCATGAATAGGCCAGGAGTATGACTAATATGCTCCACCCGAGGGGTCAGCCTTCGGCAGCCTAGTACTGGCAAGACATTTAGTGAAACTATTTTACGCCAAACTGACAATTCAAGGCATAGTCCATTGTTCAGTTGTGATGTAGTGTAGCTACTTGTTCTAGGTGGATGTTCAACCTTAACGGGTCTCCACTGAAAATGCCGGTATATAAAAACAGTGAATGGAACAGAGGACAACACATGGGTCTTCGGGATCTGGTGGGGGATTGCTGAAATTCGCATGGGCTAGCAGGCCCATTAGGCAATTTCCATTTAATCCCTAAGGCCCATGCTGCCATAGCAAATGGTGGGAGTTTAGTCCCACATTGCTAGTTGGGAGAGTTTTGCACCAGTTTATAAGGTGAGCTCTCTCCCCACTAGTGTGAGTTGGTATGAAGAGAGAGGAGTAGTGGAGGTGTTCCACACGCGCGCTCCTCCTCCTCCGCCGCCCGCCTCGCCACGCCTCGCCTCGCCTCGTCACGACACGTCACGACGCGCCGCGGGTTGCGGGAATGAGCCGAGCTGATGCCTTTATTTTGGCAGTTGGAAACGGAGTCAACAGACACGCCAATAATATGAGACGTCATATTGATTGCTGTCTATTGCGTCACATTTATTTTGGTAACAGCCGCGCGCAGTAAAACGCCGCATTGATCACGTGTTAACCGCGCGCAGTAAAACGGCGCATTGATTACGTGGTAACGGCTGTAGTAAACGCCAAATTGATTTGTGAGCTGACCGTTCTCCTACCGTGCCTATATATTGAGGTCGCAGGGGCGGACACATACACACAACTCATACGCTCTGTACCCACTGTCGTTCCTCTCTCTGTTGCTGCCTCCGGTGATCCCATCCCATCTACCGCGTACACGGCCGACGGGAGAGCAGGCCTCCGAAACCCCGCCTCTCCAGATCCTGTACGGGAGAGGGGCGATTAGGTTTTTGGGGAGCGTCTCCTACGCGACTGCTCGCTGCCGTACGTCTACTTCGACTACTACCTCATCATCAACATGGCCTCCGAAGCCGAACGAGCTGCTGCTGCCGCCGCTGCTGCCACCGAGGCCGCTGCTGCTGCTGAGGCCGCCAACGCTGCTGCTGCCGCCGCGGCCGCCGCCTCTGCTACGACTACTGCCAATTGGCCAACTGCAGGGTATAACACGTTTATCCCTGCCCTTGTTATTTCCATGTGTGCGATACTAGTAGTTTGCGTAGATGTGTCTACTGTCAACCTAGTATGCATGAATATGGTTAATTATCAGTATGCTTACGTCATGATCGTGGTTTATACTTGGATTAATTTAATCTGTAAATTGCCTAAATTCCTAACACGTCCGAGAATCTTCAAGCCAAGTTCATGTACTTGATGATGTCAGAAGGGGCAGCAAAGTTATGGTTCACCAACCTGCCAGAAAAATCGATCAAGTCCTAGGAAGAACTGAAGACCGCGTTCGTCAAGCACTTTCATGGAACGTGCAGGAAGCTATTCACTATTGATGATTTAGAGCGGTGCGTTCAGAAGAAGGGAGAATCAGCACGCAGTTGGGTACGCCGGGTATGTAGATACTTCACTCATCCACAGAAATTCAGCCCAAAGATGCGCTACAAGCTATGGCAAAAACATGCAAGTATATTCCTTTAGTACAAAAGTTAACTCGCATGAAGTCCAGTAGGAATGCATCGGAGGTTACAATGGGAGAATTAATGGATGCGTGCAACAAACACGCTGCAACAGACACTACAGAGGAAGAAGTTGATGACAAGAAAGCGAAGGTGAACACCAGTAATAGTGGAAGAACCGGCAATGGATCAGCACCGAGCAATAACGGAAATAGTCAGAACAAGCGCCCATTTGAAGGAGGATCCGAGTTTGTAGCTAATACTGAAGCCGGGTCTTCGAGACCCAGATCTGAAGGGAATTTTAATACCGGAAATCATAATGGGGGACATTATCAGGGACCTCCGAGGCCGGGCAGCAGTTGGGATATATTCAGGATGGCGTGCCCGAAGCACAGCAGGAACGGCAAGCCGGCTAATCACTCCTTGGAGCAATGCGCCGACTTACAGAGATGGAAGAATGAGGAAGTAAACAGAGCCATGCGAGGAGCGGGTCGGGGAGGAGGCCCGGGTCCAGGTGGAAATTTGGGCAACGGTCCACCCCCAACCGGTAACCCGGCAGCAGGAAATCCGGGCAACAATCAAGGGGGAGCGGGAGGTTTTCAGGCTAACCCCAAACAGTTGGGTCAATATCATGTGCACACTACTGGAGGCTCTAACAAGGATAAAAAGATACTGAAACAAGCGGTCAATTCAGTCTCTTCCGCTGTTCCGAGGTATTTGAGGTGGTCAGAACAGGAGGTAACTTGGAGCAGAAGGGATCATCCGGACAGAGTTGATTACCCGGGAGTTTTAGCCTTGGTAGTGGCAGCACAGGTCAATGGGTTTGAACTGAAAAAAGTCTTGATGGATGGAGGAAGTAGCATCAATATCCTGTACTGGGAAACTTTTCTGCGCATGGGCCTCAAAGAATCTCAACTGCAAAAGAGTACAACATTTTTTCACGGGATAGTGCCGGGTCATTCAGCGTGCCCTGAAGGAAAAATGGCATTGGAGGTAGCTTTTGGGGAATCAAAGGACAATTATCGGGTTGAGTGGCTTACCTTTGAGGTGGTTAAGTTGCGCAGTCCCTATCACGCATTGTTTGGAAGGCCGGCTTATGCCAAGTTCATGGCAAGACCGTGTTATGTGTATCTACAGCTGAAAATCCCGGGTCCTAAGAAGACCATTACCATACACGGAAATCGAGATATAGCAGCTGAATGCGATGAAGGAGATGCAGCAATGGCTGAGCAAGCCTGTAGGAAAGAGGAGCTCAAGCATTACCGATCGCAGGCAAACCTGGAGGAAAGGGCAACGTCAAAAAGGCCGACCTCTGAAGGGGATAAAACAAAAACTAGGACAGAACAAGATCCCAAGATGGTGGCCTTCGTCAGGAGCGGTCCTTCCAAGTTCCCTGGCGTAGAAGAGGAAAGCACACCGCTATCTACAACTAGCCGCGCTACAAGAACGACATACCCGGATTGGCTAACAAACCCGGTACTCATTATGAAAGGGACTAAAAAATGGAGAATGTGCATCGGCCGTGCCAGCCAGGGGCCGATTCTCGAGAAGAACTAAAGCAGTGTAACGGACAGCAGGTTTCATACGCGCTCTTTTCCTACCCAGGGTACCTAAGGGGACTGGGAGGTTTTTAATGAGGCGGCCTGCTGACACAAACTTTTTCGTATCAATAAAAGAGATGGTTTTCAAGTCTTATCATGGTCTTTGCTTCAAGTACAAGTAAGTGATATTTGTTATTATCAATGCATCAGTATCATCAAAATACGTTGCACGTACATGAGTTTTTGGGAATTGAACTGCTTAAGTAGTAGTCACAAACCCAGAGACCTGGCCTTGATGCCTATGAGTTATGAGGGCCGATTACTTGCAAGACGAGTACGTCTGCAATCTTATAACCGGACGAAGGAGCCAAATTTCTTGGTTATTCTTACTTAAGCTCGATGTGAATCGCACCAAAGTGGCATGATCTGTTCGCTTACGATTACAATCAAACCACGCAGCCCAATGGGACTTGCTTGATTCTGTTTTTCGTATAGATGTAACAACATGGTATCCACGCGAAAGCCGGCTTACAGTACAAGATAATCAAAAGGGTCATCTAAACCACAAGTCTATGCAGAGTACAAGGCTAAATAGCCGGAAACTCAACAAGTATCAAGCATGACTTCAGTATTTACGTAAATGGCTGTTGGTTTTCGGCTTAGTAAAGAGCAGTTTGTCATCTGAGAAAGGCCACACCCCCCTGGCTCGTACTTTGGGTCATGGGGACTGGGGACTTCGAAACAGAAACAAGCTGTTTATCTATTAAAGCTCGAAAAACCTTGGCTTCCGAGTCTTGGGGACTTAGAGAAAAGTCCAGTTATCAAAGCCCACGACACTCGGTTAACCGAGCCTCGAAAAGGGAATCAAAAGCAATCGGGTATCAAGAATAAGCTTAAAAACAAGGGTCGAGATTATCAAAAGCCGGGAAAGGCACAAAGTTATCACGAGTTAAAAGTACAAAGTGACAGTACCAGTATCAATGGCGCAACAAGCGCATCATCAAAATCACACCAGTTTTTTACAAAACACCATCCTACTCGGCATCCTGGGAATGGTCTTCCGGGTCTTGGTCTTGGACCTGCTCCTTAGCCTTTCCAGCAGCATTACCCGGACTTTTCACATCAGGACGGACAGGCGGAGGAACAGCCGGCGTAGAGGTAGACGGCCTTAAGCCTGACTCGGCCTCTCTCTTAGCAGCTTCTTCTTTCCTCCTGGCCAGGTCAGTCGCCCATTTTTCCAGCATGTCGAAGGGAGGGGGTGCCTCTACCAAAATAGTTTTGCCTTCAGCGTCGTACGAGCTCATGATTGTGTCCAGTTCCATCTTATCGGCCAAGGCAGTAGCCGAGTGACGTACGGCGGATTGTATAACTTTGAAATCCTTGGGCGTAAACTTGGAGCCGTCAGCCTTGAATTCCGGAAACCCAGATATTACCTTTGCCGGGTCAAGCTTAGGAAAATAAGCTTTCGCCAGCGTAAAGGCCCGGGTCATACCGACTCGGCAAGACGAGCGCTTCCATATTTCAATCCATCCAGGCACCGTCGAAAACGCTTGCATGAGGTTTTCTTCGCCTGGGTATACCTCGGAGGGCCACTTCACGGCATCCAATAAAAGCTTTGTGCCGGCAAAAAATGTTCGGAGCACAGTCTTTAGCGTTTTAGTCATAGCAGCGGCATCGTCCTCTGGAGCAGCAAGGTTAGCACCTGCAATTGAAATAAAAGAAAGCATATCAGTAATCTTGATTATTATAACGATAAGACAGAGGCATGTAAGTTAATCGCGAACAAAAACTTACTTAGCAAGATGCGATAAGTGTCCGCAACCTGGTTCGACAAGTTTTTCAGTGTAGATTGGGCATCATCGTACTTCTTCTTGTATCTGGAGACGTCTTTTTTCAAAGTCTTCACCTCCGCCTCAAGGGTTTCTCTGCGCTTTACTTCAGCAAGCAGGAGCTGCTCGGTCTTGAGTAATACCTCGTCGGACCGAGTAATTTCCGCCTGCAAGGAACAAGTAAAACTGTAAGTCGGATATCATGACAAGCCGAATATTGTATGAAGTACCGAGCACAACAACAGCAAGTTATGCTCAGCACTTGGGGACTGGGTGTGTAGTAAGGAATATCAAATAATGTTACCTGATGTGCTGCGGCCATACGCTCCAAGACATTTCCCTCTGAAGCTTTCATGGACAGGAGAGCACTCATCAGCTGGTTAAAATCATTGTTATCCGAGTTAGAAGACTCGGGGGCGTGGAAATTTGGAGAAGAAGTTTTCTTCGTAACAGGAGACGGCACCCGGGTCATCCGAATGTCGGAGTTTGGCCCTCCTCCTGCGCCCGCAGCTGCGCCTTTTTCCTTCTCGCTTGTGTGCGAGGCTATTGGATACCCGGCTTCTTGCCTAGCCGGGTTCGTTGGTGACGCTTGCTCATCACCAGCTGTGGTGAATGCATCGTCAGTCGGTTTATTCTTACCCCGGTCCTCAACTTCCATGTCTTCCTGGTCGCTAACAACGACCGTGGCTCTATAGAAAGTGCAAAGGGTGCAGTTAGCGCATAAGTCATGAAAAGGGCGATAAAAGTTCGGCATAACATCAGGAAAAGAACTTTACCCGGGGTTCACCGCGAAGTCCGAGGGAAAGCCGCTGCTGGACCCGGAAGATACTGAAAAATACCAAGCAAGGTGTGAGATTACTTTGTGAGGGAATGTTTGGGAAAGATTCTTGTGTATGGTAAATACCAGTATGTCGAGCTGGAGGCGATGAAGTACCCGGGTTAAGGGTCTCGTTACCCGGATGGTTCCGGGTCACTCTACGCTTGGACACAGGTGGCTCCTTCAGTATGGCCAAAGGGGTGATGACAGGATTAGCTCATGAATGATATCACGGGAACACAAATTAAGCACAAGGAAATGAAATGAAACCTGGAAAACAATTCCTTGGGGTTTTCTTTTGGATCCGGCTTTAATTGCTGGCTCCGGTTCATCTTCATCACTGGCGGACTCCACCTTGCCGTCCGTTTCTTCCTCCTCGTCTTGGTCCTCTTGCTCTGAAAGTAATCAAGATTATAGTATGGAAATGAGAAAAAGGGCATGATGTATTCAAGGGGACTAAGTATGTACCTTCGTCCGAGTTAACGGCATCCCCTTCCTCTTCCGGGTTTCTGGAGTTAGGAGGAGTGTCCGCCTTCCAGAAGTCACTGTCGGCCTGAGATGGAGACACCAGAGCAAAGATTAACAGTTGTACCAAGAGGAACGAATAAAATTGAACTTGTTAGAGTTAGGTCCTTACCGCGGGGGCCGGGTTCTCGAGGGTAAAAGGTTCTAATCCGGCTATGTTCCGGATCACCTCGAGCTTTTCCGTCAGAAAGCCCTTGATTGTTTTGTTGGCATCGCTAGGAGCGAAATTGCTGGTGGAGTATCAGATCGGGTCCGTGGTTTGCCCCGAGTATTCGCACATCAGTTTTGTGCGAATAGAGTTGGGTTGGATGCGGAAATCGACCCAAGTCTTCACCAGGTTAAGCCCGATGAGGCCTTGGGTAGAAAGGATGGAGATTTTGGCCAATAGAGGCAGAATTTCTTCCCTTTCCGGGTCAGGGGCAAACCTATTGAAGGCTTCGGAAATGTCAAGTTGACCTTCCGAGTAACCCGGCAACTTCTTTTCGCCGGGTGGGGAGGTGTCCTGGCAGTAAAAGTATGAGAGCTGCCAGTGCTTTACGTGGGAGTTAAGGGTGAGAGGAGGCATTAAGGAGTTCTTGCGGCGTTGGATGGAAACCCCGCCGCAAGTAAGAAGTGCACCGTCGCCGCTTTCGCGGCACGGTTTGCACTGGAAGAGTTCGACGAAGAGGGCCAGACTTGGCGGAGTGCACAAGTAAGACTCGGAAAGAACGATAAAATGAGTGATGTTTAAAACGGAGTTGGGTCCTATGTCAAAAATGCGAAGGCCATAATGGCTTAAAACGTCGCGAAAGAAAGGATGACCCGGAGGCCGGAAGCCCCGGGTCACATGTTCAACAAAGCATATTACCTCGTTTTCTGCCGGAGTAGGCCGAGTTTCGTTACCCGGCACCCTCCAGTGGATAATTTCTTGAGGGGGGAGAACCCCTAGCTCGACCAATTCTTCTAATTTGGCCTTGGTGACCGAAGATCGCGCCCAGTTGGCAGATATGGAGTTTGTGGTCTTGGCTTTGACTAGCTGCTTTCCCTGCTTCTTGGGTGCCATGGGGTTAACCTGTAAAACATCAGGTAGAAAAACATGAGAAACGAGACTCGGAAACCGTCAGTTGGCCGAGTATTGATAAGAGGTATTGAGGCAACTTGGAAGTTAAATGTTATCCGGGTATCGTGCGTTCTTATAAAAAATTATGGAGGTTAAGGTACGGATAAGTGTTTAGGAGAAATAGATGGTTGTCCGTGCATCTATCGCGAGTAAATGAACTGGAAAGGGAGGATCTTCCGGGTGACAGAAGCAAGGGCGGAAATTTTAGGCGGCTCGAGCCCAGATTGGGAATTCCATTTCTAGATTTACGGCGAAATTAATGATTACTGGTAGTAGAGGAGTGAATTGAAGTCTATATCTTATCTAATGGATGGATCAGGATGAATGCTAGCAACCTAATTCGGTGCGCCCCGAGAAATCGCCGGCGGGTCGATTTAGATCCAATTTGAGGCAAAACCAAGAAATTGCAAGGGCAGATTAATGAGTGCCGGAGACTTACTGGAGGAGGTTGAAATGAAGCCTTGCGGAGGCAAATAGCACAGGCCTGGTGCCCTTTCGCGACTCTTGGCGGGCAGGTCGGGTGTTTGGCGACGGATCTCGGCGGTGGGGCTGAGCGCGCTGTGGCGGAGCGCAGCCGGCGACAAATGGGCTCCGGTGATGCGCGCGGAGTTCCCGTAATGGCGCTCTGCGGGTTTGGGTACGGAGGAAGAGGAATGAGGAAAAGTGAGACGTTGGGGTTAGGGTTACCCCTAAGGACCTATTTATAATGGTTCGGGTGGAAAAATTAAGTCCAACGGGCGGGACCCGGAAATTGCGGGGTAACGGCTACCCATTCAAAGTTTACGGGAGGTGCATCGAGTGTTGAGCAAGAGATCCTGGCAGAAAAGAGAAAGGGATACTTTCCGTGGTATCAGGATTAACTATCGAGAAAAGTGTAGAGTCGTGGAGTTTTTATTAAGACTTAGACCTGGAAAATTAGGGGGAGCATTCGGAGGAGAGCCGGGTTATTGCATGGTCACCATGGAGTTGGACCCAACCATTTATCAAAGCATTGTAACCCGGCCTCCATACGCTTGAGCGTTTGATATTTTTGCAGGGAATAGCCAGCGCTTCACGGAAGAATCCAGGAAGCCCAAGCTATTCTGGGGACTACTGATGAGGAGATAGTAACCCGGTAGGCCAACTCCAAGGTGTAACCCGGCCCAAAGGACGCTGCGCAGGATCCGGCTAAGGATAAAGAAACTTCTGGAAGGCCCAAAGTTTGTAGGCCTCGTAACCCGGATTGTGGGTTGCGGTAAGGAAAGCTAGGGTTTGTAAGCAGAGTTCGGATAGGACTCAAGCTGCGCCTTGGAGGGCAAGCCAGGGGGGTACGGGTACTTTATAAACCGGCCCCTAGGCTTAGCTTGACAGAGATTCACGACATAATCATATTACCTATTATCGAGTATCCAGTATAACCCGAGAGCCATATTCGAGACTCGGCGAGTTCAGTGCCGATTCCTAGATCGCTTGTCATCATGTTCTCTTTCGAGCTAAACCCTCTCCCAAATACCTGTGTCGACTTGCCCCAAGATCAGTTACCTCTGGTAACATCTGCCGTGATCATCCCACGACAAGGCCGTCTAGTGCGGATGGAGGAGCATCATTGGCGAGGAAGCGACTGTGCAATTGCGACAACACTTGGGTGGCATCGCAAATCAAGGAGCACACTCCTTCGGCGTGCCTCTTGAGTTGAGCAAGCGTGTCGGTTAACACATCTACTCGCTGGATCACAGGGATCTCCAAAGGAACATCCAGAAGACCTGCAAAGGAAAAGAATGTCAAAATTTTGCAAGTTCACCAAGACAAAAGATACAATTGCGAGAGCCTAAGTCACTTACCCGCGAAACGCTCAGCAAGGGGACGGAGGAAGGTGACAAGGTCAGAATCGGCCTTATTGCCAGCTTCCTGTTGATCCTTCAAAGCTTTTCTCGCATCCGCGAGTTGCCTGTCAAAATCCTCTGACAGCATGCGGGAGGCCTCTAGCTCTTGTCGAACAGCTGCCAAATTAGTTTCCTGAGTGGTTGCCCGCTCAGAGAGCTTGACTCTCTCGGACTCCGAATGTTCGAGTTGAGCTGGGCAATGAACATTTGTTAAACATCAAGAATGGAGACGACAACATAAACAAAAGAAGATGATGAGATTTACTCTTGAGGAGCTCGTTCTCGGTGTGGAATCGACTACAGTGTGACTGAAGCCTTTCGCACTCCGATTCGGCAAGAACAACGCGGCGACCGATCGCCGCAAGCGAGTCAACAAGCGACTGCAAAAGTACAGAAATAGAAGAATTAGAAGATATAAATTAGATCCTGTACCCGATTGAATTCAATCGACTACAGCCTCGGGGGCTACTCCCATCGGGAGCACTGTCGTGCACCCGATAGAAATCAAGACGAAGAAAATAGAGCAAGATTTTGAGCCTGTAGCCGATCGCAAGCGATCGACTACAGCCTCGGGGGCTACTCCCATCGGGAGCACTGTCGTGCACCCGATACAAATTCGAAGAAAAACTACAAAGCTTACCTGGCCCGTGGCGCGGGAGAGAGGATCTGTGGAACTGTCCGTCGCTTCTTTCGAAGCTGAAGTCCTGGCGGCAAAGCTAGGAGCTTCACGTTCCGCAGTCGCGGGGCTGCGCTGGGAGAATTCTGGACGGTACCAGCATTGGGAGCTCCACCCGCAGTTCCTGTTTTGTTCCTCTTTTCGGGAGGAACACAAGAAGCGTACCTGCGAGGGCTGATGGCCTGCACACTGCGGCAAAAAAGAACAAGGAATCAAAACAACAAGCGCAGAAGAAAGAACGTTCGACTAAGAACAAGGAAGATAACTTACTCGTCATCTTCATCTTCATCTAGCAAATCCGTGTTCCAGGCGGTTGCGATTACTGGGAATGAAGGCGAAGGGGCGAGGGAGCGAAGTGGAGTCGCGGAGATAGGGGCTTTCCCGGGCGATTCCTCCAAAGAATTATCCTTGGAGGTAGCCTCGTTGTCGTCCTCTACCCGACGACGCTTGCAACGACGTAGGCCGCCATTCAAGCCCTCCGCGTCATCCGAAGAATCGTCCTCGGAGCTCGAGGAAGCATCGGCTACACTGGTATCGGCTAAGCCGTCCAGGTGACTCGCCAATAACTCCGAGGCGTCTTCTCCCACAACTGGCGGGTAGCAGTTCGCCACCGCTAAGCTCTACAAAGACGGAAGAGGGAGACAAGAAAACATTCAGTCGACCAAAGACTCAAAGCAAAGAAGAAAATAATGACGAGTGGAAAGGATAAAGCTAACCTCGGCTGGTGGGGGTTTCGAAGCGTTGAAGGCTTCGACTGAGCAGTCAGGGAACTTCTCCCCAACCTTCAAGCTGGTGACAGCCGCGATTTTCTTCTCGAACTCAGCGTTCGAAAGTTCTTCGCGGCTCACTCGGCTAGGATCTTCAGCGCCTTGGTATTCCCACATAGTGGAAGGCCTTTGCTGCAGCGGCTGGATCCTGCGCTTCAGAAAGATACTCGCCAGGTGCAGCCCGTTGAGTACCACTCCGGCGGTTTGATCCCGGAGAGCTGACACTCTTGCTAGTAGGGGCGTGACGACCTGGGTTTCTTCGGCTGACAGCTTGTGCGCCCAAGACTTCCGCCTCTTCAAAACAGCGAACGGGTGGAACTCCACGAGCCCACCCGAGCTGTTGTCGATGACGTAGAACCACTTCTTCCGCCAGCCTTGGGCGGAGTCGACGAAGTGCATGTTGAAGTAGCTGCTCTCCAGTCGCGCCTGGACCCCGAAGCCACCCGTGCGCAGCGGTTCGCCAGGCTCAGAGTCCACCCGCGATTTCTCGCGGAAGATGCGAACTTTGAAGAGGGCCTTCCACAACGCCCAATGAGGGCGAATGCCAAGAAAGCATTCGCAGAACACGATGAAGCACGAAATGTGCTGCACCGCATTCGGAGGAAGATCGTGAAGCTGTATGCCATAGACATACAGCAACCCGAGGAGAAAAGGATGGAGAGGGAAAGAGAGACCCCGAGACACGTGGTCCGCAAAGACCACACGCTCGTACGATTGCGGATTGGGTACCTCTTCTTTTTTCCCGAGGCGCACCCGCTTCTCAGATTCAGCCGGCAGCAGCCCCTCCCGCTGCATCTCCTTGATGCTTTTCGCGGTGGTATTGGGGGAGCGCCAGTCGCCGGCCCGAGGCGCCGGTTGTGCGGAAACGTCTCCGGATGCGGAAGCGGCAGCACCACGTCTTTTGCCTCCGGCCATGGCTAGCAGTGTGAGCTCGAGCGCGAGGAAGAAGATGAGCACGAGGAAGAAGACGATTGAAGGCAAAGGCTGGGAAAATTTTACCGCAGCGCTAAGTCCCGTATTTATACACGAAGAGGGTCAATCTCAGCCACTCGATGTGCTACGTGGCACGTATCGCAGCCACCACGTGTGAAGATGAAACGAAGGGGCGGTGAACGCTGTTCCGTGCCACGATCTTAACAGAAGATCGTGCGCATTTACTGCGCAGTTCGCGTAAAAAACGGAGGCGGCGTCTCGTTTCCCGGTCAAAAAGCTGACTAGGTGGGCCAGCCCATCTGCTACCACTCCGTCACGTCCCATCGGGAGGAGAAGAGTGCGCCATGACGTCATGGCACGCATCATCAAATTCAAGAACTCTCGAATGGGCAATTCAAACACGAAAATAGCTTCGTATGAAATTCCTTCGACTAAAGGCAATTCCTTTACGGATAAGTCATGAAGCAAGACCTCTTTTAAACAAGAGAATCAACCTATACGCGAAAATTCTTTCGTATAGGCGCAACAGTCCAAACATGAAAACTCTTTCATACGGGCACGACTATCTACAGTACGAAAACTCTTTCGACTGAGTCTTAAACAATCATCCGGGTAGAAAGAACCTACCTCCATTCACACATGATATTCCTACATCATAAAAACCTGGATTGTTTAGCCGACTAGGCACATCCGGATGCCATATTCTTCGAATATGAAGGTAAGACCCAAAAAGATCTTTCTTAAGGGCCTGGAATCGCACTCGAAAGCTGCGTCCTCCGGTACAGTTCCGTGTCAACAACACGAAGGAAAATCCTAGCGGACGCGCCGGGTACCCTCATAGGTTAAGTTCGACTCGATAAGTCCACAACGGCCCAGTCGCAACAATCACCTTATCGGGTTCGAGTCGGAGGTCTCGAATCCGTGTAGGCCAGGAATGTTTTTTCCCTAGTCGCAATTAATTGGCCCTGATCTCTCGGGAGAGCCAAGCTACTGTGCCGCATCCTTCTGCAAATAAAGCCGCAATAACAGGCACCTAAGTCGCTCGACACTCGAGTATAAGGACTCATTGCACAGGGAACACACCCTTAAAAACAGTAGGCAGCCAAGCTGTTTATTCAAGAGGAAAAGCCAGGCCAAAAAGGTTTGACCGTCTACTCGACTGGAAAAATCCCACTCGAGCAAACGCTCGGGGGCTACTGACGAAGATATGGATTCTGGATCCTGCGGATAAGGACACCCCCTCTCAGGCCCAAGGCGAAGGCCCAAGAAGAGGAGCCCTTGGAGTACTCCAGAAGGCCCACGTGAAGCCCATCCGCACTAAACTTGCGGGTTAAGTTAGAAAACATGTAACCGACCTAGCTAGGGTTGGAGTCCTCTCCGGGTAGAACTCGAGACCTGGCCGCCTATATAAAGCCAGGAGAGCCCCCGAGAGAGGACCAAGCAATACCGCACGACCAAAAGCCTTGAACTCGAGACCTACTCTCGATTCGAGCACAACCTTTGTAACCGATCTAATCTTCAATACAGATCGACAAGAGGCAGGAGTAAGGGTTTTACCTCTACGAGGGCCCCAAACCTGGGTAAATCTCGCCCCCTGTCTAGCCGATGATTCCACCAGCGCTCATGGGTTCTCCTAATCGAAACCCGATAGGTTCATCGAAGGGATTTGTTGAGTCAGGGATTCGACAGTCCGTGTTATCGGCTTCAGGCCGTGTTCCTCGATCTCAAGATGTAAGTTTCAGTCTTTAACCCAGGATGCGTCAGATCTGTCATGGTCTTTTCGTGCGGGCTTCTCGGTGGCGGTCATACGGATGAGGCGAGCAGGGGCTCTAGGAGGAGTTGCCTGTCGCGGTAGCTGGGGTGGCTGGCTTCGTGCAGGCGGGTGAAGTTGGCGAATCTTGGAAGTCGGGGCGGCGGCCCTGAGCGGTGGGCGTGGCGGTGGCTTGGCGGCGAGCTCCGCGTCGCTAGGTGCTGGACGGTTCCTTGGCCGTGTGGGTGGTGAGGGCTCCGTCGTGGGTCGATCGTGGTTGAGGTCTCTCTTCCGGTCCTTGGTGTCTCAACCGCTCCATTCTACACTCCTGTTGCTCGTGTGACTTTTTTGGATAGTGGGGGTGCTTCCCAGGTGAAAACCTTGCCCGACTTTGGGGCCGGCAGCGGTGACGCTTGTGTGCGCCATGCTCCTCCTTGGGGACGCCGTCGAGGGACCATGCCATTCTATCCTCGGGCTCCGGATGAAAATCCATGGTCCGCTAGTCGGACCGGACGGCGGCGACGCTTCGGCGTCGTTCCCTTCTTGGAGGCGCCGTCTTGGGAGCCCAGTGTCTGTCGAGTTGGGGGTGTCGGTGATTTGCAGTTGTAGGCGGTGCCCTTTTCGTCATTGTCTCATCTCCGATGAGCTTTTGCCAGTGATCTCCCTTGGTCGCCTTGTTGTCTCCTGCCATCTGTGCTCTCGGGTGAGCTTCTCCAACTCCGACGGTGCGGCGCTCTTCGAACCGAGCGAGGGGGCAGGGGCCCCTCTTCGGACGTGGAGGCAGATGGCGCCTTGACAACGGGCAACATTTCAGGTTGCAGATGCGGCAGGATCCCTTCGGCGGTTCAGGGGCTGTGTCGTTAAGTTTGCTCTCGCGTCATCTTTAGGGCAGCGATTGTTGCGGCTGATAAGTTTTGGAGCATTTCAAGCGGTGTGTCTTGTTTATTTTCTGTTTGCTTGTTGCTCCGCTTTCTTGTAAGCTGATTTCCTCAGCACCTGTAATCTCTAGCCGTTTTGGCTTTATTAATTTAAAGTCGGGCGTTATCGCCTTGTATCTAAAAAAAATATCACGCTTCGCAAAAACACACTAGTAATAACAATACTAACAAAACTGAAAAATTTAAACCTAAAATGTATTTGAATTTGAATTAAAAACACCACATATCTCACAACACTCTCCATATAAAACTGCCCCTGCTCCACAAAAAATGCCTGGAGTAGAAGAATACCCTGATCAAACCAAAATCTTTACTATTAAATTTGAGTAGGCGGTGTCCGTGTCCGTACGTCTGCTCTGGCCTCCCCTTCACGAGCGCAAAAAATCGCCGAGCAAAGAGAAACCGTCGTCCATCCACTTACCCGATCCAGCCGGATGAAAAAATGTAAAAGGAACGACCCGAAAGAAAAAAAAAAAAGCACGACACAGGCACGGTTAGTCACGCCGCCCATCTCGTAGCCAGCACTCAATCTGCCATGCCGAGACCACGGCGCTCAATCTGCCATGCCGAGACCACGGCGAGGCCGGCCTGTTTCCTGTCGCTGTAGCAGCGAGCGGCTGTGCCACGAAACAGGCTTTCGCCCCGCTTTATAAATAAAGCACAACGGCCGAACAGATACAAGGTGGTGGGGAAACCCCTTACAAGCAGAACAAAGAAAGAAAAAGGAGAAGTACAAAGGAGATCCAAACTTGCCACCGAGAACCGGACCGAACCCGTCGAACGAAGCTCCACAACGACGCCCCCAAGAGGGTAATGACGTAATCCGTCACCGTCGTCGAGACCGAAAAGGTCAAGGGTTTTCACCCGGAGCAATAGCATGGCGAAGGTACCCTCAACGACGCCCCCAAGAGGGTAACAGTACCCGCAGGCATCGCCGCCATTGGCGCCAAGGCACAGAGCTTTCGCTCGGGAACCGCTTCACACACACATCGCACAGACGGACCGCCCACTCGTCTCGAGAAAGGACTCCCAAACACGCTCTGGGAGAAGCTGCCACCAACTCCAGGTCCCCCGCTGCTCGCTCCACGCCACCCACATGACCGAAGACCGAGACCACCACCACTGCCACGTCGCTTGCCGTGGAAGCGCCCGTGCAGCCCACCTTCCAGGGCCGCCGCCCCGGCGTCCGCAACCTTGCGCCACAGTGTCGGCAGCCGATCACCGCGGGAACAACATGTCGGGTGAGCTAGATCGACGGCACCAACAGGCCCACGAGGTCGGCATCTGCAACCAATAGAAGGAGGACGTCCTTCGCCGCCATAGGCAGCCACCGACCGGACGCAGCAGCAGGCTTGTCATGCCCGGATCAGCCCGACTAGCCCAGTAAGGCCTGTCAGGCCCAGATCAGGCCCGACGAGCACCGCCGCCACGCTGCAGTGTCAAGGTCACTGTTGCCAACCTGCAGATTCCCACCAACACCGCACCCCCGCCTCCGCACCGCCACCGTTCAACCGCCGCCGGCCCCGTCGACACACGCCACGCCAAGGTCTTGACCTCGACCACGAGGGTGCCGAACACAGTGAGGTCAGCAATCGGGAAGGGTAGGAACCCCTACCACCACCGCCCTCGCCGGAGATCCAGCTTCGGTTGCCCTGGATGAGACCACCCAAAGCCTTCCCGGCACGCCACCAAGCAGAGAAGGCCGTGCCCAACCCGCTGCTAGGCACCACCGAGCCGCCTGGAGACGTCCAGGCCCAGATCGGGGCCCTCCGACCCAGATCGGGCCCGCGATCGGGCCTGGCGAGCGGCTGTGCCCCTGGTCCACTTCTGGGTGTTGCCCTCTTCGTCACTTCTCAGGTACCGTTGTCATCAATCCGACATTGTAGCAGAGCCAGGCGACGCCCCAAGTCATCCTCTTCTCGGTGCCTTCGCTAACTGGCTCTCTCCCCTTAACCTAACGCTTACCAACGGGGATGGGGCGGCCCTGGGCACCACGTTCACCTCTGGCGCCTCTGCTCGAGGCAACAATCCTCATCATTAGTGGTCTGAGCGGTCTTGGCAAGGATGTCGCCATCAAGGTAATACGGCACAACCACTGCCCTACTATTATGTGGCGTCGTGTTTGTTTGGTTTGCATGTTTGGCTTTAAAAAATTTGGGTGTATTGTTCACTAGAGGCCTCAAGAAGATAGGGGAGATATTTTTCATTACTGCAATCAGCTGGAAAATTCGGCTAGGATAAGTTGACGGGAAGGACTATCAATTGGAAACCCACGAGGAATCCCTGAATATGATTGAAAGGTTGTAGTTGCTTCAATACGCGAGCTTAGTAACGCGTGCTTAGGAACGGGCATTACAAGGGGATCCCAAGCATCACGTGATTCAGGTCTGCTACTAATTTTATTTCGTATACCATAACGATAGCTCAAAGTACACGTACCAGGGTTGAAGGAATATTCCCTGAATACGATTGAAAGGTAGGAGTTGTTCTGGTAGTATGCAAGTGTTAGCATGGTGCTGCGTCACAACAGGGCGATATATAAAAATGGCTACAATGCTTTTGCTGAGATATCGGTACTTAGCAAAGCTGAAGTTAAGATATAACTTTTATCTTCGCTGTGAATCATGTGATGTTGTGATTGCACACATTAATATAAGTTCTAGCCACCTCAGATATACAAAATTATATTCAATTCGAACTCATAATACTAAAAGTCGAGCATCTAGAACTCTACGGAAGAGCTCAGAGGTCGATAATTTAGAAGGCCAAGGCATGGTGGAGGTCAAGGTGTTAACAACATGATTGATTTGCACCAGGAAGAGGAGGATGCGGCGGCACGCGATGATGTGAAGGTGCTTGCGAGCTGTTGATTGACTTTCAGATTCAATATCTAATTAATTTGATTATCATCTCAGAAGATACAATACATTTTTTACCGAAAATTATCTAAAGCTAATAAAATATTCTCTGGTCATGAAATTTTATTTCAACATAATTGTTTCCAGAATCTATGTTTTCTTCTAATTTTAAAAACTTGCCTTGCTGTAGATATTTCATAGGAAGAATGAGGTCAAGGTGAAAGGAGCTAGAAGGAGAAGTACTAATAAACTATTTGTGTCGTGTTCATCCAAAGGAAGTTCAATTTCTCTCTGGTAAAAAATTCCCACCACCAACATGTATCCATGATTGTGTAAATATCATTAATGAATTCCTTTGAACGAGGCTATGGTTTTCAAAATATGCATGCATTTAAATTTCTGTGTTATTAATTGACGGAACAAACTATTTATATCTATCAAACAAAGTGGAGATGATCACATTCACATTGAGACAAGTTTGGAGACAATCATGAAAAGCATCTTTGGTTTAATTGGCTAACCTGACGAATGATGGTGCGATCGAGAAAGATTACCAAAGTGTAACATGCCAGCTCCTGGGCCAAGCAGTGTCACTCGGCTTGTACACCGCAACGGTTGATAGGTATGCAATATTTTTTGATGTGGAATCATTGGATAATTGATTTTTATGTATATGGTTTCTATCTATTTTACATTTTATAAGCAAAGTAGAATCTTATTGTTTGAAACATCACGTTACTCTCTCTTTCTATATAACACAATTTTCATGTTGGACAAAAAAAAATTATAGGCATCGTGGCAACGCACGGGCATTCAACTAGTTTAGATAACGGAGAGGATTCGCTCGTTGGTACGCAAGGAAGGAAAAGGACAAAACTGGCTTTATTAGCCCGAATCTCCAGGCAGATCCTGCTCAGAGTCCTTCTACTAGTACAACACCGTTACCTCGGCACGTGCCTAAACCTCGCCCGTGCACAGCACCCCTGCGGCCCCGCCCCATCTTCTCCGGTCTGTGCGGCCCGTCCTCTTTCTTTCTCGCTCTCCCTACCGACGCCTGCCCTGCGCGAGAGAGAAACCCTAGCCTAGGGTTTCACGCGCCGCCGCCGCCGCCGCCGCCACCGCCACCGCCAGCGCCGTCGATCCCGCCTCGCCCTTCGCCCGAGCGCGCCATGGACGCAGGCCGCAAGAGGGCCGTGCCGGAGGGCACCAACGGAGGCGCCGCCACCAAGCGCGCGAAAGGTGAGCATCCTCGTGGCCTCTCCTGGCTTGCGGTTTGGTTGCGCTGTCTCTTCTGTTTTGCTCTCGAGGGGTTACTTAGGGGTTTTGGGGCTCTTGCGTGGCCAGATCTGGGAAGCACTGCTTCGTTGCGTCTTGCGTGGCCGGTGAGAGCTGTTTTTTTGCGTCGGTGAACTGGAAGGGAAGTCCTGAAGATTGTGGGTTTTTAGGTCTAAACAATCTCTGCAGTTTGTATAGTAGGGGTGTGACGGGCTTGCCTGCCGTTTCGGTTTTTTTCCAGGGATTTTTGTCGTTTTTGCTTCCAAAGATCTTGAGATGTGATTTGTTTGGTTTTTGCCAGATTCGTTGCAGAAGATAGCGTTAATTACAAATCTCGTTGCCATCCAGTGCCCAGAGCAGTAACTCATCTCATGGATAATTTAAATCGTTGGCATAGCTTGGGCACTGGTCTTTAAGCATTAATTTTTTTTGTTACTATGATATGTTTGTTATTAAATCAATATTGTTACTTGTTACAAGTGCCAAGATTTAGTAAAATCAACAAGGTATTAACCGGTGGAAGTAATAAATTTGGTTTAGCAGAATCGGAGACGGGTGTAGGAAGCAAATCGAAGCCGTGCACCAAATTTTTCAGGTTCTAATCCAACTTAAAATCAACTCCCACCTGGTAACATCTATTATTATGCAATTTGCTGTTATTTTTCAGTAAAATTTTGCTATGTGCTGCTAAAAATTGTTATTGATGCTAACAAATGGGTCAAGCAAAGCTCTACTACAGGTTCCTCGTCTAATCCAAGCTTAAGAATATCCAGTGGAGTAAAATTGGTACAGCCGTTGTGTATATCACTGCGAAAATTTGAAGAATCCTACAAGAGTTATAAGGATATGTAACATACACTCGGATGAATAATCAGCCACTAACACCATGGCACAGGTTCACCTGCAGAAACCAAGATAAGAAGATTGAACATGTTAATGGGGAGCAATTGGCTGCTCATTGTGAAATTGTGCCATTTAGATCATTCATAACATCACGTATCTGTAATGAATGTGCTAGCATCGAGTAAATGTTTTGACTACCTAACACCGCTGCCATATATTGAGCTTGGAATGTTGCTGGCCAGGAATTTAGATCATTCATGACATTAAGTATCTGTAAATGTGCTAGCATCCAGTAAATGTTTGGACTACCTAGCACCGCTGCCATATATTGAGCTTGGAATTTTGCAGGATATTTCATATTATGTAGTATACTATATAATTTCCAACCAATAATGGTGTTTAGCCATGACAAGGTTAAGCTATCTTTAGGTTTTGTCTACAAAGTGTGCTTATTAGCTAGAGGCAATGAGATATTACTTGATTGCATATCATGTTCATGGAAGTAGAACAGCCCAAGGCAAGATTTGTACAGAAACATATCTTGTTGAGAAACTATAATATCATTCTAAAATGTTCTTAATTGTTTCCTTGAAAGTTAAAGAAACTAGTGCATATGTATCTTATCATTGAAAGTAGCTTATGCCTTTTGTTGTTTTCCATTATATCATTGACTTGTAACTCTATTGTGGTAACATTAATACATTATAGCAATTGTCTTATATGCTCAAGTTCAATACATTATAAGAGGCGTCACCTTAATTTTCTGTATATTTTGCACCATAAAAATGACTATTGATATATAATGAAGCATCTAAGGTTGTACCCGCAGTAATCATACTATGTGTACATCTCAAAAGTAGCTTCTGCTACCATACACATGTGTTGAATTTAAGTGCCGAATTTATATCACTTATTATTATTATTTGCTGGCATTAATATCAAAGAAGCACTTGAATTTAGCAGATGTCTGCCATTAGTTACTACTAATGTTGTGTTATTCAACTCGATTGATCATGCTCTTTTTAATCAGTATTGGCTGCATTCATGAATCATTAGTCCTGTTACAGTTTTAGACCATTTTGTAAATTTGCTTGCTTATATGATTCTATCTCTGTGCAGCACTGCTGGTTGTCCCTTTGGTTCGAGTTGTCATTTTCTCCATAACTTCCCTGGAGGTCACCAGGCTGTTTCAAAGATGACCAACTTGGGCGGTCCAGCTGTTACAGCTTCTGCAGGAAGAATGCCTATGGGACCTGGTGTTCCTGATGGGCCACCTACACCCAGCGTGAAGACTCGCATCTGTAACAAGTTCAACACCGCAGAAGGTTGTAAATGGGGGAACAAGTGTCACTTTGCTCATGGAGAGAGGGAGCTTGGAAAGCCCATGATGTTGAACAACTCAATGGCACCTCCAATGGGAGGACCAAGACCCAACGGGCACTTTCAGCCCCCACCGATGCAAGTCCCAGACATGGTTCCTCTCGCAACCTTTGGTGCCTCAGCCACAACCAAGATCAGTGTTGATGCATCCCTTGCTGGCGCCATTATTGGGAAGGGTGGAGTCAACACGAAGCATATATCTCGAGTGACTGGGGCCAAGCTGGCTATCCGGGATAACGAGGCTGACCCTAGCGTTAAGAACATTGAGCTCGAGGGAACATTTGATCAGATCAAACTTGCCAGTGGAATGGTGTCGGAGCTAATTGTCCGCATTGGTGGCAACGCCCCTCCTCCTCCAGCAAAGAACCCAGTGAGAGGACCTCATGCTGGGGGTGGTGGAAACAACTTCAAGACCAAGCTGTGCGACAACTTCAACAAAGGCTCCTGCACATTTGGAGACAGGTGCCACTTTGCCCATGGTGAGAGTGAACTGCGTAAATCGGCTGCGGCATGAGAGTTGCTTTTAATGCTTGGTAGTGATCAGCAAGTTTGAGCTCTAATCTGAGGCCGTTCACCCATGGTGATGACATTGAGTTGCACAAGCCTGTTGTTGATTGGGGGATATTGTCATGGCTTGGCATGCCCAGATTGCTGTAACTCTAAAATAGATATATCTGAGGATGACTTGCTTTTGAGATTTATAGGCCTTAGTGTATTGCTGTCTTATTTTTTACCTTCTGCTCTGCATCCAATTTTTGTACTGTTTCGAAGGCACTTTATTATCGCAAATTAGTCATTCTATTCCAGAAATCTACTGAAGGTTAAGCCAAAATGTAGGTCTCTCATATGGTTCTTTGTTCGGGTGTCGATCCTTATGTTTGATGGTGCAGCGATGTACAGTTCATTTCTACTAAAAGGTTATCTTTCAGTATTTGATCTAAAACCCTTGTCAAATCCAAATATGAAACTCAGAACAGGAGCGCTGTACCGAGCCTGTAAAAATTATTATTGACGAACAAGTTCTAGCTAATTCGTTTGCCACACCGTTCGGTTGGGCAATGCCTGAATTCAAAGTTCACAATCGACGCCACAGTTGTGAAGCATCCCATTGTCTGACTTTCGCCATTGCAGTTTTGTACTCTCTCCTTGATGTGTTTGGTTGGGGCACCGTCAACGCAAACAGTAACGTAATGTGATTGCACCTTATTACGGTAATGTAATGAAAAAATTCATAATTGTGTTTGGTTGGCTCGGGTAACGGTAACACAGAAAACGCATGTAGTGCAAGAGAAAGAGAAGGCACTGCAATCGCCGCTCTGCTGCGTGATTGCCCTGCTCTGCGCGAAAAATGACAGATTCTGGACGCTAAGACGTGATAGGAGGTCACACGGTCCGAGGTGAGATTAGCCGCGGCCCGGCGCCAGCGGAAACCAGTGGCAACGGCGGCGGCACCGGTGGCAGTGGCGGCGCCGGCGCCGGCGGCTAGGTTGATGTAGAACAATTGGATCCGGCAATGTCCGTGCTGCTCAACAGATAAGCGATGCATGGATATGTTGGAGACATGCTGCCAACTACTAAACCAAGAGGTTTTGTTTGGCTAAAAAAAACGTCCTAATTGTCTTGGATTTGTCAAAATATGAATGTACCGATGTATTTATATTTTGACAAATCCAAAACAATTAATTCGAGACGGAGGGAGTATTGTTGTATTTGCGTCGAATATTGTGTATGTGTTAGGTTACGTTTGGACTTGGAGTTGTAATAGATGTGGATAGGTTACGAGTAGTGTTAGAGTCGAACTCTTGTAGCCTAGGCCTCCCATATAATGTAGGGGGTGCCACACAATGTAACTATGACGACTTGATAGCAGCTGGCGTGCAAGGGAAGGCGGCGCTTGTGCCGGCGACCAAGACGGCCGGTGCATCAGTATCAATGGGGAGGTGCGCCCATAGTCCTGCCCCGCAGATGTAGGCGAGTTCGTCGAACTGCGTTAACAAATCTCGGTGTCATCATCATGCTGTGATTGCTTGGTCCTCGGTAGATCGATTGTGCGCCTACGAATTGTAACAAGTGGTATCAGAGCGAGACCGAAGGCGATGGTTTGTTGATCGAGAGGAGGTGGACGGGAGACGATTTTATCGAATCGGCAGTCTACAAGGAAGCAATCGGAAACAACAAGCGTGTGTGGCGGTCGGCGGAGAAGACGAAGTCGTGCACCACATCAGATTGGATCGGCTCGATTCAATCGAGGCAGTAGCATGCGGTGTCGCACCCGGACTTCTAAAGGATACTCGCCGTTCCGTTGAACAGTAGTAGATTGGATTACGGGGCTTACTGGCACCCGCGTCCTCTTACGAGTAGGCCAACACACGTATGTGTGACAACCAACCCCTATCTGTTCGGCGTCGACGTAAACTATCCCATAGAAATCAGGACACTTCCATTGACGTACTTCAAACCATACACACATGGTACGTCAACGGCGTTGAACAACTGATATCACAACAGATCTCTACGACACGAAAGATTGAAATAACTTGCAAATGGCTCTCATTAGAGCAGAGATAGCAAATACAATCATTCAGAGGACACATGTCCCAGCAATACATCAGTACATCACAGCGGAAGCATTCAACATGTCTGGGTACAGACAAGAACCAAATAGGCCTAAGAGACCGGAAACGAATAGACGGAGCCCATCCACGAAGTCTCGGATCCTGCCCGGGTCCGCTATCTACTCGTCAGCAGACTCGTCATACTCCACGTAGTAGCCACCATGTAGATCATCGGAAACGTAGTCTGCGGAATCCACAGCCCCAAAGGGGTCAGTACAAAAACGTACTGGCAAGCAAGACTCACAATTCACCAAAGTGTAACCCGTCAACACCAAACACAGATGCTTTGGGTCAACGGAAGGAAGGGGATATAAAAGATGCTGCAACTGGCTGCGCTAACCAACTACAGAGATTCTACCACTTCCGGCTAACAGAAAGGGGATAAGATCGAGGATTGTAACCAACTGAAAGATAACTTCAAACAAACCCATCCTGGATCTCGCCCCTTATCCAAAGAAGCAATCCGAGGATAAATCACACAGTTGAAATAATGATGGTTCAAATTATTGTGTCAATAAGCCTATTACTAGTCAAATTATTAATCATTGGGTGTAAAGTTGTTAATCATTAGGTTTAAGTTGTCCTGAGTACTTGTTAGCCAGTACTTTTACCAAGTAATCCATAACCGCGGAAAACACGGCTTCTCGAGAAGATTATCCCTGCAGGGTTGCACCAATTTGGCCGTACACGCATGAATAACCCGCTAGATGGAAAGGCCCTTCCACCAAGCGGGGCACTCAACACAACTCGACTCTTCTCCGCATCAAGCCCAAAGAACCTTGGGCGCACGGCTAATCGAGCCCAGAAGAAAATGGACCCTCATAGCACTCTAAGAACGTGTCCCCCTATATGCCGACTACAAAAGTTCCACCCTGGCCTGGGCTCGCAAAAACATGCATGCGGCAAATGGAAAACACGAACTAAATGAGGCGATTTGGACGAGATGCGAATCGAATCAAATTGAGGGGGGCGCCCATACTCGCTTCCCACATGCGGTTAGTGCGCTCATCATGGATCAGTAGACAAGACCCTTTTCCTATTAGGGTCGACACTAGCAGGCCTCAAAACCACAAAGGGCCTCCTGCCGGTGCCTTATCATCAAATTTATTATTAATAGTAACATTAGCATGATTGATTGATTAAACATCGAGCCCCCAGAACATAATAGAGATAGTAACAGAAAGTAACGGGTAACAGACTCGAGCAAAGCAACCTAAGCATGCTAGTAAGACACGGGCTCAACCAAAGGGGTGATAGGATTGGAGGTGAGGCAATATCATGGTTCAGGGTATCATGTGATAGGTTCGTAACAGAAACAACTACCACTAAGGCTAGCAGAAAAGAATCAACGGAAAGTATCGGTAACCAATGTTGAAAGCAACACAGTGGTTCATGTGAGTGATAACTTGCCTGCAAAACCCAGTAGCCTGGTACTGAGCTAACTCCTTAGAAGGGGTGTCGTAAGTATCGTCGGTCTCAACGTCGCCGTGTATCCGAGAAGAAGCAAACAAACAATGCAGAAAGATAAACAATCAATATCATGGCATAGGTGCACAAACATGGGATGATGCATGTCATGTTAATAGATGCATCAGAATAAACTACTTGACAAGATAACACAATTTAATTGGACACATATGCAATTGGATTGCATATGGAAAAGATCCATTGAAATAAGTGGAAACAAATGATTTACAATTAATTATTATGTGGGAGTTGTTAGCATGATGCATGCATGATGGTAACAACAAAATAACAACAAATAACAGTGATAGATGCAAAGGAAAAAGGAATAGAACAAGTTTTGGAATTTATTTATTAAGTTTGGAAAATTTGGTTACTTAAACATGTCACACAAACAATTATTGTTTTCATCAATTCAAAGTGTGCAAAACAATTAACAAAATTTATATTTGAAAAGAACATCAAATTTTAGTTGGATTACATGTTTCAAATATTGAAATTTGGATTAGGATGAATTTATTATGAATTAAACAATATTAAACAAGTTTTAATCGAATTTAAAACAAGTTTGGATTTAATTGAAGTTTTATTTGTTCAAAACATAAATTCAAACTCACATTTGAAAAGTTCACACTTTTATGGTTTGAAAACATATTTTGCATGTTCGAAAATATTTTATTTTGAGCAAGTTATGATTTTATCAAATTTAAATGAATTAAACAAGGATTAAATTGTTTAGGCAATTTCAATTATCCCAAACAGGAAACAAAAATTATATTTTAAAAGGTTATTCAAAATGGTATGAAAAACATATTTTATTTGCATTTATTGGATTAAGAATGATTTAGTTATTGATTTTTAAAAAGTAGCATTTGAATTATTCAAGTTTGAATTTTAAATGCATTTGTAATTGTCAAAACAGTGCACAAATTGAATATTTGGAAAGTTTAGGAAATTTGGATCAGAAAACATGTAAAACTTGCATTTATTGGAATTACAGAATAAAAGATATTAAAGTTGGAAGTTTTATATTCAAATCTGTTAATTAAATGGATTTTTGGAATTCAGAAATTCGCGCAGAACTTTTCTCACTGCACGGGTAGCTAGCCACGGTCACTGCCCCGTGGGCCTAGCCAGCGTGGCGCGGGGCAAAGCTTGCGTGGCCGTGGCAGCCGATGACATGTGGGCCTGCGCTGTGGAAGAAAATCCCCCAAAAAAAGTGGCGCTGCGGGCTCGAACACGAGACCTCGCTTCCGCGCAACAGGTGCAGAGCCACTGCGCTGTGCTCGTTCAGTTGACAGGGATAGCGATGCATACGGGTTATGGTTCAGTACGAAGTTAACTAAACTTTAACTGTCGACCAAATCCTTCCGCGACCTGATCGCTGACAGAGGAACAAGGATTGCCGGCGACGTGCTCGCACAGCGTGCTGTGGTGATGGCGATACGCGCGGTGGTGCTGTGGATGCAATCGATCAGAGGGGGAGGGAGAACAGAGGGGAACATTGATGCTCACCCTCGCTGGAGTCGAGCAGATGCTCGAAGGAGGGCGGACAGCCGGCGACGCGCGACGAGGACGACGTCGTGGCTACGGGCCACCTCGACCTCAACGGGGGTGTCCAGGAGGTTGTCGATGATGCTGTGGACTCGTTCCCGCAGTCAGTGAGGAAGGCGGGGCACGGGAACGGCGACCGGCGACGCGGGTTCAGAGAGGGTTCCCGCGGCGGAGAACGGAGTGGACGGGGACGGCGCCGTCGATCCCGAAGGTCACCGAGCTCGCTCCGGTGTCCGAACGGTAGCGGGGAAGGAGGTGGTTTGATTCCTGGGTTTAGGTGGGTAGGTGGGTGGCTGTCGCGGTGATCGCCATCGGAGTTTTAGAGGCGTGCTCGCCGGAGAGAATTCAGAGAGGGAATTGGACAGAGGAGGTGGCGATCGGCGGCGGGCGAGGGGTAGCTAGGGTCTAGGGTTCGAGGCAGGAGGAGAGGTTAGATATAGGGCCGCGAGCTCGTACGGCGCGCCATCGAGCGGGGGGGAGGAGGCAATCGACGGTGCAGGAGGCGATCGTACTGTTGACGTCATCGCGAGGAGGATGACAGCGACAACGATGGAAGGGGTATCGGGCCAGAAAACAGGGAAACGGGCTGGGCTTCGGGGTAGGTTAGGTTTAGCTGCTGCCCGATTTCTCTTTTTGTTATTTCTGTTTTTTTTTTTGTAGCAAATAGAAAAGGAAAGCATTTGAAGGTGTTTTGAGTTTATAAAATTTTGGGAAAAAACAGGTGAGTTTGTTAGTTCAATATATACCACTTTACAACTTAAGTTTTTGGAAAAACCAATTTAGTTGCTGTTTTGCCAAAATGGTTTGAATTTGAATAATTTGCAAGGAGTTGGTTAATATTAGAAAATAACAAGTTTAATAGGGTGAACCCTACTATTAATTGGATTAGATTATTAGAATGGTTTGTTAGTTTTCATGAATTGGAAATTTTGGTGCTGTTTGGGAAAATAAACCAAAATGTGAGTGATTTTTGAATAGTAAAAGGATTTTTTTAAAACCAACACTTTTAAATAGGGTGCCCCTATGAATAATTGGAAACAAAGATTAAATAATGTTTTGGTTATTATTTTTATAATTTCAAATTGGGTTCTGTTTGAAACACATTTGGTTTGAATTTGAGTAATTTGGAAATTAATAGATTAATATTGAAAACAAGGATTTTAATAGGGTGACCCTATTGATTAAAGTGATTAAAATGAGTTTGATTGGTTTGGAGATTTGTTATAAACTCAAGTTGATTGATGTTTTGAAGATTTGATTTGAATTTGAAATGATTTGGAATTAATTGTTTGATTAAAACCAACAATTTAATGAGTGATCAACATGGAATAAAATGGAACAAATTGGTTGTTTTCATTTGTGATTTTTATTCCAAAAGTTGTAACAGAACAAGTATGGAAACAAAGCAGTTGAAATTGTTTGATTTTCATTGTGAAAACAAGGAATAACAGATGCAAAACAAAAGAAACAAATGCAACAATATGATGACATGATGCAATACTTTAATAACAAGGAATCAAACATTCTAAATGGTAGGTTTTCATACTTGGGCTGTTACAAAACGCCCCCCCTTGAAGGAATCGCGCCCCGAGATTCCTACTGAGAAAAGAAAAGGTCCGGAAACTTCTTGGGAAGATCCTCTTGAGCTGTGACACGTGAAACACATCGTGCACCTTGGATAGACGTCAGGGAATTAGCAAACCACCGGAACATTTTCAAATAGAGGAAGGGATTTTTTTGTATGGAGGGTGTATAGCTGAATAGAATTTGACTCATTTGGAGAATAGACTATCTGGAATGTGGTGATTCAGGAATGCTTCCTCGAAACAACCCCAGGTGATAGGAATGCCAGCTCTCATAGCCTGGAATCAACAACAACAACAACAACAACAACCTTTCTGGCCAGATAGACTTGATATTTGGGAAGTTTTGATTAGACGCCGGTAGAAGAATTGAAGTGGAAAACAACAACAAGATTTGAACGGACGAAAAGGATGTTGAGAAGAACAGGATAACGAAGCAACACCGGGAAAACGAGAACAAAACTCCTGAGGTACTACGGAAAAACCCATCCGGGCTTCTAAAGGATCAATATCTACTGCTTAAGGAATAGAGGATCTGCTTCCGGGGCTTACACGCCTCCGTTCTCAATCGTGAGTAGGCAACATGAAAAATCATGTCACAACCACCTCCATTCATATGGTCTAGTAGATATAACCATCCTAGAGAAACCAGGATTCGTGAAATCCTAACTTGAAAGTTTAGATGAGAAGGGAAAACAACGTTGCACTTCCTTGCCAGAAAAAGAGAGGGTGGGTGGGGAAAGAAGAAAAAGAACAGAATTCCTACTCTCACGTTTCATTTTTCCTATATAGCTACAAAATAGTTTCTAGACTCAACTGCGACTAGTAAAAAGGGATCCTACAGGCAGACAGGCTCTGATACCATTTGTCGCACCCGGACTTCTAAAGGATACTCGCCGTTCCGTTGAACAGTAGTAGATTGGATTACAGGGCTTACTGGCACCCGCGTTCTCTTACGAGTAGGCCAACACACGTATGTGTGACAACCAACCCCTATCTGTTCGGCGTCGACGTAAACTATCCCATAGAAATCAGGACACTTCCATTGACGTACTTCAAACCATACACACATGGTACGTCAACGGCGTTGAAAAACTGATATCACAACAGATCTCTACGACACGAAAGATTGAAATAACTTGCAAATGGCTCTCATTAGAGCAGAGATAGCAAATACAATCATTCAGAGGACACATGTCCCAACAATACATCAGTACATCATAGCTGAAGCATTCAACATGTCTGGGTACAGACAAGAACCAAATAGGCCTAAGAGGCCGGAAACGAACAGACGGAGCCCATCCACGAAGTCTCGGATCCTGCCCGGGTCCGCTATCTACTCGTCAGCAGACTCGTCATACTCCACGTAGTAGCCACCATGTAGATCCTCGGAAACGTAGTCTGCGGAATCCACAACCCCAAAGGGGTCAGTACATAAATGTACTGACAAGCATGACTCACAATTCACCAAAGTGTAACCCGTCAACACCAAACACAGATGCTTTGGGTCAACGGAAGGAAGGGGATATAAAAGATGCTGCAACTGGCTGCGCTAACCAACTACAGAGATTCTACCACTTCCGGCTAACAGAAAGGGGATAAGATCGAGGATTGTAACCAACTGAAAGATAACTTCAAACAAACCCATCCTGGATCTCGCCCCTTATCCAAAGAAGCAATCCGAGGATAACTCACACAGTTGAAATAATGATGGTTCAAATTATTGTGTCAATAAGCCTATTACTAGTCAAGTTATTAATCATTGGGTGTAAAGTTGTTAATCATTAGGTTTAAGTTGTCCTGAGTACTTGTTAGCCAGTCTTTTCACCAAGTAATCCATAACCGCGGAAAACACGGCTTCTCGAGAAGATTATCCCTGCAGGGTTGCACCAATTTGGCCGTACACGCATGAATAACCCGCCAGATGGAAAGGCCCTTCCACCAAGCGGGGCACTCAACACAACTCGACTCTTCTCCGCATCAAGCCCAAAGAACCTTGGGCGCACGGCTAATCGAGCCCAGAAGAAAATGGACCCTCATAGCACTCTAAGAACGTGTCCCCCTATATGCCGACTACAAAAGTTCCACCCTGGCCTGGGCTCGCAAAAACATGCATGCGGCAAATGGAAAACACGAACTAA
The DNA here is from genome assembly GCA_028641055.1 of Alopecurus myosuroides. Taxonomy (NCBI): domain Eukaryota; kingdom Viridiplantae; phylum Streptophyta; class Magnoliopsida; order Poales; family Poaceae; genus Alopecurus; species Alopecurus myosuroides. The sequence goes on from CM054062.1 coordinate 9,251,558, forward strand.
ATGAGGCGATTTGGACGAGATGCGAATCGAATCAAATTGAGGGGGGCGCCCATACTCGCTTCCCACATGCGGTTAGTGCGCTCATCATGGATCAGTAGACAAGACCCTTTTCCTATTAGGGTCGACACTAGCAGGCCTCAAAACCACAAAGGGCCTCCTGCCGGTGCCTTATCATCAAATTTATTATTAATAGTAACATTAGCATGATTGATTGATTAAACATCGAGCCCCCAGAACATAATAGAGATAGTAACAGAAAGTAACGGGTAACAGACTCGAGCAAAGCAACCTAAGCATGCTAGTAAGACACGGGCTCAACCAAAGGGGTGATAGGATTGGAGGTGAGACAATATCATGGTTCAGGGATTCATGTGATAGGTTCGTAACAGAAACAACTACCACTAAGGCTAGCAGAAAGAATCAACGGAAAGTATCGGTAACCAATGTTGAAAGGAACACAGTGGTTCATGTGAGTGATAACTTGCCTGCAAAACCCAGTAGCCTGGTACTGAGCTAACTCCTTAGAAGGGGTGTCGTAAGTATCGTCGGTCTCAACGTCGCCGTGTATCCGAGAAGAAGCAAACAAACAATGCAGAAAGATAAACAATCAATATCATGGCATAGGTGCACAAACATGGGATGATGCATGTCATGTTAATAGATGCATCAGAATAAACTACTTGACAAGATAACACAATTTAATTGGACACATATGCAATTGGATTGCATATGGAAAAGATCCATTGAAATAAGTGGAAACAAATGATTTACAATTAATTATTATGTGGGAGTTGTTAGCATGATGCATGCATGATGGTAACAACAAAATAACAACAAATAACAGTGATAGATGCAAAGGAAAAAGGAATAGAACAAGTTTTGGAATTTATTTATTAAGTTTGGAAATTTTGGTTACTTAAACATGTCACACAAACAATTATTGTTTTCATCAATTCAAAGTGTGCAAAACAATTAACAAAATTTATATTTGAAAAGAACATCAAATTTTAGTTGGATTACATGTTTCAAATATTGAAATTTGGATTAGGATGAATTTATTATGAATTAAACAATATTAAACAAGTTTTAATCGAATTTAAAACAAGTTTGGATTTAATTGAAGTTTTATTTGTTCAAAACATAAATTCAAACTCACATTTGAAAAGTTCACACTTTGATGGTTTGAAAACATATTTTGCATGTTCGAAAATATTTTATTTTGAGCAAGTTATGATTTTATCAAATTTAAATGAATTAAACAAGGATTAAATTGTTTAGGCAATTTCAATTATCCCAAACAGGAAACAAAAATTATATTTTAAAAGGTTATTCAAAATGGTATGAAAAACATATTTTATTTGCATTTATTGGATTAAGAATGATTTAGTTATTGATTTTTAAAAAGTAGCATTTGAATTATTCAAGTTTGAATTTTAAATGCATTTGTAATTGTCAAAACAGTGCACAAATTGAATATTTGGAAAGATGAGGAAATTTGGATCAGAAAACATGTAAAACTTGCATTTATTGGAATTACAGAATAAAAGATATTAAAGTTGGAAGTTTTATATTCAAATCTGTTAATTAAATGGATTTTTGGAATTCAGAAATTCGCGCAGAACTTTTCTCACTGCACGGGTAGCTAGCCACGGTCACTGCCCCGTGGGCCTAGCCAGCGTGGCGCGGGGCAAAGCTTGCGTGGCCGTGGCAGCCGATGACATGTGGGCCTGCGCGCTGTGGAAGAAAATCCACCAAAAAAAGTGGCGCTGCGGGCTCGAACACGAGACCTCGCTTCCGCGCAACAGGTGCAGAGCCACTGCGCTGTGCTCGTTCAGTTGACAGGGATAGCGATGCATACGGGTTATGGTTCAGTACGAAGTTAACTGAACTTTAACTGTCGACCAAATCCTTCCGCGACCTGATCGCTGACAGAGGAACAAGGATTGCCGGCGACGTGCTCGCACAGCGTGCTGTGGTGATGGCGATACGCGCGGTGGTGCTGTGGATGCAATCGATCAGAGGGGGAGGGAGAACAGAGGGGAACATTGATGCTCACCCTCGCTGGAGTCGAGCAGATGCTCGAAGGAGGGCGGACGGCCGGCGACGCGCGACGAGGACGACGTCGTGGCTACGGGCCACCTCGACCTCAACGGGGGTGTCCAGAAGGTTGTCGATGATGCCGTGGACTCGTTCCCGCGGTCGGTGAGGAAGGCGGGGCACGGGAACGGCGACCGGCGACGCGGGTTCAGAGAGGGTTCCCGCGGCGGAGAACGGAGTGGACGGGGACGGCGCCGTCGATCCCGAAGGTCACCGAGCTCGCTCCGGTGTCCGAACGGTAGCGGGGAAGGAGGTGGTTTGATTCCTGGGTTTAGGTGGGTAGGTGGGTGGCTGTCGCGGTGATCGCCATCGGAGTTTCAGAGGCGTGCTCGCCGGAGAGAATTCAGAGAGGGAATTGGACAGAGGAGGTGGCGATCGGCGGCGGGCGAGGGGTAGCTAGGGTCTAGGGTTCGAGGCAGGAGGAGAGGTTAGATATAGGGCCGCGAGCTCGTACGGCGCGCCATCGAGCGGGGGGGAGGAGGCGATCGACGGTGCAGGAGGCGATCGTACTGTTGACGTCATCGCGAGGAGGACGACAGCGACAGCGATGGAAGGGGTATCGGGCCAGAAAACAGGGAAACGGGCTGGGCTTCGGGGTAGGTTAGGTTTAGCTGCTGCCCGTTTTCTCTTTTTGTTATTTCTGTTTTTTTTTTTTTGTAGCAAATAGAAAAGGAAAGCATTTGAAGGTGTTTTGAGTTTATAAAATTTTGGGAAAAAACAGGTGAGTTTGTTAGTTCAATATATACCACTTTACAACTTAAGTTTTTGGAAAAACCAATTTAGTTGCTGTTTTGCCAAAATGGTTTGAATTTGAATAATTTGCAAGGAGTTGGTTAATATTAGAAAATAACAAGTTTAATAGGGTGAACCCTACTATTAATTGGATTAGATTATTAGAATGGTTTGTTAGTTTTCATGAATTGGAAATTTTGGTGCTGTTTGGGAAAATAAACCAAAATGTGAGTGATTTTTGAATAGTAAAAGGATTTTTTTTAAAACCAACACTTTTAAATAGTGTGCCCCTATGAATAATTGGAAACAAAGAGTAAATAATGTTTTGGTTATTATTTTTATAATTTCAAATTGGGTTCTGTTTGAAACATATTTGGTTTGAATTTGAGTAATTTGGAAATTAATAGATTAATATTGAAAACAAGGATTTTAATAGGGTGACCCTATTGATTAAAGTGATTAAAATGAGTTTGATTGGTTTGGAGATTTGTTATAAACTCAAGTTGATTGATGTTTTGAAGATTTGATTTGAATTTGAAATGATTTGGAATTAATTGTTTGATTAAAACCAACAATTTAATGAGTGATCAACATGGAATAAAATGGAACAAATTGGTTGTTTTCATTTGTGATTTTTATTCCAAAAGTTGTAACAGAACAAGTATGAAAACAAAGCAGTTGAAATTGTTTGATTTTCATTATGAAAACAAGGAATAACATATGCAAAACAAAAGAAACAAATGCAACAATATGATGACATGATGCAATACTTTAATAACAAGGAATCAAACATTCTAAATGGTAGGTTTTCATACTTGGGCTGTTACATGCGGCGCGTGTCCGGCAGTGGCGACACACGGTCGAAAGCTTAGCAGATCGTCGGATCAGCGGGCCCTAGCGACGCAGCGCACCTGAACCAGCATGGAACATGGGCCAGAGGCTCATGATGCTGGACGCTCAAACCATGGGGGACTGGCATGTGGTCTAGTCGCCGGGTCAGGCGTGGCTATGCTGACGCCAAGGCAGTTGTGCAAGCGGTGCAGTCAAGGAGCGCACACGTGAGATTTGTTTAGTGAGAAAACAAAATATATGCAATATGGGATAGGTACGGTGCATTGAGAAGCAACATGGAAGAAAAGAAAAAAGGTGCATTGGGAGTTGTGGGACATGGTACGTGTACCCAAGAAGCTATCAGGAAGCAATTTTCTTTTAGGTTTGTTGCTCAGTTTGCGCGGGTTTCTACCGAAAGGTTAGCGGATTGGTGACGTGCGTATAAGGTTCGGAGCAACCTGGAGTACGTCGTGGAGGATCATGCATATACAACGCGCCGAACAGTGCATGGCAATGTGGCGGGTGCACTAGGCGCAAGGTGGAGCATGGTTGCAGTCGGATGCGTTCGGCTGGGTTGGACTCGACAGTCTGACAGGACATAAGTGAAGATCGGCGATGACGACGTAGGAGCGTGAGGGCTGATGGTGTCCGAATTCTGTGGCGTGGCAACACGCGGCGCATGGATATGCACGCTTCAACATGCAACGGCGCGGAGTTGACTCAAGCCGGTACGCACACCGGAGATCTTGGAGTCAACGGGCGCAGGGGTAGACTGATCATCTACCATGGAGGCATGTTGAAGGTGGAGCTGGAGTCTAACGATTCCACTTGGCTGATGAAGGGGCTACGGCGTAAGATCTCGGAGAGTCGAAGCCTATTTCAGCGGGAAGGCGAGAAGGACGATGTTTTGGACTAGAGCTCAGGGTTCTAAGAGATGCGTGGAACTCGACATTTGTCGGGTATGACCGATGGTTATCTGCCGTGGGGCCTGAGGTGGTGTGGGTTTAGCGACTTTGGAGATCTTGGCCAAGATTGCGGATGCTCGAAGCAGTAATAGCGGCGAGGCGCGCGGTAAGCACGGGACACAGCGACAGACTAGGGCACGGGCGGTCGGACATGAGGTTTGACATGTGTGCAGGGGTTCTGAAGCAGTGTTGACGAGTACCAGATTCAAGTTGGTGACTAGGTCTATGAAGATTGGCGTCAGGTGATAGACATGGGTCAACCATGGGGAATCTGAGAAAGTGTTGAAAAGTCTATAATGTCGGAAGTTTGGAGAGTACATGGCCGTATGTTCAGTGCACATGGAAAAGTGCGGGTTGACAAGATGCAGAATGAGGCGAAGTGCTATAGCTGCGGTACATGTAGAAGACTATCCAGGAAAAGATGAGACAACTGTGAATTTGATTCAAAGTGACTAAAGAGCGGCGGTGAAATTTCTTCAAGTTGAAAGTGCTTTCACGTAGACTAGTGGTCGGTATGTGATGGCGTTAAACGGGAAGAAGGGACTACACCTATGTGGAGTCACATGGAGTCTGGGAGTAGCAGTGGAGCTCATGGAAGATAACTCAAGTCTGGAGTACATGGTGGTTTGACGCACTGATGAATTCAAGGTGGCGCAGTATATTCGTCAAGGTGGAGTTTGTTGTATTTGTGTCGAATATTGTGTACGTGTTAGGTTACGTTTGGATTTGGAGTTGTAATAGATGTGGATAGGTTACGAGTAGTGTTAGAGTCAAACTCTTGTAGTCTAGGCCTCCCATATAATGCGGGGGATGCCACAAAATGTAACTATGACGACTTGATAGCAGCAGTCGCGCAAGGGAACCCGACGGCTTGTGCCGACGACCAAGGCGGCCAGTGTAGCAATATCAATGGGGAGGTGCGCCCATAGTCATGCCCCGCAGATGTAGACAAGTTCGCCGAACTACGTTAACAAATCTCGGTGTCGTCATCATGCTGTGATTGCTTGGTCCTCGGTAGATCGATTGTGCGCCTACGAATTGTAACAAGTATTGACTTAGACTGATCCGAGTTGCTGCCCTAGAGACATTACTCCTTTAGAAGCTGTGAGATGACATTCTTTGTTAGGTTGTTCGATACACTCAATCATGTTCGTTTTCAAGTTTCACGCCTCACACAATGAACCGTCAGCCCGACAATTTGAACCATGGTTTTATCCGCCATAGGCATCCGACCCTAATGGGTAGGATACGGGTCGCCATTTTTGCATATGGGTTTTGCCAATGGGTAATCCGATTAGTTGTGGGCAGGGTCTGAGCACAGAAGCTTACCCATGGGTCACCCATCGGGTAAGACGTGGGACCTCTCATATTAAAAGGCCACTTTAGCGCTCCATGGCCAAGCTAATAGCACAGACGCAAAGAGGAGTACCGCTAAAAAAAGGTTTTGTTAATGCTCAGCTAGCTAAGAAATAGCTTAATGCTCAGTCAACTCTATAGCCATCCGATATTCATGTTGAGTTTGGTGCAGACTGTTTTTATTTTTGTCATTTACCGATATTTAGCTTGAGCTGCTAGCCTGCTAGTGGAATTGGGCCAGCCCAGTAAAACAGAAAATGTGTTTGGACTGGTAGTATCGAACACATCCGGTCCATTGCTCACACGAGCGACATTACCTCCACACCAACACAACTTTATGTATCAGAACGCTTACTTATTGAAATTACGTACTCCCTCCGATCCATATTAATAGGTGCTAAAGTGGATGTATTTAATACATCCACTTTAGCACCTATTAATATGGATCGGAGGGAGTACTTTCGTTTTTTTGGGTATTTGTTCATTTTGTACACGACCAACTACATAGCGCATAAAACAAGCACATTGATTTTTTTTTACATCTTATTTTGTGTTGAGTTTTTTCTTTACCTTGTCGTGCTTTTGACTTCATTGCTTATTTTATTTTTATTTTTTAAGTTATAAATACCTTATTTTTTTAGAATACTATTTTTTTGTCGAAAATAACAATCCAAATAGCTGAGAATAAAGAGAATAAGCTTAATTCTTAGTCGATTTAGCAGTCGTTGGATTTATACGTTAAAATTTATGGATATATTGTTTGTGTCATCCTGATGCAAATGCGACCCCACGCACGTGAGTATGTCCTGCACTTTTGTTTTCCTGTATCTATATGCGCTTTTCTACCACATGGGACATTGTACCCGGCCGCCTTTTTCACGCGTGTCGGTGTGTGCATGCTCTAATAAAAACGATTTTCTATTTAGTTTTTCTTTAATTCTTTTCTAGCTTTGTAATTTTTATTTTTTTTACTGCTTCCATTTTTTATATTTCATTTAATTACATTTTTCGTATATTTATCCATTGTTCACCAACTAATATAAATCTTGTTTTTACCGGTTTATGAGTTAATTGCACATACTATTCGGTATATGATTAAGATTGACGCTACATGTTTTTATGTTCTGTAGGCGGGGTTGCGATTGATATTTTTAGTTGTGTAAGCGGGTTTCAACTAATATTTTTTTCTATTGCAAATGGGTGCAACTATAACTTAGATTTTTTACAGTCACAAGTGGGGTTGTAAATGATGATTTTTCCGGTTACAAGTCAGGTTGCAATTGAGGTTTTTCGGTTACAAGGGGTTACAACTGACATATTTTCTAGTTGCAAGTAAAGTTGCAACTGAGATTTTTCAGTTGCTAATGGAGTTGCAACCGAGATTTTCGCTAGTTGTAAAGGGGGTTGTAACTCCAATATTTTTAGTTACAAGTGGGTTTGCAATTAAGTTTTTTTTAGTTGCAAGTGGGGTTGCAACTGAGATTTTTTAGTTGCTCATGGAGTTGCAACCAAGATTTTCGCTAGTTGTAAATAGGGTTGTAACTCCGATATTTTTAGTTGCAATTGGGGTTGCAACTAAGATTTTTTTAGTTGCAAGTGGGGTTGCAACTAAGATTTTTTAGGTTCTAATGGAGTTGCACCGGCTTCCAAGGTGTGCAGCTGCGGCCGTCTGGGCGCTGGTCCGTGGAGATCACACACAACGGCCTGCGGTGGTGGATCGGCACCTTCGACACGCCCGAGCTCGCCGCCCGCGCGTTCAACATGGCGGTGTGGCGGTTCGGCCGCCCGCGCGCCGAGCTCAACTTCCGGGACGTCGAGAGCAGAGAAGTTGCCGAGTTTGTCGCCCCGGATGTGAGGATTGTGACCCGCAAGGAGGAGCAGGAGAACCGTCGCGCATTCGTGCAGCTGCGCATCCGCCGGGACGACGAGGCCACGATGGAGAGGTTCCGTCGTGATCACCCAGATCTGGTACAGGCGCAGTTGCGGCTCGACGCTGAGAGGGACACGAAGATGTGAGCTCGTACATCTCGGGGGGGATGATGGCCCCTCCACCATCGTCGTCTCGTTGTCGAATGAGGAGATGGACGATGCATTCTGGAAGAGCCTTATGCAGGACTCCGATGACGACGACCTTGACGATGCATTCTGGGTTGGTGTGTAGTGTCTGAAGTCTAGATTTGTAGTATTTGAAGTATCGATCTGTAGTTTCCGAAGTGCCAAAGTGTGGAAGATGTTGAAAACGTGTCAAAAGAATCAAAATTTCGACGTTTTATGTGTTCGTTGAAGTTTCAATATTTCTTTTTTATTTTATTTTGGGTTGGAGCTGGGATAATTATGGGCTATGGTGTGCTATCATGGCCCAAGTCTGGAAACAACTGCTCTGCCACTCACCACCGTAACCCTGGCACGCCACGCGTGCGTTGGTGACTTCGACGCGATATTGTGAACGTGAAACGTGTCGCTTTAGTTCTGGCGGCCAGCTATTGCTCCGTCGTGCAAGCGGATCCTCCGTTCCACTCCCTCTCCCGGTGTATAAATAGATGCACTCTTCAGTTCATCTTCTATCTGCCTCACCGCCTCCCCTCAAGCGAAAACCTTTGACGTAGTAGCTGCTCGAGCGTTCCTCTAGGCGGCCATGTGAAAGCGCATGGTTCCCCCATATGTGGTTTTGTAATTAATGACAATCCTTATGGACTAATGTTTGCATTGAGTTATCTTTGTAGATCTTGTCCATAGGAAATAATGGAGTTCATGTGTTGAACTCTATTAGCTTCCTTAATGGCCATTGTTTCTTTCAAGGATTTATATGAAGAATGGTCATGGTTTGAGTTGAGCTTATTGCTAGTATGTCTTGAAGAAAAGGATTAGGTGATCTTTCATTATCATCTTCAAGACATCATCTTTAGAAGTGAGAAGCAAAGATACAAGGTTGATCAAGAAAGCGATCAACACACAAAGCTACAAGTTGTACCAAGTGGGATTGTGTATCTCATGGTATGGTAAGAAATTGTCAATATAGCTTTGTGAACTAACCCATGATATGTGTGTGTCGCATCTCTATGTGTGGTTAGGTATCTTTCCATGGGCATGAACCAAAAGGAAGATTTCATATAGCCCATGGTCTATGTCGTCGTCAAGCGGTGTTTGTCATCTAGCTTGATGTGGAAGCTCAAGTGAAGCATCTAGAAGATATCCTATGCTTGATGCTTGCCACCCTTTTGGAGATTGTGGCCTTGTGAAGATTTGCCGAAGGGTCTCTCCCATAATGGTGTATGGGGGAGCTAGTCTCTCCCATAATGGTGTTTGGGGGAGCAACTTGCAAGTCTTCATCAAGCGGAGTTTGTGCTAGCAAGCGCAATCAAGAAAGAAGATCCAACTTGAGAGAGTCAAGATCGTCATCATCTATCTCAAGTGAAATGCTCAAGGCAAAGGTATAATCTTGATAGGTTTTCTATTTTACCGGTCTCGTGTCTTTGGGAGACCGGGTTATAGGATAGATAGTCGTACTATCAAGAGGGGCTCTCAAGTGAGTAACTCGATCGAATTGTTATGGAGAGCTCAAACCTTTGCATACTTTGCATATCATCTTTCTTGGTTCTTATTTGGCTTTTGTCTCCTTTGGGTTTTAGTACTTGTCGTGATCTTCATGACAAGCCTTGGTTTCTCGAAAAACGGATTTCGTAAGAAAAACTTGTTGCGTTTTCGGTGGTGAAAATATTCCGTTCGTCTTTGAGAATGTTCCCACACCTTCCATGTGTGGTAACTTCTCCATAATTTGATGTATCAATATTTTCACTTGTTATTTGGATACTCCTTGCTGTTATCTTTCCAATGCATTTGCACTCACCTAATTCGGAGTTCATTCGCAAAAGTTATGTGAGTTTTCGTGTTGGAAGTTTTACCGGGTGTTCCTATTTGAGAGGTCCAAAACCTTTCCCCATTTGGTTTTATCTTTCATTGCTGGACAATGATGTTTCTATGCATATTATTTTAGTGCTCGTTGTGGTGATTTCAACGAGCCCAAGATCATCAAAAACGGAGTCCGGATGAAAAAGTTATTGCAGTTTTCGTATTGTTGTTTTTGTTAGTTTTGCGGGGGGCGGATATTCCGGTTCAAGTTTGAACCGGAATATCCGGTTGGCATCTGTCCCTCCACTTGCTCGAAAACGGCTAAGGACCGGAGTCTAAACTTTCTGGAGTGAACCGGATTATTTGAACCGGATTATTCGGGGCATACCGGATATTCCGGTTTGGGCAGTTTTCAGACCATATTTCTCACTGGAGTGAACCGGATTATTTGAACCGGATTATTCACTTCGGACCGGATATTCCTGTCGGACCGGATATTCCTGTTCAGTTTTGAACCGGATATTTTGAAATATCCTGCTCAGACTGCACACAAAACGGCTAGTTTTTGTGGGGACCTATTTAAGGGGGCTTTCTTCCCCATTGGTCCCCAAGTCTTCCAAGCTTGTTTTTCTCCCTCTCCCCCACCATTGTTGACCTTGGAAAGCTTGCCCCTCTCCCAATCCCTCCTATGATTCTTGCATATCTTTGAGGGAGAAGGTAGAGGAGATCTAGATCTACATTTCCACCAATCCATCTTCCTTCTTAGTGAGGGAAACTTAGTAGATCTTGATCTTGGAGTTCTTGGTGTTTCTCCTCCATTGTTCTTCCTCTCTTATTCCCCCATAAGCATTTGTTGCTTTGTTGGAATTTGAGAGTGAAGGATTTGAGCACTTGTGCTCTTGCCATTTGCATCGGTTTGCTCTCTCCACGAGGATTCGTGGAAGTTGAAAGTTTGTGAGCTTGTTACTCTTGGGTCTTGGACCCTAGACGACTTATGGTGTTCTTGGGAGCCTCCAATTGAGTTGTGGATGCGTGCCCCAAGATTGTGGTGACACCGAGAGCCTCCAATTGAGTTGTGGATGCGTGCCTCGGGTTTGAAGGTTGCCAATAGTGGAAGGTGAACTAGGCCTTTGTGGCGGGGTTCATCGGAGAATAGGGTGAGGCCTTTGTGGCGTTGAGTAGGCCTTCGTGGTGAGCTCACACCCCTCCAACGAGACGTACTCCCCTTTGTGGGAGGAACTCGGGAATACATCTTCGTCTCCGTGTGCCTCGGTTATTTCTATACCCGAGCTTTTTACTTATGCAATTTACATTGTGATAGCCTTCGAGCTTGAAGTTATATATCTTGCTTTCACCTTGTTACTTGTCTTGCTTAGCATAAGTTGTTTGTTCATCTAGTTTACCCTAGAATATTTAGGTTGTATGCTTGTTAATTTAAACACCTAGTTTATTTCCGCATTTAGTAAGCATTAACCGGAAAAGTTTTAATCGCCTATTCACCCCCCCTCTAGGCGACGTCGTTGTCCGTTCAATTGGTATCAGAGCCTCGTCTCTCTTTATTAGGCTTTACATCCTAGAGAGTACGATGTCGTTTAGAGAAATAGAACATGATTCCGCTTTTATATTCTATGGTAGAAACTTTGATGTTTGGAAAATTCGCATTCTTAAATTTCTTATGGACATGGGTCCAAAGTATGTTAAGAGAATTGTAGATATGGATTTTCCTCCTCCAAAGGATTCTCAAGATTTATCTTTAGAGGATAAGGAAAACTCTTATCTCGATACTCTTGTAACTAATGGTCTCTTGTGCTTTTTGAGCGATGTAGTTACTGAATCAATCAAGCCTTTTCGGAACGCTCATGAGCTATGGACAAAACTTCAAGATATATATGATGTGTCCAATATTATTGAGGATGATTGTTCTCCATCCACTTCCGGCCGTAATGAGTTCACATCTTTCTCCACTCCACCAACATGTGATTTGTCACAAGGTAATGATATGGTGAGTGGTGATAGAAATTGCATTGTGGATAGTGAATTTGCTATTGACTATACTTCATCTCTATCCCATTGCAATGATCTATCTTTGGACTTAATATCTTCTAGCACTCAAAATTCCATACATGCTAGCGTTGATAGTCCTTGCATATCTTGTAATAGTTGTTTAACTAAATCTCATGATGATATGCTTCCTATGTCTTGTTTTCATGAAAATAATGCTTCCATTTCCTCTAGTACTTGTGTGGCTAACAATGTAGAGGAATCCCACTTTTTTGTGGAACAATACATGGACCTTAATGGCTCTTCTAGTATATCTTCATCATCGCCATACATTTCTCATATGTGCCTTATGGCTAGGGATTCAAAGGTATCTCCACCTTTGGAACCCACTACATCTTGTGATGATGAGGATGAGTATATATTTTATGGAGAGTTTGAGGACGAAGACTCTTTAATGGAGAAGGGTGAGTTGGTTCTTCTTGATCTCCCTAAAGGTAGTAAAGCTATCACTCCTTTTAGTGAAATATTGGCTTTTGCTATTTATAGCGCTAAAATCATTGAAAAGAAAGGTGAGATTGAAAGAAGTGATGCCAATGAAAAGGCATCCCTCACTATGTCTCTTGAGGAAGAGTATGAGCTCCGAGTTACTCTTGAGGAGAAACTTGAATCTATTGAGGAGCTCTATAATGAAAAAATAGCCTATCTCACTAAAGCACGTGACCATACCCATGCTAAATATAAAGTGCTTAAAAATGAAAAGGTTGAATTTGTTGTTGGCAATGCTAATCTAATTGAGGAAAACTCTAGGTTAAATAGTGAGCTTGCCAAGTTATCTTCTTCTATTTATAATGATGCTTGTGCTACTAACTACACATCTTGTGAAGCATCTTTGTTGAAGGAGAATGTTGAGCTAAGGGCTCAACTTGAGCTAATGACTAGCAAGTATGGGAAATTGGAAGAAAGTCATGAAAAGCTATCTAGCTCTCATGAGGATCTTCTAGAATCCCATACCAAGCTAAAATTAGCTCTTGAGGCTATCTCTACAAAGGTAACATCTTGTGATCCTCATGTGGTTACTAGCACAATATCTTCTAATAATGCTATATTGACTTGTGCTCGTATTAGTAATTCATCCTCCCATAATGTTTCTACATCTTGTGATGAATTGCTTTCCTTGCCTTGTTGCTCTAACAATGAAGCATCTACTTCCTCTAGCTCTTGTGTTGATTCTAACCATATAGAGGAAATTAAAGAGCTCAAGGCCCAAGTCACTTCTTTGAAGAAAGACTTGGAGAAGTGTCATGAAGGGAGTTCCACACTTGACAAGATGTTGAGAGTGCGGAGACTTCCCAATGACAAGAGTGGACTTGGATTCAACTCCCATCTCAAGAACAAGTCCATTATTGACAAGAAGAAGGGCCAAGAACAAGTCAAAGATCCGGCCAAGATTGTTTGCTTCAAGTGCAAGATTGAAGGGCACCATGTTAGATCTTGCCCTTTGAAGAAGAAGCCTCTTAGTGAGAAGCAACTAGGGAAGAGGCCTCTTGTTCAATCTCATGCTCAACCACGAGTTGAACAACGGCCACCTCCTAAGAAGACTCAAGCCAATGCTCCTCTTGTTGAGAAGCCTATTGAGAAGAAAGAAAAGAGTCGATGTTGCTACCTTTGTCGCAAGAAGGGACACTTTGCTTCTTCATGCACTAATGGTACATTATCCAACCCTATCCTTGTTGATGATGTTTATTCTATTAGGAAGGATAATGTGGGCAATGTGTTTGCCAAGTATGTTGGTACTCCAAGTGGTGTCAAGAAAAGAACCATTTGGGTTGCCAAACCTATTGTTACTAACCTCTTAGGACCCAACTTGGTTGGGGACCAACAATCTCAAACTTGATCAATAGGTGGTGTTGGAGGGAATTGGAGACTTGGCTATTTCATGAAGAATTAAGGGATCTTCATCAATTATATTTCCTCATGCCAAGTCACTTGGATTATATATATCTCTTACCCAATGTTCCTCCAAGCGGTAACTTGTATTTAAATCTATATACAATTGAAAGTTGCTTGCTCCCTTGCATATGTTAGTTTTGTTTCTAGCATGTGTTTGTATATGTAGTGCTTCCTACTTACCTATCTTGAGTAATCTAGTTATGCTTGTTGGTTTGCACTCCATGTACTTGTGTTCTTTGTGTTGAGCCTTCATTGCTTTCATTGCTTATCTTAGTTGGCTCTTTGGGAGATTAATGGACTATCCCATTTTGGGGGAGTAATATGCTTTGCACTTTACTATCCTAAAATGTGTGTACATGAGGAATACCACTTAGTGTTGATATATCAATATTATCTTGTCTCTATATGGTATCTCTTTCTCATGAGAAATTCATTTCTAAATGTCCATTAACTTTCTCTAGTTGATTTATTTTTGCCTCTTGTTGATTTCAATGGATTATCACATTATAGGGGAGTAATAAGCTATGTGCATATTACAAGCCTAGAAAATGTGAACATGTGAGGTATTGCCACCTAGAGTTGATATTCTAGTTATCTTGTTCCTAAGTGGCATGTTGCTCAAACAAGTTCCATATTTGCGTAAAATATCTTGTGTCTCTCTTCTTTGGTATCTTGTTTGTAAGAGAGTTTCTTGTTGCCTTGCTTTTTCAAATTTTATTGGAAGCCTTCAAGAATCTCTATCTAAGCATGTTTTCTTATTCCTATCTTTTTCCACATGCTTATGTTTTGTGAATATGATTGTGAACAATTCTACCACCGAGAAATCTCCATACATCTCTTTTCTTTGACAAGTGATAATAATTTGTGGTGAGTTTATTGATCATATTTACTTTGGACTTTGCTCTAAAATTTCCTTGTTTCTTGCCAATGATTTGTTTGGTTCAAACTCCTTTGTGTCTTCCTTGCTCTACTCAAAATTTGTTTTATGCTTTCTTGAGTTAGGAAAAGCAATGATCCCATACTTGTGCACTTATGGTCAAATTCATACTTCTTTGGGTTGCACTATTCTTGGGGAAGCTATCCTACATTGAGTAGAACACCGTTCTTTAAATTGGTATTGCATCTAATTGATTTTATTTAAACATGACTAGTGTTTGAATAATATATATGGAGAGTAATGATTCCATTGTGTGCATTTTGTATTCAAATGCAAGATCATAAATAATGCACTATTATTGGAAGAACTATCCTATATGCGTTTGAACACTTGTTGTCTTTAAATTTGCATTTTATCCCAATGACTTGTCTCTTTGGAAGACGAACATTTTTCGTCTTGGTACTTTGTGTGCTATCATGAAAAGTGTAGAGGGTTTGTTTATTCTTTGATGTTTTTTTGGTATCTTCTCTATTTGGTTTCCTCAATCATGTGTTGATTTGGGTCTTGATATATTTTGGACAATTCTCTTTCTTTTCACTCTTGTAAGTGGCTTCTTGGTTTGATTAGTTCTTTGTCCCATTTGTATCTTGTTTTGGTTCTTGAAAGTTTTGTGCATGCATATTTACTATATATATCTTTTGGCATGCTTACTTTCGTTGATCCAATATATAGGATAAACTCCATCAAATCCTAATTGGCTAAGATGTGCATGAAATTCAAATTCATATTAATATGAACATATTTATTTGGAGTTTGTCCTATGTATTATAGTTGTTCTAACTACTTTGGACCCAATGAGTTTGGGTACCATTTTGTACTTGAATTTTGTTTTTAGGTACAATGGAGATACATTGGTTGCTTGCTCCATTCATAAGGAAGGTGTTCTAAACATGGTTTTATAGGAGTCAAGCTTTGATGTTTATCAAACTCGCATCCTCTTCATCACCAATGTCGTCTCGGTAACAAGTATCTATCTCATGCATACATTTCTAGCTTTCAACCTTGTGTAGGTTGCATCTTCGCATGATTTCCCTTTGTTGCATTTCATTTGGTTCTTGCAAATGTCTTATCAAAAGCATCTTTATTACAACTATGAGTAAGCCGGGATGATTACATACTAAGGGGATATTTATAATCATTTCCATGATTCACCAATCCCAAGTAGTTTAATCTAGCAACTTCTTCTTGAAGTATCTCATATGAAATATTGATGAATTCTCAAAAAAAAAACGTTTGAATCTTTTGTGATATGCGTTACCTTTCTCGAAGCATTCCAACTATCACTTTTCCCTTGTGATATTTGTGATGCTTTGATGAGTTTTGTGTGTTCATCTATATCCCCTTAAGATTAAACTAAGCTTAGTGCTTGGCTTTCAAGCAAAAATCTTATTGGTATATTAATGAACCTCTCTTGGATATCATGTTCTTCATCTTTTGTACCTATTTTGTGTGTGCATGTTTCTTTGTGGATATATATCTTTGTGATTGTTGTCCACTTAGAAACTTATACACACGATAATAGTTACATCTTTAATTGATATTCTATTTCTTTAGTGACCACTTTTTATTGCTTTATATTCCTTTGTGGTTCCTAAAAGGCACAAGCTTTGCTTTTGGTTTGGTATTCCTTTTGCATCTTAATAAGCTTGTGGACCTATGTGTTTTATCATTTGATGGTTTGTGTGTATGGGAAAGACATGATATGCACTATGTGCCTCCTATATTGAAAGACTATGTTGATGATTCTATCATCCTATTAGTCTCCTAAAAATGTTTTTCCTTGTCACACGCATTTATTTCGGTTGAGTAAGTTTTTATTTGTCACTTCTTGATCTTCATTGCTCAACTTTTGTTTGTTTGCAAGTTGCTTTGCTTCATCTCCAATCTATTATCTTGCTCTTGTTTGTGTTCAAAATTATCTAGAAGGGAGTGATGATTTCATGTTGTGCACATTATATAGTAATTCAAATCTAACATTGTGCATGTACCTTGGGGAGTTCCCTCTTGATTTTCTAGAACACTTGGTTGATCCTATCAAAATATTGATGTTGGTCAATCGGTTTTTCGGATCCTTGTGGTTGGTTGCTTCTTTGTGAAAGTATCCTTCAATTTTACTTTGCTTATAAATCTTTGGATCCTCAATATAGTTTGATCTCCCTCCATCTATTCATAGTTGGAGATATGCACTTGATTTCACTCATATCATGAGGAATGCATACACTATGGGGGAGCTCTTACTATATTGGCCTTCTAATCTTTTTGCCCATTTCGGCAATGGATGCCAATGGGGGAGAAGTTTAGAGGATTTAAGGGAATTTGGTTTATGCTTTAGTTTCGTTCTTAAGCATTTTCCTTTCCATGCTATTGCATCCTTGCTCTAGTTTAGCATGTTTGCTTTATTCATCATATAAACCCTCGTAAAAAGGGATTGTCATCAATTACCAAAATGGGGGAGATTGAAAGCGCATGGTTCCCCCATATGTGGTTTTGGTAATTAATGACAATCCTTATGGACTAATGTTTGCATTGAGTTATCTTTGTAGATCTTGTCCATAGGAAATAATGGAGTTCATGTGTTGAACTCTATTAGCTTCCTTAATGGCCATTGTTTCTTTCAAGGATTTATATGAAGAATGGTCATGGTTTGAGTTGAGCTTATTGCTAGTATGTCTTGAAGAAAAGGATTAGGTGATCTTTCATTATCATCTTCAAGACATCATCTTTAGAAGTGAGAAGCAAAGATACAAGGTTGATCAAGAAAGCGATCAACACACAAAGCTACAAGTTGTACCAAGTGGGATTGTGTATCTCATGGTACGGTAAGAAATTGTCAATATAGCTTTGTGAACTAACCCATGATATGTGTGTGTCGCATCTCTATGTGTGGTTAGGTATCTTTCCATGGGCATGAACCAAAAGGAAGATTTCATATAGCCCATGGTCTATGTCGTCGTCAAGCGGTGTTTGTCATCTAGCTTGATGTGGAAGCTCAAGTGAAGCATCTAGAAGATATCCTATGCTTGATGCTTGCCACCCTTTTGGAGATTGTGGCCTTGTGAAGATTTGCCGAAGGGTCTCTCCCATAATGGTGTATGGGGGAGCTAGTCTCTCCCAAAATGGTGTTTGGGGGAGCAACTTGCAAGTCTTCATCAAGCGGAGTTTGTGCTAGCAAGCGCAATCAAGAAAGAAGATCCAACTTGAGAGAGTCAAGATCGTCATCATCTATCTCAAGTGGAATGCTCAAGGCAAAGGTATAATCTTGATAGGTTTTCTATTTTACCGGTCTCGTGTCTTTGGGAGACCGGGTTATAGGATAGATAGTCGTACTATCAAGAGGGGCTCTCAAGTGAGTAACTCGATCGAATTGTTATGGAGAGCTCAAACCTTTGCATACTTTGCATATCATCTTTCTTGGTTCTTATTTGGCTTTTGTCTCCTTTGGGTTTTAGTGCTTGTCGTGATCTTCATGACAAGCCTTGGTTTCTCGAAAAACGGATTTCGTAAGAAAAACTTGCTGCGTTTTCGGTGGTGAAAATATTCCGTTCGTCTTTGAGAATGTTCCCACACCTTCCATGTGTGGTAACTTCTCCATACTTTGAGGTATCAATATTTTCACTTGTTATTTGGATACTCCTTGCTATTATCTTTCCAATGCATTTGCACTCACCTAATTCGGAGTTCATTCGCAAAAGTTATGTGAGTTTTCGTGTTGGAAGTTTTACCGGGTGTTCCTATTTGAGAGGTCCAAAACCTTTCCCCATTTGGTTTTATCTTTCATTGCTTGACAATGATGTTTCTATGCATATTATTGTAGTGCTCGTTGTGGTGATTTCAACGAGCCCAAGATCATCAAAAACGGAGTCCGGATGAAAAAGTTATTGCAGTTTTCGTATTGTTGTTTTTGTTAGTTTTGCGGGGGGCGGATATTCCGGTTCAAGTTTGAACCGGAATATCCGGTTGGCATCTGTCCCTCCACTTGCTCGAAAACGGCTAAGGACCGGAGTCTAAACTTTCTGGAGTGAACCGGATTATTTGAACCGGATTATTCGGGGCATACCGGATATTCCGGTTTGGGCAGTTTTCGGACCATATTTCTCACTGGAGTGAACCGGATTATTTGAACCGGATTATTCACTTCGGACCGGATATTCCTGTCGGACCGGATATTCCTGTTCAGTTTTGAACCGGATATTTTGAAATATCCTGCTCAGACTGCACACAAAACGGCTAGTTTTTGTGGGGACCTATTTAAGGGGGCTTTCTTCCCCATTGGTCCCCAAGTCTTCCAAGCTTGTTTTTCTCCCTCTCCCCCACCATTGTTGACCTTGGAAAGCTTGCCCCTCTCCCAATCCCTCCTATGATTCTTGCATATCTTTGAGGGAGAAGGTAGAGGAGATCTAGATCTACATTTCCACCAATCCATCTTCCTTCTTAGTGAGGGAAACTTAGTAGATCTTGATCTTGGAGTTCTTGGTGTTTCTCCTCCATTGTTCTTTCTCTCTTATTCCCCCATAAGCATTTGTTGCTTTGTTGGAATTTGAGAGTGAAGGATTTGAGCACTTGTGCTCTTGCCATTTGCATCGGTTTGCTCTCTCCACGAGGATTCGTGGAAGTTGAAAGTTTGTGAGCTTGTTACTCTTGGGTCTTGGACCCTAGACGACTTATGGTGTTCTTGGGAGCCTCCAATTGAGTTGTGGATGCGTGCCCCAAGATTGTGGTGACACCGAGAGCCTCCAATTGAGTTGTGGATGCGTGCCTCGGGTTTGAAGGTTGCCAATAGTGGAAGGTGAACTAGGCCTTTGTGGCGGGGTTCATCGGAGAATAGGGTGAGGCCTTTGTGGCATTGAGTAGGCCTTCGTGGTGAGCTCACACCCCTCCAACGAGACGTACTCCCCTTTGTGGGAGGAACTCGGGAATACATCTTCGTCTCCGTGTGCCTCGGTTATTTCTATACCCGAGCTTTTTACTTATGCAATTTACATTGTGATAGCCTTCGAGCTTGAAGTTATATATCTTGCTTTCACCTTGTTACTTGTCTTGCTTAGCATAAGTTGTTTGTTCATCTAGTTTACCCTAGAATATTTAGGTTGTATGCTTGTTAATTTAAACACCTAGTTTATTTCCGCATTTAGTAAGCATTAACCGGAAAAGTTTTAATCGCCTATTCACCCCCCCCCTCTAGGCGACGTCGTTGTCCGTTCACCATGGCTCCATCAGCGAAGCGGTCTGCTTCCCTCATGTAGGTTCCATTTACGTTCATGTACTTCTGGTCCGTTTCTGAATTCCTCGTGATTTCATCTTTCTTAGATCCGTTTTGCCTTTTAGATTAACATCAACTTGCTATCATGCAACTATCTACAGGGCAGTTGAAGCCGAGGAGAGGGTCATCTTCGACGCTCTGGCGGAGAGGGTAACCTTCCTACAGATGAGCTTGAGAAGGCCTTGAAGCTCGCCCACAACAATCTCAAGAAGGCAGACGATGCCAGGAAGGAGCGGGTGGAGCAGGGCGAAGCTTCCAACGCAGCGTTGCGGAAGTTGCTTGACGATCTGTCGAAGATGATAGCCAGCAACCTCGAACTGGCCTCGAAGGTTGGGAAACTGAAGATCCATTTAGCCCTCGCGGAGCATGAAACTCTGATCGTTCTCCTCGTAGCCGTGATGGCCCAGGGAAGGGAGGATCCAGTGCCATCGGAGGAGCAGTCGGCCCCCTTCTGATGTTCTTTTAGTCCTAGCTTCAAAACTACATGCCAGTCTGCCTATATATATATGTGTGTGTCTGGGTGTGTTCACTGCTGGCCCCGTGTTTCTGATGTTCTGTTTAGATCGATAATCTCGTTGGTTGTATTGGGTGGTTTCTATTAATATGTAGTCTATGTCTATTTTTCTTAAGATGGATAATTCGAGTTCACGATGTGGAGATATAGATGACAGAAATTTCGATGGATCTAAGTGACAAAAATTAAAAGGGTCACATTAGACTAATGTCGATGCAAAAACATATACCGGCTGATAATTCGATTTCACAATATGGAGAAATAAATGACAGAAATGAAGAGGGATACATTCGACTAATCTGCGACGTTTACGTCGAACGAAACTCGCCTCCAACTGGACCTATTGGGCCGGGAACGAAAATCCGCGACGTAAAATGTAAAAAAACATCGAGATCGACCGCCCCATGATCAAAGGATCCAAGTCGAGAGCAAAATCCACTTTTCAGCCATCCGCGATGGAAACACGCGACGTTATCGAAACGTTGCGCTCAAAACGTCCCTGGTCGCACGGAATTTGGTAGTGACAACCTCAAGGAAGTTACCATTGCCTTGCTAATGCCATTGATACAGCTACCTCCATCAATGATCAGTTTGCACGTCTTGCCCTTGATCATGCACGCGTTTGAAATAAATTTCATCGTTGTCCTCTATCAACGTCGTGCAAGTATCAGTATGTTCCCGCTTGAGTTGTATATTCAGCCCGATCAACGGTACAACTTCTTCCACCTTGTCAAAATCGCTCTGAACTGTCGCCATTTGTTCGGACCGCTTTGTAATAGAAGTTAAGGTCGCCTCAAGTTCGGCAAATATCACCCTCATAGGTTTGACTAACTGTGCCGAATCACGATTAGCCTGTGCATGAGCCTTGGCTCTTTCGACGGCTTGATCAAATATTGTCTCAATAGACTTTTTTTTTAATTCGTCTGATCCAAGCTGAACTCCTCCCTTCTGTTCGTGTAGCTTTCCTCTTATAGTGGCGCTTGCTGGGATAGGGCCAATCCATATGATATGAGTGGGTTCCGTTGGCACCATTCCAGATTTCAACCAGATTCCCTAGAAACACTGCTGCTTCCCTCGAGCAAGACCTGAAACCAGACAAGAGAGTTATTCACCGACCTGTTTGACTTTTTTTATGATTCCGTTCAGTAACAAAAACTGCACGTAGGAAGTAGTACGTGGAAAAAAAATCCAATAGAATCTTTTGTACTATAGGCTCCCGTGGAAAGAAACCGTCCTTAGTTTTTTTTTTCAACGGCTGCTAACAGCTCCGATCTTTCCTTTCTTTACCTGACCTGTCAGGATGGATGGTTGCATGATAGGAGGATTCGATGGAATCCAGATTAGTCATGTTGATGTCGTTGGTGGCTTGTCTTTTTGGTTACCGTGTTGGACCGTTGGAATTTTTATTTTTCGCTACTTGTAATGACTGAGACTATACTGCTTAATAAATAGCCGTGTGCATCGATCCGATGCAGAGGCTGGGTTTCCATTCCAAAAAAAAAAACCTGACCTGCCAAAACTATCCGATCCCAATTTTCCTTATATTTCCTTTGTGTGCACAATTCCCAGCAGCGTACGGTAGAAGAGTCCACGATCCTAGTTGCCTCTTTCCTGTTTTTTGTGATCCGATTCCTTTCTTTTTTCCAAAGCAAAGAGCCACTCAGGCCGCACCAATCAATCGAGGAAACTCCACGTACCAGCAAAACGGTAGCCCTAATAGACGGAGACTAATCCGATTTAATCTCTGCAGCCAGAATCGGATTCAATCTCCTTCGAGTGTGATAGACAGGTACTTCTTAATGAGATCAAGGTATTTCGATTTGTACGAGAAACAGGAATCAGCTCGAAGCCCCGACGTCGCCGGCAACTCCTTGATTGCTCCTTGAATAAAATCTGATACGAAACGACCAACAACACGCAAATATCAAGTGGCTGCAACCGCTCCGGTAGAAAAATCTCTCCGTATATCAACTAGTCTCCGCAGATAACTCGCCGTGAGCAACCTAGAAATCTGATATCACATGATATGGATCAACCTGATGATCCGTAAATTTTGCCCGATCTTTCACAGCAAGTCAACAAGATAAGTAATTCTTCCAATCGCGCGATGAACGCAACCTGAAGAATATGGACGAATCCAGCAAGCAACGGGGCGATGATCACCACGTCTCAAACCACGGCCCGGTAATTTTTGATGCACACAAGAACTTTCACACAACTTTATTAAAACCGGTAACACGGCAACGCCGTCCCCGGAGGGATCCTACACGCGATACAAAACTCGTGTCTAAACTCTCAAAATTCTGAACCCCTAAACCCTAGCTGGTGGCTCCATTATATAGGAGGCCAACCCCTAGTCGGTTTGGACAGACCCAAACCGAAACCGACTCCGACCTAAACCTATTTGGACTCGACGTAAAAGGCTCGATCAACACATGCGGCTCGCGGGCCTTAGACATTATACACCATAATTTAAATTTATTGTCCTAGCGTGCTAACTAGTAGATGCCCGCATCACGGTGTGCCCTGGATATGGCAAGGAGATTCCATGCGTCTTGGCGGGCAAGGCTATGGAGGAGCTAATTAAGAAGGTGGAGAAGTCTCTCAGAAAGACAAAAAAAGAAGATTGGCATCGCAAGGAAAACTTCCGTAGTTGGTTGATTGTTCCACGTGTCGCCAGTTCGTGTTGTTTTTATAGGTTGGACGGGTGTGTTGACAGTCGGGTGGTTGCTTCGTTTGGTGTTGTTCGCTTGTTGTTGTGGTTTTGTTGTAACGGTTTTTGCCCGGTTTTCCGTTAATTAATTGGGCAACTCTCTTCTTCTTAATTAATAGAATGGGTCAAAACTTTTGCCTCCGTTTCAGAAAAAAACAAAGGCGATTAAGGTGGCTTCATTGGTTGTTTATCGATATTTTCACTTTAGATAGAACATAACGATTTCAAACTTATGTAGGCAATATTGCCAATTGCCAATATATATTCCTTTTGTCATTTTTTTGTCTGTACAGTAGGAGAAAATTGCATACATGTTATTGCTGCATTGGTAGATTGCTTTAGGTGAAAATAAAAAATAAAAATTGTTCAGATGTAGTACAGGTATCCTTTGATCTGAGAAGAGCACACTGTATTGCGTTCTTTTACATACATATGTAAAGCTTGGGAGGTATCTACTCTGATTGTTGATTCAAGATAGGTATTGACAATACTTCAATGTATGCTGAATTTCTTACTCCTTTTCTCCTATCCTTGGTGTATTATTATACTCCCTCCGATCCATATTAATAGGTCCTGAAGTGGATGTATCTGGCAATAAAACATGTCTAAATACATCCACTTCAGCACCTATTAATATGGATCGGAGGGAGTACATGTATTTCCGAAAATAAAAATAGGTTCATCTTAGTTCTCTTAAATTCATTATTTCTTTTCTTTGAGTAAATCTCTTAAATTCATTCTATTCCTAGCAGCGTGGTGGTGTCTGTCAAATTTTGTGCAACTGTTTTAGTGCAACTCGTCCACCACGGCCACTTCGATGACTTGTTGCAGCCTCTTTCCTTGGGTACATACTGGACACGGCCCTGATGTGCTGGTTCATCAAAATAGCTTTAGTAAATCAGAACAACAAACTCATGACACTGATCAACATTTTTCTAACCCAATTAGTTTTAACTGCATCCATATCATACATCAGGACTTTGCCCAAAAGACATCCCAAAAGCTAAAGCTAGGTCAGCCAGGTAACCCCACTACCTACATAAGACACAAACCCAAAACGCGTATGCACGATGATGGCAGGTGGGCAATGATCAGGCCACTGAGTCAAAATCCTTTATGACTCGCCTGCGCTTGTAGGTATGGAAAACCTCTGGCCTGCCCTTGAACATCTCCTTGTCGTCCTCGATCACCATGACTTTCAGTGTGCCCGTAACGCTCGACTTATCTTGCGGGCTCATAAGCTTATCCTCCTTCACCACGACTTCCAATGTGCCAGGGGATGCCGTCTCATTCTGCCGTGCTTGCGTGCGGTTCCTGCAGAGCTTCCTGATTGGTGTCGTGTGTGCGGGCATCTCTGGCTCATTGTTTCCTCCAGACGCGCTGAGAGAAGACGGCCTGTGCTTCATCAGTTCTTCCCCCTCCACAACGACCCCTTTCATGAGCTGTGATAAGCATACAAGTCATGCATTAGCCTTGCAGTCGACCTACATGTTCCCAGCCTTCACCCAAGTAGATAATAATACTCATCTAGAGAAGAACTAACCAATATATCGTTAGATGAACTAACCAACATATCGTTAGATGGAGTACTATTTTGTAAATTTGGTTAATGGGCCCGTGTGTTTGATAGACTAACATAATACTCCTTCCGTCTCAAATTAATTGTTGCGAAGTTTGACAAAAGTGGATGTGTCTAACACTAAATTATGTCTAGATACATCCACTTTTGTCAAACTTTGCGACAATTAATTTGAGACGGAGGGAGTACTAGAGACAACAATCAACTATACCATGTGCATCTTTATCAAAAAAAACTATACCATGTGCATGCTGAAAACTGTATGAACTTGCACAAGCTCCCTAAAAGATGATACAAACGGTTTGATGTTTAGTTCTGAAATGCCAATTCAATGGCCAAGATGGTACCTTCCAGTCCTTGAAATCAAATCTGAAGACAAAATGATTGTATGCCACTTTTCCTGAGGCAATCGCACTGGCAGCAGGTGCATTCCTTGGACCTGTTCAGTCGATCAAATAATATCAGATAAACGGAGATGCATGATATGGCGGCAGCAAAGGAGCAATCAGATAAGAGAACACATACAGACGATATGATGCCCATCATCATTGATATTGATTTCTGCTCTGCCATCTTTGACTAGGAACGACAAAGCAAATACGTTCTCCACCGTTTGGGCAAAGGAGAGCCTATTTAAAATGAGGTTTTCCAGTCTTGCCTTTTTGTTGTTCCTCAGAACATCAAACAGAACAGCCATGTTCCTGTCTGTATCCGATTTTTCTGGCTCTGATGGATCAGCAAGCTGCATAACGAGGCAGAATAGATCAGCATATAGTTAGGAGTTGATATAGTGCTTGTATTCAGACAAGGCTGTAGCAGAACAAAGAAAGTATTCAAGCAGCATGAAGCAAACTTCTCACCTAAAGTGGTCTAACTTGAGAGTTGACAAATGTAAACAAATGTAAGTAGGTATGTAATTTGAGTTCCAAAATGATTATTTCCAGTAGGGACCTTTGTGAATGTACCACATAATCACCAAACATCAATCTTACAAATGATGAGCTACATGAAATTGATAATTAAAGGCAACTACTGATAATAACACATTAAACAGACTCTTAGTGTGAAATATACTACTCCGGTAGTATAGTGCTGATGTGATACTATTAAGATACGATCATTGCCTCCTTGTTACACCAATATTTATTGTAAATATTACTAGTACTGGTAGGAACAGTAATCGCTCTGACTAGGTTAAGTAAAAATTAGGCCCATTAAATGTCCACTCTACTTCATACAATTGAACTAAAATTGCTCAATGCACGTGAAAAAGAAGAGCAAAATAAACAAGTGAAAAGATAAAAAATGTCCAATAACTTTTAATTCTTCAGTCCACTTGGATATACAGAAGTAACAATAGTAAACCAAATATGAAGGCATCCTAACAAAATAAACTTTTGCAGTAAATCAGCATGCAGACACCAACAAAATGCAGTAATTTAGTCAGTATCCATGAAGTACCGACTGCTATCCAGTATAATTTCACTTTTCAAGCACTAATCAGCAAACAAATACAGAACTCTGTTATTAGAGTATCCAGATAATAAACACACCTGTTCAGGACGATCATTTTTGCGAGGCCTTGGGGTCCTCTTTCGAGTGGTAGGCTTCCTCCGTGCCTTCACTTCTGCCTTCATGGGACCAATCCTGTTAGTAAAGGAACCATACATTGTTAGAATCAACTGAAAATTGTAAACCAGGCATCAAAGGAAAATGTATACGATACAGGATCATATGCATTACATGGTGCAGCATCCAGGCACAGACATGAAGACGTGAGATGCAGCACGCCCAACATCACCCCAGCTCAACGAGGCACCCTCACCATTGGCATCAGCTCGTGTCCCAAACTTCTTGAGTAGCCCAGCAACAAGATCAGAAGGTGTGATTCCTAGAGCTGATTGTGACCTTACTGACGCTGCCAAACTGGCTGCGATGTCCAGCAATGCTTCTGCGTCAGCTATTTGCTCCCTGGGCTTCTGAACTGCAGCAGAAAAACAACTCTGGTCAGTTGTAAGCATCAGCTGAGAGTCGTCATACTTGCTGACGTCAAACAAGAAAAAGTGCAACAAAAATAATAAGTGAGCACATGGTGGAGAAGAAATTAATACTTCTGCATTATCTGTCTGTTTATTCCAGATGTCAAATAGTACAGTACTATGTGTTTCCTACGATGTTATTAACAGAGTGGCACATTATCAGGGTACGGCACAACTAGCAAAGTAGCATACCTATGTTTCGATCTGTGATTAAGAGACCCAACACACGGCAGAATAGGCATAGACTTTGCGCTTAACAACACATTACGCTTTGTCCAAACTAGCGAAAATTCCCCAACCAAAATTTGAAAACTAAGAGCCGTCATACTTGCTGATGTCAAACAAGCAATTGAGCGAGAAAATAGTAAATGAGCAATATGGTGCAGAAGTACTACTAAATTCATCTACGTGGCATTTATTTCAGATGTCAAATAGTAAGTGTTTCCTAAAGGGGGACAATGCCCATGCTAACAGCAGGATACAACATTGCTAGTGGATTGCATAAGCTAGCAAAGCAGCACATAGATAATGCAGTTTTTAACTAAGAGGACCCACATAACGCTGAAAAAAACGGCGTAAACATTGCGCTCGTCCAAGCATGAGGAAATTCCCCAAGGAATTTTTTTTGAAAAATCGCGCGGGAGCGTTGGTGCGTACCGAGCTGGTGCAGGTCCTCGACCTGGGTGAAGATGGCACTGAACTTGGCGGAGTCCGCGCGCGCCATTTCATCCTTCTCGTCTGCACGAAGAAACGCACACACCAATCAAACCTCCGAAAAACCGAACAAACTGGTACAAAACGGCACCCCCCGAAACTGAATAAACCACCAATGCGAATCAGCGAAACAACCGCTACAACCACCGACGCACGCGGGGACGCGCGTACCGTTGATCTGGCTCTTGACGGCGTGGTAGCGCGACCGGAGCAGCCGCCGGTCCTCCAGCGCCTGGGGGGTCCCGTCCGGCGCCGCCGCCGGCGACGTCACCGGCTCCGCGCCCTCGCCGCGGCCCTTCGCAGCCCGCTTCGCCATCGCGACCGACAAACCCTAAACCCCCTCGTCGAAGTCGAGGCCTGGTGGTTCGAAACCGAGAGGGAAAGCAGCGGTTGGTTGGATGGAGAGGAGTTTCGGAAGTGGCGGTGGTGTGCAAGGGAAGGAAGCGGAGAAAGAGGAGGGGTTGGGTATTTGAAGTGGAACAAACGTCGCGACTCCTAGTCCTACCCGGGGAAGTTTCGGAAGCGGTGGTGTACAAGGGACGGCACCGCCATACGTGTCACTGCGGGTGGGCCTAACTCCGGTGGGACCCGGCGGGATTCTGTGCGGGGACGAAAGGCTCTCCGAATTTTGGGAGGGATATATCCCGGTCGTGTGGGGTCAAAATTTGAAGTCACGGGGTGGGGTGGCCTTGGTGAGCCAGGCGTGCGGCGGTGGACCGGGGGGCGTCAGTGAGACCGTGGCACGTGGACGTGTTGTGTGCGGCGGATTGGGCACGTTTGTCGAGGGGGCATATGGGTTCTCTCTTCCCGTTTGAGCTTCGAAGATTTGAGTTTTACAACGTCTTTACCGCCGCAGTTCGGGGCTCGCGGTAAAAAGATTTTTGCAGGAGCCAAATTTCGTGAAAACTTTCCCGCCGTTGGTGCACGATCCTGCCGCCGCTGGCCGCTGCGGCGTTGCAGTTACCTCCGGTTATTAAGGGCATCCACAGTGTATGTCAAATAGGTGCCAAATAGCAGATTTAACTTTTGGCATCAGTTTTATACAATGTGGAGGTTGCTAAATAAAATAGCCAAATCTCAAAAGAGGGAACCGGCGCACCTAGAAGAGCCGATGTCAGTGTTGGGCCCATCTATCAGCTAATTTGGCAATGGCCACACTGTAGACTGCTAGCAAATTGACCACGGTTCCAAATATTCCTACGTGTCAAATATGGCATTTGGCCACACTGTGGCTGCTCGGAGAGACCCGCGACCGATGTGGCAGCAGAGCCGAGTCGCCTTGCAACCTCTGGCTGACAAGAGACCCACTTCTTCTCGCAGAGTAAAAGGTTGGAATTAAAATGGTCACCATTAGTCAACTATGCCATCTTCCTATTGTCGGTTGGCTTTGTGCATGGCTATGTTCTTTTTTCAATCTTGTCGCCGATGAATCACAGTTTCGAGGAGTAGACCTCCGCACTTATTTACGTGACGCACCCCTAAAAATTTTCATGTATGCAAAGGAGCACTTCCGAGCACCGTGCATGTGAAAAAAGGAAGAGAAATGCATTCATGAGTGAAAATGTGGAATGTGTAAGTCAAGTTCTCAAACCCACTTGATAATAAATTTGATTATGTTAGGCTTGCTTGTTGATGCTCAGAATTCACACTACACTTGGTTCTGCACGAACTTAAATAAATAAGACATGTAAATTATTATGTCAACTCAAATACCTTCCAATCGTTTGTTGTATGTCAGACTCAGTTCACAAAGCCAACATGTGTACAACTGTAGTCAATTATTATGTCAACTCAAAAACCTTCCAATCACGCTGCAGTGGGAGGAAGATGTTGGAAGGACTCCCACGCGGGCTGACGTCTGTGCTCTGATCCAAGCCTCGCCGTTGGCCGCCTGATGACCCATAAGTGTAGGGGCTCTATCGTAGCCTTTTTTAATAAGTAAGAGTGTCAAATCAAACGAGGAGCAGAAAGTATTGATAAATAGTTTTGAATAAGATTTCACTGTAAACACTGAAAGGTAAATATTTAGGAATTTTTGTGATGCAAGTAAATAACAATGAAAGTAAATCGTTCCTAAAAGTGGCCCAATCCTTTTTAGCACAAAGAACAAGTTGGTGGTGTTTCTTAGAATGGCTAAAAGTTCCCGAGGACACACGGAAGGTTTCGTAAAGTTATTTTCATCACATGTCGTTGATTAATCTTCATCGTTTTGGTAAGTGTTATGTGGGTAGACCTATGCTAGTGCACCGTCTGTCGAGACGTCGGAGTAGAGTTCATAGACGGGAGTGTCATGAGACTACTGGTAGAACCGCGGGGACGTGATGATACGACAAACAAGAACACCGAGTTTTACCCAGGTTCGGTACGACGTAACTAGGCGGCATTCCTACTCCTGCAATCTCACTAAATCAGCGCTGAAGCCTAAAGTATACAAAGTACAATGTGAGTATGGTTTCGATAACTCGACGAGGATCAACTTCTCGGCGAGTTGGCTTCTAGCAAAGATTCGATTATTGTTTTTCGCTCCCGTCCGGCTTTATATAGATAGTCGGGTTAGGGCTCACAGAAATGAAACCTAGAAGACTACGAAAAGTATCTAACTTGGAAATTAAGGAATCTGTCTTCTCCTCCAAGCCGCAGCACTTTGGGTCGTGGTCCGGGTTCTTCTAGAATCCAGCTTCCTGCGCGTCAGCTTACTGGGCTGCCCAATGGACCTTGACCCATTACCTGCGGGCCATCCTGGTAAACCATCCTTTGGCCAATGTCAGACTTACCCCTAGTTTGCATAAATCCGACAGTAGCCCCCTAGAAGGATTAAGACTTCGTTTTGCCGTTTCTTCGTGGATTTGTATTCTTTATCCCGAATGCCGGCTTTTGGCCTTGATTCTTCTTTCAGCAAAATTTCTCAATGTCAAACTCGGTTTTACCAAAATCCGGCTTTTCTTCCACGAGCCTTCGTGGAGAAGGAAACTTATGACATCACCGTTGAAATCATGTTGATGTCACAGACGTTTGGGTTCAGTCAAAACCTGAACACGTATCCGCTGACAGATTCTTGCGCGAGAAACGAGGAGATAGCAATAATCATCTTGTCCCCTCATTTCCCGGAATTTTCGAGCATTACACGCGTCATGCATCCGACGGCTAAAATAGCCATTGGAGCTAATATCCACGCGTTCTTGGCTATAAATAGTCGTCTCGGGGGCTCCGTTTTCCCTTTCGCTTCCTTCTTCCTCGTCGAGCACACAGAGCACAGCACCCAGAGCCCAAGTTCAAGAGAACGCGGAGATCAAGCCCCCGAGATTCTCTCCGAAAAGACCATCGGAGGAACTAACTCACGACTGCGCCGCCAGAAAATGGTCACCGGAGATTCCCCTCGCGCCTCTGATTCGGCGAGCGCCGCCGTGGAGATCGAAGATATCATCAACGACCTGGACCCCCTCTTTGACTCTCCGTCGCGCACTGCTGCGGGCGTGCCGGAGGGGGCCGCCAGCGAGCCGGCGAGCGGGGATGTACCTCTCGCGGCCGGAAACATGCCGTCGCCATCGGCTACTCCTCCTCATCCTCCCTTCTCGGAGCCTACGGAGGAGGAAAATACTTCTCGTGGTGTTGAGGACATCGACGCTTCCGTCACTGCCCAAGGCGAGGACGAGGGAGAAGAAAACGCCGACAAATGGATCCACTGCAACGTGGTTCCATCCTTTCTCCCGAGAATGGAGAAGGACGGCTTCGTGATCAAGGACAAATGGAGGGTGAACGAGGACGACTCCGAGCCGTCTCCGCAACCCGGCGAACGCGTTCTCCCGACTTCCCATATCAACAGAGGTATGGGATTTCCACCTTCCGCATTTTTCTGCCAGGTCCTAGACCATTACAAGATCCAGCCACACAATCTGCCACCGAACTCCATCTTGTACTTAGCCGGATTCCACGCCCTTTTGAAAGTATAGTATGGGCACCTAGAGGGGGGTGAATAGGTGCTACGACCAATTTTAATTTTTCTTTCACAATTAGGCCCTCTTTGATTCAAAGGAATGTGATAGGATGTTTGGAGGATTAAATCCTATAGGAAATTTTCCTACAGAGGCTGTTTGAATCATAGGATCATCTCTTATAGGAATTAATCCCATAGGATTCCTGTAGTGCAAATCCTATAGGAAAAAAGCATTAGGTCATACCTCATGGAAAATTCCTACACTACAATCAAAGAAACATCCAATTCCCATAGGATTGAAGTGGACATGACATCCCAATCCTCCAAGTTTCCTATTTCTATGAATTTTCTATCCTATGAATCAAAGGAGGCCTTAGGCTTGGCATGAAGGTAAATTCTCTAGATGGTGCAACTACGGTGAATTTACCTATATGACAAGGAAAACAACAATCACAATACAAGTGCAAGTAAAGGGAGAAGGGAACGAGGTAACTGATATGAAGCACGCGGAGACACGATGTAATCCAGAGTTCCTCCTTGTTAAGGGAGTACGTCTCGTTGGAGGGGTGTGAGCTCGCCATGAAGGCCTACTCAACGCCACAAAGGCCTCACCCTATTCTTCGATGAACCCCGCCACAAAGGCCTAGTCCACCTTCCACAATTGACCCCCTTTGAGGCGGGAATCGAATCCTTTACAAACAACTTGGGACACACACCCACAACCAAATTGGGGGCTCCCAACAATCTTGAATCACCAAGAGTAGCAAGATGCCTAAGTTCTCCATGAGAGGAAACCCTAGGCTAGATCCCTCAAGCTAATGAGGGGGAAATGAAGAACGGCTCGGTGAAGATGTAGATCGGGGCCTTCTCCTTCAATCCTCCTAAGATCTTCGAGTTTGGTGGGAGGGATTGGGAGTTAATACGGATTTGGTGAGCTATTAAATGCTATTGAATTCCAAGGGGAGGAACTAGAGCTCAAGGTGGAAGAGGAGGGGTATTTAAACCCCTCCTCAAATCTAGCCGTTTGGCTGGAAAACAGGTACCAAAATATCCGGTCTAAGTTTGGACCGGAATATCCGGCTGGGATATTTCCTCAGATCTGCTCGAGTTTGTTGACTTAAACCGGATTATCCGGTGGCCTCTGAATAATCCGGTACGAATAATTTGGCTGCTTCTGTCTTGCGCAGGAAACTGAACCGGATATTCCGGCTCCTCCGGAATAATCTGGTACAAATAATCCCGTTAGCTTCTGTGAGTTTCAACTTCAGTCCTTAGCCGATTTTCGAGCAGAAACTCCACAACCGGAATATCCGGTACGATTTGAATAATCCGCTACCATTATTCCGGCTCATCTCTGTCCCAAACTGGACCCAAACTATCCTAACCGGAATATTCAGTTTCCCTGAATAATCCGGTTAGAATAATCCGGTTGCTCACTATCCCAAATCTCTTAGCCCAATCTTTACCGATCTTTTCGGTGATCTATGCCGATTTTAAGTTTAACACCTGCACACTAAACACCTCGATAAATAATGTACTTAGTATTGTTAACTAACACACAAAACACCGGGAAAATGAAATGCACTTTCAGTCTCCCCCTTTTTGGTGTTAGATGACAATACTAAGATTTGCAGTAAAGCTTTGACAAGAACATGTTTGAAACAAATTGGAAATGCCTCCCCCTATCTATATGCATATCTTTTGTTTTCCTCAAATGCGAAAAGTGCAATAATATACGGAGAGCAATTTCCAACAAGTAGCAAACATGCCAAAGTAACAATATCACCAATATGTTGAGAATAAGAGGGAGAGATATACCTTGTGTGTAGAGGTGATAACAAGAGTACCCAAGCACAACAATAGATAATATCCTCAACATATAAGATAGATAATCCATGATAACCAATAATATAAGATAGATAATCCATGATAACAAATAACATAGTCTCACAACACATGATAGCACATAGTTTTAAACGAGACAATAAAACGAAAATAGTTCGAATAAAACTAAAATGGACACAAACTCTCAAGAAATGGTAAAAGCATACGCTTGTGCCCGAACCCATGCAATTCCCAGTAGGCCTACTACTACTTCTCCCCATTTGGCATCGAGACACCAAAAAGGAGATAAGTAGTGGTGCTAGCGTCCCAACAACAATCTAAGCATCAGAATGCTCAGACGACACTCCAGCTGACGCGTCAGAAGCACCCTCGGCCTCCCTCTTCAGATCCTCGTCCTCATCCTCATCTTCCTCCTCAAAGTCATCCCCATCACGAGCACGGGAAGAAGCAGCTGTGGCATGAAGAGCCTCCTCAATCCGCTCCCAAGGAGTACAGTCTCTGGAAGACCACTGAGAGTAGGACCGTGGAACAAGAGGGGCAGGAAGATCACCAGAAGCACCACTCACATGGTAAAGGATCTGACTCTGAGTGCTAGTCATAGCTGTGTCCCTGCGGTAGGCCTGGTACTGCTCCTTGTGGATATCCACCTTCATGCAAATCACGTTGCGCTGAAACCAGGAGAGCTTCCTGACATTGCGAAGGTGGAGGAAGGATCAGCCTGGGGAGCTCTAGAAGGGGCCACACCTCTTCTAGAGGAACCACTCTCAGAAGGAGGAACAGGAGTAGGAACAACTTTCTTCCTCTTGATGTACAACTTCTTGAACTTGTGCTCTTCCATGGGAAACTCAGAAAAATCCCTCTTCATCACATCCTTGATTACCATCATGATATATGGTCCATATGGTATGGTGTTCCCACCAATCATAGCATTGCGCAACTCGTAGAAGATGATGTCCATGACATCCACAGTATAAGAAGCAGTAGGGTCCTCATCCTCAATACACTGCTTATCCAAAATGAGAAGGTTGCACAAAGGATTGGTGAGAGCATCATTGTTACCTCCACTTGGCACCAAGAAAGACCGGAAGAGGCGCACGAGCTGATCATAGAAGGGGAGGATCCCTTCCAGCTTCCCAATAGCAAAACCTGGAGCATACATATCTTCCATATATATCTCCCTCTTAGGTTTCTCCACATCATACATACGGTAACCAAGTGGAGGGTGAGAGTTGTACCGATAACCAAGCAGACGAGCCAATCTGTGAAAAGGAATCTCACAAGGAGTGGTCCGAGTCATCCACTTCAGACCACAAGGAATACTGTTGTCAAACACCAATATGGACATGAACTGAACAACAAGCTCGGTGTTGTAGGGGCAGTGGGTCTCCAGAAGCCTCACAAGACCGAACCTCTCTATGATACTAGCAGCATCAGCAAACTCTTCCTTGTCCCTGATCATCTGAAACTTGGTAGGATGCATCTGACGGATAGGAAACTTGTAGTCGGAGTACATGTCAGCATAGATATATGACTGCTCCAAGCACCAGAAACGAGCATTCTCACACTCCACATCATGAGGAGTGTTGTACCAATCCTTCTGCCTGATCTGAGCATAGTCCTGAGTGGAGATGTATGTCTTGTAGTTCTGCCTAGCTACCTTTCCTTTCTTCTTATTTGATGGCTTCAAGGCGAGAGACTTGCCATTGGAAACAACTTTCCTTGGAGGGAGGTCACCGGGATCCTCATCACTAGTGTCCTTGTACGAAGGACGCTTGCGAGGGCCCAACTTGTCAGCGTGAGAGCTACCTGTGAAGGAGAATCATAGAGGAAGCAATAGGGGGTAAGTGCACATATGTCAAACAATGGAGGAATCATACGTAAAAACAATAGGAAAGATTCCACGGTATGATCGAGAATTAATTCTAGTTAGAATCAAACTAGTACTGATGAAATTCGGGACAGAACTCAACCGGATATTCCGGTTCAGTTCTGTACCGGATATTCCGAGTGCGTGACAGAACACCACCGGATATTCCGGTTCAAAACTGAACCGGATATTCCGGCTGCTCGACAGAACACAATCGGATATTCCGGTTCAAAACTGATGAGGGGATAGTAACCCGGTATGCCAACTCCCAGGTGAGATTCGGCCCAAACGACGGATGGATCAAATCCGGCTAAGGACAAAGAAGCTTCTAGAAGGCCCAGGACTTGTAAGGATCGTAACCCGGATTGTGGGTTACGGTAAGGAAAGTTAGGGTTCGTATGAAGAGTTCGAATAGGACTCGAGAAGCGCTTTGTAGGGCAAGTCAAGGAGGATATGAGTACTATATAAACCAACCCCTGGGCTTCGCCTAAGAAGGATCC
Organism: Alopecurus myosuroides; assembly: GCA_028641055.1. Lineage (NCBI taxonomy): Eukaryota > Viridiplantae > Streptophyta > Magnoliopsida > Poales > Poaceae > Alopecurus > Alopecurus myosuroides. The sequence goes on from CM054062.1 coordinate 9,287,241, forward strand.
AAGTCATAGTTGTAACACCTGTTATCGAGTATCCAGTATAATCATATCGAGAGCCGGCGAGTTGTTTTCCGGTTCTTAGATTGCTTTCGCCATGTTCTTTTCCGAGCTAAACCCTCTCCCAAATACCTGTGTCGACTTGCCCCAAGATCAGTTACCCCAGGTAACATCTGCCGTGATTATCCCACGACAGTTGGCGCCCACCGTGGGGCCTGCGTCCAAAGGTGTTTACATCACGGGAGAAGCTCGGAAGAGCATGAAGAACCTCATCGTCGGAGAAATCTACGTCAACGGCAAAGGAGAGAAGATGGTAGACGATTCTGGCTGGGGGCCAGAGTCGGACCACCTCGAAACCGGATCCATCGTGACAGTCGGCAGCATCAACGTCTTCATCGGTATGGTATGTACTTCCAGTTCGAATTGTGATAATATTGGATCTGATTCTGTGTCAGGGGAAGACGCGTATGTCCGATCGGAAAAAGAAGAATCGATTGGAACAACGGGTCAGATAGAGAGGGAGGATGATACCGAGTCTATACGGGATTTGTCGGAGGATCGATATGAAAGGGAAACCAGCGAGGAAGAACAGTACGAATCTACACCGGGCATCATGCGCCGGGTTGCAGTTTATGCGGCTCCCGCGACCAATCTCAATCAAGAAAACGCGGCCGCGGCACCAGCTGGGGCGGTTCAGGCAGCGGCTCAGCAGCAAGGACCAGTTGACCCGGTCTTGGCCCAAGTCGATGGAGAGTCGGCGTCTGTCACCAGTCGCCCAGCGGACGAGGAGCGACACGCAAATATGTTCGGGTTCCAAGCAAACCGGACACCGGGGGCGGGCCCCTCAAACCCGCGTCACCCGGCTCTGTTTGATAATAACTTGATTTTGGACCCCACAGTCTTGGCCACAGTTATTACCCCGGAAAACGCGGCAGAACGTGTAAGAGACCTGGACGTAGCTCGTCGTGCATTGGAGCAGCAAAGAAGGCAAGTGGAAGCAGAAAGGCAGGGGATGGCCGCGCGGCAGCGCGAATTGGATGACCGAGAGACCCGGCTCCGGGAGGAAACGACAAGGATGCACCAAAGGCACCGAACTATGCTGCCGGCAACAGGAGGGGTTATTAACCCGACCGCCCTGGTGTTCACGCCTCAAGATCAGCCGATTCCACCGACGAACCAAGGGACCATACCGCGACCTTCAACGGGAGCACATCCGGTAAGCGCGCCAGCCGGGTTACCTTTGCCACAGACAGGGGCGACAGCCGGCAATACCATGCCGCCACCACCATCGCGATTCCGCACACCAGCAGGTCATTACAACAATCCCATGGACAACGTGTACGCAGCAACGCTCGCATTAAACCAGATCCCTGTGGGAGACTCGCCTCATGCGGAAGGAACCCGACGAGCAATCGATCTACTACACACCGCGGTAGCACAGCAAGCTAATTATCCGGATCATAGGAGCGGGATGCATGGGACGCCGTACGCCAGCCAGCAACAGGGCCATGTTCAAACGAATGCGGCGCAACGAAGGGAAGAGCAGCAGCAAATGCCGCCTCCACCGCGTATCCAGACAGCACCGGTAGTATCAGCAGCGCAGGCGGTGGTGAACAGTTCCAGAGCCAGAAGAGCCGGGGCCGGGTCTGCAGCGCACGAGTTACCAGTGGTGCCGCACCCCGCGGTACCCCCAGCCGGGTCGCGCGTTTCCCGGGCAAGACCGGCCCCAACCACCCTTGCGGGACCAAAGTGCCTTTCGGACGATATCAGAGCAGAACCTTACCCGGAGAAGTTCAAAGAACCGGGGAAAGTAGTAAATTATGAGCCAACAATGGATCCAGAAACGTGGCTGAGCAGCTATGAGATGGCAATGTCAATTCGCAACGCATCCGAGAATCTCCAAGCCAAATTCATGTACTTAATGATGTCAGAGGGAGCAGCAAAGTTATGGTTCACCAACCTACCGGAAAAATCGATCAAATCGTGGGAGGAGCTAAAGACCGCATTCATCAAGCACTTTCATGGGACATGCAGAAAGTTATTTACTATTGATGATTTAGAAAGATGCGTTCAGAAGAAAGGAGAATCGGCACGCAGCTGGGTACGCCGGGTTATGGAGATACTCCACTCGTCTACGGATATCCAGCCTAAGGACGCGCTACAAGCTATGGCAAAAACATGTAAGTACGTTCCTTTAGTACAAAAGCTAACTCGCATGAAATCTAGTAGGAATGCAGCGGAGGTTACAATGGGAGAGTTAATGGATGCGTGCAACAAACACGCTGCAACGGATACCACAGAGGAGGAAGTTGACGACAAGAAAGCAAAAGCAAACGCAAGTAGCAGCGGGAAAACCGGCAATGGGTCGGCGCCAAACAATAATGGAAGTAGCCAAAACAAGCGCCCGTTCGACGGGAATTCCGAGTTTGTAGCCAACACGGAGGCCGGGTCTTCAAGACCTAGATCCGAAGGGAATTTTAATACTGGGAATCACAATGGGGGACACTACCAAGGACCTCCAAGACCAAGCAACAGTTGGGACATATTTAGGATGGCGTGCCCGAAGCATAGCAGGAATGGCAAGCCGGCCAATCATTCACTAGAGCAATGTGCCGACTTACAAAGGTGGAAGAACGAAGAAGTGAACAGAGCTATGCGAGGTGCGGGCCGGGGAGGAGGTCCGGGTCTAGGTGGAAACTTGGGTAACGGGCCGCCCCCAGCCGGCAATCCGCCAGCTGGAAATCAAGGTAACAATCAAAATGGAGCAGGAGGTTTTCAAGCTAACCCCAAACAGCTGGGTCAATATCATGTGCACACTACAGGAGGCTCTAACAAGGATAAGAAGATACTGAAACAAGCAGTTAATTCGGTCTCTTCCGCTGTTCCAAGGTATTTGAGGTGGTCAGAACAAGAGGTAACATGGAGCAGGAAGGATCACCCGGATAGAGTTGATCACCCGGGAGTCTTAGCTTTGGTAGTGGCACCACAGGTCAACGGCTACGAGCTGAAAAAAGTCCTGATGGATGGAGGAAGTAGTATCAATATCCTGTACTGGGAAACTTTTCTGCGAATGGGCTTAAAGGAATCGCAGCTGCAAAAGAGTACAACAGTTTTTCACGGGATAGTGCCGGGTCACTCAGCATGCCCTGAAGGAAAGGTGGCACTGGAAGTAGCTTTTGGAGAGTCAAAGGATAATTATCGAGTCGAGTGGCTTACCTTTGAGGTAGTAAAGTTGCGCAGTCCTTATCATGCATTGTTTGGAAGGCCGGCTTATGCCAAGTTCATGGCAAGACCGTGTTATGTGTGCCTACAACTGAAAATCCCGGGTCCCAAGAAGACCATTACAATACACGGAAACCGGGATATAGCAGCTGAGTGCGATGAGGGAGACGCGGCAATGGCCGAGCAAGCCTGCAGGAAGGAAGAGCTCAAACATTACCGTTCTCAGGTAGACCTAGAAGAGAGGACAACGTCAAAAAAGCCAACCCCTGAGGGGGACAAAGCAAAAGTTAGGGCAGAACAAAACCCTAAGATGGTAGGCTTCATCAGGAGCAATACTTTCAAAACTCTCAGCAGGGAAGAAGAAGGCGTACCACCGTCCGCAGCTGATCACGTTCCAAGGAAGATATACCCGGACTGGCTAGCAAATCCGGTACTCATTACGAAAGGGCATAGCAAGTGGAGAATGTGCATCGGCCGTATCAACGCGAGGCCGATTATCGAGAATAACTAAAGCAGTGTAATGGGCGGCAGGTTTCATACGCACTCTTTTCCTATCCAGGGTACCTAAGGGGACTGGAAGGTTTTTAATGAGGCGGCCTGCTGATTCAAAAAAGAAATTTTTATCAATAAAAGAAGATGGTTTCGAGTCTTATCATGGTCTTTGCTTCAGTTACAAGTAAGTAACATTGTTACTATCAATACATCAGTATCATCGAAATACATTACATGAATATAGGTCTCCGGGGGGTGATCTGCTTCAATAAGTAATCACAAGACCCGGAGACCCGGCCATGATGCCTATGAGTTATGGGGGCTGATTACTCGAAAAAACGGGTACAGCTGCAATCCTATAACTGGACAAAGGAGCCAAATTTCTTGGTTATTCTTACTTAAGCTCGATGTGACTCGCACTAAAGTGGCATGATCTGTTCGCGTACGATTACAATCAAATTATGCAGCCCAGTGTGGCTTGCTTGACCTTGTTTTTCGTATAGACGCAACGACATGGTATCCACGCGAAAGCCGGCTTATAGTACAAGATAATCAAAAGGGTCATCTAAACCACAAGTCCATGCAGAGTATAAGGCTAAAAAAGCCGGAAACTCAACAAATATTAAGCATGACTTCAGTATTTATGTAAACAGATATTGGTATTCAGCTTGGTAAACAGCAGTATGTCATCTGAGAAAGGCCACACCCCTATAGCTCGTACTTTGGGTCATGGGGACTGGGGACTTCGAAGCAGAAACAAACTGTTTTAACTACCCAAGCCTGAAAACCTTAATTTCCGAGTATTGGGGACTTAAAGAAAGGTTCCTCTATCAAAACCTACGATACTCGGTTAGCCGAGTCTCAAAAGGAAACTGAAAACAAGAGTTCGAAGTATCGAGAATAAGCTTATAAGTAACACAAGGATCGAGATTATCAAAAGCCAGGGGAGGCAAAGAGTTATCATAAGATTAATAAGCATACAGTCATAGTATCAGCGTCAATGGTGCACAAGCGCACCACCAAAAATCATATCAGTCTCGAGAAACATAAAGCGTTGGGTAGCGTCCTACTCGGCGTCCTGAGAGTGGTCCTCCGGGTCTGAATCTTGGACTTGCTCCTTGGCCTTACCAGCAGCTTTACCCGGGCTCTTCACTTCTGGACGAACAGGCGGAGGCACGGCTGGGGTAGAGGTAGACGGCTTTACGCCCAGTTCTGCTTCCCTCTTTGCAGCCTCTTCCTTCCTCCTAGCCAGATCAGTCGACCATTTGTCCAACATATCAATAGGGGGAGGCGCCTCCACCAGGATAACCTTGCCCTCAGAATCATACGAGCTCATAATTGTGTTTAGATCCATCTTGTCGGCCAAAGCTGTGGCTGAAGGACGTACCGCAGATTGTATAGCTTTGAAATCCTGGGGCTTGAATTTGGACCCGTCAGCTTTAAATTCTGGGAACCCGGATACTATCTTTGCCGGGTCAAGCTTTGGAAAATAAGCCTTCGCCAGCGTTAAAGCCCGGGTCACCCCAATTCGGCAGGACGAACGCTTCAGTATTTCAATCCATCCAGGTGCTGTGGAAAAGGCCTGTATAAGGGTCTCCTCGCCCGGGTATACCTCAGAAGGCCACTTGATAGCATCCAGCAAAAGTTTCGTGCCGGCAAAAAACGTCCGGAGCACAGTCTTCAGAGTTTTTACTTGAGTAATGGCATTCTCCTCCGGAGCAGCAAGGTTAGCACCTGCAATTTGAACATGTGAAAGCATATCAGTCATGTTGGTTATTACAGCGGCAAGATAGAGGTACGCAAATTAATCGCAAATAGCAAACTTACTTAGCAAGATACGGTAAGTGTCCGTAAGCTGAGCCGACAGGTTATTCAGCGAGGACTGGGCAGCATGGTACTTCTTCTTGTATGAGGAGACATCTTTTTTCAAAGTCTTTATCTCCGCTTCAAGGGCCTCCCTACGCTTAACTTCAGCCAGCAAGAGCTGCTCAGCCTTAAGTAACGCTTCATCTGACTGAGTAATCTCTGCCTGCAAAGGCCGGGTGAAGCTGTAAGCCGGATATCGCGAGAGTATTTTATCTGAGGAAATGATTGCCGGCAAGTACTATGCGAAGTACCGAGGATAATTAAAAAAAAAATTATACTCGGGACTTGGGGACTGGATGTATAATAAGGAGTATCAAGTAAAAATTACCTGATGTGCTGCAGCCATACGTTCTAAGACAGTCCCTTCTGAAGCTTTCATGGCAAGAAGAGCGCTCATCAGCTGGTTAAAGTCAGCGTTATCCGAGTTAGATGGCTCGGGTACCTGGAAAGTGGGAAAAGGAGCATTTCTTGTAACAGGAGGTGGCACCCGGGTCATCCGAATGTCGGAGTCTGGTTCCCCTCCCGCGCTTGAAGCTGCCCCTTTCTCCTTCTCGCTCGTGTATGAAGCGATTGGATACTCGGCGTCATGCCTAGCTGGCTCCGGTGGCGACATTTGCTCGTCGCCAGCCGTAGTGAAGGCATCATCAGCCGACTCGCCCTCGACCCGGACTTTAGCTTCGGTGTCCTCCTGGTCGCTACTAATAACCGTGGCTCTGAAGAAGGTGCAAAGGCGTAATTAATCTTTGGTTATGGAAAGAAAGGGGATGAAAGTTCGGTATAATATCCGGAAAAGGCGTTTACCCGGTGTTTACTGGGAAGTCCGAGGGGAAGCCGTCACTAGACCCGGAAGAGACTGAAAAATGGCAAGAGAGGTCTGGGATTACGTTACAAAGGAATGACTGGAAAGAAGTTTTGTTTACAACAAATACCAGGGTGTTGAACCGGGGGCGGCGAAGCAACCGGGTTAGGGGTCTCGTTGCCCGGATGATTCCGGGTTACTCGGCGCCTAGTCATGGGTGGCTCCTTCAGTTATGATCAAAAGGGGTGAAGATGGGGTTAGCCCCGGAGTGACGTTATGGGAGCAAAAAACCAAAGTGTAAGGGGATGAAGTAAAAACCTGGAGGGCTATCCTCTGGGATTTCCTCTTTGTTCCGGTTCTGGTGGCTGGCTCCGGCTCTTCCTCCTCGCTGGTGGACCCGCCCCTGCTGTCCGTTTCTTCTTCTTCGCTTTGGTCCTCTCGCTCTGAGAAATGTCCGAGTTACAGCATAAGGAAGAAGAAAAGGCAGGATATAACGTGTGCAAAGGAATCAAGTAGGTACCTTCATTCGAGTCAACGACATCGTCTTCCTCCTCCCCGTCTTCGGAATTAGGAGTGGAGTCGACCGTCCAAAAGTCATCATCGGCCTGAGGAGAAGATGCCAGGATAGTGATTAATATCGAGTCAAGAGAAGCGAATAAAAGTAAGTGTTAGAAGTCAAAATCAAAAGGCAGAAAACTTACTCCAGGGGTTGGATTCTCGAGGGTAAAAGGTTCTAATCCGGCTATGCTCCGGATTACTTCGAGCTTCTCTGTCAGGAAACCCTTAATTGTTTTGTTAATGTCACCCGGAGCAAGGGTGCGGGTAGAGAATCGGATTGGGTCCGTGGTTTGACCCGAGTATTCGCACATCAGCTTCTCACGAATGGAGTTTGGCTGAATGCGGAAGCTAACCCAGGTCTTCACCAGGTTTAGCCCGATGAGGCCTCGGGCGGACAAGATGGAGATCCTAGCTAATAAAGGCAAGATCGCCTCCCTGTCCGGTTCAGACGCGAAGGCGTTGAATTTCTCGGAGATGTCAAGTTGACCCTCCGAGTAACCCGGCAACTTCTTTTCGCCGGGTGGAGAGGTATCCTGGCAGTAGAAGTACGAAAGCTGCCAGTGCTTTACGTGGGAATTGAGAGAAATAGGAGGCATCAGGGAGTTCTTGCGGCGCTGGATAGAGACCCCGCCGCAAGTGAGAAGTGCGCCGTCGCCGCTTTCGCGACACTGCTTGCACTGAAAAAGTTCGACGAAGAGGGCTAGACTTGGCGGTGTGCACAAGTAAGATTCGGAAAGAACAATAAAATGGGAGATGTTCAAAATGGAGTTTGGACCTATATCGAAGATACGGAGGTTGTAATGGTCTAGGACGTCACGGAAGAAGGGGTGACCCGGAGGCCTAAAGCCCCGGGTCACATGTTCAACGAAGCATATTACCTCATTCGTCGCTGGAGAAGGCCGGGTTTCATTGCCTGGCACTCGCCAGTGGATAGACTCCTGTGGAGGTAGGGTTCCAAGCTCGACCAACTCCTCCAGCTTGGCCTTGGTGACGGAGGACTTCCCCCAATTGGCCGATATGGAGCTTGTGGATTTAGCCTTATTCGGCTGTTTCCCCTGCCTCTTGGGTGCCATGGGATTGACCTGGTAAAACATCGAAGGAAAAGACGTAAGGAACAAAAACTTGGAAGTTAGCAGGCAAGCAATTACCTGCAATTTGAACATAACCCGGCTATTGCCTCGCTGGGTCAAGAATGATTTATCCGGGTATCAAGTGACCTTACAAAATACATGGAGCTTTCCGTAAAAGCAAATGTTTGGAGGAGTTAGGGGGATGCTTATATGCTTACCATCTGCGAATGAGTCGGAGAAGTAAGATTTTCTGAGGAAGGAGAACAAGGGCGGAAATTTCAGATGGCCCGAGCTTAGATTGGGAATCCTATTTCTAAAATTGTGACCAGATTAACGATTACTGGAGTTAGGGGAGTAATATAAGCTATGAATCCTATCCATAGGAATGTTTATGGTAAGTATCAGTGAGTTAATCCGGCGCGGCCCGAGAAATTGCGGACCGCTCGATTCAGATCTAATTAGAGGAAGAACTAAGAAATTGCGGGGGTAAGTTGGAGGATGTAAGGGACTTACTGAAGGAGATTGGAGTAAGGCCTTGCGGAGACAGATGGCGCAAGATTCGTGTCCTTTCGTGGTCGTTGGCCGGCGAATCGGAGGCTTGACGGTGGATTCGGGAGCTGGTGCGGCTCGCGCGGCGGCGGAGCGCAAACGAAGGCGGATGGGCTCCGGCGAGATGCGTGGGGTTCCCGTGGTGGCGCTCTGCGAGCTTGAACTTGGGGAGAAGAGAAATGGGGAAAGTGAGCCGTTAAGGGTTGAGTTTGCCTCCTGGGGTTTATTTATAATAAACCGGGTGGAAAAATTTATCCTAACGGGCGAAACCCGGGAGTTGCGGAGTAATGGTTGGACATTTTGAAATTTGAAGACGTGCTTTATGTGCACTTAGATATGATCCCGAGAAAAGAGAAGGGGGGAATCTCTTTCCTGGTATTAGCACTAATTATCGAAGAAGGTGCGAAGTCATGGAGTTCCTTACTAAAGCTCGAGTCTGGAAGATTAAAGGAGAACCCTTGAGGGAGAGCCGGGCTTTTGCTTGGCTTCCTTCGTACCAGTCACGGCTATTCATCAGCGCGCTGCGTCCTGATTTTCATATGTTTGTGTCTTATATTTCTGTAGGGAATAGCCGGCGCTTCGAAGAGTAAATCTTGGAAGCCCAGGCTATTCTGGGGACTACTGATGAGGGGATAGTAACCCGGTATGCCAACTCCCAGGTGAGATTCGGCCCAAACGACGGATGGATCAAATCCGGCTAAGGACAAAGAAGCTTCTAGAAGGCCCAGGACTTGTAAGGATCGTAACCCGGATTGTGGGTTACGGTAAGGAAAGTTAGGGTTCGTATGAAGAGTTCGAATAGGACTCGAGAAGCGCTTTGTAGGGCAAGTCAAGGAGGATATGAGTACTATATAAACCAACCCCTGGGCTTCGCCTAAGAAGGATCCAAGTCATAGTTGTAACACCTGTTATCGAGTATCCAGTATAATCATATCGAGAGCCGGCGAGTTGTTTTCCGGTTCTTAGATTGCTTTCGCCATGTTCTTTTCCGAGCTAAACCCTCTCCCAAATACCTGTGTCGACTTGCCCCAAGATCAGTTACCCCAGGTAACATCTGCCGTGATTATCCCACGACAAAAACTGAACCGGATATTCCGACAGCACGAAAACAACAATAGATTGATTCTCCACTAGATTTGAAAACTAGATCGGTGACATGTGAATCTAAACTATTGCTTCTAGCATGCATATGCTACCCTAGGGAGCAATTTGTATTAAGCATTGTCAACAAAAACACAAATCCATGGATGGGTATGGTTATGGCACCAAGATTCAAAGGATTTGAACTTTACCGGCGTCCATGGAAGAAGATGCTTGGATGGAAATGCTCCCGAGTACGAGGGGAACAAGATCCGGGCAAGAACTCGCAGATCCCGCGGAGGAAGTGGCCCGGGAGGCCAAGAATCAAGGTGGCGGTGCTTGGGGTGGAGAAGAGGAGTTGGGGGAGAAGAAAAGGCATGAATTGCCTCTCTCCCCGTGCCCCTCCAAAATAAGTGATATGCACCGGACCGGATATTCCTGTTCAAGTTTGAACCGGATATTCCGGTACCACCCGGATACTCCGGTTCAAAACTAAACCGGAAATTCTGGCTACCATCTAATTCGAAACTTCCTAGTTTCAATGGAAAGACAAATGTGCTAGGTAGAGTTTGGTTTTTGGGTAGGAGGGCTTAGGATAGAAGCACCAAACTGAAAGTAGTACTTATCCCGCTCAATTGCAAGAATCAAACAAACAAAAGACCAATTGAGTGAGATTTTCCTACGAAAGAACACTTAAGGGGAAATAACAAGAAATGCAATGAAATATCAAATAAACCCCAACTAAGATCCAATTCTTCACAAAGAAGAGGTTGGTGGCCTAATCCACCATGTAAGAGATCATGGTATGACACCGCGAAAATATATCTTGGGTGCATGGCCAATACTCGACATTGAAGCTCACAATTCAACATTAGAAAAAGAGAGATAGCAATGAATTTTTGCTTTGGGCATAATAGGGGGAGGGATAACCCAATGTGTTGGGATAACACTCCCCCTATGTCCATGACTACACCTAAACCCAAACACGTTTCATCTATAGGGGTGTGTGCAAGATCCTCAAGTCAAACTCCTAGAATCAACGATGTTTAGTTCATTCCTCAAGAACATGAATCGTGCATCGTCGAGTGGCTTCGTGAAGATATTCACAAGATTGTCCTTGGTGGGCACATATGCAAGAGAAATATCACCTCTTTCCACATGGTCACGGATGAAATGATGACGAATCTCAATATGCTTCGTTCTTGTGTGTTGCACGGGGTTGTAGGCGATCTTGATGGCACTTTCATTGTCACACATGAGAGGAACCTTATCCAAATGAACGTCATATTCCTTGATAGTTTGCCTCATCCATAGAAATTGGGTGCAAGCACTTGCGGAGGCTACATACTCGGCTTCGGCGGTGGAGAGAGATATGCAATTTTTCTTCTTGGAAGACCAACTCACCAAAGACCTACCAAGGAATTGGCAAGCCCCGGAAGTGGACTTCCTATCATCTCGATCACACGCCCAATCGGAATCTGTGTAGCCCTTGAGAGAGAATTGTACCCCCTTTGGGTAGCACAAACAAAACCTTGAGGTACGAACCAAATACCGAAAAATCCTATGGACCGCCACTAAGTGGCTTTCCTTAGGAGCCGCTTGATACCTTGCACACACACCTACACTCAAAATGATATCGGGCCTAGATGCACAAAGGTAAAGCAAAGAACCAATCATAGAACGATACAACTTTTGGTCCACATCTTTAACATCCGGATTACGCTTGAGGTGGCACTTGACTTGCATAGGAGATGGCTTGATCTCTGCACCTTGGAAATTAAACCTCTTGAGCATGTTTTGGGTATACTTGGCTTGAGAAATGAAAGTACCACGAGCCAATTGCTTGATCTCAAAGCCAAGGAAGAATTTAAAATCTCCCATCATAGACATCTCAAACCTGTCAGTCATAAGCTTTGAGAACTCATCGTTGAAAGCTTGGTTAGTTGATCCAAAGATAATACCGTCCACATAGAGTTGGCATATGAAAAGCTCTCCCTTTACTCTCTTTGTAAAGAGAGTAGGGTCGATCTTCCCAAATTCAAAACCACGGTCATCCAACAACTCTCTAAGGTGCTCATACCACGCATGTGGTGCTTGTTTAAGTCCATAGAGCGCCTTATCGAGCTTGTAGACATGGTTTGGAAAGTTGAGGTTCCCGAACCCCAGAGGTTGCTTAACATATACCTCCTCTTTGAGTGGACCATTCAATAAAGCACTTTTGACATCCATTTATTGCAATTTGAAATTATGCGAAGATGCATATGTAAGAAGGATACATATAGACTCAAGGCGAGCCACGGGAGCATAGGTTTCATCAAAGGCGAGCCACGGCCGATCGTCACCATAGATCCGGACTCGAGGTGATCCGACTCTGGCCCCCAGCCGGAATCGTCCACCATCTTTTCTCCTTTGTGGTCGATGTAGATTTCGCCGACGACAAGATTCTCCATGCTCTTCCGAGCTTCTCCCGTGATGTAAACACCTTTGGACGCAGGCCCCACGGTGGGCGCCAACTGTCGTGGGATAATCACGGCAGACGTTACCGGGGGGTAACTGATCTTGGGGCAAGACGACACATGCGTTTGGGAGAGGGTTAGCTCAGAGGAAAACATGGTGCAACTCGATCTGGTAGCCGGCAATCAAAGTCGCCGAGTCTCCGATCTTGATATAACAACTCAACTCTGGGATTACACTAGATTCTCGATATCAAGCGATATTGCTAGGGTTCTTAGATCTCTCCCTCAACTATACCTAGGGGTAGGTTTATAAAGCACCCGCACCCCCTCGGCCCTAGTCTCCAAGGCGCAGCTTGAATCCTACCCGGACACCGCTTACAAACCCTAACTTTCCTTACCGTAACCCACAATCCGGGTTACGATGCCTACAAACTTTGGGCCTTCCAGAAGCTTCATTATCCTTAACCAAACTGCGCACCATGTTCCTTGGGCCGGATTACGCCTTGGAGTTGGCCTACCGGGTTATTATCCCCCATCAAGGAGGGTCTTCAATATGTTCTTGGGTAGGTGCAACACTTGTCTCCTTGGATTGTTCTTTTATTGTAGAGGAGGGCTCCACTTGGGTAGAGCATAGTCCTTCTCGAGTCGCCATAAGGTGTCTCTCAATGGGGCGAAAAAATCCCACACCCATCCTTCCTATGGCTTCTTGAGTAATTTCAGCATCTACGTTAGAAACATGAAATTGCGCCACTTAGGAGCCATGATTTTCCTCGAAAACCACACTACAAGATTCTATGACAATCCATGAGGCTTTCTCAAAGACTCTATAAGTGTGGGATTTGGCACTGTAACCAACAAATATACCCTCAATAGTTTTGGATTGAAATTTAGACAACCTAACACCCTTGATCAAATAAAAGCACTTACAACCGAATACACGGAAGTAGGAGACGTTGGGCTTGTTTCCGGTGAGGATCTCATTTGGAGTCTTGTCCAAGCATTTGCGGATGTAGAGGCGGTTGGAGGAGTGGCATGCGGTGGATATGGCCTCGACCCATAAATATTGGGGAGAAGAATAATCCGCCAACATGGTCCTTGCCATATCCAAGAGAGTGCGATTCTTCCTTTCGGCAACACCATTTTGCTGAGGAGTGTAAGTGGCGGAGTATTGATGACGAATACCCTCATCACTAAGGAATTCATTCAAAGTGTAGTTCTTGAACTCCGAACCATTATCACTCCTAATAGACATGATTTGCACATTGTGTTGACGTTGCACTTGGTTGGAGAAGTCGATGATGGTTTGTTGAGTCTCACTCTTGCACTTGAAGAAATAAACCCTAGTGTATCTTGAATAATTATCGACAATCACCAAGCAATACTTCTTGCCACCAAGACTTGCCTCGGGCACGGCACCAAAGAGATCAACATGGAGAAGCTCCAAGATCCTCTTTGATGAAATAATAGTCTTGGCCTTGTGCGAGATATCATGCATCTTTCCTTCAACACACGACCTACAAACGCGATCTTTGGAAAAGAAAACATTTTATTTTAGTTCGACAATAAGGCCACCTTTGTGAAGACTTTGCAAAGTTCTCATGTTGACATGGGACAAGCGGCGATGCCACAACCATCCCACGTCCGCCTTTCCGAAAAGACACATTGATTGAGAGTTGTTAGACTTCGAAAAGTCCACCACGAACAACTCATTTTGAACATGTCCCACGTATGCGACGACAAGAGTCTTGCTCCTCAAAAGGACCACAATATCTTCATCAAAAAAGACGGAGAAACCCATCTTTCCAAGAGAGTGAACTGAAAGTAAGTTGAAACCAAGGGATTCAACAAGCATGACGTTCATGATAGTGATATCGGGAGCGATCACAACCTTGCCGAATCCCGATACCTTAGACGAGGACGAGTCTCCATAAGTGACGGTTGCATGAATGTCATTTCGGCGCAACTCCGTGACAAGTTCTTTGCTTCCGGTCATATGACTAGTGCATCCACTATCAAGTATCCATTTAGACCCACCAGAAGCATAGTCCTGCAAGAGATCATTGACTAGAGTTAGGACCCAAGGAGGGTCCCTTCATGCTAGCAACAAGGGTCTTTGGAACCCAAATGGTATAGTCAATGTAACACTCAATAGTACCAACATATTTATCTTGCACAACTTGGATTGAGGTCAAAGAAGCAAAGCCATGTCTTCCTTGAATGCTCTTCAAGTCCGCGGGCTCAAATGGCATGAGGGCAATCATGTACTTACTTTTGATCCAAGCATCATCAATGTACTTGGCACCAACATTGAAGAATGCGGTGGCAAGAGTCTTGATACTTCGGTACATGTCTTCATGGTTCTCTCCATCATGCATATAGAACAGTTCGGCCTCATTGCTCAAGGCATCATACCTATTCCTTTGCATGCTCTCATTGCCCACAAACATGATGACAAGAGCGTCCCATGTTTCCTTGGCGGTGGAATATTGTTGAAGATGCAGCATGTGATTAGGACCCACAACTTGTTGAAGAATTGACAAGGCGGTGTAGTTGAGTTGACAATCTACGACTTCTCTTCTTGTCAAGTTCTTGGGGTCATGAGGCTTGTATCCATCACGAGTGATCCTCCAAAGCTCTATACAAGAAGAGTTCAAGTGAGTTTCCATGTAATATTGCCATTCACGAAAAGAGAAAACATCAATTTTAGGTGGATCTCCCCTAGGAATTATATGAGGATGTGGGACGGGAGGATCGGTAGAATAACGTCCTTTGACGGAGTGATATTCTTCCTCTCCTTCCGTACCCTTATCGGTGGAGTTTTCAGCGGACGCATTTTTAGATGGATCACCATCATCCCCTTTCTTGGCGCCCTCCGGATTTTCGTCCGGAGGAGATGAGCCGGTAACCTCCGGTCCTTTGGCTTTCAAGAGTTGCATCAAGACTTGACGCAACTCATCGATTTTGGTCTCCATGGATGAGGTCAATGATTTTTTCAACTCATTGAGATCATTCATAAAGACTGGCGCCTCGGAACGACGGTCTCCATCTCATCAACCATACTTAAAATCTTAGGCGGTTAAGCCCGATAAAAGAGCCGAGGCTCTGATACCAATTGAAAGTATAGTATGGCCACCTAGAGGGGGGGGGGTGAATAGGTGCTACTAACAATTTTAATTTTTCTTTCACAATTAGGCTTGACACAAAGGTAAATTCTCTAGATGATGCAACTACGGTAAATTTACCTATATGACAAGGAAAACAACAATCACAATACAAGTGCAAGTTAAGGGAGAGGGGAATGAGGTAACCGATATGAAGCACGCGGAGACACGGTGTAATCCCGAATTCCTCCTTGTTAAGGGAGTACGTCTCGTTGAAGGGGTGTGAGCTCGCCACGAAGGCCTACTCAACGCCACAAAGGCCTCACCCTATTCTCCGATGAACCCCGCCACAAAGGCCTAGTACACTTGCCACTATTGATCCCCTTTGTGGCGGGAATCGAATCCTTTACAAACAACTTGGGGCACACACCCACAACCAAATTGGGGGCTCCCAACAATCTTGAATCACCAAGAGTAGCAAGATGACTAGGTTTTCGACAAGAGAAAACCCTAGGCTAGATACCTCAAGATAATGAGGGGGAAATGAAGAACGGCTCGGTGAAGATGTAGATCGGGCCCTTCTCCTTCAATCCTCCAATATGTTCGAGTTTGGTGGGAGGGATTGGGAGTTAATCAGGATTTGGTGAGCTCTTAAATTCAATTGAATGGCAAGGAGAAGAACTAGAGCTCAAGGTGGAACAGGAGGGGTATTTATACCACCTCCTCAAATCTAGCCGTTTGGATGGAAAACGGGTACAGGAATATCCGGTCCAAGTTTGGACCGGAATATCTGGTTGGGATATTTCCTCAGATCTGCTCGAGTTTGTTGACTTAAACCGGATTATAAGGTTGCCTCTGAATAATCCGGTACGGATAATCCGGCTGGCTTCTGTCATGCGCCGACAACTGAACCGGATATCCCGGCTCTTCCATAATAATCCGGTACAAATAATCGGGTTAGCTTCTGTGTGTTTCAACTTCAGTCCTTAGCCGATTTTCGAGTAGAAACTCCACAAACGGAATATCCGGTACGATTTGAATAATCCGGTACCAATATTCCGACTCATCTCTGTCCCAAACTGGACCCAAACTATCCTAACCGGAATATCCGGTTTCCCTGAATAATCCGGTTAGAATAATCCGGTTGCTCACTGTCCCAAATCTCTTAGCCCAATCTTCACCGATCGTTTCGGTGATCGATGCTGATGTTAAGTATAACACCTGCACACTAAACACCTCGATAAATAATGTACTTAGTATTGTTAACTAACACACAAAACACCGGGAAACAAAATGCACTTTCACCTTTTTGAGGGTTATCTAGGGATAGAACCCCACCTGTATTTCTTCCAATACTGCTTTAGTGTTAAACGCAACCCCTTAGAGGGTGCACTTCTGACTTGCGGGACAATCTCTTTCACCCTCCGTAGGTTTAGGGAGATTGGTTCCCCAAGATCAAAACATCTGAGTCCGTCAAATTTTGGACGGGCTCGTTCTTTTATCACGCGGATGTTCCATTTCCTGGAAAGAAAATGGGCATTCCGCCTTTCGTCAATTCCGCGGCCACGCCCCAAGATAATTGGGCATTGGAAGCTGTCCAGGTTCTGCCTCCATACCTGATGAGGATCAAGGGGCGAATCGCAAAACTCATCTCTTCCACCCCTTCGCTAACCGACATGGATAAAATCCTCTGTTGGTTCGGAAGGCAGATCCATCCCCTTGCCTATCGCGGAAAGCGGCTCATGTGTGAATACACAGGCCCAGTCGATGCGATGAGGTCGACGAAGAGTGCTTTGACGAAGAAGGAGTTCAAGAAACGCGTGAACCAGCTGGTCTCTACTCGCGATCAATACGAGGAGAGCCAGCAAATGTATCACGCCGGAAACCCTGCTCCAAAGGTATGCTTTTTTTCCTTTGGGAAATTTCTTGAATCTTTGTCTTCTTTTTCTCGGATGTTTTTTATTCTAATCCAGACTTTGCTTCTTTTTACAGATTCTTGATCTTCCTGAAGCAGAACTCGCTACCGATGACGAGTTGGTTGCACTACATGCCAACTTCCAGCCTGGAGAGCGGAAGCGCAAGAAGCCATCCGCCACTCAGGAGGTCATCGATCTTGACGGTGTGGCCGTCACCACTTCCAGGTAAAAATCCGGGATTTTCATTTGTATGCTTTTTGTTGCATGTTCTTGTTTCTCGGAATCTCAAATCTCGGATTTTCTCTCATTCTTTCTTTTCTAGCCTTGCCCCTACTACCTTGAAGGGAAAAGGCCGGAAGAAACACAAAGTTGCTTCCCAGAGTGGAGTAAAGCCGTCTCCCGCCGCTGCACCAGACACCCCAACGGCGGCTGAAGAAAACTCGGCTGCACGAGAGGAGGAATATCCCTTGCAGTCCAGCCATCCCATTGCACACAACACGGATGCGAGGGAAAGGGCGGCACCGGAAGAGGCTGGGCCTTAAAATCTTCCCAAGGAAGACCCAATCCCCACTTTTGATGATAAATTCAAGGTAAAGCAAGAAGATTGTTTTGACGATCACGGGTATATTCATCCGTGGGCGAAAAAAAACTTTGCCCGAGCTCCCTTGGTTTGTCCTTGGCCGCAATCCGGCCTAGTCGTACGGAATAATTATGTGTTCTCGCCTCGCCAGGTTTTACAAGACGACATCCACCACATGGGATTACCTTTACGGAATACGCCAAGGAATTCTCCGAGGATCTCGCAGGTTTGCAGCGGATGAGCCAGGTAAATAACTCTAGCCCCCAAGTATTAAGACAAAATATTTTTTTTTATTTTTGTCTTAATGCTTTTTTCTCCTCTGTCTGCTTATTTTTGACTAAGAATCTTTTCCTTTGTCTGTTTCTCAGCAAACCTCCGAGAGCATAAATGTGGAAGTTTTCAACAATCTCACCATTAAGAACTAGGAGGTTAGATCTCTCGATGGCATTCTTAATGACAAAGACTCGGAGTTGGCCTCAGTTCAGCAGCAGCTGAAGGATGTAGCAGGTAAATGTCTTTATGTTGTTTTTCTAAATTTGTTCTAAGTCTTTTTCCGGGTTTTGAATTACTCTGTTTGTATTCTTTTCAACTTCTTTGGCCAAAGCCAAACAAATTGTTGAACATTCTAGCAACGCTGGCAACTGCCTCCTTATTCTAAATATATGAAAGATATTGTCTCTAACAAAAGGAAAATTCCTAATGAGGAAGTTTCCACTATGCTTGCTAATTACTATTTCAATGGCAAGGTTCCAAAGAAGTTTGGAGATCCTAGTATTCCTACTATCCCTTGTTATATTAAAAATAATTATGTTAGAACTTGTTTATGTGACTTGGGAGCAGGAGTTAGTGTTATGTCTTTTTCTCTCTATAAGAGGCTCTCTCTGGAAAAATTGATACACATTGATATATCTTTGCAAATGGCTGATAAATCTACTTCTATTCATGTTGGTATATGTGAGAATGTTCATGTTCAAGTGACTACTAATTGTTTGATATCAACTGACTTTGTTGTGTTGGAAATGCCTAAAGATGATAATATGTCTATTATTCTTGGGAGACCTTTTCTTGACACTTCAGGGACTGTTATTGATTGCAATGTTAATTATAAATAGCACACGGTTTATTTTCCCAAGAAGATTGATAGGAGATATGGCCTAAATTCCATTGAAAATATTGATACCATCAAGATTGTAGAATTCTATTGTCCCATTCCAATGCCACCAAAAGAATATGAAATCATTAGGATTGGTACTATGTCTATCAAGGTTGAGGTAACATAATTATTTAGTGATAAGAAAAGGTTTGCTTTATATAAAAAATTGTTTTGGTAACAAGACTTGGTCAACCTTGTTAACAAAGTGATTTTGACTGAAGAGGAAAAGATTTTCACTATGTTTTCACCTTCCCCATTATGTTTTCACCATGTTCCCACCTTGCTACTTTAGTATAATTATGTTTTCCACCATCCATAGTTATGTTTTAATCTTGATTATTGTGGTAAGTCATGTTTTCACCACCCATAATTTTGTTTTCACCACTACCGCCTTTGTTTTCACTGGTTATTTGCCTATTGGAGTGTCTTAAAACCTTTGTAGTTCTAGTTTTGGTTTTTTTTCCACCTTTCCACATTTGTTTTTCTGGTTTTTAATTATTTATTAAATTCTAGAAATTGCTCGAAAATGAAGTTTCTCTAAAAATTCCAGTAAAATTATATTAAATTTCTACGTCAAAAATGAGGCAGAGAGGCACCTGGTAGACCCTAGGGGGAACCACCATGCAGGCACACCATGCCTAGGCGCGGCCTGACCCTGGTGGCGCCTACACATGGTGTGGGACCCCCTGGCCCTCCACCATCTCTCCCCCCTGCCAAACACTCCTCTCTCTCTCTCTCAAACTCGAAAATACTCCTGGAACCCGAGCTCCTGCTGTTCTTCTTCGCGAATTTATCGATCTCTTCTCTCGTCCCATCTTCGTTGCTGAAATTTGGTGCATTTGCTCTCCGGTATGTGACTCTTCCGATTATCCAAGTAGAATTTTATTTGGTGGAGTATTTCTTGAGTATTTTGGTACTGTAGGTGACATCTTATGTGAGCTATCATGCTTGATTTGTGTGAAATAATTTATTTTTGATGCATGTTTATCCCTCCTATAAGTCTCTATAGTAGTTCCTATCATAAAGTTGCTTGAAATCAATTTTTGTGATGCTAGCTTAAATTTTCAGAAATGGACAACTTCAACTTTGGAGAAATCTTTAGGAGTGATGCACCTAGGAGTACAAGGCCTTCACACTCATCTACCTTGCCGAGACCTTCCTATAATGAGAACCTCATTGCACCAAGTATCGATGATGCGGGGGATTTTGGAGATGCAAATCCATCTACCTTCCCTTGTTATACTTTTCTTAATGATTCAAGCATTCTCGAGGATTTCTTGCAGCTGGTTGAAAGGTTTGGTTTAACCAATTACATGAATGGTGAGAGCCCTTAATATGATTTATTGACAAAAACTTTTGTTGAGAGTTTCAAATTCAATAACTCACAATATGACCTAGCTGTTGCTTTTAAAATATATGATAGACCTGTTGCCATGTCTTTGGAAAAAAATTGCAGCACTGTAGGTATTAATGCATCGGGGATAACAAGGAAGATTTCAGAAAGACCCGCTGATTTGATGGAGCTTTACCGTGGAATTACCAATGATGATGAGCGCATAGCTCAGCTAGGCAAGATAAGAAATATTCAACTCCCCGCTATTAGATATTTCACTTACTACCTTGCTAGTAGTATTCTTGCTAGGGAAAACACTAGTAATATTTCAAATTGCCATCTTGCCTTTCTTGCTGCTGCATTGACTGTTAGTGATAAGTATAACCTTGGTTCATTCGTTGCTTGCCGCTTAGCCAATAAGGGACCCATTTATGGTGGAATTATTGCTACGCGTGTTTTGACCGTGATACGTCTCCAACGTATCTATAATTTTTGATGCTCCATGATCATATTATGTCAACTGCTACTTGTTTTCTCCCTTATTTATAACATTTTATACGTTTTCCGGCACTAACCTATTAACAAGATGCCAAGTGCCAATTCCCTGTTTTCTGCTGTATTTGGTTTCAGAAAAGTTGTTCTGGAAACATTTTCGGAATTGGACCCCACAAAGCCCGAAGTGCCTATTTTCCCCGGAAGCATCCAGAACACCGAAGAAGAGTCGAAGACGGGCACTAGGGGGGCACACCATAGGGTGGCGCGGCCCCCCCTAACCGCGCTAGCTATGGATGTGGGCCCCCTGGAGATCCACCGCCTTTGCCCTTTCACCTATTTAATACCCCCACATGGAAAACCCTAAACACCTAATCAAAAATCCCCGAAAAGTTCGGCAGCTGCCGTCACCGTCAACCCTAGGTCAGGGGGTTTTGAAGCTGTTTTCGGCACCCTGCCGGAGAGGAGATCATCACCGGAGGCCTCTCCATCACCATGCGTGCCTCCGGGGTGATGCGTGAGTAGTTCATCCTTGGCGTACGGGTTCGTAGCTGTAGCTAGATGGTTGTCTTCTCCTCATATGCCTCCATGTTTAGATCTCGTGAGCTGCCTATCATGATCGAGATTGATCTTATGTAATTCTATATGCTGTGTTTGCTGGGATCCAATGAATATTGAACTCACGCCAAGTTGATTATAGTCTTCATTTGCATATGCTATTTGTGATCTTGCATGCTTTCCGTTGCTAGTGGTTGCTCTGGCCAAGTAGTTGCTAGTGACTCCAAGAGGGAGTATTTATGCTTGATAGTGGGTTCATGCCTCCTCACCACCTTGCTCGAGTGACAGAAACGTGAAGGGGGAGGATATGATGTTGCCATTAGGGAGAAAATAGCGGTAAGAGTGCCCGCGTGCATAATCATTGCTTAAATTACACACTTTGTTTAATGCAGTTATCTGTTGCTTGCAACTTAATACCTAAAGGGGTTCGGATGATAACCTGACGGTGGATTATTAGTCATAGATGCAGATGGATTTCGTTCTATGTCTATTGTTGTAATGCCCGCACTAAATATCATAGTAGTCTTCATGTCATATATGTGCACTACGGTGCAACCTCTATTTGTCAATTTCACATCTGTAATTTATTCATCCAACATGCTATCTTTTATGGAGAGACACCACTAGTGAACCTATGAACCCCGGTCCATTTTCCACACTTTTAAACAAACCACAACTATTTCCTGCTTTTGTACTTACTGCAAGCATAAATCATTTTCCACACTATACGTCTAATCTTTGTTTTCAGCAAGACCGGTGAAGTTGACAACCTCACTGAACCGTTGGGACAAAGTATTTTGGTTGTGTTGTGTGCAGGTTCCACGTTGTTGCTGGCACCGGTGAAGCGCCAACACCACCATCAGTTGCATCAACCTTCCTGAGATCCTCTTCCTCCTACTGGATTGATAACCTTGGTTCTTACCTGGGGGAAATTCTTGCCGCTTGCTCATCACACCCTCCTCTTGGGGTTTCCAACACACTATCAAAGAACATCAAGAATTTCTGGCGCCGTTGTCGGGGAGGAAGAAGTCTTTTTGCAAGGGGAGTCTCTCACTCTCAACCTCTTTATTTTGTTTATCGTCTTGTTTTTATTTTTGTCTTTTTTTTTCTATATTAAAAACACAAAAAAAATTAGTTTACTTCATAGCTAATATTTATTTGCTTTCTTTTATTCTGCTAAAATGAGTTCCTCTGATAATACTAAGTTATGTGACTTCACTAGCACAAACAACAATGATTTTATTTGTACACCTATTTCTCCACCTGCTCCTACTGCTGCTTTCTATGAGATTAAACCTTCTTTATTAAATTTTGTGATGAAAGAGAATTAATCTCGTATTAGTACTGATATGCCTAGCTGAAAGGCGTTAAAGAAAAGCGCTACCGGGAGACAACCCGTTTAATTTCGCTGTTTTCAACCCGTTTTCTTTCGTTTTCTTTGGTGTGCTTTGCACTTGGGTGTTGTCTATTTCCTTAGCAACTCCGATGTATCTTTTCTTTTGTGTTTTTGTTGAGCCAAGTAACACAGACAAGGGCGAACGCTCCCAGGAGATAGGACGCACGCGTCGCTCCCGGGGGTCGGCACGGGCGAAACCCTAGCCGCCGCCCCCACACCCCCTCCTTCCCTTCCACCCGCCGCCGCCGGAGGAAGCCACCGGGGGCACAACCCTTCGCTTGGTGGCCGGCGGCCGGCGGGTCCTCGCCTCCTCAGCACAAACGCGACGGGAGGCCTCCGGCCAGATGCGTGGGTCGGATCTGGACGACTGGCGCGGACGACGGAGCACGGACGTCGGGGCGGCGGCCCTGGTTTTTTTGGCGGTGGCTAGTGGCTGGGTCTGCATGGGCAGCCGGCGCTGGCCGGGGTGGCTCTGGGTGGCGCCGCCGATGGGATCTGGGGTGGCTCGGCCATGGTGCGGCGGCCGCGGAGACCTCGACAGCCAATGTCCCTCTCGCCTCTTCATCACGCAAGTCTGCAACGCCCCTCGAGTGGCTCCGTCGACGGCCTTGAGAGGGGCGGTCACGCAGGATGGTGGGCGCGGGTCTGGTGGTGGTTAGCGGCGGGTGTCCGCGTGCTAGGTTCCGGTGGCAGCACGCCCTGCTGCTATGCGGCGGGGTTCGTCATTTGAACTCGGTGGCGGACTGAACAGGCGGCTCGGCGTTTTGGCGGCGGCGGCGCCATCGGCAAGGCCCCCGGGTGGCGCGGCCTCCTCTGTCTTTGGCGGCGGGAGGCGGTAGTGCTAGGGACCGTCGACGGCAGGGCTCCAAGTGGTGGCAGATGCAGAATCCAGGAGATTTTTCCCCTCCCGCAAACGTCCCTGCTGGGAGTCGTTTCGCACCGTCGGGGCTGGGAGACATCAGAATAAAGGAGGTGGTCCTTGGGTTTCCCATTGCAAAGATGAAGATCCTGATGTAGGTTCTCTTTGATCAAGCCGGGGTGTCGACCCGAAAGGCTCCGCCGGCGAACTCCCATGGGCGACGTTTGGAGATTGCTGGATCGGTGGAACTCGGTCACAATGCTCAGTCATTGAAGGTGAGATTGGGGGACTAGCAACGGTGTTTGGAGTCTTTGCATCGATGGGGAACTGGCTTGGAGTTACAAGATTTGTGACAGTCATATTTAAGAGGGGGCGACATCATGCGTGAAGTCCAAAGTCCTACCTTTCAGGGTGAAAGCCCAAGGTCTAGCCTTAATTAATTGTGCCTGGCACTGGTCTTCTTGGAGTCGTTGTTTTGAGAGCGAGGATTATCTTCAGGGTGAAAACCCAAGGTCTGGCCTTAATTGGTTGTGCCTGGCACCGTTCTTCTTGGAGACGTTGTTTTCGAAGAGATGGACATCAACTGTTGAAAGTGCATTTCATTTTCCTGGTGTTTTGTGTGTTAGTTAACAATACTAAGTACATTATTTATCAAGGTGTTTAGTGTGCAGGTGTTATATTTAACATCGGCATCGATCACCGAAAAAGTTCGGTGAAGTTTGGCCTAAGAGATTTGGGACAGAGGGCAGCCGGATATTTGGTACCGGATTATTCGGAGGAGCCGGATATTCCGGTCAGGAAATTTTCGGACCATTTTGGTACTGACATGAACCGGATTATTGGTACCGGATTATTCATGTCATATCGGATAATCCGGTTGTGGAGTTTTTGCTCGGAAAAACTGACAGACACGAGCCGGATTATTGGTACCGGATTATTCCAGAGGAGCCGGAATATCCGGTACAGTCGCCTGCGCGGGACAGACACGAGCCGGATTATTGGTACCGGATTTTTTATGGGAAACCGGATATTCCGGTTGAAGTCAACTGTGCTCAAGCAGAACTTGGACCTTATATTCCGGTCCCCAAATTCCTGCAAAACGACTAGTTTTGGGGAGGGGGTATAAATACCCATCCTCTTCCTCCTTGAGCTCTATTCTTCCCCCTTGCATTGAATAGAATTTAAGATCTCACCAAATCCCTCATAACTCCTAATCCCTCCACCCAAACTCGAAGATCTTTGGAGGATTGAAGGAGAAGGCCCCGATCTACATCTTCACCGACCCGTTCCTCATTTCCCCCTATCTAGCTCGAGGGATCTAGCCTAGGGTTTCCTGTTGTGTTGAACCTAGGCATCTTGCTACTTGTTGGTGATTCAAGATTGTTGGGAGCCCCCCAATTTGGTTGTTGGTGTGTGCCCCAAGTTGTTTGTAAAGGACTCGATTCCCGCCTTAAAGGGGATCAATAGTGGAAGGTGAACTAGGCCTTTGTGGCGGGGTTCATCGGAGAATAGGGTGAGGCCTTTGTGGCGTTGAGTAGGCCTTCATGGCGATCTCACACCCCTCCAACGAGACGTGCTCGCTTAACAAGGAGGAACTCGGGATTACATCGTGTCTCCGTGTGCTTCACTTTGGTTACCTCGTTCCCTTACTCCCTTTACTTACTTGCTTTGTGTTTATTGCATCCTTGTCATATAGGTAAATTCACCGTAGTTGCATTATCTAGAGAATTTACCTTTGTGTAAGGCCTAATTGTTAAAGAAAAATTAAAATTGGTCGTAGCACCTATTCACCCCCCCTCTAGGTGCCCATACTTTACTTTCAAAGTGTATCAGAGCCTCGGCTCTTGTATCGGGCTTAACCGCCTAAGAGTTTTAGTATGGGTGAAGATTCGGACCCCGAAGGTTCCGTGGCAAAGGTGGCCATGGATGATCTCAATGCGTTGAGAAATTCATTGACCTCATCCATAGACACCAAATTTGATGAGTTGCGCCAAGCCTTGGCGGAACTCCTCAAAGCCAAAGGACCGGAGGTCGCCGAATCTACACCTCTGGAAATTAATCCGGAGGGTGCCAAGAAAGGGGTAGATGGTGAACCATCTAAAAATGCTTCCGCGAAAACTCCACCGAGAAGGGTATGGACGGAGATTGAGAATTTCACTCCGTCAAAGGACATTATTCTCCCGATCCACCCGTCCCTCATCCTCATATAATCCCTAGGGGAGATCCACCTAAAATCGATGCCTTTTCTTTTCGTGAATGGCAATATTACATGGAGACTCACTTGAACTCTTCTTGTATAGATCTTTGGAGGGTCACTCGTGATGGATACAAACCTCATGACCCCAAGAACCTCACAAGAAGGGAAGCCATAGATTGTCAACTCAACTACACCGCCTTGTCAATTCTTCAATAAGCCGTGGGTCCTAACCACATGCCGCATCTTCAACAATATTCCACCGCCAAGGAAACATGGGACGCTCTTGTCATCATGTTTGTAGGCAATGAGAGTATGCAAAGGAATAGATATGATGCCTTGACCAATGAGGCCGAAGGGTTCTATATGCATGATGGAGAGGATCATGTAGACATGTACCGTAGACTCAAGACCCTTGCCACCGCCTTCTCTAATGTCGGTGCCAAGTACATTGATGATGCTTGGATCAAGAGGAAGTACATGATTGCCCTAATGCACATTTGAGGGCGCGGACTTGAAGAGAATTCAAGGAAGACACGATTTCTCCTCCATGACCTCAACTCAAGTGATGCAAGAAATGTGCTCCTATCAAGTGCAAACCAAGAAT
Organism: Alopecurus myosuroides; assembly: GCA_028641055.1. Taxonomy (NCBI): domain Eukaryota; kingdom Viridiplantae; phylum Streptophyta; class Magnoliopsida; order Poales; family Poaceae; genus Alopecurus; species Alopecurus myosuroides. Next base: position 9,313,516 of record CM054062.1, read on the forward strand.
CCTCTTGACAACCGTGCTAGGGCCATTGGAATGCATAAAGGGGCATCGGTTGCTTTGAAGGCCAAGGTTGTGTCAAGAGAGGTTGAGTCTGAAAAAGAAGGAGAAGAAGCATTGCATCCCTTGAAGGAACAAGACTATGATCCCGTGCTAAAGGATCTCATTGCTCTCACCGTGAAAAAGTTTTGGAGGAATCCTCCCAAGGGCAAGAAGTTTGTTTAGGAGAAGACCAAGTCTCGCTAAGGCAACGATGGGGCTCAAAAAGTGAGGTCTTGCTTCAATTGCCAAGACAAGCACCACTTCATTGCGGAGTGTCCCTATGAAAATAGAGAACTCCACAGTGGCAAGCTAATTCGCAAGGACAAGTCCAAGGTTGAGTACAAGAAACCTAATTTCAAGAAGAAACCATTCAACAAGAAGTCTCCCACCAAGTTTGTGCTTTTGACTCAAGAGGAGTATGATTCCGGGAGTGATGAAGAAGAAGAAACCCCAAATGAAGTGGCCGCTCTTGCTATTGCTTCTACTCCATCATCTTCATCTCTCTTTGAATCCCCCAATGACAATCATCCTCAACAAAATGCTAAGTGCTTCATGGCTAAGGCCACGGAGGTATCACCTACCTCCAACTCTAAGACCACTAGTGAACTAGAACATATTGCTAGTCTTAGAGTAGAAGATGAAAGGCTCTCCTTGGAGCATTTTATGTCTAACATGCAAGGGGAGACCAAGAAGTACTTTGAGCATCTCATGAGCCAATTGGGAGAGGCCCAAGAAGCTCTTGAGAAGAAAGGTGAGGTTGAAAGAAGGGATGCGGATGAAATTGCATCCCTCTCTATGACTCTTGAGGAAGAGCATGATGGTAGAGTTTCTCTTGAGGAGGAACTTGAATCTATTTAAGAAACTCATAATGAACTTGTGTCTAAAATCACTAAGGAACGTGATCTTGCTATTGCTAAATATAAAAAGGCTAAAAAGGATAAAGTCGAGTTTGGGGTTGGTCATGGTAAACTAACTGAGGAGTTTGAACAACTAACCGAGGCTCACAAAGCCTTGGATAGTCAACATTCTTCCCTCAAAGAGTTGCATGAACAACTCCAAACTAAACTTAATCAACTTAACAACCCTAGCACCTCTACTTCTTCTTGTGATCATGCAAATATTATTGAGGAAAATGCTAGGTTGAAGGTTGAGCTAGCAAGGATCAAGGGCAAAGGCCCTCAAGTTGAGAAGGTTGTGGTCTCTACCCCACAAGTGGTGGCCCCTAGCTCAAATGTGGTCATTGCTAGACCACTATTGAGTGCTCCAAGGACACAAGTGGGAAAGCAAGGTCTTGGCTATGTTGCCAAGAAAAAGAACAAGAAGAAGAACAAGAAGAAGACCAAATGGTTCTTAGAGTGGTATTGTCATTAGGGACAACACTACTCATAGCACACCCGCACAAGCAAGCAATGTTGCCTCAAGTAATAGTGCATGAGGGACAACACTACTCGTAGCACCTCCGCGGGAACTAACAATCCACACCATTTCTTATATGTTGATTATTATGGTGTTGTGCAAGATAAATATGTTGGTCCTATTGAGGGTTTCATTGACTATGCTATTTGGGTTCCAAAGACCCTTGTTACTAACATGAAGGGACCCTCCTCGGGTCCTAACACTAGTCAATGATCTCTTGCAGGACTATGCTTCCGGTGGGACTAAATGGATAATTGATAGTGGATGCACTAGCCATATGACCGGAAGCAAAGAACTTGTGACGAAGTTGCGCCCAAATGACATACAAGCAACCGTCACCTATGGAGACTCGTCCTCGTCTAAGGTATCCGGGTTAGGCAAGGTTGTGGTCGCTCCCGATATCACTATCGTGAACGCCATGCTTGTCGAATCCCTTGGTTACAATTTACTTTCCGTCCGCTCTCTTGGAAAGATGGGTTTCTCCGTATTTTTTATGTTGATATTGTGGTCCTTTTGAGGAGCAAGACTCTTGATGTCGCTTACGTGGGACATGTTGAAAATGAGTTGTTCATGGTGGACTTTTCAAAGTCTACCAACTCTCAAACAATGTGTCTTTTCGGAAAGGCGGACTTGGGATGTTTGTGGCATCGCCGCTTATCCCATGTCAACATGAGAACTTTGCAAAGTCTTCACAAAGGTGGCCTTATTATCGGACTAAAAGGAAATGTTTCCTTTTCAAAGGATCGCGTTTGTAGGTCGTGTGTTGAAGGAAAGATGCATGATAAGGCACACAAGGCCAAGACTATTATTTCATCAAAGAGGATCTTGGAGCTTCTCCATGTTGATCTCTTTGGTGCCATGCCCGAGGCAAGTCTTGGTGGCAAGAAATATTGCTTGGTGATTGTCGATGATTATTCAAGATACACTTGGGTTTATTTCTTCAAGTGCAAGAGTGAAACTCAACAAACCATCATCGACTTCTCCAACGAAGTGCAACGTCAACACAATGTGCAAATTATGGCTCTTAGGAGTGATAATGGTTCGGAGTTCAAGAACTACACTTTGAATGAATTCCTTAGTGAAGAAGGCATTCGTCATCAATACTCTGCCACTTACACTCCTCAACAAAATGGTGTTGCCGAAAGAAAGAATCGCACTCTCTTGGATATGGCAAGGACCATGTTGGCGGAGTACACTTCTCCCCAATATTTATGGGCCGAGGCCATATCCACCGCATGCCACTCCTCCAACCGCCTATACATCCGCAAAGGCTTGGACAAGACTCCATATGAGATCCTCACCGGCAACAAGCCCAACGTCTCGTACTTCCGTGTATTTTGTTTTAAGTGCTTTTATTTGATCAAGGGTGTTAGGTTGTCTAAATTTCAATCCAAAACTATTGAGGGTATATTTGTTGGTTACGGTGCCGAATCCCACACTTATAGAGTCTTTGACAAAGCCTCACGGATTGTCATAGAATCGTGTAGTGTGGCTTTCGAGGAAAATGATGGCTCCCAAGTGGCGCAATTTCATGTTTATAATGTAGATGTTGAAATACCTCAAGAAGCCATAGGAAGGATGGGTGTGGGATTTTTCCGCCCATTGAGGGACGCCTTATGGCGACTCGAGAAGGACTATGCTCTACTCAAGTGGAGCCCTCCTCTACAATAGAAGAGCAAGCCAAGGAGCCAAGTGCTACACCGAACCAAGAACATGTTGAAGACCCTCCTCTTATTGACCAAGTCACTACGCAAGATGCAACCACTCCTATCATTCATGCTAGTCAAGGTCAAGGCCAAGATCAACCATCCTATTGATCCTCTCCTCAAGTTGAAGCTAGTGTTGAAGATATAGTTGATGGTGATGATCAATGCCAAGTTGGTCAAGATGGGGACCCAAATGATCAAGATGATCAAGTGATCTCTCCGTGCAAAAATGCGGAGATAGAAGCCCGTCGTGCTAAAAGGATAAGAAGAGCTTTGAAGCAAATTGATTCCCAAGACAACTGTAACACCCGGGGATTTTCCCCATTTAGCTTTGCTTGTTTGTTTTTCTTTTGTGCGCGCATCATGCTGCATCCATCATACCACATGAAATAAATAAAAAATTATTTTTCCTCAATGTTTTAAATGGTTAAAATCTGTTTAGTAAATCCCTAAACCACTTCTTTTTTTCTGAAATAAAATGAGCAAACAAAATAACAAAAAAAAATTTGTTTTGTGGGGGGGGCAGCCAAGCCAGGCCAGCCCAGCCGGCCAGGCCCAAAAGGCCCAGCCAGCCATCCTCCACCGAACCAGCCTCCCCAAACCCTAAAATCTTTTCTTCCCTCGCGAAAGCCCCCCCGCCTCCTTTCTTTTTTTTGCAATCGGGTCCCTGCCTCTTTTTTTTCCACCCACGCACACAGGGCACGGGGGAGAGCATCGCTCGATCCCCCGCTCGGCTCCCCATCGTCCTCCTCCCGAGCGCTGCCCTCCTCTGCCTCGCCCGCCTCCTCCTCGCTCCTCCCGTCCGCCGGCCGTCGCCTCCCCTCGTCCCAGCAAGAAATGGCGGCCATCCTTCCCCTCCGCCCTCGCGCTCTCCACTGGCTCGCGGGTCGCTGGTCTCCCCCTTCTCCTTGCGCTGACACTACAACGGAATCGGTCTACTGCAACGAAAATAGTCGTTGTAAAAAGTGACTTATCGTCGCAATAGGGTTTTGTTGCACCGAAATCGGTTTCGTTGGGAGGCGTCGCGAAAACCTCCGTGGTAGAAGCCTGTCTCCGCGCACTTAGATTCGTCGCTAAAAAATAATCCAGTTGCAACCATTTCCTAGGCCAATTGCCACGCACGTTTCCGTCGCGTCTCGCACATAACGCAACGTACGTATTTCGTTGGTACACCTCTAGTGCAACAAATACCCAAACGTGGCGAGTGACCAATGTGGCAACGGCGAGTGTTCCGTTGCGCTTGTTCTTTCGTTGCAAAAGTCGAGTTTATTTGCCACGTCCAATTGTGTGGCAAAAAACTATGGCAACAAACATTATACGCGTGGGAACAACGTTTTGCCACACACAATCAATCGTGGTAAGATGATTTTGAAATAGTAATCGCAACGGCCTTCATATTAGTAGCCATAAGCAATCGCGACAATTTCAACTATTCGTGGCGCCATTCAATTTCTACAAATTTTAGTTTCGTGGCGAGATGTAGTATTCGCAACATCCACATTTTATGTTGCTAGAAGCAACTGCGACAATAACAACTTTTCGTGGCGCCATTGTATTTCGACAAATTTTATTTTCGTGGCGACATATACAATTCGCAACGTACAAATTTTAGTAGCTAGAAACAACTGCGACAACTTCAACTATTCGTTGCGCCTTTCTATTTCTACAAATTTTAGTTTCGTGGCGAGATGTAGTATTCGCAACATCCACATTTTATGTTGCTAGAAACAACAACGACAATAACAACTTGTCGTGGCGCCATTGTATTTCGACTTTTATTTTCGTGGCGACATGTACTATTCGCAACGTACAAATTTTAGTAGCTAGAAACAACTGCGAAAAATTCAACTATTCGTTGCGCCTTTCTATTTCTACAAAATTTAGTTTCGTGGCGAGAAGTATGGGAATTCTGTATTGCAACGAACATAGTTTGGTGGCGTGAATGAACTATCGCAACAAAGTTAGTTTGGTGGAGAAAAAATATTGCGACGATGTCTCCCTCATGGTGGTGACAGTCTATTTCAACAAAACACTTTGTTGTGGCGACTGAGGCTTCACGCAACACTACAATTATCGTGGTAAACTACCTATTGCCACGTTATAGAAAAAAAAAATAAAAAAAAATAAGGAAACAAAAGATACGGGCATTGAATTAAAATGTTCAAAAGGGTACGTAAAATATGTTTATTTACACAAAATAATAGTTCTCATAGCTATTTTTAATATATACAAATGAAATTCTCGTACAACATGGATCAAATCAAACTGAAATATCCAGTGCAGCTATTTGTTTCCATCAGAAGTTTGATTGACGTCCTGCAATCAATTGTAAAAAAAAAGGTGTGAGTCTAGTCAGCAATAACACATGCTGAAACATAAGAACCAGCAGACTATAGTGTGTGGATGAAGCAAAAACAGTTGTTGTAACTCAACGAAGCCACAACCCATAGTGAAACATAAACTGCAGCAAGTATAGGGTGGGTGCAGCAACGCTATAGTGTGGGTGAAGCAAAAACAGAATGTACTACTACCGAATTGTACAAGATTGTGACTTACATATGACTTAAACATTCGACTTTTCTGTATCATGCTGTGCGGAGGAACTATTTTCTTAGCAGGACTGTTGGTAAGTGATGGTTGCTGGTTCGACTTCTTAGACGTCTGCAAAGACAAAGTGCACTGTTAGCAACGCAAGTAAACAACTAAATCTTACTAGTTTGCAATTGTATGACTATCATCACCTGAGGTGTAGTCGTCTTCTGCTTTTCCATATGTGCGGAGAGCTCGTCAAACTTTGCCTGGAACCGTGAGTTAAACTGTGCAACCAAGTTATTTTCAAATTCTTTTCTTGAGTTTCTCTCCGACTCCATCAGTTGTTCCCTTTGAGCAAGCTCTTCCATTTATCTCTTCTCAAGATTTTCTCTCTCAGCCCGCTCTACATTAATCTTCTCTTCCATGCTTGCACGTTCATCTAGTAACTTCTGTTCTAAAGTAGTGACCTTCGTGGTGAGCTGGGAGTTAACTTTTTGGGTCTCTGCCGTAGCCCGAGCTTGCTCCTCTAACAACAACTTAGACCGCTGAGAACTAGTTTGCACCTGGGCCATGTATCCGAACCCACGAGGCTGCGATGACTTGCATTGAACTTTAGATTTATATGCTTTCTGGAAAATATTGATTCTTTGTTCAGCTGACAATGGAACACCAGTTTCCTCTAATCTGTTTTCAATCTCTTTACATGCTGTTTCCTGATTACGAAAAAAAATCTCAAATCAGATGAAGAAACATCCAAGATGGAGAACAGTAAATATGTTTAGAGTAGCTTCTAAGTCAGTTAACTCACGTAAACATCCTTGGACTCTTCTGTAGTCCATGTTTCATTCTTTGTGTGGGTCAGTCTCCAGAGAGCAACACAGTCTGGCTCTTCTCCAGTTTCCGAATCCCTCTGCAAGTAGTGCAACAATTGGATACTATAAACATTAAAGCAAAGTGAACACCGACGCATGCATAGTGAGTAGGCCCATACATTCTCAAAACTGAGTTGAGAGTAGGATTTTGATCCTACTCTGTGTTTTGTCTTCATCTGCGAACGGTTATCCTTGTTCTTTTGGCTGAGTTCCTGCTCATTCAATTATAAAAAAAAACTTGTCAGACAAGCCATTTGATGATAGTACAAAATTCACAAACAGGTAGTATAGAAATAACCAGGAATTTCGGATCAGTGCCAAAGTACTCGATCAACCATTCCCACTCTTCTTTTTGTAAATCTTCCGGGACAACTGCCCTTCTGGCATCATCTGTTCTGTATGCCTTGTAAGTGCTGCTTAGGTTTCCTCGCCAGCCTCTGTAGCGTTCTTTTGCAATTTTAAGAATTTTTTCGTGTGTTTCGTCTGTATCTGGCATATCGTATCTGTCCTGTATTGCGTAGAACAAACATATAGACTTAGTTTAGTAGTAGTACATTAATTATGGACGAAAAAAGCAGACAACACATGTGAGAAAGGTTGTACGCACCAACATATCTGTGACGATCATGCGATGGATGTTAGGGTGAATGTCTGTCCACCTCCTCACTCCAATAATTGGTAACCTTCTTTTCATTGTGATTACCAAGTCATCCTTGAATGAACGGTTGTTCATTCCTACTGGACCACCCAATGTTTCAGAGAAATCAACACCTAGCTTTGCAGCTCCATTGGCATGACGCTTCTTATTGGCTTTCAAACCTTTCACAACACCTTGCCCTTTCTTTTTCGGTATGTCATCACCTACATCCCAAAACACACACAAAGAAACAATTTATTTTGTAGTTGATTGAAAGAAATTAGGACACAGCGGTAAAAAAAATAGCTAGTACCTTCTTGTACTTGTAGCTTCGGGCGATAGCAGCGTGCATGGGAAGGCCAATCATCAACGGAACACATGTCAGTTTTAGACACATCAGTGTTAGGTTCAGTTCCTGTTTCAGGGTTAACATTTGTACTGAATCAGCAATCGTAGATTTTATCCATTAAAACAAATATTAGACAGAGCTTAAATGTCAAAAATAAATTACCACGTCTACGTTTTCCCTGACTTTTTTTTATATTGTAGTATACTTTCAACCCTTGTCATGCAGACAAATCCTTTCTTTATTACTGAAAATGTTAACAATAAATGGACAAAGCATTAGCATTGTGCATAATTCAGAAAGCTGATTAAGAATTAATGAACTTGTGTACCATTCCCAAAGGAGTAATCTGTATCTTCTTCTTCGTTTGAAGCTTGTTCCTCTTCGGTTGCATCCCTAACTGCATGTTTACCAAAATTGTGGATTAGGTAAGGAATGCATAAAATAGTTACCGGGGAAAATATTTATTAAAGTCTGTATTGAAGGAGTTGCGAGTTGGAGATTTGGCATGAAAGTATAACCTGTGATAGTGATCTGTCGCTTTTTTCTGGTGGATCCAGTTGCATCATCAAGCAGAGACTCTATTGTTGCAATATCAACCGCCGTGGCCTTCTCCCTAAACACACAGGGAGATCTTCTTATCATTAGAGTGTATGCGTTTCAATTGCTCCAAATCACTACCATGGTCTATTGGAACAAGTTTTCCTTTGCCAGGGCCATTATTTAGCCTACAGTACAGGTAATCACGCGCGCCACTGAAGCCAACGTTTTCAATCAAATTGATGAACTCCATATAGCAGATTTCCTCCGGTTCCATGGCTGCTTCCACAACTTTTTTGTTTTTATCACCGTCCTCATAGAAAAGTCTAACTTTCTAAATGGGTTCGGTCGTCTACAATTAGATAGAAGGAAAAAATGAGAACCCAAATAATCAGTGAGTTAGCAGATCTGAAATAAAAAAATAGTTACATGGCATTATTCACATAGAAAACCAGATACACATATGATCGACTAGGTGTTCATACACGGATTAACGCTTCAACCAGAGGAAGAACAGAGAATAACAACCAATATCGAGACCATATAAGAGACGGCGAGATCACGGAGATGGACGAGAGAAGCAGATTAGACAGGAAAACCTGAGAGGATTCGCGTTCCATGGAGTCCGATCGCGACATCGACATGTGTAGAGCTCTGAACGTGATGAGGGCGAGATGAGATCTAATCTGCAATGGCGAAAGAGGTGGCCCGCAGATTATGCTATGGAGAAACAGGAGGGGGCATCGTGCACTTCTACATACACTTTAGCGGGAAATTTAAAGTGACTGTTTTTATTTTTTGGTGGGAACACAAAATTTCGCTACACTTGGCGTTTTAGCGGGAGGATTTAATTTTTTTTTGGTGGGACATCGTATTCGAGCAACCACAACGCCTTGTCGACAATATAGGCGCTAATAGAGCAGTTAAACAATGCATGCAATCGCAGGCTGCCTAGAAGGCATATTTTGCATTGAGTTTCAAGGCGTCAGGCTCTTAACTATCAAGGGAAAACTAATCGGATTTATTCCCTAGCGCTTACAACGTAGGATTGAAAACATGTGGAAGTCTCGCATGAGTCATGTAATGTCACTGAACAATTATTTCATGCAACTTATTAGCTGCCGCCGCCTTGTTTATTTCTGCAAACTTGAAATTGCCACTGAAAATATAAACAGGACAAGTAATCTTCAATGCAGATGAAGGTTTGGGTGATCAAACCACTGAAGCACATCGCTGATGGCAGTACGATAATTACATACATCCATACGTTCATGATCCGATGAGAATGTCCAAGTTGGCAGACTACGTACTACAACCAGGGCGACACCGCCCGCATCACGATCTTCACGTCCAAGTGGCGGTTACGGGTGCTCCTAAGTGTAATGAGAATAGCTTGCTTTTCATATAAATGCTTGCCTTCAAGGAATTCCCGCCATGCATTCCTGCCAAACATAATGCGGCCGTCCCTGTCCGTGTTGTATGGAACGGTGGTGAACGCCTCTGATGATCCGAGGCATAGCCCAGCATGGCCTGAAGACAGAATGCCAGCACTGTCCGCTATGGACTGAGGTAGTTTCTGGATTTCGAGCGTGTGGATGATAGGTCATAGTAAGGCACACGTTGTAAGCATAAATTGTGTTGAAAAACATAAATAGCATTGGCACCTTACGTACCATCTCATATCTGGCCACATTTGTCCACGTCAAACGAGTCACGTATTGCACTCCAATGCACTCATCTATTGTGGGTAGATGCTCACGAACGTGGTCCTTCTCATCGTCATCAAGATCATCTCTCTGGGAGAAGATGATGGAAGAGTCGAATGGGTCATCCTCATCCATGGACTGCTGATCCGTGGACTCCTCATCCGTGGACTCCTCATCAGTCCTGGGATCTGGGTCAGTTTCATTGCTTGTAGTAGCGTCGTGGTCGTACAAGTAGTGCCTGCGGCACATGTCGAACTTGAACACCTTGACGGTGAGCAAGGCGTCGCCGTCGTAACTGAAGAGGAGGAACATGCCGCGCTGCAGGAAGTAATATTGGACGAACTGGTCCCAGCCGTGCCCGAGGAAAATGCGGCCAGCTTCATCGAAAAGCACATCCATGTCCCAGTTCTTGCTACTCGGATCGTCCGCCTCACGCAGCTTAAGTTCACGTGGTTCACGGCCCTTCAGCAACTCCACAAACTTCTTAGGCAGCACCTACAGCAATATGAAAGTTAAATAGATAGAAAAGAGTGCTTACTAGAAATAAGTTTACTGTTTGATGATGGATGAGTACTATAAAAATGTAAACAAGTAGTACCTAGTAATCAGTTATACTAAATCTTAGTTGAGCAATGAGGGTGTTTGCCACATTAATTCAAAAAGACGAACTTTCAGTGGGAGCTGAAATGTACCATATCGAGTGAACATATTCACGTAGAGCAATTGAGCTACTACAACCCATCTACTAGACCTTAATTTGATTCACAAATTTAACTAGCTACAGGATCATAGCTCAAACACTATGTCAGACTAAATAACTGAAGTGGTGGTGTGGGTCGATGAAGCGTACCAGTTTGTCCGATGTAGCGTCTACTACGAGGGAGTAGAACTCAAAGTGTGCCAACTCCATCTTAACAGATCCCTCTGTTCATCATATAATAGAAATGCAAATCAATTTCCGGCTACATATATAATCGGGAATTAACATTTTGGTGATACAGTCCACGTACTAAATGCCGCGTTGTATTGCAAGCGGCAACTGCTTAGGTCGAACATCTTTACTGTGATGACATTGCGGCCGTCGTAATTGCAGATCAGAATAAAGCCTCTCTGCAGTTTGTAGGTCCGGGCGAAACACTCCCAGCCGCGCTTGAGGAACATGCGGCCAGTGCTGTCGAACCACACATCAACGTCCCACGTGGTGCTACGCCGATGGCCGACCTCAAGCAGCTTCAGTGCACGGGGTTTACGGTCCCCTAGCAACTCTGCGAACTTCTTAGGCAGTGACTGCAGCAGAGGATAGAGCAAACCATGAACATCATTCCACCTATCTGACTAAAATGACAAGTAAAATGAGTACAATACCTGTTTGTCCGATGAAGCATCATCTACGTAAGCGAGGAACTCGTAGTCCATCGTATGCAAACCCGCCTGTAGATCGTACTAAAAAGTATGACTTCAGTTACATTTAGCAGACGTGCCAAAACAGCAGAGGTTAAGAAACATGAAGGTTCACTACAAATTTAGGACTAAATGCAGTCTAGCAGCATCATGGTTCAGAGACATTTATACACAGGTGCAATTTAAATTTGACATGCATTCAAGAATTTCATGGAAGTACGGAACTTCAGAAAAGAAAATCTACTAGTATGTCAAGGAAATGGTGTGCCGACAGTCAATTGTACTGCTTTAGCAAATTAATTGAAATAGCTACTGGTCCTAAAAAATGGCTCACATCTATTGTCCTGCTGAAGATTAAAAATAGAAAATACTAAAAATAGCTAGTGAACCTAAAAAGGGGTAAAGTCAACTGTACTTGTGAATAGTAAAGAGGGAAATTACTAAAAGTAGGTACTTGTCCTAGATATGCCAGTGTGAGTACGAGAGGTCTTACTTTCAACATCACTAATTACCTACCTAGAAAAAGGCACACACACAACAACAGCTACCAACATCAATTGGGCACCTGGAACTATCAAAATTAACATGAAGGTATAGTGCAACATCTCAATCAGATGCATGTAAGTACCATTTACTTTAGTCATAAACGTGTAAAAGACAAATCAATCATGGATGACATCGAACATAAATACGTGCTACCATCTATATGTAGCACAAGATTTCACATTTCTTTTCTGTCTAGACAAGTAGGACACTAGTTACATTATAGAAAATGAGTGTTTGAACTTAAATCGTTCTGCAATGCATCCACAAGATGTGAAGTTCTAACCTGAGTGTCGCCCGCGATGGATCAGTGGTGAATCGACGCGCCGTGGGTCAATCTACAGCGCGATGAAGAGACTGGCGACGACGGCGGTCGCGAGAATGCGGCGGCCCAGAGAGGGATGCTGATCGAGGGGCGGCGAGGTCGAGAGATGGATGGCGGCGGCGGCAGCGACGGTGTCGGTGAACTGCGGAATAAGGGTTTTCTCGGAGCAAATAACTGTAGGTACACAAAGAGGAGGAGTGCGAACTTGACGTGACGATACGAGAGGAAGATGATACTTGGGCCCACCTGTAAGTCTGTTACCACAAATGGTGGGTACATTTCCGCGGGGCAGTTGCCATTTTTATGGTTCCTATCTGAAGTGCCACCGAGCGTCTCCCCTCCCCTCGCTTCATTTCAGCAACATTGCACGTGTGGGATCTCAAAAAGCCGCTTCCATTCTCAAGTTGCCTACCAATCTTATGTCGTAGCCGTTTCCGGGGACTTTCGGTCCAGAACATTGTTCTCTTCCACCTACGATGCCTGGAATACAGCAGAGATGAGAATGTAAGCCACACTTGGCAATGTGGGCCCACACAAAATGCTTGAACCCCATTGCAGGACTTGTATGGTGCCTCCGTTGCGCTGGGTGGCGTCGAAGCACCGGACGTTAACCGGGACGATTCTCGCCGCTTCTCGCTCTTGCATGCCAGCCTCGACACCTGGGGCATCCTTACAACCCACTCCAAGCAACTCACTCCACATGCAACACTGCACCTTGTTACCCCTGCCCATGAGTGGGCGATGCGTGATCTGGTTTTATATTGCCTTCGAAAGCGGAAGGAACGGCCGAAAACGGGGATTTCCTTGGCCAACTTGTTGTTTCCCATGCCCAAAGTCGAAATCATGATGCATTCCAAGAACCTCGCTTCATTTCAGCAACATTGCACGTGTGGGATCTCAAAAAGCCGCCTCCATTCTCAAGTTGCCTACCAATCTTATGTCGTAGCCGTTTCCGGGGACTTTCGGTCCAGAACATTGTTCCCTTCCACCTAGGATGCCTGGAATACAGCAGAGATGAGAATGTAAGCCACACTTGGCAATGTGGGCCCACACAAAATGCTTGAACCCCATCGCAGGACTTGTATGGTGCCGTCGTTGCGCTGGGTGGCGTCGAAGCACCGGACGTTAATTAACCGGGACGATTCTCGCCGCTTCTCGCTCTTGCATGCCAGCCTCGACACCTGGGGCATCCTTACAACCCACTCCAAGCAACTCACTCCACATGCAACACTGCACCTTGTTACCCCTGCCCATGAGTGGGCGATGCGTGATCTGGTTTTATATTGCCTTCGAAAGCAGAAGGAACGGCCGAAAACGGGGATTTCCTTGGCCAACTTGTTGTTTTCCATGCCCAAAGTCGAAATCATGATGCATTCCAAGAACCTCGCTTCATTTCAGCAACATTGCACGTGTGGGATCTCAAAAAACCGCTTCGATTCTCAAGTTGCCTACCAATCTTATGTCGTAGCCGTTTCCGGGGACTTTCGGTCCAAAACATTGTTCCCTTCCACCTACGATGCCTGGAATACAGCAGAGATGAGAATGTAAGCCACACTTGGCAATGTGGGGCCACACAAAATGCTTGAACCCCATTGCAGGACTTGTATGGTGCCGCCGTTGCGCTGGGTGGCGTCGAAGCACCGGACGTTAACCCGGACGATTCTCGCTGCTTCTCGCTCTTGCATGCCAGCCTCGACACCTGGGGCATCCTTACAACCCACTCCAAGCAACTCACTCCACATGCAACACTGCACCTTGTTACCCCTGCCCATGAGTGGGCGATGCGTGATCTGGTTTTATATTGCCTTCGAAAGCGGAACGAACGGCCGAAAACGGGGATTTCCTTGGCCAACTTGTTGTTTCCCATGCCCAAAGTCGAAAGGGATAATTAACAAGGTGCCCTCAGTTGGCACCACGACCTCAGTTTTACCCCTAGCGCCGAATCGACCTCAGTTTTGCCCCTAGTCAGTGCGCAAGGACTCCTTTCGCTGCTCCCACCGTTACTTTCGGCCCCCCGTTAGGATCCTGACCTGTGGGACCCATCATAGAACCGTTGGCGCGGCATATGGGCCCCAGCTGTTGAGCGTTGGCGCTGCATGTGGGCCCCACCTGTTGACGGTTGGCGCTGCATGTGGGCCCCACCTGTTGACCGTTCCTTGCGGCCCAATGTCACATGAGGCCCAATGTCAACATGTAGACATTATCCATTTATATTTATTAATCACTACATGCAGACTACGCATTATCCATTTATTAAACCATCAAATTATTCGTATTAATAATATAAAATATATACTGTGCTCAACTCAAATTTTTATGTTATCTTAGAAAACATAATGCATCACATCTCTTATATATAAATTTTGTTTACAATGTGCAGATTTTAAAGCGATGATTAGAAAGGAAAAAACTTCTAAACAGTGGGTACATTTGGACAAATATAAGAACATAACTTTATATATAGGGCTTATATATAATTAAACATACTTAAGAGAGGATAACTGGCCCCACTTTACATATATTCAGTGGGGCCCGAGAAATATTACATTTAAGTAAAAAAAAATGCTAGCCCTAACTGCTCCCGCTGCATGCGGGAGCCCTTCCCGCCCTCCGGCGCCGCCCTACTTCCGCGGCCACTCCGCCGCCCGGATCTCCATCTCCTGCTTGATGCGGGCGCAGTTGTTCTCGGCCCGCATCCTCTCCTCCTGCGCCTCAATGGACCGCTTGATGCTGGCCCGGAAAGGCTTCGCCGCCTCCTTCGCCTCCTTCTTCTCCTGCGCCTTCAACTCCTTCGCCTCCAGCCGCTCCAGTCTCTTGAGGCGGCGGTTCGTCTTGGGGGAGATGTCCGACGTCTTGGTGGTGGTGGAAGGGACGGGGCGGTGGACGAAGGGCGGCGTCGGCGATCGCTCCCGTTTGGGAGAGTCGTCGATGGGCAGGACGTCCTCCGCCTCGGGCCACTCGGCCTCGTACCAAGGCCGAGCCTTGGGGTGGTTGTCCTCGTCGGAGACCGACTCCGGGCTTGAAGGGAGTGAGTACGAAGACATTGTTAGGGCTTGAAGGGAGAGAGAGGCAAAGGGCTGGAGAGAGATGAGAATATGGAGGACGAGTGAAGGACTATTTAAAGACACGATTAGACGCGTGAATTTATTTGGGTAGATGAAGCAAACTGTGTGAACACATTGGATAATGAAGTGTAGAAGAGTCGTGCATGGTCAAAGCGGTGTAGAACAGGCATAGGCGTAGGCGTAGGCCGGACAGCTAGTGACACGGAGTACGAGCGCGTGTGCATTCGTCAGTCGAAGTGATTCGACGTTGCATGCTTGTATTAAAGAAGAAAAGAAAGTCCAAAGTCTCCTCGCTAGCTGCATATGCATTGATGCGTATCTTGTGAAAACTAGGCGTGGAGGGCTGCGTCGCTGCAAATGCGACGCGACTCGTACGTGTTTCTGAAACCAGACGTGGAGGGCTGCGTCGCTGCAAATGCGACGCGACTCGTGTTTCTGAAACAAGGCGTGCAGGACTGCTGCAAATGCGACGCGACGTTAACTATTTTCTTCTTCTGCATCGGACGGATGCGCTCGCAGCCACAGCGATCCGCTAGACGTTCGTTCTGCGCTCTGATTGGTTGGTACATTGGCCACAGGGATCGATTGTTCTACATATGATTTTTTTGCTGTTAAGTATTATAAACCATGTTATTTAAATAAAAAAATATAATGAAACTTCAGATTTACTACAGCGATGATTTTTATCAGTTTTACATATGATTTTTCTATTAAACCATGTTATTTAAATAAAAAATAAAAAATAGAAGAATTATTCAAAACATAATGAAACTTCAGATTTACACTATACATGTAGAATAGATGTCTAGGAAATTCATTTGGTTGATTTAGAAAATATGCCAAAAAATGTTGAAGCACAAATGGTGGTATTTACCCTAGCTTCGGACCTCATTTGAAGCACATTTCTCACGAGAATTGAGCGATGGTTGCAAATGAGCATAAATAATTCAAAAAAATTCAAAATGACATGAATCCAACGCACAATGTTGTTATATGTGATATACTCGATTTTTTCATGAAATTTCAAACGGGGGTGTCTACCCTAGCTTCAGACCTCATTTGGAGCACATTTCTCATGAGAATAGAGCGATGGTTTCAAATGAGCTTAAATAATTCAAAAAAATATCAAATTGACATGAATCCAACGCACAATGCTGTTATATGTGATTTACCCTAGCTTCAGACCTCATTTGAAGCACATTTGCCCAAAATTTTGGAATGACTTAGTTCAACATGCATCATACAACATTATTCAAACATTCTTTTCGCTTTTAATCTACATTCTGGCTCGTGATTGCGTTCAGAAATACTCAAAATTAATTAAAAAACGCGAACTCGTTGAAATAGGCTCAAATTCATAGATTCGACGATAGTTTTACAGAAAGCTAGACGGCATGATGCATGCCAGCCTCGACACCTGGGGCATCCTTACAACCCACTCCAAGCAACTCACTCCACATGCAACACTGCACCTTGTTACCCCTGCCCATGAGTGGGCGATGCGTGATCTGGTTTTATATTGCCTTCGAAAGCGGAAGGAACGGCCGAAAACAGGGATTTCCTTGGCCAACTTGTTGTTTCCCATGCCCAAAGTCGAAATCATGATGAATTCCAAGAACCTCGCTTCATTTCAGCAACATTGCACGTGTGGGATCTCAAAAAGCCGCTTCCATTCTCAAGTTGCCTACCAATCTTATGTCGTAGCCGTTTCCGGGGGCTTTCGGTCCAGAACATTGTTCCCTTCCACCTACGATGCCTGGAATACAGCAGAGATGAGAATGTAAGCCACACTTGGCAATGTGGGCCCACACAAAATGCTTGAACCCCATTGCAGGACTTGTATGGTGCCGTCGTTGCGCTGGGTGGCGTCGAAGCACCGGACGTTAATTAACCGGGACGATTCTCGCCGCTTCTCGCTCTTGCATGCCAGCCTCGACACCTGGGGCATCCTTACAACCCACTCCAAGAAACTCACTCCACATGCAACACTGCACCTTGTTACCCCTGCCCATGAGTGGGCGATGCGTGATCTGGTTTTATATTGCCTTCGAAAGCGGAAGGAACGGCCGAAAACGGGGATTTCCTTGGCCAACTTGTTGTTTCCCATGCCCAAAGTCAAAATCATGATGCATTCCAAGAACCTCGCTTCATTTTAGCAACATTGCACGTGTGGGATCTCTAAAAGCCGCTTCCATTCTCAAGTTTCCTACCAATCTTATGTCGTAGCCGTTTCCGGGCACTTTCGGTCCAGAACAGTGTTCCCTTCCACCTAGGATGCCTGGAAAACAGCAGAGATGAGAATGTAAGCCATTTTTGTCTTCAATTTTAGCCATTTTTGTGCAAAAAATATGGAAAAACAACTATACAAAAAGAAACCCTAGATTCACGCGTGCACATTGCGTCAGAGGGAGAGCAAAAGGGAAACTCCATAAATACACGGTTTGACGCATATCCACTTCCTTCCTTCCTCCGTCTCTGCATCAACTTTTCCCCAAAAAACGCATCCTCCCCTCCACTTCCACCGCAAAACCCTCGACGGTTCCCCTGCCCTTCCCATCCGCCATGAAGAGATCACGCGAAAGCTTCGACGTCGAGGAAGGTAATGAGGTGGCGTCCGTCGTCGGCGAGCCATCTTCTGCTGTCGTCCCAGCCGCGGCCAGCTCTGGTACAGTGGCTGCTGCTTCCGGCGAGGTCACGCCGGTGGAGGAGGCGCTCCGTGATGTCTCTTCGGAGATAGATCGGAAGAAGACGAAGAGCGGGGACGGAGAAGATGGCCCATCCCACACCGCCGTGCCATCTGACCTCGAGGCTGCGTACAAGGAGATTGACGAAAGCTACGACCAATCAGCTGAATACGCCATGTGGGGGGCCATCTCCGCTAAGCTGACCAACGCTCCGACCGCCGCGCCGCCCGCTGCGCCGACTGCCGCACCGACTGAGGTAGTAGATCTATTTTTAGTGAACTTGCCATGTATTTTTGATAATGCCCTTGTATTCACAGACTGGTAGTAGATCGATTTTGCTTTGCACTATGTGGTTGCTCATGTTTGCCACTTATTTTGGTTGTGAGTTGTGACTTCTGTGAGTTGAGAGAACTAAGATAGAAACCTCTATGTGTGTGCCTAGGAAATTTATTTTGTTCTATGGTGGATTGGAGCACAACCTGATGGTACCGTGTGTGTGCCTAGGAAATTTATTTTATTCTATGGTGGATTGGAGCACAACCTGATGGTATTGCATGCACGTGTGTGCCTAGGAAATTTCTTTTATTTTTTGATGGATTGGAGCACAACCTGGTATATATGCACGTGTGTGCCTAGGCAATTTTATTTCTCACCTGTTATTTACATTAGTTCAAATGCCATTGTATATCTCATCATGTAATAATTACAACTGCAACTTCATATGTAATGTTCAAATAATTGTACAGTGTGTTATCATCCTAGATTCTCCTATTTATGATGTTACAACCTATTTTGGGTTGCAATAATCTTCAATTATTTCAACTTCAATTTCATATCTCATTTTCTAATAATTGTACACTCTGTACTATGTTTTAATAAAATTCAATTAATATAGCTTGGGTAATTTGATGCGCAAGATTTTAGTTACTCCCTCCGATCCATATTAATGGTCGCTAAATCGGATGTATCTAGACATATTTTAGTGCTAGATACATCCGATTTAGCGACTATTAGTATGGATCGGAGGGAGTATCTGTTTTTGTTATGAAATACTGGGGCATATTACTCTATGGTTGCATGGCACATTGACATCAATGAGCACCATTCTATGTGGTAGAATCGAAAAAAATTCCTCATTGCAAGAGTTAGCGGTCTAGCATACATAGAAATTGTATTTTTGATACTGGCCTTGTATTCAAAGAAAGAGAGAGTAGATCGATTTTGCTTTCAAATATTATTCTGTTATTTCTCAACTGTTATTTACATTAGTTCAAATGCCATTTTATATCTCATCATGTAATAATTACAACTGCAACTTCATATCTAATGTTGAAATAATTGTATAGTGTGTTATCATCCTAGATTCTCCCATTTATGGTGTTACAACCTTTTTTTGGGTTGCAGTAATCTTCACATTATTTCAACTTCAATTTCATATCTCATTTTGTAATAATTGTACACTCTGTACTTTGTTTAATTAAAATTCAATGAATATAGCTTGGGTAATTTGATCCGCAAGATTTTAATTATCTGTTTTTGTTATGAAATACTGGGGCATATTACTCTATGGTTGCATGGCACATTGACATCAATTAGCACCATTCTATGTGGTAGAATCGAAATAAATTCCTCTTTGGAAGAGATAGCGGTCTTGCATACATAGAAATTTTATTTTTGATAGTGGTCTTTTATTCAAAGAAAGAGGGAGTAGATCGATTTTGCTTTTTAATTTTATTGTTTTATTTCTCAAGTGTTATTTACATTAGTTCAAATGCCATTTTATATCTCATCATGTAATAATTATAACTGCAACTTCATATCTAATGTTGAAATAAGTGTAGCGTGTTATCATCCTAGATTCTCCTATTTATGGTGTTACAACCTTTTTTGGGTTAATCTTCAAATTATTTCATCTGCAATTTCATATCTCATTTTGTAATAATTGGTCACAGTAGCTTTTAGGTTAATTAAACGTGCATGCCTACATGGATTCTAATTATCAGATTTGGTTATGATATACTAGGTTTAGTATAGGTTGTACATTTCATATCCATTTGAATTCTTCGGCAATAAATGATATAAAAGTTAAAAACAAATGAGCAACTTCAGTTTTCAGTTAACATACTGGCTTATTGCATTTTAGGAGCCGAGAGTTGAAGAAGATTCATCTGATGGCGGACTGGCCTTGTCAGATGGTCATGGTTCTGGGGATGGAGGCTCTGGAGAAGATGATGAAGATGTTGAAGAAGTACCTCCAACATCACCAAATGTTGATGAAAAATCAGCTTGCAACGTCCATGTATCCAATCTGGTGATACTTCAGCTAAAGGAGCAAAAGGGGGTGCACACCGACTTTGTTCTTCAAGCTGTGGTAAAGCCGAACCAGCGACCATCGTCTTTCATGGTTTCGCGTGTACTCCTTAGCAAGTTGGGTACTACCAACTGGCGCATTGTCCAGTCTCACGAAGAGGGAGACTCCGCGTATCTTTACATCAAGATGCGTAGACAGGATGTGCTAAGGTGTCACGGGAAGAGGTACGAGTGGGAGGGAGAACAAGTCACCTTCCGTAAGGTGAATAGACTCATTCCACTCATACCTGATCCCATGGAAGCTGGCCCAGTTCACAAGATCTTCTAAGTTGTGCCTGTGAAGGCAATGTTTCTTTTGTTTAAACTATGTGTTGCTTCCAGTACTCCTGCATGATGCACTATGTGAAACATTATGTCCTTTTTATGTTATCGTTTAGCAGAGCTTATTAATATTGTTAAAGAGTTGTTTCTTTTTTGGAGGGCACGCAATTGGCACCTGATTTTTGTAGGAGATAGTGGTTTGAGTACATGAACTTGACAGTTCGTTGCGAGCAACACTATCACTTACACCACTCCACACCGGCTAGTCCGAGAACTGTCCCACAGACTCAAAAACCAAACACAAGAGAAGGCCTTTCCTAAACAAAGATCTGAGCCGCGTCGCCACAGATGCTGGTGCCTCTTAGGAATAACAAACTCCATCTTGACATCCCTAGTCGTCGAACCACCCAAAGGAGAATGGCGGCAGGACTAGTTCTGCCTCGAGGAGGGAACTACTCGAACACCGCCAGCGAGGAGAGTTGTCATTGAGTTCAAACCAGACTTCACGTAGCATAATTTGCACTACTAGTTAGATATAGCACTTGCAATATGAACAAAAGTACCAAGATTAATCCATATCTCAAAAGTAGCATATGTACTACTCGAATAATTTTACATATACTCTAATTACAAAGAACGAAAGTAGCATATATACTACGCCGCAGCAGGTGATCTAGTGCCAAGTGTGGGTCGCCCTCGCCCTCCTTGATCTGCCTCCCTCCTCGGCCTTCTTGGCGTCACTCATGGGTTTGAGCTTACGGTACAACTCTAGGGAGAGGAACCCATCAATTGCAGCATAGGTGATGTGTTCCATGTCTAGCATTTGGTTGTCCCAGTAGCTGTGCCACCGGTAATCCTTCTTCTTCATGTTTTTGTAGACGGGATCAATAAATTTTGCTGCCATGGTAGCCATTCCAACTTTCTTTTCTTTGAACACATGAAAGTATAAATCTTGGATATCCTCATAATTTTCTTTTGGAATAGAAAAATTCCAGGTTCTCGCAAACATTTTCTTGTCGTTGTTGGTGTCAACACTTGCAAATTTGACGCCGCCAAAACGAAAAAGATCAGCCAGCGTCGCAGATTGCCACCAGTCACCACTGAAGTACACAAGTAACAAGAGTTTAGAAAAGTACTACTCCCTCCGATCCGAAAAAAAGTGCGTGAGAAAACTGTTACGCATGCATGTCTGGATGAGTACTAGTTGCAGAAAATCTAGATGAGTACTAGTTGCCGAAAAAAGAGGAAAAAAGTAGTAGTAACACCAATCACAAGAACCAGGAATAACCAAATAGCAATCACAAGAACATGGCGGCGGAGCAGATGAGTACTAGTTGCAGAAAACAAGAGGAAAAATGACTTTAACCTGGAGTGATGGTACACCAGGACGTGGCGGCGTAATGCAAGCTGAAGGACGGCGACCTTCTTCTCGATATCAACCTTGTGGGATGTGTACTCGAAATCGAGCCCCATGAACCTTTCTTCTCCGCTATCAATCCACTGCTCGTACATATCTACGACACGCTGCACCTCGGCAGGGTCGTTGGTGTACGTGACGTCGATGCTTTCCTCGCCATGGATGGGGACCTTAATCGTGCGGCAGAAATACTTCTGTTCGTCCATTCTTGGAAGAAGAAGAGAGGGGAGCGGATGGAAGAATAAGAGACTGGAGTGCAGCGGTTGGAAGAGATGCAGTGGTGAATACAAATGGAAGTACAGGGGAGTATTAATATTAATTCTGTACGGAGCAGACTCGAAGTGGTTTCCGTGTGAAATCGATAGAAAAAAATTGGGAAGCACCTGTGCCGTGTGTGTACATAGACCTACTAAACCTACACAATGGCCAGCGCGGCCCACGATTTGTCCAATAGTACTCACTTGTTTGTGGGCCCAAACTAATAAGACTATTTTTAATCTACTAAACCTACACAATGGCCAGCGCGGCCCACGATTTGTCCCATCAAAACAGCTAGTCTACGGCCTGACCTAAGGCAGCGTGCGTGTAATCATTCTCCCACAGAAAACCGCCGACTTCACACGCCTCCCTCGCCACGTGTTCACCGCCGCCTGCCCTTCCGCACAAGTTTGACCTAGAAGTTTTAGTCTACCGGCCGGCGCACCCTCCACTTCGATCATGAAGCCAACCAAAGACGTGCCAACTTGATCTTACGCATCTTTTTGCAGGATTATCACACCAGATCTGATCGTTTTTGTTCATTTTTTCTCGCAGTGTCCAGTTTGTTTTGACAAACTAGGGATGTGTGGCAGTGATGACATGACGACTGATTATTTCGTTATAACCCTTGTAGAGGGATTTGAGGAGAAGACGGTAAGGATTCTAATCTACTCATGTACAAATTGGATTTGGATTTTTCGTGATTATTCACATGTAATATACGTAGCATATCTACCGGTCCTAGCTAGTACTCATTGTGTCATGTGTTAATCATTGATGTAATATACGTAGCTGATCTAGCTAGCAAATTTTTTGGGACTGTGATCTCTAGTAGTTATGGACGTGTTTTTTTTATGAACTACCTACATGCAATTTCAATACTTGAAGGGTACCATTCTGAAACTATGAGTGCATGTTCAGTTATTTGCAGTACAGGACTATTGCTTCAATGTCCAATTATAGGAAAAAGTACAAATAGCTACTCTTGTAGGATATATCTACTTTTAGTAAGTCCAATTTACTACTGGCTCATAATTTAATAAAATACATGCTCTTATTTAGGTGATCCCCTGCTACATCAGACAATATTTCTTAAGAATGCATGCTGTTTTCCCTATGGAGGACAGAAATTTTCAAGCCACACTGATTACCAAGGAAGGATTCTCGTTTATAGTTGAGCTTAGCAACATCGACGGGATAACCTTTCTGAAGGGAAATTACTGGAAAGAATTTAGTAGGGTTTACAAACTTGAAGTTGGTATGGAGCTTGTTTTCAAGACCGACACACAAAGAGGCCAAACTGAGGTCATAACCGGAAATGACCCAATCATCCATCCGTGTAAGTTCTTACTTAATACAAAAAAATTATGTTGTGCACATAAACATTAATATATTACTTGGTTGCGGCATGTGTAATCCACTAATTTCAGGCGTATTACATTTTTACAGCATACTACCACATGTCCCCTGAGAGGCGTCACATTGTTGACTCACTCTCTAGCACTGATGGGACCATGATTAACTGGAGGATGATGGAGACGGTGATCGACGCTGTTGAAAACTTGGATTACACTGTTCTATTCCACAGAGCTGGAGAGTATGAGGAAGCAGAATTGGTTGTCGGGGTGCTGCATACTCTGAATTGGACAAACAGCGAGAACTTCAATAAACACGTGGTAAATCTTTAAGAACACATCTTCTCTTATGCGCAAAGTAATACGTGTACACTTGTTCTATTTAATTTCCTTTCTTTTAACATGAATATTTCCCGATAGCTTTTTTCTTGACTATAAGTCTTTGCATGCAACAGAAAATCCCAAGCCGTCTGATTCCTGCACATATGGCAAGAAATGGTACAATCACTATTGTTTGCTACCCGAGAACTGAGGTGACATCGACATATTCAATTTCTGATCTTGATGGTCGCTTGTGCGTCAGCGGGTGGAAAGAGTTCATGGCGAAGGAAAGTCATCTCAAACAGGGTGACAAGATGATGTTATTGCTATACCAGTGCGCTGAAGGGCTCTACTTGTTTGCTACCCATGTCCCTGAAGTTGGTCTGTAATAGGAATGCAGTGATATTGATGGTTTCTGTGTGCAACTATATGCATGCAGCCCCGTTGCTACAATATAAAAACCGTGTTAAGGCTCTATATTAGATTGTTGAATTCTCACACAATTTAAATGTTATGTTCTTTTAGTTTTACTACTTTCATGATGTCATTTTGTTTTTTATGCTGAGCTTTACCATTTTTGCTTTACCATATTGGATTTTATGACTCATAAAAATGTAAACAAGGGTGCAAACCACACATGCTCAATGGAAAAAATATCCAGTGATACTAGCCCCTTGTTCTCCCATGCTACCATTTTAAAAAATCAACTATAGATGTTTCATAAAATTCCAGAAAAAATTATTAATGTTCCCAAAGAATTTGTGTACATAATGTGAAAAAAAACCAGGTCCAAATTCGACCTACACATTGAGAAACAAAAAGTACAAATCAGCAAATATGCACTATATATTCACATTTGGATTTGTCTTTGTCGTGGTGGTGTCACGGCAGATGCCATGGGATGGCTAAAGATGTGGGGACGAAGGACGCTGGAGGTGCTCGGGGAGGGATCACGCGACGAGTAGCCGCGTGAGGTACGAAGTAAACACTGCAAACAACACGATCTACCCAGGTTCAGGGCCCTCGTGAGGAGGTAAAACCCCTACTCCTGCCTTTCTTTGTGTATTTTGGTATCTCACCGAGTAGCCACAGTACAAGGTTCTTGCTACCGAGTAGCCACTCTCCCCTAGATGATGAACTAGGTCAAGAACTAGGGTTCCAGTATGCGATGATGTTCGATCCTCACGCAGGAGGCGGCGGGGCACCTTATATACATGGTGCCCAGCCGGATACGTCCAAACATGGACAAGTGTCGACATAGTGTGCACATCGTCCTTCTTCCGGGTTCCCGCTGACAGCTTTGGTTCCTAACCTTGGCTTCATCTGGAAAGTCGTTGGGCAAAACTAGGGGACAGACTGGTATCACTGTACCTAAGCACAGAGTAGGCCCCCCTTATCCTGCCACGGCCTGCTTCCATGCTGTCACTGTCAGGCAGGCCGGTCCCAGATGAACAGTGGTTCGAATGCTGCCAAGTACGGACCCAGGATACGCGGGATCCTGTGTCAGAACGGCTCCTTTGACTTTCTGGCCCGAGTAGGTTCCCGCCAATTGTTCCCGCCAATTGTACTCGGGCCAACTCCTCTACTCGAAAGGATAGAACCTGATTGATATCTCCTTCAGGGCATCTTGAGGTGAGACCGAGTAGCAGTCGACCGGGTAGCGAGCACCGGGTAGTCGGCTACTCGACCAAACCTCTCTTCTGTAAGTCGCCTTTACCACTTGCCTTTACCCTACTCGGGGGTAACCCCCCGACAGCAGTCCCCGAAGCTGGTTGAGTCTTGCGAACTCGTTCCCTAGGCTCTGCCAGCTTAAAACCAATCTTTGCCTCATAGTCCTTGAACCTCAAGATGCCGAGTAAGAGGCCTCCGAGCAGTACTCTGGAGAGTATCTTGCGTTTCATGTCTTCCGAGTAGCACTTGCTTTCTACTCTGTAACTGAGTAAAAAGACTTAGAGAATTTTCTTGAATTGAGCCCTTGAGGCGCAGAGCACGATCCAGCCCTTCGTGCGGCGACTGAACACGTGTCAGGCATCCATGACCCCGTCGTTTCGCTGCCACGACACGACGTGCCACGCGCCCAGTTTTCACGGGGCGGGCCCACCAGCTCGTTATGTCCCATCAAGCGTAATTATAGGCCACGATTGATCCCACTACCACGATTGTAACGGTAAACCCGCGGAGAGGATATAAATACCCCCGCCGGTAACTTTCTTTTCCTCTTCCTTCGCACTATTCCTCTTTCGTCCTCTGTTCTTCTCCGTCACCGAGCTCTCCGCCGCCGCGCAACCTTTCGCGCCGCCGCGGACTCAATCCGTCCAACCGACTTCTCAATTCACCCCACTCCTCCTACTCGAGACCATGTCTCGCACCGGCTGGGCGGGCTCGATCGTCACCGCTGAAGACTGCGCCTGGCTCGTAAAACACCCGGAGGGTTCCTCCTGGTGTGGAGTGCCGGGCGCCTGGCCAGGAAATCGTGCCAACCCCGCGGGAGGGTGAGCGCGTTGTGTTCCTCTCGCACTTCGAGCGCGGCTTCGGATTGCCGGCCTCTGACTTCCTCCGCCGCTTCCTCGACCGCTTCGGCCTTCAGATGCACCACCTGCCGCCCAACGCCGTCGTCTTCCTCGCCTACCATGCCGTGGTGTGCGAGGCCTTCCTCGGCATCCGCCCGACAACGGACACATGGCTGAGATACTTTCATCTCCGCCAGCAGACCGTCGGGAAGAAGGAAACCGCAGGCGTGGCCGGCCGCGCAACCGACACCGGCTGCGCCATGATGGTACAGCGGTCGGGGACCAACCATCCCCGTATCAAGGGGTTGGACTCCTGCCGAATGTGGCAGAAGACGTTCCTCTACATCAAGAACATCCCCGCCGCGGAAGGAGCCCAGGTAAGTGATCGAATCAATCTGCCCGCGTGGAGCACTCGCGCTCCGACCGGGAAGAATTGGAAAACGAAGCCCGTCAACGACGCTAACGCCATCGAGATAGAAGCCAGACTCGGTCGGTTGATCGAGAAGGGCCTCAAGAATGACGACCCCGTGGCGTGCTGGATCCAGCGCCGCGTGCTGCCTCTGCAGGAGCGCTCCCACCTCATGTGCTACATGGGAGGCCCTCGCGACTGCACCTGACAACCACCATTGAGCTCGACAACATCGACGTTCCCGCGCATGCGAGGACCATCTTGACGACAAGCCTCGACGACAATTGGCAGTATGGGTTCGTCCCATACAGCCGCACGAAGCCGATTAAGCGGGTACGTCATCCTTACTCTTCTTTCTGCCTATGCTCTCCGAGTAGACAGCCTCCACTTCTTGCCGCGATTAGCGATTGCCTTTCGTACCGAGTAGAATACTCAGCCGAATCGCTTAGGCTCAATGTGCTTTGTGCTTGCACGCCTTGATGAGTAGCCCACTCGAGAATAATTCTTAGGCTTAGTGTGCTTCGTGCCTGCACGCCTTTCCGAGTAGAGTATCCAGCAATCGTGCTTAGGCTTAGTATGCTTTGTGTCAGCACGCCCATCCGGGTAGAATACTTTGTAAACTGCTTAGGCTTAGTGTGCTTTGTGTTTGCACGCCTATCCGAGTAGAACACCTTTCTGCTACTCGGCTAACCTGTGATTCCTTTCTGTTCTTCAGATCCTCACTCGCCAGGGTATTGAGAGCTGCGAACGTTTCGAGGGCAACTGGCTTGCTGACTGTGAGGAGGACGATGTGCCTTCCTTCGACGCCGCAGGTCAGATCAACCTTCCTCATTCTCCCACGATGGAGAAGCAAGACGCCGAACCGTCTCTTCGCGATTGGTCTGAAGACGAATTCGAAGGTAACAACGTACTCACTTCGCTTGTTTGCGAGAAGCGTCAATCCCTTGTTTGCTGTTCCTGATTTTCTTCTTATCTTTTCTTGAATCCGCAGATGAAGCTGCTGACGAGAACGAGGGCGAGGACGATGACGAGGACAAGGACGATGCGGTCCTTGTCGTCAAACCTCTGTCCGTCTCAGCCCCCAACACCCGCAAACGGACTGGCAGTGACGCCCAAGAGCCTCCAGCCAAGAAGAAGAAGCCAGTCGAGAAGCAGAAGCCGACCAAGGTAGTCACGAAGAGACTAAGGCGAAAGCTCGCCTCCACCAGCGCGTAAGTTTCTTCTCGGTTGTCTCCCTTCTCGCACTGTGTTGTTTTCCCAATCCTTTTCTACTTTCTGAATTTCTCTTTCTCTGCAGACCTCCCATGGACGCGAATACCGTTCTCGCGCCCGACCAGGCCAAGAAACCACCAGTACCTCTGATCAATCTCGACGATGAGGAGGATGACGCCACCAACACCCAAGGAGCAGAAGCAGAACAGCAGAACCGTGCATCGTCAGCAGCACGGGACACTGCTGCTCATCAGGAAAGAGCGCCTTCTCCTCCGGCCAGCAATGCCGAGGAGAATCAGGACCAGGAGATGCAGGACACCGCCGCCCTTGAGCGGCCAGAATCTGAGCAAGAGCAGCCCACCACAGATGCTGCAGACCAAGTGAATCCCGCTGCCGAGCAGCGGGTAGAAGGTGACGGTTCCGTGGTGCCACCCATTGTTCAAGGCACTACCCCGCCAAACTCCTCCTCGTCGCCGCAGACCAAGGACGCAGCCAGCCCTCCTGCCGGGCGAGTAACCAGGCAACAAGCCCTGGACGCTCTTAAGGATGAAGTTGACAGAAGAGCAGCCGAGAAAGAAGCTGCTGAGAAAAACCCTTCCGAGAAGACGGAAACTGAGAAGGAAACTGCCGAGAAGGCAGCCGCCGAGAAGGCGAAGGCCAAGGCTGAGGGGAAGAAGCCCGAGGATCCCGCGAAGCAGAGAACCGAGAAAGAGAAGGCGAAGAAGCGGGCCAGAGATCAAAATCAAATGCCGCCGCCAGCCTCGGGTGGAGCACTGGTGATCCGCGACTCCGGCCCTGTTGCCGCTGCGATCTCTGCCGACGCTCGAGCCGCTGGCCAGCCCTGCTTCCCGGACTACATGGTGCAGGTTAGCCAACAAAGCTTAATCGGCTTCCCTCCCAAGGATAAAGCACTGGCCCTTCAGAGAGGAAGGAAGGTCATAGCCGTGAACTCCCCTTCCCCAGATCCAAACCAGAACCAGTCCGTCAATATTGCTTCTCGGGGAGTTCAAGATAGAACCATAACCTCAAAGGGCCTTGAGCAGGTATTGGACACCATTGGCTTCATCGACGCCAAGTGGGACAGCCGGGTTCTCGGCACAGACCAGTGGCATGGCCTCAGTCTTGGCGGAATCGACCACATGCGCGTGGACTGGAACAAAGTTGACTTGGGACACAAGCCCATGCATGTTTCCACCGAGACCGCGACCTTGGCTGCCAAGATGTTCCTGCACCGCAAGAACGCCGAGGACATCGAGCAAGCTTATGCAGTAAGTTTCACTTATCCTTCTCCGAGTTGTATTTTTCTTCTCTTTTATTCGCCTTCATTCTTCTTTACCGTCACCCAGTCCCCGAGATTCTGGCCGAGTAGGCGGATACTCTCCGAGTAGCCTCCCACTCGGGTTGAATCTTTTCTGCTCTGTCTAACTTGTTTTCTTCTCGCTTCTCAGGATAGCGTCCTGAAGCGGACCAACTTATACCGCGTGCTTCTCTGGAACCATTCTATCGCCAGGAGGCGGATCGCTGCATTGGAGAAGGAAAAGGCAGCTGCGGAGGCAGCGAACAAAAATTCCAGCGACAGCACTCAGCAGCTGGCTGAAGTGAAAGGTACGCTTTTAGCTATGCGGTTACTGCGTTTCCTGTTTACGCCCGCGTCTGCTTTCATTTGCGCTAACCTTTCCTACTCTGCAGAGAACCTGAAGAACTTAGCTGAGGAGCACGAGAAGTGCCGCGCGTTTGTGGAGAACGCCGAGGCCACCATCAAGAAGTTAGAAGGTGAGTTGCCGTCTACCCGGCTTGATTATGTTTCTGTTTCTTCTCTGCTTCTCTGCTAACCTTGTTTGTCTCTCCGCAGAAGATCATAAGTTGTTTGTTGAAGAACATCAAGACTGCGTCAAACCGGAAGAGGTGCAGAAGCAGCTGTCCGACCAGGCTGTCGAGCTGCTGAAGGATCATACTACCGAGATGGAGCAGCTGCAACTCCAGCTGCAGAAAGCACTCCGGGATGCTGTCACGCTTGGTGAATAGAAGGACAGTGTTATCGCCGAGAAGGCCAGAGCTGAAACAACCTTCAATGCCAAGATCAAAGCCCTCGAGCTGGAGTGCGAAACGTTGAAGAAATCCAATGCTGGGCTCTTTGCTCAAATGAATACTCTGCGCCAGGTTCAAGAGAGGCACATATCCAATGAGGAGGAGTGGAAAGTCCAGTTGCAGCAGCTGCGCCGCGAGCTTCATAGTAAGTTTCCTCACTTCTGCATCTTTTCTTCTCGGTTTGAGCTCTTTTCGGATTCTAAGACTAAATTTCTCCCTTGCTTTTGTGCAGACATCTTTCCTCATCTCGTGTCCGCTAGCGCGCCAACCTTGGCCAAGGCCCGAGCAGTTCGCCTTGAGAAGGGCGAAGCCTCGGATACCAGAGCCGAGATTGAGGATAGCCTGCTGGTGCTGAAAGGGTACTTCGAGCGTCTAGCCGGCGTGGGCACCGACCTGGTGCGCGTCGGCTTCGCGCTCCACAAGCTGTTCTGGCCCGAAGATTCCGCGCCGACAACGATTAATGGCCTTGCTCTGAAGCTGCAGAATGTGAAGGCCGAGCTGAAGAAGTGGCGCGCTTCGGGAGCTCGGGCAGGTGCTGACTTAATGCTCCTCTGCGTCGCCTAATGGTATGAGAATCTGAATATGGAAATCATCCGTGGGAAACGCGAGAAGTCCAAGTGGGAGATGTACCCCAGCTGCGTGGCCGCGCGCAAGTTGATTGCGTACGAGGTCGCGGAGTGCGCTGAGACGGACGTCTTCATCGACGGCCTCCCCGAGCCCGACACCGAAGTGGAGGAGGGCGAGGAAGGGGATGAGGAGATAGACTCTGATCTGGAGTCGGGTTTCTTCGAGTCCCCCAAGGGCAAGGCCGGGAAGGGGAAGAATGTCGCTGTCGCGAGTAGCGATGAGGAGACCGAGCACATCGACACCGCCGCACTCGAGTTCGGCACCTCATCAGGAGCTGCTCTCGACGACACGGTCCGTCCCCCTGGCCAAGCCTCTGGCTCTTCTTCTGCTGCAGGGCCCATCTCGGTTGCCACGGCTACTTCCGAGCGTGACACCGAGATGGAAGAGTCCGCCACCGTCCAGTCGGAGGCGGATGCCACCCATGCCAGTGCCGACGAAGAACCCGCAAGGACAACAGTCACCAACTCGGAGGCAGAGGCAACCAGGACCACCACAGAAGATGCATCAGCCAATGCCAGCGCCGACAACATTGCCTCCTCCACATGATTTTACCTGCACACCTTTTACTTGAACATTTATCAGATCCCCGGGATGCCGGGAGCATATGTATCAGACTTATTTATGCCTTTCTTGCTACTCAATTTTATTTCCATCCATTATCTTTAATTTAATCATTTTGAGCAGCCTTGGCTCAATGCCGGGTTGCGTTTCCATGCGAGTCCCCGAGTTGCATTTCTTATTCACCCTATCTTTTCATCTCTGCTCTACCCGCAACTTGTTGCTTTTTTGGTATTCGAGTCACAAGAATCGAAGAGTAGAGCTGCAAATACTTAGCCGCTTAGAAACAATCATGATAACGCAGCCCATCACTTGGCCGAGAAGACGAAACAGGAAACAAAAGTAACAAAACACTCTACTCGGTTCCTGCACTTTTTCTTCTTTAGCAATTTTCGTGTGCTCATTGACCTTTTGCTTGTTCTCTTGCTTGCCATGAAGCCGGGTTTCGGACAGCAGCAGAGTCGAAGAGTTGGCATATAGGTTTAAACACAGTACTCAATGCGCTTGTGAGTTCTGAAGTGGAGCAACCGAATAGACAAAGGGTAAAGCCGAGTAAATACACTTAGAACAATTTTGGACGAGGGCAGTCCCCGAGAACGATTTCAGATTGCAGAGTAGAATTTCAATTCGGATAAGAGGGTACATACACATTTTTGCTTACGAATGAAAACGACGGAGTAGAGCTACATTCCAGGGGCGCTTGGTTTCCTCTCCAGCTTTATCTGCCCTGTTCGCCTGCGATGGGCGCACATCTACAAGGTAGTACGCATCATTGTGCAGCGCTTTGCTCACAATGAAAGGCCCCTCCCATGGAGGAGACAATTTGTGCATCCCGGCTGTGCGCTGCACAAGCCTAAGGACCATGTCTCCTTCTCGGAAAACCCTTGGGTTCACCTTTCGGCTATGATAACGCCGCAGGTTTTGCT
Source organism: Alopecurus myosuroides (assembly GCA_028641055.1). Lineage (NCBI taxonomy): Eukaryota > Viridiplantae > Streptophyta > Magnoliopsida > Poales > Poaceae > Alopecurus > Alopecurus myosuroides. The sequence goes on from CM054062.1 coordinate 9,345,637, forward strand.
GGTAGATAGCCGAACGTGACAGAGTCAGCTCTCTTGCTTCTTCAAGAAGGTCAACGTCGTCTTCTCGAGCTTCTCTCGCCTCCACCTCAGTGTAGAGGGCTACTCGGGGGGAGTCATGCTCTAAGTCTATTGGCAACACGGCCTCAGCCCCGTATACCAAGAAAAATGGCGTGTAGCCGGTTGACCGGTTAGGGGTAGTCCTTAGACTCCACAACACCGATGGCAACTCTTCTAGCCAACACCCAGGTGTTTTCAGCAATGGCTCGATCAGCCTTGGCTTAATGCCTGCCAGTACCATACCATTTGCTCTCTCAACTTGCCCATTGGAGGCAGGGTGCGCGACTGACGCAACGTCTAGTCGGATATGCTTATCTCTGCAGAATCGCACCATTGCCCCCTCTGCAAAGTTGGTGCCGTTGTCGGTGATGATACTGTGCGGGTAGCCATATCTCATGATCACATCCTTCACGAATTTCACAGCTGTGACCCCATCGCACTTCCGAATAGGCTTCACCTCAATCCACTTGGTGAACTTGTCCACCATGACCAAGATATGTGTCATATTGCCTTTAGCCGGCTTGAAGGGGCCAACCATATCCAAGCACCAAACAGCAAACGGCCATGTGATAGGAATTGTCTTCAACTCGGAAGCGGGCATGTGAATCTTACTTGCGAACATCTGGCAGCCATTGCACTTCCTCACAATATCTTCAGCTTGCTGCAGTGCAGTGAGCCAGTAGAAGCCATGCCGAAAAGCTTTCTTGACCAAAGCCCGAGATGAGGCATGATGCCCACACTCCCCTTGATGTATCTCCACCAGAATTTCTTCTCCCTCTTCTGGGCTCACACAACGTTGCAGCACGCCAGTGGCACTTCTCTTGTGCATCACATCTCTGACTATGGTGTAGCCCTTGGACCTTCTCTGAATCTGCCTCGCAATCACCTCATCTTCAGGTAGTGTGCCGTCCCTTAGAAAGGATAGTATGGGCATAGCCCAACTCGGTGTCTCCCGTATGGGAAACACTGGTTCGTCCAGTTCCATCGGGACGGGCTCTTGCGGTTGCACAGGAGGAACAGGAGCGCTTCTTTGCAGCCCAGATCGATTGGCGAGAACTTCTTCAATGAATGCGACAGCCTCTGGGTTGAGGGCGGCAGTCCCCGAGTAAGGAGTGGCAGTCCCCGAGCAGTGAGTGGCAGTCCCCGAGTAGGGAGTGGCAGTCCCCGAGTAGGGAGTGGCAGTCCCCGAGTAGAGGACGGCAGTCCCCGGGTAAGGAGTGACAGTCCCCGAGTAAGGAGTGGCAGTCCCCGAGTAGAGGACGGCAGTCCCCGGGTTTCCTGTAGCATTCTCCCAGTCAATGTCCATAGGATCAGATTCCTCACTTGGCAGAGAAGGAACAAAGATGGATTCCGAGTTGGGGGAAGGCTTGATGGATGGCTTCCTCAAATGCTCCAAGGCAATCCCTGCCGGGATGGACTGCCGAGAAGATCCCAACTTGGATAGCTCGTCTGCTGCTCCATTCTCTGCTCGGTGGATGTGCTGGAACTCACAGCCTTCGAAGAATCCAGTCATAGACTGCACCAGGAAGCGATACGATGCCATATTGGCATGCAAAGCATCCCAAGTGCCCGAAACTTGTTGCACCACCAGATCTGAATCTCCATAGCATATGATGCGCTGCACTCCAACCTCTTTGGCTACTCGCAAGCCATGAACCACTGCCTCATACTCTGCAACATTGTTGGATGCCTTGAAATGTATCTGCAACACATACTTGAGTTGATCTCGCTTGGGTGACGTGAGCACGACACCAGCACCAAGGCCTTCCTTCACTTTCGAGCCATCGAAATGCATCCTCCAATAGTTGGAAACTGGAGCAGGAGGTTCATACTGCATCTCGGCCCAGTCTACAAGAAACTCCGCCAGGACCTGAGACTTGATGGCTTCTCTTCTCGTATACGCGGGAGCATACGCTGCTAGCTCGATTGCCCACTTGGCTACTCTGCCACTCGCCTCCTTGTTACCCATGATATCCGAGATGGGAGCAGAACTCACAACAGTGATGGGGTGCTCCTGGAAATAATGTTTCAGCTTCCTGGCGCCTAGGTACACACCACATGTCATCTTTTGGTAGTGCGGATAGTTCTGCTTGGAACTGGACAGCACTTCACTCAGGTAATACACCGGGCGCTGCACACTCTTGCCTTCCTCTTCTCGCTCCACCACTATCACCACGCTGACTACTCGGTTAGTCGCAGCAATGTACAGCAGCATTGGCTCCTTGGGTAGCGGACTAGCCAAGACGGGAGCGCTAGCCAGCATTGCTTTCAGCTCATTGAATGCCATGTCCGCTTGCGGAGTCCAGACAAACTTGTCACTTTTCTTCATCAGCTGGTATAGACGCAGGGCCTTCTCGCCCATTCGGCCCAGAAAACGGCTCAAAGATGCCAAGCAACCCGTGAACTTCTGTACATCCTTCAGTGATCTCGGTAAAGACATGCTCTCAATAGCTTTTATCTTAGAAGGATTGGCTTCAATGCCCCGACTAGAAACTAGAAAACCGAGTAGCTTTCCAGCCGGTACACCAAAGGTGCACTTACTCGGATTCAGTTTCATTTTGTACTTGCGTAGGTTAGCAAAGGTTTCCTCCAGGTCGGCAAGCAGAGTATGTGTTTTATTCGTTTTGATGACAATGTCATCTACGTACACCTGCACATTCTTGCCGAGCTGGTCGTGCAAGCATTTCTGCATGCATCTCTGATAGGTTGCACCCGCATTCCTCAAGCCAAAACACATGACACGATAGCAATAAGCCCCGTACGGGGTAATGAAAGCAGTCTTTATTTGATCAGCAGGGTTGAGTGCAATCTGGTGGAAACCAGAGTAGGCATCTATGAAAGACAACAGTTCACAACCGGCAGTGGAATCGATCACCTGATCGATGCGAGGTAGCGGGAAAGGATCCTTGGGGCATGCCTTGTTCAAGTCGGTGTAGTCGACGCACATGCGCCATGCGGTGGCAGCCTTGGGATCCTCCTTCTTCTTCTCGACCATGACCGGGTTGGCTAACCAATCCGGGTGCAGCACCTCCATGATGAAATTGCTTATCAGTAACTTGGTGATCTGGTCACCAATGGCCTTCCTTCTCTCATCTCCGAAACGACGCATAGCCTGCTTCACTGGTTTGGCGTCAGGACGCACATGCAAAGAGTGCTCAACCAACTCCCTCGGGACTCCTGGTAGATCTTCATTGGACCAGGCGAATACATCCCGATTCTCACGGAGGAAGTGGATGAGCTCGCTTTCCTATTTCTCCGCCAACCCGGAGCCAATGATGGCTACGCGGTCGGGGAACTCGGGGTCGACCTGGACCTTCTTTGTCTCCTTGGCAGCTTGGAAAGCAGTACCATGCTGGGTACTCGGCACACCTTGTGCGCCAGCTTGTGCGGACTGAGCCATGGCCACCACCTCGTACATCTTCTTCTTCTCGGCAGCAATCACCATCGACTCCGCCAACTGGGAGCTAGCAGAGGCATACTCCATGGATTTCTTGTAATCTCCAGAGATGGTGATTATGCCATTGGGACCAGGGATCTTCATCTTCAGATAAGCCACATGTGTAGAGGCCATGAACTTGCTCAAAGCAGGCCTGCCGAGTAGAGCATGATAGGGGCTCTGATGATCCACCACCTCGAACTGCAAGCGCTCTGTGCGGCAGTTCTCCCGGGTACCGAATAGCACATCGATCCACACTCGGCCAATCGGGTTGCAAGAGATCCCGGGCACAATGCCATGGAAGGTGGTCTTGCTAGGCAGCATCATGTTCTCGGCCAGGCCAAGCTTCTCGAGGGTGTCCTTGTACACAATGTTGATGCTGCTGCCGTTGTCGATTAGCACCTTGCTGAACCTCATGTTCTTCTCTGGACCCAGGAAAGTAGGATCCAGCACCAAGGCATAGCTACCCGGATTGGGCATCACCTTGGGATGATCTGCTCGGGTCCACCTGATCTCCTGGTCACACCAATACATGTAGTGAGGGACAGCAGGAATCACGGCATTGACCTCCATGGCCCGCCTGTGCTGTGATTGCTTGTCGACTGGCTCAGAAGTGAAGATCATGTAGCTCTCATGGTGCTCTTGGTACCGATTGGAGCCATTGCCCCCATCGTTGCCATTGTTGTTGTTCCCCTGGTAGTTGTTGTTGTTGCCTCTGTTGTTGTTGTTGCGGTTGTAGTTGTTGTTGTTGTTGCGGTATCTCTCATTGTTGAAGTTCTGGTTGGCTCCTAAAGCCACCTGGTTCACATTCTCTCTTCTCGGGTACTCTGGCGGCCGAGCTGCGGGTGCGCGAGTAGGCTGCACATTGGCATTGGCTGCTGGCAGAGGAGGAGGAGGAGGCAAGCCGTCACTCTTGATCACATCCCACCATTCGCATTGCCGAGTAGTATGGTTCGCAGGCCTTGAGGGGTGGTGAGTGTGAAAGCTGCATGGGCCATCCTTCATGTCATCAAAGACAAACTTCTTCGGCTGCTCGGAGTTACCGCTACCCGACTGAGGAGTACGGAACAGTTTCTTGTTGCCCTGGCCCTGGTTCTGGTTCTGCCCGTAGGCTCCAGCAGGTTTCTGCCTTTGGCCACCACCGCCTCCGACATTCACTGCATTCACCTCTTCAGGATCATACCGAGTGTCTACTCGGCGCTTGTTGCGGAACTCGTTGCGCTTGCTGCTGTTGAAGTTTCTTCTCGGCTCAGAGGAGTCCATCAGTGGCTGAGTAGGATCACCGAGTGCGTACTGATCCGCAATCTTGATGGTCTCCGCCAGAGTGTTCGGCATCTCCCTCTGCAATCTCTGCCAAAGCATGCTGCCATGTCGGCAACCCTGCGCAAACCAGGTGATGGCCTGTGCTTCATTCACACCCTCACAGGTGTTCCTCAAAGTGCTCCACCGAGTAAGGTACTCGCGGTCTGTCTCGTCTTCTCGCTGCCTGCAAGCTGACAGCTGCTGTGGCCTATTCGGTCTCTTGTATGTACTCGTGAAGTTGCTGATGAAGGCATCCGAGAAGTCCAGCCAGCAGTTGATGCTGTTCTTGGGCAAATTGTTGAGCCAAGTGCGAGCTGGACCCTCTAGCATCTGCGGCACATAACGCACCGCCCATCTCCTGTTGCCATTCGCGATATGGACCGCGGTGACATAGTCATTGAGCCAATCTTCAGGCTTGGTGCTGCCATTGTAGCTCTTGGTGCCCCTCGCGAGCTGGAAGCCCTTCACGGAAGGCTCGTTCATGATGCGCGGCCCGAAGCACTCGGGGCCAGGAGGACCCGTGCTCTCTAGCCGCGCAGACAAGCTGATACGGTCCAGCTGGTGCCTTGCATCTCCAGGCGCCAACACGCGCTCACCAACACGGTCATGAATATCATAGCCAGCCATCTCCATAGCCGAGTAGCCATCATCGTACCTGTCCACCTGCACAGCTGCAGGCTGCTCCAGCGGGTTGGCGACTGGTGCCACTGGGCGCGGCTGCTGCCTCTGCCGAGTAGGCTGAGCTGCGGGTTGCCGAGAAGAACCCGGACGTGCGGCTTCTCGGGCACGACTTTGAGCTTGATGGGCTTGAGAGCCTGCTCTTGCAGCGTTGTGTTCCCGCCCGGGCTGCTGCGGCACAGCAACCTGTTTCGCGGCAGCAGCCGGGTCATACACCTGCATTTGCCTGTCTCTGCCCGAACGTCCGCTGCGGCTCTTCTCGCGGCTAGGATGCGGAGACGAGGCCTGATCGTTAGATCTGGCCGCGTGCGAGTGCACGATCTGCGATGCCCCAGCACCCGGGTTGGCCTTCCGGAACTCCTCGTTCTGTCTGGCGGCCTCCAACACCAACTCGTGCAGCCTCTCCTGCTGCCTGATGCGCGCGTCGCCTTCGAGACGCGGCAACTCGGCAGCCACTGCCTCTGCAGCTCTGAGCGTCTTGGCGGGCGTGCTGTACCTTGGCCTTGTGGAGGTGTTCGCGGTAGCGGACTGTGCGGGAACCTCCGCAACCGTAGCCATCTCGACACCCAAGTTGCGCCGAGTGCCGCCTACTGTGCTAGCCCGCCTGGCAACTGGCGTGAAGCCGTGCGCCTTGTTGTACTCGAGCTGGTCTAGGCTCAACTCAAGCCTGATCTTGTCCAACTCCGCCTGCTCGGCAAGCAGCTCCTGGCGTTGCCGCTCGAGCTGTTCCCTCGCGGCCAGGAGCTCGATGTCGGTGGGAGTAGGCATACCAGGTCGCGTAGCAGACGCGGGGATGACCGTAGACGTGGAAGGCGGCAAGTTGCTCTCCCTCTCGTAGGGCCGGTGAGTCCTGCCACCAGCAGGCGGTTCGTCAACCTCCTCGACGACGGCCGCAGCGTCAGTAGCGGCTGCGCCAATGTTTGCCGCCAAGCCCGTCACCATCACCTCAGCGCAGCTCGCAGAGCTGCATGCGGGCCTTCCGCGAGCAGCAACCACCGCGGGAGGATCCTCCGCGTCATGCACCAGCTCGGGGTACGCGCGGTTGGCGACGGTGGCGACGTAGACGAGGAGAGAGCCGAAGGAGATCACCGAGCCGCCCTCAGGCATGGCCATGCCGCCGAAACAGCCGGCGTTGTCGGTGACGTAGTCGAAGGAGCCGAATCTGTGGACAAGGCCACAGACCACGCGCTCCGCTGAAGAAGATCCCGTCCGAACAGAAACTCCAGCCAGCGCCGCTGGTTGCCCCACGGTGGGCGCCAACTGTCGTGGTGGTGTCACGGCAGATGCCATGGGATGGCTAAAGATGTGGGGACGAAGGACGCTGGAGGTGCTCGGGGAGGGATCACGCGACGAGTAGCCGCGTGAGGTACGAAGTAAACACTGCAAACAACACGATCTACCCAGGTTCAGGGCCCTCGTGAGGAGGTAAAACCCCTACTCCTGCCTTTCTTTGTGTATTTTGGTATCTCACCGAGTAGCCACAGTACAAGGTTCTTGCTACCGAGTAGCCACTCTCCCCTAGATGATGAACTAGGTCAAGAACTAGGGTTCCAGTATGCGATGATGTTCGATCCTCACGCAGGAGGCGGCGGGGCACCTTATATACATGGTGCCCAGCCGGATACGTCCAAACATGGACAAGTGTCGACATAGTGTGCACATCGTCCTTCTTCCGGGTTCCCGCTGACAGCTTTGGTTCCTAACCTTGGCTTCATCTGGAAAGTCGTTGGAAAAAACTAGGGGACAGACTGGTATCACTGTACCTAAGCACAGAGTAGGCCCCCCTTATCCTGCCACGGCCTGCTTCCATGCTGTCACTGTCAGGCAGGCCGGTCCCAGATGAACAGTGGTTCGAATGCTGCCAAGTACGGACCCAGGATACGCGGGATCCTGTGTCAGAACGGCTCCTTTGACTTTCTGGCCCGAGTAGGTTCCCGCCAATTGTTCCCGCCAATTGTACTCGGGCCAACTCCTCTACTCGAAAGGATAGAACCTGATTGATATCTCCTTCTGGGCATCTTGAGGTGAGACCGAGTAGCAGTCGACCGGGTAGCGAGCACCGGGTAGTCGGCTACTCGACCAAACCTCTCTTCTGTAAGTCGCCTTTACCACTTGCCTTTACCCTACTCGGGGGTAACCCCCCGACAGCCTTTTTGGTTAGTCAATATTACTTTCGTATCTGGACATAAAATTATTACACATTGTTGTAACTCTACTCGTGATTTTTCCTATATTTTTTTGAATCACCAAAACTTCATTTATTCGAAACGGTACCATGGTAGCATGCAAGAGGGCTAGTATCACAGGATATTCTCCCCATGCTCTGGCGAAATAGGCTGAATCACCGCTATATTAATATAGCAACCACCCGGTGCAACAGTTTTGATACAACGCCGGCTGAGGCGACAACCAATAAACGCAAAAGAAGAAAAGAAAAGGAGACGCAAGTGGATCGACGAAACGACCACTGCGCCCACCTACAAACTACAACCAAGCTGCTAGCACCGGGACGTCAAATACCAATCAACACCTTCAACATGGATAGTCGCGCTTCTAGGGTTTCCCCCGGCACATCGGGGCGGCGGATGCAGGGTAGACGCGATGCCCTTCATGAAGGGAGGATGCCACCCGATGGCGACACCGCTCTAATATCGGTACTCCGACAAGGATTTCTCCCAAACACACCCTCACCACCATCCTTGACGATCCGTCGCCTAGGTGCCTCGCAACCACCGGACGAACCGACCACCAGCATGCGACACCACGGTGCAACAACATTTAACCAGGATGAGGGAATCAAATGTGGTGGGCACGGTTTATCATTGGCTTCATCATTAAGGACCAATTTACGAAAGATCAAATGTGGAGGCACGTTCACATGATGAAAATTTTGAGGAAAACCGTTTATACTCTAATGTAATCGATTGCTACACGCACACCAACTGCTACACACACGAACTCGAGTCCTCTCCCTCTCCACCCCCCGATTCCCCACCGCCGCCACGGCTAGCCCTCTCCGCCCCCAGATCCCCCACCGACACCCGGCGGAACGCCGCCGCGACAAACGCCGCCGCAACCGCCACCGTCGTCCTCGCGCCGTCCAGCCGTCGCGCCGCAGTTAAGTTTCCCCGGCCGCCGTACCTTTCATTGTTAGGTTTAGATGTAGATTGAGTTATATGTTAGATGAGGCCTGTTTGATTCATAGGAATGCCATAGGAATTTTGTAGGATTAGATCCTATAGGAATTTTTCCTATATTGCTTGTTTGATTCACAGGATCATATCCTATAGGAAATATTCCCGTAGAAATCTTGTAGTACAAATCCTATAGGAAAAGAACATGAGGTCCAACCTCATGGAAAAATTCCTTCACACAATCAAAGGAAAATGCTCTTCTCATAGGAATCATTTGGCCATACCATACCAATCCTACAAGTTTCCTATCCCTACACTTTTCCTATCATATGAATCAAAGGAGCCCTATTATTGTGATTTTAGATGTAGATCGACTTAGAAATTAGATTTTCATTGTTAGATTTAAGTTTATTCAGCCACCAAAATTAGATGTACATTGTTAGATTTAAGTTGGTTTTTGAATGGTAAATGGTTAGATGTGTATCTGAATTCAGTGTATGGAACGCACCACCGCAGGCAATGGATGTATGTGAACAGTGTGGCTACAAGGAGTGCATGAACAAGAAATTTACCATTGTTCTACCAGAGGGGTTTGAAAACAGATTGGTATATACTTTCGGTCAATTTACTTTTTGAAAACTGACAATAAATTTGTACTAAAAATGTGTACTTTTTTTTTACAGATCATACCTGTAACACCTGGGGTGTTACCTGTTTGTTTGCTTGCATCATATGCATCACATTGCATTGCACCATGTTTGCATCACAACTGAAATTTTCAAAACAATTTAAACTTTCACCCTTGCTCAAAAATTTTGCAATTTCAAACTTGCAAACTAAACCACTCATTTGTTTTCAATAGTTTGGAAATTGTTTAAAACAAATTGCCTGCTAAATAAATTTGTCCCTGTTGTTAACAAACCCTAATGGCCACTTCCAAAATTCAAATCAAGTCATTCATTAACTTGTTGGGTTTAATCAAACAACTATTTTCCATTAATTAATTAAATCACCTTTATTTTCAATTTCAAATCTATTATCAAAATCAGTACCTTTTTGAATCCATAAAATTCACCACACTTTTGTATTCTCAAAATCACTTTAAAACTAGGGGTAACCCTATTTAAAAGCATGTTTGCATAATGGTTTTGAAACTTATTAAATGGAATCTATTTATTTCCAAAAATTCCCAAAAGCAACCTTATTTGAAAATTCACCCAACCACTTTAAAATTCCACCTAATAATTCCAATTTTGAGAATAATGCTAACATTGCTTCCATCTTGTTGTTTTGAAAATAATAAAATTATTCAATGAAACAAACCACCCCAAAATCCCCAAATCCTTTCTATCTTCCCCTTTTATTCCTTTGCAAAAAAAAAAAATCAAAAGAAAAAAAAAAGAGCAAGGAGAGAACCAGCCCAGCCCCTTTCTATCCTTCCCCAAGCCCATCTCCTCTGGCCCACTACCCCTCTGCTTGTCGTCTTCCTCGCCAGTACGATCACGTCCAGAACCGCATGATCAACTCCATCCCCCTCCAGATCACTGCCGTACTAGATCAAGCTCACGTTATAAGCACCACCCCTCTGCCCCCTCCAAACCCTAGCCACCACTCCTTCCTCTTCTCCCTCCATCGCCGCCATCTTCCACCCCCTCCCTCTCTCTGAAGCTTTCTGTTCCTCTGAACATCTACACCGAAAAAACCACCATGGCCGCCACCTTCCTCCCCTAGCTCCGTTCACCCCCGTCCACCTCGAGGAGCACCGAGGGCGGGAATGGAACCGGGATGCAATCCTCGTCGACTTCCGTGAAGGCGCAGCGGCGAGAGGAGGCCCGAGGCGGCGCCGCCGTGGAGGTTTTCCTCCGCCACCGAGAGCCTGTCGCCACCGCTTCCTCGTCGTCGACAGACAAACCGCGAGGTGAGCGCGTCGCCTGCCTTCCCTCTCTCCCTGTCCGCCTCCTTGCACCGCGTCGTGCGCCAAGCACCCCGCGCGCCCACCAATCACCGCACCGCACCGGCCGCACGGGCTGGCCACCGCGAGCTGCCCATCGCTGGCCGCCCCTGTCCGCTACCTGCACCTGCACGAACAGATCGGTTTCAGTTAAAAATTCAGTTCCTGCGCGTACAGAAGAATAACCAAACCACGTACCTTTCCCTATCACCAAACGCACCGAGCCGCACTGGCTAGGCACCGTGCGCGGAAGCGCTGCGACCCCGGGATCGAATCCCCAGCGGCGCAATTCTTTTGGGGATTTTTCCCCTCACCGCGGCCCACCTGTCACAGACTCCCCCTGCCACGCCAGCAGCTGCGTCCTCGCTGGCCCCTCTGGCCCACGCGGAAGCGGCAGTGGGTAGAGAGCTGCTCGGTAACAAACAATTAAAATCAAAACTGTTAAATTCTATTTCTTTTTAAATTGGCAGAATAAGCAATAAACTTAAAAATTCAATAACTTTTAATCTGTAAAGCTAATAACTAAACTTTGTATATGTTTTCTGTTCAAAATTTTATAAACTTTCCAAATAACTTATTTGTGTTCTGTTTTGAATTTTCAAAATGCAATTTAAATTCAAATTCAAATAATTCAAATGCCACTTGTAATAATTCATAAATAATTCATTGTTATTCCAAATAATGCAAATAAAATATGTTTTCCATACCATTTTGCATAACCTATTCAAATATAATTTTTGTTTCCTGGTTTGGATAATTACAATTGCCTAAACAATTTAAATCTTGTTTAATTCAATTAAAAATTGTTTAATATTGTTTAATTCATAATCAAATAATGCTAAGTCCAATTTCAAAATGTGAAACATGTAATCCAACTAAAATTAGATAACCTTTTCAAATATCAACGTTGTTATTTGCTTTGAACACTTTAACTTGATGAAAACAATAATTGCTTGTGTGACATGTTTAAGTAACCAATTTTCCAAACTAATAAATGATTTCTTAATTGGTTAACTATCATTCTAATTGCATCTAAATTATTACATTCTTGTTTTCATCATGCATGCATCATTCTAACTCACTTACACATGATGCTAGTGTTAGAACAATTAATTCAACTATAAGGCATGGGTTGCCATATGCAATCTTTGCATATGGAATCCAGTTAAACTTGTGTATCATATCCATTAGTTTACTTTGGTGCATCTATTAAACATGACATGCACCCACATCTTGATCATGCTGGATCTTTTGCCGTAGTAGTAATTGTTGCATCCGGTGTTTGTTCGAGGTTCGTTGCTTCTTCCCGGATAGGACGTTGAGATGCTGTGAGCAACGACAAGTTCTGCTACCTTGCGGGATCTCAGGCAAGTATACTCACTTGCATGCCACATGGCTGCCTTTCATCACTTGTTACCGATATTCTCCGTTGTTCCTTTCTGCTAGCCTTAGTAGTAGTTGTTTCTGTTACGAACCTATCACATGAATCCTTTAACCCTGATATTGCCTCACCTCCACTCCTGTAACCTTTGCTTGAGCCTGTGTCTTACTATCTTGCTTAGGGTTGCTTTTGCTCGAGCTCGTTGTCGGTTACTTCTTTTACCATCGTTCTATTACTATTGTTATCGTACCGGGGCTCGATGTTAATCAATCAATCCTGATAATGCTAATGTTAATAATAAATTTGACGATAAGGCACCGGCGGGAGGCCCACGGGTGGTTTTGAGGCCCGCTAGTGTCGACCCCCTAATTAGGAAAAGGGTCTTGTCTACTGATCCATGATGAGCGCACTACCCGCATTTGGGGAGTATGGGCTCCCCCTCAGTTTGACTCGATTCGCATCTCGTCCAAATCGCCGTACTAGTTCGGGCTTTCCATTTGCTGCATGCATGATCTTGCGAGCCCTTGGTACCCGGGTGGAACTTTCGTAGTCGGCATTTAGGGCGGCGTGATCTTCTAGTGCTATGAGGGTCCCCTTTTCTTCGTGGGGCTCGATTAGCCGCGCACGCACAGCACGCGGTGCTTTGGGCTTGATGCGAAGAAGGGTTGGATTGTGTTGAGTGCCCCGCTTGGTGGAGTGGCCGCTCCATCTGGCGGGATATTCATGAGTGTCGGTTACTTTGGTGCACCCCTGCAGGGTAAATCTTCTCGAGAAGCCGTGTTTTCCGCGGTTATGGATTACTTGGTGAAAGTACTGGCTAACAAGTACTCAGGACAACTTCAACATAATGATCAATCATGTTTCACCCAATGATTAATAACTTGACTAGTAATAGGTTATTCACACAATAACTTGACTCATCTTTAATACCACGGTGTGGGTTATCCTCGGATTGCTTCTTCGGATAAGGGGCGAGATCCAGGATGGGTTTGTTTGAAGTTATCTTTCAGTTGGTTACTATCACTCGATCTTATCTCCTTTCTGATAGTTGGAAGTAATAGAATCTCTGTAGTTGGTTAGTGCAGCCTGTTGTCGTTTATTTGCAATAACCCCTTCCTTTCCGTCGATCCTAAAGTATTTGTATCTTGTGATGATTGGCTACGCCGGTATTCTTGTGAGTATGGGTTTTATCCCCCTTGCCAGTACTTAACCGTACTGACCCACGAATCTCTTTCGTGGCTGCAAATTCCAACTTGCAGTCAACAGGTTTGAAGTCTGACGACGTTAGCTTGGGAATCCCTCCGGCTTGGCCTGGGCAGGGATTGGACGCCTTCGGTTATCTTCAGGACTCTTAGTCCAATTTGGATCTTGTCCGTAGCCGGACGTTTGTTTCTTCCGCTGTTATTTGGATCTTTGTATTGTATCAGTTGTATCCCTGGCTCTTCTGAGTCATCTTGTATCTATCTGTTTCTGTTGTAATTGTGGAATATTCGTGAACTATTGTAATGTTATCATAAATGGCAACCTGGAATCGGTTATTATGCGGATTTGGCGGGAATGCTGAAATCTGCATAGTGCCCGATCTCGGGGCGTCACAAATGGTATCAGAGCCTTGGTTCCGATTCCCGAGATTGTTTCGATACGAATGGTTATCGAAGCAACGGGTCCGCAAAGCCTGTAGGTTAACCTCGCTAACGGTCGTTGTTTCTAGAGTGTCAAAAACTATTTCTGCTAAACTATTTTGGAAAACCTCTCAATAGGATTCTTGTTTTTCTCCTTATCTCTATTCTGTTTCCCATCCCATCTTATTTGTTTTGGAGTTCCCCCCTCTTGTCTATCTTTCAAAGTGTTAGGATCCTACGTGGGTGGACGTTTTCTGAGCCTTTAACCTAATAGGTTTGATCATCGGAAGATTCCTGGTGGAAGAACATCGTCATCACTCCCAGCAAGAATGCCTTGTTAGTGGTGTCGAGAAGCCCTTGTTAGTGGTGTCGAGGAGATCAACTGGAAGCACGAAGAATCGATAGTCGAACTTCTTTCCCCTCCCGGGTTAGCAGGTGGATTGCGAGGGCGCAATCCCTTGTTAGTGGTGTCGTCTGTAACACCTGGGGTGTTACCTGTTTGTTTGCTTGCATCATATGCATCACATTGCATTGCACCATGTTTGCATCACAACTGAAATTTTCAAAACAATTTAAACTTTCACCCTTGCTCAAAAATTTTGCAATTTCAAACTTGCAAACTAAACCACTCATTTGTTTTCAATAGTTTGGAAATTGTTTAAAACAAATTGCCTGCTAAATAAATTTGTCCCTGTTGTTAACAAACCCTAATGGCCACTTCCAAAATTCAAATCAAGTCATTCATTAACTTGTTGGGTTTAATCAAACAACTATTTTCCATTAATTAATTAAATCACCTTTATTTTCAATTTCAAATCTATTATCAAAATCAGTACCTTTTTGAATCCATAAAATTCACCACACTTTTGTATTCTCAAAATCACTTTAAAACTAGGGGTAACCCTATTTAAAAGCATGTTTGCATAATGGTTTTGAAACTTATTAAATGGAATCTATTTATTTCCAAAAATTCCCAAAAGCAACCTTATTTGAAAATTCACCCAACCACTTTAAAATTCCACCTAATAATTCCAATTTTGAGAATAATGCTAACATTGCTTCCATCTTGTTGTTTTGAAAATAATAAAATTATTCAATGAAACAAACCACCCCAAAATCCCCAAATCCTTTCTATCTTCCCCTTTCATTCCTTTGCAAAAAAAAAATCAAAAGAAAAAAAAAAGAGCAAGGAGAGAACCAGCCCAGCCCCTTTCTATCCTTCCCCAAGCCCATCTCCTCTGGCCCACTACCCCTCTGCTTGTCGTCTTCCTCGCCAGTACGATCACGTCCAGAACCGCATGATCAACTCCATCCCCCTCCAGATCACTGCCGTACTAGATCAAGCTCACGTTATAAGCACCACCCCTCTGCCCCCTCCAAACCCTAGCCACCACTCCTTCCTCTTCTCCCTCCATCGCCGCCATCTTCCACCCCCTCCCTCTCTCTGAAGCTTTCTGTTCCTCTGAACATGTCTGAACATCTACACCGAAAAAACCACCATGGCCGCCACCTTCCTCCCCTAGCTCCGTTCACCCCCGTCCACCTCGAGGAGCACCGAGGGCGGGAATGGAACCGGGATGCAATCCTCGTCGACTTCCGTGAAGGCGCAGCGGCGAGAGGAGGCCCGAGGCGGCGCCGCCGTGGAGGTTTTCCTCCGCCACCGAGAGCCTGTCGCCACCGCTTCCTCGTCGTCGACAGACAAACCGCGAGGTGAGCGCGTCGCCTGCCTTCCCTCTCTCCCTGTCCGCCTCCTTGCACCGCGTCGTGCGCCAAGCACCCCGCGCGCCCACCAATCACCGCACCGCACCGGCCGCACGGGCTGGCCACCGCGAGCTGCCCATCGCTGGCCGCCCCTGTCCGCTACCTGCACCTGCACGAACAGATCGGTTTCAGTTAAAAATTCAGTTCCTGCGCGTACAGAAGAATAACCAAACCACGTACCTTTCCCTATCACCAAACGCACCGAGCCGCACTGGCTAGGCACCGTGCGCGGAAGCGCTGCGACCCCGGGATCGAATCCCCAGCGGCGCAATTCTTTTGGGGATTTTTCCCCTCACCGCGGCCCACCTGTCACAGACTCCCCCTGCCACGCCAGCAGCTGCGTCCTCGCTGGCCCCTCTGGCCCACGCGGAAGCGGCAGTGGGTAGAGAGCTGCTCGGTAACAAACAATTAAAATCAAAACTGTTAAATTCTATTTCTTTTTAAATTGGCAGAATAAGCAATAAACTTAAAAATTCAATAACTTTT
This sequence comes from Alopecurus myosuroides, assembly GCA_028641055.1. NCBI lineage: Eukaryota > Viridiplantae > Streptophyta > Magnoliopsida > Poales > Poaceae > Alopecurus > Alopecurus myosuroides. The sequence goes on from CM054062.1 coordinate 9,361,445, forward strand.
AATCTGTAAAGCTAATAACTAAACTTTGTATATGTTTTCTGTTCAAAATTTTATAAACTTTCAAAATAACTTATTTGTGTTCTGTTTTGAATTTTCAAAATGCAATTTAAATTCAAATTCAAATAATTCAAATGCCACTTGTAATAATTCATAAATAATTCATTGTTATTCCAAATAATGCAAATAAAATATGTTTTCCATACCATTTTGCATAACCTATTCAAATATAATTTTTGTTTCCTGGTTTGGATAATTACAATTGCCTAAACAATTTAAATCTTGTTTAATTCAATTAAAAATTGTTTAATATTGTTTAATTCATCATCAAATAATGCTAAGTCCAATTTCAAAATGTGAAACATGTAATCCAACTAAAATTAGATAACCTTTTCAAATATCAACGTTGTTATTTGCTTTGAACACTTTAACTTGATGAAAACAATAATTGCTTGTGTGACATGTTTAAGTAACCAATTTTCCAAACTAATAAATGATTTCTTAATTGGTTAACTATCATTCTAATTGCATCTAAATTATTACATTCTTGTTTTCATCATGCATGCATCATTCTAACTCACTTACACATGATGCTAGTGTTAGAACAATTAATTCAACTATAAGGCATGGGTTGCCATATGCAATCTTTGCATATGGAATCCAGTTAAACTTGTGTATCATATCCATTAGTTTACTTTGGTGCATCTATTAAACATGACATGCACCCACATCTTGATCATGCTGGATCTTTTGCCGTAGTAGTAATTGTTGCATCCGGTGTTTGTTCGAGGTTCGTTGCTTCTTCCCGGATAGGACGTTGAGATGCTGTGAGCAACGACAAGTTCTGCTACCTTGCGGGATCTCAGGCAAGTATACTCACTTGCATGCCACATGGCTGCCTTTCATCACTTGTTACCGATATTCTCCGTTGTTCTTTTCTGCTAGCCTTAGTAGTAGTTGTTTCTGTTACGAACCTATCACATGAATCCTTTAACCCTGATATTGCCTCACCTCCACTCCTGTAACCTTTGCTTGAGCCTGTGTCTTACTATCTTGCTTAGGGTTGCTTTTGCTCGAGCTCGTTGTCGGTTACTTCTTTTACCATCGTTCTATTACTATTGTTATCGTACCGGGGCTCGATGTTAATCAATCAATCCTGATAATGCTAATGTTAATAATAAATTTGACGATAAGGCACCGGCGGGAGGCCCACGGGTGGTTTTGAGGCCCGCTAGTGTCGACCCCCTAATTAGGAAAAGGGTCTTGTCTACTGATCCATGATGAGCGCACTACCCGCATTTGGGGAGTATGGGCTCCCCCTCAGTTTGACTCGATTCGCATCTCGTCCAAATCGCCGTACTAGTTCGGGCTTTCCATTTGCTGCATGCATGATCTTGCGAGCCCTTGGTACCCGGGTGGAACTTTCGTAGTCGGCATTTAGGGCGGCGTGATCTTCCAGTGCTATGAGGGTCCCCTTTTCTTCGTGGGGCTCGATTAGCCGCGCACGCACAGCACGCGGTGCTTTGGGCTTGATGCGAAGAAGGGTTGGATTGTGTTGAGTGCCCCGCTTGGTGGAGTGGCCGCTCCATCTGGCGGGATATTCATGAGTGTCGGTTACTTTGGTGCACCCCTGCAGGGTAAATCTTCTCGAGAAGCCGTGTTTTCCGCGGTTATGGATTACTTGGTGAAAGTACTGGCTAACAAGTACTCAGGACAACTTCAACATAATGATCAATCATGTTTCACCCAATGATTAATAACTTGACTAGTAATAGGTTATTCACACAATAACTTGACTCATCTTTAATACCACGGTGTGGGTTATCCTCGGATTGCTTCTTCGGATAAGGGGCGAGATCCAGGATGGGTTTGTTTGAAGTTATCTTTCAGTTGGTTACTATCACTCGATCTTATCTCCTTTCTGATAGTTGGAAGTAATAGAATCTCTGTAGTTGGTTAGTGCAGCCTGTTGTCGTTTATTTGCAATAACCCCTTCCTTTCCGTTGATCCTAAAGTATTTGTATCTTGTGATGATTGGCTACGCCGGTATTCTTGTGAGTATGGGTTTTATCCCCCTTGCCAGTACTTAACCGTACTGACCCACGAATCTCTTTCGTGGCTGCAAATTCCAACTTGCAGTCAACAGGTTTGAAGTCTGACGACGTTAGCTTGGGAATCCCTCCGGCTTGGCCTGGGCAGGGATTGGACGCCTTCGGTTATCTTCAGGACTCTTAGTCCAATTTGGATCTTGTCCGTAGCCGGACGTTTGTTTCTTCCGCTGTTATTTGGATCTTTGTATTGTATCAGTTGTATCCCTGGCTCTTCTGAGTCATCTTGTATCTATCTGTTTCTGTTGTAATTGTGGAATATTCGTGAACTATTGTAATGTTATCATAAATGGCAACCTGGAATCGGTTATTATGCGGATTTGGCGGGAATGCTGAAATCTGCATAGTGCCCGATCTCGGGGCGTCACAATACCTTGCAGATTCAGGCGTGACTTTTTGGAGCATATTCAAGTTGCAATTTGGGACCACCCTAGAACTCTCGAGGTGAACTTGGTGAGCTTGAGAGTGCCAGAGCACCAGCACAAAGTTGTAGTCACACATGAGGATGGAAAAACATACTTCAGTGGTCAGCAATGGGGCCAGCTTGTGGAACGCTACGAGATGGATCCAACAGGGAGATTGACATTCTATCTCGATGAAGGTGATGTGTCCACCTACTTCCTCTATGATCGACCTGACGATGCTGAAGACACCGAAGATGATGTTCCCATAGCTCCCTACTGAGGATACACATGTTGTCATTATTCAGTCAGATGATGAGTAGGTATCGTGGTTGTAGCTGAGAGTTCTAGCTTTATGCGAACTTTTAGATTACATGTTAATGTTGAGTACTATCTGGTTGAATCTTTGAATGTTTATGCGGTTTTTTTTAATGCTTGTTATGTTATCTCATAATTGAATACCATTTGTGCGCTTCTAGTCAATATTACATACCCTTTTTATTTACCGATTTCTATAGGATAGTGATGTGGACTATGACATCAACGCCAATGATCATGTAGTATAACCTGTGTCGATTCCAGAAACACGCCAGTGGACACCTAGATAGCAGGGGCGTACGAGTTTCATGCCAGAACTGAAGAAAAACCACACCAATAACAGGGCTTTTCCGACTAGTGTTGAATATTAACACAACAATGCATTTCGAAATGAATTAATTTAATCATAAAATGAAACTAGTAAAACTTAATAGAGCATTTATAATACTTGAACGTTATTGCCAAGGGAAAAACATATTGTTCACAAGGCAAATGGGCTGTGAAGAAAAATTGTACAATTAATAGGCCCATACTCCGGTTGGGCCATTGGGCGAGCGAAAGGGCTACGTTTGTCCGCCCGGTCTCCTCCAAACTGCCCTGCCCCCACACGACAACTCCGCTCTATCCGTTCTCAGGCGACTTCGCCGCCGTATCGGCCCTGCGCGACCGATCGATCCGCCACTATTACCTCGCCGCCATCCGAACTCGATTAGCGTAAACTATTGAACTGCCGCCAACGCTGCCCCGCCGACTTGTACTCAACCGCTGCTTCCGCCGCTCGTCAGACGCAATTACAAGGTTTGTACCAATACTGATGAAATCCTTGGTTTCCATCCTGCCGGTTCGATGAAGTTAATGGCGATTGCAATTGCTGTCAGATAGACTAGCTGCTTGTGTTCACATATGTGTGTCTGTTTTATCAGTTTCAGTTGTAAGTGTTAGTTTAATATTCATAGCAATGTCAGGAATTCAGGTACGAACTAGGTTTTATATTTTCATAGCCATGTCAGTTTCAGGTGTAAGTGTTAGTTTCAATCGAACGCTGTGTTGTGAAGTAATGTCTAATGTAATCCCCTGCAATTCTTACTTACTTGAAAGACCAGTATGCCTGTCTCTCTGATGTATTTGTTGTTTCGAAATACTTTTGTGTGAACTAATGCTGCTCCTTTTTTTTACAAGACCGGCTAAACGGAGATAACGCAAAATGTCACAAGACAAGAGCTGGATGGAGAAGGATAGAGATTCTGTGGAGTGGCAAAGTGGCATCGAGAGTTTCTTGGAACTTAGTTTTGATGGTGCTGAACCAGACGCAAGAAACTTTTGCCCGTGTACGAAATGTCTGAATAATGCTCAGAAAACTAAAAAGGAGATCCATATGCACTTGCTTAAGAATGGGATGGATCCGTCCTACAAAAAATGGGTATTCCATGGTGAACCCGAGGAGGACAACATGTATGAATATTCTGATGATGAAGACGATGCAGGTGGTGGTGAAGGGATATGTGACATGCTCGATACTCTGATAAGGGCCACAAAAGTGGGAAGTAATGCAGGAGACACGAGCGGTGATGGAATGAAACAGGAGCCAAATGCATCTGCAAAGGCGTTCTACAAACTATTGGAAGAGGGAAAAACATCGTTGTACCCAGGTTGTGAGGAGATCACAAAGATATCTTTCATTGTGAAGCTTTACCAAATCAAGTGCGTGTCTGGGATGACCAACAGAGCATGTGACTTAATGCTGCGGATGTTCACGGAGGTGCTGCCAAAGGGTCACTGCATTCCTACTAATCTCGCACAAGTAAGGAAGGTCATTCGAGAGTTTGGACTGGATTACAAGAAGATACACGCGTGCTATAATGATTGTGTGCTATTCCATAATGAGCATGCTGATGCCCAAGAATGCCCTGTCTGTCATACGTCTCGATGGAAATCAAGTCCAACCATAGACAAAGCTGATTCATCGATCCGTAAATCAAAGAAGCAAGTGCCACAGAAAGTTCTATGGTATTTCCCACTCATTCAAAGACTGCAAAGGCTGTACATGACAGAAGATATGTCAACTGATATGAAATGGCATAAGGAGAAACGTAAAGATGATGTCATAATGAGGCATCCTACAGATTCGAAGGCCTGGAAAAGCCTTGATGAAAGATATAGTCAGAAAGAATTCGCAAAAGATGCTCGCAGTGTTCGGCTTGGCCTTGCTTCAGATGGATTCAACCCCTTTGGGCTCATGAGTATATCACACACTACATGGCCTGTCATTCTGATCCCATATAACTTGCCACCATGGATGTGTATGAAACAAGAGAACTGGATAATGTCAATGATTATTCCAGGACCAAAGTCAGCAGGAAATAACATTGATGTGTACTTACAGCCTTTGATTGATGAACTGTTAGTTCTATGGGAGGATGGTGTTGAAGCATATGATGCTGCAACTAAACAAAATTTCAAGTTGTATGCATGCGTGTTGTGGACCATCAATGACTACCCGGCTTACGCAATGCTGAGTGGTTGTAGCACAAAAGGCAAGCTAGCATGCCCTTACTGCCACAAGCATACAGACTTTTTATGGCTCCGGTATGGTAGAAAGCATTGCTACATGGGACACCGACGTTTTGTACGGAAACAACACAAATGGCGTCGAAACAAGGTTATGTTCAACAACAAGCCAGACCATAGAGACGCCCCGGTGCCACTTACAGGCATTGAAGTTCTAAAGGAGCTTGATAGCATTCAGCATGAACCATTTGGGCGGTCAAATAAGAGAAAGCGACCGGAAACTAACCCCTGGCACAATTGGCGGAAGAAAAATGTGTTCTTCCAGCTCCCGTATTGGCAGCACTTGCTCGTGAGGCACAATTTGGATGTTATGCACATCGAGAAGAACATTTGTGACAGCATTCTGGGTACTTTGCTTGAGATGGATGGGAAAACAAAGGATGGTACGAAGGCTCGTCTAGATTTGGAGTTTTTGAAAATTAGGGAGGATCAGCACGCAAAGCCCGCCGGTAAGGATAAGTACAAACTTAAGAAAGGCGTGTATGCTTTAAAAAATGAAGAGAAGATAATGCTGCTCAGGTTTCTGCAGAGCATACGGATGCCTGATGGCTATGCTTCACACATTAAGCGATGTGTGGTCCTCGAGCAGTGCAAGTTTAGTGGACTCAAAACTCATGACTGCCATGTTATATTACAGAAACTTCTTCCTATTGCGTTGCGCAAGCTTCTGCCGGAGAATGTCCTTACCCCATTGCTTCAGCTCAGTAAATTCTTTTCCGATTTATGCTCCAAGGAGTTAAGTGATGAGGATTTGTTGAATTTGGACCAACAAATTGCAGTAATTCTATGTCAGCTAGAGATGATATATCCACCAGCTTTCTTTGATATTATGATGCATCTCCCAATTCATCTAGCTCGAGAAGCATGGTTTGCAGGGCCTGTACAGTATAGATGGATGTATCCGGTTGAGAGATACCTGCGTACGTTGAAGGGATATGTACGTAACAAGGCTCATCCAGAAGGTTCAATTGCAGAGGGGTACATACTTGAAGAGTGCATGACGTTCTGCAGTCGATTCGTTAAAGGCTCGCCTACAAAAATAAGTCAGTCCGAACGCCATGCAGATGGAGCTACAGATGAGGCACCAACAGGGATTAGCATAATGAGTGCAGTTGATTACTCCAAGAAAGGTTTTGCCCGTGAATCACTGTCTTTGGAAGCTCTTAATCAAATGAGGCGCTACATAATAACAAACTGCGAGGAAACCGAGCCATGGATTCAGTAAGGAAACTTATGTATTTGTTTCATATCATGATATGCATTAACACTTTGGTTATGAAGTAACCATATATCATTTATTTTTGAAGGGAACATATTGACGAGCTCAAAAAGAACAATTGTCCTAATCCTAAAAAGAAACACAAGGAAGATTTTGTTGGCTGGTTCGAAAGACGGGTAAGTTACTTTAGCATTTTCATAAATGTTTCTCGTAATAAAAAAACAATGGTGTATAGTACACTCACACATATTCTATTCCATGAAACAGATCAGACAACTCCATAAAGATGGGAAGGTCAACAGTCTGTTGTATACACTAGCTAAAGGGCCTGATCAAATTGCTCGTGTGTTCAACCGTACAGTACTGAATGGATATTACTTTCGTAATACCGAAATAGAGCTTGACTTGAGTACCCAAAATAGTGGCGTCGTAGTCAACGCGCAAGGAAGCACCAGCAGTACTGATTATTATGGGGTGATAAAGAAAATCATATTTCTTGACTTTCCTCCTGATAAGGAGGTTGTTCTATTGCAGTGCGACTGGTTCGACGTGCCTCCTGCCAATAGAAATCATAGTAAGGGGTATAGGAGGGACAATTATGGAATTATTGACCTCGACACTAGTGTACACCGATTCACGGAAGACCCTTACATTCTAGGCATCCAAGCTGCACAGGTTTTCTATGTGAGAGATGTGAAGAGCCCTAATTGGGCAAGTGCTATAAAAATGAATCCACGCAATTTGTTTGCTCCTTCGGTTTTAAATGGTGCAGACCTGGATGATCTTGCAGAAGGAGATGAACGTGGTGATGCAGATGTACAGGATGTCGTCGATGCAGGAATTACAGTTCCAGAATTTACTTTACCTGAGAATATTACTAGTTGGTGCAGAAATGATGATGAAGGAACCAGCGTTGATGTTTCAGTCATAAATAATTTAAGACCTGCTGATTTTGATGAAGACCAAGTCGAATATGATGCTGATACTGATGATGATGAGGCTTACATAAATGATGGTCATGTTGCTCCTTTGGTAGAAGATGAATTGGATGATGACCATGGATTCTTTGTGTAGGTTGTCTCTGCACTGTTTGGCTTAAAGGTTTTGCCATGAACATGCATGGATGAAAGATCGTGTAATAACATAATTTTTGTTTAAAGATTCCAAAGTTCCAGTGTTTAGAAATTTTGAATTTCCATGATAAATGTACTAGTGAAATTGCGTCTTATATGTGTTCTTGATTGATTATTAAGTACTGTCACTTGTTGCAACATTAGTAAAATGCTAAGTGCTGCAGAAATTCAATTGCAAACAATATTTAAAAAAAATTGTGCTCACCAAACTGAGATACTGGACCAAAAATGAATTGTAGTCCTAAGAAAATTGCAACAGTGATCAAGGGCACGGCCCATGAGGCCCGTTAAGCTAGTCTATGAATGGTCGTTGCAAAATAACTTGTTCATTTTCGCAACATTACGGTGATTGTTGCTTTACGTTTAACCTATTACCATACGATCCAAATTGTCGCAGTAAACAATAGGTATTGCCACAGGATAAATTTGAGGCGAAAAACATATGGTATTGCCGCACGAAAAATTTGGTTGCAATAGTTAGCTTTTTTTTTGCAACAATATTGGTAACTACCGCAACACAAATACAGATGTTGCAATATATGACTGAATATCACCACGAATGCTTATTTCGTTGGAATACCATGTCTCTAAGGCAACAAAAGGAGTGCCTCGCGCAACGAAAATACTCTATCGCAACAACGCGCTTGTATTCCAACAGCAGTACAAATCGTGGCAATAGGAGGCCTCTACCGCAACAGAACGACAATTTATCGCCACCAAAATGAGTCGTGGAAATACGAGTGCCCTATCACCACAACCTGAGAGGTCGTGGTAATTTGTGATTATATCGCAACGAAAAAAAACCGTAGCTACAGATTTCGTTGCAAGAGACCGATTCTCTTGTAGTGTGAGACGGACGCCGGTGCCGGCGGGGACGCGCGCCGCCGGCCATGGAACAACGTGCTCCTGGAGCCCTCTCCGGCCGGACCTCCCCGTGGCCCCTCGCCCAGGCACTGCCGCCCACGCCCGCGGCAGGGCACCTCTGCTCCGGCCTCGCGCATGGATGACGACGCCCCAGATTGCGAGCATCGCCTTCACCTTGGGCACCGTCGCCGTCCTGCCCTTCTACACGCTCATGATCGCCGCCCCCAACGCGGACATCACTAAGCGTACGGTGGAGAGCACCGTGCCCTATGTGGCACTCGGCCTCCTCTACGCCCACCTCCTCTACCTCTGCTGGACACCCGACACCATTCACGCCATGTTTGCCAGCAAGTACCGGCTCCAGAGTTGCCCGGCATTCTGAGGATGCTCGCGAGCTAGATGACGGTCGCCTCCACCTGGATCCTCCTCCTGGCTGTCGACCTCTTCGCGACAAGATCCGCCACGACGCCATGACCGACAACGACCACGGGGATGTGTGGGATCGAATACCGACCACCGACACGATCTCTCGTCGCTCGCTGTGTTCGTTTTGCGTTGTCCGCCTTCGTGCGTGTCCGGGAGGTAATGTCGTGAACCCCGAAGACCGGAGAATCGCCCAGTTCGCCATCGACCACAAAGATCGGAACCACCAAGATCTTCTATACGGACGCGGCGAGTACCTCGACCACGACTACGTCTACTTCCTCTTCAAACCTCGATGACAAGATCGACAACTACCACCGATGACGAGAACGACTACTTCCCCTACTTCCTCGACGTCGACTACTTCCTCCACGTTCCGAAGTTTCCGGCGTTGACCCCGGAGACCCACTTTCCAACGTGCGAACCCAAAACCCTAACCCTATACCCTATATGCCTATTTTCTAAATGTCATCTATATCGTGCATATTAAATTATTCATGTGTTGCATTGCATTTTGTGGGTGCGGGTAATAGTAATATCATCTAATAATTAAATATAGAATGAGTTGGGATAATTAAATATTGTTCCGGTTCCATTTAAAATTGCATAGCTCATCTTTATGTTATCTCGCCATGTTAACTCAACACTTAATATTGATGGGTAGATAAATAACTCGAACCTCCTAAATTAGATGTTGGGCTTCCGGCTCAATTTAAATTGATTTAATTGCATAAATCATAACTAATTCATTTTAACTCCAAATTTGAAAAGTAAAATATGTTTTCCAATCAAAATTCTCTAAACTTTGCAAATATCAACTTTGTTTTCTGTTTTGAATAATTTAAATTGCTGAAAACAACTATTTCTTAATTAATGCATCTAAAAATTGTCAATTTAATAACCTGCTCATCTAAAATCCAAATTCAACAAATGAAATATGTATTCCATCTAAAATTGTGTGTTCTTTCCAAAAATAAATGTGGTTATCTGTTTTGAACATTTAAAATGGGTGAAAACAATAAATGTTTGTGTAACTCATTTAAGAAGCCAAATTTCATAACTTAACAAATAAAAATTCCAAACTTGGTAAACAACATTTCAAAATTGAAGCTATTGTTGTTTTCTTATTGTTTTTATCATCCATGCATCATTCTAATCAACTTTCACATGATGGTTATTTATAGATCATTTAATTCAACATTAATTCATGGGTTTTCCATATGCATTCCAAATTGCATATGGGCCCATTTAAATATGTTTACCATGTCAACTAGTTTATCTTTGATGCATCCTTAAACTTGTCATGCATCCATATCTTGATCATGCTGGATCTTTTGCCGTAGAAGTAATTGTTGCATCCGGTGTTTGTTCTAGTTTGTTGCTTCTTCGCGGATAGGACGTTGAGATGATGTGAGCAACGACAAGTTCTTCGGATATACCTCTACTTGCTGGATTCCAGGCAAGTATACTCACTTGCTACCTATGGCTGCCTTTCATCACTTGTTACCGATTCTTTCCGTTATCTTTATGCTAGCCTTATGATTCGATGCTTGTGTCTCGATCCTATCATATGTTTTCCTTACAACCATGATATAGCCTTCCTTCCACTTCCTATTAACTGTTGTTTGTTTACCATGTTGGCCTTGTGTCGTAGTTGCATGCTTAGTGTTGTTTGCGCTCAAGTCTTGTTGTCCGTCTTATCACCTGTTTAGTTGATAGCTGGGTTTCAATTTAATCAACTACATGTTATTGTTTTGGGTAATAATAATTTGATGATAAGGCACCGGCAGGAGGCCCGGCGTGGTTTTGAGGCCTGCTAGTGTCGACCCTAATTAGGAAAAGGGTCTTGTCCATTGATCCATGATGAGCGCACTAACCGCATGTGGGAAGCGAGTATGGGCGCCCCCCGCAATTCTGATTCGATTCGCATCTCGTCCAAATCGTCTCATTTAGTTCGGGATTTCCATTTGCCGCATGCATATGCAGGTGCGAACCCTTGGCGCCAGGGTGGAACTTTTGTAGTCGTCATTTAGGGAGACACGTTCTTAGAGTGCTATGAGGGTCCCCTTTTGTTCGTGGGGCTTGATTAGCCGTGCGCTCAACTGCACGGGGTTCTTTGGGCTTGATGCGAAGAAGAGTTGGTTTGTGTTGAGTACCTCGCTTGGTGGGTTGATCCCCCGTCTGGCAGGTTATTCTTACGTGTACGGCCAAATTGGTGCATCCCTGCAGGGTTAAATCTTCTCGAGAAGCCGTGTTGTCCGCGGTTATGGATGACTTGGTGAAAGTGCTGGCTAACAAGTACTTAGACAACTTACACTTAATGATGATAACTTGACTAGCAATATAGATTACTTCCACCATCAAAATGAATGTCACCTTAATCAACAGTGTGAGTTTCCTTGGGTTGCTTCCTTAGTAGGGGGTAACATTGGATGGGTATTGTTTGGTGAGTAGTTATAGTTGGTTCTGATACGCTATCTTATCCCTTTCTTTTAGCCGGATGTTGTAGCGAGTCTCTGTAGTTAGTTAGTGCAGCCAGCTGCCGCTTCTTTGCAATAATCACTTCCTTTCCATTGTACCCAGAGTATTGGTAGCTTGTGATGATTGGTTACGCTGGTATCTTGTGAGTATGGTTTATCCACTTGCCAGTACTTAACCGTACTGACCCACGAATCCTTTTCGTGGCTGCATATTCCACATTGCAGTCAACATGTTTGAAGTCTGACGTCGTTAGCTTGGGAATCCCTCCGGCTTGGCCTGGGCAGGGATTGGACGCCATCGGTTATCTTCAGGACTCTTAGTCCAATTTGTATCTTGTCCGTAGTCGGACGCTATGTTGTTTCTTCCGCTGTTATTTGGATCTTTGTATGGTATCAGTTGTATCCTTGACTCGTTTGAGTCTTCTTGTATATATCTTTTCTGTTGTTGTTGCGGAATATTCGTGAACTGTTGTAATGTTATCACAAGTGGCAACCTGGAATCGGTTATTATGTGGATTTTGGCGGGAATGCTGAAATCTGCATAGTGCCCGATCTCGGGGCGTCACAAATGGTATCAAAGCCTTGTTTTACGATTCCCGAGATTGTTTCGATACGAATGGTTATCGAAGCAACGGGTCCGCAAAGCCTGTAGGATAACCTCGCTAACGGTCGTGTTTCTAGAGTGTCAAAAAAAAAACTATTTGTGCAAAAACTCTTTTGGAAACATCTCAATAGGATTCTTGTTTTCTCCTTATCTCTATTCTATTTCCCCTCCCATCTTATTTATTTTGGAGTCTCCCCCCTTGTCTATCTTTCAAAGTTTTAGGATCCTACGTGGGTGGACGTTTTCTGAGCCTTTAACCTAATAGGTTCGATCATCGGAAGATTCCTGGTGGAAGAACATCGTCGTCACTCCGAGCAAGAAGCCCTTGTTAGTGGTGTCGAGAAGCCCTTGTTAGTGGTGTCGAGAAGATCAACTGGAAGCATGAAGAATCGATAGTCGAACATCTTTCCCCTCCCGGGTTAGTAGGTGGATTGCGAGGGCGCAATCCCTTGTTAGTGGTGTCGGCTGTAACACCCGGGGATTTTCCCCATTTAGCTTTGCTTGTTTGTTTTTCTTTTGTGCGCGCATCATGCTGCATCCATCATACCACATGAAATAAATAAAAAATTATTTTTCCTCAATGTTTTAAATGGTTAAAATCTGTTTAGTAAATCCCTAAACCACTTCTTTTTTTCTGAAAAAAAATGAGCAAACAAAATAACAAAAAAAATTGTTTTGTGGGGGGGGGGGGCAGCCAAGCCAGGCCAGCCCAGCCGGCCAGGCCCAAAAGGCCCAGCCAGCCATCCTCCACCGAACCAGCCTCCCCAAACCCTAAAATCTTTTCTTCCCTCGCGAAAGCCCCCCCCGCCTCCTTTCTTTTTTTTGCAATCGGGTCCCTGCCTCTTTTTTTTTCCACCCATGCACACAGGGCACGGGGGAGAGCATTGCTCGATCCCCCGCTCGGCTCCCCATCGTCCTCCTCCCGAGCGCTGCCCTCCTCTGCCTCGCCCGCCTCCTCCTCGCTCCTCCCGTCCGCCGGCCGTCGCCTCCCCTCTTTCCAGCAAGAAATGGCGGCCATCCTTCCCCTCCGCCCTCGCGCTCTCCACTGGCTCGCGGGTCGCTGGTCTCCCCCTTCTCCCTGCGCTGAGACGGACGCCGGTGCCGGCGGGGACGCGCGCCGCCGGCCATGGAACAGCGTGCTCCTGGAGCCCTCTCCGGCCGGACCTCCCCGCGGCCCCTCGCCCAGGCACTACCGCCCACGCCCGCGGCAGGGCACCTCTGCTTCGGCCTCGCGCATGGATGACGACGCCCCAGATTGCGAGCATCGCCTTCACCTTGGGCACCGTCGCCGTCCTGCCCTTCTACACGCTCATGATCGCCGCCCTCAACGCGGACATCACTAAGCGTACGGTGGAGAGCACGGTGCCCTATGTGGCACTCGGCCTCCTCTACCTCTGCTGGAAACCCGACACCATTCACGCCATGTTTGCCAGCAAGTACCGGCTCCAGAGTTGCCCGGCATTCTGAGGATGCTCGCGAGCTAGATGACGGTCGCCTCCACCTGGATCCTCCTCCTGGCTGTCGACCTCTTCGCGACAAGATCCGCCACGACGCCATGACCGACAACGACCACGGGGATGTGTGGGATCGAATACCGACCACCGACACGATCTCTCGTCGCTCGCTGTGTTCGTTTTGCGTTGGCCGCCTTTGTGCGTGTCCGGGAGGTAATGTCGTGAACCCCGAAGACCGGAGAATCGCCCAGTTCGCCATCGACCACAAAGATCGGAACCACCAAGATCTTCTATACGGACGCGGCGAGTACCTCGACCACGACTACGTCTACTTCCTCTTCGAACCTCGAACAAGATCGACAACTACCACCGATGACGAGAACGACTACTTCCCCTACTTCCTCGACGTCGACTACTTCCTCCACGTTCCGAAGTTTCCGGCGTTGACCCCGGAGACCCACTTTCCAACGTGCGAACCCAAAACCCTAACCCTATACCCTATATGCCTATTTTCTAAATGTCATCTATATCGTGCATATTAAATTATTCATGTGTTGCATTGCATTTTGTGGGTGCGGGTAATAGTAATATCATCTAATAATTAAATATGGAATGAGTTGGGATAATTAAATATTGTTCCGGTTCCATTTAAAATTGCATAGCTCATCTTTATGTTATCTCGCCATGTTAACTCAACACTTAATATTGATGGGTAGATAAATAACTCGAACCTCCTAAATTAGATGTTGGGCTTCCGGCTCAATTTAAATTGATTTAATTGCATAAATCATAACTAATTCATTTTAACTCCAAATTTGAAAAGTAAAATATGTTTTCCAATCAAAATTCTCTAAACTTTGCAAATATCAACTTTGTTTTATGTTTTGAATAATTTAAATTGCTGAAAACAACTATTTCTTAATTGATGCATCTAAAAATTGTCAATTTAATAACCTGCTCATCTAAAATCCAAATTCAACAAATGAAATATGTATTCCATCTAAAATTGTGTGTTCTTTCCAAAAATAAATGTGGTTATCTGTTTTGAACATTTAAAATGGGTGAAAACAATAAATGTTTGTGTAACTCATTTAAGAAGCCAAATTTCATAACTTAACAAATAAAAATTCCAAACTTGGTAAACAACATTTCAAAATTGAAGCTATTGTTGTTTTCTTATTGTTTTTATCATCCATGCATCATTCTAATCAACTTTCACATGATGGTTATTTGTAGATCATTTAATTCAACATTAATTCATGGGTTTTCCATATGCAATCCAAATTGCATATGGGCCCATTTAAATATGTTTACCATGTCAACTAGTTTATCTTTGATGCATCCTTAAACTTGTCATGCATCCATATCTTGATCATGCTAGATCTTTTGCCGTAGAAGTAATTGTTGCATCCGGTGTTTGTTCTAGTTTGTTGCTTCTTCGCGGATAGGACGTTGAGATGATGTGAGCAACGACAAGTTCTTCGGATATACCTCTACTTGCTGGATTCCAGGCAAGTATACTCACTTGCTACCTATGGCTGCCTTTCATCACTTGTTACCGATTCTTTCCGTTATCTTTATGCCAGCCTTATGATTCGATGCTTGTGTCTCGATCCTATCATATGTTTTCCTTGCAACCATGATATAGCCTTCCTTCCACTTCCTATTAACTGTTGTTTGTTTACCATGTTGGCCTTGTGTCGTAGTTGCATGCTTAGTGTTGTTTGCGCTCAAGTCTTGTTGTCCGTCTTATCACATGTTTAGTTGATAGCTGGGTTTCAATTTAATCAACTACATGTTAATGCTTTGGGTAATAATAATTTGATGATAAGGCACCGGCAGGAGGCCCGGCGTGGTTTTGAGGCCTGCTAGTGTCGACCCTAATTAGGAAAAGGGTCTTGTCCATTGATCCATGATGAGTGCACTAACCGCATGTGGGAAGCGAGTATGGGTGCCCCCCGCAATTCTGATTCGACTCGCATCTCGTCCAAATCGCCTCATTTAGTTCGGATTTTTCCATTTGCCGCATGCATATGCAGGTGCGAACCCTTGGCGCCAGGGTGGAACTTTTGTAGTCGGCATTTAGGGAGACACGTTCTTAGAGTGCTATGAGGGTCCCCTTTTCTTCGTGGGGCTTGATTAGCCGTGCGCTCAACTGCACGGGGTTCTTTGGGCTTGATGCGAAGAAGAGTTGGTTTGTGTTGAGTACCTTGCTTGGTGGGTTGATCCCCCGTCTGGCGGGTTATTCTTACGTGTACGGCCAAATTGGTGCATCCCTGCAGGGTTAAATCTTCTCGAGAAGCCGTGTTGTCCGCGGTTATGGATGACTTGGTGAAAGTGCTGACTAACAAGTACTCAGACAACTTACACTTAATGATGATAACTTGACTAGCAATATAGATTACTTCCACCATCAAAATGAATGTCACCTTAATCAACAGTGTGAGTTTCCTTGGGTTGCTTCCTTAGTAGGGGGTAACATTGGATGGGTATTGTTTGGTGAGTAGTTATAGTTGGTTCTGATACGCTATCTTATCCCTTTCTTTTAGCCGGATGTTGTAGCGAGTCTCTGTAGTTAGTTAGTGCAGCCAGCTGCCGCTTCTTTGCAATAATCCCTTCCTTTCCATTGTACCCAGAGTATTGGTAGCTTGTGATGATTGGTTACGCTGGTATCTTGTGAGTATGGTTTATCCACTTGCCAGTACTTAACCGTACTGACCCACGAATCCTTTTCGTGGCTGCATATTCCACATTGCAGTCAACAGGTTTGAAGTCTGACGTCGTTAGCTTGGGAATCCCTCCGGCTTGGCCTGGGCAGGGATTGGACGCCATCGGTTATCTTCAGGACTCTTAGTCCAATTTGTATCTTGTCTGTAGTCGGACGCTATGTTGTTTCTTCCGCTGTTATTTGGATCTTTGTATGGTATCAGTTGTATCCTTGACTCGTTTGAGTCTTCTTGTATATATCTTTTCTGTTGTTGTTGCGGAATATTCGTGAACTGTTGTAATGTTATAACAAGTGGCAACCTGGAATCGGTTATTATGTGCATTTTGGCAGGAATGCTGAAATCTGCATAGTGCCCGATCTCGGGGCGTCACAACAACAAGATCTTGGAAGATATTCAAGCTATAAGATCCACAAGAAGGCAATTGGCACATTTTAGTGAGCATCAAGTTCATATCTCTATGGTGGAACCTAAGAAAGTGTTTGAAGCTCTTGAGGACTCCGATTGGGTTGAAGCAATGCATGATGAGCTCAATAATTTTGAGCGCAACAAAGTTTGGAGATTGGTTGAGAAGCCTAAACAATGCCGCAATGTTATTGGCACTAAGTGGATATCCAAGAACAAGGAAGATGAGCATGGCATTGTCATAAGGAACAAGGCAATATTGGTTGATCAAGGTTACACTCAAGTTGAAGGCATTGACTTTGATGAAACCTATGCACCCGTGGCTCGCCTTGAGTCCATCTGTATCCTCCTTGCTTATGCATCTTTGCATAATTTCAAATTGCAACAAATGTATGTTAAAAGTGCTTTCTTTAATGGTCCACTAAAAGAGTAGGTATATGTTAAGCAACCTCCGGGTTTCGAGAATCTCAACTTTCCTAACCACGTCTACAAACTTGACAAGGCTCTCTATGGTCTCAAACAAGCACCTCGTGCTTGGTATGAGCACCTTAGGGAGTTGTTAGATGACCGTGGTTTCGAAGTTGGGAAGATTGACCCCACTCTTTTCACCAAGAGATTAAAGGGAGAGATTTTCATATGCCAGCTATATGTGGATGATATCATCTTTGGCTCAACTAACCAAGCTTTCAATAATGAGTTCTCTAAGCTTATGACTGACAGGTTCGAGATGTCTATGATGAGAGAGCTTAAATTCTTCCTTGGTTTTGAGATTAAGCAATTGGCTCGTGGAACTTTCATCTCTCAAGCCAAGTATACCCAAGATATGATCAAGAGGTTCAACTTCCAAAATCCAAAGATCAAGTCTTTTCCCATGCAAGTCAAGTGTCACCTATCACGTAACCCGAAGGGTAAAGATGTGGAACAAAAGTTGTATCGTTCTATGATTGGTTCTTTGCGCTATCTTTGTGCATCTAGGCCCGATATCATTTTGAGTGTAGGTGTGTGTGCAAGGTATCAAGCGGCTCCTAAGGAAAGCCATTTGATGGTGGTCCATAGGATCTTTCGTTATTTGGTTCATACCCCAAGATTTGGTTAGTGGTACCCAAAGGGGGCACAATTTTTTCTCAAGGGCTACACGGATTCCGATTGGGCGGGTGATCAAAATGATAGGAAGTCTACTTCCGGGGCTTGCCAATTTCTTGGTAGGTCTTTGGTGAGTTGGTCTTCCAAGAAGCAAAATTGCATATCTCTCTCCACCGTCGAAGCCGAGTATGTAGCCGCCGCAAGTGCTTGCACTCAATTGCTATGGATGAGTCAAACTCTCAAGGAATATGATGTTCACTTGGATAAGGTGCCACTCTTGTGTGATAATGAAAGTGCCATCGAGATCGCCTACAACCCCGTGCAACATACAAGAACGAAGCACATTGAGATTCGCCATCATTTCATCCGAGACCATGTGGCAAGAGGGGATATTGCACTATCTTATGTTCCCACCAAGGACAATCTTGCGGATATCTTCACGAAGCCACTTGACGATGCAAGATTCGTGTTCTTGAGGAATGAACTAAATGTCATTGGTTCTAGGAGTTTGACTTGAAGATCTTGCACACGCCCCTATAGATGAAACGTGTTTGAGCTTAGGTGTAGGCATGGACATAGGGGGAGTGTTATCCTAACACATTGGGTTCTCCCTCCCCCCATTATGCCCAAAGCAAATATTCATTGTTATCTCTCTTTTTCTAATGTTTAATTGTGAGCTTCAATGTCGAGAATTGGCAATGCACCCAAGATATATCTTCGCGGTGGCATACCATGATCTCTTACATGGTGGCTTAGGCCACCAACCTTTTCTTTTCGAAGAGTTGGATCTTAGTTGGGATTTATTTGATATTTCATTGCATTTCTTGGTGTTTTCCCTTCTAAGTGTTCGTTCGTAGGAAAGTCTCACTCAATTGGTCTTTTGTTTGTTTGATTCTTACTTTTGAGGGGGATAAGTACTACTTTCAGTTTGGTGTTTCTATCCTAAGCCATTCTACCACAAAGCCATCTTCTTCTAGCACATGTGCCGTCCATTGAAACGAGGAAATTTCGAGTCAGTAGGCAGCCGGAATTTCTGGTCCAGTTCTGGACCGGAATATAAGGTTGTACCGGAATATCCGGTTCAAACTTGAACCGGAATATCCGGTCCGGCGAAAATCACTTAACCAGGACAGGGACGGGGAAGAGGCAGTCCGTGCCCTTTCTTCCCCAACTCCTCTCCTCCACCCCCAAACGCCGCCGCACTGATTCTTGGCCTCCCGGGCCGTTTCCTCCGTGGGATCTTCAAGCTTTGGCTCAAATCTGGTTCCCCTCGTCCTCGGGAGCATTTCCATCCAAGTATCTTCATCCATGGATGCCGGTAAAGTTCAATCTCTTTGAATCTTGGTGCCATAACCATACCACTCCATGGATTTGTGTTTTTGTTGACAATGCTTGGTAGGAATTGTTCCCTAGGATACCCTATGCATGCTAGATACAATAGTCTAGATTCACTTGTTACTGATCTAGTTTTGAACTCTAGATTAGGATTGATTTTGTGCTATTTTTGCATTGCCGCAATATTCGGTCCACGATTGAACCGGAATATATGGGTACACCGGAATATCCGGTTCAGATCTGAACCAGAATATCCGGCTGGGTGCAGTACCATTTGAGAACAACCCAAAATTAATACTTGCTAGAATTCTTATTAGATTAATACCTGGAATCTTTTCTATTGTTTTTAGGCATGATTCATTCCTTGCTTGACATATGTGCACTCATCCCCATTGCTCTCCATCTATTGTCTCGTTCACAGGTGGTTCCCGCAAGCGCCCCTCCTACAAGGAGACTAGTGATGAGGATCAAGGTGTTCAACGCCCTCCAAGGAAATCTAGTAACAAGAAAGTTGTTTCATTTGAGCCCAAGAAGAAGACTCGGCCCAACTATAAGACCGATATTAGTGTTCCTGATTTCACTGTGTTGAGGCAGAAGGATTCCTATCTCTCTCCACGGGATGTTGCTTGTGATTCTCGTTTCTGGAACCTGGAGAGTCTTACATCTATGCAGATATCTACTGTGACTTCAGGTACCATATCCGTGAGATGCAACTGTTTGAGCTCTTTGTGATTAAGGAGAAGTAGGAGTTTGCTGATGCTACGAGTATTGTTGAGAGGTTCGGGCTTGTGAAGCTCATGGAGACCCAGTGCCCGTACAACACTCTGCTCATTACTCAGTTCATGTCTACTCTGGTATTTAGTAAGGATGATGTTTGCATTCTTAATTGGATGACCCAGTCTACCCCTTGTGAGCTTCCTTTCCACAGACTGGCTCGTCTTCTTGGATATCGCTACAACACTCATCCTCCTATTGGTCGCCGTGTGCATGAGGTGGAGAGACCTCGGAGGGAGAGGTACATGGAAGAGTTATATGCTCCAGGATTTACTGTTGGGGGATTGGAGGGACTTCTTCCTCTCTATGATTAGCTGGTGCGTATCTTCAGATCTTTCTTGGTGCCGAGTGGAGGTAATAACGATGCTCTCACCACTCCCCTGTGCAACCTTCTTATCTTGGCTAAAGAGTGCATGGAAGAAGAGGATCCTTCTATTTCCTATACTGTGGATGTCATGGATATTATTCATCATGAGCTATACACTGCGATGATTGGAGGGAACACTGTAACAGCCCTACTTTTTGTGTAATAAAGAGAAGTGTTGTGTACATGGCATGCATGCATGAAAATTGGACCAAATTTTTGCTTTTAAAATTTAATTAGAGCTTTACCAGAAAATCACCTAAACTTGTTTCAAATAAAATTGTTCTACAAAGTTTCTCAAATGGAACCAACTTTATGCTAGAAAGGTAGCAAATTTAAAGAGCTTTTCAATGACTATTTTTGTGTAATTTTTGGTTCACAAAAAGGCCCTCAAATTTCATTTTTAGGATCTGTTTTAAAAATTCCAGGGACTTCTTTGTAAATCTCTCTTTTCTTCCAGGGGGTTTTTTCGGAAAAATCCTGTCGTCTTCCTCCTGTCGCCGGACAGGAGGGCAGCCGCCGCCTCGCGCGCCACCTCCTGCTTCCCCGCTGTCGACGTGGAGGCCCCGATAGCTCAAGGAGACGTCCCCATCGAGCTCAGCTCGCAGAACACTCTCTCTCTCTCTCTCGCAGCTCCTCTCCCCTCCCCTGTCTCTCTTCCGCCCGAAACCGGCCGCCGCCGTCGATCCGTCACCGCCGTCGCCCCGCTCCCTCCCCGGCCCTCTCGTTGGGCTCATCGGATCCGCGACGAGCTCCTCCCCGCCCTCGAGCAGACGCAGCAGCCGGGATGCCGTAGGCGCCGCGAATCGCGCCGCCTCCTTCCTCCTCTCCGGTCGCCGGAATCCTCACCGCGCCGCCATTTCCGACCAGCTCCGGCCCCGCCGAGCTCTTCCTCGTGCCCGTTGTGAGCTACCGCACCTCCCCACCCCCTCCGTTTCCTTCCAAACGACCGGAATCCCCGAACCCCACCGGAACCCGATAGCCCCGCCGCCGCCGTCGTCGATTCCTCGCCGCCGATCGTCCCTAGCTAGCGGCGCCGCCCCTGTTAGGCTCCCAGCGACGAGGAGCACCCGAGGAGCCATCCAGCGCTTCCCGGGATGCCCTCCTCCGCCGCCAGCGTTCGCTTCCGGCCACCGGCCGGCCACCGTGAGGTCACGGTGATGTCACCGTGACATCACCTGCCCACGTGGCGTGCCAAGTGGCCTCCTCTGTCTCTTTTGAACTGTGCAGTGGGACCCGCAGAGGAAAATAGAAAACAGAAAATAGTTGTTCTTTAGAAAATTAATAACTTTTATTTCACAGCTCCAAAAATTATGAAAAAAATATGTAGGTGTGCAGAAAAATGAGAGCTATTTATCCATGTCACTTTCATACCTGTTTGGTAAGGTTTAAAATGAGGCCACTTTTATAGCACATATTTAATTCATTTAAATATTGGAAATAAAGTTTTTATTCAATAAAAATAGAAAATTAAGTGTAATATGCCATTTTGATCAGTGAAACCAATACAATCCAACTATGAGGTTTACAAAGTCATTTGAGCATGTTAGCTTGGTCACATCTTCAGTTTAGGGTTTTCCCCCCTCCTCCGGTGTTCGTCGTTCACGGCGCGAAACCCTAGCTTCCTGCTCCATCTTTTAAGCTTCTTTTCAATTGCATTGTTTTACTCATGCATACATATTGTGCATTGCACTGTCGTCAAGTATTGATTGTTTGCCTTCTTTCCGGTGTTGTTCGTTATCGGTAGACCGAGATCCGGAGGTCGACCCGGCGTTCTACGACAACCCAAGCTCTACTTTCGACGAGCAAGGCAAGCACCACCTCATGGCTACCCATGTTTTGAGTCTTTGAACCTCTTACTCATGCATTCGTTTCAACTTGGTTTTGAGTCTGTTAGAGTAACCTATCCATTGCATGACCCTCCCCCTCACATGTCACCTTCATACCTGTTTACCCTCCTAGTATGATTAGGGTTGTTTGAGTATCGTAGAGCCTTGTGTGTTATGCTTAGCCATGCTTAGTGTTCTGATCTACTTCATCCGGTTGATGATTTGGGTCACTTCGATAACCTTGTATGATGTTATATTTATGAGTACTGAGCATATGAAACTGACTAAGGCTAGCACGGAAGGCCACTTGGGTAGTGGTTATTCGTTCCGTACTCGCCAACTCTAGGATTTAAGGTCTCGCCGCGGAAGCCAAGACTGAGCGTGCAGCCACACGCGGGCCAATGAACCCCGCTCGGCTAACTAACTTGTTTGATCACTTCCATGGGTCACATAGTTTGAGTTTTCCATTTGCGAGTGTGTCATAAAACGTTTTGGAGAAAACTAGGGCGTGACCGGGACCAGTGATGGACGTACACGGATCTTGTCCCGACTCACAGAACAGGTGCCGTCAGGAGGTGGCCAACTCCCTGTTGACGGGGTGGCCCCGTTTGGGTTGACTCATGGATAGGGTTAAGCAAGGTAAAGGCCGTGGTCGACCACACTCTGCCGCGCTCTTAGAGAGGAGCGTTACCGCGTGGCACTAAGAGTCGGTCGATACGTGTGGGTAAAGTGTACCACCCTGCAGGGATAAATCTTTCGGAAAGCCGTGTCCATGGTTATGGACAACTTGGTGAAAGTCACGGGGTCATAGATAACTCTAACGGAATGACTAAAACTTGCTGGCAATGAATGAAGGATGCCTCCTCGACTTCGTCGAGAGGGGTGATTCTTGTAGCATAAGGTAGTCTGGGGTTGAGAAAGTACTTGGTGGACTAAAGAACATAATGATCTCAGTAGTTGAGTAGACTCCTCCTCTGTTTTATAAATGCTCTATTACACGTGCTTTTCTTCCTCAACTTCGGAAAACAAAGTTGGCTTTATGCAAAGAACCTTAAAAGCCAAGTCTTGCTGAGTACCTTTTGTACTCAACCTTGCCTCGTTGTTGTTTTGTTTCAGACTTCGGTGATGCAGCTGAAGAGGGGTTCTACCTCGACGTCGACGAGTAGTTAGGAGTTCCCAGGCAGCAGTCTGGTATCTGTAGTATGGGTTTGGCTACGTTGCTTATGTTTTGGACTCTTAGTCCTTTTGCTCTTGTTGTATAGCAACATATTTGCTTCCGCTGCTTGTTGTAATGTTGGGTTGCTGGACCTATGTTGGTCTTGTAACCTCTTTGTGTAAGCTACTCTAGTATGCCTTGTTTAATACAACTTTCATGTCTAGAGTACTGCTTTGATCGATTGTTGGTCTCGAGCCCGTTGTTATACAGTTTTGGCTATGCCTGCATAGTTGTCGCAGTCGAGGGGTTGTGGAGCCGATGATCCATGACCGAGCCCGCCTGCCGGAGATATCCGGCCTGGGGCGAGGTAACCCCAGTAACCCTCGATTGTTGTTGCACTTTCTGGACACATAGCATCTCTGTATAACTCTGGTCCCGTTCCTTCAGTTTCATCCGACTCGTGGATGCTTGGGTATACATATCTGGTTATGACTAGCATGGACACAAGGAGTAGTAGACCGGGGATCCGGACTACGTGCCGATGAATCCGGTCTGCCTGCCGTTGTTTGTTGCGGCCGGGGCTGGTAACCCTGAAGCCCTTGTGGGTCCACTGCTAGGAGCACATGACAGTTTGTATATCTCGGGGTCCGGGGTCCGACAGGTCTTGGTATCAGAGCAGGACTGCCTGTAGGAAACCCTTGCCGTTGGTCGATGTTGAGTCTAGAACTTGTGAAAACTACTTTGAAAAGACAAAATGAGTTATGAAAACCCTCTTAGGATTCTTTTTGCTCCTTACCTGGTATCACTCTAACTCTGAGTCACCGTATCCCATTTGTTTTTGTGTGTTGTTTCCTTGTTGTTGTCTCAAAAGTTAGGAGTAAAACCGTTGGGTGTTTTTCTCTCATGTACTTTGTCTCAGGTTGTTATAGTTCCAAATTCAAGTCATTTCTTCATGTCTTTTGACATCTTGAAAATGTCTTTGTTTCAGATGCCTTCTGGTCAGGTTGTTCGCCATACTCTATGCCTTGGAGTTCCCGGTTTTCCTCATCTCCTAGCCTCAGCTTGTGCAAACATAGGAGCCCCTTGGTATCCTGTGTACACCGTGTATGAGGAGTACCGTGACTTCCACCAGACCCAGTACTTGTGTGGTGTCCGTCTTCCACAGCTAGATGGCACCATCTTTCCTGCCGAGCACTATGCCGAGGGTATTGGTTTCACCGTTGAGATGGCTGTGCAGGATGCTGCACGGCACTGTCTCAATGAGCTTCGTTACCACTATCCAGATCACGAGCATAGCTCCTTCCGTTACTGCCCTGGTTCAGATGCTACTCTTGAGGGGTGTTATACCCACACCTTTGCTGATCCCTCCCAGGAGGAAGATCTTACACTTAGGTGCACCGCTGATCTCCTTGCTGCTTATGCTCGTCGCGAGCGTGAGCTTAGTGCACTAGTTAACACCCTTGCAGCTAGTCTCAGGACTGTGACAGCCAGAGTGAGGCCATTCGTTGAGAGTGGTATTGTTCAGGCCTCTGAGATAGAGCTTCCAGCTGTACTTGTGCCTTCCTCGGTTGCATCTCCAGATGTTGGAGGTGATGTTCCCCCTCGTGGACGCCTCAGGAGGCCTAGCATGGTGCGTGGTGTACCACAGTCTCTCCACGGACCGCAGGACGAGTCTGTTCGTCGCTACCCTGGTGCTCCGGTTCCACTTCCTTTCGACTTCGGAGGATACTGAGACCGTTGTCGGTTCCAGCTAGAGTAATGTTTGCTTTCATGTACTCGAAACCCGAAGTTGTAGAAAAATAATGTATAGGAGCAGAACTTCGGTGATGTGTATCTACCGTACTTTCTTTCAGTGTTGTATGTACTTAAGCTTGTGAGCTTGTACCGCCACTATGTATGGTTTGTACTTCGACTGGTTTCAATAAATGTTGTAATATGTTGTCTCCATGTTGATGAAATGATACACTTCATGTTCATTCATTCTGTTCCACTACATTTCGGCATGTATCTTGTTGTTCCGTTGGAATTATTACATGTCGATCCATTGTATCCTTTTACCATGGATGTGTTATTCATGATTCCTCTTCCTTTTACTCAGGATGTCGGGTGGTACTCGTGGCCGTAACAACCCTCCCCCTGAGCCAACACCTCCGCCGCCACCCTCAATGGCGCAGGTGCTGCAAAGCATTGAGAACAACCGTCTGAGGAACGAACAACTTCTGGAGCGTGTGGCCCAGAACACTGAACGCCGTGCTGCCGGCGTTACACTCGTGGACTTCCTCAAGGCTCAGCCACCATACTTTGCTGACTCCACTGAGCCTCTCGATGCCGATGACTGGCTTCGCACAATGGAGCGCAAGTTCGTTGCTCTCCGTGTTCAGGAACGTGACCGTGTGAACTTCGCCACCTATAAGCTTGAAGGTGCTGCTGGTGCTTGGTGGGAAGGTTTTCTGGCGTTGCAGGCGCCCGATCATGAGGTCACTTGGGCAGAGTTCCGTACTGCTTTCCGTGAGGCTTATATTCCGAAGGCAGTTATGGATGGTAAAAGAAAGGAGTTCCTTGATCTCACTCAGGGCAGCATGGGTATCGAGGCCTATGGTCGTGTGTTCACTCGTCTGGCTCGCTATGCTCCTCGTGATGTCACTAATGACGAGGACAAGCAGGATCTGTTCCGCAAGGGCCTGAACCCAACTGTTCGTTACGAGCTTCTGCCCTTCAAGTTCCAGAGCTTCCAGGAACTTTACAACCAGGCCATCACTCTTGAACGTGGCAAAAAGGAGATGGATACCGCTATGAAGAAGAGTGCTGGAGATTCCCGTGCTTCACCCTCTGGTCAGAAGAGGAAGCGTCGTGTGTTCATTCCATACAGCGCTGTTCCTAGGGCTCCGTTCCAGCCAAGGCCATCTGGATATGCTCCTCGTCCACCTGCCCCACCTGCTACATCAACCTATGGTGGTGGACAAGGTTCTCGTCCTCCAGTTGCCGCTCCTCCCAGCAATGTGTGCTACCGCTGTGGCCAGTCTGGTCACTTCTCGAGGGAGTGCCCTCAGAATCATGCTGGACGTGCACCTCCTCCTCCTCCTAAGAAAATGGCAAAGCCTGCTGGGGCTGGACGTGGTTGTCTGAACTATGTGACTGCCGAGGATGCTCAGGATGATCCAAGCGTCTTACTGGGTACGATTCGTGTCAACTCAATTTCGGCTTTAGCCTTATTTGATTCTGGAGCATCGCATACATTCATGTCAGAAGGGTTTGCTAAAATGCATGGGATACCCTTCGAAAAGTTGTCAAAACCATTGATGGTAAACTCCCCTGGTTGCAACTGGCAAACCACCATGGTTACGCCAGAGCTCATGGTTGAGGTGGGATCCTTACAATTCCCTGCAACCTTCATTGCCCTAAAATCCACTGACCTTGATGTCATACTGGGCATGGATTGGCTTGCTAAATATGGAGCTGTTTTGGATTGTGCGACAAAATGCCTCACCTTGAAACATCCTTCCGGTGCCATCATCGACTATTGGTCTGAGTTCACCATTCCTCCTTCAGCACGCACACGACTTTCTCCTGAACTGCAGCTGTACTTCATGCAAGGTGATTACCCTCCTGAAATTCATGAGTTACCTGTAGTCAGTGATTTCCCTGATGTGTTTCCTGAAGAGTTACCTGGCATGCCACCTGACCGAAGTGTGGAGTTTGTCATTGAGTTAGTCCCTGGTACCGCTCCAATGTCTAAAAGACCTTACCGTATGGCCCCAGAGGAGTTGGTTGAATTGAAACGCCAAATTGAGGAGTTAGAAGAAAAGGGTTTCATCCAACCTAGCACATCTTCATGGGGTTGTCCCACTATCTTTGTCAAGAAGCGGGATACCAATGTTCCACGTCTGGTTGTTGACTATCGGCCGCTGAATGCAGTGACCATCAAAAACAAGTACCCTCTTCCAAGAATCAATGACCTCTTTGATCAATTAGCTGGTGCAACTGTCTTTTCCAAGATGGACCTGCGATCAGGATACCATCAAATAAAGATCAGAAAGGAGGACATTCCTAAAACGGCGTTTACTACTCGTTATGGTCTTTACGAGTACACCGTCATGTCTTTTGGTCTTACTAATGCTCCAGCTACCTTCATGAGGCTTATGAACTCGGTATTCATGGAGTATCTTGATAAGTTTGTAGTGGTCTACATCGACGACATCCTGGTCTATTCCAAAACCGAAGATGATCATTCTGAACACCTGCGTTTGGTGTTATCCAAACTCCGTGAGCACAAGCTTTATGCCAAGTTCTCCAAGTGTGAGTTCTGGTTGAAAGAACTCATTTATCTCGGACACGTAGTGTCTGCCGAAGGTGTTGCCGTTATTCCAGACAAGATCCAAACTATTCTGGACTGGGAAACACCTAAATCAGTCAAGGATGTTCGGAGTTTTCTCGGACTGGCAGGTTATTACCGTCGTTTCATCGAGAACTTCTCCAAAATTGCCAAACCTATGACTGAACTTCTTAAGAAAGGCAAAAAGTTCGAGTGGTCAGAAAAAGCAGAGGAAAGTTTCCAAACTCTGAAAACCAAACTGACTACTGCTCCTGTGCTTGTTCTTCCTGATACGAGCAAGGATTTTGTTATCTTCTGTGATGCCTCTCAACAAGGACTCGGTTGTGTGTTAATGCAAGAAGGTCATGTGGTGGCCTATGGTTCTCGTCAACTGAAACCACATGAGCACAACTATCCAACCCATGATCTTGAGCTAGCAGCCGTGGTCCATGCCCTTAAGCAATGGCGTCATTATCTTCTTGGCAACCGATGTGAGTTATACTCAGATCATCAGAGTCTGAAATATCTGTTCACCCAACCGGATCTGAACCTCAGACAGAGAAGATGGTTGGAAGTAATCAAGGACTTTGACTTGGGTCTCAACTATCAACCCGGCAAAGCAAATGTCGTTGCTGACGCGCTAAGTCGGAAGTCTTATTGCAACAATTTGATGATACAACAGGCCCAACCTCCCCTTCATGAGGAGTTCTCCAAACTCAACCTTGAAATCGTTCCTTCTGGTTATTTGGCCAACCTTGAGGTAAAACCTTTCCTTGAGGACCAGATCAAGAAAGCTCAAAAGCGGGATCTGGGAATTGCCAACATCAAGAAGAACATTGCTAGTGGTGCAGCTAAATGTTTCTCCATCGATGATCAAGGTGTCGTATATTTTGGCAACCGTCTGGTAGTGCCGAAGATATGGAATCTGAGAAAGCAAATACTCCAAGAGGCTCATGACACACCTCTTTCTATTCATCCTGGTAGCACCAAAATGTATCAAGATCTACGTCAAAGGTTTTGGTGGTCTCGTATGAAGCGAGAGATCGCCCAATATGTTGCTGAATGCGACGTCTGTCGTCGTGTGAAGGCAGAACATCAAAGACCAGCCGGTGTTCTTCAACCCCTGCCTATCCCTGAATGGAAGTGGGATGAGATTGGTATGGATTTCATTACCGGCCTTCCCAACACCAAAAAGGGGCACAATGCTATATGGGTAGTGATTGATCGTCTGTCAAAGGTTGCCCATTTCCTTCCTGTTCGTGAGACTATTCGAGTCTCCGATCTGGCAGATCTATATATCTCACGAATAGTCAGTATTCATGGTATTCCAAAAAGGATTGTCTCAGACAGAGGCAGTTTGTTCGTCTCCAGATTCTGGGAGAGTCTTCAAAAGGCTATGGGAACTCGTCTATCTTTCAGCACCGCCTACCATCCACAAACCGGTGGCCAAACTGAGAGAGTTAACCAGATTCTTGAGGACATGCTCCGAGCTTGTGTTATATCGTTCGGTAAGGATTGGGAGAAGTTTCTTCCATATGCCGAGTTCACTTATAACAACAGTTATCAATCTAGCTTGGGCAAGGCTCCTTTCGAAGTTCTTTACGGCCGTAAATGCCGAACTCCGCTGAATTGGTCTGAAACCGGTGAAAGATCGTTCTTCAGCCCGGATGTAATCAAGGAAGCGGAAGAAATCGTTGGTGTCATTCATGAACGACTGAAAACAGCTCAGTCTCGCCAGAAAAGCTATTATGATCGTCATCACCAAGATGTTCATTATGAGATTGGCGAGAAAGCTTATCTTCGAGTCACACCTCTGAAAGGTGGAAAACGGTTCGGAATCAAAGGCAAACTGGCTCCTCGTTATATCGGTCCTTTCCCTATCATTGGAAAACGAGGTCAAGTTTCATATCAACTCCAGTTGCCTCCAGGATTTCCGGATGTCCATGATGTATTCCATGTCTCACAACTCAAACGTTGCTTCAAAGATCCTGTTCGTGGTGTGGACCACGAAACCATCAAGCTCAAGGATGATCTCTCTTACAAGGAGGTTCCTGTCCGTATCCTCGATGAGGCCGAACGGAGAACTCGTAGTCAAACTATCAAGTTCCTCAAAGTTCAGTGGTCGCATCATTCCGAGAACGAAGCAACCTGGGAACGAGAAGATCGCTTGCGATCTAAATACCCCGACTTCTTTTCTAAAACCTAGGAATCTCGGGACGAGATTCTTGTAAGGGGGGTAGACTTGTAACAGCCCTACTTTTTGTGTAATAAAGAGAAGTGTTGTGTACATGGCATGCATGCATGAAAATTGGACCAAATTTTTGCTTTTAAAATTTAATTAGAGCTTTACCAGAAAATCACCTAAACTTGTTTCAAATAAAATTGTTCTACAAAGTTTCTCAAATGGAACCAACTTTATGCTAGAAAGGTAGCAAATTTAAAGAGCTTTTCAACGACTATTTTTGTGTAATTTTTGGTTCACAAAAAGGCCCTCAAATTTCATTTTTAGGATCTGTTTTAAAAATTCCAGGGACTTCTTTGTAAATCTCTCTTTTCTTCCAGGGGGTTTTTTCGGAAAAATCCTGTCGTCTTCCTCCTGTCGCCGGACAGGAGGGCAGCCGCCGCCTCGCGCGCCACCTCCTGCTTCCCCGTTGTCGACGTGGAGGCCCCGATAGCTCAAGGAGACGTCCCCATCGAGCTCAGCTCGCAGAACACTCTCTCTCTCTCTCGCAGCTCCTCTCCCCTCCCCTGTCTCTCTTCCGCCCGAAACCGGCCGCCGCCGTCGATCCGTCACCGCCGTCGCCCCGCTCCCTCCCCGGCCCTCTCGTTGGGCTCATCGGATCCGCGACGAGCTCCTCCCCGCCCTCGAGCAGACGCAGCAGCCGGGATGCCGTAGGCGCCGCGAATCGCGCCGCCTCCTTCCTCCTCTCCGGTCGCCGGAATCCTCACCGCGCCGCCCTTTCCGACTAGCTCCGGCCCCGCCGAGCTCTTCCTCGTGCCCGTGGTGAGCTACCGCACCTCCCCACCCCCTCCGTTTCCTTCCAAACGACCGGAATCCCCGAACCCCACCGGAACCCGATAGCCCCGCCGCCGCCGTCGTCGATTCCTCGCCGCCGATCGTCCCTAGCTAGCGGCGCCGCCCCTGTTAGGCTCCCAGCGACGAGGAGCACCCGAGGAGCCATCCAGCGCTTCCCGGGATGCCCTCCTCCGCCGCCAGCGTTCGCTTCCGGCCACCGGCCGGCCACCGTGAGGTCACGGTGATGTCACCGTGACATCACCTGCCCACGTGGCGTGCCAAGTGGCCTCCTCTGTCTCTTTTGAACTGTGCAGTGGGACCCGCAGAGGAAAATAGAAAACAGAAAATAGTTGTTCTTTAGAAAATTAATAACTTTTATTTCACAGCTCCAAAAATTATGAAAAAAATATGTAGGTGTGCAGAAAAATGAGAGCTATTTATCCATGTCACTTTCATACCTGTTTGGTAAGGTTTAAAATGAGGCCACTTTTATAGCACATATTTAATTCATTTAAATATTGAAAATAAAGTTTTTATTCAATAAAAATAGAAAATTAAGTGTAATATGCCATTTTGATCAGTGAAACCAATACAATCCAACTATGAGGTTTACAAAGTCATTTGAGCATGTTAGCTTGGTCACATCTTCAGTTTAGGGTTTTTCCCCCTCCTCCGGTGTTCGTCGTTCACGGCGCGAAACCCTAGCTTCCTGCTCCATCTTTTAAGCTTCTTTTCAATTGCATTGTTTTACTCATGCATACATATTGTGCATTGCACTGTCGTCAAGTATTGATTGTTTGCCTTCTTTCCGGTGTTGTTCGTTATCGGTAGACCGAGATCCGGAGGTCGACCCGGCGTTCTACGACAACCCAAGCTCTACTTTCGACGAGCAAGGCAAGCACCACCTCATGGCTACCCATGTTTTGAGTCTTTGAACCTCTTACTCATGCATTCGTTTCAACTTGGTTTTGAGTCTGTTAGAGTAACCTATCCATTGCATGACCCTCCCCCTCACATGTCACCTTCATACCTGTTTACCCTCCTAGTATGATTAGGGTTGTTTGAGTATCGTAGAGCCTTGTGTGTTATGCTTAGCCATGCTTAGTGTTCTGATCTACTTCATCCGGTTGATGATTTGGGTCACTTCGATAACCTTGTATGATGTTATATTTATGAGTACTGAGCATATGAAACTGACTAAGGCTAGCACGGAAGGCCACTTGGGTAGTGGTTATTCGTTCCGTACTCGCCAACTCTAGGATTTAAGGTCTCGCCGCGGAAGCCAAGACTGAGCGTGCAGCCACACGCGGGCCAATGAACCCCGCTCGGCTAACTAACTTGTTTGATCACTTCCATGGGTCACATAGTTTGAGTTTTCCATTTGCGAGTGTGTCATAAAACGTTTTGGAGAAAACTAGGGCGTGACCGGGACCAGTGATGGACGTACACGGATCTTGTCCCGACTCACAGAACAGGTGCCGTCAGGAGGTGGCCAACTCCCTGTTGACGGGGTGGCCCTGTTTGGGTTGACTCATGGATAGGGTTAAGCAAGGTAAAGGCCGTGGTCGACCACACTCTGCCGCGCTCTTAGAGAGGAGCGTTACCGCGTGGCACTAAGAGTCGGTCGATACGTGTGGGTAAAGTGTACCACCCTGCAGGGATAAATCTTTCGGAAAGCCGTGTCCACGGTTATGGACAACTTGGTGAAAGTCACGGGGTCATAGATAACTCTAACGGAATGACTAAAACTTGCTGGCAATGAATGAAGGATGCCTCCTCGACTTCGTCGAGAGGGGTGATTCTTGTAGCATAAGGTAGTCTGGGGTTGAGAAAGTACTTGGTGGACTAAAGAACATAATGATCTCAGTAGTTGAGTAGACTCCTCCTCTGTTTTATAAATGCTCTATTACACGTGCTTTTCTTCCTCAACTTCGGAAAACAAAGTTGGCTTTATGCAAAGAACCTTAAAAGCCAAGTCTTGCTGAGTACCTTTTGTACTCAACCTTGCCTCGTTGTTGTTTTGTTTCAGACTTCGGTGATGCAGCTGAAGAGGGGTTCTACCTCGACGTCGACGAGTAGTTAGGAGTTCCCAGGCAGCAGTCTGGTATCTGTAGTATGGGTTTGGCTACGTTGCTTATGTTTCGGACTCTTAGTCCTTTTGCTCTTGTTGTATAGCAACATATTTGCTTCCGCTGCTTGTTGTAATGTTGGGTTGCTGGACCTATGTTGGTCTTGTAACCTCTTTGTGTAAGCTACTCTAGTATGCCTTGTTTAATACAACTTTCATGTCTAGAGTACTGCTTTGATCGATTGTTGGTCTCGAGCCCGTTGTTATACAGTTTTGGCTATGCCTGCATAGTTGTCGCAGTCGAGGGGTTGTGGAGCCGATGATCCATGACCGAGCCCGCCTGCCGGAGATATCCGGCCTGGGGCGAGGTAACCCCAGTAACCCTCGATTGTTGTTGCACTTTCTGGACACATAGCATCTCTGTATAACTCTGGTCCCGTTCCTTCAGTTTCATCCGACTCGTGGATGCTTGGGTATACATATCTGGTTATGACTAGCATGGACACAAGGAGTAGTAGACCGGGGATCCGGACTACGTGCCGATGAATCCGGTCTGCCTGCCGTTGTTTGTTGCGGCCGGGGCTGGTAACCCTGAAGCCCTTGTGGGTCCACTGCTAGGAGCACATGACAGTTTGTATATCTCGGGGTCCGGGGTCCGACAAACACCATCCCCTATGGTCCTTACATCATGATGCTCATCAAGGATGCGATGAATCAGGATTTCTCTGATCTTCCCATGGAGCCTCACAAGGTCAAGAAAATGTACATCAAGAGGAAGAAGAAGACTACTCCTGCTGCTCTTGTTCCTCCTTTTGAGGGTGGTACCTCGACGGGAAGTAGGGCCTCTTCTAGTGCTCAGCCTGCTAAGCCTACTTCCACTCATGGTTCCAGCACTCTGCGCCATGTCAGGAAGCTCTCCTGGTTCCAGCGCAATGTGATGTGCATGAAGGTGGACATCCATAAGGACCAGTACAGGGCCTACTACAGGGACACAATGTTGGCCAGTACACAGAGTCAGATTCTTCACCACGTGAGTTGTGCTACCGATGATCTGCCTGCTCCTCGTGTTGCTCAGTCTTACACTCAGTGGTAAGCTGATGATCGCACTCCTTGGGAGCGCATTGAGGAGGCTCTCCGTACCACTTCTGCTTCCACTTCCAAAGGTCCTGTTGATGAGTATGATGATGAGGATGATGAGGAGACCGATGATGATCTGGAGAGGGCTGCTGAGGGAGCTCGCTTCTGCAGGAGAGTCTACTGAGCATTCTGATGCTTAGACCGTGTTGGGACGTTAGTAGAGTTATTTCTCTCCTTTTTGGTGTCTCGATGCCAAAGAGGGAGAATTAGCTACTAGTTCACGGGATTTGCATGGGTTCGGGCACAAGCGTATGCTTTTACCATTTCGTGAGAGCTTGTGTCCATTTAGTTTTATTTTCATGAACCTTGCTCGTTTTTATTGTCGTTTTAAACTATGTGTTTTTGTGTTGTGAGACTATGTTGGTTATCATGGATGTTATCTTGGATTATCTATCTTATGTAGAGGATATATTCATTATTGTGCTTGGCTATTTTTGCTACCATCTCTACGCACAAGGTATATCATCTTATTCTCGACATATATGTGATATTGTTACTTTGGCATGTTTGCTACTTGTTGGAAATTGCTCCCCGTATAGTATTGCATCTATTTTTCATTTGAGGCAAACAAAAGATATGCGTATAGATAGGGGGAGACATTTCCATTGTGTTTCAAACATGTTCTCGTCAAGGTTTTATTGCAAATCTTAGTATTGTCATCTAACACCAAAAAGGGGGAGATTGAAAGTGCATTTCGTTTTCCCGGTGTTTTGTGTGTTAGTTAACAATACTAAGTACATTATTTATCAAGGTGTTTAGTGTGAAGGTGTTATATTAACATCGGCATCGATCACCGAAAAAGTTCGGTGAAGTTTGGCCTAAGAGATTTGGGACAGAGGGCAGCCGGATATTTGGTACCGGATTATTCGGAGGAGCCGGATATTCTGGTCAGGAAATTTTTGGACCATTTTGGTACTGACATGAACCGGATTATTGGTACCGGATTATTCATGTCATACCGGATATTACGGTTGTGGAGTTTTTGCTTGGAAAAACTGACAGAGACGAGCCGGATTATTGGTACCGGATTATTCCGGAGGAGCCGGAATATCCGTTATAGTCGCATGCGTGGGACAGAGACAAGCCGGATTATTGGTACCGGATTTTTCATGGGCAACCGGATATTCCGATTGAAGTCAGCTGTGCTCGAGCAGAATAGCAGACCAGATATTCCGGTCCCCAAATTCCTGCAAAACGGCTATTTTTGGGGAGGGGGTATAAATACCCCTCCTCTTCCTCCTTGATCTCTAGTTATCCCCCCTTGCATTGAATAACATTTAAGAGCTCACCAAATCCCTCATAACTCCCAATACCTCCACCCAAACTCGAAGATCTTTGGAGGATTGAAGGAGAAGGCCCCGATCTACATCTTCACCGACCCGTTCTTCATTTCCCCCTCTCTAGCTTGAGGGATCTAGCCTAGGGTTTCCTCTTGTGGAGAACCTAGGCATCTTGCTACCTGTTGGTGATTCAAGATTGTTGGGAGCCCCCCAATTTGGTTGTGGGTGTGTGCCCTAGGTTGTTTATAAAGTTCTCGATTCCTGCCTCAAAGGGGATCAATAGTGGAAGGTGAACTAGACCTTTGTGGCGGGATTCATCGGAGAATAGGGTGAGGCCTTCGTGGCGTTAAGTAGGCCTTCGTGGCGAGCTCACACCCCTCCAACGAGACGTACTCCCTTAACAAGGAGGAACTTGGGATTACATCGTGTCTCCGTGTGCTTCACTTTGGTTACCTCGTTCCCTTACTCCCTTTACTTACTTGCTTTGTGTTTATTGCATCCTTGTCATATAGGTAAATTCACCGTAGTTGCATTATCTAGAGAATTTACCTTTGTGTCAAGCCTAATTGTGAAATTAAAATTAAAATTGGTCGTAGCACCTATTCACCCCCTCTAGGTGCCCATACTTTACTTTCAGTTGTTGTTTAGGTGGTGGTTGTGCGGATACCGCAAGGACTGTAACTCTGTAGCGGGACCTTTTTTTTTCTATTTCTGCTTTTATTGTCTTTCGGCTGTGTGCATCCATAATGACTATGGTTATTGCGTTGTTGCAGAGGCCGGGTGTAATTTGTATCTCCGCGATATTAATATACGTCCCTTTATAAAAAAAAGTAAAGCCTCTAGTGAAAAGTTGAGGCTATATTTCGGATTTCTGTGTAGGAAACAGATTTCTGCTGTCCACTGTTTATTCCGTATAAAATCACAGAAAATTCAAAATCACCTGAGTTTTTTTGTGCATGATCCTGAGTTATATACGAAACCTTTTTTAGTTGGCCACTTTTTGATTGAGCAACAGAAGATTTTTGAAAAAATCGATCGTTACCTGCTATTCTGTTTTGACAGATTTCTGCCATTTATTGCATTTCATTTTAATATCTTTCTTTTGGTGTTCTTTTGAGAAAAAGAGTTCTAAAAGAAGTTGTGGCAGTAGCTAATGTATTTTTGAGTTTTAGACTTTTGTTGAAACTAAACCATGTGAATTTATTATTTCGATTGCACTAGCGTTGCTAATGAAGATTGTGAGAAGTTTGGTGTGAAGGAAGTTTTCAAGGGTCAAGAGAAGAGGATGATATGATGTGATCAAGAAGAGTGAAAAATCCTAAGATTGGGGATGCCCCGGTGGTACATCCCAGAAAATTCTAATAAGACTCAAGCGTCTAAGCTTGGGTATGCCCAAGGCATCCCCTTCTTCATCAACAAATTATCAGGTCACTTCTAGTGAAACCATATTTTTATTCGGTCGCATCTTATGTGCTTTACTTGGAGCGTCTTTTATTTTTGTTTTCAGTTTTTTTTATTTAAGTTTGTTTTTACTTTTTAAATAAGCTTGGTTGGACCCAGCATTCTTTTATTGAAGAGTAAAACGCTCCGCTTTTTCATGAGAATACTTTGTTTTCTTAATCTCTGTCTGGCTGCTGCATTTATTTAGCTCCTGTGTTGCATGCATCTCTTATTAGAGCTGTTAGTTTTAGTAGTGTTATGTGAGTACTCTCATGTTTTCTTGCTGTATCATAAAGAGTTTTTTTTGTTAAAGCATGTTTTGTTTGGTGCCTGTTGGGAGAAGAAAACTGTTGCTTGAAGTAGAATTTATAACAGTACTAGTAGAAGGTTGTATAGACTGTGGCTAGGACTTTTTCATGCCATGCACAATGCTATTTAGTTTTAAAGCCTTGTGGTTATTGAGTAGCATGAATAGCCTCAAATAGTTGAGAGTGTTTAATATGTCTTGAAAGATTCGTGAGTTGTTCTTGTCATAGTAAAGCATCAATATATGGTATTCTCTTTCGAATGTTTTATTTGGTTGACTTGGCGCATGCTCACACCATGTTTATGACTACAAACCAGTCACGAATAGCCTCCATGACCACTTAGTTTTTGAACTTGTGACACTGCTTATGTTTTAATTAATGATTCTTATGTCGCTATGCGTGATTATGGCTCTTATGCTCTCTTGATTTGTCGCTCTCAGTCTTTTGCTAGCCTCCACCTGTAGTGAGTATGAGCTCTACTCGTGCATCCAAACTCCCTTAAACCAAAGTTTTTCCCATTGTGTATACCATACCTACCTACATGTGGTATTTAACCGCTACTCCAAGTAAATTGCTTATTTGTTACCTTTAAAACCGTCAAAATTACTCCTGCTTTATGTTCCCGTTTTTGCTCATGAGGACGTCAATAGAGAATCTTTATCTCACTTGTTGATTTGATTTCACACCCTGGACAGGTGGCTTCATCCGCTTATCCAAATGATAGAAGAGCTGGCAGCGGGGTTCCCATCCCCAAATTAATACAAACAAATTCTCTTGACTATTTTTTGCCCCTGATTTATTAGTCAAAGCATAATTGTGTAAACAAAAGAGAAACAGGGATGACCTTCTACACCAGTTGCGTCCTTCACCATGGGAGCCGCTCCAGTGAATCTAGTTGGCTTGTGACGTACTGTATTTTCTATTTACCATTCATTGACATTAGCATACATCTCCCAAAATATAGACACTCAGTGTCAAACTTTTAATACATCCGTTTAGTAAAATAAAAGCTCTAGCACATGAGTGATCTGTGCTTCCCTCTGTGAAGGGCCTTTCTTTTACTTTTATGTTGAGTCTCCATCTTCTAACTTTATGCACAGTTGAGAGAGTATTTTTGCCATTCTGAGTTCTTTGTGCATTTGTCCCATAAACATCAATAATTACTTCATAATTTTTTCTTAAATTATTTGTTCTAGTCTTGCTCATGAACTTTGAAGGTGTCTCGGCTTTTATGGTTTGCCCCACTTTTAAGGACTCGCGAAATATCACTTTGCCATGCTTTCTCTATACCTGAAACAAACATCTACCTTTCTTTGCATTATTATTCATGATCCTTTATTTGAGATACTCTTCGTGATGCAAAGTAATTGCTATGCTTTATTATTAAAATTCCATTTATCATGTTTGTGTTTGAAGTTCTATGATCTCAGCGTGCATATGCTTTTACATTAGATTGATCAAGTTTATGTTAGTAGCATGTCACCTCAGAAATTATTGTTTTATCGTTTACCTACTCGAGGAATAGTAGGAACTAAGCTTGGGGATGCTTGATACGTCTCCACCGTATCTATAATTTCTGATGCTCCATGATCATATTATGTCAATTGCTACTTGTTTTCTCCCTTATTTATAGTTTTTTTATACGTTTTCTGGGACTAGCCTATTAACAAGATGCCAAGTGCCAGTTCCCTGTTTACTACTGTTTTTGGTTTCAGAAAAGTTGTTCTGGAAACCTTCTCGGAATTGGAGCCCACAAAGCCCGAAGTGCCTATTTCCCCCAGAAGCATCCAGAACATTGAAGAAGACTCGAAGAAGGGCACCAGGGGGCACACCATAGGGTGGTGCGGCCCCCCTAGCCGTGCTAGCAATGGGTGTGGGGCCCCTGGAGCTCCGCCGCCTTTGCCCTTTCGCCTATTTAATCCCCCCCACATGGAAAACCCTAAAAACCTAATAAAAATCCCCGAAAAGTTCTACAGCCGCCGTCACCGTCAACCCTAGACCAGGGGGGGTTTGAAGCTGTTTTCGGCACCCTGCCGGAGAGGAGATCATCACCGGAGGCATCTCCATCACCATGCGTGCCTCCGGAGTGATGCGTGAGTAGTTCATCCTTGGAGTACGGGTTCGTAGCTGTAGCTAGATGGTTGTCTTCTCCTCATATGCCTCCATGTTTAGATCTCGTGAGCTGCCTATCATGATCGAGATTGATCTTATGTAATTCTATATGTTGTGTTTGCTGGGATCCAATGAATATTGAACTTATGCCAAGTTGATTATAGTCTTTATTTGCATATGATATTTGTGATCTTGCATGCTTTCCGTTGCTAGTGGTTGCTCTGGCCAAGTAGTTGCTAGTGACTCCAAGAGGGAGTATTTATGCTTGATAGTGGGTTCATGCCTCCTCACCACCTTGCTCAAGTGACAGAAACGTGAAGGGGGAGGATGTGTTTTTGCCATTAGGGAGAAAACAGCCATGAGAGTGCCCACGTGCATAATCATTGCTTACATTACACATTTTGTTTAACGCAGTTATCTATTGTTTGCAACTTAATACCTAAAGGGGTTCGGATGATAACCTGAGGGTGGATTATTAGTCATAGATGCAAATGGATTTCGGTCTATGTATATTGTTGTAATGCCCGCACTAAATATCATAGTAGTCTTCATGTCATATATGTGCACTATGGTGCAACCTTTATTTGTCAATTTCCCAGCTGTAATTTGTTCACCTAGCATGCTATCTTTTATGGAGAGACACCACTAGTGAACCTATGAACCCTGGTCCATTTTCCACACTGTTAAATAAACCACAACTATTTCCTGCTTTCTTTACCTACTGCAAGCATACATCATTTTCCACACTATGCATCTAATCTTTATTTTCAGCAAGACCGATGAGATTGACAACCTCACTGTACCATTGGGACAAAGTATTTTGGTTGTGTTGTGTGCAGGTTCCACGTTGTTGCTGACAACGGTGAAGCGCCAACACCATCGTCAGTGGCATCAACCTTCCTGAGATGCTCTTCCTCCTACTGGATTGATAACCTTGGTTCTTAACTGAGGGAAATTCTTGCCTCTTGCTCATCACACCCTCCTCTTGGGGTTTCCAACACACTATCAAAGAGCATCAGACCGCTCTAGATCTCTCTGTTGCTCCACATGATGTTTTATTAGCTCTGCAGTGACTTGACCTTGCTGCCATGAAGGCACACCACTTTGTTACTTCAAACTCTATTGCTGGTCATCTAGTATATAGGGTTTTATTTACTAATGGCGGCGAGAGGGAAGTTCTCTTGCCGCAGCCTTTTTTGTCTGATATTAGCAGGACGCCATGGTCGCGTTCAAAGGAGGAGTTGGATGAGCAGCTGAGCTTTCTTGAATTCCATGAGCAGCACGACCCTGAGAATCAGATGGGGCAGAACGCACCCTCCAAGGACTACACCACGCAGTACACCGGGGCGTCCTCGAGCTCGTATCAGGAGGACGGCTTAGCCTCGGCATACTATAGGGGCGCCACCTCATGGCCCTCTTGGGATTGATCTCCACTTAGGACAAAATCCTAAGCTTGGGGGGTGGGGGTATGCCGACATCACACTCATCTATATATCATGTTTCTGTCGTTTCTTTGTGTATCCATGTTTTCGTTTCTTTCGCTTCTTTTTGTTTCTATTATTTTCCTCTTGCTTTCCAAAACACAAAAAACCAAAAATATTTCTGTTGTTTCTCTTTATTTTCTTATTTTATTGGTTTGCTTTACTTTCTCGTTTCGATTTAATATTCAAAAAATCCAAAAAGATTTTGCTTTGATTGCTTGTTTCCTTCCGTTCTTGTTTCTAATTCGAGAACCCAAAAATATTTGTTGTTCTTCTTTGGTTTTGTAAAATTTGTTGTAGAGTTCACTAGTCTTCCGTGACTCCATTGGATCTTGGTTATCATTCTATATTATTCAATCCACACAAGTGAAGAGAAATAATGACGATTTATGACAATTCTAGTTGTGGTGAGAGACTGGTATGAACTCTATTTGTTTCAATTTTTGTACATATACTCATTCATGTTGACATGCTTAGTTTATTCGTGTAAGGTGTATGTTACTTAATCGATGCTTAGTAGTCTGTGCTCTCCCATGTTATGACCCTCCTGGCTAGCTTCCTCCTTGGGACTTCTAAGATTTCTCCGGTATCCCCCCTCTTTTTCTGATCTGCTGAAGTAGGGTATCTCGACGGTGCTTTTCCCATCAGATTTCTGGTCCCGATGTTTATTCTCCAAAAATTATGAAACATGCAAAATAAGATGAAATAACATAAGTAACGCATCATAACATGAAATATATCGATGAATAACAGAAAATAACTATATAAAATAGTGATGCAAATGGACGTATCAACCCCCCAAGCTTAGACCTCGCCTGTCCCCAAGCGAAACTGAACTCAGTAAACATGACCACAAGTTTATGAAGTGAGGTGTCGATAAATAAAATACGGACAAAAGGTATCACATCTATCAAAGCACAAGTCATTTTAGACAACAACTTCCTCTCATATTATTAAACTTGAAACAAGTAGAGGAAATCACAATAAAGGTGCAAAAGAAAATCAAAATTGGTGAAGGCGAACTTTGTTGTTGGTCAGAGAACAATTAATAGTGTACTTATCTTTCGTTCAGAGTCTTTATACTAGAGCTTATATTGCAGAGTTTATCCTGCTCAATTATAACAGTCTCTTTGCAGTCATTGGTAACTTTAAAAGTGGTATTCAAACAAATAAAAGAACTTGTACTAAACAAGGAAGAATAAAGGACATGGTTGAGTAAATCAACATATAGATGGATGGATCACAACAACTCAAATGTTTTCTTAAGACAAAAGGAGTAGGTTTACTGACTCAACATAAAGGTAATAGATAGTCCCTTCACAGAGGGAA
This sequence comes from Alopecurus myosuroides, assembly GCA_028641055.1. Lineage (NCBI taxonomy): Eukaryota > Viridiplantae > Streptophyta > Magnoliopsida > Poales > Poaceae > Alopecurus > Alopecurus myosuroides. Next base: position 9,403,169 of record CM054062.1, read on the forward strand.
GCAGGGATCACTCATGTGCTAGAGCTTTTTGTTTGATAAATAGAAGTATTGAAAACAATTTTGAGAGTGGTGTATGTTTATGTCAATGAATGGCAAACAGAAAATACAATATGTCACAAGCCAACTAAACTTCACAAGAGCGGATCCCATTGAAGGACGCAACTGGTATAGAAGGTCATCCCTCATTCACTTTTGTTTACACAATTATGCTTTGATTGATATATAGAGGGCAAAAATAGTGAAGATAATTTGTATTATTATGTTTGGGGCTGGGAACCCCGCTGCCAGCTCTTCTATCATTTGGATAAGCGGATGAAGCCACTAGTCCATGTGTGTAAAGTCCAATAAACAAGTGAGATAAAGATTCTCTATTTGCATCCTTATGAGCTAAAACAGGGGAACAAAACAAATGTAATTTTGAAGGTTTTAAAGGTAGCACACAAGCAATTAACTTGGAGTGGCGGTTAAATACATATAGGTAGGTATGGTGGACACAAATGGCAAGGTTTTGGGGCTCAAGGTTTGGATGCACGAGAAGCATTCCCTCTCAGTACATGTTTTTGGCTAGCAAGGCTGGGTAGCAAGCATAAGAGTTGAGGGAAAACAAACAAATATACATATGATAAAACCAATCATGCAATTTTCCTTGGAGGTACAACCAATCTTACTTGAGAATACTAAGCTTATGAGCTAACAAGAAAGAAATATCATGGAATAATATATCTACATGCAACTCCTTATTTTCTACTTAAGTCTCAACGTAATGTTACTACTGACAAATGCTAAGTTTGCAAAAACCAACTAGATTAACTCGATGCTCCAAAATTGATACCGATACTAATACCAAGATCAACCATATAACAAAATTTGCAAACTAAAATAAAGTGTAGAAAGTAAATGATGAAACTTCTCATTAATAAGACATTACGGCAACTCAAACCAAGGGATACAACGATAACCAACTAAAGTGTGATACTTCCATACTGCAACCATCCTATATGATATTTTATCTACTCATGACATGACTCTACTAAAAGGTAAAAAGGTGAAAGATAAAGGTGTGATACCGCGACACTCCCCCAAGCTTGGAACAAGCCAAGGGGATGCCAATACCAATGACGAATTAATTCTTCAGTGGTGGTGGTGAATCCTTCTCAATGAGCTTTTCAATTGATTTCTTCAAATCTTCAATTGCAAACATAAGCATACGCATCATCTCTGTATTGTGCTCTATACGGTTTGTGTGCTTGTCATACGGTGAATTGTAGCCATGAAGATTCCTCTCCCACACTTCCATAGGTTGAGAACTTTCTTCATCTGCACGGTTAGAACGATCCATATTCAAGCAAGAAGTCAACTTTGCCTCGGGTACCCTCATAGATTGATACTCATGAATTAAAGTATGGAAAGGTCTCCAAATACTTGGAAGTGGTATACCTAGGGCTAGAAAGTGACGTGGGATCTTCCCTCCAGTTCTCATCCGTCCTCCTTGCTTGAACTTGAAGGGTTTTGCTACTACTCAAATGCTTGCTACGGTAGTGCGTGGGCGCACGCGTGAGTCTTCTTCTACATCTCCTTTAGCTCCACTGTCGATCTCCTCCTCCGGCATTCGGTCTTAGAGATCATCTTACTTCGTCCCCTTCCCCTTGTTGTTGTTGGCAGAGACCATGGTGCTTCTAAAACTGAAAACAGATCCTGGCAGAAACAGGTCGAAACAGAAACAAGACGAGAAAACGATATACGTACCTCGGGGGGTCCGGGGGGTTAAATATCAGAAACATTCGTAACAAAAGAAAAGTCCAGGTTGAAAATGAGTCGGAGAGGGGCTCCGGGGCGCCCACACCATAGCTAGATGCGGCCAAGGGTGGGCCGGCGCCCAGGCATGGTATGGTGCCCTCGGGCACTGATACGTCATAAACGTATCTATAAGTTCTGATGTTCCATGTTGTTTTCATGTCATATGCTACATGTTTTCCTTACACTTTATGTCGTTTTTATAGATTTCCCGGGACTAACCTATTACCAAGATGCCACAAAGCCGTTTCCTTGTTTTCTGTTGTTTTTAGTTTCAGAAAAGTTGTTCTGAAAATATTATCAAAATTGGAAAATTCGAAGCCCGGAAGTCTTAGAATTCCCAAAGGTTCCACGGAGTCCTGAAGAGGCCCAGAGGGGAGCCACACCATAGTTGGACCCTATCATTATTTGTGTTGGAGAGAGACATGCTCCGCTTTTTTGTTTGAATACTTGATATGCTCGTATTCTTAGTTTTTATTCTAGCTGCTGCAAAATTCCTGTTTAGCTCCTGTTTTTCTTGCATCTCTTATTTAGAGCTGTTATTTTTAGTAGAGTTGTGTTAGTACTCTCTTGTTTCATTGATGCATCTCTTGGAGAGTTTTTGTTTATTATGAAATGCTTGGTGTTGGAAAGCAGTAGTACTGTTTTCGTGCTTATAACGGTGCAAATATAAGATTGTTTAGACTGTGGCTAGACTTTTTCATATCATGCTAGATGTTATTTAATTATAAAGCCTAGTGGTTATTTTTGTAGCATGATTTTTCTCAAATATCTAAGAGTGTTTAACATGCCTTAGAAAGAATCATGAGTTGTTCTTGTCATTTTTAAGCATAAATTTGTGGTGTTCTCCTTGGAATGTTTTATTTGGTTGACTTGGCTCATTCTTACACCATGTTTATGACTACAAACCATTCACTTATACCCTCTATGATAATTTATTTTTTGAGCTTGTAGTACCACTTATGCTTTGATTAATGATGTTTTTGTCGTTATGCATGATTATGGCCTTTATTGCTCTCTTGATTTGTTGCTCTCAGTCTCTTGCTAGCCTCCACCTGTACTGAGTATGAGCTCTACTCGTGCATCCAACTCCCAAAAAACCAAAGTTTTCCAAATGTGTCCACCATACCTACCTACATGTGGTATTTAACTGCCACTCTAAAGTAAATTTCTCATGTGTTACCATTAAAATATTCAAAATTACTCCTGTTTTGTGCTCCTGTTTTAGATCATGAGGACGTAAATAGAGAATCTTTATCTCACTTGTTGATTGGACTTTCACACCCTGGACTAGTGGCTTCATTCTCTTATCCAGTTGATACAAGAGCTGGCAGCGGGGTGCCCAGCCCCAAATTAACACAACAAATTCTCTTCACTATTCCCCCCCTGATTTATCAGTCAAAGCATAATTGTGTAAACAAAAGAGAAAGATGGATGACCTTCTACCCAGATGCGTCCTTCTATGGGAGCCGCTCTTGTGAATTCTAGTTGGCTTATGATGTACGGTATTTTCTATTTACCATTCGTTGACATAAGAATACACCGCTCTAAAAAAATGTTTTCAATACCTCTGTTTAACAAAATAAAAACTCTAGCACATGAGTGATCCCTGCTTCCCTCTGTGAAGGTACTTTGTTTTCCTTTTATGTTGAGTCTCCATCTTCTAACTTTATGCACAGTTGAGAGAGCATGGTTGCCATTCTGAGTTTTATGTGCATTTGTCCCAGAAACATTATTAACTGATTCATGATGTGTTATTGTTTGTTCCCAAATTATTTGTTCCAGTCTTCCTCATGAACTTTGAAGGTGTCCTGGAATTTATGTTTTGCCCCACTCTTAAGTACAAGCGAAATATCACTTTGCTATGTTATCTCTATGCCTGAAACAAACGTATAGCTTTCGAGTGAATTATTATTCATGATCTTTTGTTTGTGTTACTTCTCATGATGCAAGGTTATTGCTATGCTTTATTGTTATAATTTTATCTACCATGCTTGTGTTAAAGTTCTATGATCTCAGCTATGCTTATTCTTTTACAATTTAGATGATCAAGTTCATGTTGGTAGCATGTCACCTAAGAAATTATTTGTTTTGTCGTTTACCTACTCGAGGACGAGTAGGAACTAAGCTTGGGGATGTTGATACGTCATAAATGTATCAATAATTTCTGATGTTCCATGTTGTTTTCATGTCATATGCTACATATTTTCCTCACTCTTTATATCATTTTTATCGATGCCACAGAGTCAGTTCCATGTTTTCTGTTGTTTTTAGTTTCAGAAAAGCTGTTCTGGAAATATTCTCGGAATTGTAAAATTTGAAGCCCGGAAGTCTTAGAATTCCCAAAGGTTCCACGGAGTCCCGAAGAGGACCGGCGGGGGCCACACCATAGGGCGGTGCCCCCCTGGCCGCGGCTGGGGGTGGTGTGGGCCCCTCGGGCATCCACCGCCATCGCCCTTTTGCCTATTTATTCCCCCTGATACGTCAACCCTAGAAATATACCACTTCATCCCGAGAAACACCCGAGGCCGCCATCATCGTCAACCCAAGATCGGGAGGGTTCTGGAGCTCTCCCCGACACCCTGTCAGGAGGGGAATTCATCACCAGAGGGGTCTACACCACCATGCCCGCCTCCAGAGTGATGCGTGAGTAGTTCATCCCTAGACTACGGGTCCATATCAGTAGCTAGATTGTTGTACTCTCCACCTTATGCCTCATGTTTAGATCTGGTGAGCTGCTTCACATGATCAAGATCATCTATTTGTAATGCTACATGTTGTGATTGCTGGGATCCCATGATTATTGAATGCTATGTCTGTTGATTATCAATCTATCATGTTATCTTCATGTCTATGTTATTTATGATCTTGCATGCTCTCCGTTGTTAGTAGATGCTCTGGCCAAGTAGATGCTAGTGACTCCAAGAGGGAGTATTTATGCTCGATAGTGGGTTCATGCCTCCTTTGCATCTGTGCTCGAATGACAAACACGACGGATGGAGGATGTGCTATTGCCATTAGGGAGAAAACAACGATGTTTACTTCATTTACATTGTTTACATTACACACTTTGCTTACTGCGATAATCTATTGGTTGCAACTTAATACCCAACGTTTGTTCGGATGATATTCGAAGGGTGGATTATTAGTCATAGATGCAGTTGGATGATAGTCTATGTATCTTGTTGTAATGCCCGCATGAATCTCATAGTAGTCATTATGTCATGCATGTTTCATAATCTATCAATTGCCCAGCTTTAATTTGTTCACCACGCATGTTAGCTATCTTTTATGGAGAGACACCTCTAGTGAACTATGGGCCCCGGTCCATTTTCTCATTGTGATAATACACCCACTGCTTTCACTGTTTTCACACTGCTACTGCTATTTTCATATTGTTCTCATACTATTTTCCACACCATATGTTTAACCTCTTTGTGTTCAGCAAAACCGGTGAGATTGACAACCTCTTAGTTTCCTCACATCTTTGCAAAACTTTATCAAGGCTGTGCAAGCAGTTATCAAAAAAAATCCATAGATGGAGAAATCTTCCATGAATACTTCCAAAATTTCTTCACAAAAACCATGAAAAATAGGAGACATGCATCTTTGAAACATAGCAGGAGCATTACACGAACCAAAAGGAATACGTCTATAATCACAAGTACCATAAGGACAAGTAAAGGTTGTGTTCTCTTGATCTTGCTTCCTAACAGCAATTTGAGAAAACCCAGAATAACCATCAAGACAGCAAAAATGAGTCTTTTTAGACAACCTCTCTAACTTTGATCAATAAAAGGCAAAGGATGATGATCTTTCTTAGTAACTTTGTTAACTTTCCTAAAATCAATGCACATTCTATAACCAACTACTACTATTTGGGGAATAAGCTCATTATTTTCATTAGGCACAACAGTCATTCCTCCCTTCTTGGGAACACAATGCACAAGGCTCACCCATCTACTATTAGGAATAGGAAAAATAATACCAGCATGAAGGAGTTGTAATACATCATTTCTTACCACTTCCTTCATCTTAGGAATTAAACGGCGTTGATGTTCAACTACTGGCTTTGCATTAGGTTCAATATTAATAACATGCTGACATATAGAGGGAGAAATCCCTTTCAAATCATCAAGAGTATATCCAATAGCTCCACAGTGTTTCTTCAATATTCCCAATAATATTTCCTCTACTTCACCTGAAAGTTTAGAACTAATAATAACATGATATATTTTCTTATCATCAATATAAGCATATTTAAGATCATTAGGTAAAGGTTTTAAATCAAAAACAGGATCCTCCTTGGGTGTTAACGTGGTACCCAAGTCCTCCACAGGTAAATTATGTTTCAGTATCACAGGTTGACGAAGAAGAATATCGTCAATCTCATTTCTCTCTTCCATAAAGACCTCACTTTCATGGTCCTCCATATATTGTAGCAAAGCATTGTTAGGAGAAAGAGCAGTAGAGGCAAGCTGTTCAACTCTAAAATTCTCATTAGGCAATTCAGATTCATAAGCTGCTCTAGAAAATTTGGAGAAATTAAACTCATAAGATTTTCCATCAAATTTAGTCAATATCTTCTCCCTCTTACAATCTATAATAGCACCACAAGTGTTCAAGAAAGGTCTACCAAATATAATAGGACAAGTTTTACTAGCAGCCTTACCCAGTAATAGAAAATTAGTGGGATATTTAGTTTTACCACATAAAACCTCCACATCTCTAACAATACCAATCGGAAAGATAGTTTCTCTATTAGCAAGCTGAATAACCACATCAATATCCTCAAGCTCACAAGATCCAATTTCATGCATAATTTCTTTATAAAGCTCATAAGAAATAGCACTAGAACTTGCACCAATGTCACACAAACCATAATAGCAATGATCACCAATCTTAACAAAAAGCACATGAACACTAGTTTTCTTAGGTGTGTTGGGATGTGAGACAATATTTGAAGCATCCTCACAAAAGACAATATGTTCATCCTCTACATTTCCACATACAAGGTCTTTCACTATTGCTACAACAAGTTCAACAGTTATTTGTTCATCAAGTTCAATAGATTTCTTTATGCTCTTGTTAACCACACTAGCTACAATAGAGTGTTCTTTTACCTTAGCAGGGAAAGGCATTTTATCAATATAAGGCTCAGGAACAGCAGGATTAACAACATGCACTTCTATATTTCTAGAAGGAACAACATCTTTATAAGGTGCATGGTACTTTCTCAATTCCTTTTTAGGAATATCAAGATAGGAGGCAAAGGCTTTAAGACAATTTGCAAAGATTTGGGAGTCAAGACCACAAACAGCACTAACATTATAGAAATCATCATTTCCCATAAAAGATTTAATGCATTCATAATCATAATTTATACCTGGCTTTCTACCTTTGTCGTTCTCCCATCCTTCAGTGTTTCTTGAATACGGTCAAGAAGATCCCATTTAGCTTCTTCCTTCATACGATTGAATGATCCAGAACAAGAAGCATCCAATAAATCCTTATCATGAAGAGAAAGCCTTGCATAAAAATTATTGATAACAATATTACTCGGGAGCTCATGAACGGGACATTTGAGCATTAATAACTTCATTACCCCCCACACTTGGGCAATACTCTCTCCATCATGAGGCCATAAATTATATATTTGATTCTGATCTTTAGGAATCTCACTAGGAGGATAGAATTTAGAATAAAAGAGAGGTACAATTTCCTCCCATCCAATAGATTCACCATTCTTCAGTAATTTAAACCATTCATCAGCTCTACCTTTCAACGATAAAGAGAATAATTTCCTGTTAACTTGATCCATTGTAACACCTGCACACCTGAATAACTCGCATAATTCATGTATAAAGAGCAAATGATCACCGGGATGGAGAGTTCCATCTCCATAATAGCAGTTATCCATAACACGTCAAACATTTTTCAGACATATTTTATAAGGATCCTAGAGTGACAGAAACCTAAACCCCCGTTAGGAAACCGATGCACGAGGGAGTGTAGGATCCCAGAGTTTAAAAGTTATGGTTAGATTTATCTTAATTACTTTCATGTAGTTGCGGATGCTTGCAAGGGGTATAATCACAAGTATGTATTAGTCCTAGTTGGTCCGTGCATTAGCATAGGTTCACCCACACAACACTTATAAAAACAATAAGTATTAATCAATTGTATGAAACGAAAGCGCTTGACGAAGTTCCCATGTGTCCCCGAGAACGTTTGGTAATCATAAGTAGACCAACCGGCTTATCCTTTGCTCTCAAAAGGATTGGGCCACTCACTGCAATTATATTTACTGTCTTTTATTTACTCACACTTTATTTATCTGTTATATCAAAAACCACCAAAAACCTGTTTGCTAGTGTTTAAAGTAAATCCTCTATCCAACCTGCTTGTCAACACCTTCTGCTTCTTGATACGTCCATTTTGCATCACTATTTTATATGGTTATTTTTGGTTATTCATCGATATATTTCATGTTATGATGCATTACTTATGTTATTTATGTTATTTTGCATGTTTCATAATTTTTGGAGAACAAACACCGGGATCAGAAATCTGATGGAAAAAGCACCGTCGAGATACCCTATTTCAGAAGATCAGAAGAAGAGGGGGATACCGGAGAAGTCTTAGAAGTCTCGAGTGAACGGATAGTGAGGGAACCTAGAGGGGGGTGCTACGACCAATTTTAATTTTTCTACAAGATTAGGCTTGACATAAAGGTAAATTCTCTAGATAATGCAACTACGGTGAATTTACCTATATGACAACAACAAGCACAAAAACAATACAAGCACAAGTAAAGGGGAAGGGAACGAGGTAACCGATATGAAGCACGCGGAGACATGATGTAATCCCGAGTTCCTCCTTGTTAAGGGAGTACGTCTCGTTTGAGGGGTGTGAGATTCGCCACAAAGGCCTACTCAACGCCACAAAGGCCTAACCCTATTCTCCGATGAACCCCGCCACAAAGGCCTAGTCCATCTTCCAGTATTGACCCCCTTAGAAGTGGGAATCGAATCCTTTACAAAAAAGCTTGGGGCACACACCCACAACCAAATTGGGGGCTCCCAACACCAAGAATCACCAAGAGTAGCAAGAGGTCTAGGTTCTCCACAAATGGAAACCCTAGACTCGAATCCCTCAATAATATGAGGGGGGATGAAGAATGGCTCGGTGAAGATGTAGATCGGGGCCTTCTCCTTCAATCCTCCAAAGATCAACAAGTTTGGTGGGAGGGATTGGGATTAATTGAAGATTTGGTGAGCTCAATAAATGATATTCAATGCTTTGGACGAACTAGAGCTCAAGGAGGAAGAGGAGGGGTATTTATACCCCCTCCTCAAATCTAGCCATTTGAGCAGGAAAAGGTGTACCGGAATATCCGGTTGGCATGTTTCCTCAGATCCAAGTCGACTGCGTTGACTCCAACCGGATTATCCGATTGGGGATGAATAATCTGGTAGGAATATTCCGGATCGCTTCTGTCCCCTTCTTGCTTCTCGACCGGATTATCAAGTTAACTTGGAATAAAACGGTTTAGATAATCTTGTTCACTTCTGCGACTACCATCTTCGGTCCTTAGCCGATTTTGAGCAAAACTACCTCAATTGGAATATCCGGTTCATTATAAATAATCCGATTCGAATGTTCTGGCTCATCTCTGTCCCGAACTGGATAGAGACCACCCTAACCTGAATATCTGGTTGCACAGAATAATCCGGTTAGAATAATCCGGCTCCTCACTTTCCCAAATCTCAATGGCCAATATTCACCGAATTTTTTGGTGATCGATGTGGATGTTAAGTATAACACCTGCACACTAAACACCTCGATAAATAATGTACTCAATATTGTTAACTAACACACAAAACAACAGGAAACGAAATGCACTTTCAATCTCCCCCTTTTTGGTGTTAGATGACAATACTAAGATTTGCAATAAAACCTTGACAAGTACATGTTTGAAAAAAACATGGAAATTGCTCCCCCTACACATATGCATATCTTTTGTTTGACTCAAATGCAAAATGTGCAATATCCATACAAAGAGTAATTTCCAACAAGTAAAACAAACATGCCAACACAACTATAACCAATATGTTGAGGAAGTTGAAAGAGATACCTTGTGTGGAGAGATAATGTCAAGTATACTGAAGCACAATAATAGATAATATCCTCAACATAGATAATCATAGATAACCAGATAACCATAGTCACCATAGTCTCACAATACATAACAACACATAGTTTTAAACGAGACAACAAATAGCAAATAGTTCAAAGACTAAATGGACACAAGCTCTCAAGAAATGGTAAAAGCATATGCTTGTGCCCAAAACCCATGCAAATCCTGCAACCTAAGACTACTTCTCCCCCTTTGGCATCGAGACACCAAAAAGGAGATAGGTAGTGGTGCTAGCGTCCCATAGGCAAGCTAAGCATCCGAGTGCTCAGACGACTCCCCGGCTGACTCCTGATCCTCGTCCACATCCTCATCTTCCTCCTCAAAGTCATCACCTACATGGGTACCGGAAGAAGCAGCAGTGTCACAAAGATCCTCCTCAATCCGCTCCCAAGGGGTACAGTCTCTGGCAGCCCACTAAGAATAAGACTCTGGAACAAGGGCAACATGAAGATCACCAGTAGCACCACTCACATGGTGAAGAATCTGACGCTGAGAGCTGGACAAAGCAGTGTCCCTGCGGTAGGCCTGGTACTGCTCCTTGTGTATATCCACTTTCATGCACAACACATTGCGCGGAAACCAGGAAAGCTTCCTGACATTGAGCAAAGTGGTGGAGGGGTCAGTCATGCAAGCACTATAAGGGCAACACCTCCCATAGAGGAACCACCCTCATGAGGTGGAACAGGAGCAGGTACAACCTTCTTCCCCTTGACATACAGCTTCTTGAAGGCATGGTCTTTGAAAGTAAAGTATGGGCACCTAGAGGGGGGTGAATAGGTGCTATGACCAATTTTAATTTTTCTTTAAGATTACGATTGACACAAAGGTAAATTCTCTAGATAGTGCAACTAAGGTGAATTTACCTATATGACAAGGATAAAAATTAATGCAAATCGTACAACAATAAATGCAACTAGTACAACAATAAATGCTACACAAGTGAGTAAAGGATAAGAACGAGATAACCGATAGGAAGCACGTGGAGACACGATGTATTCCAGAGTTCCTCCTTGTAAAGGGAGTACGTCTCATTGGAGGGGTGTGAGCTCGCCATGAAGGCCTACTCAACGCCACAAAGGCCTCACCCTATTCTTCGATGAACCCCGCCACAAAGTCCTAGTTCACCTTCCACTATTGATCCCCTATGAGGCGAGAATCGAGTCCTTTACAAACAAGTTTGGGGCACACACCCACAACCAAATTGAGGGCTCCCAACACTCACAATTCACCAAGAGAAGCAAAAAATAGGTTCTCCACAAGAGGAAACCCTAGTCAAAGATCCCTCAAACAAATGAGAGGGGAAATGAAATCCGGTTGGTGAAGACGTAGATGAGGGCCTTCTCCTTCAATCCTCCAAAGATCAAAGCTTTTGGGTGGAAGGATTTGGAGATCGAGCAAGGTGGGTGAGCTCTAGCAATGGTGAGATCTATTTTGGACGAGCTAGCTGGAGGTAGGTGGAGGGGAGGGGGTATTTATACCCCTCATAAAGTTTGGAGCCGTTGGAGACGATTCTGACAAACTCACACCGGAGACTCCGTTGTAAAGGCCGGAGACTCCAGTCTGAGCTTTTCGCAGAGGCACCAGTCCGGAGACTCCGGACACATTCCGGTAAGTCTTCGGTGTAGCACCAGGGGGTGACACCACACGCTCCAGCCCTTGATTCTTCAGCGCGAAAACCAGTCCGGAGACTTCGGGGAGCAAGGCCAGAGACTCCGGTGCGAAACTTAAAAGGGGCCTTCGTCTTCACGCAGAGACTGTCTGAGGTTCAGCGAAGCACACAGGTAGGGTCAATCCGGAGACTCCGGACAGTCTCCGGTAATACTCCGAAGTGACACTAGGAGATGACACCGTACTCGCAGCTTAGTTGAACTCGTTGATAAGTACCAGACCAGAGACTCCGGACACATTCTGGTAAGTCTCCGGTGTGGCACCCGGAGGTGACACCCCTTGCGCCATACGGCTGGTTCCTTTTATAATACCCAATCCGGAGACTCTGGTGTGTCTCCGGTTTGTCTCCGGTATGAGACCAGAGAGAGACAGCAGGAATTCCAGCACACAAAGATCTTTGCCACTTTTTGTATCTCACTACCACCACTGCAAATATTATTTAAGCCCTGAAAAACATCAACACACTTAAGGGTATATGTGTTGTTAACAAACACCAAAACAAGATGATTTAAGCGCGTTTGCACTTTCAGTCTTGCAAAGGCAGCTCATTGAAGTTCCTCTGCATGGTATCCTTGATCAACATCATAATATAGGGTCCATATGGGATGGTGTTCCCACCAATCATAGCACTGCGTAGCTCATTGAAGATAATATCCATGACATCCACAGTGTAGGAAGCAGTAGGGTCCTCATCCTCCATACACTGCTTTGCCAGAATCGGAAGGTTCCAAAGCGGACTGGTGAGAGCATCATTGTTACCTCCACTAGGAACCAAGAAGGACCGGAAGAGGTGCACGAGCTGATCATAGAATGGAAGAAGCCCTTCCAACATCCCAACAGTGTATCCGGGAGCATACATATCAGCCATAGTCCTCTCTCGCTGGAGTCTCTCCATATCATGCATACGGTGACCAAGTGGAGGATGAGAGATGTGCTTGTAACCAAGCAAACGGCCCAGCCTGTGAAATGGAGCCTCGCAAGGAGTGGACTGCGCCATCCACTTCAAACAGCATGGAACACCAGAGTCAAAAACCAGATTGGACATGAACTGAACAACTAGATAAGTGTTGTAGGGGCAACGAGTCTCCAAGAGCTTCACAAGACCAAACCTCTCAATGATACTAGCAGCATCAGAAAATTCCTCCTTATCCTTGATGAACTGGAACCTGGTGGGATGCATCTAACGGATTGGGAACTTGTAATCAGCAGGGCCGGGCCTGCAGTGGTGCAGCATGTGCCAGCTGCACAGGGCCCCAAATTTTGAGGGGCCCAAAAAATTTATACGCCTATGTATATATGTTGGATAAAAAACATGGCAGCCCAAGGTACTGCATCTGGCCGCGTAGGAAATTCGTCATATAGAGCTGACCCTGACGTTGCCTCGGCCATACAATCGAGCGATGCGAGCGAGTAGCTAGCCTTGAGCGTCTAGTAGGGATAGGAAACGAAAAATACACGACTGATCAAAGCGGCCATGCGAAGCTAAAAGAAGTAGTGAAGTAATATGAGGCATCACCTAGCAATTCGTCGCCTGCTTGCCTTTTGCTCGTTCGTCTTCTTGTCCACATTTTAACCAGCTAGTTGTACGCAGCGTTTTTCGTCATCCATCCTATATGCGTACATATATTTTTTAACGCTCCAATCCGAATCAATTTCTGTAGGAAATGTCTTATCTCCTCGAATTCATCATGGGAAACATCAATCGGGTGAAAAAAACGTAAGAACAATATTTTGGGACATTGAAATTTTTAATTTTATTTTGAAAGAATCACAAATTTCTTTCGATAATCGGTCACTTTCCTTGCAACGAAAATATGTCCTCACAATGATTTTAACAAATTTATTTCGATAATTAGTAACTTTCCTTGAAACAAAAATATGTCCTCACAATGACTTTAAAGATGATCTAATAGGGCCCATTTTTTATTTTCGCACGGGGCCCCAGATTTTACCAGCCCGCCCCTGGTAATCAGAATAGATGTTAGCAAAGATGTAGGACTGCTACTTGCACCAGAACCGAGCATCATCACACTCCATATCTCTAGGAGTGTTGTACCAATCCCCCTGACGAATCTGTGCAAACTCCTGAGTGGTCACATCATACTTGTAGTTGTTGTGAAGTGGCCGGGTAAGGGTTATTGTGGTTTGAACGATTTGCTTGATGCATGTTCTACCATCCCCGGCTGGATCGACCACTGGAAGCGTTCGTCGTGCCGAGTTGGGGTAACCTGGGGGCTTGCTCTAGCCAAGGCCTATTTTCCTAGGCTTGAGCCGGCAAAGCTCGTGGGCGGGTTTCCCGAGTTCAACAACGACGGCTCCAAGTTCACTGGTAAGGATTACAAGGGCATTCACGCGCAGGTGCGTCACTCGGCGAGTTTGATCGCCGACAATCTGGATTTAAGCAAGATCACTCCACCTTACGACGCCGATGACAAGCCAATTCAATCGGATCTGCCTAAGCCCTTTGACATGCTGGAACGGTGGAAGGCGGAGGCTGCCAAGAAGAAAGCTGAAGCCAATACTGCGCCTTCCTCCTCTACGCCGGTTGTCCCTCCTCCAGCCCGTGCCGATACTGCGGCAAACCCGGACATGGGAGCAGAGAAGACCGCCGACGAGCGTTCCACATACCCGGCTGCCAAGGACAACGTTGATGACTCGGCAAAGGATGCCGAGTAAAGTTTCGATATCTCTCGCCTCAAACACTTATTCGGCCAATGGGCATTATGTAATATGCCTGATACAATTATTCTTTTAATAGTGCGCCTGTGCACTTTTCGCTACAATTTCCTCGGTTCGTAATATGTTTAAACTTTAATAGCTTTTGATGGCCCTTCTGGCCCCTCATCGTGATATGTTATTCCTTAGCCTTGAACTTTGTTGCTGCTTTTCTGATTTTCACTCTTTTTTCCTTTTGTGAGACTCGATTTCCGGGTCTCGGTGTTTTTGACAAGTGGACTTTATTTCTTAAGTCCCCAAGACTCGGATTTTTGGGTTTTTAAGCTTAACAGCTAATAAATTTGTTGCTTTTCTTCGAATTCCCAAGTCCCTAAGGCCCGAATCTCCGAGTCTAGGGATTTGTAGTTTTCAGAAAGGCAAATTGTTTTAGCTTAGGCTCAAAACAAAGAGTTACTCACGTGGGTTTTAGGTTAAGCTTAATATTTGTGAGTTTCCGGCTGTTAACCTTGTACTCTGCATAACCTGTGGTTTGGATGACCCTTTTGATCCTCTTTGTTGTAAGTCGGCTTTCGCGTGGGTATTCAATGCTGCTATAACTTTGTAAAGACAGGGTCAGGCAAGTCCCATTGGGCATCATGACTGATTGTGATTACACGTTTAGCAAAGCATGCCACATTGTTGCGAGTCACATCAAGCTTAAACAAGAGAAATCAAGAAAAATTGGCTCTATTGTCCGGTTATAAGATTGTAACCGTACTTATTACAAGTAATCGGTCCTTATAACTGCAATGGCATCGTGGTCGGGTCTTTGAGTTTGCAACTGTGCTATTCAAGCAATCAGCCCCCAAAACCTATATATGCAATCTTAGAAAAATATAGAGCTAGTGTACTATAAAACAAATAAGTAATACTTACCTGATAAAATAGAAGACAGAAAGTAAAAACAGAAAAAATCAAAACTTAACAGAAATAAATAAGAAAGAAGCAATATCATAGTTTAACCATCTCTTTATTGATATGAGAAAAGTTAGGTCAGCAGGCCGCCTCATTAAAAACCCTCCAGTCCCCTTAGGTACCCTGGATAGGAAAAGAGTGCGTCTGAAACCTGCTGCCTGTTACATCGTGTAATTCAACTTTGTAAACCTAGCCTATGCTAAGTGTAGTAGGGACATAGCTGAGCCACGTTCCATGGTCTTTCCCTCTCTTGCATAGATGAAGTGGTGTGGGCTGTGTCATTGACGGTATCTGACTTTTCCCTTGCATCTACCAAGTAATATGATCCATTATGCAGATTCCGACTTATGATAAATGGTCCTTCCCATGGTGGAGATAACTTGTGTTTTCCCTCCTTTGATTTTACCAAGCGCAATACCAGGTCCCCTTCCTGGAAGACCCGGGTTTTGACTCGCCGACTGTGGTATCTCCTCAAATCCTGCTGATATATGGCTGATCTCTCCAAGGCTTGTTCTCTGTGTTCTTCTAGCATATCCACGGCATCCTGCCGGGTCTTCTCGTTCTCCACCTCCACATAAGCCGATACTCGGGGAGAGTCATGAATAATATCACTCGGCAACACTGCCTTTGCACCATAAACCATGAAAAACGGGGTCATCTGAGTAGATCTGTTAGGTGTAGTGTTAATTCCCCAAACTACTGATGGTAGCTCTTCAACCCATGCTCCAGCAGCTCTGATGCATGGGACTCGCAGCCGTGGTTTTAACCCACGAAGTAACTCCTGATTTTCCCTTTCCACCTGTCCATTAGCTTGTGGATGGGCTACCGAGGCTATGTCAAGCCGGATACCATTGTTCCCGCAAAATTTCGCCATCTCACCTAAGGACATGTTGGTCTGTTATTATGCTATGAGGGTATCCAAATCTGTAGATGATCCTTTTCAGGAACTTGACTGCTGTGATTGCTTCGCAATTGGTAACTGGCATAACTTCAACCCACTTAGTAAACTTATCAATAGCTACCAAAAGATGAGTCTTTTTTCATGGTGACATATGGAAGGGGCCCACCATATCCATACCCCAAACAGCGAACGGCCAGGTCAGCTGGATTGTTTGTAACTCCATAGCCGGCACATGGGTTTGGCGAGTGTACCTTTGACATCCATCACACCTTGCCACCAAGCGCTCGACGTCTGCTAAGGCCGTGAGCCAGAAAAACCCACGTCGATATGCTTTGGCCACAAGGGATCTTGCGGAGGCATGATGCCCACAATCACCTTCATGGATCTCCTTCAAAATCTGTCGGCCTTCTTCTGGTGCTACACAGCGCAAAAAGACTCCTGCTGCACTTCTTTTGTACAACTCTCCATTGATAATAGAATAGCCCTTTGCTCTTCTCAGAATTTTCCTTGCTAAAACTTCCTGTGGTGGTAACACGCCTCGTGATAGGTAGGCCAAAAACGGCTCTGTCCACCCGGGAATAGCACGTACTGTGGCCACGAGCTCCAAATCTGGGTCTTGGTTGGCCACCTCTTCCTCAGACTCGGTTTTAACAGATGGCCGCCATAACTCGTCCAGGAAAACATTAGGTGGAACCGGCTCTCTGCGGGAGCCGAGTCTTGCGAGCGCATCTGCTGTCTCATTCTTTCGCCTGTCAATATGCTCCACCTCATACCCGGAAAAACAGCCGGCAACCCTGTCCACCTCTCTGCGATATGCTGCCATTGTTGCATCTTTTCTATCCCAAGTTCCTGAGACCTGCTGTACCACAAGATCCGAGTCTCTGTAGCACCGTATTCGCCTAATGCTCATCTCCTTTGTTATTCTCAATCCATGTAACAATGCCTCATACTCGGCCACATTGTTGGAGCAATCAAAGTGAATCTGCAACACGTAGCTCAATTTGTCTCCTTTGGGTGAGGTGAGTACCACCCCAGCCCCTGATCCCTCATACTGCTTAGAACCATCAAAGTGCATCACCCAAGACTCGGAACTTGGCATCATTGTGGGAATGCTTGTGTGAGTCCAATCATTGATAAAGTCAGCTAAAGCTTGGGTTTTGATTGCAGACCTGGGCTCGTAGCTGATGTGATAATCTCCCATCTCGATGGCCCACTTGGCTATTCTACCTGTCGCATCTGAATTTCTGATAATATCTGCCATTGGTATAGAGCTAACCACTGTTATGGGGTGTTCCTGAAAATATGGTTTCAATTTCCAGCTGGCCATGAAGACCCCGAAAACTAGTTTTTGCCAGTGTGGGTAACGTTGCTTTGCTTCCGATAGTACTTCACTCACATAATAAACCGGCCTTTGGACTGGGTGATCTTTTCCATCCTCTTTGCGCTCGACAACAACCACGGCACTAACCGCCCGGGGCCCGGCCGCGACGTATAACAACATGGGCTCTTTGGGACCCGGTGCCGCCAGAATTGGTGCCTCAGATAACTGCTTTTTCAGAGCTTCGAACGCCTCGTCCGCCTCTTGATCCCAAACGAATTTGTCGGTTTTCTTCAAGAGCCAGTATAAAGGTATTGCCTTCTCTCCAAGCCTGGAAATAAACCGGCTTAACGCTTCTACACACCCTGTAAGCTTTTGAACATGCTTTAGGCCTTCCGGCTTTTTGGGATTCTGAATAGCTTTGATCTTATCCGGGTTCGCCTCAATTCCTCTCTCGGAAACAATAAAACCGAGTAACTTTCCTGCTGGCACTCCAAACACACACTTTGTGGGGTTAAGCTTCATCTGATACCTTCTCAAATTCCTGAATGTTTCCTTTAGGTCCTCAATGAATGTTTCTGCCTTCCTGGTTTTAATCACCACATAATCAACATAAGCATGAACGTTGCGTCCAATCTGATCCTCGAAGCACTTTTGGATGCACCTTTGGTATGTTGCGCCGGCGTTCGTTAGCCCAAAGGTCATGGTTTTGTAACAGAAAGCTCCAAAGGGGGTTATGAACGATGTTTTCTCCCAATCCTCCTTTTTGAGCTTGATCTGGTGATACCCGGAATAAGCATCCAGGAAACACAATAGGTCACTTCCAGCCACTGCGTCTATAATCTGATCTATCCTTGGAAGGGCAAACGGACCCTTTGGGCAATGTTTGTTGAGACTCGTGTAATCTATGCACATCCTCCACTCGTTGTTTTTCTTCATCACCAGAACCGGATTTGCCAACCAATCCGGGTGAAAAACCTCCATGATAAAGCCGGCTGCAAGGAGCCGAGCTATCTCCGCTCCTATACCCTTTCTTCTTTCCTCGTTCATTTTTCTCAGGCCCTGCTTCACAGGCCGGGACTTGGGATCAACATGCAAGCTGTGCTCTGCTAACACAGTTGGGATACCCGGCATATCAATGGATGTCCAAGCGAAAACATCTTGATTTCCACGAATAAACTCGATAAGTGCTTCTTCCTGCTTACTATCCAAGTTAGATCCTATAGCAAATTGCTTGGAGGGATCGCCCTCGAAGAAAGCCACCATCTTTGTGTCATGTGCTGCTTTGAATTTTGCTCTCTCATCTTCCGTATTCGGTCTTTTCAACGTTGTTCTATCATCCGGGTCTACCTGAGACCGATAATACTTGAGCTCTTCCTTTCTGCATGCCTGTTCTGCCATTGCCGCGTCTCCTTCGTCACACTCGGCTGCTATAACCCGGTTGCCGTGTATAGTAATGGTTCGCTTGGGACCCGGGATCTTTAGCTGTAGGTACACGTAACAAGGCCTGGCCATGAACTTGGCGTAAGCCGGCCTTCCGAACAGCGCGTGATAAGGACTGCGCAATTTGACCACCTCGAACGTGAGCCACTCCACTCGAAAATTGTCCTTCGATTCTCCAAAAGCAACTTCTAGAGTGATTTTTCCTTCTGGGCATGCTGAGTGACCCGGCACGATCCCATGAAAAACTGTAGAACTTTTCTGCAACTGAAACTCCTTGAGCCCCATGCGTAGGAAAGTTTCCCAATATAAGATATTGATGCTACTTCCACCATCCATCAGAACCTTTTTCAACTCATAACCATTAACCTATGGTGCCACTACCAAAGCCAGCACACCCGGATGTTCTATGGTTTCCGGGTGATCCCTCCTGCTCCATGTCACCTCTTGGTCTGACCATCTCAAGTACCTCGGAACAGCCGAAGAAATCGAGTTGACTGCTCTTTTGAGTATCTTTCTATCTTTATTGGAAGTTCCCGTAGTATGGAAATGATACTGCCCTAGCTGTTGGGGTTGGCTTGGAAACCTCCAGCGCCTCCTTGGTTGTTACCCGGATTACCACCTCCTGGGTTGCCAGCCGGGGGTGGGCCATTGCCCGGGTTTCCACCCGGACCCGGTCCTGCACCTCGCATTGCTTTCTGTATTTCTTCGTTCTTCCATCTCTGTAAATCTACGCACTGCTCCAGTGAATGATTAGCCGGCCTACCGTTCCTGCTATGACGCGGACAAGGCATCCTGAAGGCCTCTATATGGTTAGCCGGCCTTGGTGGTCCTTGGTAATTTCCTCCATTGAAGCTTCCTCCGTTGAAATTTCCCTCAGCTCTGGGTCTCGCAAACCCGGCTTCTGTACTGGCGACAAACTCGGAGTTTCCTTCATATGGGCGCTTGTGTTGGTTGTTTCCGTTGTTTCCTCCGTTGTTACCCGGTGCAACTCCATTGCCGGGTCTTCCACTATTACCCGTGTTGGCCTTTGCTTTCTTGTCATCGACATCCTCCTCTGTGGTATCTGTGGCTGCGTGCTTGTTGCATGCATCCATCAATTCTCTCATCGTAACCTCTGAAGCGTGAAGGCTAGATTTCATGCGTGTCAGGTTTTGTACTAAGGGTGTGTATTTGCATGTTTTTGCCATAGCTTGTAACGCATCCTTTGGTTGGATATCAGTGGACGAGTGGAGAATTTCCATGACCCGGCGCACCCAACTGCGTGCCGACTCTCCATTCTTCTGAACACATCGCTCTAAATCATCAGTCGTAAACAACTTCCTGCATGTTCCATGAAAGTTCTTGATAAAGGCAGTTTTCAGCTCTCCCCACGAACTGACGGATTTCTCGGGTAGATTATTGAACCACAACTTTGCTGCTCCTTCTGACATCATTAGGTACATGAATTTTGCTTGAAGATTCTCAGATGCATTGCGGATTGACATGGCCATCTCATAGCTTCTCAACCAGGTTTCTGGATCCATGGTCGGCTCATAATTAACCACCTTACCCGGCTCCTTGAACTTATCCGGGTAAGGCTCAGCCCGGATGGTATCCGACAAACACTTAGGCCCCGCAAGGTTTGTCGGCACTGGCATCACTAGGGAAACGTGTGACGCCGCAGCGGGTACGGTGGGAGGTGCAACCGCTACCGGTCCCCGTACCACAGACCCGGCGGCTGCTCGCCTTGCTCGGGAACTGTCCACAATGGCTTGCGCCGCTGATACCGCAGGCGTTGCCGGCCTATGGGGAGGAGGCGGCATTTGCTGCTGCTCTGCCCTCCGCCGCGCCGAACTCGACTGGATATTGCCGGTATTTCCGTTCTGCCGGCTCACATATGGTGTTCCGTGCATTCCACTCCTGTTATCCGGGTACTTAGTCTGCTGAACTATGGCCGTGCGCAACAAATCTATTGCCCGCCGGGTTTCCGCTGCGTGGGGTGACTCTCCTATGGGGATGCGGTCAAGTGCCAATGTTGCTGCATACACGTTATCCATGGGGTTATTGAAGTGACCTGGTCGAGTATGAAATCGTGGCGGTGGTGGTGGTGGCGCATTGCCAGTTACAATTCCTGTTTGCAACGTGGGTAACCCGGCTTGTACGTTTCCCGGCTGTCCTCCCAGGGTTGCAGGCTGATGTCCGGTTTCCTGATTCACAGCCGGAATTGGTTGATCCTGAGCTGTAATGAACAGTGCGGCCGGGTGTATAGTTTCACCTCTGGCCGGTAATCTCGACTGGTATCTCTGATTGTGCATCCTGGTCGACTGAGCCTGGAGCCGGTTCTCCAGTTCTTCCAGCTCGCACTGGCGCGCGGCTATCCCTTGTTTTTCAGCTTCCACATCTCTTCTTTGCTGATCCAATGCGTGGCGGGCCACATCCAGATCCGCGTCGCGCGCCGCCGCGTTTTGTGGGGTTATCACCGTTGCTAGTACTGTAGGATCCAAGATCAATTTATTATTGAACAGAGCCGGATTTTGCGGATTTGAGGGCCCCGCTCCAGGCGTTCTGTTCGCCATGAACCCAAACATGTTTCTCCGCAACTCGCTCTCGGCGGTACGGCTGGTGACTGAAGCCGATTCTCCATCGACCCGAGCTACAACCGGGTTTCCATCACCCGGATTTTGCTGCTGAGCCAGCGCTCGCGCCGCTCCGACCGCAGCCGTAGTCACGTCCCCCTGATTGAGATTGGTTGCAGGGGCCGTGTAGACCGCGACCTGGCGCGCGATGCCTGGTGAAGATTCGTATTCTTCCTCATCACAACTATCCTTCTCGTACCGATCCTCTAGCAAGTGCAGGATAGACTCGGTGTCATCTTCTCTCATGACCCGGCCACGCGGGGTCCATACCGGCTCCTCCGGCTGCTCCCTCTTCGTGGTGGGCTCTTCTGCCGGGTCTGCCGTCCCGACCGATTCCTCCCCGTCGATTGAACGCAGGTCGCTTCTCCTGACACAGAATCATACTCAATATCGTCAGGAATTGAACCGGACGTACGTACCATGCCGACGAAGACGTTGACCCGGCCGATCGTGACGAAAGATCCGGCTTCTAGCAGATCCAACTCTGGTCCCCAACCAAAGTCGTCTACCATCTTCTCTCCTTCGGGATTGGTGTAGGTCTCGCCGATGACAAGGTTCTTCATGCTTTCCCGAGCTTCTCCCGTGATGTAAACACCTTTGAACGTAGACCCCACGGTGGGCGCCAACTGTCGTGGGATAATCACGGCAGGTGTTACCAGGGGTAACTTATCTTGGGGTGATTCGACTCTGGTGTTTGGGAGAGGTGTCGTGGGATAATCACGGCAGATGTTACCAGGGGTAACTGATCTTGGGGCAAGTCGACACAGGCGTTCGGGAGGGGGTTTAGCTCAAGAGAAGACATGGTACAACTTGATCTGACAGCCGGCAATCGAAGTCGCCGGATCTCTATTCTCGATACAATAACTCGATTTAGGGTTTACACTGGATACTCGATATCACGCGATATTGCTAGGATTCTTATATCTCTCTCCAAAACTATACCTGAGGGTCGGTTTATAAAGCACCCGTACCCCCTAACTTATTCGGCAAGGCATATTCCGGATCCTACATGAACGCGGCGCACTAACCATAACTTTCCTTTACAATAGCCCATAACCCGGGCCGCTAAGCCCACAAGTTTGGGCCTCCACAAGCTTCTTTATTCTTAGCCGAATCCTGCACGCCATCCTTCGGGCCGGGTTATTTCCTCAGAGCTTGGCATACCGGGTTAGCATCCCCCTGTCAGTAGTCCCCAGAATAGCCTGGGCTTCATGGATCTCCTTGAAGCGCTTGCTATTCCCTGCAAAGATATCGATCATTCGGGCGTATGAAGACCGGGTTAAGATGTTTTGATATTCGGCTAGGCCTCACTCCATGGTGGCCATGTGATAACCCGGATTTGGCCTCCAGACATTTAGGTTCAAATTCCCAGGTCCAGACTACAACAAAAATGCCAAGATCTCATGCTCGATAATTAGTCCCGTCATTACGGGGCAAATCCTTTCCTTCTTCTGTCCCAATGCCTCGCCCAATACTCGACGCATATCTCGCAAGATCTTCGCTGATAACCTTTACCCCGCGGTTTCCGGCTACTGGCCGTTAGGATAGGCTCACCCTTGCCTTATAAATAGTACTTAATGGGCAACCCTAAGCCTCTCACCACGCCACAACTTCCCCTCTTCTTCCTTGCTCCCAACACCCTCGCAACACCACCGCGAGGAGCTCGCACCTGTCACCAACACAAGATCACCAGCGGCCGCGCCCGCCCTTGAGTCGCCTTACGCCACCGTCAAGTGTCACCGTTGCTTCTCCGTTTCTCTCATTCGAGCCACGCCGTCCGTCGCCATCGTATTAGACTCCAATCTCCCCGGTAAGCTCCTCGCAACCAGTCAATTAATCCTCACAACTTTCAATTTATCCAAGATCGGATCTAGGTCAACCCGCAAATCATTTGTCCGATTGCACCAAATTAGATCGACTCGAGGCTTGCCAACTCCTTTAATCATCTGCCCTCTAGTCACAAATGATCCTCCAACCCTCATTGATTACCAATTTTACTTAAAAATCATCCGCAAGCATTTCCATCTAGATCCGTTCCTCCTCAATTTTCCGCTTATTGCATTAACACCCGGAAAAACCCTCCTTTTCCAGCCATTTCATTTGCGATATAAATATGGGCAACCATCCGTCATCCCCGAATACCTTTCCCTATGTAAGTGACCAACAATTTCACAAGTGTGCTCAATACCCGGACAGTTCTCGGCTTCGCACCTTCTTGATACCTTTATACTCGGATGTCTCAGTATTCCCGGGTCTTATTTCACACACCTCTTCTCTTTGTGTTTTGTAGGCTGGCCCCATGGCTCCCAAGCGACAAGGAAAACAACCGGCTCCGACGAGGACCACCCAAACCATATCTGCCAACTGGGGGCGTTCCACAACCACCAAAGCCAAATTGGACGAGCTAGCCGAATTAGGAACCCTCCCTTCTCAAAAAGACATCCACTGGAGGGTCCCGGGTAATGAGACTCGTCCCACTCCCGAAGAAAACGAGGTAATCTGCTTCGTTGACCACGTGACCCGGGGATTTCGTCCTCCGGGTCATCCTTTCTTTAGGGAGGTCTTAGATCATTATGGACTCAGGGTGTTCGACATAGGGCCTAACTCCATGTTAAACATTACCCACTTCATTGTTCTATCTGAGTCGTACTTGTGCATGCCACCGAGTCTGACTCTTTTCATTGAGTTATTCCAGTGCAAACCGTGCCGCGAAAGCGGCGACGGAGCGCTTCTCACTTGCGGCGGGGTATCCATCCAACGCCGTAAGAATTCTTTGATGCCAACCCTCAACCTGCACTCCCACGTTAAACATTGGCAGCTATCCTTCTTTTACTGCCACGATACCTCCCCCGACAGCGAAAAGAAGCTGCCGGGTTACTCAGAGGCCCCCCTCAAGCTCTCCGAGTCTTTCAATGCCTTCGCATCAGACTCAGACAGGGAGGAAATCCTTCCTTCGCTAGCCAAGATAGCCATTCTCTCAGCCCAGGGCCTCCTAGGGCTCAATTTAATAAAAACTTGGGTCGATTTCCGAATCCAACCTAATTCCGTTCGCGCCAAATTGATGTGCGAGTATTCGGGGCACACCACAGACGCGCTCCGCTACTCCACCAAGAGCTTTGCGACCGGTGATACTATAAAGACTATCAAGGGCTTCTTGGCGGAGAAACTGGAGGCGATAAAGGGCATCGCCGGGTTACCTCCGTTTACCCGGGAAAATCCAGCTCCAGCGGTAATACCCGGCGCTCATAGCTTGTTTCCACATTTCAACTCGATACTGCTTCTAAGCCTTTAATCTTATCTTTTTACCTCAGGCTGATGACCCTTTCTGGAGAGTTGAACCACTCCCCCCCTCCAGAGACCCGGAAGAGGAGGACAAGGCGACTGACGATAGTGAAGGTATTCACTCAGGATCTGCATATTTTTACTTGCATTATTTTCCTCTCGTCTGTCTTTTTTCCAATGAATGCACACCCGGTTCGCAGGGCTAGAGGACGAGGGTGGAAACAATGAAGACGACCCGGAGAGAACCGAGTCTGACCCAGAGGCAACAGTCGGGGCCAAGAGGAAAGGCAGGGGACAGTGTCCAAGGTTCCTTTTTCCTCATTATCCTCTGAACCTTACTCCTTTGACGTCATGCGACGACTTAACCATCAATTATCAAATTCATCATGCTTGAAGGATTCCTTCCCAGCCAAGCGCAGAGTAACTCGGAGCTCCCCAGGTGAAGATCCACTTAACCCGGGCATCTCCGCCCCCTCGGTCCCTCGTGGCAGTGCTCCTCCATCTCGTTCTTCCAACTCTCCTCAGCGCCACCCTTCTCCTAACCACCCACGTGCCGGGCAATTCCGGGTTCCACTAGTGGTTCCTGCGAATACCTCGTCTGCTTCCAGTGGCGAGCTCCCACCGGATTACACCGTAAATACCGGGTAAGCTTTTGCCTTACTATTTCTTTTTGCATCTAACGAACTTTCATCCGAGCCGCCGTCATCATTAATAACTGCCTTTTTTCATCTTTCTTTCAGCGCTCAGGTCACCGTCAGTGACCCGGAAAACACAGAAACGGATAACCTCCAGGTGGAGAAGCCGACTGACGACGCAGACGCCGCAACTGGTGGTGATGCGACCACTAACCGGGAACAAGGCCCTCTGAACAATCCACTTTCCCAAACCGTCGGGTCTCCTTCCTTATCGGAACCAGTAGACGAAGAGATAGAAATTCTAGATACAAGGATGAGCCCTCCCAACCCGGACACTCAGACTGTCCGGGTCTCCGCTCCAAATGCAAGGGGAACCCCCCTACCAGATGATCAAGCTGCCGGCTCTTCCGGGACTCGCTCCGAGGGGTTAACTTTTGCCCAGATGCTAGAAACCCTGCGCGCTTTAAGGGCTAACGAGGAAAATATCTTGGGGTCTTTAATAACCAAACACGAAGTAAGTTCGATTAATGTTGCTTGTACCTTTGTCCAGTCCCCAAGTTCCGAGGGAGTTCATTCATGACTTGCTCGGTACTTTTATTATACCAATGACTGATAACTGTGCTCTTCTACCTGACTAATGCTTTTTTAACATCCATGCAGTCTTACGTGACTCAATACGAGGAGAAACTTGCGGACGCCGCCAAGCTCGTTGAAAAGGAGATATCTTTACGTGAAGCAGCCGAGGCTGAAGCCAGGAGGAATAGGCAATTAATGAAGAAGTACCGAAGAAGGGCTCACCAAGCCGAAGATGACCTGACAAGCCTTTCCGTCGAAATATCTGACACCTATCGTTCTTTGCTTGGTATGCTTCCTTCTCCGGTTTTATCCTTTTGACAAACAGCAAAAGTTTTCCGACTTATATCTTCATTTTACTTCAGGCCCGGACGAAGCCATGCCGGATGAAGATGACATTACCAAGCTGAAAACCATAAAGAGTGCTATCCGGCAGCTATGTGCCGGGACCAGATGGATCCTTGACGAGTTACGGTGTCCGGGTAGAGGACATGTTGACCTGAAGAGGCTGTTGGACGCCCTATCCACTATTCCCGAGTGGATTCGGCACTGGAAGCGCTCATCTTGCCGGGTTGGAGTGACCCGGGGGGCTTGCACTTGCGAAAGCTTATCTCCCCAAGCTCGAGTTAGCGAAGCTTATGGGCGGCTTCCCAGAGTTCAAGCTTGACGGATCCAAGTTTTCAGTAAAGGATTTCCAGGCCGTCCAGAAGGAGGTCCGTTACCCGGCCAGCGTAATTGCTGATGAACTGGATGTTAACATACTTGTTCCAGCATATGATTCTGCCGATAAAGTAATTAAGTCGGACCTTCCTGAGCCGTATGACATGCTGGCTCGGTGGAAGGAGGAAGCTGCTGCGATAAGGGCGGAGGCTGCCAAGAAACAAGCTGAAGCCGGCTCTGCTCCTGCTGCCTCAACATCAGTCGTTCCGCCCCCTGCAGGGGCTGGCGCCGCTGATCCGGGTGTTGCTGCTACCACCAATGATGGCAAGGGTAAGGCCAAGATGGGCGCCGAGTGATATATGGTTTCCAATGCCTCTTCTTAAGCGTCAGTCGGTCGACATACTTTTTGAAACAGTCATTTTTTAGGCGGTGCGCCTGTGCACCTTTGATATTTTTTCACCAGTATTTTGTAATGCACACTAAGGCCTTGATATACTCGATGCCTGTTCCGACCTTTTTAAGTTTAGGCTCATCTGTTCTCGATATCTGGTTTTATTTATTGCTCCTTTTGTGAAAACTCAATTTCCGGGTCTCATGGGTATTGACAAGCGGATTTTGCTTCGAAGTCCCCAAGTCCCCAAGACTCGGATATTTGGATTTTTGCAACTATACAAGTAAGCCAGTTCTTTTCAAGATTTCAAGCTACCGGGCCCGGATTGCCGAGCCTAGGACACTTGATCTTGAAAAGGCAACAAAATGCTTATTGCTATTTTCACAAGGATCCATGAGTTGTTTCACATCGGTTTTGAAGTTATGCTTAATAGTCATTGAGTTTCCAGCTATTCAGCCTTGTACTCTGCATAACTTGTGGTTTAGATGACCCTTTTGACTGTCTTGTACTGTAAGCCGGCTTTCGCGTGGATACCATGTTGTTACATCAATACGAAGACGTAGCCAGCCCATTCCCGTCGGGTTTCATGACTAACTGCCATCGTAAGCGAACAAATCATGCCACTTTAATGCGAGTCACATCGAGCTTAAGTAAGAGTAGCCAAGAAATTTGGACTTCTTTGTCCGGTTATAAGATTGTAGCCGTACTCGTTTGCGAGTAATCGGCCCTTATAACTCATAGGCATCATGGCCGGGTCTTTGAGTTTGTAACTGTGCTATTTAAGCGACCAGCCCCCCAAGACCTAGATATACGCATCGTACTGAGAATACATAACCTGATAACAACCATCTCTTTTCTTGATAACCATCTCTTTACTTGATATGAAAAACTGATAACAACCATCTCTTTTCTTGATAACCATCTCTTTACTTGATATGAAAAATGTAGGTCAGCAAGCCGCCTCATTAAAAACCCGTCCAGTCCCCAAAGGTGCCCTGGATAGGAAAAGAGTACGTCCGAAAACCTGCTGCCTATTACATCGTGCAATTCCACTTGCCAATATAGTCTTTACTAAGTATAATACGGACGCAGCTGAGCCACGTTCCATGGTCTATCTCTTTCTTGCATAGATGAAGTGGTGTGTGCGGTGTCATTGACTGTAGCCGACTCTTCCCTTGCATCTATCAAATAATATGATCCGTTATGTAGGCTCCGGCTTATGATAAATGGTCCTTCCCATGGTGGTGATAATTTGTGTTTTCCTTCGTTTGACTGTACCAGACGCAGAACCAAGTCTCCTTCCTGGAATACCCGGGTCTTCACACGCCGGCTATGATACCTCCGTAGATCTTGCTGATATATGGCTGATCTTTCCAGGGCTTGTTCTCTTTGCTCTTCTAACATATCTACGGCGTCCTGCCGGGTTTTTTCGTTCTCTACTTCGACGTAAGCTGATACTCTAGGCGAATCGTGAATAATATCACTTGGTAACACTGCTTCCGCACCATAGACCATGAAGAAGGGTGTCATCTGAGTGGATCTGTTAGGTGTAGTGTTGATACCCCAAACCACAGAAGGAAGTTCCTCGACCCATGCACCAGCGGCCCTGACACAGGGAACTCGCAATCGTGGTTTTAATCCGCGAAGCAATTCTTGGTTTGCCCTCTCCACTTGTCCATTGGCCTGGGGATGAGCCACCGATGCCACATCGAGCCGGATTCCATTGTTGCCACAAAATTTCTCCATCTCACCAAGGGACATGTTGGTTCCATTGTCGGTAATTATGCTGTGGGGGTACCCAAACCGGTAGATAATCCTTTTCAGGAACTTGACTGCTGTAGCTGCTTCGCAATTAGTAACTGGCATAACCTCAACCCACTTGGTAAACTTATCAATGGCCACCAAAAGATGTGTTTTCTTGCATGGTGACATATGGAAGGGGCCAACCATGTCCATACCCCAGACGGCAAACGGCCAAGTTAACGGGATAGTCCGCAACTCCATAGCTGGCACATGGGTTTGGCGAGCGTACCTTTGACAACCGTCACACCTTGTTACCAATCGCTCCGCATCCGTTAGGGCCGTGAGCCAGAAAAACCCGTGTCGATAAGCTTTAGCCACAAGAGACCTTGTGGACGCATGATGTCCACAGTCGCCTTCATGGATTTCCTTGAGAATCTGTCTGCCTTCTTCCGGCGCCACGCAGCGCAAAAAGACTCCTGCTGCACTTCTTTTGTACAATTCCCCATTGATGATAGAGTACCCCTTTGCTCGCCTCAAAATTTGCCTTGCTAATACCTCCTGTTGTGGTAACTCGCCTCGTAATAGGTAGGCCAAAAACGGTTCTGTCCACTCGGGAATAGTACGTACAGTGGCTACGAGCCCTGAATCCGAGTCTTGATTTGCCAATTCCTCCTCTGACTCGATTTTAACTGATGGTCGCCATAATTCGTCCAGGAAAACGTTAGGTGGAACCGGCTCTCTGCGCGAGCCGAGTCTGGCGAGGGCGTCGGCTGCCTCGTTCTTTCTTCTGTCTATATGCTCCACCTCATACCCGGAAAAACATCCTGCTACCCTATCAACTTCCCTGCGGTATGCCGCCATAGTTGCGTCCTTTCTGTCCCACGTTCCTGACACCTGCTGTACCACAAGGTCCGAGTCTCCGAAGCACCGTATCCTCTTGATGTTCATCTCTTTGGCTACCTTTAAGCCATGCAATAGGGCCTCATACTCGGCCACGTTGTTGGAACAGTCGAAGTGAATTTGTAGCACGTAACTCAATTTGTCCCCTTTGGGTGATGTTAGCACCACCCCAGCTCCTGATCCCTCGTACTGCTTTGATCCGTCGAAGTGCATGATCCATGACTCGGAATTTGGAACCGTTGCAGTCATGCCTGTATGTGTCCAGTCGTTAACGAAATCAACTAAAGCTTGAGACTTGATTGCTGACCTGGGTTCGTAGTTGATATGATAATCCCCCATCTCTATCGCCCATTTGGCTATTCTTCCCGTCGCGTCCGAGTTTCTGATGATATCCGACATTGGTATTGAACTAACCACTGTTATCGGATGCTCTTGGAAATACGGCTTCAACTTCCGGCTCGCCATGAAGACCCCGAACACCAACTTTTGCCAATGCGGATAGCGCTGCTTTGCTTCTGATAATACCTCACTGACGTAATAAACCGGCCTCTGAACCGGGTAACCTTTCCCGTCCTCTTTGCGTTCCACGACAACCACTGCGCTAACGGCTCGGGGGCCAGCTGCCACGTATAGCAACATAGGTTCTTTAGGACCCGGCGCTGCTAGTACTGGTGCTTCAGATAATTGCTTCTTTAGTGCTTCAAACGCTTCATCTGCCTCTTCGTCCCATACGAATTTATCCGATTTCCGCAAGAGCCGATACAAGGGTATTGCTTTTTCTCCGAGTCTAGATATGAATCGGCTCAAGGCTGCTACACAGCCCGTGAGCTTTTGAACATGCTTCAAGTTTTCCGGCTTTTTCAAACTCTGGATTGCCTTGATTTTATCTGGATTTGCCTCAATTCCTCTCTCGGAAACTATGAAGCCGAGTAATTTCCCAGCCGGAACTCCGAACACGCACTTCGTTGGATTAAGCTTCATCTGGTACCTCCTCAGGTTTTTGAATGTCTCCTTTAGATCATCGATAAATGTCTCCGCCTTCCTAGTCTTGATGACCACGTCATCCACATAAGCATGGACGTTACGTCCGATTTGGTCCTCAAAGCACTTTTGAATACACCGTTGGTAAGTTGCGCCAGCGTTCTTCAACCCAAACGTCATAGTTTTATAACAAAAGGCCCCAAACGGGGTTATGAATGATGTTTTCTCCCAATCCTCCCTTTTGAGCTTAATCTGATGATACCCGGAATATGCATCCAGGAAGCATAACAGATCGCTTCCAGCTACTGCGTCTATAATCTGATCTATCCTTGGGAGCGCGAACGGATCCTTTGGGCAATGCTTGTTGAGACTAGTGAAGTCAATGCACATCCTCCACTCGTTGGTCTTTTTCATCACCAGAACCGGGTTAGCCAACCAATCCGGGTGAAATACTTCCATGATAAAGCCGGCTGCCAATAGCCGAGCGATCTCTTCGCCTATAGCTTTCCTTCTTTCCTCATTCATTTTCCTCAAACCTTGTTTCACGGGCCTGGACTTGGGATCCACATGCAAACTGTGCTCAGCCAATTCTGTGGGGATACCCGGCATGTCGCTGGGTGTCCAGGCAAACACATCTGCATTCGAGCGAATGAACTCCACGAGCGCTCCCTTCTGCTCTTTTCCCAGGTTAGACCCTATGGTAAACTGCTTAGTAGAATCCCCTTCGACAAAATCTATCTTCTTGGTGTCTTGCGCTGCCTTGAATTTTGCTCTCTCATCCTCAGTATTCGGCTTTTTCAAGGCTGTTCTATCGTCCGGATTTACTTGAGACCGGTAATATTCGAGCTCTTCCTTCCTGCATGCCTGCTCGGCCATAACTGAATCTCCTTCGTCGCACTCGGCCGCTATATCCCGGTTCCCATGTATAGTGATGGTCCGTTTAGGACCCGGGATTTTCAGCTGCAAATACATGTAGCACGGCCTAGCCATGAATTGGGCGTAAGCCGGCCTCCCCAACAGCGCATGGTAAGGACTGCGCAACTTGACCACCTCGAACGTGAGCCACTCCACTCGATAATTATCCGTCGATTCCCCAAAAGCAACTTCCAAGGTGATCCTTCCCTCGGGGCTCGCCGAGTGACCCGGTACGATCCCGTGAAAGATTGTCGAACTTTTCTGCAGCTGGGACTCTTTGAGACTCATCCGTAAGAAGGTCTCCCAATGAAGGATGTTGATGCTACTTCCACCGTCCATCAGGACCTTCTTCAGCTCGTAACCATTAACCTGTGGAGCAACCACCAACGCCAAGACTCCTGGACGCTCCACTTTTTCCGGATGATCTCTTCTACTCCACGTTATCTCTTGTTCTGCCCATCTAAGATATCCCGGCGCGGCTGATGAAACCGAATTTGCCGCTTGCTTTGATGTCTCTTTGTTCCTGCTAGAAGTTCCTGTAGTATGCACATGATATTGTCCTTTTAAGTTAGTCGTTCGTACCGTGTCGACGAAGATGTTGATCCGGCCGATCGTCAATATAAATCCGGACTCGAGGTGATCCGATTCTGGCCCCCAGCCGGAATCGTCCACCAACTTTTCTTCTTCGTGGTCGATGTAGATTTCGCCAATGACAAGATTCTCCATGCCCTTCCGAGCTTCTCCCGTGATGTAAACACCTTTGGACGCAGGCCCCACGGTGGGCGCCAACTGTCGTGGGATAATCACGGCAGATGTTACCAGGGGTAACTGATCTTGGGGCAAGTCGACACAGGCGTTCGGGAGGGGGTTTAGCTCAAGAGAAGACATGGTACAACTTGATCTGACAGCCGGCAATCGAAGTCGCCGGATCTCTATTCTCGATACAATAACTCGATTTAGGGTTTACACTGGATACTCGATATCACGCGATATTGCTAGGATTCTTAGATCTCTCTCCAAAACTATACCTGAGGGTCGGTTTATAAAGCACCCGTACCCCCTAACTTATTCGGCAAGGCATATTCCGGATCCTACATGAACGCGGCGCACTAACCATAACTTTCCTTTACAATAGCCCATAACCCGGGCCGCTAAGCCCACAAGTTTGGGCCTCCACAAGCTTCTTTATTCTTAGCCGAATCCTGCACGCCATCCTTCGGGCCGGGTTATTTCCTCAGAGCTTGGCATACCGGGTTAGCATCCCCCTGTCAAGAGGGTTTAGCTCAGGGGAAATCATGCTATCAATTGATCTAGTAGCTCAGGCAATCAAGTCGCCGAGTCTCTGATCTACGGTTACAATATCAGCTCTCGTATTACAGGGATACCCGAATATCTGGTGAAGCTTTGTTTCTCTAACCCTAGGAGCTGGCTTATATCTTACCCGGCTCCCTGGCTTCCTATACAAGGCACACTTGGAATCCTACCCGGAAACCACACTCAAACCCTAAGTTTCCTAACAGCAATCCCAAAAGCCGGGTTACTAGGCCTACGTTCCTTCTTGGGCCTTCTAGAAACTCCTTTTCCTTGAGCCGGGTCTTGCGTGACCTCCTTTGGGCCGGGTTACACCTTGACGTTATCCTACCGGGTTATCATCCCTCCATCATGAGCTGCCTAACATGATCAAGATTGTTCTTATGTAATTCTATGTGTTGTGTTTGCTGGGATCTGATGAATATTGAACTTATGCCAAGTTGATTATAATCTTTATCGCATATGTTATTTGTGATCTTGCATGCTTTCCGTTGCTAGTGGTTGCTCTGGCCAAGTAGTTGCTAGTGACTCCAAGAGGGAGTATTATGCTCGATAGTGGGTTCATGCCTCATTTTCGCCTGTGCTCGAGTGACAGAAACGTGACGGGGGAGGATGTGATGTTGCCACTAGGGAGAAAACAACGGTGTGAGTGCTCGCGTGTACAATCATTGCTTACATTACACACATTACTTAATGCGATTATTAGTCTTAGATGCGATTATGGCTTGCAACTTAATACATAAGGGGGTTCAGATGATAACCTAAGGGTGGATTATTAGTCTTAGATGCAGTTGGATTACGGTCTATGTATATTGTTGTAATGCCCGCACTAAATATCATAGTAGTCATCATGTCATGAATGTGCACTACGGTGCAACCTCTATTTGTCAATTGCCTAGCTGTAATTTGTTCACCCAGCATGTTATCTTTTATGGAGAGACACCACTAGTGAACCTATGAACCCCGGTCCATTTTCCTACACGGTTAAACAAACCTCTACAATTTCCTGCTTTTCTTTACTTACTACAAGCATACACCATTTTCCACACTACACGTCTAATCTTTGTTTTCAGCAAGACTGGGCCTTAGCCATGAAGCACTTGGCATTTGGGTTAGGATGATTCTCATTGGAGGATTCAAAGAGATACGAAGATGATGGAGTTGAAGCAATGGCAAGAGAGGCTACTTCACTTGTGGTTTCTTCTTCTTCATCACTTCTGGAATCATACTCCTCTTGAGTCACTAGCACAAACCTGGTGGGGGAATTCTTGTTGAATGGTTTCTTCTTGAAGTGAGGTTTCTTATAAGCAACCTTGGACTTGTCCTTGCGAATGATCATGCCACTATGGAGTTCTCTATTTTCATAGGGACACTCCGCAATGAAATGGTGCTTATCTTGACAATTGAAGCAAGACCTCACACTTTGAGTCCCATCATTGCCATAGCTAGACTTGGTCTTCTCCTCAACATATGCCTTGGCCTTGGACGGATTCTTCCAAAACTTTTGCACGGTAAAAGCAATGAAATCTTTGAGCAAAATATCATATTCTTGATCCTTCAATGGAGCCAAGTCCTCATGGAAATCTTCTTCATACTCAACCTCCATTGACACAACCTTGGCCTTCAAAGAAACCGATGCCCCTTTGTGCATTCCTAGGTCTCTAGCACGGTTGTGAAGAGCATTTTTGGTTTGCACTTGATAGGAGCATACTTCTTGCATCACTTGAGTTGAGGTCAAAGAAGCAAAGTCATGTCTTCCTTGAATGCTCTTCAAGTCCGCGGGCTCAAATGGCATGAGAGAAATCATGTAATTCCTCTTGATCCAAGCATCATCAATGTACTTGGCACCAACATTGTTGAATGCGGTGGCAAGATTCTTGAGCCGTCAGTACATGTATTCATGGCTCTCACCATCATGCATATAGAACTCTTCGGCCTCATTTCTCAAGGCATCATACCTATTCCTTTGCATACTCTCATTTCCCACAAACATGACGACAAGAGCGTCCCATGTTTCCTTGGAGGTGGAATATTGTTGAAGATGAGGCATGCGGTTTGGACCCACGGCTTGTTGAAGAATAGACAAAGTGGTGTAGTTGAGTTGACAATCTACGACTTTTGTTCTTGTCAAGTTCTTGGGGTCATGTGGCTTGTATCCATCTCGAGTGACCCTCCAAAGTTTTATACAAGAAGAGTACAAGTGAGTTTAAATATAATATTGCCATTCACCAAAATAGTGTGCATCAATATTAGGTGGATCTCCTATAGGAATTATATGGGGATGTGGGACGGGAGGATCAGGAGAATAGAGTCCTTCGACGGCATGGAATTCTCCTTTTCCTTCCAAACCCTTATCGGTGGAGTTCTTAGCGGAAGCATCTTTAAGTGGTTCACCATCTTCCCCAACCTCGGCACCCTCCGGTGGTTCACCGTATGGGATGTATTGCAGGTCTTTGGTTCCTTGGCTTTCATGAATTGCAACATGCTTGTGCGCAATTCATCTATTTTGCTCTCCATGGATGAGGTCAATGAGTTTTTCATCTCATTGATATCATCCATCAAGACACTCGCCACAAACCCGACGACATCTGGAACATCGGCCATATGAAACTCTTAGGCGGTTAAGCCCGATAAAAGAGCCGAGGCTCTAATACCAATTGAACGGATAGTGAGGGCACCTATAGGGGGTGAAAAGGTGCTATGACCAAATTTATTTTTTCTACAAGATTAGGTTTGACATAAAGGTAAATTCTCTAGATAATGCAACTACGGTGGATTTACCTATATGACAACAACAAGCACAAACACAAGGAAAGGGGGAGGGAACGAGGTAACCGATATGAAACACGCGGAGACACGATGTTATCCCGAGTTCTTCCTTGTTAAGGGAGTACGTCTCATTGGAGGGGTGTGAGCTTCACCACAAAGGTCTACTCAACGCCACAAAGGCATCACCCTATTCTCCGATGAACCCCGCCACAACGGCCTAGTCCACATTCCACTATTGATCTCCTTTGAGGCGGGAATCGAATCCTTTACAAACAAGCTTGGGACACACACCCACAACCAAATTGGGGGCTCCCAACACCAAGAATCACCAAGAGTAGCAAGAGGTCTAGGTTCTCCACAAATGGAAACCCTAGACTCGAATCTCTCAAGAATATGAGGGGACATAAAGAACGACTTGGTGAAGATGTAGATCGGGGCCTTCTCCTTCAATCCTCCGAAGATCAACAAGTTTGGCGGGAGGGATTGGGAGAAATTCAAGATTTGGTGAGCTTAATAAATGTTATTCAACGCTTTGGACGAACTAGAGCTCAAGGAGGAAGAGGAGGGGTATTTATACCCCCTCCTCAAATCTAGCCGTCTGAGCAGGAAAAGGTGTACCAGAATACCCGGTCCAAGTTTGGACCAGAATATTCGGTTGGCATGATTCCTCAGATCCAAGTCGACTGCGTTGACTCCAACCGGATTTTCCGATTGGGAATGAATAATCCAGTAGGAATATTCTGGCTCGCTCCTGTCCCCTTCTGGCTTCTCAACCCGATTATCAGGTTCACTTCTTCGACTACCATCTTCAGTCCTTAGCCGATTTTGAGAAAAACTACCTCAATCGGAATATCCGTTTCATTATGAATAATATGGTTCAAATATTACGGATCATC
This sequence comes from Alopecurus myosuroides, assembly GCA_028641055.1. Classification (NCBI taxonomy): domain Eukaryota; kingdom Viridiplantae; phylum Streptophyta; class Magnoliopsida; order Poales; family Poaceae; genus Alopecurus; species Alopecurus myosuroides. Next base: position 9,439,794 of record CM054062.1, read on the forward strand.
TCTGTCCCGAACTGGATAGATACCACCCTAACCGGAATATCCGGTTGCCCAGAATAATCCGGTTAGAATAATCCAGCTCCTCACTGTCCCAAATCTCAATGGCCAATCTTCATCGATCCTTTTGGTGATCGATGTGGATGTTAATTATAACACCTGCACACTAAACACCTCGATAAATAATGTACTTAGTATTGTTAACTAACAAACAAAACAACGGGAAAACAAAATGCACTTTCACTGAGGAGGAAGCTAGCCAGAAGGGAAGCCAGAGGGGGGCACAAGGGGCCCACACCATGGGGTGGCGCGCCCTGGCAGCGCCACCAGGTGGTGTGGCCACCCTGGCCCATCTCTGGTCGCCCCCTTTTGCGTACCTGACCCCCCAGGAAACCCTAAGCCCCATAACATCATTGAAGAAATATTTCGCCGCCGCCTCGGAGCGGAAAACAACAGAGAGAGAGAGAGAGAAAAGCTCTCCGGCAGGGAGAAATATGTCGGGGAATCTCCTCCCCGGAGAGGGGGAATCATCACAATCGTCACCATCATCACTCTGGGAATCATCAAGATCGTCATCGTTATCACCACCAGCACCATCACCCTCATCAGCCACGTTCACCCCGCTGTAAAAATTAGGGGTCTTTATCGTTGTTTTCCACTAGATCTCTCTCCCGGTGTGGATTACTTGTTAGTAGTTGATGCTTGTGAGATTTATCGGTGTTTACACTTTATGACCAGATTGTTATTATCCATTATATCACCTCTGATTATAATCCATATGATGTCTTGTGAGTAGTTCGTTTAGTTCTTGAGGACATGGGATAAGTCATGATGTTAGTAGTGGAACTATGTTGAAGTAATATCTAGTGTCATGTGAACATCGACTACATGATACTTCAACTTTATGGGCCTAGGAGGATGCATTGTGTATTTGGCTACTAATTTTGGGGTTGCCGTAGTGACAGAAACCTAAACCCTCGTTGGGAAACTAATGCACGAGGGAGTGTAGAATCCCGGAGTTTTAAGGATATGGTTAAATTTATCTTAATTACTTTCTTGTATTTGTGGATGCTTACGAGGGGTATAATCACAAGTATGTATTAGTCCTAGTTGGGTGGTGCATTAGCATAGGTTCACCCACACAACACTTATCGAATCAATAAATATTAATCAACCGTATGAAACGAAAGCACTTGACGAAGTTCCCATGTGTCCTAGAGAACGTTTGGTAATCATAAGTAGAACAACCGGCTTCTCCTTTGCTCTCAAAAAGATTGGACCACTCGCTGCAATTATATTTTTACTGTCTTTTAATTACTCACACTTTATTTATCTGCTATATCAAAAACCACCAAAAACCCGTTTGCTAGTGTTTAAAGTGAATCCTCTATCCAACCTGCTTGTCAACACCTTCTGCTCCTTGTTGGGTTCCACACTCTTATTTATCAAAAGTACTACGATACACCCCCTATACTTGTGGGTCATCAATACTATTTTCTCGCGCCTTTGTCGGGGAGTGAAGCACTATTGGTAGGTGGAATTGGTAAGAGAAACTTTTACTGTGAGTGTTGTTTTTATTTTTGTCTACTGTTTTATTTCATTATGGAGAATTCTTTTGGTTCTCTGTTTAGGGATACTACTATTGTTATTGCTAGGGTAGTAGGTGACCCATTATCTGTTAAATTAGATTCTTATAAAATACCTATGAATATTGTTGGACGTGTTATGGATAGCTACTATTATGGAGATGGGACTGTTCATCTCGGTGATCATTTGCTCTTTATACATGAATTATGCGAGTTATTCAGGTGTGCATGTATTATAATGGATCAAGTTAAAAGAATTTTTTTCTCTTTATCGCTGAAAGGTAGAGCCGCTGAATGGTTTAAATTACTGAAGAATGGTGAATCTATTGGATAGGAGGAAATTGTATCCCTCTTTTATTCTAAATTCTATCCTCCCAGTGAGATTCATAAGGATCGGAATCAAATATATAATTTCTGGCCTCATGATGGAGAGATTATTGCCCAAGCCTGGAGGAGAATGAAGTTGTTAATGCTTAAATGTCATGTTCATGAGCTCCCAAGTAATATTGTTATCAATAATTTTTATGCAAGGATTTCTCTTCATGATAATGATTTATTGGATGCTTCTTGTTCTGGATCATTCACACGTATGAAGGAAGAAGCTAAATGGGATCTTCTTGATCGTATTCAAGAAAACACCGAAGGATGGGAGAATGACAAAGGTAGAAAGTCAGGTATAAATTATGATTATGAATGCATTAAATCTTTTATGGGAACTATTGATTTCGATAATGTTAGTGCTATTTGTGGTCTTGATTCTCAAATCTTTGCAAATTGTCTTAAAACCTTTGCCTCCTATCTTGATATTCCTAAAAAGTAATTGAGCAAGTACAATGCACCTTGTAAAGATTTTGTTCCTACTAGGAATATAGAAGTGCATGTTGTTAATCCTGCTGTGCCTGAGCCTTATATTGATAAAATGCCTTTCCCTGCTAAGGTAAAATAACACTTTGTTGTAGCTAGTGTGGTTAACAAGAGAATAAATAAATCTATTGAACCTCATGAACAAATAACTGTTGAACCTTCTGTAGCAATAGTGAAAGACATTATTTGGGGAAACATAGAGGATGCTTCTAATATTGTTTCACATCCAAATAGACCTAAGAAAACTAGTGTTCATATGCTTTCTGTTAAGATTGTTGATCATTGCTATTATGGTTTGTGTGATATTGGTGCAAGTTCTAGTGCTATTCCTTATGATCTTTATAAAGAAATTATGCATGAAGTTGGTTCTTCTGAGCTTGAAGATATTGATGTGGTTATTCAGCTTGCTAATAGATAAACCAACTTTCCGATTGGTATTGTTAGAGATGTGGAAGTTTTATGTGGTAAAAGTAAACATCCTACTGATTTTCTAGTGATGGGTAAGGCTGCTAGTAAAACTTGTCATTATTTTTGGTAGACCTTTCTTGAATACTTGTGGTGCTATTATAGATTGTAAGAGGGAGAAGATATTGACTAAATTTGATGGAAAATCTTATGAGTTCAATTTCTCCAAATTTGCTAGAGCACCTTATGAATCTGAATTGCCTAATGAAAATTTTAGAGTTGAACAACTTTCCTCTATTTCTCTTGCTCCTAACAATGCTTTGCAGCAATATATGGAGGACCATGAAAGTGCGGTCTTTATGAAAGAGAGAAATGATATCGACGATACTCTTCTTTGTCAACCAGTGATACTGAAACATAATTTACCTGTGGAGGACTTGGGTACCACATTACCACCCAAGGAGGATCCTGTCTTTGATTTAAAACCTTTACCTGATGATCTTAAATATGCTTATATTGATGATAAGAAAATATATCCTGTTATTATTAGTTCTAAACTTTTAGGTGAAGAAGAGGAAATATTATTGGGAATATTGAAGAAACACCGTGGAGGTATTGGATATACGCTTGATGATTTGAAAGTGATTTCTCCCTCTATATGTCAGCATGTTATTAATATTGAACCTGATGCAAAGCCAATAGTTGAACATCAATGTTGGTTAATTCCTAAGATGAAGTAAGTGGTAAGAAATGAGGTATTAAAACTCCTTGATGCTGGTATTAGTTTTCCTGTTGCTGATAGTAGATGGGTGAGCCCTGTGCATTGTGTCCCTAAGAAGGGAGGAATGATTGTTGTGCCTAATGAAAATAATGAGCTTATTCCTTAAAGAGTAGTAGTTGGTTATAGAATGTGCATTGACTTTAGGAAAGTTAACAAAGTTACTAAGAAAGATCATTATCCTTTGCCTTTTATTGATCAAATGCTAGAGAGGTTGTCCAAGAAAACTCATTTTTGCTTTCTTGATGGTTATTCTGGGTTTCTCGAATTGTCGTTAGGAAGCAAGATCAAGAGAAAACAACCTTTACTTGTCCTTATGGTACTTATGCTTATAGACATATGAGTTTTGGTTTGTGTAATGTCCTTCTACGTTTCAAAGATGCATGTCTGCTATTTTTCATGGTTTTTGTGAAGAAATTGTGGAAGTATTCATGGACGATTTCTCCGTCTATGGAAATTTTTTGGTAACTGCTTGCACAACCTTGATAAAGTTTTTGCAGAGATGCGAGGAAACTAATCTTGTGCTTAATTGGGAGAAATTCCACTTTATGGTGAATGAAGGAATTGTTCTTGGATATAAAATTTCTAAAAGAGGTATTGAAGTTGACAGAGATAAGTGGAAGCAATAGAGAAAATGCCCTATCCTAGTGATGTTAAAGGTATTCATAGTGTTCTTGGTCATGCTGGTTTTTATAGGAGTTTTATTAAAGATTTCTCTAAAATACCAAAGCCTCTTACTAATCTTTTTCAAAAGGACGTACCTTTTGTTTTTTATGACGATTTTAAGGAAGCTTTTGAAACTTTAAAGAATGATTTAACTACTGCTCCTATTGTTCAACCACCTGATTGGAATATACCTTTTGAAATTATGTGTGATGCTAGTGATTTTGCTGTAGATGTTGTTCTTGGATAGAGAGTAGATAAGAAATTGAATGTTATTCATTATGCTAGTAAGACTCTTGTATGCCACCACTAAAAAAGAGTTCTTAGCTATAGTTTTTGCTTGTGATAAGTTTAGACCTTATATTGTTGATTCAAAAGTTACTATTCATACTGATCATGCTGCTATTAGATACCTTATGGAAAAGAAAGATGCTAAGCCTAGGCTTATTATAATGGTGTTGCTTTTATAAGAGTTTGATTTGCATATTATGGATAGGAAAGCTGCTGAAAATCCTGTTACTGATAACTTGTCTAGATTGGAAAACATTGCGTATGACTCTATTCCTGTTAATGATAGTTTTCCAAATGAATAGTTGGCTGCAATAAAGGTAAACTCCCAGGATAGTCCATGGTATGATGATTATGCTAACTTCATTGTTTCCAAGTATTTGCCTCCAACATTTATAGCTCAACAAAGAATAAATTCTTCTATGATTTGAGGCATTATTTTTTGGATGACCCACACTTATATAAAGAAGGAGTAGATGGTATTATGAGAAGATGTGTCCCAGATCATGAACATCGTGAAATATTGAGAAAGTGCCATCGTAGTTCTTATGGAGGACATCACGCTGGAGACAGAATCACACAGAAGGTTCTACAATCAGGTTTCTGATGGCCTACTCTCTTTAAAGATGCACATAAATTTGTTTTATCTTGTGATGAATGTCAAAGATTTGGTAATATTTCTAGACGCAATGAAAGGCCTATGAGTTATTATCTCGTTATTGAACCTTTTGATTGTTGGGGATTTGACTTTATGGGTCCATTTCCTCCTTCGAATGGTTACACTCATATTCTTGTTGATGTTGATTATGTTACTAAATGGGTATAAGCTATACCTGCAAAAAGTGTCGATGGTGAAACCTCTTTAAAAATGCTTAAGGATGTTATTTTCCCTAGGTTTGGTGTGCCTAGATATCTTATGACCGATGGAGGTTCTCATTTTATTCATGGTGGTTTTAGAAAAACCCTTGCTAAATATGATTTTGATCATAGAATTGCCTCAACTTATCATCCTCAAACCAGTGGGCAAGTAGAATTATCAAATATAGAAATTAAATCTATCTTGCAAAAGACTGTTAATAAATCTAGGAAGAATTGGTTTGATAAGTTGAATGATGCTTTATGGGCTTATAGAACTACTTATAAAAATCCTATGGGTATGTCTCCTTATAAAATAGTTTATGGAAAATATTGTAACTTGCCTTTAGAATTAGAACACAAAGCTTATTAGACAGTGAAAGAAGTTAATATAGACTTTAAACTTGCTGGTAAGATATGAATGCTTAACTTGAGTTCTTTAGATGAATGGAGATGTGAAGCTTATGAAAATGCTAGACTCTTTAAAGGGAAAGTTAAACAATGGCATGATAGGAGAATTCTTAAAAGAGAGTTTCATGTTGGTGAGAAAGTTCTATTGTATCGGTCTCGTCTCAGATTTTTTGCAGGAAAATTATTCTCCAGATGGGCAGGACCTTATATTATTGAAGAGGTGTATTGTTCGGGTGCAATCAAAATTGCTTCCCTCAAAGATAACACTACAAAAGTGGTAAATGCGTAAAGACTCAAACATTATATTTCCGGGGATTCTTATGATGAAGATGTTGATATTAATTGACTCCGGAGAAGTTCATTAGAGGGAAGATTCCAGAAACCGCACAGTCTGTTTTCGAATAGGTAACAGTTCTATTAAGAAAAAGTTCGCAGATTACTTCCCAAGTTATATATTATTGATTTTTGGAAAATATAAAAAATATCAAGCCGAAAAAGGGTAGGAGATGGTGCCCGAGGGCACCACACCACCTGGGGGCACGGGCCCACCCCTGGCCGCGCCACCCTATGGTGTGGGCTCCCCGAAGCCCCTCTCCGACTCGTTTTAGACCTGGACTTTCCTTTCGTCACGTACGTTTTTGATATTTAACCCCCCGGACCCCTCGAGGTCCGTATATCGTTTTCTCGTCGTGTTTCTATTTCGACCTGTTTCTGCCAGATCTGTTTTCAGTTTTAGAAGCACTATGGCCTACGCCAACAACAACAAGGGGAAGGAGCCGATGGAAGATGATCTCCAAGGCCCTAAGCGCAAGAGCATGGATCGGTGCATCAAGAGAGAAGCAAAAAGGATATCATTAAGCAGCGATGGAAGTGTTTCTTCTTGTAGAATGCAGGGACCAAGACCATCAGTTCTGGGCCTCAGCCCCATCCCTGGAGAAGAGGAAGCTCTTCGAGTCGCAGATGAGTTCTGTGAACGATATCGCGCTCTAAGGACAGAGGTAGAGATTCTTCAAGAGGAGAACGCCAGTTTTCGTGAGATGATGGAGTGTTTCCATGCCTTGCTTGAGAAGAGTGCACCACCACCACCACCAAATAATTAATTCGTCATTGGTATCGGCATCCCCTTGGCTTGTTCCAAGCTTGGGGGAGTGATGCGGTATCACACCTTTTTACCTTTTAGTAGAGTCATATCATGAGTAGAGAAAATATCATATAGGATGGTTTGCAGTATGGAAGTATCACTCTTTAGTTGGTTATCGTTGTATCCCTTGGTTTGGGTTGCTGTAATGGAATATTAATGAGAAGTTTCATCATTTACTTCCTACACTTTATTTTAGTTTGCAATTTCTGTCATATGGTTGATCTTGTTATTAGTATTGGTATCAATATTGGAGCATCAAGTTAATCTAGTTGGTTTTGGCAAACTTAGCATTGGTCAGTAGCAACAATACGTTGAGACTTAAGTAGAAAAACAGGGAGTTGCGTGTAGATATTATTCCATGATCTTTCTTTTTGTTGGCTCATAAGCTTAGTATTCTCAAGTAATATTGTTTGTACCTCCAAGGAAGATTGCATGATTGGTTTTATCATTTGTATATTTTTTTGTTTTCCCTCAACTCTTATGCTTGCTACCCAGCCTTGCTAGCCAAAAACCTCTACAGAGAGGGAATTCTTATCGTGCATCCAAAACCTTGAGCCCCAAAACCATGCCTTTTGTGTCCACCATACCTACCTATACGTGGTATTTAACCGCCACTCCAAGTAAATTGCTTGTGTGCTACCTTTAAAACCTTCAAAATTACACATGTTTTGTGCCCCTATTTTAGCTCATGAGGACGCAAATAGAGAATATTTATCTCACTTGTTGATTGGACTTTACACACCTTGACTAGTGGCTTCATCCGCTTATCCAAATGATAGAAGAGCTAGCAGCGGGGTGCCCATCCCCAAACATAATAATACAAATTCTCTTCACGTTTTCCCCTGATTGATTAGTCAAAGCATAATTGTGTAAACAAAAGAGAAAGAGGGATGACCTTCTATACCAATTGCATCCTTCAATGGGAGCCGCCCTTGTGAAATCTAGTTGGCTTGTGACGTACTGTATTTTCTGTTTGCCATTCATTCACATAAACATACACCACTCTCAAAATTGTTTTCAATGACTATGTTTATCAAATGAAAAGCTCTAGCACATGAGTTAATCCCTGCTTCCCTCTGCGAAGGGCCTATCTTTTACCTTTATGTTGAGTCAGTAAACCTACTTCTTTCTGTCTTAAGCAAGCATTTGAGTTGTTGTGATCCATCCATCTATAAATTGATTTACTCAATCATGTCCTTGTTCTTCCTTGTTTAGTACACATATTTTATCTAATTGAATACCACTTTGAAAATTACCAATGACTGCAAGGAGACTGTTATAATTGAGCATGATAAACTCTGCAATATAATCTCTAGTATAAAGACTCTGATCGAAAGATAAGTACACTGTTAATTGTTCTCTGACCAAGAATGAAGTTTTCCTTCATCAATTATGATTTCCTCTTGCACCTTTATTGTGAGTTCCTCTACTTGTTGCAAGTTTAATTATATGAGAGGAAGTTGCTGTCTAAAATGACTTGTGCATTGATAGATGTGATTCTTCTTGTCCGTATTTTATTTATCGACACCTCACTCCATAAACATGTGGTCATGTTTACTCAGTTCAGTTTCTCTTGGGGACAAGCGAGGTCTAAGCTTGGCGGAGTTGATACGTCCATTCTGCATCACTATTTTATATTATTATTTTCTGTTATTCATCCATATATTTCATGTTATGATGCATTACTTATGTTATTTTTATCTTATTGTGCTTGTTTCATAATTTTTGGAGAATAAACACAGGGATCAGAAATCTGATGGAAAAAGCACTATCGAGATACCCTATTTCAGAAGATCGGAAGAAGAGGGGGATACCGGAGAAGTTTTAGAAGTCCCGAGGAGGAAGCTAGCGAGAAGGGAAACCAGAGGGGGGCCACAACACAGGGGGCCCACACCATCGTGTGGCGCGCCCCCTGCCCGTGCCGCCAGGTGGTGTGGCCACCCTGGCCCACCTCTGGTCGCCGCCTTCCGCGTACTTGACCCCCAAGGAACCCTAAGACCCAAAACATCATCAAAGAAATATTCCGCCGCTGCCTCGGGGCGGAAAACAACAGAGAGAGAAAAGCTCTCTGGCAGGGAGAAATCTGCCAGGGAAATTCCTCCCCGAAGAGGCGGAATCATCGCCATCGTCACCGTCATCACTCCGGGCATCATCAATATCATCACCGTCATCGTAACCACCGCCATCACCATCACCATCACCATCACCCTCATCGTCCACCTTCATCCCTACGTAACAATTAGGGGTCTTTATCGTTGTTTTCCACTAGATTTCTCTCCCGGTGTGGATTACTTGTTAGTAGTTGATGGTTGTGAGATTTATCGGTGTTTGCACTTTATGACCAGATTGTTATTATCCATTATATCACCTTTGATTATGATCCATATGATGTCTTGTTAGTAGTTCATTTAGTTCTTGAGGACATCGGAGAAGTCATGATGTAGTAGTGGCATTATGCTGAAGTAATATCTACTGGTTTGATATTTAAGTTGTGGTGTTATTCTTCAAATGGTGTCATGGGAACGTCGACTACATGATACTTCAACTTTATGGGCCTAGGAGGATGCATTGTGTGTTTGGCTACTAATTGTGGGGTTGCCTAAGTGACAGAAACCTAAACCCCCGTTAGGAAACCAATGCATGAGGGAGTGTAGAATCCCGGAGTTTTAAGGCTGTGGTTAGATTTATCTTAATTACTCTCTTGTATTTGCAGATGCTTACGAGGGGTATAGTCACAAGTATGTATTAGTCCTAGTTGGGCGGTGCATTAGCATAGGTTCACCCACACAACACTTATCAAATCAACAAATATTAATCAACCGTATGAAACGAAAGCACCTGGCGAAGTTCCCATGTGTCCTCGAGAACGTTTGGTAATCATAAGTAGAACAACCGGCATGTTCTTTGCTCTCAAAAGGATTGAGACACTCGCTGCAATTATATTTACTGTCTTTTATGTACTCACACTTTATTTATCTGCTATCTCAAAAACCACCAAAAACCCGTTTGGTAGTGTTTACAGTGAATCCTCTACCCAACCTGCTTGTCAACACCTTATGCTCCTCGTTGGGTTCGACACTCTTATTTATCGAAAGTACTATGATACACCCATATACTTGTGGGTCATCACTCCTTGTTGGATTCGACACTCTTATTTATTGAAAGTACTAAGATACACCCCCTATACTTGTGGGTTATCAACGGAGCTACGGAACTTTTCGTGGACAGAGGCCGGATATTTTAGGGTTTATGCATCGGGGGGATATATAGGCAAAAGGGCGATGTCGGTGGGAGCCCGGGGGCCCCACACCATCAGCTGGCGCGGCAAGGGGGACCCGCACCCCCTATACTGTGGCTCCTCCTCTGCCCCCTCCGGGTCTCCTTTGGACTCCGTTGACGTGTCGGGAATTCTAAGACTCTGGGATTTTGATTCGTCCAATTCCGAGAATATTTCCAGAACAACTTTTCTTAAACCAAAAACAACAAGAAACAGGAACTTGTTGTGTGGCATCTTGTCAATAGGTTAGTCCAGAAAACATACGAAAAATGAAGGAAAAATGTGAAAACATAAAGGTATTGGATAGAAAACAAGCATGGATCATCGAAAATTATAGATACATTTGAGACGTATCAGGAGACTCTGATCCAGGAGATCTAATTTCCGACACCTCTGCTGGGTCAGAGACCGGGAACCATCATCATACACCGTATGTGTGCGATACCTACGAGGCGCAAAACTTGGGGCGCTACACTTCAACTTTGCACCGGAAGGCTGACACGAACTCATCAAGTTCGTCACGACCTTGATGTTGGATACTATAACATCCCAGTGTTTGGGAGGTTATAAGGATCAAAATAAATATGTGCATTTTGCAACGAATGCATCTAAAAATACGGGGAATTTGGTACGAAAGTTAGCAAAGTGACCAATGTTTCCCTTGACATGATGAAATAGGTTTAGATCATCTGTTCGATAGCACATTTGGAGTGATCTTTATAATAAGTATCCTAGAAACCTAATCATTTGATAAGGCATACCAGAATTGGTGATGACCAACACTAACTCTCAACAACCCTAACCTCAAGTCTATAAGTGACTTGGGAGAATTCAACTAGGTGCATAGAGTCCAAAGAGGGGTGAGAATCCAAACTACATGCTTGATGATCTTGCTTCCACAAGATAGTAATGATGATGGAATAATCTCATCAACAAATATTTTATGTTCTCTAAAACATGACCTACCTAAGTTATTAATAAATTCACATAACACATTTATAAATCATCTCACGGCTATTAAGTGAACCTTTAGAAGTGAATGACCAAAGTTTTAACACAACTGATACAAATAAGCATGAAATCAAAACCCCACTAGTGGGAAATGACTTAAATCATTAAACCCCAAAACCTTCATATCTCAAAATAATAAAGAGAAGAATATAAAGTAACAACATGACACTCCGAGAAACCAACTAACAACTTTGACTTAAATCATTAAAAACCAATAACCTTCATATACTCATTGTCTCATTCATCTTATACAAGTGAGCATATAAGATCTCAACACATTAAGGGACCATTTTATCAACTTACTATTTTAAGTCATCATTCCATAAGCACTCCACGTTCCTATCTAAATCCACCATTAAGCAACTAAAGTATCTCTGGATACCACCAATGAATAAAAACAAGTTATAACCTCTATTAGAGGAATTGAATTAAAATCTAAGTAAAATCAATCAGATATGAAATAAGTACATATTTTTATGTGAAATAAAATGAGAAGCATATGGAAGGAGAATAAAAGCCTCAACCAACTCTTAATCTAGATCTTGTTGCTTTGTCTAGACCATGTTATTTTCTTGTTTCCCAATCTGTTCGAAGTCATTTTGCAAGAGAAGCAACCCACAAGAAAGGAGGAACTTTAATAAGAAGATTTGCAAAATAATTCTTTAGAGTGTTCTAGAAGTGCTATTCCAAACTATCATAAGAGTATTTGAAAACTCTTATATCTTAATATGATCATATTAATTCCCTCAGAAATAGTGTGATATTCTAATGTTTGTGTTATATAGAATTAGTTTTGTAACAAATTTTTAGACCTTGTTAACATAATACTTTTGTATACTCCAATAATTGAATGTCATATACAAATAATCAGAAGGTGAGATAACCTAGTACATCTCAGCCTCTTGAATATGAAAAGTTATTTGGGGACAAGCCTTGCAAACTTGTCAACAAATTCTTCTTCTATGCAAAAGGCATTGATGTCATAAAATACACCTACATTCTTTTACAACCATACAAGGGGAATAAAAATAATGAGGAAATTATAAATCACATTATAACTCAGGAAACATAATAAAGTTATTAGTGGGAAAGCTATATGGTGATTTATGGTGTTTCCCCAAGGATATGAATTTCATGGAGGAAGTAAAGCAAAATCATAAATCTCACATAATCACCATCCATAAACATAGTGGCATGAATTAACCCTCACATTTATGTGAGTGGTCTAGACTCATAAGAGAGCAATTCACTAGTTCATCTAGTAAATGAAGCAATTTGGCTTGCTCTTGAGTTCTTTCTCAAGAAGAGATCAACTTGGACACCTGGATAATAGAATTGCTTGGATTACTTAGTCAGCACTGGTTCTAACAAATTTCCTCCACACACTAAGGCATGAATTCCTATCAAATACGAGTGCGTCATCTTGCTCAATGATGCGTGTGAACACACGTTCGTTGGGAGGCCCCAAAAGGAAGGTATGAGAGTGCAGCAGCAAGTTTCCCTCAGAAATAAACCAAGGTTGAATCAACCAGTAGGAGGAAGGAGTAACTTCAAAAGGTTGAAGCAGCTGAGATGGTAGGGCGCACTACCGGTTCAGCAGCAACGTGGAACCTACACAACACAGTCAAATCACTTTGCCCCAACGAAGTAGTGAGGTTGTCAATCTCACTAGTTTTGCTGAACGGAAAGAGGTTAAACGTATGGTGTGGAAAATAGTATGAGAACAATATGAAAACAGTAGCAGGAGTGTGAAAACAATGGAAGCAGTGGTTGTATTATCAGTATGAGAAAATAGACCGGGGTCCACAGTTCACTAGAGGTGTCTCTCCATAAAAGATAGCAAACATGCCTGGTGAAAAAAATCACATCTGGGAAATTGACAGATAATGAAACATGTGTGACATAAAGATTACTATGAGATTCATGCAGGCATTACAACAAAATACATAGATCTTCATGCAACTGCATCTATGACTAGTAATCCACCCTTCGAATATCATCCGAACACACGTTGGGTATTAAGTTCCAAGCAACGGATAATTGCAGTAAGCAAAGTATGTAATGTAAACAATGTAAACAAACTAAACATTGTTGTTTTCTCCCTAATGGCAACAAAACATCCTCCATCCGTCATGTTTCTGTCACTCGAGCACAGATGCAAAGGAGGCATGAACCCACTATCAAGCATAAATACTCCCTCTTGGAGTCACTAGTATCTACTTGGCCAGAGCATCTACTAACAACAGAGAGAATGCAAGATCATAAATAACATACACATGAAGATAACATGATAGATTGATAATCAAAAGACATAACATTCAATAATCATTGGATCCTAGCAAACACAACATTTAGCATTACAAATAGATGATCTCGATCATGTGAGGCAGCTCACGAGATCTAAACATGAGGCATAAAGTGGAGAGGACAACCATGTAGCTACTGGTATGGACCCGTAGTCCAGGGATGGACTACTCACGCATCACTCCGGAGGCAGGCATGGTGGTGTAGACCCCTCCGGTGATGATTTTCCCTCCCGAAAGGGTGCCCGGGAGAGCTCCACAACCCTCCCGATCTCAGGTTGACGATGACGGCAGCCTCGGGTGTTTCTCGGGAAGAAGTGGTATATTTTTAGGGTTGACGTATCGGGGGAATAAATAGGCGAAAGGGCGATGGCGGTGGACGCCCGAGGGTCCCACACCACCCCCATGCGCGGACAGGGGGCGCCCCTATGGTGTGGCCCCCCTCCGTGCCTCTTCAGGACTCCGTGGAACCTTCGGGAATTCTAAGACTTCCGGGGTTTGAATTTTCCAATTCCAAGAATATTTCCAAAACAACTTTCCTGAAACAAAAAACAACAGAAACAAGGAACTGACTCTGTGGCATCTTGTTAACAGCTTAGTCCCGGGAATCGATAAAAATGACATAAAGTGTAAGGAAAACATGTAGCATAAGGCATGAAAACAACATGTAACATCAGAAATTATAGATACATTTATCCTATCAACTGGTATTTGAGTGTGGCACAATTTCAAGCTTTTAGACCAACAATTAATTATTTTTACTCTACTAGACCAGCAAGTTTACCATTAAGCATATTAATATCTCAAAACAACAACAAATAATCAAGTGAAACAATTTAGTGATCTACAAGAATATGCAAGCTTTTTCGTTATACCATCTACCACACATAGCATTTTCTATTTCCATTAAACACCAAACAACAAAAACTCTTCAAGAGATATAGAAATGAAACAAGAGAGTACTAACACAACTCTACTAAAACTAACAACTCTGAATAAGAGATGCAAGAAAAACAGGAATTTTGCAGCAGCTAGAAGAAAAACTAAGAATATGAGCATAACAAGTATTGAAATGAAAAAGCGGAACGTGTCTCTCTCCCACACAAAGAATTCTAGGGTCCATGTCGAGACATCGTAGTAGTTTTCATAGACGGGGGTGCCATGAGACTACGGTAGAGACGTGGGGTAACGGGATAGCGTAGTAACACAGAACACAGGATTTTACCCAGGTTCGGTACGTCGCGACAGTACGACGTGCCTACTCCTGCACTTCTCACTAATTGGGACTAAAGCCCGTAAACAGGGTTACAAAGTGAGGGTTTGGATCTAAGCTACTCGACGAGGATGAGCTTCTCGGCGAGTTGGCGTAGAGCTTCTCTGTTTTCACGTTGTTTTGTCTATCTCCCGTCCGGCTTTATATAATAGCCGGATTAGGGCTTACAGAATAGGAAACCTAGAAAACTACGGTAACTTGTAACTTGGAAAGCAAGGAATCAGTCTTCTCCTCCAAGTCAGATCACATGGGCTGTGATCCGGGTTCTTCTAGAATCCGGCTTCTGCGCGTCGGATTACTGGGCCGCCTAATGGACCTAAGCCCACTACCACTTAGGCCACCCTGGTAATCCGGAACTTGGCCTACCATCTTCTATACCCCTATTTGGTATATATCCGACAGTAGCCCCCAAGAAGGATCAAAACTCTGATTCTCCGCTATTCGCCAAATGTTCCTTGTCCGAGAAATATTGATTCAGCAGTCTTGATTCTTCTTATTATTCATTTGAAAAAGATGGTGGCATGAAACTCGGAATCCTGAAAATCCGGCTTTTCTCTCACGATCCTTCGCGGAGAAGAAACTTCCTACGTCAGCGCACTCAATCATGCTGACGTAAGCGACGTTTGAGATTTACTCGGAAAAACCCAGAAACGTATCTCTGACAGATTCGCGCGGGAAACGAGGAGATAATCATCATTACTCTGTCGTTTCATTTCACGGATTTCCCGGCGAGCGACACACGGCAAACATCCAACGGTCAAAATAGTCGTTGGCACGCATCTAAACGGTTTTCCGGCTATAAATAGCTGTCCTCGTCCTCAACGAAAACTTTCCTCACTCCCCACTGCCCACGCCATTGACGCGAACGAGCTCGAGAGCAAAGCACTTGTCCCAGGCGCTCTTAGCATCCAAGCACACTGGAACGCAACGCACCACCACAAGATGGCCTCCTCGCCGTCATCGCCGACCCGCGCCGCCATCAACGAGCTCATCAGCGATTTAGATCCGCAACTGGGATCGCCCAAGCACACCGGCGACGAGCCAGAGAAGACCACGGCCTCCGCGGCGGGTGACGCAAATCCTTCCGCCGCCGCGGACGTTGCGGGATCGAGCTCCGCAGCCTCCCCGCCGTTGGCTCCAGAAACGGCGGAGGAGAAGATCCAACTTCTTGGCGACGAGCTCGCCGCCGCTGGAGAAGCAGAATTTGTCGGCAACTGGAGTCCGAGTAACTCTTCCCTCGTCCTCCTTCGACAAATGTCAAAAGAGGGATTGATAGTTAAAGGCAAATGGCGAAAGTCAGATGGTGAACTCGAGCCCAGACCAAAAGACGGAGAGTGTGTCCTCCTTACATCTCACATTACGCGAGGTATGGGTTTACCGCCTTCTTCATAGACATCCTTAACTATTACGGCGTCCAACCACATAACCTCTCTCCAAATTCCATCCTCTATCTAGCTAGCTTCCAAGCCCTTTTTGAGGGATATCTCGGAACAAATCCTAGTCTAGATTTTTGGCAATACTGTTTTGAAGTAAAACATAACATCACAGAAGGTATTTCCCCTATCTGTGGAACCATATCTTTTATTCTTCGGAAAAATAGAGAGGATTGGTACCCGAGAATACAAATGCCAGAACCCACCAAATCCTGGCTGGGTTCCTTCTTTTATCATCAGGACATCCCATTCCCTGGAAAGGAAATCGGGGTTCCTTCATTCGTTAATTCCGCCGCCATTCCTCGAGAGAGTTGGACAGCTGAAGCAGTTGAGACATTGCCGGAAAATTTAATGAAGATAAAGCGCCGTATTGCCAAGCTTACTTCTTCCAAACCTTCCTTAACTGGGAAAGACACTGTTTTATGCTGGTTCGGACGTCGCATTCAACCCCTTTCATTTCGTTCCCGGCTTCTTTGCGAATACCAAGGGCCAGAAGATAGCATGAGGGGAACAGATAAAGCCTATACCAAGAAAGATTTTATAAAGCGACTTCATCAGCTAGTTGCCTCCAGCGCCCAAATCGAAGAAAACCTAGCCATTTATCACGTGGAAAATCGAGTTCCTAAGGTATTTGTACTTTCCTCGTTTCCGAGTTTTCCTCAGATTAACTTGTATCTCCACCTTTTGATCATGTTGTGAATTCTTTCCTAGTTCAACGAACTCGGAGGGAACGATCTTGCTTCCGATGCCGAACTCAGCGAAATACATGCTAGGTTTTACAACAACCGGAAGCGCAAAAGGCAGGTGACTTTCGAGAAAATGGTAACTGTTGACGGAATTCATGTCGCCACCTCCAGGTATTTTACCGGGTTTTTCCTAGTTACCATCCTCCTTCAGTTCTTCGAGATTTTTAACTCTCGGATATTCTTCTTGAAGTCTTGCCCCAACTCCTTTGAAAACAAAGAAGCTGAAGAAACATAAGGCTGCTATCAAAGAAGAATCTTCTTCTGCATCCATGGGCCCGAGGAATATAACGGAAGCTCAGACAGGCGAAAATCTCCAGACCTCTGCTGGAAACGAACCCGTCTCCAATTTGGACAGTAACATCCGGATAAAAGAAGAACCGTTCGACGATCTCGGATATATTCGTCCGGAGGCTAAAAAGTTCTTCGCTCCTGCCCCTCTAATTCGTCCTTGGCCACAAGGTGGATTAGTGGTTCGCAATGATATTGTATTTAACCCTCGCCAGGTCTTACAAGATGGCCTTCATCACGTTTGGATTCTTTTTACTGAATATGCCAAAGAATTCAACGAGAACTTGGCCGACTTGCGAGAAATGAGCCAGGTGATACCTCTATCCCCCAAGCATTAAGTTGAAAATCTGAATTCTTCTTAATGTTTTATCATATGCTTGTTCATACTTAAGCATTTTGGCTTTCATTTCCGTATTCAGCATTCCGCAGATGCCATAAACTTGGAAGTTTTTAAGAAGCTTAATATCAAAAGTAGAGAAGTAAAAACCCTTCAATCCATGATTGAGTTGAGAAGCAACGAGCTGGCGTCATCTCGGCTACAATTGTCTAAAATAACAGGTATGTATTCTCTGCAGTTTTTATCCGGATAACATTTGTCCCGAATTTTCATAAGCTCGAAATGTTTTTGTGTCCCCTAGCTGCTTTAGCAAAAGCCAACAAAATAGCCAAGGACGCTAGCAATGTATCTCGGCTCCGTGCAGAAAAATCGAGCCTTCGCAAGGAACTTACGAAAGTTGAAAAAGACCTGGAGGCCAGTAATCTGGCCCTTGGGATTGCTCAATCCCAGGCTTCTTTACAAGCGGCGGAAAATAAATCTATTATCCATGATTTTGAAAGTATGCTATTCCCGCGCATGAAATAAGGCACCGAAATTGACAAGGTTCTTGGTAAGTTAGTTCCTTTTACCAATTTCTCCATGTCATACTTCCTTTTCTTTTGTGGCCTAAACTTGTTTCTGCCATCAAAACAGGGAATATTCCAGGCATTTCTCGGATTGAGAAAATCCGAGCTTTTGGAGAAGTATGGAACGCGATCAGAAATGCAGGAATGCAATTGATTAATAAGTTCCTTCCCGCAAGTACTATAGATTTCTCGGAAGTTTACAAACTTCCGGGTGCCATCATGGAAGTTGCGGGATCAAAGGAATTCATCCTACGCTCCGCTGCACGAGGTGGTGCGCGCATGGCACTAGGCCTTATGCGCCTGCACTATCCTGACGCGAAATCTTGGCGCGTGGCCTCTGGTGTCCCTCAAGGGTATACAGAGGATCAGCGAACCGCCATCTTTGATGAAGTCAAAGGCCACGCCACCAAGATTGCTTCCATGGTTAACATTTCTATCACTTATCCAGAAGAAGAGGTTCCCGCGGTCCCCGAAGATGAAAGCAGCGAGGAAGACTCGGATGCTTGAAGGACTGCCTCTAACCTGGATGATGGATTTGTATAATAGGAGCGCTATTTACACTGTAATTCATACTGTAACGCTTCTATTTCATTTGTCGAAACAAGAACTCCGCCTTTTGCAGCTTTGAATTATGAAATTCCTTGCAAGTTTGTCGGGTTGAATTGCTCCATTATCTACTAAGTTCTCTGGCATATGTGTTTTGACTGTCTTTAGTGTTTTAAATGACTCGATAGCATTATGATCGTCATGACGAGTAACTGGGTATAACCAATCAGTTAGAACTCGAAAACATGGACCATACTAAAGGCATTTTTACTAACCAGATCCAGTGACCCAACATATATTCGATCAGGTAATGCTTAAAGATTTGTAAGGAACTTTCTTGAAACTTGGGCACGCAGGCACAATCCGAGTTTCCTTTAGCCATTAACAGGCTGAAATCATTCAGTTTTTTAACGCCGAGCACGCAGGCACAATTCGGGTTAACATTGAGTATTTTGTAAGATCATTGGGAAATAGAAAAGGTGGAAACATGCTTTTACTATAATGAACTTGTAAAAAACATGGATATCAGAATTCCAATGACTTTATTTCATGATCTCAAAAGATGTTTACATAGATATTGAACTAAGTATAGAAGGGACGTAACTGCTGGATGCTCCAAGGTCTCTTTGTCTCTCCTAGCTCATCATCTATCTTTCTCTTTCTTTTGCGATTCGGTTTCTCGGGATCGTCTTCCGTATCTCGAATGTCCACAAGATAGTATGATCCATTTTTCATGGCTTTACTTATGACAAATGGCCCTTCCCATACTGGGGCTAATTTGTGCTTCCTTTGCTGCACCAACCTCAGCACTAGGTCACCTTCTTTAAAAGAACGATGCCTGATTTTCCGACTATGGTAACGTCTTAAACCCTGCTGGTAAATGGCGGACCTTTGAAGCACAAGCTCTCGTTCCTCTTCTAGGAGATCAACGGCATTCTGTCGTGCCTCTTCGGCGTCTAATTCGTCAAAATCTTGCACTCTTGGGCTATCATGGATCATATCTGTTGGGAGAATAGCTTCCGCGCCGTAAACTAGGAAAAACGGGGTTTGCCCAGTTGACCTATTTGGCGTCGTTCTTATACTCCAAATCACGGAAGGCAACTCTTCTACCCATGCTCCGGCCGCTCTATGAAGAGGAGTTTCGAGTCTTGGGCGTATTCCTTGCAGGATTGAGCTATTCATTCGCTGAACCTTTCCATTGGATTGCGGGTGTGCCACAGATGCTAGATCTAGGCGAATTCCCGTTTGTCGGCAATATCTTGCCAACTCTCCGATGGAGAAATTTGTCCCGTTGTCGGTTATTATGCTGTGTGGCACACCGTATCTCATCACCAAGTCGATGATGAAATTTCTAGCAGTTGCACCATCCAACTTTTTGATGGGCTTAGCGTCCACCCATTTGGTGTACTTATCCACTGCTACTAGCAAATGAGTAAGTCCGCCTCTTGCGGTTTTGAACGGTCCCATCATATCTAGCCCCCAGACCGCAAACGGCCACGTAATGGGGATAGTTTTAAGTGCTTGGGCCGGCAAATTGGTCTGCTTAGCGTAATATTGACATCCTGCACATGTATTAACTATATGCTCGGCATCTGTCTTGGCTGTTAGCCAGAAAAAACCCGCGCGGAATGCTTTTTTGACTATGCTTTTTGATTGAGCATGATGTCCGCAATCGCCGGCGTGGATTTCCTCCAGTATTTCTCTTCCTTCTTCTGGTGAAATGCACCGCTGAAAAATTCCAGAAATACTGCGTTTATATAGGCAACCGTCAATTACTGTGTATCCTTTGCATCGACGCTGTATTTGTCTTTGCAAGACTTCGTCTGCTCCTTCCGGGTACTTCTGATTGACTAAGAAGTTTAAGTACGGAATTGTCCAGTCCGGTTTAACGATCATGACTTCAATCGATTCAGACGCCAGAGGGTAATCAACGTCTCCACCTTTTATGGATGGCTCATGTAAGTGCTGAACGAATACTCCTGGCGGTAAGGTTTTTACCCTTTCTGATCCCATGCGGGCTAGCGCATCCGCGTTCCAGTTTTCCTCCCTTTTGATGTGAAGGACCTCGAATCCAAAGAAACAGATGGCGAATTCGTCTACCGTTCTCCGATATTCGGCCATTATAGGGCTTTTTGCGTCCCAGGTTTGGTTGAGCTGATGCTGCACCAAATCCGAGTCGCCATAGCACAATATGCGCTTCACTCCTATTTCTTTTGCGATATGCAAGCCGTGAAGCAAAGCTTCATATTCTGCCACGTTATTACTGGCGTTGAAGTGTATTTGCAACACGTACTCCATTGTGTCTCCCTTAGGAGATTTTAAGACTACGCCAGCCCCAGCTCCTTCCTTCATCTTGGATCCGTCAAAGTACATGATCCAGTACTCGGACTCCGGCATTGGTGTTTTTTCCATTGCTTCTGTCCAGTCGGCAACAAAATCTGCCAAAACCTGGGATTTTATGGCCGTCCTTGGCTGGTACTTAATGTCGAAGGCTGCCAGCTCAATGCCCCATTTGGCTACTCGGCCGGTTGCCTCTGGATTGTTTATAATGTCTCCTAGTGGTGCTTTACTAACCACTGTTATGGAATGCCCTTGGAAGTAATGGCGTAGTTTTCTAGATGCGAAAAATACACCATACGCCAGTTTCTGGTAGTGTGGGTACCTTTGTTTTGACTCGGAAAAAACTTCGCTTATGTAATATACCGGATGTTGGTCTGGTATGCTTTGTTCTTCCTTTAACCGCTCCACAACGATTACCGCACTAATAACCCGATTTGTAGCCGTAAGGTACAATAACATGGGCTCTTCGTCTTTTGGGGATGCCAAAATCGGAGCTTTCATCAAGGTTTCCTTCAACTGAGTCAGCGCCGCATCGGCCTCTTCTGTCCATTCGAACTTATCGGATTTTTTCAGCAGCTTGTATAGTGGTAATGCTTTATCCCCCAGCCGACTAATAAATCTGCTAACGGCAGCTGCGGAACCCGTCAATCTTTGGACATCTTTGACGCAGGTAGGTTTTGTGATGTTCAAGATTGCCTTGATCTTTTCCGGGTTAACTTCTATTCCTCTGTGAGAAACGATGAAACCCAGAAGTTTTCCTGAGGGAACCCCGAATACGCACTTAGATGGATTCAACTTCATCTTGTAGGTGCGTAAGTTTTCGAAAGTCTCTCGCAAATCCTCAAGGAGTGTATCTTTTTCCTTGGTTACGACAGCAATATCGTCCACATAAACATGGACATTTTTTCCAATCTGACTATGCAAACAACGTTGCATGCAACGCTGGTAGGTTGCACCTGCGTTCTTCAGGCCAAACGGCATGGTTACGTAATAATACGTCCCGTATGGGGTTATGAAAGAAGTCTTAATTTGATCTTCCTTTTTCATGCGTATTTGGTGGTACCCGGAGTATGCATCCAAAAAGCACAAAAGCTCAGAGCCTGCTGTAGCATCTATTATTTGATCGATTCGCGGTAATGCGAACCTATCTTTCGGACACAATTTGTTCAAGCCTATGTAATCTATACACATTCTAAGAGCAGTAGTGTCTTTCTTCGGTACTAATACCGGATTTGCGGACCAGTCAGTATGGATCACTTCCTTGATGAAATCCGCTGCTAAAAGCCGGATAATTTCCTTGCTGATAGCCTTCCGTCTTCTTCCGTCAAATCGACGGAGACCTTGTTTGACGGGTTTTGATCCAGGAATAACCTTAAGTTGGTGCTCAGCAAGTTCCCTGGGTACACCTGGCATGTCCGCTGGACACCAGGCAAAAATATCCCAGTTCTCACAGAGGAACTTGATGAGCTCGCCTTCCTATTTGTCAGTCATCCCAGTCCCTACGACGACAAATTTTGTCGGATCTTTGGGATCTAGGATTACCTGTCTTGTATTCTCGGATGCCTTCAAGCTGTCTGTTGGCTTCCGAGTTTCTTTTCCTGCCGACATTTCTGACGGCGATACCTCCTTGGCTAATTCCTTCAGTTCTTCCTTTGCTATAACTCTCTGAGCGCAAAGGGCGTTTTCTTTTTCCAACTCATTTGCCAGCTTAAAATCACCAGCTATAGTGATTACTCCTCCCTTGGGTCCTGGCATCTTCAGCTTGTTATAAATATAACAGGATCTTGCCATGAATTTGGCGAAAGCTGGACGTCCGAGTATTGCGTGATACACGCTTTCGAACGGCACTACTTCGAAGGATACTCTTTCCTGCCGGAAGTGATCTTTATCTCCGAAGGTGACATCTAGGGAAATTTCTCCTAGGGATCGTGCTTGCCTGCCAGGGACGATACCATGGAAGCGTATATTGCTGTAGCTGAGCTGAGACTCGGAAATCTTCAGGTGCTTCAGTGTATCCAGGTACATTATATTAATGCTGGATCCTCCATCCATCATCACTCTTCTTAGCCTGGTATTTTGAACAATAGGGCTTACAACAAGAGCTTGTGTGCCGGGTTCAGGGATATTTCCGGGATGATCAGACTGATCCCAGACTATTGGTGTGTTAGAGTACTTCAAGAATTTCGGGGTTGCCGGCACAACCGCGTTTATTTCTCGAAGTGTTCTTTTTGCCACCTTTGCTGATGGGGTTGCTAAGAAAGTTAGCATTGCTTCTCCATCAACCCTCGGAAACTTGGGTTCGCCTTTACGCTGCTGTTCCTGGATTTTTTTCGTCAGTGTCCGATTCACTGTCTTCTTTGTCAGCTTCTGGCTTTTGTTTGGCGGGTTTCCTTTTGGAACCCTTCCCTTTATTTCCGGACCCTGCAGTGCCCTTCATGTGCTTATTCAGCCGGCATTGCGCGTTTGTATGGGTGGGTTTCCCAAATTGCGAGTGGTGAACGCAAGGTTCCGACTTAATCCTTTCCCACTCCTCTGGAGTGTAATTGATTGGATCTGGGTTGCGTCCTTTCCACTTATTTCCCTTTTCTCCTCCAAAGGCTATGTTCACCTCTTTGGGCTTTGTCGTTGTTTCTGGAGTGGCTTTTTTGTCAGAACGAGGGGTTTTCTTAGCAAGTATCAACGATTCAATATTGCCTCCTCTTGCTCTGATGTCATCCTTGGCTGCGGCATGCTCATTGGCGGTTGTAAGCATGGATCCGAGATCCTTGTGCTTTTTGGAACCAACCATGAACGGTACAAGTCCGGGTTTTAGGCCATTGACGAAAGCATGCATTGCTTGTACGTCAGTTACTCCAGAGCAACTATTCTTCATTGCTGTCCATCTGGAGATGAAATCCACGTATGGTTCATCCTCAAATTGCGTGCAACGGTTTAGCTGGTTGATGCTATTCGGGCGTTTGTATGTTCCCCGGAAATGCTGAGTAAATACTCTAGCCATATCGTCCCAGCTATTGATTGTTCGTGACGGTAATCCATTGATCCAATCTCTGGCTCCATCCAGCAGCATTAGGGGAAGAAACTTGACAGCTTCCAGGTCTGTCCCATTGTTGATCTGGACGGCTGTATAGTAATCCGAGAGCCAGGTATCCGGGTTTGTGCTGCCAGTGTATTTCTGGTACGTTGGACCGACCTTGGCAAAGCCAGAATGCAGCGTTATTCTTCGGATCCTGTCGGTAAAACATTTAGGACCAAAGTATAGATCATCTTTTTCTGCTCTGTCAATGTGTGCAGAATATCTTCCGGCTGAATGGACGGAAGGGGATCTGCTCCTTTCTCTTCCATTGTTGCGCGAACGCGCTCTTCCGGGATTGTTTCTATCTCTTCCGTGTTCACGCCCTTTTGGGTTAGGCGGAGTTCTACTCATGTGCCTTTCTTTGTCCTTAGGCGGTGTCCGGGATCTCTCACGCCTGTGAGGTATATCGTATCTTCCAGCTTTCTCAGCTGGGTTTCTCGGAGGTGGCATTATTTTGCCGTCTTTCCGGTGTTTGTCTTCCCGATCATGGGGTTTATACCCATCTTTCGGGAGATGGGATCCGGTTTTAGACGCTGCATCCCGGTTGTCGGGGTTTTTCTTGTCTTTTCTCGGATCCTCTTTTTTATCTTTTGAGTTGTCTGAATCCCCGGGTTCTTCCGGTCCAGGTGCTCCAGCAGCGCAAGTAGCTGTCTTGCATAAGGCGGAGTTATCATGCAGCCTCCCTGATCGCTCTTGAGCGCGCTGTTGTTGTTGCAATGCTTTTCCTAGGAAAGCATACACCCCTTGGAGTTTTTCCCCGTTGGAATACAGATCGTTGTTAAGAATCGCGAACGCTGCTTCCGCGTTTTCTGCTGCGGTCTTGTATATTGGTTCGCCCTTGGCATCTTTGCCGTTTACCTGCTTTTGCCAAGATGGGTTATGGAACCTTTCTTTTGGCGGCAGTTCTTCCGGTCTTGCGATTTCGGGTAACCTAGTAGGTTTTAACGCGGATCTATGCTTTCTCTCGTACTCCTCTATTTCTTCCTTCATGACTTTGATGTCATTATGGGTTTGTTGGAGATGTTGCCGAGATCTGAGTAGATGTTGCTGTTGCCGTTGGAAAGCTTGTCTCCTGGCTTCCAAAATCTCAGGGGGTTCATCTGGTCCCACTGGTGTTTGCAATAGCTCTTGCTCTTCCTGTTCCGTCATTGGCGGAGCAGTGATTTCCTTAGATGTCTTCTCCGCAGGCTTTGTTCCGCTAACATCTCCAACTTCCAGGTTCTCATCAGCGAGATCGGCTGATTTTTCTTCCGGATTTTGTATTGGAGTTTTTTAGAAGCACGGTGCTTTTTCTTGGAAGAGGGAGGTTTTTTCACAGGCTCATCTTCTGTCATCTCCTTGACATTGGGGAATATCGGAGAAGTTTCTCCGTCTTCTCTCTCTTCCACCGGCGGAGGGGTTTTAGGGCTTTCCTGGCTGCCGGCGTCCGTGGTATCAGCCGGTTTTGCCATTAAGACTTCATGGAATCCCTCTTGAAAGGATTTAACCTTTCTTACGAAGGCGTCCTCATCTTCGTCTTCAGAGTCGAAGTTATCCGATCCGGTCTCCGACTCTAACCTCGCCTCAATGGCGGCAAGCACGGATTCTGCTTCCGAGTCCATCGTCTTGTTGACGGATGTCGGATCTTCCGCCTCTGTGACGGGTGCTTGATCTTCCGTCTCCATGACGGGTGCGTTGTTGTCTGCCTCTTGCACGGGATTTCCATCATCCGTGTTTTCGGCGATTTCGGATTGCACCATGCCGATAAAGTGTGTATCACTTTTGTGTCGGCGATCTGAGCAGAATCCGGCATCATAGTCATCTTCGACTGGGTATAGGGCGGGTGGGATAAATTTGCTTCCACCGCAAAGCCCCATTGCTTCTGCAGTTAGCCCGATAAAGATGTTAGCAGATCCTATCGGTAGCACGCAGGCACTTACCAGGTGGTTTTGCGCCGGTATGTAGGATCCGTTGTCGAGGAAGCGCCCAACGTCGTTGTCGAATTCCAAGCTTCCGACAGTGATTGATCTTCCGATTCCGCCAAGTATCCCAGATCGGAATCTTACGCCTGACGTCGTTTGCCCCACGGTGGGCGCCAACTGTCGAGACATCGTAGTAGTTTTCATAGACGGGGGTGCCATGAGACTACGGTAGAGACGTGGGGTAACGGGATAGCGTAGTAACACAGAACACAGGATTTTACCCAGGTTCGGTACGTCGCGACAGTACGACGTGCCTACTCCTGCACTTCTCACTAATTGGGACTAAAGCCCGTAAACAGGGTTACAAAGTGAGGGTTTGGATCTAAGCTACTCGACGAGGATGAGCTTCTCGGCGAGTTGGCGTAGAGCTTCTCTGTTTTCACGTTGTTTTGTCTATCTCCCGTCCGGCTTTATATAATAGCCGGATTAGGGCTTACAGAATAGGAAACCTAGAAAACTACGTAACTTGTATCTTGGAAAGAAAGGAATCAGTCTTCTCCTCCAAGCCAGATCACATGGGCTGTGATCCGGGTTCTTCTAGAATCCGGCTTCTGCGCGTCGGATTACTGGACCGCCTAATGGACCTAAGCCCACTACCACTTAGGCCACCCTGGTAATCCGGCACTTGGCCTACCATCTTCTATACCCCTATTTGGTATATATCCGACAGTCCAACTATATTATTGCAGCAAGGAAAACAAAAGAAAAACAAACAGACGCTTCAAGTAAACTTCATATGATGTGACCGAATAAAAATATAGTCTCACTAGAAGTGTCCTGGCAAATTGTTGATGAAGAAGGGGATGCCTTGGGAATCCTCAAGCTTAAATGCTTGAGTCTTCTTAGAATTTTCTGGGATGAACCACGGGGCATCCACAAGCTTTGACCTTGCACTCTTCTTGATCACATTATATCACCGTCTTCTCTTGACCCTCGAAAACTTCCTTCACACCACACTCAAAGAGTAATTCACATTAGAGGGTTAGTGCAACAATAAAAAATTCATGGGTTACGCATGTGCACAAGTCCTACTGATACTTTTAAACAATAGCTACAACCACTGATGTTTCATGAAGAAAATAAATCCACTTGACATCGTAAAAGAGAAAATGCAAGAAAAATGGCAGAATCTGCCAAAACCAGAACAATCCGTACAGACGGATTTTTTCGGGGCACTTACGTTACTCAAATCGAAAAACTTAAAGAACACAAAAGTTTCTAAATTAGCTGAGAAATAAGCACAAAAAATTCAGATCATTCTGATCTTTCTGGATTTTATACGATTTTTTACGGTGCACAACAGAAATCTGTTTCATGCGCAGAAATCCAAAACCAACTCCAACTTTCGTTAGAAACTTCACTTGGCACAACTAAAACATGAAAATAAAGATACAAATGAGTTATTATAGAAGTATACAACCCCTTGATCAAAGAAAACAGAGAGGTTATTCTTTGCCTTGGGATCAAATTGGTTATTGGGCAGTCAAAATTGTGACAGGTGTACCTGATGCCATTCCGGTAATAGGATCGCCTGGAGAATGTGGTCAGAAATCCATAATAGAGTCCGACCACAACGACCGAATTAATTATCCTCATCGAGAAACTTAGACTACTAAATAGAAAAGATTTTAAAATCATGGCATGGGTCTCCTTTTTTTCTTTCTTTTTAAAAACAAAGAAAAAAAATAAAATCATGGGTTTTCTCCCAAGAATTGGTTCTCTTTAACGCCTTTTAGCTAGGCCCAGAAAAGCGGATTCACGTGTTTTCAAGTGAAGAAGCATCCAAATCAATAATTTTCTCCAAAACACCAATTGTAGAAATGGGTACCTTAGACACCCCTGAAGATGTTTTAACATGCACTAGTTTCACTAAAAGTTTTATTAAATTTAAGCACATTAGGGGATTTTGGTTTAGGAACCTTGGGGACATAAAGATTTTTTTTCTCTCTTTTCCCATAGAAGGTTTATCCCTCTTAAACTTAAGAGAAGGAAACGATGAGATTAAAGTTTCCATAGCCTCCTCTAATTTACCAATCCTTATATTTTGACTATCATGGATATTGCTAGCTTCTAAAACAGTAATTATCTTGTTGATACTTCTTATTGATTCATTAACTTTGCTAGCATTATCAAGGAAATTTGGCAAAATTTTCTCCATAGAGTTTAGTTTTTTTAATAACATCATATAAAGTGACCCCAGTTTTAACAACCTTAGTAGGTGGTGTTCCAACTAAACTTTCAATTAAATTACAGGCTTCCAAAGCAGGTGTTCCCAGAAAATTACCGCCTGTAAGAGTGTCTAGAACATACCTATACCAGCTAGTAATGCCAACATAAAAATTCCTAAGAAGGATCAAAGTGGAATATTTATTAGTGCATCTATGATGAGCATCGCTTATTCTATACCAAGCATCTTTCAAACTTTCTCCACCTTGTTGTTCAAAAGAACGAACCTCAACTTCAGGAACACTTTTAGCAAGACTAAAACATGATTTTTTTTTTGTGTTTTTGATAAAGAGAAGCAAACAAGACAAAATAAAAAAACTAAGCAAAACAAAAACAAAGTAAAGAGATTATAAGTGAGATACTCCCCTTGTAGAAATTCTCTTCCTCCCCGGCAACGGCGCGAGAAAAGTGCTTGATGCGTGTGAACACACGTTCGTTGGGAGACCCCAAGAGGAAGGTATGAAGAGTGCAATAGCAAGTTTATCTCAGAAAAAACCAAGGTTGAATCGACTAGTAGGAAGAAGGAGTAACTTCAGAAGGTTGATGTAGTTGATATGGTAGGGCGCACTACCGGTTCAGCAGCAACCTGGAACCTACACAACACAATCAAATCACTTTGCCCCAACGAAGCATTGAGGTTGTCAATCTCACCGATTTTGCTGAACACAAAGAGGTTAAATGTATGGTGTGGAAAACAATATGAGAACAATATGAAAACAATAGCAGCAATGTGAAAACAATGGAAGCAGTGGTTGTATTATCAGTACGAGAAAATAGACCGGGGTCCACAGTTCACTAGAGGTGTCTCTCCACAAAAGATAGCTAACATGTGTGGTGAACAAATTACAGCGGGAAAACTTACAGATAATGAAACATGGGTGACATAAATATTACTATGAGATTCATCAGGCATTACAAAAAAAATACATACATCGTCATCCAACTGCATCTATGACTAATAATCCACCCTTCAAATATCATCCGAACAAACGTTGGGTATTAAGTTGCAAGCAACGGATAATCGCAATAAGAAAAGTGTGTAATGTAAACAATGTAAACGAAGTAAACATCGTTGTTTTCTCCCTAATGGAAACATCACATCCTCCATCCGTCATGTTTCTGTCACTCGAGCACATATGTAAAGGAGGCATGAACCCACTATCGAGCATAAATACTCCCTCTTGGAGTCACTAGTATCTACTTGGCCAGAGCATCTACTAACAACGGGGAGCATGCAAGATCATAAATAACATACACATGAGGATAACATGATAGATTGATAATCAAAAGACATAGCATTCAATAATCATCGGATCCCAGCAAACACAACATGTAGCATTACAAATAGATGATCTCGATCATGTGAGGCAACTCACGAGATCTAAACATGAGGCATAAAGTGGAGAGGACAACCATCTAGCTACTGGTATGGACCCGTAGTCTAGGGATGAACTACTCACGCATCACTCCGGAGGTGGGCATGGTGGTGTAGACCCCTCCAGTGAAGATTTTCCCTCCCGGCAGGGTGCCGGGGAGACATCCAGAACCCTCCTGATCTCGGGTTGACGATGACGGCGGCCTTGGGTGTTTCTCGGGAAGAAGTGGTATATTTTTAGGGTTGACGATCAGGGGGAATAAATAGGTGAAAGGGCGATGGCGGTGGTTACCCGAGGGGCCCACACCACCCCAGGTGCGGCCAGGGGGTGTGACGCCCCTAGATCGGGCACTATGTAGATTTCAGCATTCCCGCCAAAAATCCACATAATAACCGATTCCAGGTTGCCACTTGTGCTAACATTACAACAGTTCACGAATATTCCGCAACAAAACAGAAGAGATATATACAAGACGACTCAAACGAGTCAAGGATACAACTGATACAATACAAAGATCTAAATAACAGTGGAAGAAACAACATAGTGTCCGACTACGGACAAGATACAAATTGGACTAAGAGTCCTGAAGATAACCGATGGCGTCCAATCCCTGCCCAGGCCAAGCCGGAGGGATTCCCAAGCTAACGTCGTCAGACTTCAAACCTGTTGACTGCAATGTGGAATATGCAGCCACGAAATGGATTCGTGGGTCAGTACGGTTAAGTACTGGCAAGTGGATAAACCATACTCACAAGATACCAGCGTAACCAATCATCACAAGATACAAATACTTTGGGTACAACGGAAGGAAGGGATTATTGCAAAGAAGCGGCAGCGGCTGCACTAACTAACTACAGAGACGCGCTACAACATCCGGCTAAAAGAAAGGGATAAGATAGCGTATCAGAACCAACTACAACTACTCACCAAACAATACCCATCCAATGTTACCCCCTACTAAGGAAGCAACCCAAGGACACTCACACGGTTGATTAAGGTGACATTCATTTTTATGGTGGAGGTAATCTATATTACTAGTCAAGTTATCATCGTTAAGTGTAAGTTGTCTGAGTACTTGTTAGCCAGCACTTACACCAAGTCATCCATAACCGCGGACAACACGGCTTCTCGAGAAGATTTAACCCTGCAGGGATGCACCAATTTGGCCGTACACATAAGAATGACCTGCCAGATGGAAATGCACTTCCACCAAGCGAGGCACTCAACACAACCCAACTCTTCTTCGCATCAAGCCCAAAGAACCCCGTGCGATTGAGCGCACGGCTAATCAAGCCCCACGAAGAAAAGGGGACCCTCATAGCACTCTAAGAACGTGTCTCCCTAAATGCCGACTACAAAAGTTCCACCCTGGCGCCAAGGGTTCTCACCTGCATATGCATGCGGCAAATGGAAAACCCGAACTAAATGAGGCGATTTGGACGAGATGCGAATCGAATCAAAGTTGCGGGGGGCGCCCATACTCGCTTCCCACATGCGGTTAGTGCGCTCATCATGGATCAATGGACAAGACCCTTTTCCTAATTAGGGTCGACACTAGCAGGCCTCAAAACCACGCCGGGCCTCCTGCCGGTGCCTTATCATCAAATTATTATTACCCAAAACATTAACATGTTGTTGATTAAGTTGAAACCCAACTATCAAACTAAACAGGTGATAAGACGGACAGCAAGACTTGAGCTCAAACAACACTAAGCATGCAACTACGACACGAGGGCCAACGGGGTAAACAAACAACAGGTAATAGGAAGTGGAAGGAAGGCTATATCATGGGTAAACATATGATAGGATCGAGACACAAGCATCGAATCATAAGGCTAGAATAAAGGCAACGGGAAGAATCGGTAACAAGTGATGAAAGGCAGCCATAGGTAGCAAGTGAGTATACTTGCCTGAGATCCAGCAAGTAGAGGTACGTCCGAACTTGTCGTTGCTCACATCATCTCAGCATCCTATCCGCGAAGAAGCAACGAACTAGAACAAACACCGGATGCAACAATTACTTCTACGGCAAAAGATCCAGCATGATCAAGATATGGATGCATGACAATTAATTGATGCATCAAAGTAAACCAGTTGACATGGTAAACATATTTAAATGGGCCCATATGCAATTTGGATTGCATATGGAAAAGCCCATGAATTAATGTTGAATTAAATGATCTACAAATAACCATCATGTGAAAGTTGATTAGAATGATGCATGGATGATGAAAACAATAAGAAAACAACAATAGCTTCAGTTTGATATGTTGTTTACCAAGTATGGAATTTTATTTATTAAGTTATGAACTTTGGCATTTTAAATGATTTAAACAAACATTTGTTGTTTTCACCAATTTTAAATGATCAAAACAGATAACAAAATTTATATTTGGAAAGAACACAAAATTTTAGATGGAATACATGTTTCATTTGTTGAATTTGGATTTTAGATGAGCAAGTTATTAAATTGACAATTTTAAATGCATTAATTAAGAAATAGTTGTTTTCAGCAATTTAATTTATTCAAAATAGAAAACAAAGTTTATATTTGGAAATCTTATTCAATTTTGCATGGAAAACATATTTTACATGTTGGAATTGGATTTGAATTGCCCAAGTTATGAATTTTGCAATTTAAAAGGTTTAATTAAAGCATTGAATTATTGCACCACTTTTAATTAGGAAAGACAGTAAACAAATTGTATTGAAAAGGTTGAAAACATGTAGCAAATGTTTCACTGAATATTTTGAGCTATTAAACATAATTTTTGGATCATTATTGAATTTAATATGCATTTTTCCATAAGCATTTTTATTCTGCCCCTTTTAGTAAACAGAAGGAAACATGTTCAAATTTAATTCAATTGTGACCAAATAAAATACCACTGTGTAGAGTTTGTTAAGCAAAATTTTAGAGCCCAAGTTTGCTCAATTTGGGTGAACAGAACTCAAGTTATGAATTCCGAAAGTTTCAAATTTTAATAGCCATTTCTGTATTTAATTATTTAGTGCACAATTTATTACAGAAACATGTTGCCACTTTGTGACTAACAGAAAGAGCTCAAGATTCTGAATCCATAGAAACTTGAATCATTGAAATTGGAGCATTTTTCAATTTGTTATGGATTTTACAATTAAAGACTCAGTTCTGTTTTTCTGGATTTCGGGAAATAAAAGAAAAAGGAGGAAAAAGGGGTGGCTTTTGCTGCGGAAGGGGATCGAACTCGGGGCTCCAGGGAGTGCGGACAGGGTACCAAGCCATTGGGCTGCTATGCGGTTTGTGGCAGAAGTGGGCACTATATCTAGATCAAGCATGCACTCGAGTTAACTGACGAAAACTGAAACTAAAGCTTCAGATGTGCGCACGGGACGGTGATGGGGACGAACTACAGCGAGTATGACGCGATTTTGGCGCTCGATGGCGCGCCCACAGAGCAAGGGGAGGGTAGCGGGAAGGGTCCTAAGGACGGAGGCTCACCCAAGGTTCTGGAGGCTTGTCGTGGTGGCTCGGGGACGAAGACGTCGAGGCGGTGGTGATCTTGAAGCCATCCTGCTCATGGACTGCCCATGGACAGCGGAGGAAGATGGCATGGATGGCGTCGACCCGGTTGGCTCCAGGTCCCGATCTTCGGCGTGGACGACGTGGAGAGCACGGAGGTTCCATTCCCGCGGTCATCTCGGCTCGACGGACTCCATGGTGGCGGGGCAACGGTGAACTACTCCGGGCTCTCCCTCGGTTTTCAGAAAAGAATTCAGAGAAGCAAGTACAGAGGAGGGAGAGGAGAGGGTGGCGGCGCGATATGGAGAGGAGGGGAGGAGCTAGGGTTTGGGAGGAGGAGAGGGTAGATAAAGGAGAGGGAGAGGGAGGGAGGGCCATGGAGGAGGTGGTTCGGTGGTGGGGGTGACGTCTGTGTTCGCTTCCGTACAGGGAAGAAAGAGACAGGAGAGGTGGGCTGGGCTGAAAGGTGGATGGGTGGGCTCGGTGGTGGGCTGGCTTGGCTTCCTTTTCTTTCTTTTTTTTCCAGAAAAGATTAAGAGAGAGATTTTTTTGGGAGGGTTTTAAATAGGGAAACCATGTGTAAAATTATTTAGATAAAACAGTGAATTACTTATAATTCTTTTGAACATTTTGAAAGCACCAAATAATTTGAGTTGATAATTAAAATAGGTTTGAGAGAAAACATATTTTTAAGAACTCAACAAGAAAGAATGCAATGCAATGCAATGCATGATGACATGATGAGATGAGGATGCCAAAAGGAAAAAGAACAAACAATTTCTAACTAGGGAAAACCCCGGGTGTTACAGGGGGCGGCCCTATGGTGTGGCTCCCTCCGGGCCTCTTCGAGACTCCGTGGAACCTTCGGGAATTCTAAGACTTCCGGGTTTCGAATTTTCCAATTCCGAGAATATTTCCAGAACAACTTTTCTAGAAACTAAAAACAACAGAAAACAGGGAACTGGCTCTGTGGCAACTTGTCAATATGTTAGTCCCGAGAAATCGATAAGAATGACATAAAGTGTAAGGAAAACATGTAGCATAAGGCATGTAAACAACATGGAACATCAGAAGTTATAGATACATTTATTACGTGTCACTCAACATCAAAATGAGTTAGGGAATCAAGAAAGATTCTATTCTCATCATTTTACTCATCTATCTGCCATAAGATCTGATCACAAGCAGAACATTTGTATGTTATGCATCCACATACATCTGATCATGCTAACACATGATTTAATTGTCAGGCACTACAAACCAAAGCCACTGTAATAATATACCATGCTTGACATGTATTTGAATCAAAACAATACAAATGTTCCTTGTCGACAAGACATTGAGAGAAATCAGGGAATTATTGTTGGATAACAATTCG
Organism: Alopecurus myosuroides; assembly: GCA_028641055.1. Classification (NCBI taxonomy): domain Eukaryota; kingdom Viridiplantae; phylum Streptophyta; class Magnoliopsida; order Poales; family Poaceae; genus Alopecurus; species Alopecurus myosuroides. The sequence continues at coordinate 9,474,415 of CM054062.1, forward strand.
GTTTTGCACAGGAGTTAATACAGACCTCAAGCCACAAACTTGGATATCTCTACCTATTTGTAGTCCTGGACTCAAGAAAGAAAACATCCTTAGTATTTCAACTTATAATCAATTAAATAAAAGGGCAATATGTCTCATATTGCTAAAAGTTATCATACAACCAAAAATAATGGTGTTAAGTTATATAATTCAAAGTGTAAAATAAATCTCAAAATAAGTAAATTCATTCCAAATGTCAAATGAAAGTTTAATTTGAAAGATACATATAAAAAATCACTCAAATTGAACACCCAAGATTAAAATTTAAATATTATTCAATTTCACCAAAACAAAGTGTGGTGAGGTTGAAAATTTGATAAGGATTTCAAATATGATTTTTAAGTTTGCAAAAAGCATGGAAAACAAAGTTTTTCCTCGGTTTCTTTAACCAGAAGGACCTCCATGCATATAATAGAAAATCCCATGGGGTTATCAGGAAATATTTTATTTCATTCTCTTTCTTCTTCCTCTGCCAGAAGGCAGAGGAGATTGTCATGCTAGCACCGCCGCAACGCCACCTCCTGCTCGATGACCCCGCACGGATAAGGAGAAGGAGAGCGTCTCCATATTTCCCGCTGCCTCTTATCTCTCTCTCATGTGTTGTATTCCTATCTCTTTCTGTTTCCTTCCGGGAGAGGAATAGAACCGAAACACCAAGCTATTCCGGCCACTGCTCTGTGCCGTTGTTTCCGGTCACCCCGCGACGAATGGAGGACACCCTCCAAACCGCCATCCTCTCCCCCTCCCTCATTGAGTATCGGCTGCGGAGATGCTGTGAAACGGACGAATTTTGTCGTCTTATTCATCTCGGCCATTGCCAAAAATTTCTCGTCGTTGGTGTTACAGACTACGTCGCACTTCACCGAGCAGCTCCACGAGTTCTGGTGAGCCGCTGCACCTCCGGGTGCCTTTCGTTCGTGTTATTACACACATATTCTTCACCGCCGTGAAACGCCACATCGGGCTGTCGCGGGATCGCACTCCGGCAAGCCGTCGGTGACCATTTGGTCACTGCGCCACCACCCGATAGTTCACCGTGACCTCCTCTATCTAGTGGAATCATTTAATTGCTGTAATTCGCAACAAAACCACTGAATTCAATTTCAACATGAGAGATTTCTTCTGTGATGACGTCACCCTGACGCCAGGGGATTTTTCTTTTCTTTTAATTTTATTTTTGAATTAAAAATAAAACTGATATGTAGGTCCCACGTGTAAATTCAAAAATTGCAGAAAATTGATAAATCTTATTAATTCAATATCTTTTGATTTAATAATCATAAAATATAAATAAAATATATAATTGTTTAGAAAAATATAATATAAATATTTATCAACTTTTCAAAAATATTTGATAAAGTTTAAATTTGAACATTATTTGAATTCAAATTAATCCATTCAAAATTGAGAAAAATAATAAATAACTCAATAATTTAGAAAAATACAAGTTAGATATCAAAATGCTCAAAAAGACAAACGCAAACCATTTATGCTATTTTCAAAGTTAATTGAAAACGTATTTCATGTGCACAATATTTTGCCTAGTCATTTAATTCATTTAAATTTTGGAAAATTAATAACTTATTCAAATCTTTTTATAAAGCTTCAAATGATAATCCAAATGTAAGAGAAAAACATTTTAAATTCAAATATGGCATAAACAAAATATTTTGTTCAACTTATGAATTCCGAATGTTTTCACACCTCCCAAACTATCATCACAAGTCATTAACAAATTAAAAGATGATAGAGTTGATTATATTATATACTCAATTTCAATTAGGATCCTTCATCGTAGCTCCACATATTTCAACAACATAGAATAATGTGTTAATTATCTTTTAAAAGTTGTTTTAAATGTGATATTGTTTTCTTGCCTAATCATGTGATAAATACTTATAATTTAAACATGATAACAATTGATTGTTAAATAAAAGTGAAACACACATGAGACTAAAAGAAGTAACAATCAATATAAACTAATTCAAACTTCCAAACCTTAATGTTATTAACTCTTGAAGTGAACAACATCATCACCATAAGTAATTAAACAACTCCAAGTCAGCTAAAACCTGTGTGATTAAGTTATCGTATAAAACGTAGGTTACACTTGTAAGCTGGGGTATTTTTTAGACCAATATACAAAAAAGTGTGAATCATTTGACGACTCATGTAGTTCTCAGACCAATGTATACGCAACCTCTGATTTAGCTAAGTGTGATTATGAAGTTTCATGCCATGTTAAAATAAGTAGCCATACACAAACAATATGATTTACCACCAAACTCAGATAACAAAATTAGCATATTATCTAACAATAAATAACCACATACAAAAATAACCTTTTGTTATGAGATGGTCGGAATTTCTAATCGTAGCGAAATGCTTCTTATTAAGAACATTGTCGGATATATACTGAATAGGGGTATAGAAGATGGTAGACAAAAGAGCCGGACTACCAGGGTGGCCTACATGGTAATGGGCTTAGGTCCATTGGGCGGCCCAGTAGTCCGACGCGCAGAAGCCGGATTCTAGAAGAACCCGGATCACGGCCCACGTGATCTGGCTTGGAGGAGAAGACGGATTCCTTACTTTCCAAGTTACAAGTTAAACGTAGTCTTCTAGGTTTCTTGTTCTGTAAGCCCTAATCCGGCTATTATATAAAGCCGGACGGGAGATAGATTAGATAGGTTCAAGTTTCACAAGCTAAAGCTCTACGCAACTCGCCGAGAAGCTCATCCTCGTCGAGTAGCTAGATCTATTCCCTCACACTGTAACCCTGTTATACGGGCTTTAGTCCCAATTAGTGAGAAGTGCAGGAGTAGGTACGCCGTACTGTCGCGACGTACCGAACCTGGGTAAAATCCCGTGTTCCGTGTTACTACGCTATCCCGTTACCCCACGTCTCTACCATAGTCTCATGGCACCCCAGTCTATGAAAACTACTACGATGTCTCGACAGTTGGCGCCCACCGTGGGGCAAACGACATCAGGCGTGAAATTCCGATCTGGGATACTCGGCGGAATTGGAAGATCGATCACTGTCGGAAGCTTGGAGTTCGACGACGACGTCGGGCGCTTCCTCGACAACGGATCCTACATACCGGCGCAAAACCACCTGGTAAGTGCCTGCGTGTTACCGATTGGATCTGCTAACATCTTTATCGGACTAACTGCAGAGGCAATGGGGTTTTGCGGTGGAAGCAAATTTATCCCACCCGCCCTATACCCAGTCGAAGACGACTATGATGCCGAATTTTGCTCAGATCGCCGACAAAACAGTGATACGCACTTTATCGGCATGGTGCAATCCGAAATCGCTGAAAACACGGATGACGGAAATCCCGTGCAAGAGGCAGATAACAACCTACCCGTCATAGAGACGGAAGAACCAATACCCGTCACAGAGACGGAAGATCCGACATCCGTCAACCAGACGATGAACTCGGAAGCAGAGTCCGTGCTTGCCGCCATAGAGGCGAGATTGGAGTCGGAAACCGGATCGGATAACTTCGACTCCGAAGACGAAGACGATGACGCCTTCGTAAGAAAAGTTAAGTCCTTTCAAGAGGGATTCCATGAAGTGCTAATGGCAAAACCAGCTGATACAACGGGTGCCGATAGCCAGGAAAGCCCTAAAACTCCTCCGCCAGTGGAAGAGAGAGAAGACGGAGAAACTTCTCCGATATTCCCTAATGTCAAGGAGATGACAGAAGATGAACCTGTCAAAAAACCTCCTTCTTCCAAGAAAAAGCACCGTGCTTCTAAAAAACTCCAGTACAAACTCCGGAAGAAAAAGTCAGCTGATCTCGCTGATGAAAACCTGGAAGTTGGAGATATTAGTGGCACAAAGCCCGCGGAAAAGAAATCTAAGGAAATCACTGCTCCGCCAATGACAGAACTGGAAGAGCAAGAACTATTACAAACACCAGTGGGACCAGATGAACCCCCTGAGATGCTGGAAGCCAGGAGACAAGCTTTCCAACGGCAACAGCAACATCTGCTTAGATCTCGGCAACATCTCCAACAAACTCATAATGACATCAAAGTCATGAAGGAAGAAATAGAGGAGTACGAGAGAAAGCATAGATCTGCCTTAAAACCTACTAGGTTACCCGGAATCGCAAAACCGGAAGAACTGCCGCCAAAAGAAAGGTTTTATAACCCATCTTGGCAAAAGCAGTTAAACGGCAAAGATGCCAAGGGCGAACCAATATACAAAACCGCAGCGGAAAACGCGGAAGCAGCGTTCGCCATCCTAAACAACGATCTGTACTCCAACGGGGAAAAACTCCAAGGGGTGTATGCTTTCCTAGGAAAAGCATTACAGCGAGGCCAAGAGCGATCAGGGAGGCTTCATGATAATTCCGCCCTCTGCAAAACAGTTACTTGCGCTGCTGGAGCACCTGGACTGGAAGAACCCGGAGATTCGGATAAAAAAGAGGATCCGAGAAAAGACAAGAAAACCCCGACAACCGGGACGCAGCGTCTAGAACCGGACCTCATCTCCCGAAAGATGGATATAAACCACACGATCGGGAAGACAAACACCGGAATGACGGCAAAATAATGCCACCACCGAGAAACCCAGCTGAAAAAGCTGGAAGATACGATACACCTCACAGACGTGAAAGATCTCGGACACCGCCTAAAGATAAGGAAAGGTACAGGAGCAGGACTCCACCTAATCACAGGGGGCGTGACAACGGAAGAGATAGAGATAACCTCGGAAAAGCGCGTCCACGCAACAATGGAAAAGAAAGGAGCAGATCCCCTTCTGTCCATTCAGCCGGGAGATATTCTGCACATATTTATAGAGCAGAAAAGGATGATCTATACTTTGGTCCTAAGTGTTTTACTGACAGGATCCGAAGGATAACCCTGCATTCTGGCTTCGCCAAAGTTGGTGCAACCTACCAAAAATATACTGGCAGTACAAACCCGGATACCTGGCTTTCAGATTATTACACAGCCGTCCAAATCAACAATGGGACAGACCTGGAAGCTGTCAAGTTTCTTCCCCTAATGTTGCTAGACGGAGCCAGAGATTGGATCAATGGTTTGCCATCAAGAACTGTCGACAGTTGGGATGATATGGCGAGAGTATTTACTCAGCATTTTCGGGGAACATACAAACGCCCAAATAGCATCAACCAGCTGAACCGTTGCACCCAATTTGAAGACGAACCATACGTGGATTTCATCTCCAGATGGACTGCAATGAAGAATAGTTGCTCTGGAGTAACTGACGTACAAGCAATGCATGCTTTCGTCAATGGCCTAAAACCCGGACTTGTACCGTTCATGGTTGGTTCTAAAAAGCACAAAGATCTCGGATCTATGCTTACAACCGCTAACGAGCATGCTGCAGCCGAAGATGATATCAGAGCAAGAGGAGGCAATATTGAGTCACTGATACTGGCCAAGAAAACACCTCGTTCTGATAAAAAAGGAACTCCGGAGTCAACAACAAAGCCCAAGGAGGTCAACATAGCCTTTGGAGGAGAAAAGGTGAACAAGTGGAAAGGCCGCAGTCCAGATCCAATCAATTACACTCCCGAAGAATGGGAGAGAATTAAGTCGGAACCCTGCGTCCACCACTCTCAGTTTGGGAAACCCACCCACACAAACGCGCAATGCCGGCTAAACAAGCATATGAAAGGCAATGCAGGATCCGGAAATAAAGGGAAGGGTTCCAAGAGGAAACCTGCCAAACAAAAGCCAGAAGCTGAAAAAGAAGACAGTGAATCGGACACTGATGACAAAATCCAGGAACAACAGCGAAAAGGCGAACCCAAATTTCCGAGAGTTGACGGAGAAGCAATGTTAACTTTCCTAGCAACCCCGTCAGCAAAGGTGGCCAAAAGAACACTTCGAGAAATAAACGCGGTTGTTCCTGCGACCCCGAAATTCTTGAAGTACTCCAACACACCGATAATCTGGGATCAGTCAGATCATCCCGGAAATATCCCTGAACCCGGCACACAAGCTCTTGTTGTAAGCCCTATTGTTCAAAACACTAGGCTAAGAAGAGTGCTGATGGACGGAGGATCCAGCATCAACATAATGTACCTGGATACACTGAAGCACTTGAAGATCTCCGAGTCCCAGCTCAACTACAGCAATATACGCTTCCACGGCATTGTTCCTGGCAGGCAAGCACGATCCCTAGGAGAAATTTCCCTAGATGTCACCTTCGGAGATAAAGATCACTTCCGGCAGGAAAAAGTATCCTTCGAAGTAGTGCCGTTCGAAAGCGTGTATCACGCAATACTCGGACGTCCGGCTTTCGCCAAATTTATGGCAAGATCTTGCTATATCTACAACAAGCTGAAGATGCCAGGACCCAAAGGAGGAGTAATCACCATTGCCGGTGATTTCAAGCTGGCAAACGAGTTGGAGAAAGAAAACGCCCTTTGCGCTCAGAGAGTTATAGCAAGGGAGGAACTGAAGGAATTAGCCAAGGAGGTATCGCCGAAAGAAATGCCGGCAGGAAAAGAAACTCGGAAGCCAACAGATAGCTTCAAGGCGTCCGAGAATACAAGACAGGTAATCCTAGATCCCAAAGATCCGACAAAATTTGTCGTCGTAGGGACTGGGATGACCGACAAATAGGAAGGCGAGCTCATCAAGTTCCTCCGTGAGAACTGGGATATTTTCGCCTGGTGTCCAGCTGACATGCCAGGCGTACCCAGGGAACTTGCTGAGCACCAACTCAAGGTTATTCCCGGATCAAAACCCGTCAAACAAGGTCTCCGTCGGTTTGACGGAAGAAGACGGAAGGCTATTGGCAAGGAAATTATCCGGCTTTTAGCAGCGGATTTCATCAAGGAAGTAATCCATACTGATTGGTCCGCAAATCCGGTATTAGTGCCGAAGAAAGACACCACTGCTCTTAGAATGTGTATAGATTACACAGGATTGAACAAGTTGTGTCCGAAAGATAGGTTTGCATTACCGCGAATCGATCAAATAATAGACGCCACTGCAGGCTCTGAGCTTTTATGCTTTTTGGATGCATACTCCGGGTACCACCAAATACGCATGAAAAAGGAAGATCAAATCAAGACTTCTTTTATAACCCCGTATGGGACGTACTATTACGTAACCATGCCTTTTGGCCTGAAGAACGCAGGTGCAACCTACCAGCGTTGCATGCAACGCTGTTTGCATAGTCAAATTGGCAGAAACGTCCATGTTTACGTGGACGATATCGCTGTCGTAACCAAGGAAAAAGATACACTCCTTGAGGATTTGCGAGAAACCTTCGAAAACTTGCGCACTTACAAGATGAAGTTGAATCCATCTAAGTGCGTATTCGGGGTTCCCTCAGGAAAACTTCTGGGTTTCATCGTTTCTCACAGAGGAATAGAAGTTAACCCGGAAAAGATCAAGGCAATCTTAAATATCTCAAAGCCTACATGTGTAAAAGATGTCCAAAGATTGACGGGTTCCGCTGCAGCCGTCAGCAGGTTTATTAGTCGGCTGGGGGATAAAGCCTTACCACTCTACAAACTATTGAAGAAATCCGACAAGTTCGAATGGACAGAAGAAGCCGATGCAGCGTTGGCTCAGTTGAAGGAAACTTTGATGAACGCTCCCATCTTGGCATCTCCAAAAGATGAAGAACCCATGTTACTATACCTTACGGCTACCAATCGGGTTATTAGTGCGGTAATCGTTGTGGAACGGACAAAGGAAGAGCAAAGCATACCAGATCAACATCCGGTATATTACATAAGCGAAGTTTTCTCCGAATCCAAACAAAGATACCCGCACTACCAGAAACTGGCATATGGCGTATTTTTTGCATCCAGAAAACTGCGCCATTACTTCCAAGGGCATTCCATAACAGTGGTATGCAAAGCGCCACTAGGGGATATTATAAACAATGCGGAGGCAACCGGCCGAGTAGCCAAATGGGGCATCGAGTTGGCAGCCTTCGACATTAAGTACCAGCCAAGGACGGCAATAAAATCCCAAGTTTTGGCAGATTTCGTCGCCGACTGGACAGAGGCAATGGAAAATACACCGATGCCAGAATCCGAGTACTGGATCATGCACTTTGACGGATCCAAGATGAAGGAAGGAGCTGGGGCCGGCGTAGTTCTAAAATCTCCCAAGGGAGACACAATGGAGTATGTATTACAAATACACTTCAACGCCAGTAATAATGTGGCAGAATACGAAGCTCTGCTTCATGGCTTGCATATCGCAAAAGAAATAGGGGTAAAACGCATCTTGTGCTATGGAGACTCGGATTTGGTACAGCATCAGCTCAACCAAACCTGGGACGCGAAAAGCCCTATAATGGCCGAATATCGGAGGACGGTGGATGAGTTCGCCATCTGTTTCTTCGGGTTCGAAGTCCTTCACATAAAAAGGGAGGAAAACTGAAACGCGGATGCGTTAGCCCGCATGGGATCAGAAAGAATAAAAACTTTACCACCAGGAGTGTTCGTCCAGCATTTGCATGAACCATCCATAAAGGGTGGAGACGTTGATTACCCTCTGGCATCTGAAAAAATTGAGGTCATGCTCGTTAAACCGGATTGGACAATTCCATATTTAAACTTCTTAGTCAATCAGAAGTACCCGGAAGGAGCAGACGAAGTACTGCAAAGGCAAATACAGCGTCGGTGCAAAGGATACGTGGTGATCAATGACCACTTGTATAAACGCAGTACTTCCGGAATATTTCAACGGTGTATTTCACCAGAAGAAGGAAGAGAAATACTGGAAGAAATCCATGCCGGCGATTGCGGACATCATGCTCAATCAAAAAGCATAGTCAAAAAAGCATTCCGGGCGGGGTTTTTCTGGCTAACAGCCAAGACAGACGCCGAGCGCATAGTGAATACGTGCGAAGGATGTCAATATTACGCCAAGCAGACCAATTTGCCGGCCCAAGCACTTAAAACTATCCCTATCACATGGCCATTTGCGGTCTGGGGGCTAGATATGATGGGACCGTTCAAAACTGCAAGAGGTGGACTTACGCATCTACTCGTAGCAGTAGGTAAGTACACAAAATGGGTGGAGGCTAAACCCATCAAAAAGCTGGATGGCGCAACTGCCAGAAATTTCATTATTGATTTAGTAATGAGGTATGGCGTCCCACACAGCATAATAACTGATAACGGGACAAATTTCTCCATTGGAGAGTTGGCAAAATACTGCCAACAAACGGGAATCCGCTTAGATCTTGCATCTGTGGCGCACCCGCAATCTAATGGACATGTTGAAAGAATGAACAGTTCAATCCTGCAAGGAATACGCCCAAGACTCGAAACTCCTCTCCATAGAGCAGCTGGAGCGTGGGTAGAAGAGCTACCTTCCGTGTTGTGGAGTATTCGAACGACGCCAAATAGGTCAACCGAGCAAACCCCGTTTTTCCTGGTTTATGGTGCGGAAGCTATTCTTCCAACGGACATGATCCATGATAGCCCGAGAGTGCAGAATTTTGACGACTCGGACGCCGAGGAAGCACGACAAGACGCCGTCGATCTCCTAGAAGAGGAACGAGAACTTGTGCTTCAAAGATCCGCCATCTACCAGCAAGGTTTACGACGTTATCACAGTCGGAAAATCAGACATCGTTCTTTTAAAGAAGGTGACTTAGTGCTGAGGTTGGTGCAGCAAAGGAAGCACAAATTGGCCCCTGTATGGGAAGGACCATTTGTCATCAGTAAAGCCATGAAGAATGGATCATACTATCTTGTCGACATTCGAGATACAGAAGACGATCCCGAGAAGCCGAATCGCAAAAGAAAGAGAAAAATAGATGATGAACTAGGAGAGACAAAGAGGCCGTGGAGTATCCAGCAATTACGTCCCTTCTATACTTAGTTCAATTTCTATGCAAACATCTTTGAGATCATGAAATAAAATTGTTGGAATTCATATGTCGGATATATACTGAATAGGGGTATAGAAGATGGTAGACAAAGAGCCGGACTACCAGGGTGGCCTCAGAGGTAGTGGGCTTAGGTCCATTGGGCGGCCCAGTAGTCTGACGCGCAGAAGCCGGATTCTAGAAGAACCCGGATCACGGCCCACGTGATCTGGCTTGGAGGAGAAGACGGATTCCTTACTTTCCAAGTTACAAGTTAAACGTAGTCTTCTAGGTTTCTGGTTCTGTAAGCCCTAATCCGGCTATTATATAAAGCCGGACGGGAGATAGATTACATAAGTTTTTGAGGTTCTAGGTTCAAGTTTCACAAGCTTAAGCTCTACGCAACTCGCCGAGAAGTTCATCCTCGTCGAGTAGCTAGATCTATTCCCTCACATTGTAACCCTGTTATACGGGCTTTAGTCCCAATTAGTGAGAAGTGCAGGAGTAGGTACGCCGTACTGTCGCGACGTACCGAACCTGGGTAAAATCCCGTGTTCTGTGTTACTATGCTATCCCGTTACCCCACGTCTCTACCGTAGTCTCATGGCACCCCAGTCTATGAAAACTACTACGATGTCTCGACAGCTGGCGCCCACCGTGGGGCAAACGACGTCAGGCGTGAAATTCCGATCTGGGATACTAGGCGGAATTGGAAGATCGATCACTGTCGGAAGCTTGGAATTCGACGACGACGTCGGGCGCTTCCTCGACAATGGATCCTACATACCGGCGCAAAACCACCTGGTAAGTGTCTGCGTTTTACCGATTGGATCTGCTAACATCTTTATCGGATTAACCGCGGAGGCAATGGGGTTTTGCGGTGGAAGCAAGTATTTCCCACCCGCCCTATACCCAGTCAAAGACGACTATGATGCCGGATTTTGCTCAGATCGCCGACAAAGAAGTGACTCACACTTTATCGGCATGGTGCAATCTGAAGTCGCCGAAAACACGGATGATGGAAATCCCGTGCAAAAGGCAGACAACAATACACCCGTCACAGAGACGGAAGAACCAATACCCGTCACAGAGACGGAAGATCCGACATCCGTCAACCAGACGACGAACTCGGAAGCAGAGTCCGTGCTTGCCGCCATAGAGGCGAGATTGGAGTCGGAAATCGGATCGGATAACTTCGACTCCGAAGACGAAGACGATGATGCCTTCGTAAGAAAAGTTAAGTCCTTTCAAGAGGGATTCCATGAAGTGCTAATGGCAAAACCAGCCGATACAACGGGTGCCGACAGCCAGGAAAGCCCTAAAACTCCTCCGCCAGTGGAAGAGAGAGAAGACGGAGAAACTTCTCCGATATTCCCTAATGTCAAGGAGATGACAGAAGATGAACCTGTCAAAAAACCTCCTTCTTCCAAGAAAAAGCACCGTGCTTCTAAAAAACTCCAGTACAAACTCCGGAAGAAAAAGTCAGCTGATCTCGCTGATGAAAACCTGGAAGTTGGAGATATTAGTGGCACAAAGCCCGCGGAAAAGAAATCTAAGGAAATCACTGCTCCGCCAATGACAGAACTGGAAGAGCAAGAACTGTTACAAACACCAGTGGGACCAGATGAACCCCCTGAGATGCTGGAAGCCAGGAGACAAGCTTTCCAACGGCAACAGCAACATCTGCTTAGATCTCGGCAACATCTCCAACAAACCCATAATGACATCAAAGTCATGAAGGAAGAAATAGAGGAGTACGAGAGAAAGCATAGATCTGGCTTAAAACCTACTAGGTTACCCGGAATCGCAAAACCGGAAGAACTGCCGCCAAAAGAAAGGTTTTATAACCCATCTTGGCAAAAGCAGTTAAACGGCAAAGATGCCAAGGGCGAACCAATATACAAAACCGCAGCAGAAAACGCGGAAGCAGCGTTCGCCATCCTCAATAACGATCTGTATTCCAACGGGGAAAAACTCCAAGGGGTGTATGCTTTCCTAGGAAAGGCATTACAGCAGCAACAGCGAGGACAAGAGCGATCAGGGAGGCTGCATGATAATTCCGCCCTCTGCAAAACAGTTACTTGCGCTGCTGGAGCACCTGGACCGGGAGAACCCGGAGATTCGGATAAAAAAGAGAATCCGAGAAAAGACAAGAAAAACCCCGACAACCGGGACGCAGCATCTAGAACCGGACCTCATCTCCCGAAAGATGGATATAAACCACACGATCAGGAAGACAAACACCGGAATGACGGCAAAGTAATGCCACCACCGAGAAACCCAGCTGAAAAAACTGGAAGATACGATACACCTCACAGACGTGAAAGATCTCGGACACCGCCTAAAGATAAGGAAAGGTACAGGAGCAGAACTCCACCTAATCCCAGGGGGCGTGACAACGGAAGAGATAGAGATAACCTCGGAAAAGCGCGTCCGCGCAACAATGGAAAAGAAAGGAGCAGATCCCCTTCTGTCCATTCAGCCGGGAGATATTCTGCACATATTGATAGAGCAGAAAAGGATGATCTATACTTTGGTCCTAAGTGTTTTACTGACAGGATCCGAAGGATAACCCTGCATTCTGGCTTCGCCAAAGTTGGTCCAACCTACCAAAAGTATACCGGCAGTACAAACCCGGATACCTGGCTTTCAGATTATTACACAGCCGTCCAAATCAACAACGGGACAGACCTGGAAGCTGTCAAGTTTCTTCCCCTAATGTTGCTAGACGGAGCCAGAGATTGGATCAATGGTTTACCATCAAGAACTGTCGACAGTTGGGATGATATGGCGAGAGTATTTACTCAGCATTTTTGGGGAACATACAAACGCCCAAATAGCATCAACCAGCTGAACCGTTGCACCCAATTTGAAGACGAACCATACGTGGATTTCATCTCCAGATGGACTGCAATGAAGAATAGTTGCTCTGGAGTAACTGACGTACAAGCAATGCATGCTTTCGTCAATGGCCTAAAACCCGGACTTGTACCGTTCATGGTTGGTTCGAAAAAGCACAAAGATCTCGGATCTATGCTTACAACCGCTAATGAGCACGCTGCAGCCGAAGATGATATCAGAGCAAGAGGAGGCAATATAGATACATTGATACTTGCCAAGAAAACCCCTCGTTCTGACAAAAAAGGAACTCCGGAATCAACGTCAAAGCCCAAAGAGGTCAACATAGCCTTTGGAGGAGAAAAAGGGAATAAGTGGAAAGGTCGCAGTCCAGATCCAACCAATTATACTCCCGAAGAATGGGAGAGAATTAAGTCGGAACCCTGCGTCCACCACTCCCAATTTGGCAAACCTACCCATACAAATGCGCAATGCCGGCTAAACAAGCATATGAAAGGCAATGCAGGATCCGGAAATAAAGGGAAGGGTTCCAAGAGGAAACCTGCCAAACAAAAGCCAGAAGCTGAAAAAGAAGACAGTGAATCGGACACTGATGACAAAATCCAGGAACAGCAGCGAAAAGGCGAACCTAAATTTCCGAGAGTTGACGGAGAAGCAATGTTAACTTTCCTAGCAACCCCGTGTAACACCTGGGGTGTTACCTGTTTGTTTTCTTTTTGTTTGCATCATCTGCATCCCATAAGCATTGCATCATGTTTTCCAAACCACTCAAAACTCCAAAAAACAATTTAAATTGTTCAAAACCCTAATGGTAAATTCAAATAACCAAATCCAAATCAAATCAATCCTTTTTCAATATGGGTTTAACAAATTAAAAATTGGCAAACAAACTAATTTCAATAATGTTTGTAATTGTTTGAACTTATTAAATAAAATTTGTTTATTCCCAAAAAATTTCCAAATCACACTAATATTACCAATCTTGAAATCAATAACCAAACCTGCTTTTAATTATTGTGTTGCAAATTAAAAACTTTAAATATCAGCTAAACACCCTCACACCCTATTTGACAATTTTTTTTTAACTAAACAACTTTAAAAATCAATTAGTATGTCAACCTTGTGGAAAATATGTTAAAATGGCTTAAGTGCCTGTTTTGAAAATTATCACAAATATTTATAAAAGAAAAACCCCAAGTCCTTTTCTCTCTCTCCCTCTTTGATCTCTTGCAAAAAAAAAGAAAGGAAAAGAAAAAGGGAAAAAGAAAACCCAAGAGAGAGAGGCAGCCCATGGCCCTTTTCTTCCCCCAGCCCGTTACCTTCTGGCCCATACCCCCTCTGTTTTGTCTTCTTCCTCGCGATGTCGACATCTTCAGTACGATCACGTACAGAACCATTCGATCAATTCCATCCCCCTCCAGATCACTGCCGTACCAAGCCCCAATCCCCATATAACCACCTACCCTCTACCCTAGCCTCGCAGCAACCCTAGCTAGCCCTCCTTCCACCGCCGCCATCCTCTCTACCTCGATCCCCTCTGCTCTGAAAGCACATCGACAGACAACACCACTCCGAAACTGCCACCTTCCTCCCCTCATCGCCGGTCACACGGGCACCTCGAGGGTCCTCTGACCGTGGGAATGGAACAAGCATCCGTCCACCACCAACTTCGCTGAAGGAACGGAGGCGGGAGGCGGCCCGTGCCGGCCGCGCCGTCGCCGGACTTCCGGCCGTTCTGCTGGTCGTCGACAGCAAGCAGCAGGTTCGCTCCGCCCCTTTCTCTCCTGTCCCTCTCGCTCTGTCCGCAACCACGCCAAGCACCGCGCGCGCCACCAACATCCACGCACCACACAGCGAGTCGCCAGCCCCCCCCAGCCGTGGCCACCGGAGTCTGCCATCGCTCCTTTCCCTGTTCGTGAGGTTCAGACTAGGGACGATCTGTTCCAATTTTCAGTTTCAGTCGAGCTATCCTATCTTCTGTCAGTTACGTTGTATCACCAAACGTTCAGAGTAGCGCACTGGTATCGCTCCCTTCCGCACAGCCTAGCGGCCCGGGTTCGAGACCCCGCGGCCGCAACCCCCCTTTTTCCGATTTTTCTTCCGCGCGAAGGGGCAGGAGGCCCACCAGTCGGTGGCCCAGTTTGCCAGCTCATCGCGCACCCGCCACGCTGGCCATTGGCCCACGGGCAGTGGCTGCGGGTAGGTTAACCCGCGGTAACAAAAACTTTTCCTGCACGTTTATTTTAATCAAGGTCCTTTAAAAATTGCAGATTGGCCCCTAGAACCAAAATGCCAATAAAAATTGTTTTATAACTCCAAAAATTAAAAGTAAAATATGCACACTGGTCCAAATTTAATTCTCTATCTAATGGTACCAATTGTTTCCTGTTTTGAACTTTCAAATTGCAATTCAAATTTAAATTCAAATCATTCAATTGTATTTTGCCAAAATTCATAAGTAATTCATTATTAATCCAAATAATGCAAATAAAATATGTTTTCCATACCATTTTGAATAACCTTTTCAAATATAATTTTTGTTTTCTGTTTTGAATAATTAAAATTGCCTAAACAATTTAAATCTTGTTTAATTCAATTAAAAATTGTTTAATATTGTTTAATTCATAATTAAATAATCCAAAGTCCAATTTCAAAATGTGAAACATGTAATCCAACTAAAATTTGATAACCTTTTCAAATATCAACTTTGTTATTTGTTTTGAACAATTTAAATGGTTGATAACAACAAATACTTGTGTGTTTCCTTTAAGGCACCCAAAAATTCCCTAAAGTAATAATAAAATTCTAAATTGCTACACCCTATTCTAATTTGATTCTATTGTTGTTATTTTGTTGTTTTTCCTCATCCATGCATCATGCTAATCCACCTTCATCTGTTGATTAGTTGGAAAACAAATAATCTAACCAAAATCCCTGGGCTTTTCATATGCAACTCAAATTGCATATGGGTCCATTTAAAGTTGTTTATCTTGTCAACTAGTTTACCTTGATGCATCTTTAAACTTGTCATGCATCCATATCTTGATCATGCTGGATCTTTTGCCGTAGTAGTAATTGTTGCATCCGGTGTTTGTTCGAGGTTCGTTGCTTCTTCCCGGATAGGACGTTGAGATGATGTGAGCAACGACAAGTTCTGCTACCTTGCGGGATCTCAGGCAAGTATACTCACTTGCATGCCACATGGCTGCCTTTCATCACTTGTTACCGATTCTTTCCGTTGATTCTTTTCTGCTAGCCTTAGTGGTAGTTGTTTCTGTTACGAACCCATCACATGAATCCCTTAACCTTGATATTGCCTCACCTCCATACCTACAGCCTTTGTTTGTGCCTGTTCTTATCTAGCATGATTAGAGTTGCTTTTGCTCGAGCCTGTTGTCGGTTACTTCTTTTGCTATCGTGCTATTATTGTTGTTACCGTTCCGGGGCTCGAAATATTAATCAATCAATCCTGTTAATGCTACTGTTAATAATAAATTTGATGATAAGGCACCGGCGGGAGGCCCTTTGTGGTTTTGAGGCCCGCTAGTGTCGACCCTAATAGGAAAAGGGTCTTGTCTACTGATCCATGATGAGCGCACTACCCGCATGTGGGAAGCGAGTATGGGCGCCCCCCTCAACTGACTCGATTCGCATCTCGTCCAAATCGCCGTACTAGTTCGGGTGTTCCATTTGCTGCATCATATGCAGGTACGAACCCTTGGCGCCAGGGTGGAACTTTTGTAGTCGGCATTTAGGGCGGCGTGGTCTTCCAGTGCTATGAGGGTCCTCCTTTTCTTCGGGGGGCTCGATTAGCCGCGCACGCACAGCACGCGGTGCTTTGGGCTTGATGCGAAGAAGGGTTGGTTGTGTAGAGTACCCCGCTTGGTGGAAGTGCATTTCCATCTGGCGGGTTATTCTTGCGTGTACGGTTACTATGGTGCACCCCTGCAGGGTAAATCTTCTCGAGAAGCCGTGTTTTCCGCGGTTATGGATTACTTGGTAAAAGTACTGGCTAACAAGTACTCAGGACAACTTCAACATAATGATCAATCATGTTTCACCCAATGATTAATAACTTGACTAGTAATAGGTTATTCACACAATAACTTGACTCATCTTTAATACCACGGTGTGAGTTATCCTCGGGTTGCTTCTTCGGATAAGGGGCGAGATCCAGGGTGGGTTTGTTTGAAGTTATCTTTCAGTTGGTACTATCACTCGATCTTATCCCCTTTCTGATAGTTGGAAGTAACAGAATCTCTGTAGTTGGTTAGTGCAGCCTGTTGCCGCTTATTTGCAATAACCCCCTTTCTTTCCGTTGATCCTAAAGTATTTGTATCTTGTGATGACTGGCTACGCCGGTAACTTGTGAGTATGGGTTTTATCCCCCTTGCCAGTACTTAACCGTACTGACCCACGAATCTCTTTCGTGGCTGCAAATTCCAACTTGCAGTCAACAGGTTTGAAGTCTGACGACGTTAGCTTGGGTATCCCTCCGGCTTGGCCTGGGCAGGGATTGGACGCCTTCGGTTATCTTCAGGACTCTTAGTCCAATTTGGATCTTGTCCGTAGCCGGACGTTTGTTCCTTCCGCTGTTATGTTGGATCTTTGTAATGTATCAGTTGTATCCCTGGCTCGTTGAGTCATCTTGTATCTTTCTGATGATGTTGTAATTGTGGATTATTCGTGAACTATTGTAATGTTATCATAAATGGCAACCTGGAATCGGTTATTATGCGGATTTGGCGGGAATGCTGAAATCTGCATAGTGCCCGATCTCGGGGCGTCACAAATGGTATCAGAGCCTAGGTTCCGATTCCCGATATTGTTTCGATACGAATGGTTATCGAAGCAACGGGTCCGCAAAGCCTGTAGGTTAACCTCGCTAACGGTCGTTGTTTCTAGAGTGTCAAAAACTATTTCTGCTAAACTATTTTGGGAAAAACATCTCAATAGGATTCTTGTTTTCTCCTTATCCCTATTCTATTTCCCCTCCCATCTTATTTGTTTTGGAGTCTGCTCTCGTACTCAATCTTTCAAAGTGTTAGGATCCTACGTGGGTGGACGTTTTCTGAGCCCTTAACCTAATAGGTTCGATCATCGGCAGATTCCTGGTGGAAGAACATCGTCGTCACTCCGAGCAAGAATCCCTTGTTAGTGGTGTCGAGGAGATCAACCGGAAGAACGAAGAAACGATAGTCGAACTTCTTTCCCCTCCCGGGTTAGCAGGTGGATTGCGAGGGCGCAATCCCTTGTTAGTGGTGTCGTCTGTAACACCTGGGGTGTTACCTGTTTGTTTTCTTTTTGTTTGCATCATCTGCATCCCATAAGCATTGCATCATGTTTTCCAAACCACTCAAAACTCCAAAAAACAATTTAAATTGTTCAAAACCCTAATGGTAAATTCAAATAACCAAATCCAAATCAAATCAATCCTTTTTCAATATGGGTTTAACAAATTAAAAATTGGCAAACAAACTAATTTCAATAATGTTTGTAATTGTTTGAACTTATTAAATAAAATTTGTTTATTCCCAAAAAATTTCCAAATCACACTAATATTACCAATCTTGAAATCAATAACCAAACCTGCTTTTAATTATTGTGTTGCAAATTAAAAACTTTAAATATCAGCTAAACACCCTCACACCCTATTTGACAATTTTTTTTTAACTAAACAACTTTAAAAATCAATTAGTATGTCAACCTTGTGGAAAATATGTTAAAATGGCTTAAGTGCCTGTTTTGAAAATTATCACAAATATTTATAAAAGAAAAACCCCAAGTCCTTTTCTCTCTCTCCCTCTTTGATCTCTTGCAAAAAAAAAAGAAAGGAAAAGAAAAAGGGAAAAAGAAAACCCAAGAGAGAGAGGCAGCCCATGGCCCTTTTCTTCCCCCAGCCCGTTACCTTCTGGCCCATACCCCCTCTGTTTTGTCTTCTTCCTCGCGATGTCGACATCTTCAGTACGATCACGTACAGAACCATTCGATCAATTCCATCCCCCTCCAGATCACTGCCGTACCAAGCCCCAATCCCCATATAACCACCTACCCTCTACCCTAGCCTCGCAGCAACCCTAGCTAGCCCTCCTTCCACCGCCGCCATCCTCTCTACCTCGATCCCCTCTGCTCTGAAAGCACATCGACAGACAACACCACTCCGAAACTGCCACCTTCCTCCCCTCATCGCCGGTCACACGGGCACCTCGAGGGTCCTCTGACCGTGGGAATGGAACAAGCATCCGTCCACCACCAACTTCGCTGAAGGAACGGAGGCGGGAGGCGGCCCGTGCCGGCCGCGCCGTCGCCGGACTTCCGGCCGTTCTGCTGGTCGTCGACAGCAAGCAGCAGGTTCGCTCCGCCCCTTTCTCTCCTGTCCCTCTCGCTCTGTCCGCAACCACGCCAAGCACCGCGCGCGCCACCAACATCCACGCACCACACAGCGAGTCGCCAGCCCCCCCCCAGCCGTGGCCACCGGAGTCTGCCATCGCTCCTTTCCCTGTTCGTGAGGTTCAGACTAGGGACGATCTGTTCCAATTTTCAGTTTCAGTCGAGCTATCCTATCTTCTGTCAGTTACGTTGTATCACCAAACGTTCAGAGTAGCGCACTGGTATCGCTCCCTTCCGCACAGCCTAGCGGCCCGGGTTCGAGACCCCGCGGCCGCAACCCCCCTTTTTCCGATTTTTCTTCCGCGCGAAGGGGCAGGAGGCCCACCAGTCGGTGGCCCAGTTTGCCAGCTCATCGCGCACCCGCCACGCTGGCCATTGGCCCACGGGCAGTGGCTGCGGGTAGGTTAACCCGCGGTAACAAAAACTTTTCCTGCACGTTTATTTTAATCAAGGTCCTTTAAAAATTGCAGATTGGCCCCTAGAACCAAAATGCCAATAAAAATTGTTTTATAACTCCAAAAATTAAAAGTAAAATATGCACACTGGTCCAAATTTAATTCTCTATCTAATGGTACCAATTGTTTCCTGTCTTGAACTTTCAAATTGCAATTCAAATTTAAATTCAAATCATTCAATTGTATTTTGCCAAAATTCATAAGTAATTCATTATTAATCCAAATAATGCAAATAAAATATGTTTTCCATACCATTTTGAATAACCTTTTCAAATATAATTTTTGTTTTCTGTTTTGAATAATTAAAATTGCCTAAACAATTTAAATCTTGTTTAATTCAATTAAAAATTGTTTAATATTGTTTAATTCATAATTAAATAATCCAAAGTCCAATTTCAAAATGTGAAACATGTAATCCAACTAAAATTTGATAACCTTTTCAAATATCAACTTTGTTATTTGTTTTGAACAATTTAAATGGTTGATAACAACAAATACTTGTGTGTTCCCTTTAAGGCACCCAAAAATTCCCTAAAGTAATAATAAAATTCTAAATTGCTACACCCTATTCTAATTTGATTCTATTGTTGTTATTTTGTTGTTTTTCCTCATCCATGCATCATGCTAATCCACCTTCATCTGTTGATTAGTTGGAAAACAAATAATCTAACCAAAATCCCTGGGCTTTTCATATGCAACTCAAATTGCATATGGGTCCATTTAAAGTTGTTTATCTTGTCAACTAGTTTACCTTGATGCATCTTTAAACTTGTCATGCATCCATATCTTGATCATGCTGGATCTTTTGCCGTAGTAGTAATTGTTGCATCCGGTGTTTGTTCGAGGTTCGTTGCTTCTTCCCGGATAGGACGTTGAGATGATGTGAGCAACGACAAGTTCTGCTACCTTGCGGGATCTCAGGCAAGTATACTCACTTGCATGCCACATGGCTGCCTTTCATCACTTGTTACCGATTCTTTCCGTTGATTCTTTTCTGCTAGCCTTAGTGGTAGTTGTTTCTGTTACGAACCCATCACATGAATCCCTTAACCTTGATATTGCCTCACCTCCATACCTACAGCCTTTGTTTGTGCCTGTTCTTATCTAGCATGATTAGAGTTGCTTTTGCTCGAGCCTGTTGTCGGTTACTTCTTTTGCTATCGTGCTATTATTGTTGTTACCGTTCCGGGGCTCGAAATATTAATCAATCAATCCTGTTAATGCTACTGTTAATAATAAATTTGATGATAAGGCACCGGCGGGAGGCCCTTTGTGGTTTTGAGGCCCGCTAGTGTCGACCCTAATAGGAAAAGGGTCTTGTCTACTGATCCATGATGAGCGCACTACCCGCATGTGGGAAGCGAGTATGGGCGCCCCCCTCAACTGACTCGATTCGCATCTCGTCCAAATCGCCGTACTAGTTCGGGTGTTCCATTTGCTGCATCATATGCAGGTACGAACCCTTGGCGCCAGGGTGGAACTTTTGTAGTCGGCATTTAGGGCGGCGTGGTCTTCCAGTGCTATGAGGGTCCTCCTTTTCTTCGGGGGGCTCGATTAGCCGCGCACGCACAGCACGCGGTGCTTTGGGCTTGATGCGAAGAAGGGTTGGTTGTGTAGAGTACCCCGCTTGGTGGAAGTGCATTTCCATCTGGCGGGTTATTCTTGCGTGTACGGTTACTATGGTGCACCCCTGCAGGGTAAATCTTCTCGAGAAGCCGTGTTTTCCGCGGTTATGGATTACTTGGTGAAAGTACTGGCTAACAAGTACTCAGGACAACTTCAACATAATGATCAATCATGTTTCACCCAATGATTAATAACTTGACTAGTAATAGGTTATTCACACAATAACTTGACTCATCTTTAATACCACGGTGTGAGTTATCCTCGGGTTGCTTCTTCGGATAAGGGGCGAGATCCAGGGTGGGTTTGTTTGAAGTTATCTTTCAGTTGGTTACTATCACTCGATCTTATCCCCTTTCTGATAGTTGGAAGTAACAGAATCTCTGTAGTTGGTTAGTGCAGCCTGTTGCCGCTTATTTGCAATAACCCCCTTTCTTTCCGTTGATCCTAAAGTATTTGTATCTTGTGATGACTGGCTATGCCGGTAACTTGTGAGTATGGGTTTTATCCCCCTTGCCAGTACTTAACCGTACTGACCCACGAATCTCTTTCGTGGCTGCAAATTCCAACTTGCAGTCAACAGGTTTGAAGTCTGACGACGTTAGCTTGGGTATCCCTCCGGCTTGGCCTGGGCAGGGATTGGACGCCTTCGGTTATCTTCAGGACTCTTAGTCCAATTTGGATCTTGTCCGTAGCCGGACGTTTGTTCCTTCCGCTGTTATGTTGGATCTTTGTAATGTATCAGTTGTATCCCTGGCTCGTTGAGTCATCTTGTATCTTTCTGATGATGTTGCAATTGTGGATTATTCGTGAACTATTGTAATGTTATCATAAATGGCAACCTGGAATCGGTTATTATGCGGATTTGGCGGGAATGCTGAAATCTGCATAGTGCCCGATCTCGGGGCGTCACACTCCGTCAGCAAAGGTGGCCAAAAGGACACTTCGAGAAATAAACGCGGTTGTTCCTGCAACCCCAAAATTCTTGAAGTATTCCAACACACCGATAATCTGGGATCAGTCAGATCATCCCGGAAATATCCCTGAACCCGGCACACAAGCTCTTGTTGTAAGCCCTATTGTTCAAAACACTAGGCTAAGAAGAGTGCTGATGGACGGAGGAACCAGCATCAACATAATGTACCTGGATACACTGAAGCACTTGAAGATCTCCGAGTCCCAGCTCAACTACAACAATATACGCTTCCAAGGCAATTTTCCTGGCAGGCAAGCACGATCCCTAGGAGAAATTTCCCTAGATGTCACCTTCGGAGATAAAGATCACTTCCGGCAGGAAAAAGTATCCTTCGAAGTAGTGCCGTTCGAAAGCGTGTATCACGCAATACTCGGACGTCCGGCTTTCACCAAATTTATGGCAAGATCTTGCTATATCTACAACAAGCTGAAGATGCCAGGACCCAAAGGAGGAGTAATCACCATTGCCGGTGATTTCAAACTGGCAAACGAGTTGGAGAAGCAAAACACCCTTTGCGCTCAAAGAATTATAGCTCAGGAAGAACTGAAGGACTTAGCCAAGGAGGTATCGCCGAAAGAAATGCCGGCAGGAAAAGAAACTCGGAAGCCAACAGATAGCTTCAAGGCGTCCGAGAATACAAGACAGGTAATCCTAGATCCCAAAGATCCGACAAAATTTGTCGTAGTAGGGACTGGGATGACCGACAAATAGGAAGGCGAGCTCATCAAGTTCCTCCGTGAGAACTGGGATATTTTTGCCTGGTGTCCAGCTGACATGCCAGGCGTACCCAGGGAGCTTGCTGAGCACCAACTCAAGGTTATTCCTGGATCAAAACCCGTCAAACAAGGTCTCCGTCGATTTGACGGAAGAAGACGGAAGGCTATTGGCAAGGAAATTATCCGGCTTTTAGCAGCGGATTTCATCAAGGAGGTAATCCATACTGACTGGTCCGCAAATCCGGTATTAGTACCGAAGAAAGACACAACTGCCCTCAGAATGTGTATAGATTACACAGGATTGAACAAGTTATGTCCGAAAGATAGGTTCGCACTACCGCGAATCGATCAAATAATAGATGCCACTGCAGGCTCCGAGCTTTTATGCTTTTTGGATGCATACTCCGGGTACCACCAAATACGCATGAAAAAGGAAGATCAAATCAAGACTTCTTTTATAACCCCGTACGGGACGTATTACTACGTAACCATGCCTTTTGGCCTGAAGAACGCAGGTGCAACCTACCAGCGTTGCATGCAACGTTGTTTGCATAGTCAGATTGGAAAAAATGTCCATGTTTACGTGGACGATATTGCCGTCGTAACCAAGGAAAAAGATACACTCCTTGAGGATTTGCGAGAAACTTTCGAAAACTTACGCACCTACCAGATGAAGTTGAATCCATCTAAGTGCGTATTCGGTGTTCCCTCAAGTGAACTTCTGGGTTTCATCGTTTCTCATAGAGGAATAGAAGTTAACCCGGAAAAGATTAAGGCAATCTCGAACATCTCAGAACTTACGTGTGAAAAAGATGTCCCAGAATTGCCGGGTTCCGCCACAGCCATAAAAAGATTTCTTAGTTGGCTGGGGGCTAATACCTTACCATTTCACAAACTGCTGGAGAAGTTCGACAAGGTCAAGTGGATTGCGGAAGCCTGGGAACGTCTAGCAAGTTATGTCCCCTTCTGTACTTAGTTCAATTCTATGTAAACATCTTTTGAGATCATGAAATAAAGTTGTCGGAATACTATCATCCATATTCTTTATAAGTGCAAAGTGTTTCCGCCTCATCTATTTCCCAATGATCTTGCAAACTTCTCAACGTTAACCCGAATTGTGCTTGCGTACTCGGCGTTACATAACTAATGATTTTCAGCCTTTTAATGGCTAAAGGAAGCTTGAATTGCCTGCGTGCCCAAGTTTCACTTAAAACTTTCCTTGTTTCTCTAAGTCTTATCTGATTGTGTGTGTGCCGGGTTACTGGAACTAGTTAGTAAAAATGCCTTTAGCATGATTCATGTTTTCGAGTTTCAAAACTGATTGGTTCGTCCCCAGTTACTCGGCATAACGATTCATAATGCTATTTGAGCCATTTCAAACACTAAGGACAGTTAAAGCATATACACCAGAGAACTTAGAAGATAAAGGAATGGTAAAATCCAAACAACTTGCAAAGTAATTTCATAGTTTAAACTGCAAAAGGCGGAATTCTCATTAATATAAAAGAAGCATTACATTTCAGATTACATTAAAAGGACAGTAATGCTCCTATTGTCTATTTTTTCTATCCAGGTTCCAAGTAACCTTTCAAGAATCCGACTACTCCTCGCTGCTTTCTTCGTCGGGGATTGGAGGAGCTTCCTCTTCTGGATAGTTGACGGCGACATTTACCATGGCGGCAATCTGGGTGGCGTGGCCCTTAACTTCACCAAAGATGGTGGTTCGTTGCGCATCCGTGTATCCCTGAGGGACACCGGTGGCCACACGCCAGGATTTGGCACTAGGATAGTGCATGCGCATAAGGCCTAAGGCCATGCGCGCACCACCCCGTGCAGCGGAGCGGAGAAGAGACTCCTTGGACTCCGCCACCTCCATGATGATACCCGGAAATTTTTCAACCTCCGAGCATTCCCCAGATTTATCGGGAAGGAACTTCTCTATGAGCTGCGTCCCGGCAGCCTTAATCAAATTCCATGTTTCCCCGAAAGCTCGGATGCCTGCAATCCGAGTTCCATCTGGGGTGTCTCCTGTTCGATTCAATAAAACGTACAAAAGGATTAGGCAGACAAACAGAGAAAGCAAAACATGGAAAGATGTGAAAAGGGTAAGAAATTTACCGATGAGCTTGTCGATCTCGGAAACTTCCTCCAGGCGAAGGTTCAGAGCTTCGGTCAAATCCTGAATGGTGGATTTGTCTTTCTCCGCCTGTTCGGAAGCCTTGGAATTAGCCATTCCAAGAGCCAGGTTGCTGGCTTCCAGGTCTTGTTGAGCTTTCACAAGATCCTTGTGAAGCTCAATGTTCTCATTGCGGAGAATTTCGGCGTTGCCAGAATCTTTCGCTGCCTGCTTAGCCTGAGCTAAGCCAGCTGAAAAGCAAGGGAAAATCCGAGTTGGTCAATTTCCTCGGGAAAAAACTCAGACAAAGACTCAAATAAGAAATTTCAAAACGAAAATGCCTACCTTTCGTTTCTGTCAATGCGAGCTGAGAGGATTCCAGCTCCGCCTCCTTCTCCTCAAGAATAGAAAGAAGACTTCGAACTTCTTTATTCTTGATGGTGAGCTTCCTGAAAACTTCCAGGTTTATGGCTTCGGAGGTTTGCTGAAACGTAGCAAGGAAAAGTATGGTTACAAAAAACATCAAAGCAAAAAAGCATGCATTTTGTTTAATGTTTGGGGGCTAGAGTTATATACCTGGCTCAAACGCTGCAAACCTGCCAAGTTTTCTTGGAATCCTTTTGCGTATTCTGCAAAAAGATTCCCGGCTGCATCCAAGCCGTCATTGATCACCTTGAAATCCTTATCAAAGGTGGGGATTTCCTCGTCGAAAGTCCGAGAAGATTTCCCCACCTCTGGGGCCGCCCTTTCCCTCGTATCCGACTCGGACACAACGGGATGGCTGGGCTCTGGGGGCTTGGTGGTGGGGGCTGCAGTAGGCTCTTCCGCCATTGTCTGCGGTGTGTCCGGGGCGACGGCGGGAGATGGTTGGCTGCCTCGGCTGGAAGAAATCCTGTGTTTCTTCAGCTTCTTCGGCTTCAGGTTGGAGGGAGGTAGGCTAAAAACCAAAAACCCAGAAAAGGTCAAAACACCGAAAATGGACGAAAAAGATCCCATGAAAGAAAAAGAACCCAGAAGAAGGAACCTGGAAGTGGCGACGGGGATCCCGTCAAGGTCGATAATTTCATCCGAGGAGGTTATCTTCTTGCGCTTGCGTCCACCTGTAGCGGCGGTGCGCAGCGCGTCCAGCTCAGCCTCAGACACCAAGTCCGAGTCTGAAAGATCCTCGAACTGCCAAACAAGCAAAAACCAAAACCAGAAGCTAGGAAATCCGAGATAAAATAGAACTATACCCAAATGACTGAAAAATTAGCTTGGGAACCGGATTTTCGGCCGTGTACATTGGCCGACTCTCTGTGTATTGGTCGCGCGATGCGACCAACTGGTTGATGCGCCGCCTAAGTTCCTTTGCGGGCCAATCCTTGGTGGATGTCCGCATCGGATCGTTGATTCCCGTGTATTCACACAGGAAACGTCCGCTGTGGTTGGCTAGTGGCTGGATCCGCCTAATCAGCCAGCATAGAACCGTGTCCATGCCGGTTAGAGGCGGATCCATGGAGGTGAGCTTGGCGATGCGCCGCTTGATCTTTAGCAGATCTAGCGGCAGAACTTGGACGGCTTCTGTTACCCAGTTATCCTGGGGAACGGCGGCAGAATTTACAAAAGGTGGAACCCCGACGGCTTTTTTAGGAAAAGGCACGTCGGGATGATAGAAAAAAGAACCCGTCCAAAACTTGACGGATTTTGAGGTTTTGATTTTAGGGAACCAATCCTCTCGGAATCTCCGAAGAGTAAAGGAAATGGTCCCGCAGTTCGGGAGTGCGCCCTCTGAGGAGTTCCGCTTAACCCCGAAGCAATACATCCAAAAATCTAACCTAGGCTCTATTCCTAGGTAACCTTCGAACAAGGCCTGAAAGCCGGCCATGTACAGAATGGAATTGGGAGGAAGGTTATGAGGTTGGATATTGTAATGGGACAGAACCTGGAGGAAGAAAGAGGAAGGTGGGAGCCCCATACCTCGTAGAAGGTGGGAGGTAAGAAGTACCCTTTCGCCCTCTTGTGGCATGGGTTCGATCTCCTCTTCCGGGAGCCGCCATTTCTTTTTGAGCACCAAACCCTCCTTCTCCAAGTTCGGAAGGAGAGCCGGGGGAATACTGCAGGCACTCCAGTTGCCTGCAGTTTCCTCTTCCTCGTCTGCTCCGGCGGCGGCGGCGGCGGCCTTCGCGGCGGCGAGTTTGTCGCCGAGGAGCTCGATTTTTTCCTCCGCCGTTTCAGGTGCAAACGGCGGAGTTGTTGTGGCGCTTGGGCCCGCGACGTCCGCGGCGGCGGAAGCGTTTCCTCCGCCCGCCGCGGATGCCGTGGCCTTTTCCGGCTCGCCGCCGGCGTGCTTGGGCGACCCTAGCTGTGGATCTAGGTCGCCCAAAAGATCGTCGATGGAAGCGCGGGCCGGCGAGGACTGCGGAGAGGCCATCTTCCTTGGTGATGTGTGTGCGCTCCGGCGTGCGAAGAGCTCGTCGGGGCAAGGTCTCGTTCTCGCTCTCAAGCTCGCGTTCGCAACAATGGTGAGGGCAGTGAGGGAGTGAAGAAGATTGCCGATGGGGACGAGGACGGCTATTTATAGCCTGAAAACCTCTAGATACGTGCTAACGGCTCTTTCGAACGTTGGATGTTTGACGCGTGTCAACCATCGAGAAATCCGGGAAACGGAACGACAGTGGAATGATGGTTATCTCCTCGTTTCCCGTGAGAATCTGTCAGAGATACGTTACAGGGTTTCCCGCGTGAAACCAAGCGTCGCCTACGTCAGCATGATTAAAGCACTGACGTCAGAAGTTCCTTTTCCGCGAAGGATCGCGAGAAGAAAAGCCGGATTTTCAGAGTTCCGAGTTTTATGTTACCATCTCCTTCAAAAGGAAAGTAGAAAGAATCAAGACTGCTGAATCAAGATTTCCCGGACAAATGCATTTGACGAAAGACGGAGAATCAGAGTTTTGATCCTTCCTGGGGGCTACTGTCGGATATATACTGAATAGGGGTATAGAAGATGGTAGACAAAGAGCCGGACTACCAGGGTGGCCTCAGAGGTAGTGGGCTTAGGTCCATTGGGCGGCCCAGTAGTCCGACGCGCAGAAGCCGGATTCTAGAAGAACCCGGATCACGGCCCACGTGATCTGGCTTGGAGGAGAAGACGGATTCCTTACTTTCCAAGTTACAAGTTAAACGTAGTCTTCTAGGTTTCTGGTTCTGTAAGCCCTAATCCGGCTATTATATAAAGCCGGACGGGAGATAGATTACATAAGTTTTTGAGGTTCTAGGTTCAAGTTTCACAAGCTTAAGCTCTATGCAACTCGCCGAGAAGTTCATCCTCGTCGAGTAGCTAGATCTATTCCCTCACATTGTAACCCTGTTATACGGGCTTTAGTCCCAATTAGTGAGAAGTGCAGGAGTAGGTACGCCGTACTGTCGCGACGTACCGAACCTGGGTAAAATCCCGTGTTCTGTGTTACTATGCTATCCCGTTACCCCACGTCTCTACCGTAGTCTCATGGCACCCCAGTCTATGAAAACTACTACGATGTCTCGACATCATATTCATTATAAGTACAAAATATTTCCGCCTTATCTATTTCCCAATGATCTTACAAATACTCAATGTTGACCCGAATTGTGCCTGCGTGCTCGGTGTTTAAAAGCTGAATGATTCGGCCTGTTAAAGGTTAAAGGAAACTCGGATTGTGCCTGCGTGCCCAAGTTTCAGAGCAGTTCCTTGTTTTCTCTAAGTTTTATCTGATTGTGTATGTGTTGGGTTACTGAAACTAGTCAGTAAAAATGCTTTTAGCATAATCCATGTTTCTGAGTTTAAAAACTGTTTGGTTCGCCCCCAGTTACTCAACATGACGATACATATTGCTAATTGAGCCATTTTTAAACACTAGAGCAGTTAAAACACAGATGCCAGATTACTTAGAAGATAAAGGAACAGTCAAACCCGGAAAAACTTTGCAAGAAGCTTGAAATTGCAAAAGGCGGAGTTCTTGTTTCGACAAATGACATAGAAGCATTACAATATGAATTACATTGTAAAAAAGCTCCTATACACATCCATCATTCGGGTTAAGTGTATTCCCTCAAGCATCCGAGTCTTCATCGCTGCTATCATTCTCGGGGGCTGCGGGCACTTCTTCTTCCGGATAAGTAATGGAAATATTAACCATAGAGGCAATCTTGGAAGCATGCCCTTTAACTTCGTCAAAAATTGCATTGCATTGCGCTTCTGTATATCCTTGAGGGACACCGGATGCTACGCGCCAAGATCTAGCATTAGGGTAATGTAGACGCATAAGGCCAAGTGCCATGCGTGCACCACCTCGTGCGGCAGAGCGAAGGATAGATTCTCTCGACTCTGCTACCTCTGTGATGGCACCCGGAAGCCGGTAAACTTCCGAAAATTGTACAGTGCTTGTGGGAAGGAATTTACTAATCAGCTGCATTCCGGCATTCCTGATTGAATTCCACACTTTCCCAAAGGCCCGGATCTTTTCAGTTCGAGAAATTCCTGGAAAATTTCCTGCTTTTTTGACAAAAGCAAAGGTTACATGAAAAAACATAATAGATAAGACAGGAAGATACTGGTAAAAAGAAATTAACTTACCAAGAACCTTGTCAATTTCGTCGCTTTCTTTCATGCGCGGGAGTAGCATACTTTCCAAATCATTGATAACAGATTTATCTTCCGCTGCTTGTAAAGAAGCCTTGGATTGAGCAATCCCAAGGGCCAGATTACTGGCTTCCAGGTCTTCTTGAACTTTCAGAAGTTCCTTTTGGAGATTCGAGTTTTCCTCACGAAGCCGAGAAACATGGACATTGTTTTCTGCTAATTTGTTGGCTTTGTTTAAAGCAGCTGGAGGGCAATAATCAATTTGAGTTTACAAAACAATTCAGCAAGCATTCTCCAGAGAAAACAAATGGTACAAAACAAAATACCGGTGGCTTTTGATAGTTGCCGTTGAGTTGACGCTAGTTCGTTGCTTTTCGTCTCAATAATAGATTGAAGGGTTTTTACTTCTTTGCTCTTGAGACTAAGCCTCTTCAAAACTTCTAAGTTTATGGCGTCTGCGGAATGCTATAACATGGAAATGAAAGCCAGATGCTTAAGTTTGAACAGGCATTTGAAGAAACATTAAGAAGAATTCATATTTCAACTTAATGCTTGGGGGCTAGAAGTATTACCTGGCTCATTTCCCGCAAGTCGGTCAAAACCTCGTGGAATTCTTTGGCATATTCCGCAAAGAGAATCCCAACGTGATGAAGGCCATCGTGTATAACTTGACGAGGTGAAAAAGCAATGTCATTGCGAATAACTAACCCATTTTGTGGCCAAGGGCGAATTAGAGGCGCAGGAGCAAAGAATTTCTTTGCTTCTGGACGAATATATCCGAGTTCGTCGAATGGTTCTTCTTTTATCCGGGTATCGTCCAGAATGGGAATAGATTCCTCTTTAATAGCTGATTGCCTTTTGCGCTTTCGATTGTTGAGAAACTCGGCATGCAATTTGTTGAGCTCAGCATCGGAAGCAAGATCATTTTCTCCAAGTTCATCAAACTAGGAAGGAGTTAATAGTATGTTAAAAAGCAGAGAGAGAAGATAATCTGAGGAAAAACTCGGAAACAAGGAAAGATAAATACCTTAGGGACCGGGTTTTCCACGTGATAGATCGCCAGATTTTCCTCAACCTGACTACTGGCGGCAACCAGTTGGTGAAGTCGTCCTATAAAATCCTTTCTGGTAAAGGCCTTATCTTTTCCTCTCATGCTATCTTCTGGCCCTTGGTATTCACAAAGGAGTCGGGAACGAAAAGAGAGAGGTTGGATGCGGCGTCCGAACCAGCACATAACGGTATCCTTCCCAATCAAAGAAGGTTGAGAGGAAGAAAGTTTGGCGATGCGCCGCTTTATCTTCATCAGGTTTTCTGGCAAATTTTCTACTGCTGTGGTTGTCCAACTCTCGCGAGGAATAGCAGCAGAATTAACAAAGGGAGGAAACCCGGTTGTCTTGCCTGGGAATGGAATATCCTGATGATAAAAGAAAGAACCTAGCCAAGATTGGTCTGGTTCCGGCATTTCTATTTTTGGATACCATTCCTCCCTAAATTTTCTAAGGGTAAAAGATATAGTCCCGCAAATAGGCGATATGCCATGCGTGATATTATGCTTTACCTCAAAACAATACTGCCAGAAACCTAGGTCAGGTGTCATCCCGAGATATCCTTCGAAAAGGGCTTGGAAACTGGCTAAGTAGAGGATGGAATTCGGAGAAATATTGTGTGGTTGGACGCCATATAAGTTAAGGATGTCTAGAAAAAAGGCGGAAGGAGGAAAACCCATACCTCTCGTGATGTGAGAAGTAAGGATGACGCGTTCTCTGACTTTTGGCTTGGGCTCGGGTTCATCTTTCGAGATCCGCCATTTGCCTTTAACTATGTAACCTTCTTTTGTCATCCGACGAAGAAGAATGAGAGAAGTATTACTCGGATTCCAATTGCCGACAAATTCTGTTCTGCTGTTGGTTCCGGTAGCGAAGCGCTCATCGCCACGGGAAGGGATCTTGACCCTCGCCGTCGTTGGTGCAAACGGTGGGGTTGTTGCGGCGCTTGATGATGCTATGTCCGCGGCGGCGGAAATGTTCTCTCCGCCCGCCGCGGAAGCCGTGGTCTTCTCCGGCTCACCGCCGGTGGGCTTTTGCGCTCCCGATTGCGGATCTAGGTCGTTGACGAGCTCGTCGATGGCGGCGCGGGTCGGTGAAGGCGGCGAGGATGCCATCCTTTGGTGGTGCGTTCTGCGTGCTTGGAAGCTAAGTGCGCTTGGGGCAGGAAACTTGCTCTCGAGCTCGCGTCAATGGCGTGGGCAGTGTGGGAGTGAGGAAAGTTTCGGAGGAGGACGATGATGGCTATTTATAGCCAGATATCCGTTTAGATACGTGCCAACGGCTCTTTTGACCGTTGGATGTTCGACGCGTGTCGCTCGCCGGAAAATCCGGGAAACGAAACGACAGGGGAATGATGGCTATCTCCTCGTTTCTCGTGAGAATCTGTCAGAGATACGTTGCAGGGTTTCCCGCGTGAAACCAAGCGGCGCTTGCGTCAGCATGATTAAAGCGCTGATGTCATAAGTTCCTTTTCCGCGAAGGATCGCGAGAAGAAAAGCCGGATTTTCATAGTTCCGAGTTTTATGTTACCATCTCCTTCAAAAGAAAAGAAGAAAGAATCAAGACTGCTGAATCAAGTTTTCCCGGACAAAATGTATTTGACGAAAGGCGGAGTATCAGAGTTTTGATCCTTCCTGGGGGCTACTGTCGGATATATACTGAATAGGGGTATAGAAGATGGTAGACAAAAGAGCCGGACTACCAGGGTGGCCTACATGGTAATGGGCTTAGGTCCATTGGGCGGCCCAGTAGTCCGACGCGCAGAAGCCGGATTCTAGAAGAACCCGGATCACGGCCCACGTGATCTGGCTTGGAGGAGAAGACGGATTCCTTACTTTCCAAGTTACAAGTTAAACGTAGTCTTCTAGGTTTCTTGTTCTGTAAGCCCTAATCCGGCTATTATATAAAGCCGGACGGGAGATAGATTAGATAGGTTCAAGTTTCACAAGCTAAAGCTCTACGCAACTCGCCGAGAAGCTCATCCTCGTCGAGTAGCTAGATCTATTCCCTCACACTGTAACCCTGTTATACGGGCTTTAATCCCAATTAGTGAGAAGTGCAGGAGTAGGTACGCCGTACTGTCGCGACGTACCGAACCTGGGTAAAATCCCGTGTTCCGTGTTACTACGCTATCCCGTTACCCCACGTCTCTACCGTAGTCTCATGGCACCCCAGTCTATGAAAACTACTACGATGTCTCGACAAACATTCAACTGCAATTTTACAACGACGAGCACAGAGGAGAGAACAAATTAATCAAAATAAGCATAAACTAACTATAACATGAATTCCTATTTGTACTATCAAGAATCCATGGGTAAGAATGAACAAGGTTATTGATTCTCCTTTTTTCAGGACTCTGTTTGTTTCTAGTGGTTTTGGAGGGATTTGTAGGGATAATCCCGACCCAACCCGAGTTGCCCGACAAGCCTAAAAACACCGTTTGTTGCACATGTATTGGTCCGGTTTTATCCTCTTCTTTCCCCAGAAAAACCCGAGGCAATGTGTATCCTGAATACACGACCCCGACCTTGCACATTATTCTGAGCGAGGCAGGTGTTACGGATCGCAGGGAGGAATATAGGAAGCGAGAACGCGCATCCACCTCCTTCCTTTGCCACGCGGCGCAACTGCTTTCCGTCTCCCGTCCGGCGACCTTGACTTGTCACGGGTATGCCTTTTCTGTCCTTTCCCCTCTCCTTCTCCTTTCTACTTCTCTCCAGTGTAAAGATTTCGACGACGACCTTGACCTCCTCCTGTCCCTGGACGAAGATGGCTACCAGACCTCCCCGCTCTCGCCTTGATATAGGCAGAACCATAGCCTAATCCTCCTTATTTCCTCGTCTAACCCACACCACGACCAAGCCAATGGCAAAAGTAGGGGTAAGTGAATTACATTTGTATCCTACTCTTTCCTAGAAAGAATAGGAATTGTGAGGATTGAGTGAACGCAAGGATTATTCCCACAAATCCCTCCAAACCACCAGAAACAAACAAGGCCTTACAGGTGTATCTAGTGGGGGTGGCACCCCTAAAAAAACCAGTTTTTTTTAACTCCAGTAGCACTTAGTCCAATTTTATTTGTACTACACGGTTAAAAATACCGGTAACATGCCATTTAAACTATGAACATTGAGTTTGGTGCCCCTACAATTTAATCCTACATCCGTCGCTACTCCCTTTTATCATTGTATTTTTTCTCGCGATATTGGTTCACAACAACTACACAAATTAACAATCGGAGATGAAGAAATATCCACATCACAGAAAAATGGAATTTACAAAACAACAAATGGTAATGATATTGCCACATGGCACATAAAAGATCCAGGCGGAATTTGGAGAAAAAAAGGAGAAGCCGCGCACGCCAAAAAGCTACACGCTACATTGCACTTCTTTTTTTGCGAAACACGGTACAACGCAAGCGCTCACAAACACGCGCACATACTCACCCCTATGAGCACCTCCGAGAGACTGAGCCGGCGGATCGAGTCTTGAAATTACGAAGTCACCATGGGTGCCTCGCTGTCGACGGGAACGTCGCCTCCCACTGAAGAATATTCCGCCTTAAATGAGAAACACCAGCGTCAAATCTGAGATTTGAACTCTGGTGGGCTTAGGGTACAACCACCCTCCTAACCATTCTACCACAAGTAGGTTCTCGGCTACATTGCACTTGAAAAGGATCAGAGGGAGTAGTACAATTCTAACGCCACACCTTTGCCAAGCTGCCGAACTTTACAACTTCACCAAGATTGACCAACTTATTGTGTCATTCTTTTTGAATGTTATTGGCTCCTTTTTCTTTGGCCTAGAAGAATTTAGAAGGAAACGAAACCAAAAGTCTCCGGTTATTCCAGGGGTTAACGGGCAATCGCCAGCGAATCGAATGGAGGCGACAGAATGAGGCAAGATCCTATATAAACCCCACACCCTAATTACCCGGCTCGAGGCTTCCCCAAGACACCACCGCGCCTCCGTCCCGAGGGCCCGGACTCCGACAAGCGCCCGCCCGCCCGCCCGCGCGCTCTCTTTGTCTTGGCCCCCATCTCCCCTCCACCCTCTTCCCCCAAAACCCTAGCCCCGTCCGCCTCCCATGGCGGCCACCGCGGCGGCGTCGCCCTCCTCCTCCCTGCTCCTCTCCCGCCGCCACAGCGTGTCCTCGTCGGCGCGGGCCTCCCGCTTCCGCGCGCCGGTGAGCGTTCAATCCCGTCGGCGCATGGGGTTTCTGACCCTGATTGCGGGGTTGTGAGATTTTCCTTTTGGTGTGCGCAGAGGTGCGTGCTCGGGGCCGACCAGCTGCGGGTGGTCGAGCAGGGGAAGCGGATGGGCGGGGGCGACCCGTGGGCCGCGCCGTGGATGCCCAAGGCGCCCGCGCAGGAGGCCAGGCTCGCCGCGCTGCCGCAGGAGGTGCGGGACTCCAGGCTCAGGATCTTCTCCGGCACCGCCAACCGCCCGCTCGCGCAGGTGAGACCTTTTTATCCGATTCCTAGCAGCATGGTCGGTCGATTCGTATTTGGTTGGATAGGGATAAATTAATAATTCGCTATTTTGTCATGGCGTTTGAATTTGGCGCTTTAGATGAAAGGGACTTCATGCGCCCATTCCAATACAGCCACCCAAGAATACGCACTCCTGTTTCTATCAGATTTTATCGCACTTTGTTTTCTAGACTGTCTGTATATGTTGCATCATTCAATGCGGTGATTGAAAAAGACCCTTCTGTCCCTATTTGTTCTAAAAAAGTATGACCTCTTCTGTATTCGGTTTCAGGAAATTGCTTCTTATCTGGGCGTAGACCTCGGCAAGGTCCTCATCAAGCGCTTTGCTGACGGGGAAATTTATGTGCAACTGCAAGAGAGTGTGAGGGGATGCGATGTGTTCTTGGTGCAGCCCACTTGCTCCCCTGTCAATGAAAACCTCATGGAGCTCTTCATCATGATCGATGCATGTCGGCGGGCATCAGCACGCTCTATTACTGTTGTCATTCCGTACTTTGGGTATGCCAGGGCAGACAGAAAGGTACTGAAAAATTATTAAGCCGATCATTGCTTTTGACAAAAGTGACATATTGCCTGTAGTCCAGCAAGTGGGGTTTATATCTTTTCACTAAAACGCGAACCATTGCTGGATTTCTTCTCTCAGCTGATATTATCCAATTAGCTTTTCAATATGTTTCCTGTGTCAAGGCAAGTGAAGGTAGTAATGCCCGCAACATGAGGTTCAACACTTATGAGAATATGCTGTGCTAATGATCCAAGATCCGCTAACTCCTTCTCTTAGACTAAAGCTATTTTCTTTGTGACACAGGCTCAAGGACGCGAGGCCATTACCGCCAAACTTGCTGCAAATTTGCTTACAGAAGCTGGTAGTGACCGTGTAATTGTATGTGATATGCATTCTGCACAAGCGTTGGGATACTTTGATATTCCTGTGGACCATATATATGGACAGGTACTATCATCAGTCTAGGAAGGAACACTTCTTTTACTATGTATAAAGTCTTCTAAAGAAGTTTCTTAGGAAGACTTTAGTTGATTATAACAGTTAATGAATGGATCTTTTCTTGGTAGCCCGTGATTCTGGACTACCTTGCTAGCAAGACAATTTCCAAGGACCTGGTGGTTGTTTCTCCTGATGTGGGTGGTGTCGTCAGAGCACGTGCATTTGCGAAGAAATTATCTGATGCCCCTTTAGCTATTGTTGATAAAAGAAGACAGGGTCATAATCTATCAGAGGTAACAGTGGATATCATTTAATTGTAGCTATTCTATTTTCATTATATTTATATATAGCATTTAGAAACATGGAAGGTTTAGCTTTGTTTACTTTTTAGAGCATAGTGCTACTAACATGTATCATAGTAGAAACTAAAAATTATACGTAACTATTTGATTAATTGATAATGAATTAATCTAGCTTGATGCTCTACAGCATTCAACCTATCCATCAACATTTCATATACCTTAACATGGGTGGCCACATATAGTTCATAGTTTATCAAGTAAACCTGTGAAAAGAGTAGATTGCATTTTTTTAATTTCATTTTTTGTGATTGCCTGCAGGTCATGCACTTAATTGGTGACGTGAAGGGGAAGGTTGCTATCATGGTCGATGACATGATTGACACAGCAGGTTAGGATTTTTTTTATTGTTTGCGTCCAACGGCTTTCTGATATAGTCGCACTTAATTCTTTCAATTATCTCAGGGACAATAACTAGTGGAGCAGCATTGTTAAAACAGGAGGGAGCAGAGGCTGTTTATGCTTGTTGCACACATGCTGTCCTAAGGTTGGATATTTACTTAGTTGCTTATTATTTATTGCAGTTGTTATAACTTATTGCAAAGAACACATACAATATGATGCTTCGTAACTGTTATATATTGCATAAGTCCGACCAACTTTGAGATTCTACTTGTGGAACACAACAAGAAGCTAGTATATTTAGGAAAGTTGCCAGTCTTAACAATCTGGTCAGGATTATCATTGCCTAGCTAATCCCATCGACAGCACAATTTCTAGTTTAGTGGTTTGGTTTTCAGTGATTTTTTTTGTTGGGCGTTGTTTTTTACTTTGGTACGCTGTTCTTGTTGATAAAGCTGCTGTAAAGATGAATTTACAAATCCTATTGCTCCTGTTAAGGCAGAGTAAATTTTATCTACGTTATACTATGATCCAGTCATCACGTACGTTATACTTTGATCCAATCATTATCCTATCACATCTCATGTCGTGTTTATGCAAAGAAGATCCTTTTGCCACTTGATTAAGGAAAGAATAAGTACTCCCTCCGATTCTAAAACATTAGGACCTGAGTCATTTATATGTTATGCTGGACATTTTGACCTGGATATTTTGAGTGGAGGAAGAGACCTTAGGGGAAACCTTGTTTCTTTTTATCTCCATCTGCATGCTTGACCAAAGTTTATTTGAAATAAAGATGCTAGACTAAAGTAGCTGCACTTGGGGGTTATCACATTTTCTGTCTTTGTATTCTCATTGTTAACATACCCGCAAAAGTGAACATACCAAACTATTCTCATTCTTTTCCATTAACGCCGTTCACTTTGCAGTCCACCAGCAATTGAAAGGCTTTCTGGAGGCATCTTTGAGGAAGTCATAGTGACAAACTCCATCCTGCTGCCAGAGGACAAATGCTTCCCTCAGCTGACGGTGCTCTCCATGGCTAACCTTGTAGCCGAAACTATCTGGCATGTTCACCGTGATGGTTCGGTGAGCAGCATCTTTCAATAGCGGTGGGGCATCTCCTTACATTGGGTGGTATAGAGAAGGCACCAGATGCTCGTGCCACTGGTTTAGGAACCAATTTTGGTGACATGCGAAATAAAGTTCTGTTGTAGGCATCATACAAGTATGGGGTGGTCAATGTTGCGTCATGACACCTAGTGAAGGGTGTTTAGTTTCTAACCTGCGCAACATAAGCTCTCTTGGAGTTCAAAAGTGCGAGTCTAAGAAATTTGATGTTGTTGGAAATGTCCTATTGGGAAGGGAGTGGCCGATTGGTTGGCTCCAAGTATCTATATTTTGTTCTTAATTGTTTATCGCTAATTTTGAGCGTGCACAAAGGAGTTTTGGTATGTCCTGTTTCCATAATATGATTGTCATCTTGCCGTTGGTAACATTCTGAACAGAAACTAGGTAGTGGATAGTTGCCGGATCATGATATTGATTTTCTTTGGTAAAACCACTATTCGGTATGTTTGAGAAACAAGCAAGCTGCACTAAGCATAACCAAGTCCAAGCGGGGTCAGCCTGAGAAAGTGTTTTCTGCTAAGTTCAAGGGCGTATCTGGTTACTCGTATGGATTTTTGGCGATTACATAATGGCTTCTCAGGTTGAGGAAAAATATGACCCGAGCCATGTTCATTACTATGTAGGCTTTTGCCGACAATTTTCTAACTAA
The DNA here is from genome assembly GCA_028641055.1 of Alopecurus myosuroides. Lineage (NCBI taxonomy): Eukaryota > Viridiplantae > Streptophyta > Magnoliopsida > Poales > Poaceae > Alopecurus > Alopecurus myosuroides. Next base: position 9,512,993 of record CM054062.1, read on the forward strand.
ATCAGTATGAAAGTAACGAGTTTAGAAGCACCTGCATTTTTTTTTTGAACTGAGCACCTGCGTTTGGTTGTATAGGTCGCGGTAGGAACTATGCTGGTTGAGCGAAAATATGACATGAGCCATGTTCAACACTATATAGGCTTACTCACAATTTTCTAACTAAAGGAGGATCCTCTTTTCACTTTCCTCTCTGAGAGCCACCGTTGAGAGTCGAAGGGGGGCTCCAGATCCTGGCCCGATCCCGTAGCTCCTTCCATGGCGTGGCCAGCCGGAGAGGAGTAAGGAGAGGCGTGCGGTGGCCTGTATATACTAGAAGTCTCGATGTAGGTTTTTCCTTTGTGTTGTTGTGGAGTAGATCCCCAGTCCTCTGCAGCCATGGATTGGGTCCCTCGAAGCTTTGCTCCGTTTCCGCGGCGTTGAGGTGGCGTGCGGCGTCGCAAGCGGTGGACAAGGTGGAGAGCATCTCCGAAAATAAGGCTTGCAAGGGCAGCGCTGCCGGCGAGAGGGCGGGCATCTCGTCGGAGTGGTTGGACTCTGCCTCTCTCCACGCTCTCGGGTTGAGAAGGAGGAGGGTGGGGAATGACCTCTGCCTCAATAAGTCCGACTACGTGGTACTTCTTCACCGTCATCTTCTCTGCTTGCCTCCCCAGGTCCGTGGCAGGTACTCTGGGTTCGACGGCGAGCCGATTTCTTTAAGGCGGTGTGGTTGTGCTTGCATCAGCCCGGTGAGCTCGAAGGCTGCTTGTTTTCTCTCCTCCTGGGGCGCCATGGTGGTGTTGCAGGAGAAGGATAGGCGGATGGAGAGCAATCTTGGTAGGTGTTCGAGTTCAAGAACCTATGATTGGAGCATCTCAGCGGTAATCCTCGATGGATCTCCGTTATCCATGGCCAACAGCTGGCCGTTCAAGCCGAAGATCGGCGTTTCAACCTCCCTTGTGAGGCCCTACTGGAGCGTGCTTGCTGATGGGGTTGCCGGGATGGAGGCAAGTGGCTTTGTCCCCGTCGAAGTCCATGGCTGCAGCAGCTTCACTCTCTGCTCCGCGGTGGAGAAGAAGAAGGACTTGATTGGTTTTTCAGATTTTTCAGCAAGGGCCTTCTTACAAATGCTGAGGACCTATATGTATTTTTCTCATTTTTTGAGGTCCTCTGTATTTTCATGTACATCCACCGTTTTTTATCAATGAAGGTTCTGCCCCTTGGGGGCGCTTACTGTTCAAAAAAACACAATTTTCTAACTAGCCCAGTATGAAATAAACGAGTTTAGAAGCACCGTTTGGGTGTATAGGTCGTGGTAGGAACTACGCGGCGCCCGCGAAATTTACGGCGGTAGTGCCATGTACACAGTACACCTCTCATGTATAGCACAAATCTACTCGCTTATGACCATGAACCATGTTGAGGAACACATGTAGCACAGCTCAGTAGTTGCTACAGACGACGAGCGGCTGTTCAGTGAAGATGACACAGAGGTTGAAGAACACACGTACGTATGCATAATACAAGATTTACTCATATATTTCTACCGAAATGGGAAAGTTACAACATGCCGTTCCCTGTTTCGTGAGATGGAGACACGAGACATGTCCAACACATCAAACAACCAAAATTTGCAGCCAAAGAGCTCATAGGGAGGCTTGTGGGCAACCAAACACGCCCCAAATGAACAATAGTAATTCAAGAAGAGCAATATGATACTGTGATACACATCGTGGAACCGCATCCTTCAAAGTTAAATAATCCGCAGCTATTTTTGGGTGCATTCATGTACGGTGCAATGTACACGATTGCGGTGACAAGGCAGCTCCTCATCCAGCCTTTGCAGCTGCCCAGGGGTCAACCGTGTGCGGGCTCTTCTCACGTTCGACCACGAACCAAGAGGATTGCGGTTTATGCTGTCTACAACTGAAAGTTCGTGCCAGCCTAAGAATGCAATTCACTGCGAGCTAGTTACTCGCGCTAACATGTTAGCCATCCAGTGATGCATTGATTCCCTATGCCTCCTCTTCTTAATTCTTATACGACCACCATGTATCTCGTGTTGATATCTCCCCTTTGCATTGAACTTGTTCAATCCGCTGGCTGCACTTTCGATACAGTTGGACATATGTGGTCATGGCGGCTTGCTTGGTAGCAGGAAGACAACATAGTGTACTATTTATCATTGAGGCCTCTCGTTCAACAGGGAGATGGCTAGCACTGACACTGAGATCGTGACGATGCCATAGGTACTGGACCATAACTCACAATGTATGTAATGTAACCCACCAACCATTTGTCGGTTGTTGCCGGTGAATCAAATCGTCTTGTCATACTGCCTGTTTTACCTCGTGGGTATTTCAATGTAGGAAGAGTCCTTAGGGAAATTTTGTCTTCTTATCTCCATTGGCATGCTTGACCAAAGATAATTTGAGATTTTTTTTTTGAATAAAGTTGACCACTATCAATAATTGAACGTAAATATGATGTTCCGTACCCATGATAATGCATAATAGTCAGAGTTACAAAGGTATAGCTGGATGCCGGTGTGTGTGTGTGCGCTCGCGCGTGGGGTGGAGTTGGGTGGGTGGGGTGGGTGGGGGGGGGGGGGGGTCCTCAATTGCAAAAGAATTGTCCTTGTATTATGTATTGTTAAACGGGAAATCTAATCTCACGGCGCTTTGAGATTAGCTTATGCCTAGAATTGTCCTTGTATTCTCTATTATTGTCCAGGAGTCCTTTCCTTTGAGGGGAGTTCTTTCCCTCTTCTTCTGTCCCCTTCCTTTTTTCTTTGATTTGTTCTTTTCTCTTCGAAACCTAATAGGAAGGTGCGAGGGAGGTGGTGCGGCTATGTTGGAGGCCCTTGGCCCACCTGGCAGCTCTCATATGATGGGTGCGCCCATGGGGACAACTCAGCCCCCCTCTGGCACTTCCCCCCATTCACGATATTTGCCAAAAACTCTTCCGAATTCCCATGAACCCTATAGATAAAATCATCGATCTTATCTAACATTGTCAGAAATATATTTCGAACATCCCAAGACATCTCATGTCCCCCTACACATGCTCCGGAAATCGCGCAACTTAATTTTCTCTCCGAGAAATTCTCCGGAATAAATTCCGGCAATAATAGAAAAATGTTTCTATCACTTCGGGACACCCAATGTGCTCTTTATAAATTCTCTCTATTATATAATAATATATCTATCGCGCAAAAACACCGTTTCGATGATACTCCTTGTTGATCCATACCTACCAATATACACATGAACCATACCTAACTTAAGTGCGTTACCTCTACAAGTTCAATAATGTGTGGACATGATATCGAAAACTCTTTCCATCTCAATAATCAATAGCGGAGCCATGGATGCCCATATTGAATCCCACTAACTACGAGAAAGATACTCCGTTGAACCTGTTGGTTATTATAAAATATTTTCATTACTCGCAATACCGAATTTATCCGAAATTATGGATTCCGGTATTGTCGTGAAACAATCTTTGGTTCACTATACCTTTGTCTTATCTAGTTAATCGGTAAGATTCCTTTTACTCGTTACTGTATTATGATATCCCACATGATTTATCATCATCATGCATTGTCTGCAGAAAATATGGATATCACACATACCAAGTGGGCCTAGGTTGTATTTCTCTTTTTACGGAGCAGTAATTCCCATACCAGAACATCGAGAAAATATACTCCTTTAGAATTACGCAGTCGTTACCATTTTGTTCACCCAGTTTAAGGTATGACACTTGATAGTACAAAAGTAAAACCTCCTGAATATACAACTCCGATAACCTCATGGTCAAAAGATATGTCGTAATATATCCTTGATGTGATATGTCATTAAGGACAAAAGATATCGTAGTGGAATCTCTTAGCATATCAACTATTAGGGTATACCCAACCATATTGTTCCCTTCCAACAATATGCTATCCATTGATATCGACATAAATTATGTCCATGACTAGGAAAACACGGTCATCAAGCATACACAAAATTAGTCCGAAAATGCAAGACTAGGGTTTGAAATACTTGTTCATGTCACTACATGTGAGCGTCAGTTATACCATAGTAACCCGAATCATAATTATGAAACAGATGTACAAATATTCTTGCATTTTGGGCATACATTCAATAGCACCCCACTTATACAACTGGCAATAAACTGTTTGCATAAGTCCTTCAAACATCTAGAATATGTAAGTGAACTCTAATGCATACACTATGTTAGAGAGATTATGAAGAAACTCCTTATAGCATAATACCCCTTGATCATTCAATCACCTGCAATCTATGCTATTCTAGGTGAAACCTTAGTGTTTCAACTAAGAATATAGTTTCCCGTTTATCGCTGATCATTCTGCACCTTTCGTGAAAGACCAGACCTAGTTCATATGATGAACTGATATACAATGCTAGAAGTTATTTAAACTTCCACCCTTTACTGCTATTGTTGCATTGTTCGTAAATCTATGCTCTAAATTAATTAAGCATTTTAATCCCTGCTACTCACAAAATCATAAGATCATGTTTTAACCCTTGGTTTATGCTCACATAAGTACTTTTTCTTCTATGTACTTATCTCATAAGATATTTCTTATAATGTAACTCTTACATTATAAGCTATTATCCTTTTGAAGTTCTTCAAAGTACCTTTATGGAGAACTTACTTAATAATTAAAGTCAACTGAACTTTTGTAAAACTAGATTTCCAATAATTGTTATTTTATATGTGTTGAGAGAATGCACTTCTAAGGAATTTCCACTATGATCATAATGATAAATCATTTGATCATGCTCATCAATGTTTTCCAACTATGGATCTTGCACTTGAATTTCCAATTCCTTTTGAGAATCTTGATAGTATTATATCAATTAAAACTTAGGATTTAATCCATTGTGAACTAACAATTTTACTATCATATGTATCGTAGAAAACCCAGAGCACCGGTGTATGCGGGTGTAACATCCCAGTGTTTGGAAGGTTATAAGGATCAAAATATAATATGTGAATTCGCAAATCATGCATCTAAAAATACGGAAAAATTTGGCGCGAAATTTTAAACGAAGCAAAGTGACCAATGTTTCTCTCGGCGTGATGAAATAGGTTTAGATCATCTGGTTAAGAGTACATTTGGAGTGATATTTATAACAAATATCTTACAAACCAAATCATTTTTTTTAGGAAAACCACAATTGGTTATGACCAACAATAACTTTCAACAACTTCAACCACACGTTTATAATGGACTTGAGAGTATTCATCTAGGTATCTAGAACTCAAAGAGGGGTGAGTAACCAAACCACATAAAAAATGATCATACTTTCACAAATTAGTAATGAATAACCTAATAACCTCAACAGTAGAGTTACTGTGTCCTCTAAAACATGAACTCCTCAAGTTATCAATCAACTCACATAACACCTTTATAAATCATCTCACAACTATTAAGTAAGCCTTTAGAAGTGAATGACAAAGGTTTAATAGAACACAAATGATACAAACAAGCATTAACTCAAACCCACAAGTGGAAAATGACATAATAATTGTTAATAACATATTTATAGAATATGTACATATCTTAAATTAATAAAGAGAAGAATAGAAAGTAACAACATGACACTCTGGGAAATCAACTGTCAACTTTGACTTAAATCATTAAACCCCAATAATCTTCATATGCTCATTGTCTCATTCACCTTATACAAGTGAGCATATGAAATAGCAACACATTAAGAGACCATTTGATCAACTTACTATGTTAAGTCATGATTCCATAAGTACTCCACATTCCTATCCAAATCCAGCATTCAACAACTAAAAGTATCTTTGGATACAACCAACGAAATAACAACAAGTTATAACCTTTATAAGAGGAATAGAACTGAAAGCTGGGTAAAACTAATCATATATGAAACACGTACATATCCTATAGGAAACAAAATAAGAAGTATATGGAAGTGAATAAAAGCTTAACTAACTTTTAATCTAGATCCTTTTATCTTGTCTAGACCATCTTATTATCTTGTTTCACAATCTTCTCGAAGTTATTCTGCAAGAGAAGCAACCCACAAGAAAGGAGGAACTTCGACAAGAAGATCCGCAGAAGGATTTTTTTAGATTGTTCTAGAAGTACTATTCCAATCTATCATAGAGTATTTGGGAACTCTTATTTCTTGATATTCGTTTATTAATTCCTCCTGAAATAATGTGATATTTCAATGTTCGTATGATATAGAAGTAGTTTGGTAACAAGTCTTGCAACCTTGTTAGCAGATCACTTTTGTATGCCCTAACAATTTAATGTCACATACAAATAAACAGAAGGTTAGATAACCTAGTACGTCTCAGCCTCTTGAATATGAAAAATAATTTGGGGACAAGCCTTGCAAACTTGTCAACAAATTCTTCTTATATGCAAAAGGCATATTGATGTCACAAAATACACCTACATTCTTTTACAACCATACAAGGGGAAGAATAATAATGAGTAAATAATAAATCACGTTATAACTCAGGCAACATAGTAAAGTTATAAGTGGGAAAGCTATATGGTGATTTATGGTGTTTCCCCAAGAATATGAATTCCATGGAGAATGTAAAGCCAAATCACAAAGCCCACATAATCACTATCCATAACCATAGTGGCATGAATTAATCCTCACATTTTTGTGAGTGGCCTATTCTCATAAGAGAGCAGTTCACAAGTTCATCTAGTGAATGAAACCATTTGGCTTGATCCTGAGTTATTTCTCAAGAGGAGATAATCTTGGACATCTAGATAACAGAATTGCTTGGACTACTTAGTCAGCAGTGTTCTAATGAATTTCCTCCACACACTAAAGTATCAATTCCTATCAAATAGGAGTGCATCATCTTGTTCAACATCAGGATGAGTTAGGGAATCAAGAAAGATTCTATTATCATCATTTTACTCATCTATTTGCCATAAGACCTGATCACAGACTTGACATTTGTATATTATGCATCCACAAACATTTAATCATGTTTTCACATGATTTAGTTGTTAGGCACTACAAACCAAAGCCACTGTGATAATATACCATGCTTGGCACTTTTATGGTACAGACGGAGTAACAACAACCATCCAAGCGGTCAGATCCAATGGCTAAGGCTGATCAATACTCCCTCCGTTCAACAATAGATGACTTGAACATATCTAGATATAGATGTATCTAGACATATTTTAGTGTCTAGATACATCCATATCTATATATGTGGAAGTCATCTATTGTTGAACGGAGGGAGTACTTGTCAACCATACTAGCAGTACGGGTAGATGAGAAAAATATGTCCCGCATAATAATTCCCACGTACAGAAGGTGTTTTGTCAAGTTCCTCTTCCGGCAGACACGGTCCACTCGCTCGGCGGCGCATCAACTCGCTCTGCAAATACCGGACTACACATCCAAGCCACCGTTGCCAGCCACTACGCCGACCCTGCGGAGATCGGGCGGCCACGTAGAATGCCAGGAACACCGAATCACTGGCGCGGCCGGGCGCGAGGATGTAAGTTAGAGAGGCCGGCATGCTCGGCGGACAGAGCGGCAGCCGACTCACCAGCGAGGAGATCGATGCATGGTTCGGCGACATCGACAGGCTGGAGAACAAGATGTACGAGCAGCTCTGGCACAACACTGCCGATGTGCCATCCGTGCTCCCGTGATGCCGGCCGCCGCCGCCGATGAGGAGCGGCATCGGCTCTAGCTGGACGGGCGGGAGCGTCGTCATCGTTTGACCTTCTACGGTTACAGCCAGGTCCCGGAGGTTCCTGCCGGAGGCATGGAGGAGGAGAGCGCCGCGGTGCCGTTGGAGACCACGCGCGACGGCACCACTGGTGCCGTCGCGCGCGACGATCTTTCTCGACAACATCTTCAACGAATGCCTGCGACGACGGGGGCGCGTGCAAGGGAGACGGCCCGCATACGGTAGCAGTACTGGAGATCTACGCCAGCGACAGAGCCGGGCTTTGTTTCCTTTTTTTAACAGACCGATTCTTCCACATACTCCCTCCGTCCACGATAAAGTGTATGTTTTCCTTTTTTGGCGGTAAAATTTATTAAACTTTGACTAACTTTATTGGGAAAAGTACTAGCATTTATGACACCAAATTAGTATCAATAGATTTGTCTTGACATAAAGTTTTAAAATATATCATTTTGATGTCATATATATTGCTACAATTTTCTATAAATTTGGTCAAAGTTTAAAAATTTTGACTATGTGTAAAAGTAGATGTACACTTGTTGGTGGACGGAGGGAGTAAGCACTAGTTGAGGATAGATTAAACAAATTTCAATAACCCCCTTACAAACATTAATTTACGGTGGAACCTAGTTGCCTAATCAACCCCGAAAATGAATGGTCTTGCTAAATACTAAGGCCAATAGGACTAGTAATTTGTACTCTAAAATTGCCCCCAAGTGAATATCAATTTGAGAAAAGCAATACGGTACTGGGATTCATGGAACCACATATCTTTCAAAGATTTGTGGAACCGCATATCCTTTGAAGGTAAATATTACTCCATACGATTTAGATTAACTGTGGTTGAATTGGATGTATTTAAACATTCCCCCCCCGAAATGGAGGTTGAGACCCCGCTTCTGCTTTAATCGATGCACACGGTGTTTTCTTATTAATTATTCAATGACGTCTTACAAAATAATACATTAAAAAGTCTGAGACCACCTTCCTCGCAGTATGAGTCGCTACTCCTATCGACTTGATGAATAGAGTGAACATGGTCAGAACCGTCTGCCCGGACCTCACACCAACGCACATCATCTATGACCGAAAGCCCCAACCAAGCCGTCCAATGGCGGGCCGGGACCACTGACCGGTCCAGTAGTCTCAAAGCGGGCACTATTGCGCACGCTTCGGAATCCGTCGCCGCTGTCTTTCACAAACCCATCTTCAAAACAAGTATCAACACATCGACCTTGCCAGACCTATTGTCGACGCCGCCACAATGACAGATATCGCATCCGCCCTGCGGTTTCCAACGACACACGTCCAACACCGAGACCCTGATGCGCCACACCGCCGAGACCCGCCGTTGTCGACGCGGTAGATGCACACCGCTGCACTTCTTGCCACCTCCGTCCAGCCGCTGCTCCAAAACAATGCCCCCATGAGGGAGAGCGACACCGAGAGCGCCGCCATGGTCTGACCTTGGAATCCAGGGTCTAGGGTTTCCCCCGAAGCAGCGCAAGTGGACAAACAGTACCTGCAACGGCGATGCCTTCAACAAGGTAACGACGCCTATGAGTCTCCATGACCTGTCATGACCATAGTCAGAACTCGGTTTACACCGGTAGCCACATCTCTCCAACTCGCTGCCGGGACTAGCTGTGAGATCAAGGGATCTGCCACAACCAGCCGGTTAACCACCTCCACTCAAGGAGGAGGCCACTACCACGCGCAGGGCCGGAGTTCCTGACGCCCTCGTGTTGCAGGTCTAGCCCATAATCCACACACCATTTATGGAGTTGGAGGAGAGGCCAGGAAAACCGCCAGTCGGAACCCATCTGGGTCCAGATCGATCGCCCAACTGCCGCCGCCGCTGGCCATCATGCCGTCCACCTCCGCCGCCTGCACGCCACCTCTGGTCGCCGCCGCCCATCACCACTGCCTCCTCGAACCCATGGGGGTTACGAATCATTCAGGCCGGAGTGGATCGTCGCCACGGTGATCTAGATTTCGGCCGAGGAGAAGAACCGCCGCTGCCGCCACGCCACACGGGCTTTGCCGTGCGGCAGGGGGATGGGGGATTGAGAGGGGCGGGACTGGAAGGGGACGGCAGGGACACCCCGATCGGCGTGGCGCCGCCGCTCACGGGTGGGAGGGTCATGGGGGTGGAGGTGGGAGGGTTAGACGTTTTAGTACTAGATACACCTAATTCATCGATGATTAATATGAATCGGAAATCGTCAAAAGAAAAAACGCCACGCCACATCGGAGTGGGAGGGCCATGGGGGTGGGGGTGGAAGGGTTAGACGTTTTAGTACTAGATGCACCTGATTCATCGATGATTAATATGGATCGGAAATCATCAATTTTTTTTGTGTGGATCGGAGGGAGTATATGATATCGAAAGCTAATGCACATGAGTTGAACTGAGGTAAGGCAGCTAATAGTGTAAACCAAGATGAGAGCCATCCTTCTTTGTCTATGGATGCTACGGGTCAACTGGCTTTGATGTTCTCACGAACGAAGATCATGGCGTTTTCTGATTACTTCTACAACAAAGTGCCAGGCTAAGAATGCAATTCACTTAGAACAGTCCAATCGCTCTAACATGTTAGCCATCCGATGATGCATTTGCACGAAGAAGAGAGGAACCGCACCCCTTTGCGGTGGCCGGGTTGCGTGTTAAATAGGTGTAGAAAACATGACCCTACACGAGTCGGTACAGGGTTGTATACGTACTAGAAAGAGTACTACTCTTAGGCTAGTACAATACGGAAACTTAAATACAAAGCTTAACAAACCCCCTTAATCTAAACCTCTAGAAAGGTTTAGATTACGCTTAAAATCATCTAAATCTCTAACAGCTAAGACCTTAGTAAAACCATAAGCAACTTGGTCTTTAGTGGATATGAACCTGATGTCCGGCAACTTCTCAGCAACACACTCTCGGACAAAGTGATAATCAATCTCAATGTGTTTAGTTCTGGCATGAAAAATAGGATTAGCAGAAAGATATGTGGCACCAATGTTATCACACCAAATACATGGTCGTTGAGAAATAGGAACTCCCAACTCTCGAACCAATGCTTCAACCCAGATCATTTCAGCTGTGGCATTTGCTAATGCCTTATATTCTTCTTCAGTGCTGGAGCGTGAGACAGTTGCTTGTTTTCGTGCACTCCATGAGATCAAATTTGGACCAAAGAAAACAACAAAACCACCTGTAGATCGTCTATCATCAAGACATCCTGTCCAGTCTGCATATGAAAATCCACTAAGAAGAGTGGAAGAGGATCTTTGAAAAGTGAGTCCCATATCAACTATACCACTGATATAACGAAGAATTCGTTTAACTGCTGTCCAATGGCTTGTAGTTGGTGCATGTAGATACTGACACACTTTGTTTACTGAGAATGACAAATCAGGCCGTGTAAGTGTTAAATACTGTAGCGCACCAACCACACTTCTGTAATTTGTACTATCCTCAGAATTAAGAGCTGTGCCATCTGTCAGAGATAATTTTTCTGTGGTTGATAAAGGTGTGGGACAAGTAGTACAATGCTGCATTCCAACTTTCCTTAACAAATCAACAACATATTTTTCTTGAGTCAAAATAATTCCATTAGAAGATCTTTTTACCTCAATGCCCAAGAAGAAATGCAAATCACCAAGATCTTTGAGTGCAAAGTGTGTGTAATATCTTTAAGCAAGACTGTTGTAGCTTTATCAGAGGAACTAGGCACAATAATATCATCAACGTAGATAAATATAAACATAGTAATACCTGACTGTTTATAAAGAAATAGAGATGTATCAGCCTTGGAGGGTATGAATCCAAATTCTTGCAGTTTTGAACTCAACCTTGAATACCATGCACGTGGAGCTTGCTTTAGACCATAGAGAGATTTATCCAATTTGCAAATATGATTAGGAAAACGAGGATCCTCAAAACCAGGAGGTTGTTGCATATATACTTCCTCCTCCAGAACGCCATGAAGAAATGCGTTCTTGACATCTAGTTGTCGTAGGCTCCATCCTTGAGACACAGAAATAGCAAGAACAAGACGAACAATAGCAATTTTAACTACTGGACTAAATGTGTCCTCATAATCCATACCAAACCTTTGTTTAAAACCCTTAGCAACCAAACGGGCTTTGTACCTTTCAATAGTGCCATCAGCGTGTCTCTTGATGCGATAAACCCATTTGCAACCAATCAGGTTTTTGTTTGGACTGGAAGGTACTAAGTGCCATGTTTTATTTTCCATCGAAGCCTTGTACTCTTCATTCATCGCATGCTTCCACTTCTCATCCTCCAATGCTTCTGAAAGACCACTGGGTTCACCTGTGGACGTATACAAACTGTACCGAACGGTGCTGCCCGTCCACTTTTTATTATATGGAATAGTGCCATCTGTCCATTTGCGGGCTTTTCGTATGCCTTGTTGTAGACGAGTGCGCACAAGAATTGGTTCAGCCACAGAAGATCCAGGAGGACGAGTCATGTCGGAATCATTCTCCTCATCATTGGGGACAGAGGCATCGGAATCATGCTCCTCGTCATTGGAGGCAGCGACATCTTCTGCGTCCATGTGCTGGTGGTCCCCATGTCGGGAAGCAGCAGAACGGCCCGCGCCCGAGGCAGGCGAGGGAGTGGACCGCGCTCCTCGCTCGCTGTCACCACGTGGGTGGGACCCGGCGCTGTCGGCCATGCGGGAAAACGACAGTGTGGCAGGAGGTGAATGGTGTGGAGAGGCGGGAACGCTCGGTGGATCCGAGGCTGATGCGCTCGCGGAGACCGAGGCTGATTGACTGGGAGACGAATCTACGCCAGGTAAATCCTCCTCGACAGATGTGCTGGACGTTTCTTGCTCATTTTCAGCATTTTCTTCACCATTTGAGCTGTAGTTTTAAGAGGGATCTGCAGAAATATTGCTAGAAGCTGCAAGAGGCTCATCAACACGCATTAGAGCATCAGTAACTGGGACAATATGCAATTGATCATCAACATGTACACCCTCACTAGAAGACAATGAAGAGACTAAATCTTCTGGTAATAGAAGAATTTCAGCACGGAGTCTAGCACCCGCATTTGGATGTAATGCTTTGAAGGGGAATATGTTTTCATCAAATACAACATCTCGCGAAATATAGACACGTCCAGTGGATATATCAAGACATTTCACTCCCTTATGTCGAGGACTATAACCCAGAAAAACACACTGTTTTGAACGAAAAGAGAGTTTACGTGTGTTGTAGGGGCGAAGGTTAGGCCAGCATGCACAACCGAAAATACGAAGGGCATCATAGTTTGGTTTGACTTTGAGGAGTTTTTCTACAGGAGACTCATGGTTTAAAACTTTGGTAGGAAGTAGGTTTATAAGAAAAGTGGCAGTAAGGAAAGCCTCATCCAAAAATTTTAAGGGCATGGAGGCATTGGCAAGAAGAGAAAGACCAACCTCAACAATATGTCTATGTTTACGCTCAGCAGAACCATTTTGTTGACGGACATGTGGACAAGATACATGATGTGTGATGCCAACCTTTTGGAAGAAACCATGAAGTTTTTCATACTCACCACCCCAATCAGTCTGCATGGTGATAATTTTGCGATCAAATTTTCGTTCAACAAGTTAATGAAAATTGAGAAAAACTTGATACACTTCATGTCTATTTTTGAGCAAATAAATACAGGTAAACTTGCTATAGTCATCAATAAAGATTACATAATATTGATGTTTGCCAACAGAGCCTGGAGCTGGGCCCCATACATCAGAAAACACTTGTTCCAAAGGAACAGTGGAAACACTAGTAGATGTAGGATAAGGTAATTGATGACTTTTTGCCTGTTGACAAGGATCACACACATAGGGGTTTATTTCCGGAGAATGCGAAAGATTATTTTTCCTAATAGTTTGTTGAACAATGAAGGAAGATGGATGCCCTAATCGACGATGCCATGTGGATGAAGTCGGCTTGATGGTGATGAAAGCATGCTTGTGGGACTCGGAGGCGATGGGAACAAGAGGGTATAAGCCGCCATGACACGTACCTCTAAACAGAATTTCCCGAGTTGCCTGATCCTTGAAAAAAAAGAAGAAAAGGTGAAATTCAACAAATGCATTATTGTCAAGGGAAATTTTGTGAGCTGACAAAAGATTTTTGGTGGCACTAGGGACATGCAAGATATTGCGCAAATGTAAGGAACTATGAGGGGTATGTAATGTTGAATGACCAATGTGCTGTATTGTCATACCTGTGCCACAAGCATTGTGGACTTGATCGCGACCCCTGTAATGATCCCGAGTGTGTAGTTTATTCAGTTCCCCTGTGATATGATCAGTAGCCCCAGTGTCCATATACCAGTTTGTGTCCACGCCATAAGCAGCCTTCTCATTGCGATTGTCATTGCGATTATCATTACGAGTGTTGTCCTGATTGTTGTTCCTTCGAGCCTCATAACGCCACCAGCAGTCACTCGCAGGATGACCGCACTTCTTGCAGATTTGACAGTCAGTATCAACAAAAGGTGTAGGAGTTCGTCCACGACCACGACCACCCCTAGGTGCACCACGGTCATCACGAGGACGCCCACGGTCATCTCTATAGTAGCCACCGCCACCATCACGATGCATCTCACGATCATCACGCCTGTAGTCATCACGACGGTGCTGACCGTAACCATCATCACGCCTATCTCTGTACTGGCCCCCACTGTCACGACGGTATCCATCGCCATCACGGTAGCCACCATTATTTCGGTATCCACCCTGCTGCTGCTGTCCATATCCTCCCTGCTGCTGTCCGTATCCACCCTGTTGCTGTCCATATCCTCCCTGCTGCTGCCTGTTATCATCCCGGCGGTAACCACCACCCATGCGTGCAGCGGCGTTAGCCGATGACTGAAACACTAAGCCGCTCTGCCCGGTTTCAGACAAAGAGGATTGCCTGTACTCATAAGCCTGCAGCTGCGCACACATGTCTGTCAAGGTCGTACTAGGAACTGCATTGATCGAGGCAACAAAGGGAGTGTATTCGCTGTCCAACCCTGCTAGGATATATCCTTTCAACTCATCCGAGTCTACAATTTTTCCTGCTGCTGCTAATTCAGAAACGAAACCACGCATCTTGGCTATATATTGTGCTGCGGTCATATTAGCTTTCTTGGTGTTGCTGAGTGCACCACGCAGCATGTTAATCCGGGCACAAGACTGGGAAGAAAAGAGAGATTCAACTGCAGACCAGACTTCGTGAGAATGCTCGAGACCAATTACTTGTGCAAGAATATCGGGGTCAAGTCCCTTAACAAGGAAACTAAGCAGAGTTTGATCACGTGCGAGCCAAGTATCATAAGCAGGGTTCAGGACTTGAAATTTCTTGTGTTCATCATCTTCTTTCTCGAGGGTTTTAGACGGGGCGAGATCAGAGCCATTGAGGAGGTCCATAACCTGCACGCCGCGAACTGCAGGAAGGATCTAAGCCTTCCAAAACAGATGGTTGTCGTTGTTGATTTTCTCCGTCGGAGGCGATCCAAGGGCAGAGGCAAGACTTGCCGCAGCTGTCGATGAAGAGGCCATCAGATCGGACTAGGTTCTGCTTGTTGTCGTGTCGAGGTTTTTGGGAGAGGAGGCTGTGTCTCTCGATCGGTGATTGTCGGGTTTTTGAGTGTTGATTGTCGGGTTCTTCTCAGGTCATTCACCGGTGATCACCGGCGGGTTGTTCCTCCGCGATCTCGCTCGAGATCGGATCTAGTCGGCGGAGCCTCGCTCTGATACCATGTACGAAGAAGAGAGGAACCGTACCCGTCCCTTTGCGGTGGCCGGGTTGCGTGTTAAATAGGTGTAGAAAACGTGACCCTACACGAGTCGGTACATGGTTGTATCTGTACTAGAAAGAGTACTACTCTTAGGCTAGTACAATACGGAAACTTAAATACAAAGCTTAACAGCATTGATTCCCTATGCCTCCTCTTCTTATACGACCAACACATGTATTTGTGTTGATATTTGCCCGTTGCATTGAGCATGTTCTATCCCCTGGCTGCACTGCCGATGCAGTTGGCTGCTTGCTTGGTAGCCGGAACCTAGTCGCTCTCGGGGCGATCTAGGGTTTTCGTTTTTCCTCCTCGACCGGAACTGCGCCGGGGGGAGTCTTCGCTCGTTGCCGTCTCCGACTAGGGTTGGGGGGCGGAATTTTTCCTCTCGCATTGGTCTGGGCTGGAGGCTTTATTTCCTCTCGAGCGTCTTGTTCGCAGGCTCCTGTACCCGTGCGTATACCTAGCTGGCGGCGAGTCTTGTCCAGGGGACCAAGGTTCGATATCAGGGAGCAAGTCTGCAATGTCTGCGGCGTCTGCTTCAAGTAATGTTGGCTCGGCAGTGGATAGGGGACCAGAACACATCGATGACCTTCTTCCGCGGCTGGGAATTGATGAGGAAGAGCTTGATGACCTAGTACTGGAAGATGAGTTGGAGAATACGATCAAAGGGATTAAATGGATGGCACTTGCCCGGGTTCACACAGAGAATACTTTTAGTCCCCAATCTTTTGAGCAACACATGAGGATAGCATGGAGTCCGGCTAAGGAAATTATTTTCACACCACTTGAAGCAAATCTGTTTACTATACAATGTTTCTGTTTGGGGGATTGGATCAAGGTGAAGGAAGGAGGACCTTGGCATTTTCGGCAAAACGCTGTCATCATTGAGGAGTACGATGGGCTGGCTCCTACGGAATCAGTGGATATGAATTATATTGAGGTATGGCTACAGATTCATAAACTGCCGGTGGGTTACCGTGATCAAAATCTTATCAAGAATCTTGTGGAGAAAAGAGTGGGGAAAGTTATTAAGGTAGAGACATCGGTAGAAGGAATTGGCAATTTTGTCCGTGCTAGGGTCAGGCTTGATGTTCGCAAAGTTCTTGCACGGATTGTCACCCTTTCTCGTGGAGGACAACGTGAGGCGTTCCAAATCAAATATGAGAAAATTCCTAAATTTTGTGGAGCTTGTGGAAAATTTGGCCACACCCACCTTGAGTGTGGTACGGGGGAACACGAGGAAGCAAGTCTGGGCTGGGGAGATTTTTTGAAAGCGGATTGGGATACGTGGCACGGGAGAAGACAGATTGGAATTCGCGGTGGTGCCCGTGGTAGGGGTGGTTTTAGTACTGGCGGAAGAGATACAAGGGGCAGTGGAAGAGGGCAATCACAATATACTGATGAGCTTATCAGTTGGAGACATAATGCTTTAGCTACAACCATACCACACAAGCAGCCTGCAGACGACGATCTTCGCGATACTGCCACAAGTCCCCTTAAACCGGCGGATGTTGACATGTTAGACAAAGAGCAGGAGGTTAATGCAAGGAAGAGGTTAGCGTTCGATAAAAATATTGGAGGAGATAATACTATTCAAGTTCAGACAGAGACTACGGCTACTGCTAAAGAGGATTCTCTTTCGGGAAAGGCTGGATCAAATGGTTCTTCAAAATCAAAAAAATCAAGGACGGCTGGAGCTATCTCCCCGTCACTCGGATCGGCGGGCTCCCACGAGGGGTCTGTCCGGGCACAATGAAACTATGTGGAGCCAACTGCCGGGTGTTGCAAAAATCAACGGCAGTTCTTTCGCTCTTGGGAGTACAAGAGCGAGTAAAAGCAGATGTTTTGTTCCTATCTGAAACACACTTATCTTTGGCAAAGGCAGAAAATCTTAAGCGTAGGCTCTCTTTTGACCACATGATAGTTTCCGAAAGTAATGGCAGGAGTGGTGGTCTGATCCTGCTTTGGAAGGATACTATAAATGTCACTCATTCTAGTATTCATGATAATTATTTGGATATTGTTATTGATGGGGGTACTGATGATGTTTGGAGATTTACAGGAATATATGGAGAGGCTAGTGGAGACCGCAAACACCTCACTTGGGATTACATCCGCAACCTGCATACTATGGGGGATTCACCGTGGGTGATGATTGGCGACTTCAATGAAATTTTGAGCAATTCGGAAAAGGAAGGGGGAGCGGTCAGATCACAACGGTGTATGCAGGGTTTTAGTAACTCTTTATCTGACTGTGGTCTTTTTGATTTAGGCTATACGGGTGATATCTTCACCTGGAGACGAGGGCATATACGTGAGAGACTCGATCGAGCTGTGGCAAACCAGAGATGGATAGATCGCTTCTCTCATGCAGGAGTGATTAACGAGGATTTTTTCAAATCTGACCACAGACCTGTGACGGTTGATACTAATTTCTTTCTTGATTCCCAGAACCCGAGAGTGAGTAACCGGAAAAAATTCGAAGCCAAATGGTTACTCGAGCAGAATATAAATGAAATTGTTTCGGACGCATGGATTTCGGCCCAGCAGGCCGGCCCAATGGGGGTGGCCCAAAAGCTTGCACGCGTCCATGCGGCTCTACATGGATGGGACATGCAGGAGTTGAGGGAACCACGTCGATCCATCAAACAGCTGCAACGGGAACTGAATGTGGTTCTCTCGGGGCCCCTATCTGATGAAGCAAAAGCAAAACAACAAGAGCTACAGTTACAGATTGAGCACGAACAAGAGAAGGAGGAGATTAAATGGATCCAACGGAGCAGGGTTAATTGGCTTTCTAATGGTGATCGAAATACAAATTTTTTCCACCGATATGCTTCAGAAAGGAAGAGGAAGAATGTGATAAAAGTGCTGAAAGATGACAACGGTAATTCTATTGAGGGAGATGGGCTTTCAGATCATATTAAAAATTATTTTGCAGGGCTCTTCTCCTCGGAGGTAGCTTCACCGAGCCAAGATATAATTTCAAAAATTAAACGTAAGGTGACGAGGGCGATGAACACGACCCTCACAGGACCTTATTCTAGAGAGGAGGTAAAGAAGGCTCTATTCAACATAGGGGATCTCAAAGCTCCTGGACCTGACGGGCTTCATGCTATTTTCTTTAAACGGTATTGGGATTTAATTGGTGATGAGGTTATTGATGAGGTCCTTACTGCTATCAATACTGAAACTATACCAGAAGGATGGAATTCTACCACAATTGTTTTAATACCAAAGATTAATAATCCGGAAAAGGTAACTCAATTTCGACCCATCAGTTTGTGTAATGTTACTTATAAAATTATTTCCAAGGTGATTACAACTAGGCTTAAGGGAATTCTCCCAGAAATTATTTCACAGACTCAGAGTGCCTTTGTTCCGGGAAGACTAATTACAGATAACGTCTTAGTTGCTTATGAATCATATCACACTATTAAAAAAGAAGAGACAGGGAAAGTATGGATGGTGTGCTATAAAACTGGATATGCATAAAGCATATGACAGAGTGGAATGGACGACTGGAGATGGTTCTTGTCCAATTGGGTTTTGATACTGAGTGGATTAAATTGGTAATGACTTGCGTCACTTCTGTCACATATCAAGTTAGAATCAATGGAAGTGAGACCGAGGAATTTAAACCCTCTAGGGGCCTTCGGCAGGGAGATCCTCTCTCCCCTTACCTATTCCTATTTTGTGCGGAGGCTCTCACATGTTTATTGCAAGACGCTGAGGAAAAGGGAGATATTATTGGTGTCAAAGTCTGTCGCAATGCCCCAGCCGTTTCACATTTATTGTTCGCAGACGACTCTCTTATTCTGATGAGAGCGGATATTGCAAATGCTACAGCCTTGAGGAACATTTTACAAGGATATTGTGATGCATCGGGGCAATTGGTAAGTGAAGCAAAATCCAGTATTTTTTTCAGCCCATGCACACAGGTAGATATGAGAGCAGAAATTTGTACTTTGTTGAATATTCTCACAGAGGCTATCACTGATTCATATCTGGGACTTCCTACCCAACTGGGAATTGATCGATCAGATTGTTTTGTTCATCTTATTGATAGGATAGTAAAGAAACTGAGAGGTTATAAAGAGAAATTGCTATCCTATGGGGGAAAAGAGGTGTTGTTGAAAGCGGTGGCCCAAGCCATCCCAACATATGCTATGTCAGTGTTCAAGCTGCCTAAACTAGTTATCAAAGGGATCACAGATGCTATGACCCGATACTGGTGGGGAGATGACGATGTACAGAAACATATGCACTGGTTTGCTTGGTGGAAACTCTGTGTTCCGAAGAAGAGGGGTGGTATGGGCTTTCGTGATCTACACTGTTTTAATTTGGCTATGTTGGCAAGGCAGGTTTCGAGATTTATTAATGAACCAGATTCTCTTTGCGCAAGGGTTTTACAAGCAAAATACTTCCCATCTGGAGACATTATCAATGCAAAACTTATGAAGGGGTCTTCTTTTACTTGGCAGAGCATCTGGGCAGGTATACAAACTTTCAAAAAAGGTTTTATTTGTAGAGTAGGAAAGGGTAACATGATAAATATTTGGGATGACACTTGGGTGCCCTCTAGCCCTTCTAGAAAGGTTATTTCGGAAAGGGGTATTTCAGACCTTGTCCACGTTTCTGAGCTGATCGATGAAGAGGGACGGTGTTGGAACGAAGGGCTTCTCCGCAACAATTTCTTATCTGTTGACGTTCATAGGATTTTGAGGATACCACTTTACTTCGGAGACATGGAAGATTTTATTGCATGGAATTATACAAAAAACGGGATCTTTACTGTCAGATCTGCCTACCATTGTGAGTGGGATTATCAACATGGTAGGAAACTTATTCGGACCAGTGGACCAGGTACGTCAGATATTAATCCAGTTTGGTTACGGCTATGGAAATTGAGAGCTCCTGCTAAAGTTAAAATTTTCGCATGGCGTCTTCTACATGGAGCTATCCCATGCAAAAGCGTACTGGCTAATAGACATATTACATCAGATGTTTTGTGCCCCATTTGTAAAGTGGGGTGTGAGGATACAAAACACACCTTTTTCGTATGTCCAAGGGTGAAAGAGATGTGGGAAAATCTCGGCTTATGGAATGTTATTTCCCTGGGATTGGACATGGATAGGGAGGGATCAGGAATTCTGGAATGGTTGTTGCGGCATGACCGTCTCCCTTACCCGGAAAATGATGATATTAAAATTCATGAACTCATTGTCACTGCATGCTGGTTCATTTGGTGGGAAAGAAGGAAGATAGCACATGATGAGCAAGTTTCAAAACCAGCTTCTTCCTCACACGCAATATTGGCCATCACAATGAACTATATCAGAGCAAGCAAAAAGAATGCAAAGCCTCGAATTCAGGGATGGGTAAAACCAAGACCTGACTATGTTAAACTGAATTTTGATGCAGCTTTCAATGCACAGGATTTTCGAGGAGCATCTGGAGTCGTTATTCGAGATGAGAGGGGTTTTTTCCTGGCGGGAAGCAGCAGGGATATCCCTTGTGTCGCTGATATTATCACGGCGGAAGCGTGGGCGCTTAGAGATGGGCTATTACTGGCGGGGCAACTAGGATGCAACATAATCGAAGTTAATGGAGATTGTATGGATATTATTACAACAATGCAAGATGGGGGGCTATCCCTTGGCCCGGCGGCATCGATCTTCGAAGAATGTACTTTCCTGGCACATAATTTTATCCATGTTACCTTTAGCCATTGTCCGAGAGACTGTAATAGGGTAGCCCATTTGTTAGCTAGTAAGGCGGGGCATCAGGAGTCCACTTGTTGGTTTGAAGACCCCCCCGATTATTTGAGTGTGCCCTTGGCAAATGATGTAAACCTCTATGAGGAAACAATGTAATTGGTTTGGCTGCAAGTTTTCAGACGCACTCTTTTCCTTCCAGGGTACCTAAGGGGACTGGAAGGTTTTTAATGAGGCGGGCTTGCTAGCTATTTTATTAATGGAAAATTTCAAAAAAAAGATATATGTAACCCACCAACCATTTGTTGGTTGTTGCAGTAATCAAATATTCTTGTTTATACTGCGCATTTTTACCCATGGGTATTTTGAATGTAGGAAGAGACATCAGTGAATACTTGTTTTTCCATTTCCACTCACATGCTTGACCAAAGTGAACTTGGCATACATTTTCTTAACTAAAGTTGGAAACTACCAATAATAAAATGTAAATATGATGTTCTGTAACATGACAATGCACAATAGTCAGAGTTACAAAGATAGCTGGATGTGGGAGTTTATCTCAATTTGCAAAAAAAAAATGCTGTTTTGTATTCTCTATTGTTAAATACACCCAAAAGTGAACATATTGCACTCCTTGCCAAAAAAAGTGACCATATTGCACTTTGTATACCTTTTTTCTTTTCTTTCATGAATAAACCATAGAAAGACGTATAATTTTCAAGACGGCATGTCCACATGTCCATAGGCTTACATCTACTTGACAAGGTGAGAAAACGTTCGATCGTGCACTCTCACAACAGAGACTACACTCTCTCACCCTAGAATAAAGTAACTACATGCGCTAAACCAACCACATTGATAGTTTTTTTTCTAAATGGGGGAAGCCCCGGCCTCTGCATCGAGTGATGCACACAACCTTTATTACTTATTAAGTTTCAGAGTGACTTAATCGTTTAAAAAACTAGAGAACTCACAAACAGACAAGCCTCCCTCAGAACTGAAAGCATAAAAACAAACTATAAAATCCTATTAATATGCTGCCACGTAGTACTGGAAAAAAAATCCCGTACCACCGTAAGAAGCCGCTGGCACCCAACCTCCATAAGCTCTCTCTGATCCGAGGGAAGTAAGAAAACCCATAGCTGGATCCAATGCACCGCCGCACCGATAACCTGTAAGACATGAAAATTTTCCTTTCTGCTACAAACAAGATTATTCCTACAATTCCATGTAGACCAACAAATAGCCGAGACCCCTATACGAATTCTATTCTTGGTTTTTTGTCCACCCCATTTAACCAATTACCAAACATATTAGTAACATTGGAGGGTGGAGGGATATTGTAGGTACAGAAAACTACACACTAAACAAGCTTAGCAAAAGGGCAAGAAATGAATAAGTGATCAACCAACTCCTCATTCCCACAAAAGGAACAATGGGTATCTCCATTCCAATTTCGTTTAGCTAAATTATCTTTAGTGAGCAACACCTTTTCATCTAGGAACCACATAATTTTTTTTGATCTTGAGAGGGATCTTCAACTTCCACAAATAAGTTTTAAGAAAGGCAATATGATCGTTCATAAGATCCCCATACATAGATTTAACAGAGAAAACACCATCTTGAGTCAATTTCCAATGAAAACTACCAGGAGCATTATTAAGAGAAACATTCATTAACCACAAACATAGATGAGACCACATCTCCCACGAATTCCCAAAAGGGTTTCTTCTAAAGCCTATGTTAAGAGGTGGAGCATTGTGAAACACATCATGCACTGAAACATGTTTATGTTGCACAATATTATAAAGAATGGGGTATTGATCTTGAAGTGGGTTGTACCTAACCAGGTATCCTCCAAAAACCTCGTAGTCTCTCCATTACCAATTTTAAAAGAGCCTCTAATAAAGAACTCTTCCTTAACTCTCATTAGGCCCTTCCAAAAGGGAGAATCAGTAGGTTGTGCCTCAACATGAGCTAGAGTTTTACTATGAAGATATTTGTTTTGCAGCAATTTCTGCCAAACCCCCTCCTCATTTAGTAGCTTAAACAGCCACTTGCTTAGCTAACATTTATTTTTAAACTCTAGCACTTCCACACCTAACCCCCCATCCTTGGGCCTGCATATGATATTCCATTTAGTCAATCTATATTTGAGTTTATTCTCATCACTTTGCTAGAAAAAATGAGATCGATAAAAATCTAAGCTCTTGCGGACACCCTTTGGAATTTCCATAAAAGAGAGCATAAACATGGGTAAACTTGTTAATACCGAATCAAAAAGAACTAACCGATCCCCATAAGATAAAGCTTCCCTTTCCAACATCCAAGTTTATCCTGAAAACGACATTCAGCTGGGTGCCACTCGGAGTTTCTAAGTTTTCGATGATGGATAGGAATTCCCAAATATTTAAAAGGTAAAGAATCAGACTCACAACCAAAAATTTGTTTATACTGATTCTCAGCCTCTTTAGCCTTTCCAAAACAGAAAACTTCACTCCTGTGAAAGTTTATTTTGAGACCCAAAATTTGCTCAAAGATGCATAGTATGAGTTTTAAATCGACTGCCTTCTCAAGGTCATGCTCCATAAATAATATAGTATCATCATCATACTGTAGAATAGACAATCCTCCTTCGACTAAATGAGGAATGAGACCACCTATCTGTCCATCCTCCTTTTCCCGAGCAATCAGGATGACTAGCATGTTTGCAACTATATTAAAAAGAATAGGAGACAAGGGATCCCCCCGGCGAAGGCCTTTTCTAGTATGAAAATAATGACCAATGTCATTTTTTACTCGAATACCAACACTTCCTCCCTGAACAAATTGCATAATCAATTTGCACCATTCGTGTGCAAATCCCTTCATACGCAAGGCTTGTTGGAGAAAGAGCCATTTAACTTTGTCATAAGCCTTTTCAAAATTAATTTTAAAAATAACCCAATCCATTTTTTGTAAGTTCACGGATGGTTTCATGGACGATGACCACTCCTTCCAAGATGTTCCTCCCAGGCATGAAAGCCGACCAAGAAGGTCTAATCACCTTTTGCAAAATTTAGGTAATACAATTAGTACCCACCTTTGTGAATATTTTAAAAATGACATTGAAAAGGCAAATAGGTCTACACTACTGAATTTGCACCACATTATCTTTTTTTTAGCAAGCAAGGTAATGACTCCAAAGTTCAGTTTAAACAACTGAAGATTACCTTGTTTCAGCTTCCTAAACATAGCCATCAAGTCATGGTTAATTACTTCCCAATAAGTCTTATAAAACTTCACAGGAAACCCATCTAGTCCAGGAGCCTTATTTAATTCCATATGTGAAATGGCTTCAAACACTTCTTTCACTAAGAAATCAGAAGTAAGAATATCGTTTTCCTCTTGATATAATTGCGGTATATCATGAGTAATAGATTCATCCATAAAGATATAATTGGGCAACGAATCCCCAAATAGCTTTTTTGCAGTACTCCGTGATGTAAATTTTTAGGTTCTCATCACCTACTATAGTTCCTTCCTCTTGATCAATCTGAAAGATCATTTTCTTTCTGTGCTTCCCATTAGCTATGAGGTGAAAATATTTAGTATTACTGCCACCCTCCTGGATATATTTAACCTTAGCTCTATGAGCCCATTTAATTTATTCTTCCCTTCGAAGACAACAAAGTGCGATCATTTGCGTCTCTCAAAGTTTCACGCTCAGCCACCGACAGTGGAATACTCTCATCTTTGATACCAAGCTCATTAATGATTTTAAGAAACCTATATTTTTCTTGCCTGTATTTACCACTAAGATTCTAAGCCCACCCTCTCAGAAGACGCCTTAAATGTCTAATTTTATTCCGCCATATCTCAATGGCCGAGTTCCCTTTGACAACATCAGCCCATTTAGTTGCGATCATCTCATAGAAACCATCAATTTGAAGCCACGAAAGTTCAAATGAAAACCGAGCTTTATTACCAACATGAGCTCTAGCTCCAAAATCCACAAAGAGAGGGGTGTGATCGAATGCTGTTCTAGTCAGATCCTGGACCGTAGCCAAAGGAAACTTATGTTCCCACTCTACAGTTGATAAGATCCTATCTAGTTTTTCGTATGTTGGAGTATCTGTTCTGCTAGCCCATGTATACTGCCTCCCCGATAGCTCAATCTCCTTCAAATTTAAACTATGAATTATAACATTAAACATGACAAACCATCTCGGGTTATAATTAGCATTATTCTTTTCTTCAGGCTTTCATGTAATGTTCAAATCCCCACACACCATCAACGGTAGTGTTTCATTTTCACAAATACGAACGAGCTGTGATAAGAATTGCGGTTTAAATTCATCCTGTGCAGCGCCATATACAGAAACTAGCACCCATTCGAACCCATCACTCTTAGACCTAACAAACAAGTTAACACAAAACTCTCCAACGTCCACATTTTTTTAACTTGGATAGACGCAGACTTTATCCCAATAAGAATACCGCCTGAACGACCTCGTGGTGGCAAACAAAACCACAAAAATTCCAAGCCCGAAGCTAAATTGTTAAGGGGTCGCAAAATTCGATCTTCCCGTCTCAAACAAGGCAAGAAAATCTAAACGTCTATCGCCAATACTCTCTTTAATAAAGAAATGTTTTCCAGGGTCACGAAAACCCTCACTGTTCCAACATAAATTATGCATCTTGATCTTGTTTTCTACGATTAATGCGCACACTTCTTCTTTTATTAGTCAAGGAATAATCTTTCTTCTTCCTGGTTTGCTTGGTGGAAACTCTGTGTTCCGAAGAAGAGGGGTGGTATGGGCTTTCGTGATCTACACTGTTTTAATTTGGCTATGTTGGCAAGGCAGGTTTCGAGATTTATTAATGAACCAGATTCTCTTTGCGCAAGGGTTTTACAAGCAAAATACTTCCCATCTGGAGACATTATCAATGCAAAACTTATGAAGGGGTCTTCTTTTACTTGGCAGAGCATCTGGGCAGGTATACAAACTTTCAAAAAAGGTTTTATTTGGAGAGTAGGAAAGGGTAACATGATAAATATTTGGGATGACCCTTGGGTGCCCTCTAGCCCTTCTAGAAAGGTTATTTCGGAAAGGGGTATTTCAGACCTTGTCCACGTTTCTGAGCTGATCGATGAAGAGGGACGGTGTTGGAACGAAGGGCTTCTCCGCAACAATTTCTTATCTGTTGACGTTCATAGGATTTTGAGGATACCACTTTACTTCGGAGACATGGAAGATTTTATTGCATGGAATTATACAAAAAACGGGATCTTTACTGTCAGATCTGCCTACCATTGTGAGTGGGATTATCAACATGGTAGGAAACTTATTCGGACCAGTGGACCAGGTACGTCAGATATTAATCCAGTTTGGTTACGGCTATGGAAATTGAGAGCTCCTGCTAAAGTTAAAATTTTCGCATGGCGTCTTCTACATGGAGCTATCCCATGCAAAAGCGTACTGGCTAATAGACATATTACATCAGATGTTTTGTGCCCCATTTGTAAAGTGGGGTGTGAGGATACAAAACACACCTTTTTCGTATGTCCAAGGGTGAAAGAGATGTGGGAAAATCTCGGCTTATGGAATGTTATTTCCCTGGGATTGGACATGGATAGGGAGGGATCAGGAATTCTGGAATGGTTGCTGCGGCATGACCGTCTCCCTTACCCGGAAAATGATGATATTAAAATTCATGAACTCATTGTCACTGCATGCTGGTTCATTTGGTGGGAAAGAAGGAAGATAGCACATGATGAGCAAGTTTCAAAACCAGCTTCTTCCTCACACGCAATATTGGCCATCACAATGAACTATATCAGAGCAAGCAAAAAGAATGCAAAGCCTCGAATTCAGGGATGGGTAAAACCAAGACCTGACTATGTTAAACTGAATTTTGATGCAGCTTTCAATGCACAGGATTTTCGAGGAGCATCTGGAGTCGTTATTCGAGATGAGAGGGGTTTTTTCCTGGCGGGAAGCAGCAGGGATATCCCTTGTGTCGCTGATATTATCACGGCGGAAGCGTGGGCGCTTAGAGATGGGCTATTACTGGCGGGGCAACTAGGATGCAACATAATCGAAGTTAATGGAGATTGTATGGATATTATTACAACAATGCAAGATGGGGGGCTATCCCTTGGCCCGGCGGCATCGATCTTCGAAGAATGTACTTTCCTGGCACATAATTTTATCCATGTTACCTTTAGCCATTGTCCGAGAGACTGTAATAGGGTAGCCCATTTGTTAGCTAGTAAGGCGGGGCATCAGGAGTCCACTTGTTGGTTTGAAGACCCCCCCGATTATTTGAGTGTGCCCTTGGCAAATGATGTAAACCTCTATGAGGAAACAATGTAATTGGTTTGGCTGCAAGTTTTCAGACGCACTCTTTTCCTTCCAGGGTACCTAAGGGGACTGGAAGGTTTTTAATGAGGCGGGCTTGCTAGCTATTTTATTAATGGAAAATTTCAAAAAAAAGATATATGTAACCCACCAACCATTTGTTGGTTGTTGCAGTAATCAAATATTCTTGTTTATACTGCGCATTTTTACCCATGGGTATTTTGAATGTAGGAAGAGACATCAGTGAATACTTGTTTTTCCATTTCCACTCACATGCTTGACCAAAGTGAACTTGGCATACATTTTCTTAACTAAAGTTGGAAACTACCAATAATAAAATGTAAATATGATGTTCTGTAACATGACAATGCACAATAGTCAGAGTTACAAAGATAGCTGGATGTGGGAGTTTATCTCAATTTGCAAAAAAAAAAAATGCTGTTTTGTATTCTCTATTGTTAAATACACCCAAAAGTGAACATATTGCACTCCTTGCCAAAAAAAGTGACCATATTGCACTTTGTATACCTTTTTTCTTTTCTTTCATGAATAAACCATAGAAAGACGTATAATTTTCAAGACGGCATGTCCACATGTCCATAGGCTTACATCTACTTGACAAGGTGAGAAAACGTTCGATCGTGCACTCTCACAACAGAGACTACACTCTCTCACCCTAGAATAAAGTAACTACATGCGCTAAACCAACCACATTGATAGTTTTTTTTTCTAAATGGGGGAAGCCCCGGCCTCTGCATCGAGTGATGCACACAACCTTTATTACTTATTAAGTTTCAGAGTGACTTAATCGTTTAAAAAACTAGAGAACTCACAAACAGACAAGCCTCCCTCAGAACTGAAAGCATAAAAACAAACTATAAAATCCTATTAATATGCTGCCACGTAGTACTGGAAAAAAAATCCCGTACCACCGTAAGAAGCCGCTGGCACCCAACCTCCATAAGCTCTCTCTGATCTGAGGGAAGTAAGAAAACCCATAGCTGGATCCAATGCACCGCCGCACCGATAACCTGTAAGACATGAAAATTTTCCTTTCTGCTACAAACAAGATTATTCCTACAATTCCATGTAGACCAACAAATAGCCGAGACCCCTATACGAATTCTATTCTTGGTTTTTTGTCCACCCCATTTAACCAATTACCAAACATATTAGTAACATTGGAGGGTGGAGGGATATTGTAGGTACAGAAAACTACACACTAAACAAGCTTAGCAAAAGGGCAAGAAATGAATAAGTGATCAACAAACTCCTCATTCCCACAAAAGGAACAATGGGTATCTCCATTCCAATTTCGTTTAGCTAAATTATCTTTAGTGAGCAACACCTTTTCATCTAGGAACCACATAATTTTTTTTGATCTTGAGAGGGATCTTCAACTTCCACAAATAAGTTTTAAGAAAGGCAATATGATCGTTCATAAGATCCCCATACATAGATTTAACAGAGAAAACACCATCTTGAGTCAATTTCCAATGAAAACTACCAGGAGCATTATTAAGAGAAACATTCATTAACCACAAACATAGATGAGACCACATCTCCCACGAATTCCCAAAAGGGTTTCTTCTAAAGCCTATGTTAAGAGGTGGAGCATTGTGAAACACATCATGCACTGAAACATGTTTATGTTGCACAATATTATAAAGAATGGGGTATTGATCTTGAAGTGGGTTGTACCTAACCAGGTATCCTCCAAAAACCTCGTAGTCTCTCCATTACCAATTTTAAAAGAGCCTCTAATAAAGAACTCTTCCTTAACTCTCATTAGGCCCTTCCAAAAGGGAGAATCAGTAGGTTGTGCCTCAACATGAGCTAGAGTTTTACTATGAAGATATTTGTTTTGCAGCAATTTCTGCCAAACCCCCTCCTCATTTAGTAGCTTAAACAGCCACTTGCTTAGCTAACATTTATTTTTAAACTCTAGCACTTCCACACCTAACCCCCCATCCTTGGGCCTGCATATGATATTCCATTTAGTCAATCTATATTTGAGTTTATTCTCATCACTTTGCTAGAAAAAATGAGATCGATAAAAATCTAAGCTCTTGCGGACACCCTTTGGAATTTCCATAAAAGAGAGCATAAACATGGGTAAACTTGTTAATACCGAATCAAAAAGAACTAACCGATCCCCATAAGATAAAGCTTCCCTTTCCAACATCCAAGTTTATCCTGAAAACGACATTCAGCTGGGTGCCACTTGGAGTTTCTAAGTTTTCGATGATGGATAGGAATTCCCAAATATTTAAAAGGTAAAGAATCAGACTCACAACCAAAAATTTGTTTATACTGATTCTCAGCCTCTTTAGCCTTTCCAAAACAGAAAACTTCACTCCTGTGAAAGTTTATTTTGAGACCCAAAATTTGCTCAAAGATGCATAGTATGAGTTTTAAATCGACTGCCTTCTCAAGGTCATGCTCCATAAATAATATAGTATCATCATCATACTGTAGAATAGACAATCCTCCTTCGACTAAATGAGGAATGAGACCACCTATCTGTCCATCCTCCTTTTCCCGAGCAATCAGGATGACTAGCATGTTTGCAACTATATTAAAAAGAATAGGAGACAAGGGATCCCCCCGGCGAAGGCCTTTTCTAGTATGAAAATAATGACCAATGTCATTTTTTACTCGAATACCAACACTTCCTCCCTGAACAAATTGCATAATCAATTTGCACCATTCGTGTGCAAATCCCTTCATACGCAAGGCTTGTTGGAGAAAGAGCCATTTAACTTTGTCATAAGCCTTTTCAAAATTAATTTTAAAAATAACCCAATCCATTTTTTGTAAGTTCACGGATGGTTTCATGGACGATGACCACTCCTTCCAAGATGTTCCTCCCAGGCATGAAAGCCGACCAAGAAGGTCTAATCACCTTTTGCAAAATTTAGGTAATACAATTAGTACCCACCTTTGTGAATATTTTAAAAATGACATTGAAAAGGCAAATAGGTCTACACTACTGAATTTGCACCACATTATCTTTTTTTTAGCAAGCAAGGTAATGACTCCAAAGTTCAGTTTAAACAACTGAAGATTACCTTGTTTCAGCTTCCTAAACATAGCCATCAAGTCATGGTTAATTACTTCCCAATAAGTCTTATAAAACTTCACAGGAAACCCATCTAGTCCAGGAGCCTTATTTAATTCCATATGTGAAATGGCTTCAAACACTTCTTTCACTAAGAAATCAGAAGTAAGAATATCGTTTTCCTCTTGATATAATTGCGGTATATCATGAGTAATAGATTCATCCATAAAGATATAATTGGGCAACGAATCCCCAAATAGCTTTTTTGCAGTACTCCGTGATGTAAATTTTTAGGTTCTCATCACCTACTATAGTTCCTTCCTCTTGATCAATCTGAAAGATCATTTTCTTTCTGTGCTTCCCATTAGCTATGAGGTGAAAATATTTAGTATTACTGCCACCCTCCTGGATATATTTAACCTTAGCTCTATGAGCCCATTTAATTTATTCTTCCCTTCGAAGACAACAAAGTGCGATCATTTGCGTCTCCCAAAGTTTCACGCTCAGCCACCGACAGTGGAATACTCTCATCTTTGATACCAAGCTCATCAATGATTTTAAGAAACCTATATTTTTCTTGCCTGTATTTACCACTAAGATTCTAAGCCCACCCTCTCAGAAGACGCCTTAAATGTCTAATTTTATTCCGCCATATCTCAATGGCCGAGTTCCCTTTGACAACATCAGCCCATTTAGTTGCGATCATCTCATAGAAACCATCAATTTGAAGCCACGAAAGTTCAAATGAAAACCGAGCTTTATTACCAACATGAGCTCTAGCTCCAAAATCCACAAAGAGAGGGGTGTGATCGAATGCTGTTCTAGTCAGATCCTGGACCGTAGCCAAAGGAAACTTATGTTCCCACTCTACAGTTGATAAGATCCTATCTAGTTTTTCGTATGTTGGAGTATCTGTTCTGCTAGCCCATGTATACTGCCTCCCCGATAGCTCAATCTCCTTCAAATTTAAACTATGAATTATAACATTAAACATGACAAACCATCTCGGGTTATAATTAGCATTATTCTTTTCTTCAGGCTTTCATGTAATGTTCAAATCCCCACACACCATCAACGGTAGTGTTTCATTTTCACAAATACGAACGAGCTGTGATAAGAATTGCGGTTTAAATTCATCCTGTGCAGCGCCATATACAGAAACTAGCACCCATTCGAACCCATCACTCTTAGACCTAACAAACAAGTTAACACAAAAATCTCCAACGTCCACATTTTTTTTAACTTGGATAGACGCAGACTTTATCCCAATAAGAATACCGCCTGAACGACCTCGTGGTGGCAAACAAAACCACAAAAATTCCAAGCCCGAAGCTAAATTGTTAAGGGGTCGCAAAATTCGATCTTCCCGTCTCAAACAAGGCAAGAAAATCTAAACGTCTATCGCCAATACTCTCTTTAATAAAGAAATGTTTTCCAGGGTCACGAAAACCCTCACTGTTCCAACATAAATTATGCATCTTGATCTTGTTTTCTACGATTAATGCGCACACTTCTTCTTTTATTAGTCAAGGAATAATCTTTCTTCTTCCTGGTTTGCTTAATTTTCTCCGTACCGACCACTAAATCAATTCGGGTGTCATTATCATTATTAAGCTCCTCCACTACTAGGTCCTCGGTTAAACTAGTAGCTTTATTAAGAATTAAACTATGAGGTTTCTCCAAATAACTAGCATCCAAATTATTTTGCAACATCGATACAATCCTATTTAAATCAGACTCCTTAATCAACTTAGCTGACTCAATGTGCCACCCTTTTCCTTTAAAACATCGATTTTACAATCCGTATCCGATTGGAACTTTGAAAAGGTTTAGGCTAGTCACAATGGGGAGTAACATAGTATAGTAACATACACATTTTAGTGAGGAGTAACATAGAAGTAGTGTCATGCAAAGGTCCATTTATTAGGTTGTAGACTCATATTGCATTGTAATGTGTGATGTTATGGTAACTTAGCTAGTTACCACATCCATCCCTATCCTCATTTAATATGTGACACGTCATTTTTTTGCCTACGTGGTGTTGATGTTACTACTGATGTTACTCCCACTGTGACTAGCCTTAGGAGGCATCTTTGAGAAAGTTAAGAGTGCCAAACGCCATCCAGCTGCTAGTGGACAAATCCTTCCCTCCGCCGACAATACTTTCAATGGGTAAACTTGTAGCGGAAACTATATGGCATGTAAGCATGTTCATCGTGATGACTCCATGAGCAACATTTTTCAATAATGGAGATGCATAGTCTCACATTTGGGCGGTATAGGGAAGGCACCGGCTGCTCGTGCGTCTGGCGTACGAATCAATTTTGGTGACATGAACAATAAAGTTACGTTGCCGTGTAGGCATCCCAAAAGTATGAGATGGTCAATTTTGCCTCGTGACACCTAGTAAAGGGTGTTTAGTTCCTAGCCTGCCCCACACAAGCTCTCTTGGATTTTAGAAGTATGAATTGTGCCTAATTTAAGGAATTTAATGTTGTTGGAAATGTCCCATTGAGAAGGGAGTGGTAGATTGGTTAGGTCCAATTATCTAGGTCATGCGTTTATTTGTGTACCGTTCATTTCGATCGAGTGTTGCATAAAGAATTTGGGTATGTCATGTTTCCGGAATGTAATATTCCGTTGGCCCCTATTCTCATCCTGGAAAGCAGAATAAAGAAAGAGGATAGTTGATCAATCATGAATGAAATACTCACAATAAGTCAAGCCGAGCCATGTCAAGGAAGTATTTACCGGGGGAAATCAGTATATTTCAGAAACAACCAAGCTGTAGGAGGCCAAAGCAACCGATCGAGCACCCTCCACCCCTACCCCAATTAGCCAAGTAAAAGCAGGATCATCCTGACTGTCTCTTGTTATTAGTTGGTTTTGTTAAAATCTTCAGTGATGTCTACCTATGAATGCAATTCCACCGAGAACTACCCACACGCACTGACATTCTAGTCATGAAACCATCTATTGATTCCCTATGCCTCCTTTTCCTATTTGATCAACATGTAGCTTGTGGTCATACCATGTGCACTGAGCTTTCCCTACCCTCCGGTTGTGCTTCTGGTACAGTTAGACGGATGTGGTCATATCGGTTTGCTTCGTAGGATGAAGATAACATACTATTAATTGAGGCCACTCATTACACAATGTTATGGATACCGCCGCCACTGAGATCGTGATGATATCGCGGTGTAGTATATCATAACTCACAATATATGCGATCCAACAACCATTTGTGGGTTGTTGAATTAATATTGACTGCATATGAGGTCTTCTTGTTATACACTCTTTTTTTAGATATAACAGGCTTTTACCCATCATTAAATTAATAATGCCCTTAACGACCCACAATACAATAGGGTGCTGGGTTACCAGCTTACAAGAAACGAACATACAACGGTATTGGAAAGAAAAGCTAACATAGAACATACTCCCTCCGTCCCAAGTCTACTTTTTTCTTTTCCGTCGGTCAAACTTATTAAACTTTGACTACTTTAATAGGGAAAAATACTAGCATTATGAGACCAAATTAGTATCAATAGATTTGTGTTGACATGAAGTTTCAAAATATACCATTTTGATGTCATACATGTTGCTACAATTTTCTATAAATTTGGTCAAATTTTAAAAAGTTTGACTAAGTGTAAAAGTAGATGTACACTTATTCGTGGACTGAGGGAGTAGGCCAATACAGGTAGACTAGGAAAGGGGGAAATCAAGCCTAATCTGTAGATTCTTCATTCGCCAAACACTCGATGACAATATGCCATGGGAGGAGGCCATCATCAAACTCAGCAGGGGTCGTCGTCGCTCTACCATCCATCCATCGCCAAAGAGGGCCCTCCGCCCCCTCGCCTTAGCTCGAAGGGCGCCGTACCATCGAACAATAGACAACTCACACTAAGCATAGATGGCAGCTCGAAACCGGGCCACCACTAAAGAAGGAGCTCTGAGCTCGCCCTCAGCCGCAAACCACACCACATCAAGGCCAACAACACAACCGTCTACGAAGAAAAATCCACGACGACTAGCCGAAGAGAGCCAAGGATCCTAGGACGGTCTCTTCAGGAAGGGAACGGTACTGAGGCGTCGCCGCCGACCGGTGATTGCTGATGTTGGGAACCCCAAGAGGAGGGTGTGATGAGCACAACGGTAGGAGTTTTCCCCTTAGTTAAGAACTAGGGTTATCAATCCAGTAGAAGAAAGAGAATCTTCGGAAGGTTGATGCCACTTACGATGGTGCTGGCGCTTCACCGGTGTCAGCAAAAACGTGGAACCTGCACACAACAGAATCAAAATACTTTGCCCCAACGGTACAGTGAGGTTGTCAATCTCACCGGTCTTGCTGAAAACAAAGATTAGACGTATAGTGTGGAAAAATAGTGCATGCTTTCAGAAAGTAAAGAGAGCAGAAAATTGTTGTGGTTTGTTTAACAGTGTGAAAAAATGGACCGGGGTTCGTAGTTTCACTAGTGGCGTCTCTCCATAAAAGATAAAATGTTGGGTGAACAAATTACAGCTGG
Organism: Alopecurus myosuroides; assembly: GCA_028641055.1. NCBI lineage: Eukaryota > Viridiplantae > Streptophyta > Magnoliopsida > Poales > Poaceae > Alopecurus > Alopecurus myosuroides. The sequence goes on from CM054062.1 coordinate 9,548,167, forward strand.
ACAATTGACAAATAAAGGTTGCACCGTAGTGCACAATATGACATGAAGATTACTATGTTATTTAGTGCGGGCATTACAACAAGATACATAGACCGACATCCATATGCATCTATGACTAATAATCCACCCTCAGGTTATCATCCGAACCCCCTCGGGTATTAAGTTGCAAGCAACGGATAATTGCATTAAACAAAGTGTGTAATGTAAGTAATGATTACGCACACGGGCACTCTCACCGCTGTTTTCTCCCTAATGGCAACAACACATCCTCCCCCTTCACGTTTATGTCACTCGAGCAAGGCAACAAGGAGGCATGAACCCACTATCGAGCATAAATACTCCCTCTTGGAGTCACTAACAATTACTTGGCCAGCATAACCACTAGCAACGGAGAGCATGCAAGATCACAAATAACACATGCAAATAAAGACTATAATCAACTTGGCATAAGGTCAATATTCATCGGATCCCAGCAAACACAGCACAAAGAATTACATAAGATCAATCTCGATCATGATGGGCAGCTCACGAGATCTAAACATGGAGGCATATGAGGAGAAGACAACCATCTAGCTATAGCTATGAACCCGTAGTCCAAGGATGAACTACTCACACATCATTCCGGAGGCAGGCATGGTGATGAAGAGGCCTCCGGTGATGATCTCCTCTCCGTCAGGGTGCCAGAAACAGCTTCAGAACCCTCCTGATCTGGGGTTGACGGTGACGGTGGCTGTGGAACTTTTTCGGGGATTTTGATCACGTGCTTAGGGTTTTCCATCCGGGGGGTTTAAATAGGCGAAAGGGCGAAGGCGGTGGAGGTCCAGGGGGCGCACACCTGTAGCTGGCGCGGCCAGGGGGCCACGCCACCCTATGGTGTGGCCGCCTCCTGCCCCTCCGGCCCCTCTCCGGGCTTCGAATTTTCCAATTCCGAGAATATTTCCAGAACAACTTTTCTTAAACTAAAAAAACAGCAGAAAACAAGGAACTGACTCTGTGGCATCTTGTTAATAGGTTAGTCCGGAAAACGTATAAAAATGCTATAAATAAGGGAGAAAACATGTAGCAATTGGCAAAATATGATCATGGAGCATCATAAATTAGGGATACGTTTATGACGTATCAAGCATCCCCAAGCTTAGTTCCTACTCGTCCTCGATTAGGTAAACGATAAAACAGTAATTTCTGAGGTAACATGCTACTAACACAAACTGTATCAATCTAATGTAAAAGCATATGCACGCTGAGATCATAAGACTTTAAACACATGCATGATAAATAAAAGTTTAATAATAAAGCATAGAAATTACTTTGCATCACGAAAAGTAACTCAAATAAAGGATCGTCAATAATAATGCAAAGAAAGGTAAACGTTTGTTTCAGGTATAGAGAAAGCATGGAAAAGTGATATTTCAATAGGCGTTAAGAGTGGGGCAAAACATAAATGCCAGGACACCTTCAAGGTTCAAGAGGAAGACTAGAACAAATAATTTAAGAACAAATAATATCACATCATGAAGTAATTATTGATGCTTATGGGACAAATGCACATAGAACTCAAAATGGCAAAAATGCTCTCTCAACTGTGCATAAAGTTAGAAGATGGAGACTCAACATAAAAGTAAAAGAAAGGCCCTTCGCAGAGGGAAGCAGGGATCACTCATGTACTAGAGCTTTTATTTTATTAAACAGAGGTATTAAAAGTTTGACATTTGTGGAGGAATGCCTATATTTTGGGAGATGTATGCTAATGTCAACGAATGGTAAACAGAAAATGCTTGATATAGAAGGTCATCGCTCTTTCTCTTTTGTTTACACAATTATGCTTTGACTGATAAATCAGGGGCAAAAATAGTGAAGAGAATTTGTATGCATTAATTTGGGGCTGGGCACCCCGCTGCCAGCTGTTCTATCATTTGGATAAGCGGATGAAGCCACTAGTCCAGGATGTGAAATCCAATCAACAAGTGAGATAAAGATTCTCTATTTACGTACTCATGAGCAAAAACATGAACATAAAGCAGGAGTAACTTTGAAGGTTTTAAAGGTAACTTATGAGCAATTTACTTTGGAATGACAGTTAAATACCACATGTAGGTAGGTATGGTGGACACAATGGGAATTTTTTTGGTTTAAGGGAGTTTTGATGCACGAGTAGAGCTCATACTCAGTACATGTGGAGGCTAGCAAAAGACTGGGAGCGAAAAATCAAGAGAGCATAAGAGCCATAATGATGCATAGCGACATAAGCATCATTAATTAAAACATAAGCAATATCACAAGTTCAAAAACTAAGTGGTCATGGAGGCTATTCGTGACTGGTTTGTAGTCATAAACATGGTGTGAGCATGCGCCAAGTCAACCAAATAAAACATTTGAAAGAGAATACCATATATTGATGCTTTACTATGACAAGAACAACTCAAGAATCTTTCAATACATATTAAACACTCTCAGCTATTTGAGTCGAATCATGCTACTCAATAACCACAAGGCTTTAAAACTAAAATAACATTTAGCATGGCATGAAAAAGTCCTACCCACAGTCTATACAAGGTTCTACTAGTACTGTTATAGATTCTACTTCAAGCAGTAGTTTTCTTTTGTTTCTCCCAACAAGCACCATACAAAACATGCTTTAACAAAAATACTATTTATGATACAAAAAGCAAACATGAGAGTACTCACATGATAATACTAAAACCAACAACTATAATAAGACATGCATGCAAAACAGGAGCTGAATAAATGCAGCAACTAGACAGAGATTAAGAATACAACGTATTCTCATGATAAAGCGGAGCGTGTCACTCTCCAATAAAAGAATGCTGGGGTCCAACCAAGCTTATTATGAAAGAAAAAAAAGTGAAAGCAAAAATAAAAATCAAACTGAAAACAAAAATAAAATACGCTCCAACTAAAGCACATAAGATGCGACCGAATAAAAATATAGTTTCACTAGAAGTGACGTGATAATTTGTTGATGAAGAAGGGGATGCCTTGGGCATCCCCAAGATTAGACGCTTGAGTATTCTTGGAATTTTCTTGGATGTACCACCGGGGCATCCCCAAGCTTAGGCTTTTCACTCTTCTTGATCACATCATATCATCCTCTTTTCTTGACCCTTGAAAACTTCCTTCACATCAAAATTCTCACAATCTTCATGAGCAACGTTAGTGCAATTGAAATAAGAAATTCACATGTTTTAGTTTAAACACAAGTCTAACACTCAAAAACACATTATCCACTGTCACAACTTCTTTCAAAACTCTTTTTCTCAAAAGAACACAAAAAGAAAGACATTAAGATTGAAATGCGATAAATGGCAGAAATCTGTCAAAAACAGAACAACAGGTAAAGATCAATTTTTTTTTCAAAAATATTATGTTGCTCAAATAAAAAGTGATCATCTAGAAAAAGTTGCGTATATAACTCAATATTAAGCACAAAAAAGCTCAGGTCAATTTGAATTTTCTGTGATTTTTAACGGAATTTACAATGGACAGCAGAAATCTGTTTCCTGCGCAGAAATCCGAAATATAGGCTCAACTTTTCACTAGTGGATTTACTTGGCTAAAAGAAAAACTCAAAAGAAAGGATACAACAGGGTTGCTAAGGAAATAGAGAACACCCAGGTGCAAGCACATCAAAGAAAACAAAGGAAAACTGAAAGAAAATAGAGAAATAAAACGGGTTGTCTCCCGGTAGCGCTTTTCTTTAACGCCTTTGAGCTAGGCATAGAAAAATCAACTCAGCTATTTTCAAGAGAGGAAGCATCAACATTATATTTTGCTCTAATAATATAGTCAAAGGGTAGCTTCATCTTCTTTCTAGGAAAGTGTTCCAAACCTTTCTTGAGGGGAAGTTGATATTTAATACTCCCCTCTTTCATATCAATAACAGCACCAACAGTTCTAAGAAACGGTCTTCCCAAAACAATAGGGAAAGAAGCATTGAATTCAATGTTCATAACAACAAAATAAACAGGGGAAAGGTTATTATTAACCATAATAAGAACATCATCAATTCTACCAAGAGGTTTTTTCTTAGCATTATCACCAAGATGAACATGCAAATAACAGTGTTCCAACGGTGGCAAATCAGCATATCATAAAACTTTTGAGGCATAATAGAGATACTAGCACCAAGATCACACAAAGCATTGCAATCAAAATCATTTACTTTTATCTTAATGATAGGCTGCCAACCATTATCTATTTTTCTAGAGATAGATGTCACAAGTTTCAACTTTTCTTCCCTAACTTTTATGAGAGCATTGGTAATATGTTTAGTAAAGGCCATATTCATGGCACTAGCATTGGGACTTCTAGCAAGATTTTTTAGAAACATAACAACTTCAGAGATGTTGCAATCATCAAAATCAATATTTTTATCATCAAAAGTAATGGAACCATTATCTCCCACATTTCTAAATTTTTTAGCACTTTTATCAGAAGCAGTTTCAGTAGTTTGAGGCAGTTTAGCACGTTTCACCAAAGGAGTAGGGACTTTATTAACACCAACTACTTTAACATTGATAGTAGGAGGTTTACTAGCACTTGGAACTTCAGTTTTACTAGTGGTTGTGATAGTACAAACTCTAGCAATATTATTCTTTTCAGCTAGTTCTTCTTCTCTTTCCCACCTAGCATGTAATTCAGCCATCAATCTAACATTATTGTCTATTTGAACTTGGATGGCATTCAAATTTTTATTTTGTTTAACATCTTGTGGCAAAACCTTCAGTTATAGAAAATCAACATCAATAGCAAGGCTATCTACTTTAGAGGCAAGAACATCTATTTTACCAAGCTTTTCCTCAACAAATTTATTAAAAGCAGTTTGTGTACTAATAAATTCTTTAAACATGTTTTCAATATAAGAGGTAGAGATTTTATTATTATTGTAGGAGTTGCCATAAGAATTACCATAACCATTATTAGGAGGGTAGGGTTTATAATTGTTTCCACCAAAATTGTTTCTATAAGCATTGTTGTTAAAATTATTATTTCTAATAAATTTTACATCAACATGCTCTTCTTGAGCAACCAAAGAGACTAAAGGAACATTATTAGGATCAACTTGAGATTTACCATTAACAAGCATAGACATAATTGCATCAAGCCTTATACTTAAAGAGGAGGTTTCCTCAACAGAATTTACCTTCTTACCTTGTGGAGCTCTCTTAGTATGCCACTCTGAATAATTTATCATCACATCATCAAGAAGCTTTGTTGCATTGCCCAAAGTGATGGACATAAAGGTACCTCCAGCAGCTGAATCCAATAGGTTCCTTGAGGAGAAATTCAGTCCTACATAAAAGGTTTGTATAATCATCCAAGTAGTCAGCCCATGAGTGGGGCAATTATTCACCATAGTTTTCATTCTTTCCCAAGCTTTAGCAACATGTTCATTATCAAATTGTTTAAAATTCATTATGTCACTTCTCAGGGATATAATCTTAGCAGGAGGATAATATTTTCCAATGAAAGCATCTTTACACTTAGTCCATGAATCAATACTATTTCTAGGCAAAGATAGCAACCGTTCTTTAGCTCTTCCTCTCAAAGAGAAAGGAAATAATTTCAGTTTAATAATATATCCATCCACATCTTTATATTTTTGCATCTCACATAGTTCAACAAAATTATTAAGGTAAGCAACAACATCATCAGTACTAATACCAGAAAATTGTTCTTTCATCACAAGATTTAATAAAGCAGGTTTAATCTCATAGAAAGCAGCAGTAGCAGCAGGTGGAGTTGATGGAGGGATAATAACCCGGTAGGCCAACTCCAAGGAATAGCCCGGCCCAAAGGACGCTGCGCAGGATCCGGCTAAGGATAAAGAAACTTTCGGAAGGCCCAAGTTTGTAGGCCCAGTAACCCGGATTGTGGGTTACGGTGAAGGAAAGTTAGGGTTTGTGCGCCGTGTCCGGGTAGGATCCAGGGTGCGCCTTGGAGGGTAAGCCAGGGGGTACGGGTGCTTTATAAACCGACCCCTAGGAGTAGTTGATTGAGATCTAAGAACCCTAGCAACATCGTGTGATATCGAGCATCAAGTGTAATCCCAGAGTTGAGTTATTATATCAAGATCGGAGACTCGGCGACTTTGATTGCCGGCTACCAGATCGAATTGCACCATGTTTTCCTCTCAGCTAAACCCTCTCCCAAATACCTGTGTCGTCTTGCCCCAAGATCAGTTACCCCCGGTAACATCTGCCGTGATTATCCCACGACAGTTGGCGCCCACCGTGGGGCCTGCGTCCAAAGGTGTTTACATCACGGGAGAAGCTCGGAAGGGCATGGAGAATCTTGTCATCGGCGAAATCTACATCGACCACGAAGGAGAAAAGGTGGTGGATGATTCCGGCTGGGGGCCGGAGTCGGATCACCTCGAAACCGGATCCGTCGTGACAATCGGCCGGATCAGCGTCTTCATCGGTATGGTATGTGCTTCCAATTCGATCCCTGACAACGTTGGATCTGATTCTATGCCAGGAAAAGCCACGTCTATCCGATCAGATGATGAAGAATCGACTGGAACGACATATCCGGCAGAAGAACCCATCGCGGAGTGGGAACAGCCGGAGGAGCCGGCATGGACCCCACGCGACCGGGCCCAAGGAGAAGATGATACCGGGTCTATCCTGGATCTACTGGAAAACCGGTATGAGGAGAACGGTGAGGAAGAACAGCCTGAATTTACACCGGATATCGTACGCCGAGTTGCAGTCTATGCGGCCCCCGCGGCCAACCAAGGAAACACAACCGCGGCATCAGTCGGGGCGGCTCAGGCAGTGGCCCAGCAACAGGGCGCGGTTAACGGAGACCCGGTCTTGACCCGGGTTGATGGAGAGTCGGCGTCAGTAACCAGCAGAGCAGCGGATGAGGAGTTGCATGCAAACACGTTCGGATTCTTAGAAAACCGGACACCAGGGGCGGGTCCTTCGAACCCGCGCCACCCGGCCCTATTCGATAACAATCTGATTCTAGACCCCACGGTTCTCGCAACGGTTATCACTCCGGAAAACGCAGCGGAACGCGTCAGGGATCTGGATGTGGCGCGTCGTGCGCTGGAACAGCAAAGAAGGCAGGTAGAGGCAGAAAAGCAAGGGATGGCCACACGACGGCGCGAGCTAGATGCGTTGGAAACCCGGCTTCGAGAGGAAACGTCCAGGATACATCAAAGGCACCACACCAGGTTACCAGCAACGGGCGGGGTTATTAATCCGGCTAATTTATTCGTTACACCTCAGGAGCAGCCGATACCAGTGGTGAACCAGGGAACCGCACCCCAACAGATGACAGCAGCGACACATCCGGCGAATGAACGGACCGGGTTACCCCCACCACAAACTAGAGTCACAACCGGCAACGATCTACTGCCGCCGCCACCATCACGATTCCGCACACCAGCCGGCCACTACAACAATCCTATGGACAACGTATATGCAGCGACACTCGCATTGAATCAAATCCCTGTGGGAGAGTCGCCCCATGCAGAGAAGACTCGGCAAGCCATCGAGCTGTTGCACACTGCGGTGGCACAGCAAGCCAATTACCCGGATCACAGAAGCGGTATGCACGGGACGCCATACGTCAGTCAGCAGCAAGGGAATATCCAAACAAGTTCAGCGCGGCGGAGGGAAGAGCAACAGCAAATGCCGCCTCCTCCCCGCGCTCAGGCAGCATCAGCAGCACAGGCCGTCGTGGACAGTTCTAGGGCTCGGAGGGCCGCGGCCGGGTCTGCAGCGCATGGACCTCCCGCAGCACCGCGCCCAGCCGCGCCCCCCGCGGCATCACACGTTTCTAGAGCAAGGCCGGCTTCAACCGTTCTTGCGGGACCCAAGTGTCTCTCGGACAATATTAGAGCTGAACCTTACCCGGAAAAATTCAAAGAGCCAGGGAAAGTAGTGAATTATGAGCCAACCATGGATCCCGAAACATGGCTAAGCAGTTACGAGATGGCAATGTCAATTCGCAACGCGTCTGAGAACCTCCAAGCCAAGTTCATGTATCTGATGATGTCGGAAGGAGCAGCAAAATTGTGGTTCACCAATCTACTAGAGGGATCGATCAAGTCTTGGGAGGAATTGAAGACCGCGTTTGTCAAACACTTTCACGGGACCTGCAGGAAATTATTCACTATTGATGACCTAGAGCGATGCGTCCAGAAGAAGGGAGAATCGGCGCGCAGTTGGGTGCGCCGGGTTATGGAGATACTTCACTCATCCACGGATATCCAGCCCAAGGATGCACTACAGGCCATGGCAAAAACATGCAAGTATATACCTTTAGTGCAAAAGTTAACTCGCATGAAGTCCAGTCGAAATGCGTCGGAAGTCACAATGGGAGAATTGATGGATGCGTGCAACAAACACGCTGCGACAGATACTACAGAAGAAGAAGCTGATGACAAGAAGGCAAAAGCAAACACAAGCGGTAATGGAAGAACCGGCAACGGATCAGCATCAGGTAACAATGGAAATAGCCAGAACAAGCGCCCTTTCGAAGGAGGCTCCGAGTTTGTCGCCAACACAGAAGCCGGGTCTTCGAGGCCAAGAGCAGAAGGAAATTTCAACGGAGGTAACCACAATGGAGGAAATTATCAAGGTCCACCAAGGCCGGGTAACAATTGGGACATATTCAGGATGGCATGTCCGAAGCACAGCAGGAATGGCAGGCCAGCTAACCACTCCCTAGAACAGTGCGCCGATTTACAAAGATGGAAAAATGAGGAAGTGCACAGAGCTATGCGAGGTGCAGGACGGGGAGGAGGACCGGGTCCAGGGGCAAACCCGGGCAACGGCCCACCCCCAGCCGGTAACCCGGCGGCTGGAAATCAAAGTAATAACCAAGGGGGGGCAGGAGGTTTCCAGGCTAACCCCAAACAATTGGGTCAATATCATGTGCATACCACAGGAGGCTCTAACAAGGACAAAAAGATACTGAAGCAAGCGGTCAACTCAGTTTCGTTAGCCGTCCCGAGATACTTGAGATGGTCAGAACAGGAGGTAACATGGAGCAGAAGGGATCACCCGGAAAGAGTGGAACACCCAGGAGTCTTGGCACTAGTAGTCGCACCGCAAGTCAATGGGTACGAACTGAAAAAGGTTTTAATGGATGGTGGAAGCAGCATCAATATACTGTATTGGGAAACCTTCCTACGCATGGGTCTCAAGGAATCTCAGCTGCAAAAAAGCTCAACAGTTTTTCATGGGATAGTGCCGGGTCATTCAGCATGCCCCGAGGGAAAAATCGCATTGGAAGTAGCCTTTGGAGAGTCAAAGGATAACTATCGAATCGAGTGGCTTACCTTTGAGGTAGTGAAATTGCGCAGCCCTTATCACGCGCTATTTGGAAGGCCGGCTTACGCCAAATTCATGGCTAGGCCGTGTTACGTATATCTACAGCTAAAAATCCCGGGTCCCAAGAAGACCATTACCATACATGGAAATCGAGACATAGCGGCTGAATGCGACGAAGGAGATGCATCAATGGCCGAGCAGGCCTGTAGAAAAGAAGAACTCAAGCATTACCGGTCTCAAGCAGACCCGGAGGATAGAGCCACATCAAAAAGGCCGAGTACTGAAGGTGAAAGAACAAAATCCAAGGTAACGCAAGATGCTAAAATGGTGGCCTTAATCGAGGATGATTCCCCCAAGCAATCCGCCGTAAAGGAAGAAGCTACACGGCCGCTCACAACCAGCCAAGTCATGGGAACACCCCACCCGGGTTGGCTAGCAAACCCGGTACTCATCAGGAAAAGGTCGAACATATGGAGAATGTGCATTGGTCAAGCCAGACCGGGACCAGTGCTTATGAAGAACTAAATAATGTAACGGGCAGCAGGTTTCAGACGCGCTCTTTTCCTACCCAGGGTACCTAAGGGGACTGGAAGGTTTTTAATGAGGCGGCCTGCTGATCCAAAATTTCTAGTATCAATAAAGAGATGGTTATCAAGTCCTATATCATTACATCCTGATTACAAGTAAGTAGTATCCATGCGACATCAGTAATTCAGTATCATTAAAAGCATCAAGTGCATGTAGGTCTTGGGGGTTGGTTGCTCAAGTGACCAACCACTAACCCGAAAGACCCGGCCTTGATGCCTATAAGTTATAAGGGCCGATTATTCGAAACGAGTACGGCTGCAATCTTATAACTGGACAAAGGAGCCAAATTTTCTTGACTTTTCTTACTTAAGCTCGATGTGACTCGCACTAAAGTGGCATGATTCGTTCGCTTACGATTACAGTCAGCCATGAAGCCCAATGGGACTGGCCTGACACTGTTCTCGTATGGATGTAACAACATGGTATCCACGCGAAAGCCGGCTTACAGTACAAGATAGTCAAAAGGGTCATCTAAACCACAAGTTTATGCAGAGTACAAGGCCAAAGGCCGGAAACTCAACAATTATCAAGCATAACTTCAGTATTCACACGGAATGGCTTTAGGCTTGCGACTCGGTAAAAAATAATTTGTTCTCTGAGAAAGGCCACACCCCCATGACTCGGACTTTGGGTCATGGGGACTGGGGGACTTCGAAACAGAAACAAACTACTTGGCTATCGCAGTTCGAAAAACCTCACCATCCGAGTCTTGGGGACTTAAAGAAAAAGTCCACGTATCAAAGCCCCTGGTACTCGGAAAACCGAGTCTTCCGAAGGGAGCCAAAATAGAGAATTGGGTATCGAGAAAAAGTTCAAAGAATAGGCAAGCAATACGGTTATCAAAAGACCAGAAAAGCCGCAAAGTACATCACGGGCTAAAAAGTACGTTACAAGGTACGACATCAGTATCAGGGGTGCACAGGCGCACCATCAAAAGCATAACAGTGTGATTACAAAGCATTACAAGGTATTATGATAATACGGCCCTATTCGGCCTCCTGAGTACGGCCTTCCGGGTCTGAGTCCTGGGTTTGCTGCTTAGCCTTCCTGGCACCCTTACCCGGACTCATTGCATCAGGGCGGACTGGTGGAGGGACGGCTGGTGTAGAGGCAGACGGGCCCGATTTTAACTCGGCCTCCCTCTTCGCAGTCGCTTCCCTCTTCCTGGCCGAGCTAGAAACCCACTTCTCCAAGATATCAAAAGGAGGGGGCGCATCCTCCATAATAACTTTGCCATCAGCGTCATATGCACTCATAATCGTATTTAGATCCAAGCTATCGGCCAAGGCGGTAGCTGAGGGGCGCACTGCGGCTTGTATGGCTTTGAAATCCTTGGGTGTAAATTTGGAACCGTCAGCCTTGAATTCGGGAAACCCGGATGTTACCTTTGCCGGGTCAAGCTTTGGAAAGAAAGCCTTGGCCAGAGTAAAAGCCCGGGTCATTCCAATTCGGCATGATGAGCGTTTCCAGATCTCAATCCACCCAGGCACAGTAGAACAGGCTTGAACGAGATTCTCTTCACCCGGATATACTTCCGTAGGCCACTTCACAGCATCCAATATGAATTTTGTGCCGGCAAAGAAAGTCCGGAGTACAGTCTTGAGGGTTTTAGCCTTGGTAATGGCATTTTCCTCTGGGGCCGCAAGGTTGGCACCTGCAGTCGTAACAAAAGAAAGAGCGTATCAGTAATCCCGAGTCTGTTATAATAAATTAAAGACATGAAGCCAATCAGCAGCAAGAAAACTTACTGAGCAAGATCTGATAAGTATCGGAAACCTGGTCCGATAGTTTCTTCAGTCCGGTCTGAGCGGCATTGCACTTCTTCTTGTATTTGGACACATCTTTCTTCAAGGTTTTCATGTCATCCTCAAGGATTTCCCTTCGTTTCATCTCGGCAAGAAGAAGTTGCTCGGTCCTCAGTAAAGTTTCATCAGACCGGGTTATCTGTGCCTGTAAGTAGCAAGGAATGCAAGTATTAGTTGGATTGTATGGAAAGCCGAATGTGGTGTAAAGTACCAAGCATCACTTTTGCAAGTCATACTTGGGACTTGGGGACTAGGTATGCAATATGAGATACAAAGTGTCCTTACCTGATGCTCTGCAGCCATGCGCTCCAAGATCTGGCTCTCTGAAGCCTTCATAGTAAGGAGAGTGTTCATCAACTGATCAAAAGTATCTTTACTCGTATCAGAAGACCCGGGGCCTTGGAAATTCCGGGAAGGAGCTTTCTTCTTAGTAGGAGGCGGAACCCGGGTCATCCGTGTGTCGGAATCCGACGCTCCTTCTTCTTCACCCAAGTCGGTGGTTTTGTTCTTCTTGCTTGCATGGGAAGCAATTGGATACTCGGCTCCTTGCGTGTCCGGGTTTGGCGGCGACGCTTGTTTTTCAGCGCTGGACGCGGCTGTAGTCTTATCAGCCGGGCTCCCCTTACCCGGGCCCTCGGTCTCCGCTTCCTCTTGATCGCTGACAACGACCGTGGCCCTATAAGGTGTGGTAAGTCAGTAGTTAAATACACAGTCAAGAAAGGGTGATGAAATATGGTGGAACATCAGGAAAGGGATCTTACCCGGTATTCACCGCAAAGTCACAAGGAAATCCATCGCTGGACTCGGGAGAAGCTGGAAATTATCAAGTTAGATGTCATATGGGAATGGTTTAAAGAGAATGTCTTGACCCAGAAAAGATAGGGTAATTACCAGCCCGCCGCGGGGGGGTCGATGTAATACCCGGGTTAAGGGCTTCATCACCCGGGTGATTTCGAGTTGACCTACGCTTGGGCACGGGCGATTCCTTCAAGAACGGCCGGTGGGATAACGTCAAGATAGCTCAAGTATATCATCAAAATAACGTGAGTTGAAGGCGAGGAGGAGATATGGAACCTTGGAGGTGGCCTCTTGAGTCTTTCTTTTGGATCCGACCTCGACTGTCGGCTCCAGTTCCTCCTCGTCGCTGGCAGATTCTACTTTGCCATCGGAGTTTTCTTCCTCGTCATCTTCTTGTTCTGGATATCATCAAAGTTATGGTTGGAAATGAAGGGATTACGGTGAGCCCGAAGGAGCCAAGTAAAATCCGGAAAGTACCTTCGTCCGAGTTAATAGTTTCCTGCTCCTCTGGACTTTCGGAGCTGGGGGAGGTGTTGGTTTTCCAAAAAGCATCATCAGCCTGAAAGGTGCTAGTGCAAGGATTATCAACTGTATCAAGTGGAAAGAATGAAGGTAAAGGCGTCAAAGTCGGGTTTTTACCTTGGGGGCTGGGTTCTCAAGTGTAAAGGGCTCTAACCCGGATATGTTCCGGATTACCTCGAGCTTTTCTGTCAAAAAGCCCTTGATGGTTTTATGAGTGTGCCAGCCGCGAAGATGTTGTCGGAGTATCGGAGCGGGTCTGAAGGTTCCCCTGAATACTCGCACATCAACTTTGTGCGGATGGAATTGGGCTGGATCCTGAAGTCGACCCAAGTCTTCACCAGGTTGAGCCCGATGAGGCCTTGGGCTGTGAGAGTGGCGATTTTGGCTAGTAGGGGTTCAATGGCCTCCCTGTCCGAGTCAGGGGCGAAGGCACTAAACTTATCAGAAATGTCAAGAAGACCCTCCGAATAACCCGGCAGTTTCTTTTGGCCGGGTGGGGAAGTGTCTTGGCAGTAGAAGTATGAGAGCTGCCAGTGCTTGACATGGGAATTAAGGGTGAGGGGTGGCATCAGAGAGTTCTTGCGGCGCTGGATAGAAACCCCGCCGCAAGAGAGAAGCGCCCCATCACCGCTTTCGCGGCACGGTTTGCATTGAAAAAGCTCAATAAAAAGAGCTAGACTTGGTGGAATGCACAAGTAGGATTCGGAAAGAACAATAAAGTGGGAAATGTTTAGTACGGAATTGGGTCCGATGTCAAAGATGCGAAGGCCGTAGTGACTGAGGACATCACGGAAAAAAAGGTGACCCGGCGGTCGAAAACCCCGGGTCACATGTTCCACGAAGCAGATTACCTCATCTTTTGTTGGGGTAGGCCGGGTCTCCTTACCCGGCACCCTCCACTGGATATCTTCTTGAGGAGGAAGAACTCCCAGCTCCACCAGCTCCTCTAATTTGGCCTTTGTGACTGTAGACCGCGCCCAGTTGGCGGATATGGAGTTGGTGGTTTTAGCCTTGGTTGGAGTCTTCCCCTGCTTCTTGGGAGCCATGTGGTTGATCTGTAAAGTACAAGATAAAAGGATAAGAGGATTAAGATACGGAAATTGCGAGCCGGCCAAGTATAGGCCGGGTAATATTGAGACGTGAAAGACTGTGAGTAGTCCGGGTGTTAGCTCGCAGAATAAAGTTCGAAATTATCCGGGTGTCAAGTATTATGGCGAAAGTTATGGGATCTAAATGTTGAAGAAGCTTTTGAGGGCGATGGGTGACTGTGCGGGCATTTAGCGCGAATGAAAGGAACTAAAAAAGGGGAAGTCCGGCCGGGTGATTGAGGCCAGGGCGGAAATTTTGAGTGGATCGGGCCCCGATTGGGAGTCTTATCTTCAGATTTCTGGCAAAATTAATGCTTGCGGGCGGTAGGAGAGTGGATTGAAATCCATAGTTCACCTATTAGACGAGCTGGAGAGAATGCTAGCAATCTAATTCGGCGTGGCCAAGGAATCAGGGGCGGGTCGATTTGGATCTAATCTAAGATGAAATCAAAAAATTGCAAGGGCAAATTAATGGGCACAAAAGGCTTACCCGAGGAGATTTGAGTGAAACCTTGCGGAGGCAAATGGCGCAGTTCTGGTGTCCCTTCGCGGTTCTTGATGGGCCGGATGGAGATTCGCCGGCGGGTCTCGGCGGCGGCGCGGGGCGAGCGGTGGCGGAGCGCAGCCTCCGTCCGATGGGCTCCGGTGATGTGCGCGGGATTCCCGTGGTGGCGCTCAGCGGGATGAGCTCAGAGGGAGAGAGGAAGCAGAGTGGGGGGAAATGAGCCGTTAGGGTTCAGGTTACCCCCCAGGGAGCTTATTTATAGGGCGAGTGGACAGGCCCGGTTCACTGAGCGGGAGCCGGGGTTTGCGGAAAGGTAACGGTCATTTGTTAGAGTTTTTGGCAAGATGCGCTTTGAATGGGGAACGGGGGATCTGAATGAACAAGAGAAAGGGATCCATCCCGTGATATTCGGTTGGTTATCAAGTGCGAAATCTTGACATTTTGGGATTCTACCTGGAAAAATAAGTTAGGGAATAGCGAGCGCTTCAAGGAAGGATCCGTGAAGCCCAAGCTATTATGGGGACTACTGATGGAGGGATAATAACCCGGTAGGCCAACTCCAAGGAATAGCCCGGCCCAAAGGACGCTGCGCAGGATCCGGCTAAGGATAAAGAAACTTTCGGAAGGCCCAAGTTTGTAGGCCCAGTAACCCGGATTGTGGGTTACGGTGAAGGAAAGTTAGGGTTTGTGCGCCGTGTCCGGGTAGGATCCAGGGTGCGCCTTGGAGGGTAAGCCAGGGGGTACGGGTGCTTTATAAACCGACCCCTAGGAGTAGTTGATTGAGATCTAAGAACCCTAGCAACATCGTGTGATATCGAGCATCAAGTGTAATCCCAGAGTTGAGTTATTATATCAAGATCGGAGACTCGGTGACTTTGATTGCCGGCTACCAGATCGAATTGCACCATGTTTTCCTCTGAGCTAAACCCTCTCCCAAATACCTGTGTCGTCTTGCCCCAAGATCAGTTACCCCCGGTAACATCTGCCGTGATTATCCCACGACAGGAGTAATAGGTGTGCAAATAAAATCATAATTGTTTGTGCTAATGAAGTCACACAACTTGGTATTCTCAGAGGAACTCATTTTAGCAGAATAAAAGCAAGCAAATAAATAACAACTATGAAGTAAACTATTTTTTTGTGTGTTTTCAATATAGAAAAATAAACTATTTTGTGTGTCTTTTTGATATAGAGAAATAAAAACAAGACAAAAAATAAAAAATAAAGAGATTGAGAGTGAGAGACTCCCCTTGCCAGAAGACTTCCTTCTCCCCGGCAACGGCGCCATAAAAATCCTTGATTGATGATGTTGGAAACCCCAAGAGGAGGGTGTGATGGGCACAGCGGTAGGAGTTTTCCCCTTAGTTAAGAACCAGGGTTATCAATCCAGTAGGAGAAAGATAATCTTCGGAAGGTTGGTGCCACTGACGGTGGTGCTGGCGCTTCACCGGTGTCAGCAACAACGTGAAACCTGCACACAACAGAATCAAAATACTTTGCCCCAACGGTATAGTGAGGTTGTCAATCTCACCGGTCTTGCTGAAAACAAAGATTAGACGTATAGTGTGGAAAAACAGTGTATACCTGCAGAAATATGGACCGGGGTTCGTTTAACAGTGTGGAAAAATGGACCGGGGTTCGTAGTTTCACTAGTGGTGTCTCTCCACAAATTATAGCATGCTAAGTGAACAAATTGCAGCTGGGCAATTAACAAATAAAGGTTGCACCGTAGTGCAAAATATGACATGAAGATTACTTTGTTATTTAGCGCGGGCATTACAACAAGATACATAGACCGACATCCATTTGCATCTATGACTAATAATCCACCCTCAGGTTATCATCCGAACCCCCTCAGGTATTAAGTTGCAAGCAACAGATAATTGCATTAAACAAAGTGTGTAATGTAAGCAATCATTATGCACGCGGGCACTCTCACCGCTGTTTTCTCCCTAATGGCAACAACACATCATCCCCCTTCACGTTTCTGTCACTCGAGCAAGGAAACAAGGAGGCATGAACCCACTATCGATCATAAATACTCTCTCTTGGAGTCACTAACAATTACTTGGCCAGAATAACCACTAGCAACGGAGGGCATGCAAGATCACAAATAACACATGCAAATAAAGACTATAATCAACTTGGCATAAGGGCAATATTCATCGGATCCCAGCAAACACATCACAGAGAATTACATAAGATCAATCTCGATCATGATAGGCAGCTCACGAGATCTAACATGGAGGAATATGAGGAGAAGACAACCATCTAGCTACAGCTACGAACCCGTAGTCCAAGGATGAACTACTCACACATCACTCCAGAGGCAGGCATGGTGATGAAGAGGCCTCCGGTGATGATCTCCTCTCCGGCAGGGTGCCGAAACAGCTTCAGAACCCCCCTGATCCGGGGTTGACGGTGACGGCGACTGCGGAACTTTTTCGGGGAGTTTGATCACGCGATTAGGGTTTTCCATCCGGGGGGCTTAAATAGAAGAAAGGGCGAAGGTGGTGGAGGTCTAGGGGGCCCACACCCCTCGCTGGCGCGGCCAGGGGGCGCGCCACCCTATGGTGTGGCCCCCTGCTGCCCCTCTCTGGCTCCTCTTCGGTCTTAGGATGCTTCCGGACAAAATAGGACTTCCGGGCTTCGAATTTTTCAATTCCGAGAATATTTCCAGAACAACTTTTCTGAAACTAAAAAAACAGCAGAAAACAGGGAACTGGCTCTGTGGCATCTTGTTAATAGGTTAGTCCGGAAAACGTATAAAAATGCTATAAATAAGGGAGAAAACATGTAGCAATTGGCAAAATGTGATCACGGAGCATCAGAAATTAGGGATACGTTTATGACGTATCACCCGGTCCGACAAACCAAACCTAAGTTTTCACCCAGAGCCAAGGTGGAGAATGCAAAACTCGCAACAATGCCTAAAGGGAGGGAAGCGGCACCGAAGAGCGCCACCATCGTCGGCACCGATAGTATCGGGCAAGGCTTGGACCCGAGAAATACCATCCTAGCACTAGAGATCGCAACCACCATTACACCCCCACGCGCAACCAGATACGCCACTGCGGGTTGCCGTAACAGCGGCCGCTCTAGCCAAGGTAACTGGGGACGAAACCGAGAGATGGCTTCTAGACCATGGGGGTCTAGAGAGAGGATAGGTCAAATGGGATCAGAGCAGATGACACCAAGATCTGGACGGGAGCATCCATACTGGCGAACCCGCACCACAACCGTCTTCCACGCAAACCACCTCACCCTCCTCATGGTCGAGGTAGTTGACCAACACATGCACAAAAACGCTAGCCCAAAGAGCGATGTTGTACCCACGGACGGAGCCGCCGCCCCAGATCCAAAGGAACCCCTCACGGAAAGCCCGTAGGGGCGACAGACGCATGTGAGCAACTAACCATCCAGCTGCCGCATTGGCACCCCTACACCACCAAGAACTAGGACTAACACTGTCACAACACCACACACAACGACAAAAAATAAAACCTTTTAATTTGAGATTTCCGGAGAGAGACACCCTAGATCCGGGGAACGGAAGACAAGGACAAACTCGAGACAACAGCCATGGCCGTGGACCGACCAAACTGGTCGCATCCAGCAGAAACGACGCTAACTAGTCCATGCCCACGCGGGAACCACCCAGTCGCGGCATTGACGCGATCAAAGGAAAACATCCCCATCTGCGGGCTGCAATGCTCGGCCAGAGCAGCTCCAAGGAGAGGCAGCGTCACCAAGGGGGAGGGATACGGTGGCGGCGGGAGTGGAGACCTAGGCTCCCCCGAGTCGCCTCAACAAGACGACGTGGGGGTCTTTTTTGCTGTTGTACACTCTCTCTGTATCTCCAGGGTATTTTGAAAAAGTGGGAAGAGGCCTTAAGGAAACTATTATTTTTATGTCAATTCATGATGATGACATCCCAAGCAACAACAATACACCAACCATTAATGGAACTGTAACAAGAAGTCGTGCCAAACTCATAAGTGATCAGGTAAATGCTAACTTAAGTTTATCTTATATACTTGATGAAACAACTATGCTTTCATCCCCATTGATGTTGATTGAAAGCAGGTACACATCGAAGGAATCCAACAACCTATGAGCCCATGAAGAAACAAAGTTGAAGAAAAAAGTGTCTGGGAATCTATTTCTGTAGAATTTTGTCCCTAATCTCTTAGTGGTCCACATCGTTATGAAGAAGAGACGGGGCCTTTGGGCGTATAATATCAGAACTCCTTGATTTTTTTTTTAAATCCCACATCATTTGGATTTTTGTAGCTAAAGAAATGAATTTTTTTTGTGAAAGGTATCGAGGCTGATAAATGCTTCGTGAATTTCTTAAGAGCTCTCCAATAACTCCCCAAGTTGACTGCTTATGCTCGGAAGCCGCGAAAATGCTGTCAATTTTTTAATCCCTTTTCCACCTAGCTAAGGGGGATTGTCCCTCCTATAATACCCTATCTTCCCCATACTTTTAGGGGCCTCTTTTCAAAACTAAATATCTATATTCTTATGGAGCACGGCTATTTAGGATCCGAGAGATCCTTACTCCCTTTGACGTTGCGAGTTCATCCGGATCCACGAGAAGTAGTCCCTGGTTCCACCTAATTAGTGCTCTATGGTTCCAACCGTTTTGTGTGCGTTAGTCTCGGTTTGTGCTTCTGTGATTATTTGGACAATAGGTTGAAACTCTTGTATCTTTAGTCAGCCATCCCCAACTTACGGGACACATCCAACCTTGGAAGGTCTAAAAATCTAGTTATGTCGGCTGCTTGCAGCTAGTTATCCTCCCCCATTCAACCCTACGACACTAGTATCGGGCCACCCTTGGTATGAATCCCATAACGGGTTTGTGCCTCTATCAACTCGCGTTCTTGACAAAATTTTATTTGAAATAAGTATACTTGAATAAAGATTACCACTATCAATAATTGAATAAAAATATGATGTTCCATAACATCATAACATACATTAAGTCGGGGTATAGAGGTAGCTAGACATGAGGCTTGCCTCATTTGCAAAATATGTTGTCTTTGTATTCTCAATTGTTATATATACTATCCAAGAATTCAAAAAATTTGATTATACTGAAGTATTTCCACCTTTTTCTGGTAACATCATTGACTATGCAGACCACCTACAACAGGAAGGCTTTCCCAGGGCATATTAAAGCAAGTTACGTATTGAAAAAGCCCATTCTAGTGCTAGAGAACAAATGATCCCCTCGACCGACGGTTCTCTCCAGGGAAAACCTAAAAATTATTTGTCAGGTTCACCGTGAAGTGCATCATTTTTCAATAGCGGTATGCCATCTTCTTATTTTTGGGTGATGTAGAGAAGGATGATACATTTTGCATCAACACTTAGAAAACATATGTTTTGTTTCTAACATTCCTTTGGACATGAAAATAAAGTTAAATTGTTGTGTACACATCATAATTGTACGGATGATACATTTTGCATGAATACTTAGAAAACCGATGTTTGGTTTCTAATATGCCTTTCGAAACAAAAAATAAAGTTAAATTGCTATGTAAGCATTATACTTGTAGAGATGATACATTTTGCATCAATACTTAGTGAAGGATGTTTGGTTTCTAACATGACTTTGGGCATATAAGTTATTCGCAGTTTGAAATACGATTCATGTGACTCTTACCTATCATAATTTTTTTGTTCGAATGTCCCATTTTACGTTTAAAATACATGAAAGTTTAGTTATCTCCTAAGATCTATGCTTTCCCTCTATCTTTTATTATTATTTTTGAGACTTTTTTCACATGTTGGTATGGGAATACACTCTTACCTAAGCTACAATGGTATGGGAATAATTCAAAGGTACAAATCACATAATCTTGAATACACATTATGTAACTAAATATACTAGAGTCGAGAACTGCAAATACCGAACCTTGAAGTCAATATTTATATAACACACATACAAATATCATAACTAGAATGAGTGAGATATGAAAACTAAAAGTACAAATCAAAATGAGATACAACATAACTCAATATACACTATTTTTTTTCCAATGGTTTAATTACCCACCACCAGTTCTACATACTATCAAATTACAGAGCCGATCATTCTTGATTCTTGTTATGCAAATAAACTTGGTAATAGGGATACGAAATTTGCCTTCAAAATATCAGAACTATTAACAGCCTGTATATTTGACATGAAAAAGGGGGATCAATGTGCATTTAAATAAGAAGAGAGATGTAACTAACATGATAAAAAACGACCATAGTTTATCAAGGGAGAATTGGAGAGGTTCCAAGTTTTTCTTGAGCAGAGAACATCACATGTTAAACAATATGCACTGACATGGCTACACGGCCTCGTCTAGAAATACACAAACAAAAGGGATTCACGCCTTATGCGACAAGAGAGCACTACCCATGTGATAGCTAGTGTTGAAGTCCACGGACAGGTAATTCCAATAATCCTTGCTCTGTGACTCAAGCCAATGAGGGCATATAGGTGAGTCCATCACTTTATCATATTCACATTGAAGCTCGAGCAGCTTTCTGGAATGACCATGCTGGCTTTGCCCATATTCTTGTGACACATAAATATATTGTGAAGTTGCAACATAGAAAATGAACGATCTGCATGGAGTTCTCTCAACTCTTGAATACGACTCCGCTTTACTACTACTGTAATTCACCAAAGACCATCAAGTCTCGTGTCCTAGCAAGAAAATAGAGATGGCATTGCTTCCAAATGTCTCCACTTCCTATTCGTGCAACATACAAATTGTTGTGAATCTCAACGTTTTCAAATTTCTCTATTTCTACATAACTAGATGGATTTATGGATTTATAAATAAATATTACTCGAGGAGTACTATTTATGGTCAAGGGTTGAGGCCATTGGCTAGAGAACCATTGTCACATTGAATTCATGATGATGTTGAGGTGTACTTATCATAACTCCCGTTATGTGTTGGTTACAAGGCATTTATGGGTTGCAACCTTAGATAGTTGGAACCTTGTTAATGGTTGTGAATGAATGCACAAGGATACATGTGACATGTAATTGTACGTAAGAGTATATCTAACAGCTTGTGCAAATGGTTGTGCATGCTCGTTGTGGTCGATGAAATGAAAAAAGGGGTACCAACAACGCGTCTAAGCCATCATGTAAAATAGAGGACGCCCAAATTTTCCTCGATATTTTCCAAATTTGGACATTGTAGAGAAAATTGTCTATATATACAATTAGCTGTAAAACCATAATCTTTTAGGAAGGAATCTTGCTATACCACTTTCTACAAAAAATGAGAGAACCAAATTTTGATAAACTACTAGATATGTTCATGTGAAATCACAAACGAAAAAGTGACACCATACACTCAGATTAATTATCCAAGTCGACTACTTGTTATCGATGTTGCCCTGATTAGAAGTTCATTTTTAAATGTAACGACCTGTGAATGCGCACTTTTATTCCGACCAGAAGAACGATTGCATAAGACCAACACAAGTAAGCTTACCCTTAAGAACCCATATAATCATATTTTTGAACTTGGTTGGCTAAAAATGGCCTAGTTCAACATGACGATAGCCCGACACAGATCCATGCATTGAACTTTGCCGTATGTAGGGGTGGGCATAAAAAACCGAGAAACCGAACCCGAACCGAACAAACCGAAATATAAGGTTAATTTGGTTCGGTCTATATATCGGTTCCCAACTTTAGAAAACCTAAATTATATTGGTTAGTTCGGTTTTTATTCCATGTTAACTGAACTGACCGAAAGGATCGATTCATCATGCAATCAAATATTTCAACACCATGCAACAATCTATATCTAGGGCAATAAATCAGTTGTCCCGTTAAAAATAGCTATCATTGCCAACACGATCTCCACCCAAATCCTATTTATTGTTTTATCTTATGCAACTACAATTAAAGTTTACAACAAAGATATACCCATCCACATGTTGTGTAATACTAGTTGCCACGACACTAGGTTCATACGTCAATGTCATCCTGGCGAGGCTCCGCAATTCCATTCTCACGGGCTGAGCTTAACTGCTCCATCCTAGCGGGCTACTAATGAAGGTGAGGCCATCTTAAGTGTGCTAGTGCAACACTCTGCCAATGATTTTCACAACAGCCCATGCAACCACACCATATCTACTCATTTTGCTATCTAATTCTTAATTTGAATTTTCTACATGTTAATATCTCGGTTAATTCGGTTTAAACCGAAAACCGAACTGAATTTTTGAAGAACCGAATTGTCGGTTCCTGAAAAATTATAGGTTAATTCCGGTGTCACTTTCTAAAAACCGAATTATTATAAAACCTGAAAAACCGAACCGAAAAGGCTGAAATAACCGAATGCCCACCCCTGGCCGTATGTGAGAATCTCGACAAGATCTCGGAAGCCAAGCCACGACTCTATAAGAATCCACAGTTCCGTGGAAGAAGGTAAATATCAAAAAATATATTAAAAGGAACATCAGGATTAAAGGTAGGCATCAACAATTTGGAGAGTTTACCTACTAACTAAAAGCACACTTCACCGATGGTTTGACGTGGCATTACACCAACTAATCAAGAACCAGGGGTCAAGCAAGCGAGGAAGCCTGTGACGGGAAAATTCCAGGAAGTCATTTACCCACTATAGGACATATGCATCAACCTGGTGGCAAGGAAGGTTGTTGTCTAAACCACCAAGGCATCAACCCATATACCTTCCTAGAGTCACTGTGTGCTAGATATGCCCATAATTAGCGAGTACATGCCGAATTTCTTGTGAGGTTCAAACATCGACAATCAACGAGGATCACATAATTTTTTGATGTCCTCACAACCTCACCAAGGACATGGTTGAATGTGGATGCAATCTGCTGGGAATTGCCCATGAAATAATCTATTGATTCCATATGCCTCCTTTTCCTATTTGACCAACATTTAACTGTTGTGTAATCTTTCTTATTTGCTAGACTCTCTCTATTTTTCCACTATACTTTTGTCGTACTTAGATGTATGTGATCGTATTGGTTTGCTATAGAGCATGAAAATATCAAACTATTTATAACTAAGACCACTCACCACAAAGGGAAACGGGTACAAACTTCATAACATTCCTTGACTCACAATTTATGCAATCCACAAATAACTCGTGGGTTGTCAGACTAATGTTTTCAATAACTTAGTTCAGGGGTGAACCTCATACAGGGCTTCCATCGATTGAGGGATTGTTTCTACGACCACAAGGCTAGGGTATTTTCAGGGATTTTTGCTTCATCAGTTTTGGCATCACGCTTTATCCCTCAACATTAGTTTAGTTTCGGTTGTTGCTTTGAGATCCTATAATTATTTTGTCATTACCACCATCACATAGTTCTCATACTGGTGCTTGAGTGGACAAACTTACATATAGAAATGGATTTCTTGGAGGTTGTTATAATCGGCAGGGGTGGACACAATCCGCCCCGGATGCACCCATCTGGTGGAATAGATTTATAGTTGTCTTGGCGACGTAGATTGTTTTTACTGAAGGACAATATACTAATATAAAGCTCATATCAAATACATCGAGTTGCTGCAATAGTACATTGTCAAGAACTAGTCAGGAAATTATCGATGCACTCAACCAAATTCTTAAATGAAAAATCAAAAGGCATTCCCCCAAATTTAGTTCTTAGTGATCAACATCATGCAGTAGAAAAACCTCAAAAAAACTAACGGTGATAGGAACACTCATACTAAGAGAATGGTTCTCCAAAAAATATGTTAATTTTGTATCATTAAAAATTTTATTCAAGAAACCGGTAAGAAGGTTTCATAGTTACAATGTTGTATAGTTCACAAGGTCTCTCACTATTATTGAGATTTACTTTGGTACTTGACACATGATTAATCTACACATAGTGGTACTTAATTTATCCGTGCCAAAAAATAATCAAATTTTCTAATTGACTTTCCTTGCGCAACATAATTTATTTATACTAAACAATATTACAATGTACATACCGGACTATGGAGAGAGACATGCACAACGTTCACCATGGTTCTTTTCCAATGTAGACAACATCACAACATGCCTAACACTATCCAGAATGACGACAACCATGAGAGAAGGTTGATCATGGACATTTGTTGTACGACAAATGGTTAACCAACACTTAGTACGGAACCACTTGAATTAATTGAACAGGAGAGCATCCACAAGCACTCTCGAATTCCTAGACTAATCCCTAAATTGCTCTTCTGAAACCGAGCTTGGTACTAATACGTGTAGGTAAATGCAAAATTTATTATACCTCTTCTTTCTAAAAGGATATTACCATCTTGCTACGCCGTGGAATTTGTCCTATTCATCCTACTCCATTTATGCTATTGAACTTGTAGAAATTATGAACTAACTATTCGAAGGTAGGGCTATGGTCTTTTACCAGTTATCCTGCATAATATATAAATCCCATGGAATTAGATAGGTACTTGTGAGAGTTGCCTCATACCTCAAAAAGAATGTTAAATAGAGGACAAATAGCCGAAGTACAAACTTTCTTGGTTATTACACAACGCATATTTTCAACAAATACACGAAAATTTTCCTCTACATTCAGATCATTTATTTCATTTGTATCATCTACAAAAGAGCTGAAGTCATGCACGATGTCGAAGTAAAACAATAGTAAACATAAGATATACACCATCCATGGTGCCAAACTTAGCCACCAAACATGTCCTGTGAAAAATCCCATAGATATGGTCATGCGGCTTTAATCATGTACTAGTATTTTATAAGATGATCATTGTAGTAGTCGACATTGACGA
Organism: Alopecurus myosuroides; assembly: GCA_028641055.1. Taxonomy (NCBI): domain Eukaryota; kingdom Viridiplantae; phylum Streptophyta; class Magnoliopsida; order Poales; family Poaceae; genus Alopecurus; species Alopecurus myosuroides. The sequence continues at coordinate 9,573,600 of CM054062.1, forward strand.
AATTTAACGTTTGTGACATTGAAGTTTTTAAAGGAAGATCAACCCTCTATCCTCCACACATATTGCATGTTGAATGAGTGATATGACCATACTAATAATGTACGGAATGACATGCATTAAGGCTTACCAAATATGCTAACAAAAGTCAAGAAAAAATCACTGTTGTTGGAACATGTCATTGGTGTCATGATAGTTATTTTCTCAATCGCCTATCATATATCCACATTAGCAAATAAACTATACAATTATAAAATACCGAACAAGCGCAAGACACTTCGAGAATATTTCAAGAAGGTATAACTACTCGTGCGCTGATTTTTCTTAGCCCAGGCAGCAAATGGTATAATAGCTCAGATAGTCTAGAAACCATGAGTGGTAGAGGTGATGGGGAGCCGATGGGAGGGATGTAGGTACAAGGTGCTAAGCCTTGGGGATATGGAATCACCTCGTGGATCGTCATGCAGCTTAGGAGATGCACACAAGGTTGAGAAACCTCTCATTGGGTGTTTGAATCACTTTATGGGTTTCCATAGCGTCAATGCACTTTTAACAACTAAAAAAACAAAAATACATGTAAAGATATCAGCGCAATAGAATTTTAGTCTTATTTGAGTGATATATTGTTGTTGTCGGCATGAAATTAACTATTTCATCATATTGGAAAGATACATGTAAAGACACAATTGTGTGTATTATGAATGGAATTGCTGCTGTCGATATACTCATTGTGTTGCAAAATCGTGTAATGTGCTATGAAATATGTAATTGACATGTGAAAGCAATAACTGAAACTAATAGAACAATGAAAAAATAATTTGGATATCTATGAGCCTCCATCATAGGTTGCCGATTTATTTAAATCTATTTTTCTTAGAAGACATAAAGGTCACGGTTAATGTATATGTTTCCTAAGAGCCCATTCACATCAGCCCATACATGTTTTTTTAGCTGATCAACACACATAATCACGGCGATTATCCTTTCTCCGTTGCCGAAGAGGGTTTTAAGTTTTAACCTCTGTATCCATACTGTTAATCCGTACAGTGTGAGCTAGTTCAAAAAGTTATTTTTGGAGTGCTTGAGTTCCTCGACTTCATGGTATTGCGACAAGTTGATGTAGTGGTACTTAGGCCCTGTTTGTTTGGGCTGCTGCTATTGAGAATCAACTGTAGCTGTTGAGCTGTTAGAAAGCAGTTGTAGGAAGCAGCTGCTGGATTCTAAGATTTGATGTTTGGTACGACTATTGTTGGTAGCTGCTGCTGCTGGTTTAAAGTATGAAATGTCTTAAATGCCCCTGAATGCTGAAGAAGTTGTATAAGTGCTGATTCAAAATAAATTAGCTAATTTTGACCCTTTTTAATATAGTTGTCATTGTTTAAGGGCTGAATCATCTCTATTTACCTTTTTCTTTGATAATTTAATTGTAAACATCATTTGTTAGGCTTTTGGCTTATGTCTTATGGCTTTTGGCTTTTGACTTTTGGCTTTTGTATTTTCGCGGCGGCCTTGATTGATGCGCGGGTGAGTAGCCGACCACAGACGCGGTGTTCAGATCAATGGGGACAATGAGACCAACCCGCGCAGAATCACCAATTTGCGATAAGAAGAGATGTGGCATTAGGGAACATGAAGTTTGTTTGAACTTGTGCAATTTTTATAAAACAATGTTACGACATGAAAGTTGTTAAAAACGACGAGGCCGGTCTACTCGTGAAAGGAAAATTTCAAACGGTCAATCGAGTGCGGCGAAATTGACATTTGTCTAAAATAGTGTGAACTTCCGTCCAAAATTAAGAAGCTAGTGTTTATGAAACTCGAAACCGACTATAGGAATGGAATCTACTCGTCGACACATACATATTTCGTGTACACATTATTTGATATATTTGTGTGAGATTGGGTACCTATGAGCTAAGCTAGAGATTAACATACGATAGCAGATATGGAAAATTTCAATTATAGCTAGCTCGAACCAGAACGACAGGATTTTTGTCTTTATGTGCACGAGAGAGGGTCCATTGAGTCTCTGTGAAAACAACGAACATGCATAGTGCATACAAGGCAAGGAGTGGCCAGGTTGTCCACGCAAGTGTGCTCGGTGGCAGTTTGTTGTAAATACATCAAATGGGAGTGGCAAACTGATATACCCTTTCAATTTCAAGTCCAAAAGCTGCGGGAAGCACCTCCTAGGCTGCTTCGGCTCGCTTCCACTCGTATAGTTCATATATGTTGCCAGCGCTTCTTTCCAGCGCTTTTCAATAGTTGGACGTTTGTGTGGGCTTCTGCTGTAGGATCCCAAAAGCAGAATTAGAAGCCCAAACAAACGGACCCTTAGACATTATAGTTTTTTTTTTGCATTTTCACTTTGTTTTTTTCTTGTAAAACAACAATGGTTTGTTGAATGAAAATCGACAAGGGGAGCTTCGTTGGGTAACAAAACACAATATGTGTTTCCGTCTCCCGGCAGGCTGCATCACACACACTTGAGGATGACCTTGCATTCTGTTAAGATTGTGTTAAGCCATGTGCAATGGTAGAGAAGGCAAGTCTTCTCTTAACATCCCTACCAAGCAATTATAATTAATTAAATTTTAGTATGAAATCTATACTTCTTATAAAGCAAAACCCCACTAACATACATTAATTATTTTTCTAACTCAACATGCAAGCTATCCACATCATCCATCCTATTAGCCAAGCAATACTTCATGTCATCTCCACTAATATTTATTAATTATTACGTGCAACCTACACATCATTCATTTATTAAATCATCCAATTTTTCAAATAAACAATTTATAATGCATACTCATCACATGTCTATTAAAATTTACTATCTCGAGATCAACTGATTTTTACATGTTTTTGTAGACAACATAATATATCATACATGTGCTTTTAAAAAATGACTCTAAGAACCCCGCCCTCTGCATTGAAATGGTGCGTATGAAATTTATTATAGTTCCTAAATGGATCCCGCTGCAACGCGCGGGGTATCCTTCTAGTTCTATTAATAAGGGAAGGCATATAGTACAAATGAGAAAATAGGCTTGTCTTAATTGTTAAGAGATCATCTCTTAGCTAAAGGAAAGAAATACTATCTTTCTTAATTCTCTCTCCTTCAACTAAGTAAAACTGATACATGGCCTCTCTAAAGATATGCTGACATCACCGCATTTTACATGCCCTTATGTTGCCTATTTTTGGTCCATTGACCGTACGTGTTAGTTAGTTGGAATGTAACCCTAGGAGCAGCTTGATACTAATGAGTGATCGTCCCATGAGGTCAAACCTTTACTTACACACCAAGTTAATGGCTCTGCGCACCATAATCGGGTTCTTCATGGCGCCATCATTGCTACCTTGTCGCGTGGAGACGAGCTCGAGCAACTCACATGGGCCGCCGTGTCCTATCTCCATTGGCTCACGAGTCCGGAGACACCAGCTACACCAACACATGCTCGCGCTGTCACGGTGTCACCATTGAAGAACGTTTCAGGGTTACTCCATAGTAGTCCGGGCCCTTCACACTATCTCGGTAAGTTGTCTTCCTTTGTAACACACATACTGATGCATGAGCTTTGAGATTGAACCGGGATCCCTTTCGTATGCTACTCATTCGTATCATATGGTCTAGTCTAGCCGTTGTATCAGAGGTATCTATCGTGCTCATCCTTCTTTGTTTAGCCCTTACCACGATCTATTTTCTATCTATCCCTACCATGGAAAGGGAGGTGTTTGTTATATATGACCGAGGTCAGGAACTTTTGATGCGCACAAACACTCTTATACTCACTCGTAAGGTAGCCAAGCATGTGTTTGGTTGCCCACAAGCTAACCAAACACACCCCAAGGATGTGAACTTTAAAGGCCCTATTTTGTTGGGATTTTTGTTTGGATTTCCCTGATTACAAGCTAAAATACAAACCAAACGGTAAATCGATAAAACGCGCTTAAGCGCAAAGCCGTGAGAAGGGCATGTTGATTTGTAGGATTATCATAGGAATCATATAGGATTTTCACCCATAGAAATTTTTCCTATAGAGTCCATTTGACTCAAAGGATTGAATACTCCAACATTCCTATGGATTGCTTTCCTACACTACAATCATATAGGATTTTTAACAAGAGGCGTGACATTATGGAAAAATTCCTATGTGTCTATGACAAATATGACATGCACTCAATCCCTATGCAAATTTCCTCCATTTTTCCTGTGGTGCAATCAAACAATACCTACTAGTGATTCTTGTATTTTTTTTTGTTTCTATAGGATTTCAAATGTCATGACGTCCTATTCCTGCAGTATTCCTATTCATGTGTTTCTAAAACTAGTGCCACGGGAGAAGCACGCGAGTAGGTGCTTTCTGGCTTTGACTGTGGATCCTTCTACCTTTGCCCTTGAGGTTAGAGCAAATTACCCGCTCCTGCCATCCTACCCTATGTCCCTATCTATCCCTATCCCTCAATTCCATCGTGCACCACTCGTGAGTTCCGAGTGCAGATCAATGTCTGTCTGATGAGGCCAGGGTTGTGCGCCCTCCGTGCTGGTCGACAGTGAGGCCCTACTTTGCTGGAGGATGCCCCGTCCTCATCCCCCTCCCTAACATCTTCTTCTCCCTCTGATTCCTCCACAAGAGGTTGGCGACAATGACCGACCGCCACACGACCTGCACCACGACCCCAATCCCTCCCCGACCTTGCTGCATATTCACCACGCGAGTCACGACTCAGGCGAGTGTCTCCAAAGTGCCTCCACAGGAGATCTTCTACGATGTACGACATCCCGACCCTCCCGAACCTTGGCTGCATGTCTGCATCCCCGCCACGCGACTTCCTCCAAGAAACCACCATTGTTCTGTTCGATTAAAAAACTAACATCATGTGGTACGTTGTTGATTCTGCAAAGTACTAGTTATTCTTGATCCAAAGAGAGAAGTGTTGATGCCAACAGGAGAGAAAAGTACTGATAATTAGTGGGCGAGGAGTACTTGTTTTCTATACATCTAAAATCAAGCTGTTTGAAAGTTCCATAATTAATTAACTAGATAACTTATTAATTAGCTACAACATGACTATCTACTTGAATCAATCTCTAATCAGATTATCATCGTTAAACAACAAGTAAAATCCCTCCCAGGCCACTTGGGTTATATCGGACATTTACCCTCACAGCTATAGTGAGATAGTTATTTGTCAAACGACTTTTGACAGCACACATCCCACATCTGCTTTATCACAACACACAACCCACAATTCCTTTCAGTTAAGCCACAACTTAAACAATCATGGGCCAAGTGTCGAAGGACTATACTTCGCAGGATGCACATGCCATAACTGTCGCAACCATTGATAATTATGACGTCTCGAAGGACCTGACTCTCGAAAAGCGGCCTCCCGGGTTGTGGATACGTCTCAAACGTATATGTAATTTTTGATGCTACATGCTTGTTTTATTTATGTTCTTGCATGTTTTCTATATGTTTTACTTCGTTTTCCGGATGATTTCATAGAATAACCTATTAACAAGATGTGTAGAGATGTTGTTTTATCATTGTTCAAGATATCGCTTATCGGGAACTTATCGGTCGACCCACGATAAGTGGTAAATCGGTCGATTTATCGGAATATCAGAATATCGACCGATATATCGGACGATTTATCTTATCGGCTAGACAACAGCAAGCGATAAATTTGCAATTTATCAGAATAGAGGATGATATCTTGAACATAGGTTTTTATGTTTCAGAAAAGTTCTGATGAAAATATTTGCCAAAAGTCTTGAATATCCACATAAGTTTTTTTTTACCCGGAACGAAGACAGAGTACAAAGGAGAGCCGAAGGAGAGCTAGGGGGCCACCACGGGGGTACCAGGCACGCCCCCTAGGCCGCGCCTGGTGCCCCCCCTTGGACCTGGCCACCGCCTCACGCCGCATGTTCGCCTATAAGTTGCCTCTAACCCTAAAAACTTCGAGGAAGAAGAATTTTTCCACGAAAAACATACAGAGGCTCCGTCACCTCGACAGTTCAATCGACGGAGAGGGGTATCATCACCGGAAGCCTCTGCATCGCCATGATTGCCTCTGGAAAGATGCATGAGTAGTTCACCCCGCGACTACGGGTCCATAGCAGTAGATAGATGGTGTTCTCTCCTCCTTGTGCCATCATGTTTAGATCTTGTGAGCTTCCCTACATGATCAACATCACCGTTATGTAATTGCTACATGTTGTGTTTGCTGGGATCCGACGAACCATCAAATTATGATTACTTTGTTCATGCATTTTGAGTGCTTCACTTATATCTTTAGAGAGTTTTAATCTTCTCTTGCAATGCTCTCCGGTGTGTATGGTTGCCTTGGACAAGTTATGTATGCACCTCCAAGAGAGGGTTTATATGCTAGATAGTGGGTTCATGCCTCCTTTGCCACGCGCCCGAGTGACCTAAACATGCGAGAGGGGGATGTGTTGTTGACACTAGGAATAAAACTACATTGTTTTTGTCTATGGATGAGGATTATTTCTTACATTACATATTGTTGTTTATGCATTTTTCTATTGCACACAAGCAATCACTTCGTTGTTGCAACTTAATACCAGCGAGATTTGATGAAATTCTATCTCAAGATAGACTTTTAATAATAGATGTTGTCAAATGGAGGTCTATTTACCTTGACGTAATACCTACAATGTTAGAACCCATGAACTATATTTCATCATAATAGTATTGTTATACACTCATGATTTGTCGATTGCCCAACTGTAATTTGTTCACCTAACATGTTTATTGTTCTTAGGAGGGACACCACTAGTGAAACTATGGCCCCTGGTCCAATTTTCCTCATTGATTACATCCTTGTTTACTTGCTTGTTGTCCCGTTTTTATTTAATATTCAGCAACCATTCGATACAATAAATTCTCTAGTTTTTAGCAAGATGGGAAGATTGACAACCTTCTCAGAAAGTTGGGAGCAAGAGAGGGTTTGTGGTTGTATGCAGGTTTATGATTATTGAAGCGCCATACAACAAGCAACCTACTGAGAGACTTCAAAGGCCTACTGGATTGATAACTCTGGTTCCTATCTGGGGGAAATTTACTGTTATGCTACATCACACCTTCCTCTTGGGGTCTCCCATCAGGTGTGTGATTTCACGCCATCAAGCAGCTTTTCTGGCGCCATTGCCGGGGACTTAAAGGTTTCAGCTAGGGGAGTTACACACTTACACTTCCTCTCTTTTGTTTTGTTCTTGCTTAGTTTACTTTTGTTTTGCTTTGTTTCTCTTATATCAAAAATCCAAAAAAAATAGTTCTCGTTTCTAGTCTTTTTCTTGCTTTGTTAGTTTGTCTTGTTTTATCTTGCAAGCATGGGTACCAATGATACCACCAAGATTTGTGACTTTACTAGTACCAATAATAATTATTTCATATGCGCACCTATTACTCCACCTGCTACTTCAGTAGAATTCTATGAGATTAAACCAACTTTGTTGAATCTTGTCATGAAAGTACAATTTTCCGGTATTGGAGAAGATGCCGCCTCTCATTTAAATAACTTTGGTTAGTTATGTGATATACAAAAAATATTAAATAGGTAGATGGTGACATTGTGAAATTGAGAGTTTCCCTTTCTCATTAAGAGGAAGAGCTAAAGAATGGTTGTTGTCTTTGTCTAAAAATAATATTGATTCTTGGACTAAATCCAAATATGCTTCTATTGGAAAGTATACAACTGAGGAGTAACATTATGAACTTTAGACAGAATGATAATGAACATGTTACTCAAGATTGAGAAAGAATGAAAACAATGGTAAAGAATTGTCCCACACACGGACTAACTATGAGGATGGCTGTTCAAACTTTTTATGCATGATTGAATTTTTCTTCGAGGAATTTATTGGATTCAGATGCGGGAGGAAACTTTATGATTCTCACATTAGGTGCAACAAATAAGTTATTGGATGATTTTATGACCAACTATTCTCAATGGCACACAGAAAGGGCTCCAACAGGTAAAAATATAAATTATGGTTAGGAGGTCTCTTCTTTGGGTGATAAAATTGATATGCTTGCTTCTTTGCTTGCTAAATAAGTGCCTACGGATCCTAATAACTTTCCCTTTAACTTTCTGGTTGCTAGTGAAAATGATCAAGTTGATGTGAGTTCTATTGCTAAAAACAATTTCAACAATAGTGCTTATAGAAATAATTTTGGTGGTAACAACTATAGGCCATATCCTCTAATAATGGTAATTCATATGGTAATTCTTATGGAAATTCTTATAATAATCCTAAAAGTTCCAGCTCTGATCTAGAAAACATGCTCAAATGATTTATTTCTTCCCAAAAAGTTTTCAATAAAACTGCTGAGGAAAAGCTTAAAAAATAGATAATATTATCTTGAAAATTGATAGTTTTGCTCACGATGTTGAAATTTTGAAAATTAGGACTATACCTCTTCAAGTCAAGAAAAATGAACCTATAAATACTATACAAGTCCAAATAAATCAGAATATGAGAATTTCAGCTCAAATTCGTGCCTGAAGAGAAATAGAAGAAGCTGCTGAAGTTTCTGCTAAAAGAGAGTTTATTAAAATTTGCACCATCTAACATTTTGATGAACTTAAATCTTTCAATACTCACGAGCATGATAATTATCCTAAACATGTTAATGTTCAAACAAAGGGGATTGGAGACGTCAATACTTTAGGTAGAAAGAGTCCCCAAAATTTGGAGGGTGTGAATTTTTCTTGTGATAAAATTGTTGAAAGTGGGCTTGATGATAATATGACTTTAGGAGAAACTTTTCCCACTCTATTTGAGGATGCTAAACTTGATTTTTCTATTTTTACCCTATCTGATGTTATAAAGTTTCTACAAAAATTGGCCAAAGATCCTAATGCTAATACCAAACATATCACTAATGCTCTTATTGAAGCTAGAGAAGAAAGGCTCAAACTTGAGGCCTCTATTCCTAAAAAATCACGAGATGTATGGGAACCTACTATTAGAATACGAGTGAGTGCTTTTGATTGCAATGCCTTATGTGATCTTGGTGCTAGTTCTTCTATTATGCCAAAAAGTTTATATGATATGATTGATTTGAAGCCTTTGGATGCTAGTAATTTGGGAGTCCATCTTATTGATTCGACCGTTAAGATACCTTTGGTAAGGATTGATGATGTTCCTATTATTTCTAATGATAATTATGTTCCTATTTATTTTCTTGTTTTGGATATTTAATGCAATGCTTCTTGTCGTATTATTTTGGGAAGACCTTTTCTCCATACCGTTGGTGCTGTGATTGATATGAAAGAGGGAATTATAAGATTTCAGTTTCCCGTCAAGAAGGTCATGGAAAATTTCCTTAGAAAGAAAATGACGTTACCTTTTGAGTCCATTGTGAGGGCTAGCTATGATTCTATTGATAATACTCGATTCTTGATTCGTGCCTAGCTAAAAGGCGTTAAAGAAAATCGCTTGTGGGAGGCAACCCACTTTGTTTTCTCTTGTTTTATTTTTGTTTTCTTTTGTTTTATGTGAGTCTTTGAATTTTTTACCCCTATAACAACCGCTCTTTATCCTTTTTTATTTCGTTTTTGTGCCAAGAGTAACCTCTATTTGAGAGGAAATGCAATTTGTTGTTTTCTGTCCAGATTTTTGTGCCTCACGAAAATATTCTTATCTCTCAGCCAATGTGCGATAAATTTCTGACAAAAATCAGGTGGTTGCCCCAGGTTGTTATCTAACTTTCATTAGTATACCAATTTTTGATTGGAGCTACGGAAGTGTCTCAAAAAATTAATCTTTACAGTTAGTTCTGTTTTGACTGATTTCTGGCTTTGTTTGCATTTGCCTCTTAATCTTTTTATTTTTGTGTTCTCTCGATTGCCTAGCTGTAATTTGTTCACCCAACATGTTTATTGTTCTTAGGAGAGGCACCACTAGTGAAAATATGGCCCCTGGTCCTATTTTCCTCATTGATTACAACCTTGTTTACTTGCTTTCATCATTACTTGCTCACTATTCCGTTTTCATTTAATATTCTCTAACCACTCAATATAATTAATTCTCTAGTTTTCAGAAAGACGGGAAGATTGACAACCTTCTCGAAAAGTTGTGAACAATAGAGGGTTTACGTTTGTGTGCAAGTCCATGCTTGTTGAAGCGCTAGACAATAAGCAACCTACTGTGAGATTTCGAAGTCCTACTGGATTGATAACCTTGGTTCCTGTTGCTGGCAGAGTTAAAGCCTTTCTCTGCGTTGTTGGGAAGCCCAAGAGGAAGGTGTGATGAGCACAGTGGTAGGAGTTTTCCCCTTAGTTAAGAACCAGAGTTATCAATCCAGTAGGAGAAAGAGAATCTTCGGAAGGTTGATGCCACTGACGGTGGTGCTTGCGCTTCACCGGTGTCAGCAACAACGTGGAACCTGCACACAACACAACCAAAATACTTTGCCCCTACGATACAGTAAGGTTGTGAATCTCACCGGTCTTGCTGAAAACAAAGATTAGACGTATAGTGTGGAAAAACAGTGTATGCTTGCACAAAGTAGAGAGAGCATGAAATTGTTGTGGTTTGTTTAACAGTGTGGTAAAATGGACCGGGGTTCGTAGTTTCACTAGTGGTGTCTCTCCATTGACAAATAAAGGTTGCACTGTAGTGCACAATATGCCATGAAGATTACTATGCTATTTAGTGCGGGCATTACAACTAGATACATAGACCGAGATCCATATGCATCTATGACTAATAATCCATGCTCAGGTTATCATCCAAACCCCCTCAGGTATTAAGTTGCAAGCATCAGATAATTGCATTAAACAAAGTGTGTAATGTAAGCAATGATTATGCATGCGGGCACTCTCACCGCTGTTTTCTCCCTAATGGCAACAACACATCCTCCCCCTTCATGTTTCTGTCACTCGAGCAAGGCAACAAGGAGGCATGAACCCACTAGCGAGCATAAATACTCTTTCTTGGAGTCACTAGCAACTACTTGGCCAGAATAACCACTAGCAACGGAGAGCATGCAAGATCACAAATAACATATGCAAATAAAGACTATAATCAACTTGGCATAAGGTCAATATTCATCGGATCCCAGCAAACACATCATACAGAATTACATAAGATCAATCTCGATCATGATAGGAAGCTCACGAGATCTAAACATGGATGCATATAAGGAGAAGACAACCATCTAGCTACAGCTACGAACCCGTAGTCCAAGTATTAACTACTCACGCATCACTTCGGAGGCAGGCATGGTGATGAAGAGGCCTCCGGTGATGATATCCTCTCTGGCAGGGTGCGGGAAACAACTTCAGAACCCCCTGGTCTTGGGTTGACAGTGACGGGGCTGCTGAACTTTTTCGGGGATTTTGATCAGGTGTTTAGGGTTTTCCATCCGGGGGCTTAAATAGGCGAAAGGGCAAAGGCGGTGGCGCTCCAGCGGGCCCAAACCCTATGGTGTGGCCCCCTGCTGCCCCTCTCCGGCTCCTCTTCGTTCTTCTGGATGCTTCCGAGGAAAATAGGACTTCCGGGCTTCGAATTTTCCAACTCCGAGAATATTTCCGGAACAACTTTTCTGAAACTAAAAAACAACAAAAAACAGGGAACTGGCTCTGTGGCATCTTGTTAATAGGTTAGTCCGGAAAAACGATAAAAATGACACAAAGAAGGGAGAAAACATGTAGCAATTGTCAAAATATGATCATGGAGCATCATAAATTTGGGATACGTTTATGACGTATCAAGCATCCCCAAGCTTAGTTCCTACTCGTCCTCGAGTAGGTAAACGATAAAACAATAATTTCTGAGGTGACATGCTACTAACACAAACTTGATCAATCTAATGTTAAAGCATATGCACGCTGAGATCATAAACCCGTAAACACATGCATGATAAATAAAACTTTAATAATAAATCATAGCAATTACTTTGCATCACGAAAAGTAATTCAAATAAAGGATCATGAATAATAATTTAAGAGTGGGGCAAAATTTTGGGAGTGTCTATATTTTGGGAGATGTATGCTAATTTCAGCGAATGGTAAACAGAAAATATAGTATGTCACAAGTCAACTGGATTCACAAGAGCGGATCTCATGGTGAAGGATGCAACTGGTATAGAAGGGCATCCCTCTTTCTCTTTTGTTTACACAATTATGCTTTGACTGATAAATCAGGGCCAAAAAATAGTGAAGAGAATTTGTATGCCTTAATTTGGGGCTGGGCACCCCGTTGCCATCACTTCTATCATTTGGATAAGCGGATGAAGCCACTACTCCAGGGTGTGAAATCCAATAAACAAGTGAGATAATGATTCTCTATTTACGTATTCATGAGCAAAAACAGGAACATAAAGTAGGAGTAATTTTGAAGGTTTTAAAGGTAACACATGAGCAATTTACTTGGAATGGCAGTTAAATACCACATGTAGGTAGGTATGGTGGACACAATGGGAAAAACTTTGGTTTAAGGGAGTTTGGATGCACGAGTAGAGCTCATACTCAGTACAGGTGGAGGCTAGCAAAAGACTGGAGCGACAAATCAAGAGAGCATAAGAGCCATAATCATGCATAGCGACATAAGCATCATTAATTAAAACATAAGCAGTATCACAAGTTCAAAAACTAAGTGGTCATGGAGGCTATTCATGAGTGGTTTGTTGTCATAAACATGGTGTGAGCATGCGCTAAGTCAACCAAATAAAATATTCGAAAGAGAATACCATATATTGATGCTTTACTATGACAAGAACAACTCATGAATCTTTCAATACATATTAAACACTCTCAGCTATTTGAGGCTAATCATGCTACTCAATAAACACAATGCTTTAAAACTAAAATAACATTTAGCATGGCATGAAAAAGTTCTACCAATAGTCTATACAAGCTTCTACTAGTACTGTTATAGATTTTACTTCAAGCAACATTTTTTTCTTTTGTTTCTCCCAACAAGCACCATACAAAACATGCTTTAACAAAAAATACTCTTTATGATACAACAAGCAAACATGAGAGTACTAAAATAATACTACTAAAACTAATAGCTCTAATAAGAGATGCATACAAAACAGGAGCTGAATAAATGTAGCAGCTAGACAGAGATTAAGAATACAAAGTATTCTCATGAAAAAGCGGAGTGTTTCACTCTCCAATAAAAGAATGCTGGGGTCCAAGCAAAATTATTCAAAAAAGTAAAAACAAACTAAAAGCAAAAGCAAAATCAAACTGACAACAAAAATAAAAGACGCTCCAAGTAAAGCACATAAGATGCGACCGAATAAAAATATAGTTTCACTAGAAGTGACCTAATAATTTGTTGATGAAGAAGGGGATACCTTGGGCATCCCCAAGCTTAGACGCTTGAGTATTCTTGGAATTTTCTTGGATGTACCACCGGGGCATCCCCAAGATTAGGCTTTTCACTCTTCTTGATCACATCATATAGTCCTCTTCTCTTGACCCTTGAAAACTTTCTTCACATCAAAATTCTCACAATCTTCATTAGCAACGTTAGTGCAATTGAAATAATAAATCCACATGGTTCAGATTCAACACAAGTCTAACACTTAAAAACACACTACTGTCACAACTTCTTTCAAAACTCTTTTTCACAAAAGAACACCAAAAGAAAGAGATTAAGATGCAAATGCGATAAATAGCAGAAATCTGTCAAAACAGAACAACAGGTAAAGATTGATTTTTTAGAAAATCTTCTGTTGCTCAAATAAAAATGTGATCTGCTAAGAAAAGTTGCGGAATTATCTGAGGAGTAAGCATAAAAAAATTCAGACCATTTTGATCTTCTATGATTTTATACGATATTTTACGATGGACAGCAGAAATCTGTTTTCTGCGCTGAAATCCGAAACCAACTCAAAGTTTCCACCAGTGGCTTTACTTGGCTCAACGAAAACACAAAAGGAAAGATACAGAAGGGTTACTAAGGAAATAGACAACACCCAGGTGCAAGCACACCAAAGAAAACAAAAGAAAACTGAAATAAAATAGAGAAATAAAACGGGTTGTCTCCCGGTAGCGCTTTTCTTTAAAGCCTTTCAGCTAGGCATAAAAGGGCAAAGATGCTCACATAAGAAATATGAATTAAGAAAAAGAGAGCATCAAGAAGCAAGTATAAAACAAATTTAAGTCTAACCCACTTCCTATGCATAGGAATCTTGTAAAGAAATAAATTAAAGAAGCTCAAACTAGAAATCATGGGAAGGTAGAACAAGAGCAACTTCAAAACTTTCAACAAAAAGATAGGTGTATTAGTAACATGAAAATTCCTACAACCATATTTTCCTCTCTCATAATAATTTTCAGTAGAATCATGAACAAACTCAACAACAAAATTATCACATAAAGCATGTTTGTCATGTTCTAAAAGCACACAATTCATATCAAGCTTAAAAATAGTGGGATCAAAATTTAAAATCAGCTCCTCTTTTTTTCCACTTTTAGAAATAGCAAAGAAACATGATTGATCACTCATAAAAGGCATAGGACACATTATAGAAATCCTATTTTAAGTAGAATTATAATTCATAACATCAAATAACATAGGACCATCATCAAGAGCATTATCATATAAATTTTCTAAGTAGCATGGACTATCATAAGTAACAATAGCAATATCATTCTCACAAGTCTCATTCATAGTAGTATCAAGGTCACAAGTATAGCAAGTATCAACTTCATCAAATAATGTATGAGTTAAAGAGTTACTATCATTGGGAGGTAGACATGGGTAGATCCATTTTTCCTCCTCTTGATTATCACTCTCCTCCTCTTTTTCATCCAATGAGCTTCCAGATTCATCAGTTTCTTCTTCCATAGGCTCCTGCAAGGCATCAGTTACTTCCTTTGGGTGAGAGAATTTATTAAGATATTCCACTATGTAGTAATTACAATACTTGTAATTATAAAAGAAATATTCAAGTATAGCATAAATCTCATATTTATAAGGTGCATCATCAATACTTTCAAGAAAATAGGCAATTTCGAATGCACCCTTCCAAACAATAAATTCTTCAATTTGTTCCACATCATATAATTCATAATTTCCTTTAACATAAGAAGATATGGTAACATTATCATTATACTCACATTGAAAATGGAGGTGTTTATACCTCCTACAGCAACAATATTTATCAATGCAATAAGTAACATTATAAGTGGAGCACAAGCTTTTAGCATAGTCATGCAATTTATTAATTCGCTCCCATAAGTGTATCCCTTTTTATGACAAGCGGTGTTCCTTATAATGTTTTTGTTGTTCATCCGTGAACCCACCTTGCCTAAAAGATCTAGTTTCAAAGACATCAAACATTGATAGCAAGCATGATAAAGCAAAAATAACAACTCGAATAAGAACTAATTTTTTTGTGTTTTTGATAAAGAGAAGCAAAACAAGAAAAAAAATAAAAACAAGACAATAAACAAAATAAAGAGGTTGAGAGTGAGAGACTCCCCTTGCCAGAAGACTTTTTCCTCCCCGACAACGGCGCCAGAAAAATCCTTGTTGCTGGCGGAGTTAAATCCTTTCTCTGCATTGTTGGGAACCCCAAGGTGTTATGAGGACAGCGGTAGGAGTTTTCCCCTTAGTTAAGAACCAGGGTTATCAATCCAGTAGGAGAAAGAGAATCTTAGGAAGGTTGATGCCACTGACGGTGGTGTTGGCGCTTCACCGGTGTCAGCAACAACGCGGAACCTGCACACAACACAACCAAAATACTTTGCCCCAAGGGTACAGTGAGGTTGTCATCTCACTGGTCTTGCTGAAAACAAAGGTTAGACGTATAGTGTGGAAAAATAGTGTATGCTTGCAGAAAGTAGAGAGAGCAAGAAATTGTTGTGGTTTGTTTAACAGTGTGGAAAAATGGAACGTGGTTCGTAGTTTCACTAGTGGTGTCTCTCCATAAAAGACAACATGCTGGGTGAAAAAATTACAGCTCGGCAATTGACAAATAAAGGTTGCACCGTAGTGCACAATATGACATGAAGATTACTATGCTATTTAGTGCGGGCATTACAATAAGATACATAGACCGACATCCATCTGCATCTATGACTAATAATCCACCCTCAGGTTATCATCTGAACCCCATCAGGTATTAGGTTGCAAGCAACAGATAATTGCATTAAACAAAGTGTATAATGTAAGCAATGATTATGCACGCGGGCACTCTCACCGCTGTTTTCTCCCTAATGGCAACAACACATCCTCCCCATTCACGTTTCTGTCACTCGAGCAAGGCAACAAGGAGGCATGAACCCACTATCGAGCATAAATACTCCCTCTTGGAGTCACTAGCAACTATTTGGCCAAAATAACCACTAGAAACGGAGAGCATGAAAGATCACAAATAACATATGCAAATAAAGACTGTAATCAACTTGGCATACGGTCAATATTCATCGGATCCCAGCAAACACAGCACAGAGAATTACATAGGATCAATCTCGATCATGATAGGAAGCTCACGAGATCTAAACATGGAGGCATATAAGGAGAAGACAAACATCTAGCTACAACTACAAACCCGTAGTCCAAGGATGAACTACTCACGCATCACTCCGGAGGCAGGCATTGTGATGAAGAGGCCTCCGGTGATGATCTCCTCTCCGGCAGGGTGCCGGAAACAGCTTCAGAACCCCCCTGATCTGGGGTTGACGGTGACGGCGGATGGGGAACTTTTTCGGAGATTTTGATCAGGTGTTTAGCGTTTTCCATCCGAGGGGCTTAAATAGGCGAAAGGGCGAAGGCGGTGGCGCTCCAGGGGGCCCACACCTATAGCTGGCGCTGCCAGGGGGACCACACCACCCTATGGTGTGGCCCCCCTGCTGCCCCTCTCCGGCTCCTCTTCGGTATTCTGGATGCTTCCAGGGAAAATAGGACTTCCAGACTTCAAATTTTCCAATTCCGAGAATATTTCCAGAACAACTTTTCTGAAACTAAAAAACGGCAGAAAATAGGGAACTCGCTCTGTGGCATATTGTTAATAGGTTAGTCCGTAAAATTGATAAAAATGACATAAAGAAGGGAGAAAACATGTAGCAACTGTCAAAATATGATCATGGAGCATCAGAAATTAGGGATACGTTTATGACGTATCAGTTCCTATATGAGGAAATTTATTGCTGGGCTACATCATACCTTCCTCTTGGGGTCTCCCAATGGGTGTGTGATTTCAATCCATCAGGCTCACCAGAAGGGCGACTGCGGAGGCGATTGGATCCAGCTGCCAGGAGAGCCCCGTCTCTTCTCCCGACTGCCATTGCTGTTGGTTCAACCACGGCGACGGCGGGCTCCTGTCTCCATCTACTCCAACCCCTTGGCCACCAGAGATCTCTTGTGGCGACAACAACCTTTAGGGCATGCACTTTTAGCGGACCGTGAAGGCAAAGTTTGGCGGAGCCCCTGGCTAATTGGTGGTGCTTGGGGGGATTCAAAGACCAGTAATTGGACATGGTTGGCCGCATATTGGTTCCCCCGTTGTCACCCTGAGCGACTACATCTAGGGGCAATTCATACTTTGAAGTCTCAAGGCGTCCCGACATCGCAAGTTTGCGCTGCCACATGATGTCCATCAAGATCCGACGAGGTCGGTGTGAAGCTGCTAGATCGACCCAATTCTTGGTGCTTCTTGGCAGCACGTTCATGGGCATGTGGTGACATCCACCTCAGAACAATCAGGAGTACAGACCTGTGTTGTCAACTTAAAATTGTAATGTCAAATATATTTCTTTGTATACAATTTGTATTTTTTGTATAATTTTAGCCTACATATGAAGTTTTTTCCAAAACGCCGTGTAGTCAATTGACTACACAGCCTAAGTGTGGCTCCACCACTAAGAACAATGCGCGGGAACTGCTGTCTCCAGATTCAAAACTAGAGGTGGTCGATCGGATTGGCATATAACACATGTTGGCTACGAATTGGTGGTGCTCTTTAAGTAACGGGTCTCGAGCTCAGGGTGAAAATCATAGGTCTGACCTTAATTGTTGTATCTTGCAATGACGTTGTTTTTGCGCTGCTTCCTTGTTGAACGCATTGTGTGGAGATTTCTTGGACTTCCTAGCCAGGGCGAAAACTCATGATCCGACCTTGTTGGATTAGGCAACGGAGACGCTCACTTGTAGTCCCCTTGAAGAAGGTGTCGCTTTTGGAGAACCTTTCCAAAGCCACTGTGTTGTCATCGACAGTGGTTGGTGTGTTGCTACATCCGTAGGTTGCTCTTTTTCTTTCATTTTGTTTATTTTGTAAATTGTGTGCATACTCGATGTGTTGAATGATATTGTTGGCACAGAGGCCGGGTATATTTGCTATCGTCTTGATATTAATATATTTCCATAATCGAAAAAGCTATTTGTTGAACCTGGTTTAGAAAAATGGTTTGAGTAGGCAGATCTTAATATAACCATGATAATTCCTAGATTACCAGTGGCACACAACTATTACAACCACTTAAGAAACATATCAACATATTTTAATAGCCAGATGGCAATGTACTGCATCCTTTTCCCTAAGACAACGGAGTTCACCTAACAAGGTCTCTCACTATTTTCACGGTTTTATTCTGTGCTTGAAACTGATGTGCTAAATTTTAAACCTGTACTCGGGACATAGCTTAAGAAACAGGGAAAAAAAAGTCTCATGTTGTTAGTGACCGGCCAAATTCATGACTTGAGTTGAAAATTCTAGTAGTATTCAGCATTGGATTTGTGGTTCATGTTCTTCAAGTTATATGTCATAATTTTTTGATTTGACATCTTGCAAAGACAAGATACGTATTTTATTCATAAATTCAATAAGATGAAAAGTAGTCAGGATCTCCGCGATGCGTGATTTAATGGACAAGTACATTCAAGGTGGACACTGTCAAATGCGAGTGCTATGGGTGCGCTAGCTGCAGTGCGCTGCACTTCTTCACCACGGGAGAATATCATACCGGAGAGTATATGAAAACATTTCCCACATTGTGATCTTGTAGTATCTTCGGAGGTTGAGTCGCCTAGCTGAGCACCAATGGGAGCAGTTTAGACATGGATTTCTGGTACTCCCTCTGTTCCCCAGGATATTACATTTTAATTTTTCATCCTCCTCCATTGTTCTTCTTAAAATTCAAGGAAATAGTAGACGAGGTAACTATCTAAAAGGACGTATTTTTCACTTAGAAGTTGTAACAAAGATCAAGTGATGGATCAAGAAAGAACGAGTGCTGCTTGTTACAATCTACGGAGTCTTCCGGACCTCAGTTGCAACCTTTAAATAGGGTATGCCAAGCGCAAATACAAATTTTCCAACACCATGAAAAATCACATGTTATGGTAAATAACTTTTAATTAGTTTATCTTTTAATCTCAAAGCACGAGCTTTGAGATTGAACCAGGATACCTTCCCTATGCCTCCCATTCCTATCCGACGTATAGTCTAGCCGCTGTACCCAGAGGTATCTATGTTCCTCGTCCTTCTTTGTTCAGCTCTTATATATCACGATCTATTTTCTATATATCCCTACGGCATGGAAAGGGAGGTGTTTGTTATATATGACCGAAGTCGGGAACTTCTGCTGTGCAAAAACAGTGTTATGCTCACTCGTGGTAAGCTAGTCACGAAAGGATGCGAACTCTGAAGTCTCGAAGGACCCCAGCTTGCATGATGCAATGGCATAACTGTGGCAACCCATGAATCCATGGTAATTATTACGTCTATGATTTTTATTGCACAGCTAGCTATTTGATGAACCTGCTTGAGAGATCACTTAATATAATGAATTAATGATGATAATTCCTAGATTACCAGTGACACAACTATTAGGCTAGTCACAATGGGAAGTACTAGGGAAAATAGTGAGAGACCTTGTTAGGTGAACTCCATAATGGGTAGTAACATACACGCTATTAAAATATAACATACAGAATAAAAGGTGAACTCCAGACATAGCTTGGGATAATAAAAATAAATAAATAATTTTGTTAGTGATTGGCCTAATTCATGACTTGAGTTGAGTTGAAAATTCTAGTACTATTCAGCAGTGGATTTATGGTTCATGTTCTCCTCGTCAAGTTATGTCATAATTTTTTTATTTGACATCTTGCAAGATAAAAGATAGGCATTATATTAATTGTGTGACATTCTTTTAGAATTCGTACTGAATTCAAGAAGATGAAAAGTGCTCAAGATCTCCGGACATGCGGACATGCATGTTCAAGGCGGACACTGCAATTGTGTCGGCTGCGCGGTGCGGTAGCTGGACTGCGCTACACTTCTGTGACACGGGAGAATGTCACACAGGAGAGCATAGGAAAACATTTCCAGCTCTTCCTACGATCTTGTAATTTACGCTTCAGGGTATCTTCTGAGGACAAGCCACGTAGCTCAGCAACAACAGGAACAGTTTAGACATGAATTTCTGATACCTCCTTTTCCTAAAGGAGCTTAAGCTGAGAACTAGGCTGTAGCCTAGTGGCAAGGGGAGTAGTGACAAACCCCTGCGCCTAGAGTTCGAATCCTATCGGGGACGAATTTCCGGTACCTCACCCGGGTTGGCTTCTTTCTACCAAGGATCTCATTTTTTTTAAAGGAGCTTAAGCTTACAATCGTGCTAGGCAATTACATTTGAATTTTTCATCATCCTCCATTGTTGTTCATGAAATTCAAGGAAATTATAGACGAGGTAACTATCTAAAGGTGGTATTGGTCACTTACAAGTCTCAACAACGATGTGAGTGTATGGTTAAAGATGGAATGGGCTCCTACGTAAGTGCTTGTTATCATCTATAGAGAGTCTTTCAGACCTCAATGGCAATCTTTAAATAGAGCATGACATGCACAAATACAATTTCTCCAAGGCCATGAAAAATCACGTGTTATAGTTATTTTTTAAATGGAGGCTGTACCTTATCCTCTGCATCCAAAGGATGCACACAACATTTTTTATTAGACTATTCAACAAAGCCCTAAAAAAAGGAATACAAAGATCAACCCGAAGCTAGCATCCTGTCAACAGCTCGCTACACTTACAAGACCGATAAAGGGGTGGTCAAGAACATGCACATATACCCTGACATCACGCCAATGCACATCATCAAAAGACCAAAGGCCGCACCATCTCCCCGTCAGCAAGTAAGGAGCACAATCGATTCAACAGGCCAGCGACACCATATGCGCACGCTACAGAAGTCGTCCCATCATCTTCTGCTAACCCATCTTTAGGATTCAAAACATTAGCCTTGTCAGGCCTACCATAGACGCCGTCACGGCGCCTTTGGACAGCTGCACCATCCTACGGGCGCTCATCATCAAACGTCCACCACCGAGACCCCGCTGCGCCCTGCCACCAAGACTAGCTGGCGCCGACGGGGTAGATACAACACAACACCACGCGGTAGACCCCTCCAAGCAGAACTTGTTCCAAACTGATGCCCCCAAGAAGGGGAACGACATCAGGTTATCGCCATCATCCGATCCGGGAGACCCAGATCTATGGTTTTCCACGGAACATCTCGGCAATCGGCATGAGATCGCAGCAACGACATCTACAACAAGGTAACAACGCCGCCATCGTCAGCCCCGACCGAACGGAGCTTCGCCTCCTAAATCCGCACAAATGAAATTCATGTATTTTGGAATAGAGGGAGTATATTTTAATTTCAAAAATTAAATGGATGTGAAAGGACCCTAGAGCAAAGAAAAACAAATCTCTGACCTCACATCTATGAGAAAGTTCAAATCGTGGTAGACAACGAATCTGGTGATGTGACAAATTATCCTGTTGTAGTGAGACTAACAAGCCAATCAGATCCTTGCTTCCAGTAGTGGCTTCGGCAGACATAGGTCCACTACTGTAACTAGTTTCATCATTTATACAGGTAGCACTGCCACATGCTGTCTCTGTAGAACGTGGGCATCAACGCAATTGTGTATCCATTGAGTCTCATCTTTTTTTCTTTAGAAATGGGGTAAACCCCGGTCTCTGCATCGAGTGATGCACACAACCTTTATTAATTATTGAGTATCATAGTATAAGTTTATAAGTCCACTGAGATCACTTCAATAAAACCTTACAACACGTGGAAGCTCCCTCAAAAAGAACAGCAGAAATAAACCTACGAAAGCCTATTAAAATGCCGCCACGTATCTCGGGAGAAAAAATCCTGTGCCACCGTAAGGAGACGTCTGCAGCCATCCACCATAAGCTTCCTCTGCTCCAAAGGAAGTAAGAAAGCCCATAACTGGATCCAATGTGCTGCCTTGAAAATAACCTGTAAGACATGAAAATGATCCTTCTTGTTAAAAACAACATCATTCCTACAAGTCCAAATGGCCCAACAAATGGCCGACACACCAATTCTTATCCTATCTTTAGTCTTTTTATCAATCCCGTTTAACCAATTCCCAAACATGTTTGTAACATTGGATGGGGGAGGAATATTATAAGAGAAAAAAACCACACTCCACACTAGTTTAGCAAAAGGACAAGAAATAAAAAGGTGCTCAACAGATTCCGCATTCCCACAAAAAGAACAATGTGTGTCACCTTTCCATCCTTTTCTAGCTAAATAATCTCTAGTTAGCAGAACCTTCTTATCTAAAAACCACATGAAATTTTTAATCTTCAGAGGAATTTTTAATTTCCACAAATAAGTTTTGAGAAAGACTGCATGACCATTCATCATATCCTCATACATGGATTTAACTGAGAACAACCCATTCTGTGTCAAATTCCAATGTAACTTATCCTCAGAAGAAACAAAAGAAATATCCATCAAACGTAAACAAAGATGAAACCACATTTCCCACGTATTACCTATTAAATTCCTAAGAAAAGAAATATTAATAGGTGGAGCATTCTGAAATACATCATGTACAGAAACATTTTTATATTGCACAATATTATATAAGAGAGGGTATTGATCTGAGAGTGTAGTTGGACCTAACCAAATATCTTCCCAGAATCTAGTTCCCTCCCCATTACCAATTTTGAAGGAACCTCTACTAAAGAAGTCATCTTTTACTTTCATTAAACCTTTCCAAAAGGGAGAATCATTCGGTTGTGCTTCAACATGAGCTAAAGATTTACTATGGAGGTATTTGTTTTGCAAAAGCTCCTGCCAAACACCATCCTCAGTAAGAATCTTAAACAACCATTTACTGAGTAGACACTTATTTTTCAGCTCAAGCACTTCCACCCTAATCCCCCTGATCCTTAGGTCTACAAATAATATTCCATCTTGTTAACCTATATTTTTGTTTATTCTCATCACTCTGCCAGAAAAACCGAGATCTATAAAAATCTAGTCTCTTACGAACTCCAACTGGTAGTTCCATAAAAGATAGCATAAACATGGGTAAACTAGTTAACACAGAATTAAGCAACACTAAGCGGTCTCCATAAGATAGTAGTTTACCTTTCCAACACCCAAGTTTGTCCTCAAAACGACTCTCTACTGGGTGCCACTCTGAATTTTTAAGTTTTCTGTGATGAATCGGGATTCCCAATTAATTAAAAGGTAGAGAGCCAGACTCACAACCAAAAATTTGTTTGTACTGATCCTCTACCTCCTTAGCCTTACCAAAACAGAAAACTTCACTTTTATGAAAGTTAATCTTGAGACCCGATAATTGCTCAAAGATACACAAAATTAACTTAAGGTTTAGAGCCATTTCTAGATCATGCTCTAAAAATAAGATGGTATCATCGGCATACTGGAGGATAGACAAACCTCCATCAACTAGGTTAGGGATTAGACCTCCAATTTGGCCATTATCCTTAGCCCTAGCAATAAGAATAGCTAACATATCTGCAACAATATTAAAAAGGATAGGAGATAGAGGATCGCCCTGCCTAAGTCCTTTTTTAGTCTGAAAATAATGACCAATATCATCATTAACCCGAATACCTACACTTCCTCCTTGAACAAACTGCATAATCATATTGCACCACTCCTGTGTAAACCCTTTCATACGCAAAGCTTGTTGGAGAAAGGGGCATTTAACCTTATCATATGGCGCCTTCTCAAAATCATATTGAGTCTCATCTCGTTCAAATAAAATCTGCTAATTGTGGCCATACACTCTCCATCAGGTAATTCTTTGGTGGATGTATCAACTAATGTAAATAAGTTAATGGAACATCCTGCGCGACATCGGCTGGGAGTAATTCGTCAGACCTGTCTTCAATGCGAAGGTCGACATACAGAATTTGAAGACACAGCTGGGGCACAACCGATCCAGCATACTGCAGCGCACACCGACGTACACGCTCCAGAAGTTGCCGCCACCATCTTCCGCTCACCGTCTTCAGGAAAGGGATCAAAGCATACTCCATGTCAGACCTGTCGCCGATGCCACCATGACACCAGGCAACACCCCCGCCCTGTGCTCATCCCACATCCAACACCAAACCCCGCGACACCATGCCGCCGAGAACCGCCATCGTCGATTTAGTAGATAAAACACCGCTTCCTCTCCAGGTCCCTCCAGCTACTGCTCCAAAATGATGCCCTCAGGAGGGAGAGCGACACCGGCAGCATCACTAGAACGCGTACTAGTGTGTTGTTTTTACGTGATAGTTTTCAGGAGCACAAATTTCGCTTTACAAGAAACTTAGTGCATATACGTCTCTTTTCAGTTCTCTATGAGGGTCTACAATTGCAACCTATGGAAGGATGTTAATTTTATGGCCGTTAAACTTTCAAAAATTATCTCCCAAATCGAGAAGAAGGCTTCAAAGTTAGAGCGGTGTATTGTCCATGAACAAGGCCTCTCACTGTAAGCAAGATATAATTGAAGCGAAAATGTACGATATTGTCACCAACAAATATTTGGTTGCAATAGTCATAATTTTTTTTTGTAACCCCACTTAGATGTTACAATACCTTCCGAATATTACCACGAATAGTTATTATGTTGAAAGACCAAGTCTCTAATGCAAAAAACATGAGTGCCTCGCGCAACAGAGCGTGTTTGTCGCAAAATCCTTATTCGTATTGCAACAGCAATGCAGTTAATTGCAATACGAGGCCTCTATTGCAACAAAATGAAAATTTATCGTGACCAAACTCAGTCCTAGCAATATGTGCACCAGATTACCACAACCATAGAGTTTGTTGTAATATCGCATTTTATTGCAACAAAAAGTAGCCCTAGTGATAGATTTTGTTGCAATAGACTAGATTTCTTGTAGTGCATTAGAAACCTGTCCAACTCTTCATACGTAGTATCCGGTAGATTATTTCCCCAAGTATATTGCCTACCACTTAGGCTTATTTTCCTATAACCTGCTTGCTCAATAATCACATTGAAGATAAAACTCCAGTGGCCTGTCCTATTTGGTTTATTTTTCTCACACTCTTTCCAAATAATATTGAAGTCCCTCCCATCAAAGTAGGTAGTTTAAATTTTGAAAAATTCTCGATAATTCAGCTAGAAAGGCATTTCCCTTCATATTTTTCATGGTTAATAAATTTCATTAGTTTATCCTAATTGAATGGAAGCTTAAGACGCAGCGTTAAGCTGAAGCTTCGTGTCGTTGGAAACATAATTTTCCTATGTATCCAAGGATAGAAAGGCTAGGGGACTAACCCCATTTTCCAAAAACATAAACAATGTGTGTAATGTACAAAAAAAAAACATGACATGATTGTTCATTCACACAGTAACATTAGTACATATATATCTAGGATGCTGAAGTAGTTCACAGATTTAAATTATCATAGCTGTTATTTTGATACCATTTTTGCTTTATTCATTTTTTGGATAAAGGATCGAGGGAACATCGACAGCCTCTACATCGACTGCGTGATCCACTTAACCATATCTTTTAGTGTATTCAGGCTAACCGTGAAACACAAAATATTTCATATATTTTAATTTAAAAAAAATGAATGGATGTGAAATGACCCTAAAACAAAGAACTATGTCGCGACCACTATCTCCGTGGGTTACAACCTTAAGACACCTTTTTTGGCATGCTCCTTGTTTGGAGGGTAGGGCTCCAAAAGATATAGCTCCACTAATCTTTGCATCCTCTAGCAGAAAAGAAATGTTCGGTTGCCATGGCCATTCTTGAAAATAGTTCGGTGGAAAATGTGTGCCTTCATGACGGGTTCTCCAATGAGCACTTCTATCAATTTTTGGCCCTTTGGATCCTTATTGCAACTGTGCACTTGTGCCCAATGTACGATGGCATCCATTGGAAACCCACAGAGGATGCGGAGTATTGGAAATAATCGGCATGAAATATGCAATTCATGGGGACTATCTCCTTCCATATGGCAAGATAGTTTGGAAGGCTTGGACCCCTCCTAATAGCAAGCTCTTTTCTTGGCTTGCGAACAAGATCAGATTTGGACGGCGGACCGTCTCGCAAGAAAAGGGTGGCCAAATTGTGGGCGTCCTTTTTGCGACCAAACAATGGAATTGGTCACACACTTGTGTGTCCATTGCGGCCTCACGTGGAGGGTTTGGGATCTCATTAAGAATTGGTTGGGTATCCTCACTGTCCACCCAGGTGCTTGGGTAAACCTTTCGTTCAACGAGTGGTGGTTGTTGATGATGGATGGCTCTACCCCCAACCGAAGAGCAATCTCTTCCCTCGCATTGCTCGCCGCTTGGAAAGTTTGGAGCGAGCGCAACGCAAGAGTCTTCCACAACAAGAGTGTGCCACCACTAGTCACTCTAGACAAAATTAAGAAAGAGTCTCGATTGTGAGTTCTCGCGGGTGCCAAGAGTTTGAGAAATCTGATGCCGCGAGAGTAGTTGTCTTGTAATAATGTTTATTTGGTTCGACATTGCTTTCTTGCAAACTCCTTCTTAACTAATAGATTGGGACAAAACTTTTGCCTCCCATTTAAAAAAAAAATCCTGTTGTAGTGAGACTAATAAACCAATCAGATCCTTGCTGCCAGCAGCATCTTCGGCAGATGTAGGTCCACTACTGTAACTAGTTTCACCACTTAATTGTACCGTTAGCACTGCCACATGCTGTCTCCGTAGAACGTGTACATAAACGCAACTGTGTAGCCATTGAGTGGCATCTCGTTCCAATAAAATCTGCCAATTGTGGCCATACACTCGCCATCAGGCCATTCTTCGGTGGATGCATCAACTAATGTAAATACGGAGTACGTTAATGGAACATCCTGCGCGACATCGGCTACGAGTAATTCGTCAGACCTTTCGTCAATGCGAAGTTTGGCATACATAATTTGATTAGCTAGGTACGTTTGTCCTGCTTCCAGCGAGATATGATCGAACCTCTTTGGTAAGCTTCAAGATTGAACCGGGGTCACTTCCCTCTGCCTCTCCTTCCTAACGGGCGTTCTAGTTTGTTGTGGCAATGACACCTATCATTCTCGTCTTTTTGCACGAATGTATTTACTGAGCTGACTATCTTCCCCTTACAACCTGGAACGGAAGTTGCTTGCTACTTTATGATCGTGGTTCAGTTGTGATCTGCAACATCACTATATATGATACTCACAACTCACAAGTAAAGTAAAGGCTCCCACCAATTCTTTGAACTCTGAAACCTCAAAGGACTGCAGTCTGCAGGATGGCACATGGCATAGCCAACAACGAATCTAATAACCTTTAAGACCATGATTGTACGTACAACTAACAGTAAATCTGATTTTGATCCTAGTACGAAAAGGTCTAACAACCAATATTGGTTCTTGTCCTAAAGTAGTGAAATCGGAAACTAGCAGTACGATACGACGAACAACTAATTGTGCAACAGTTAGACAGTCTGAAGAACCGATCAAGGTGAGAAACACATGGTCTCCAAGATGGGCACTCTGCCTTGTTAGGTGATGAAGGCGCAGGCGGGTATTTTGTTTTCTTGCTTCTTATCATAGTCACACTCTTCAACTCTTGCTTTGTACTTACCTCTTAAAAATTCGGTGCAGCAAAGATCACTCAATTATCTTGACCTTGATGGGCATGTTCCCATACGCGGTGCAACATATTAGTACTTAATTAATTGTAGAGGCCTTGATTGACGTGATCCACGGGATGTAGATAAAAGCCAAGAAGATGTAGTTTTAAAAATGTTGAACACATTTCAGAAAGAAATTTTCCCCATCATATATTGCAGATAATTCGAAATATACACTATACAGTAGCCCGAAAGAAATGTGCATATTCTGAATTCCCTGATGATAAATACATCATCAACCCATGCCGCTAAAATGGTGTCATTCATCTAGGACGATATCTCCGTCTCCAAACTTTTTTTTCCTGACAACCTGCAGGAGGTCTGCGCATCTTTGTATAAGCATGAAAGGAGAGATTACATATTGCAGAGAACATCGATACTACCACTTGGCCTAGAGCCAATCCACCCCCAGAATTAGCCACTGTCCAACAGCGGTCAAGGCGCTATTAGCCTTGATAGCAGTTTCAGCCTGAGCATTGATAGTGGATGACACTAGGAGAGTTGGGGCAATTTTCGTTGGTTTTTCTCACACAATGCCATACCAACCTGAGGGGTTGGGGTACATATTTATAGGCTGCTAGCCAGCCAAGAGCATTCTAGATGCTAGTCTAAGATGCTGGTCAAGGGTCTTATCCTAACAGCAGTACTTGACCCTATCCTAACAGACCGTCCTTGACCTTATCCTAACAGTCCTTGACCTTATCCTAACAACCAGTCCTTGACACAAGGACCATGTGCACCCTAGTACAAAGACCAGCCCCACAAAGACCATAGTACAAGGGCTTATCCATCATTCTCCCCCTAAGTCTTGTACGTCGTCTTGAGGGGAAGTTGAACCATCCCGATCTTGGAGCAGAGTTCGAGGAACTTGATCCTCCCAAGAGGCTTGGTGAGCAGGTCGGCCAGCTGATCCGTGGTGTTGATGTAGCTCGCCTTGACGCTTCCTTCTTCCAAGCAGCTTCGGATGAAATGGTACCTCAGCCGGATGTGCTTGCTCCGTTCGTGGAAAACGGGGTTCTTCGCCAGGGCCAGAGCGGACTTGCTGTCCACCATGAGCTGCACCGCTCCGGTGTCCCGGCCGAGGAGATCACAAAGCAGTCGAGCAATCCATAGCGCTTGAGTGCACGCGGTGGAGGCTGCTATGTACTCGGCCTCGCAGCTTGACATGGCCACCACCTGCTGCTTGACCGACTGCCAGCTCACAAGACACTTGCCGAGGAAGAAGAGGATCCCGCTCGTGCTCTTGCTGGTGTCGATGTCGCCGGCATGGTCGCTGTCGCTGTACCCGACGAAGTGAATCGCCCCTGGGCACCTAGGATAGTGGAGGCCGTGGTCAAGAGTCCCCGCTACGTAGCGGATGATTCTCTTCACAGCCTGCTGGTGCTCCGTCGTCGGTCGCTGCATGAACCGACTAACGTAGCCGACGGGGAATGCCAAGTCCGGCCGTGTGTGGGCGAGGTAGCGAAGGCTCCCCACAAGGCGTCGGTACTGTGTAGCGTCCACTTCCTCCGTCGTGCTGTCGCGGCTCAGTTTCAGCCGCTCTTCCATCGGAGTGAGAGCTGGGTTGCAGTCGGTGAGCCCAGCCAGCTCAACGATGCGCTTGGCGTAGGCGGACTGTCGAAGCGTGATCCCGGAGTGATCCTGGTGCACCTCGATCCCTAGGTAGAAGGAGAGGAGCCCTAGATCACTCATCTGGAAGGCGGCCTTCATTTCTTTCTTGAATGCCGCCACCTCTGCATCCTTGATACCGGTGATCACCAAGTCGTCGACGTAGACGCCCACCAGCAGGGCATTTCCTCCACTGCCCCGTCGGTAGACGGCCGCCTCGTGCGGGCTTTGCTCAAAACCCATCATCTTTAGCGTGGAATCCAGCTTGGCATTCCACGCCCTTGGTGCCTGCCGCAGGCCATAGAGAGCCTTGCGCAGGCGGAGTACCTTGCCCTCCTTGCCGGGGATCGCAAATCCCGGCGGCTGATGCACGTAGACTTCCTCCTTCAAATCGCCGTTGAGGAACGCCGACTTGACATCCATGTGATGGACACGCCAGCCCTCCTGGGCAGCTAGCGCAAGGAGAAGTCGCACGGACTCCATCCGTGCCACGGGAGCGAAGGCGTCGTCGAAGTCGACCCCTTCCTGCTGCAAGAAACCTCGTGCCACCAAGCGAGCCTTGTGCTTGACGATGGCGCCGGCTTCATCCCTCTTCAGCTTGAACACCCACTTAAGGGTGATCGCGCGGTGACCACGAGGAAGGTCAGCGAGCTCCCATGTGCCGTTCTGCTCGACCGCATCCATCTCCAACTGCATTGCGCCACGCCAAGCCGCGTCTCTCGCGGCCTCTGCAAAAGACCGAGGCTCGCCGTCCTCACACGCAAGTTGCAGTTGTGCCTCCAGATCACGTGACACCAGTCTCGGCGCTGGTTGGTCGCCGAGAAGGTCCTCCATCGTGCGGTATCGTAGCGGCTCGCCGTCATGATACGCGTCGATGCGCTCCTCGTCGTGAGAGAGCGGGGAAGCAAACTCCACCGGGCTCGGAGGAGTGGCTGTCGGTGCTGGAGTACGTGGCGCCGCCGACTGTGCTGGAGCCGGTGAAGGGCTCGTCGCAGCTTCGGTCGTGGTCGGAGAGCGTGGTGTTGCCGGTGTAGTAGACGCCGGGGTCGGTGGAGACTCGGGCACTGAAGTAGGCCTGCTCGATGAAGGACTGCCTACTCCCCCAGCTTCCTTGAGGTGGACGTGCTCGACAATGAAGTCGTCATATGTCGGAGTCGAGCCGTCGTCCACCGCCTTGTCCCACGCCCATCCTCGCCCTTCGTTGAACGCGACGTCTCGCGCCGTGCGCACACGTTGCGTCTTTGGGTCAAGGATGCGGTAGGCCTTCGAACCCTCCGCGTAGCCAATGAACACTCCCGGAGTGCTCCTGTCGTCAAGCTTGCCGATGTGGCCAAGCTCCTTGGCGAATGCCAGGCAGCCAAAGACCCGCAAGTGGGAGACCGCCGTCTTTCGCCCATGCCAAGCCTCATACGGCGTCATGCCGTCGAGTGCCTTAGTAGGCGAACGGTTGAGGATGTAGACAGCCGTCAGCACGGCCTCTCCCCAGAAGACAGCCGGCATCCCTCTCTGCTTGAGGAGAGCCCGAGCCATCCCCACAACCGTCTGGTTGCGCCGCTCGACAACGCCGTTCTGCTGCGGGCTGTACGGCGCTGAGTAATGGCGCTGGATGCCCTCATCAGCGCAGTATGACGCGAACTCAGTCGCCGTGAATTCGCCGCCGTTGTCGGTGCGCAGCACGCGCAATTTGCGGCCGCTTTCCGCCTCCGCAGCAACCTGTGCACGCCTGATGGCGTCCGCCGCCTCTCCCTTGCTGCCGAGGACCGTCACCCACATGTAGCGAGAGAAGTCATCGACGAGCAGCAGGAAGTAGCGTCGACCTCCTGGTGTGGCCGGAGTTACCGGGCCGCACAAGTCCCCGTGTACGAGCTCGAGCCTCTCCTTGGCTCGGAAGCTCGTCCGCTGGGGAAAGGGGAGTCGCCTTTGCTTCGTCAGCACGCAGACGTCGCAGAACTGCTCCACATGGTCGAGGCACGGCATGCCTCGCACCATCTCCGTGGCACCGAGCCGCTTCAGGGCCTCGAAGTGAAGATGCCCAAAGCGCTCATGCCACTGCCATGCCTCGTCGTCCCGACGAGCAGCGAGACAGAGGGGTTGTGCCACCTGCACGTCAAGGACGTAGAGACGGTTTTCACCTCTGGTTACCTTGGCGAGAAGGCGACGTCGGCGATCCCAGATGCGTAGGATCCCATCCTCGATCAGCACGCGCGAGCCATTCTCGTCCAGTTGTCCCAGGCTGATGATGGAATTCCTCAGCGCGGGGATGTAGTAGACATCGGTGAGCAGCCGGTGCTCTCCAGTCTTGGCGGTGAAGATGACGGAGCCGACACCCTTAATCTCCACGGCAGAGGCATCCCCGAACTTGACGGAGCCTCGTACGTCGGAGTCGAGCTCGGCGAAGAACTCCCGTCGACCGGTCATGTGGTGGGTGGCGCCGGTGTCGAGGCACCACCCGCTAGTCTTGTCCTTCCCGGAACCATCGCCAAGAAGGGCGTGAGCTTTTCGCTCGTCAAGGTGGAGGAGAGTCGCCGCGGGTGGTGCCGCTGCGACCGGTGTCGCTGCGGCCGGTGTCGCTGGAGGTAGCTCGATGCTTGCATGCGCCATGAACAGAGCCGTCTCCTCCTCCTCCGCCTGTGCGACATTGGCCTGGCCGTGTCGTGGCTGTCGACACTCATTGGCCCAATGGCCGCGCCGGCCACAGTTGTGGCAACTGTTGTCCTGTGCCGGCTTGGGCTTGCCAGCGGCGCCGTCCCTGGCACCTTCGCGGGCGTCACCTTCAGCACGTCCTTGTGCCTTGTTGTGGGCGCCTTTTCGCGCCTTGCGCGGCTTGCCGCGCTTGCGGCCGCCAGCCGTGGAAGAGGGCTCCCCCTTCTTCCTGTCGCCGAGGCCAGCATCCCACTGCTCCCGAGATAGGAGCAGCTTCCCGCCGGTGGCGATGGGCCCCGAGAGAGATGGTGGCTCGTCGGTGTCGACGACCTTGAGGCGACCGATCGCCTCCTCGATCGTCATCGTGGAGAGGTCCAGCAAAGACTCGATCGAGCGAGCCATCTGCTTGTACTTCTCGGGGATGCACCGAAAGAGCTTCTCGACAGCTCTCTCTTCGTTGTAGGTCAGATCGCCGAACTGCACCATCTTCTGCAGCAGAGTGTTGAGACGGAGAGCAAAGTCATCGACGTCTTCACCCGGCTTGAAGGCCAGGTTCTCCCACTCCTTGCGAAGTGCCTGCAGTGTGGATTTGCGAGCACGGTCACTGCCGATGCGTGCCGCGGCGATGGCGTCCCAAGCCTCCTTGGCAGTCCGCTTGTTTGAGAGCGAGAACTGCATCTCGGGCGGGACTGCGGCGATGAGGGCGTCCAGCGCCCGTCGATCCTCATGGTGGTCGACGTCGCCGTCCTGGACCGCCTCCCACATGTGCCGCACCTGGAGCCTGATCTTCATGATCGCGGCCCACTCGACGTAGTTGGTTTTGGTGAGGGTAGGCCACCCAACACCGGGACCAACATCCCTGACCACAGTCCGGACCTCGTAGAGGCCTCGGTCTTGGTCGACCCAGCCGCCGTCGCCATGCACGTCTCCTTTTGGAGCGCCACCGCGATGTGCGCCGGCTTGCTCGGCTGCCCACTGCGCCGTCCGCTCCCGCGCTGTGTCGTCGCGGTCTGCGTCGACGCTTTCGTCAGCCGAAACGGAGCTGCTGGAGCTGCTGCGGAGTGCCTTGACCTCCGCCGTAGCCTCACGTGCTGCCTCCGCCGCCGCTGCTGCTTCTACCTCCGCTCTAGCTGCTTC
Organism: Alopecurus myosuroides; assembly: GCA_028641055.1. Classification (NCBI taxonomy): domain Eukaryota; kingdom Viridiplantae; phylum Streptophyta; class Magnoliopsida; order Poales; family Poaceae; genus Alopecurus; species Alopecurus myosuroides. The sequence goes on from CM054062.1 coordinate 9,606,945, forward strand.
TAACTCCGCCTTGGCTGCTGCCAGCTCCGCCGCTGCCAGTCTCGATGCCCTTGCTGCCGCCGCAGCGGCTGCTACAGCCACTCGCTCACGCTCCTCTGCAACGGCGCGCTCGGCCTCCTGCCGACGCCGTGTGCTCGAGGTAGCCGTGTGCTGAGAGGGGCTTGCGGACATGGCTTGCTGCTGGGGGGCTGTTGCGTGGAGTAGAGGCTGACGAGCTTCTGCTCGACAGACCGGATGGTGGAGAGTAACCAGGGGCAGTCGGAGCAGCTGCTGCTACCGGCTGGGGCTGCTCAGCTCCCGGGGAGAGAGGTGAGCAGGAGATGCTCAGACTACAAGACAACTTTGCTCTGATACCACTTGATAGCAGTTTCAGCCTGAGCATTGATAGTGGATTACACTAGGAGAGTTGGGGCAATTTTCGTTGGTTTTTCTCACACAATGCCATACCAACCTGAGGGGTTGGGGGTACATATTTATAGGCTGCTAGCCAGCCAAGAGCATTCTAGATGCTAGTCTAAGATGCTGGTCAAGGGTCTTATCCTAACAGCAGTACTTGACCCTATCCTAACAGACCGTCCTTGACCTTATCCTAACAGTCCTTGACCTTATCCTAACAACCAGTCCTTGACACAAGGACCCTGTGCACCCTAGTACAAAGACCAGCCCTACAAAGACCATAGTACAAGGGCTTATCCATCAAGCCTATCCCTCTAGGCTGTCTACAACGGGCAGCAACCAATACCTCCACTCCGCTGCGACCTGCACGTACACGGATTTCAGAGTGTAGCCACAAATATTCTATGCAGCTCAAACATTTCACGAGGGTATCTTCCAAGATCGACTCGCTTTGCTCGGCAACCATATGGGCAGCTTGGACCTGAATTTAAGATACCTCCTAGTCCTAAAGAAGCTTACCATCTTGCTAGGCCATCACATTTTACCTTTTTTTTTTGAAATGGAAACCCAGCCTCTGCATCGCATAGATGCACACACCTCTTTATTAAAATAATATCTCAGAGTTACATATGGCAATCGTAAATGAAACGTAGCTGAAAATCAAATCAGCGATCCACTAGCGTGGCTACATAGATCAGCCATCTAAAAATAACCAACACTAGTCTGGGACCCATCGTAGTCTCCGATCATGCAACCAACCATCCTAATTGAAGATAGCCCGAACGACCGCCATTAGTCGAGTACATCCGGCATCCAAACGTCCACGCTGGTCGTCTGGCAGGAGAAGAGACCAAGAGTGGATCCAGTGCGTCGCCCGATGAACCACATGCAAAAAGTTATCCACCATCACATTTTTAAAAATTATATCATTATGGCAATTTCAAATTGCCCACAAAAAAGCACGTACACCTATGCGTATACTAGTTTTAGTCGACTTATCCACCCCATTTAACCATGTCCCAAACATGTGATCAACGTTATTAGGCAGTGATATGCTAAAAGTAAAATGGTCTAGTCTCCAAATTTTTTTAGCCATGTTGCAAGAAACAAACAGGTGATCAACTGTCTCATCGGAATTGCAGAAAACACACTTTTTGCACCCTGTCCATCTTTTTTTTTAGTAAATTATCTTTCGTAAGAATTTCATTTCGATCGAGAAACCACATAAAGATCTTTATCTTTAACGGTACTTTTAATTTCCAAAGGTATGTATGCAAAAATCTCGTATTGCCATTCATGAGTTCCTCATAATAGGATTTTACTGAGAAACAACCCGAGGTTGTCAACTTCCAAGAGAAAGAGTCCTGCTCCTCCGTTAGAGAAACTGCCATTAGCTTCTCCACCATATGTAGCCAATTAACCCAATTATCCCCAGAACAGGACCATCTAAATGCAATATTGAGATTTTGTTGACCCAGAACATTTCAAACTAAGACATTCTTATTACGCACAATATTATACAACATAGGATACTGCAGAGCTAATGGTCTACCCGCCAGCCACGGGTCTTCCCAAAACTTGATGCCCTGACCATTCCCAACCGAGAAATCAACATGTTTGAAGAAATCAGATTTAACACTCATAATTCCTTTCCAGGAAGGTGAGTCCATGGGCTTGACCTCCACCTGTGTGAGAGGTTTTCCCATGATGTACTTATTGTGCAGTAATTCATGCCAAATGCCGTCCTCAGTTAAAAGTTTAAAAAGCCACTTGCTTAATAAACATTTATTCTTAATGTCTAAACATTCAATACCCAAGCCACCTTGGTCCTTTGGGAGACGGACAATGTTCCACCTGGTCAACCTATACTTTCTTTTACTTTGAGTTGACTGCCAGAAGAAACGAGATCTATAAAAGTCTAATCTTTTTCTAACCCCAATGGGAATCACAAAAAAAGATAACAGAAACATCGGTAGACTTGACAGAACTGAGTTTATAAGAATTAAGCGATCTCCATAAGATAGCAGTTTTCCTATCCATGAGCTCAGTTTCTGTTCAAACCGATCCTCCACTGGTTTCCACTCTCTATTGAGCACCTTTCGATGGTGAATAGGGTACCAAGATACTTAAAGGGTAGAGCACCAATTTCACACCCAAAAATACCTCTATACTGATCCTCATAATCAGCAGCTTTCCCAAAACAAAATATCTCACTCTTGTGGAAATTAATTTTAAGACCGGGCATTTGCTCGAAGATGGACAATATTAATTTCATATTAACAACATTCTCTAAATCATGCTCCATAAAAAGAATAGTATCGTCAGCGTACTGAAGTATCGAAACCCCACCCTCGACAAGACGAGGAATCAATCCTCCCACCTGACCATTCTCTTTGGCTCTCTCAATAAAGAGTGCTAGCATATCAGCCACCAGGTTAAACAAAATAGGAGATAACGGATCCCCCTGTCTTAACCCTTTTAAAGCCTGGAAGTAATGACCAGTGTCATCATTCACACGAATAACCACACTACCCCCTTGCACAAAACTCGCAACCCAGTCACACCATCTGGGATCGAAGCCTTTCATGCGTAAAGTCTGTTGCAGGAACTTCCAATTCACTTTATCTTATGCTTTCTCAAAATCAATTTTGAAAAGCACCCCGTCCATTTTCTTCCTTTTTAGTTCATGAATTGTTTCATGTAGGACAACCACCCCCTCTAAAATATTCCTTCCTGGAAGAAACGCCGATTGAGAAGGACGGATAACCCTCTGTGCAATAGAGGTTACCCTATTTGTTCCTACCTTGGTAAATATTTTGAAGCTCACATTCAATAAACAAATAGACTTGTATTGCTCAATCCTGCATGCATCTTCCTTCTTAGGAAGTAAAATGATCGTACCAAAGTTCAACTTGAACAAATCTAGATCACCCTCATGCAACTGAGCAAACATTGCCATTAAGTCAAATTTAATAACCTCCCAGGAAAATTTGTAAAACTCGGCCGGGAAACCATCAGGCCCTGGGGCTTTGTTAGGCTCCATTTGAGAGATGGCGTCACGAATTTCCTTTTCAGTAAAAGGCTGAGTGAGTATCAAATTCTCCCCCTGAGTAACCCGTGTAATACCATCTAATCTCGTCTCATCTAACGAAATATTGGATGGTTCCGACGCACCAATTTTTTTTTTATAATATTCCGAAATGAATACTTTTAAGTTTTGTTGACCCACAACAGTCCCTTCATCCTGTTCTAACTGAAAAAATTTGTTTTTCCTATGTCTCCCATTGGCAACCAGATGGAAGTATCTAGTATTACTTCCCCCTTCCTGGATATGCCTCACTTTAGCGCGCTGAGCCCACTTAGACTCTTCTTCACGGCGCAAGGTGGTCAGAAACGCATCTGCTTCCGCCCTGGAGGCCCTCTCAGCTTCAGACAAGGGGGAACACTCCGCCCTTAAATCCAGCTCATTAATAAGCAATAGCAGCTTATCCCTTAGCCTCTTATATTCTCCTGCTCTATTCTTAGCCCATCCCCTCAAGAAACTCCTAAGATGTCTAATTTTCATCTGCCATCGTTCAATTGGGTTAGAGCCAGCCACCACCGACTCCCATTCCACCTTGACTAGCTCAAAAAAATTGGGTTGCTTTAACCAAGCGAACTCAAACAAGAACAACGATTTGTTCCCCATATGAGCCGCTGACCCGGAGTCCAAAAAAAAAGGATTATGATCAGAACCGACTCTAGTTAAAGCTTGGACAGTCACGAGCGGGAATTTCTGTTCCCACTCAATACTAGCAAGTATTCTACTTCTTTAAAGTTGGGATAGTACGCCTACTTGTCCAAGTATATTGCCTTCCAGACAATTCCAATTCTTTTAAATCAAGGCTATGAATAATGACATTAAAAATGAACGGCCACCGTGGGTTAAAGTTATTATTATTCTTCTCATTGCTAGAGCGAATAATATTGAAATCACCCCCTACCAGCATAGGTCGTGTTTCATTATCACAAATTCTCACTAGCTCAGCTAAGAACTCTGGTTTCTTATCATCTTGGACAGCCCCATAGACGACCACCAAAGCCCAAAGAAAGCCATCTTCCTTTGATTGCACATGCAATTTAACCGAAAAATCACCGGCCGTAACGGACTGTACCGTTATGGACTCACAATTCAAACCAATGAGAATACCCCCTGATCTCCCATGAGGTGGTAAGCAGTACCACGAAAACTCTAACCCTGCCGCCAAAAAGTTCAAGAACGTTGGGTTGAAACTATTTCTCCCTGTTTCACTGACCGCAATAAAATCTAATTTCAAATCACTAATTGCCTCTCTCACCGCCCAATGCTTTGCAGTGTCCCCAAGCCCATCCGAATTCCATAAGTACCCTTTCATGAAGAATTTATCTTTTTAATTCTAGCACTCCTCCTTGGTTTAGAACACCCCCCCCCCTATGTTTTCCCCTACGGGAGCGTGTCGTCTTGACCCCCTGCGCATATGGATCCACATGATCCTCCATGCCTACCTCACCCTCGAGGTCATAATCCTCACACAAACTTGATGCCATATGCATCACCCTGTTGTGATCGGATTCATCAATATTCTCATGGCCATCATTTAAATTATTAGAAAGATATACTACTTGTCTAGACAATTCAACATTCTTAAGTGAATCAACCGTTCTCTTAGCCACACTTGGTGAATCCCCTAAAGACACACCTAGTCTAGCCACATTATCAATTAGTAGACAAACAGCGCGCTTCGCTGCGCCGCTTGTATGGCGTTATGGCATAGCGAGGCAGCTGCGGTAGACTCTTGCTCTGACATGAGTTTGGCCATTTTGGCTGCCAGCTACCTTCATGAGGTGGTAATTGATAGTCTGAGTCTAGTGTATCACTTATACAAACAAGCATGTTACTGACATTTGCTCTAAATAAATTGATAGAGCTAGCAAGATTAAAAACTAACTTGCATATTACTCTACCATGGTAAAGATCTAAAGGTGTCAAAATAACTTATGATGACCATATATATTTAGCATGTTGGTATGGGCTAGATAAACCGCTGGTTGCTTCTTTTTAGATTGCAGAGATCTAGCGGAAGTTTCTTACTTATATTGCGTTTTAGTACTGCATGTTAGGTAGGGTTAATTTGAAGGTGCGTATCGCACGCATTTTTTTTGTCTTAATTCTAATGGCTAGGAACAGTTGTATCTAGCCTAGATTACACTTTGGAGAAATGATGCTTGCCTTTCATTCCGTGGAACCAAAAATCATATAATTAGGGACAATCACTTGCTACGTAGTGACATGAAGTCTAGTTGAAATGAACAACTCACCACACCAACCCGGCACACATAAAGAGTAGATAGTTTTTGGCAAAACAAAAAATCGGTAATTAGGTCCCCTCTTATATATAGTTTATATTATTATATACAACCAAAACATGTCGAACCACTGGAGACCACACCTAACAGCATGCTACCACTACACTTAGCGACCAACATGTTCAGAACACAACGATAGCCTTCTCAGTCCCTCAGCATAAAGCTTCTTTTGTCTGCGCTGATAAATCATTTGGTAACCTATAGCTATCCCCAAACAGGTATTTTTATGCCAGCGACCTGAATGTGTCATTGCGCGGTCTGAAAATGTAAAACAAAATCTCAAACATGTATCCAATTGCTTCTAGTAACAATATTCGTTAACTCTGATGCTTCTTCAACTCTTCTTATCACTTTGGGCAAAGAATAGCAATGCGTCATCAGGCATGGCCTTGTTAAGTTGTTACGCTCATCGCAGCAGGTGGATTCGTAGCAGGGGCCTCCTAAAGTAAACATGTGAAAGAAGACATCATTTCACATGTTTAAAATAAACACCGGTCATTTTCATAGAATGTGACCCTAAAAGCAGAACCACATGCACCGGACTGTATCGCCCTCGGCCCCTTTCCCGGCGTCCTTCTACCCAACAAATCATAAGGGTGTGTTAAACAATCAAATTTGGAATGGCGAGAATGCCTTCTAACAGCTCCATGGCACGATCAGTTCTATGTAGGCCAAAGGAGACGAAAAAGTGAGGCAAAAGGCACGGATGTGGCGTCACACAATGAACACCACTACACCAGCAACAACACACCAGAATAAAGGATGCCAAGCAAGCCATAAACAACATGCACACAACAACAAAAAAAACCAAGAAACACCTCACCTTCGTGAAACAGGAAGCATGGCACTGCCAATCAACAACCGATCAGTGAAGGCGCCGCCGACGGGTACAGCCTCCGAACACCTATTTTTGCAACAAAAAGGAGGACCAATTTCATAAAATAACACTATCGGGAATTATACAGAATAGTGACGACCTAGAAAGAACATGAATATATCACTTCCTAAAAAAATAGTGTTAATTAGGAAGAGATTAAGCCATGTAGAGTTGCACTATTTTCCCTTGACATTAGGTTGTCTTATTTTCACTCAAGAACTGTGTGCATTTTAGAAGCTTGGATACCATGGATAAACAAAGCATCAAGTCTCTGCTGCAGTGATAAGTAGATATCCAAGAAACTACTCTCGGACGGCCTAACTATATCATAGCCTAATTTAGTTTCTTAATGTAAGTCTAGCTATCGTATAAAGAGATGCAAATATCTAGCAAATGGATAACCAAGTCTAAACACCTACTTAGTAGCAGATTTTCTTATTGTTTAGGATCATGGAGACAATGTAACCTAAGTCGCATATTATTTTGATGCGAATTTATGATAGTTATCCCTAGGGGGAATTTCGAAGTAGTTAATCTGCTCTCTCAAATCCTTAGTTGTTTGATTTTCCTCAATGCTATTATTATTCTTTCTTTCTACTTCTCTAGGCAGTTTTCTTTATCACAACTACGGTTTGATTTTCAACTAAGTAGTTAATCTGCTCTCTCAAATCCTTAGTTGTTTGATTTTCTTTATCACAACTAAGTGGCATCAAAATTTTCAATCCTGCTAAGGTTTTGTGTTGTCAAGGAAATTTTTAAAATGCTAGAAACACTAACAATCTGAAGAGAAATAAAAAATAAAGAAAAAAAATCTAACAAGTCATTAGGATGAAGAATTATGTAACTGAATAAGTAAAATGTAAACTGATATAATGTTATGGTCGGTAGGGTTTGAGCGGGAGAGAGAGAGAGAGCTACAAGGGCGTGAGAGAGCCGGCCGTAAGGATCCTTTCCCACGGCCGGGCAAGAGGGGAAGGGTTTTCCTTCTTAATTCTTGTTTGATTAGATTGATACATCTCCTCTCCATATATAGAGAGGTTTACTTGACCCCTAAGCAAACCCTAAGACTAACGGGCCTAGGCCCATCACGTACTCTAACACTACACCCCACCTGGACATGCAGCTCGTCCTCGAGCTGCAACCTAACGATGATTCGAACCCACACAAACCTAACGCCTAAAAAAACAAGCCTTTTACATCTCGACCTATTGTATTGACCTGAAATAAGCTAACCCGAATGAGACTCCGACTCTTTATTTTTTTACTCTGAACGATAAGGCGAGCTCTCCACGCGCCTCCGGGACCTGACCGAGTCGGTCTCCGACATCAAGCACGCCCTCGCCGTGCTCCTCCAGCGGATGGAGCCACCGACGGTTTCCGCTCCGCAGAAGCAGGGGGTTCCGATCACCGTGCTCAAGTTTCCGCCGTCGCCGTCTCCGCTGCTGTCGTGGGCCACCGCGCCCACGTTCGACCCCGGCCAGCCATCCGCACCATCTATGGCGCCGCCTCCGCTGCCGTCATGGGCCACCGCGCCGCCATCCGCGGGGCCGCTGCCATCATACGGGGCCGCTGCTCGCGGGGGTCTCCCGGGGTTCGCCGAGGCGTACTCGCCTCTCACCCCGCCGTCCATCCCCGCCGCGCCGGGTCGCCACGAGGGCGCCTTCGCGGCCGCCCACCACGGCCAACAGCCGCCCACCTACTCGCCCCCCACCTACTCGCAACCCGCCTACTCGTCACCGCGTCCGGCTTGGATCGCTACCGACCACGTGTCGGCAACGGTGAGGCTGCAGGCTGCTGCGCGCGGCCTCCTAGCGCGTCGCCATGTGCGGGAGATGCGTGATTTGCAGCTGCACCTCCTCCAAGCTGCGCTTCGCGGTGCAACGGACCTCGATCTCGTCCGCTGCGTGGGGGATATTGGGCATGCGGTTTCCCCCTCGGGCGGGGTGCATGCTGTTTTTCCCACAAGCGGCGACCTCCAAGTCTGCGACATCGACAGTCAGCCGGCGGGGAGAAGACATGGTGTCACCAACAGGAGCGCACTGCGTAGCACCACTGCATTGCGCCGCCGGCCGCCGCGAGAGCTCCCTTGGTCCCGATGGCGTCCTTGGGATCCAGGGGGCTGCAAACGCACAAGTTTGGCGCGTGAAGGATTCTCTTATAGTTTGGAGTCAGAAATAAAGATTCGGAGTCTCATTCGGATTAGCTTATTTCAGGTCAATACAATAGGCCGAGATGTAAAAGGCTTGTTTTTTTTATGCGTTAGGTTTGTGTGGGGTCGATTCGTCGTTAGGTTGCAGCTCGAGGACGAGCTGCATGTCCAGGTAGGGTGTAGTGTTAGAGTACGTGATGGGCCTAGGCCCGTTAGTTTTAGGGTTTGCTTAGGGGTCAAGTAAGCCTTGCTTGGGTGTCAAGTAAACCTCTCTATATATTGAGAGGAGATGTATCAATCTAATCAAGCAAGAATTAAGAAGGAAAACCCTTCCCCTCTTGCCTAATCTATGGATCTATATTGGATGTAATGTGTATTACCACTTCTATGTTTATAAGAGATTTAGGGTTTAGCATGCATGCATCACAACGGCTGCTTGCTTATGGCCCCTTATATTATCTACATCAAAACAGTGGGTCGTTGCGATTACGGGTTGGCTGTCTAATTGTCCAGGCGGTAATGATAGTATCTTGTATCTGAACCGGTGGCTCACTTTTTCTAAGTAATCTCTTTGTGCAGACCGTGAAGAAATGAAATAAAATTTCCTTATCAATAGCTACTGTCATATGTTGTAGTGACCTGGTTCCCAAGAAAGCAGATCGAGAGACTCCTAGGGACACTTGAATGTTGCTGCGCAGCAAATATTTCTCTAAACTTCATAGTGACCATAACTGGAACCCCATAGTCAGAAATTAAGCACCCTGCCTTCAGGTTTTACCTAAAGCACACAGATTTTAGAATATCGCATTACTAATCACATCAACCGACCCAACAATTGTTACCTAAATAGGAATAATAAATTTGGAATCACATATCGTTATGCTATTTCTGCTCCAATTCAATAGGCCCAACAACACATATTCTGATCTAGTTGCTCACCTCACAAATTGCAACCCAGAATTTTAACGACTATCAGGATATATATATTTTTCAATAGAAAAAATGCTCCATATTTCAATTTGGTGCCTGATTTCTGAGTCCCAAACTGTTTCCAGTGTATTAATTGAAAGAACCACGTAACTCAACTGGAGTGAACAAAGGAAGCAACAGAAACATATGAGGTAAAGGGGACCTGAAGCGGCGGTTCCGGCAACATGTTGGCCGGTCTCGCATGGCACGGGTTCCTCCTCGTTGAGGTCGCCGGCAGGGTCGGTACCGGTTGGAGCGGCTGGGAGAGATGTCAGCCATAGCACCTACATCTGCACAATAGAGAGAGAGGGGGGAGAGCAGCTGCATAGCTACTGCACCAGAGATAGAGAGCAGCGCCCACGTGCGAGAAAAAAGCAGCAGCACAACGACTCATAGATCGGCATGGCTGTAGGCCACCGACGCGGTCGGGAAACACAAGTAGGTGGCGTACGGGGCACCGCACGAGGACGGATGGCCAGGCCCCACAGAGAGAGAACGACGTGCTGGCACCTTGCTGTTAGACGTCTGGGGACGGAGAGGAGGGCACCGAACTCCACCACCCTGCTACCAGCCGCATCGGGAGAGATAAGCTTGTACCGCCACTACGCTAGTAGCCTTCTTGGGAAGGACCGTGCCATGGCGGGATGGAGAGGACTGCGCCGGCCACCGGAGGTAAGATGTGGACGGCGGCTATGGAGGGGAGGAGGGCGCCATTCCCCAATGGCTCTGCCTCGATTGGGTTTTTTAATTTGCGAATTGAATCCCCTGAGCTGCTGCCTTGTTCGGTGTGGGACGAACGCACCGCTTTGCCACCAAGGCCCACACAACAGTGACAGGATATTTATGTTCAACATGCGCAGAGCCTGCAAGAGCCCAGTGGAAGAGGCCCACATTTCTTAGTTAAGATTCCATTGATATAAATAGAACAAAACTTAACCGAATGCACGGAAGAGGATAACTGCATCTAGAAAAAAAAAATTGTGAAACAAAATGTTTCAATAAAGCTTAGGCTCCTTTAGGACTAATTTCTGAAGCAGATTACAGGAAGATAATAAATCTATTTGTGGGCATGTAGCAACTAATCAAGTACTCAAAATCAAGAGAGAAAGGCAAACACACTAGATGGGAATACATGGATCAACATATATACTGCAAGTACTGCAAGATGGTAAACACAATTATAGCAATAAGGAGATTGATACAAGAACATCAATAGGTTTAGGATCTACCTCTAGTCACAAAGAAATTTGAGTTTGCTCTCCAACCAAGCCTCGAGAAGATCTCTGGAGTCTTTGAAACCAGTGTGCGTGGAGAACAGCTGGAATCGGCACGAGACGGCCCGACGGCAGTGATGTGGCCAAGTCGAGGAAGGCGATACCGTCGGTGTTGATATGCAGCCAGGGGCCTGCTGGTGGTCACAGCTCCAGAGTCTCCATTACAGCATGCTCCTCTTGGATGTCAGGAATGGCGAGAAACGGTGTCAGCTGTAACACATATACCACTATTACTCAAATAATGAGAAAATTATATCACTTTCAGTTCACTACATATCACCACACAACATGATAATTTCACAAAAAAATTGTCACCACGGCAAAATTATTCACTGCAAGTTAAATCAAAACTAAATGATCTATATATATTTCCTACACAATTAAAACATCGAATAGTAATGAATTGGAACCTATTACCACACAATCTACTCACCACCGGAAGAGTTATCCGAGCTACAGGAATGATAAAGTGCAAGCACAGTGTGGCACCGACAATGGCCTTCTTCTTCCTCCTCGCCGATGGCTTCTCCCTCAACATCTACATGATTGGCCTCTACTTCTCCCCACCTGTAACAAGCACAAGGTCCCATTCTGAAAGTAAGAGAGTGCTAAGATTTCTCCAAGCTCTTCTTTTGCAGGCCCTCAACATCTCTGAAATCAAAACCGGTAAAAGAATCCCAAATGAACCAAAAATAAAAACACCACGACAGTACCTAGACAACGCATGGTCCATCTCAGCTCCAATGTGCATCACCGACCTTGGAACAAAACAATAAATTGGCTTTTGAACATTGTTCCTCTAATTTGTTCTGTAAATCAAAACAATAAATGTCAAGTAACAATTTTGAACACCCATCACCGAGGGTTTGGATGAAAATAATTCTATTGTTACCTTGAAGACCTGCATAATTGCAATAAATTTTGGAGATCATCCTCATGAACTAAAAGAGGGCCCTGCTGCAAGATTATGCAAACATCTCTGGAACAAACCGGCATGTAGGCAATGGACATCTAGAAGAAGAGAAACAACCAATAAAGCATGATTAAATATGACCAAACTGTGCAAGAGGAAAGAGCAGGAGAATCAACTTGTTGCTGCAAATATGTAAAAAATGCAGTGGGAGAGAGGGTGAGGGTACCTTGCTGTTTGTAGATCATCCTCATGAACTGAAAGAGGGCCCTGTTGCAAGATTATCCAAGCATCTCTAAAACGTCTTTTTTCTGCATAATATGGAAATTAATTAGATGACTCAATGGAAAAATGCTAATTTACCGTACCACTACCTAAGAGTAAGCACGATCAAATATGCATAATTGAATGGGTCAACTATCTAATAAAACAAGGATTCTAATCATAAATTTGTACATACATAATTTTGAGGAGGCGCCACGGGGAAGTTGGGGCCGAACTGCATCCTCCCTACCTGGCTGCAACCGAAATCCGACTAAGAAAATCAGGAAATAGCTGCAGATCTAGAGGTAGAGAGACAGAGAAGGACTGGGAGGAGCTCACGTAGGCGTTTCCGCTGTGCTCGCCATGATGGTTGAGCCGCTTCCCAGGCTGGCCTTGAACGCCAAGCGCCGGCCGGCCTCGACTGAGGCGAGCCGCCCAGCCACCTGACGCTCCTCCGCCGCCTCCTAGCCACGGTGCCTCCGTCCCTACAAGTGGCTGCAACCGCGGGAGCCTCCCGCGCGCCTCCGTGGCGGCTTACGTCGCCCGCCCATCGCCGTTCTTCCCCACCAGCAGGACCTCGAGAGCGACGGCGGGAATGGTGGTCCTCACCTCATCCTCATCACATTAGCGGACGACCCCCAACACATCGGCAACGGCGTGCGGTAGGCTGGCGGCGAGGGCAAAGGGACGAGCTCCCTCTGCAGCGGAAGCGAGGGCGCGGAGGAGCACCCACAGCGCTCGGGGGTGCATACCACACCGGCGCTGCGGCCCCGACCAGCACGCCGTCTCCCTCCTCTGGGACGCGCCTCCAACGCTCCTGCCACCCGCCACCACGGGCGTCTAGCCACCGTGCAGGGAGAAGGAGAGGAAGATTGGATTGGAAAGGAGGCAGGGATTGGGGAGACGGAAAGGAGTAGGGATTGGGGCAGACTGGAGGCGACGGCGGATTTGGTGGGGGCGACCGGGCGAGTGGTGGCCTCGGGATGCTCCAGGTCCCAGTGGAGCCGCTTTCCTCCTACCCCTACCGGAGAGGGAACCAAGGGGAGAGGAGAGAACGCCCTTGACATCCCTCGTTGTTCCCCTTCATCTGCGCCACTGTATGCTCCGCCGTCGCCATTGCCAGGAGAGGGAAAGGGAGATGCGACGAGGGATGCGAGGAGATAAGTCAAAGGTTCGGGAGAGAGAAAAACGCCACGGGCCACAGTCAGCGACCGAGAAGAAACAAAGGCCTACACGCAGACTCACATACGGACCAGAAGCTCTGTGAGCGCTCGCTTTCTATCGAACGTACAGCTAAAGGTAATAGCATCGTTATCAAATGCTGTAAAAGATAAATTTACGGTCATACCTTTAAGTAGCTCATCCCTCTTAGCCGCACATAGAGAGGCCCTCTCCGCAATCGGCACGTCTGCCGATTGGTTAGCCCGTAGACGCGCGTTCGAACGAAGTCCAGTAGAAGACGGGGCGGGGATGCCACCGTAAGCTACCACTTCCTCCAAAGTGGTCCTCCGCTCGTTGCCCACCGCAGCCGTCATCGGACCAATTCCTATATGACTCGGTTAAGATGGCACGGTCTTCATTGCAGCTGCAGCTACGACCCCTCCTTTGTCCCCCTCCATCTCCGTCCCTCCGGCCGTAGAACCAGCATCAGAACGGTCACTGCCATCAGCCGCAGTCAACAACACGGCCACACTAGCAGAAACATCATCACCCAGCCCCGCTGCAGCAGACTGTACCGCGGCAGAAGAAATGGGCACGGCAACACGATTCCTCTCCACGGCAGCATCCGATGCGAGAGCAAGCAGTACCGCGGTAGCGGCCAGACTCGCCGCAACATTCTTCACGGCAGACACTGGCGCCACGGCAGCAGCAGCAGTCTTTATGGCAGCAGAAGATCGGCCCGCGGCAGTACCACGAACCACCACAGCAGGTGCAATGTCGACTGCAGCAGCAGTTATCCCCACGGCAGGCGCAGCGACCCCGGCAGCGGCAGGCAACCCCGCGGCAGCGCAGGAACCATTCACGGCAGCAAAATCAACCGCGGCCGTGAACGCACACTAGCTGCCAACTGCAACTCAAGATCAATTTTTCGGAATTGCTCCTGTAGCATCGGAGAGAAGACAACCCCAGACTTTTTTAATTCCATTGCAGCCGTGCCATGCGAAGCCGAACCCCCATGCCCCTGTTGATCACCTCTAGAAGCCGAATTCTGCCCACTATGAGCATTCGTTGCCGTATCCTCCCAAGTGGTTTTTGCCAATGCATCCCTAATGTCCGGACCCAAGTCACTATCATCTCCGGCATCCTCCCCATCTGCCTTGTCAACCATCATGTCAACAGCAACATCAGACTTATCTTCCCCCTCCACGAAGAAAGTTAGAACATAAAAATCGTCCTTTATAAGCATGGGTATAGTCTGTGGAACCTTGGTGTAATCAAGACATCCCACCAGGATTCTTAACACACCATGTTGTCGAGTATAAGCCATGTCAATCTTCCTAGTGACTCCGATCATATATCCAACAGCCCACATCGCCAAAAAATCTCCTGTATGTTCCTCAGGTATGCCAGACACTCTAACCCAAAAATTAGGTAATGTATCCACTCTCTCAATCCTCTCCCCCCAGCTGTCCACCGTCAACTCACAAGGGGAATTAGGTACTCTACAAGTACCAAAGATTTTCAACCGATCGAGTTCAAGTTTTGTAGGGAACAAGACCTTGAAAACGTTATGTCCCACTTGACTGACATTCCAAGTGAACCCCTCGGTAGGTACCAAACGTTGCAACTGTCTAATCACCTGCGGAATCGACATCTCGCCCTTGTTAACTACCACAGAGGCCCAACGTGCATTCACCACCTTAGGCATGAAACTTGATGTGAGCGGGAAACCAAAAATCATCAACTCTTCATGGGCATACCCATACATCACGGGGTGAGGCTTAGGTGCCGAGAGAAGAGGACAGGGGCCATTCTTGTGAACAGATTCCTGACAGAAATCACACACCAGAGCCGGGCAATCAGCAAGAAAATGGCCTGCCACGTCACATCTAAAACACTTGTTCTTATCAGCCTTCTTACTCTTCTTTACTGCCCTAGCCACCGCAACTGTCAGCTGCTCCGCCGACACTCTCTTCTCCCCTTGCCTTGACCCCGTAGCCACTTCCACTGCCGATTGTTGCACCATAGTAGGCGCTACACCTTGCACAATTGGCGCCCCCGCAGCTGCGATAGGTGGCTGCCCACCAGTCTGAGCACCTACCGCTGGCCCCGAGGCCACTGCCTGCTGCGCAACCGGCTGCGTCGTCCTCGGTATATAGCGACCCCGGCAATTTTCAAAACGATGACCATTAGGTCTGTAGACATTATTGACAAAACCACCACGACCACCTCTTCCGAAACCACCTCTCCCCTGTTCGTACCGCTGCCTCCCCTTTAGCCCTCCTTGCCCCTGCCGGAATCCACCTTGGTTGAATCCCGCACCTGCGTGGAACGCCAACTGCGGCGACGCCGCCTGTCCTTGCCCAGCCGGGAGCCCCGCGGTGCCACTCGGCCCACCTTGCTCAAAGGCGATGAACCCCGGCACCGGGTGCCCACCACGCCCCAGATTCTGCGCCGTAGCTCTCTGATCTGCTCCGTGATCGCCCCCACCATGCGCCATGGCGGCCGCCGATCTGGTTTTCGAGGGAGGTACCGAGACTCGTGATTGGAAAAACCCTAGTAGACGAACGGGACCTAGTCCCTTTGGCCACTTTGTTTTTGCAATACACGTTCGACCCCGTGCGTGACAGATATCTGAACTAGCCGAGCCAGGCAGGCCACCGACCGCCCGATCAGAAGCAGTCTCAACCGGTGCCGATACCGGTCCCACTGCCCCATGATCACGGGAATTCAAAACACATCGTGATCCGAAATTCTCGGCCCTACTCTCCCCCACTGACGGCGCTCTTCGCCGGTGTCGCACCACCGTTCACGGCGGAGTGACACTTTCGTCCTCGACGAAAACCGTGGGTTCAAGCACCGGTAGCTTCCATGATCGCTTCCCCGCAGATCTCACCGTTGAGTACAAAGATGTGGCCGTGAACTCTCGAACTCATCTTCCTCCACTGTTTCTGTCAAAGCTTTAGAAAATACAGATGAGCTATCTAATCTAAAGGCAGTGATTATTGGCCTCTTACAAGCTGCAACAGCGATTGAGTGCATGGATCAAGACACGTACGCAGAAGTCTGGTGGTACTGCGTTTGAAATTGTTTATCATCTACACCTTCAGCCAATGTTAAATAGGGCATGACTTGCGCACTTCCAGTCTTGCACAAGTACAAATTTGCTTTAGCCATACTGTATGGGGCCATACATGTACCACAAAATGGACAACAAGTAAGAGTAAGTCTCTGAGCTCGCATCTAAAACAAAAGTCTATCATAGTAGCCAACGGATCTGGTGAAGAGACGCATTATGGTTGCTCTTCATGTCCTCTTGAAGCTTGCCCTGCTCCTGAGGCTGACAGGCACGATCAGACACCGGCTGTCAGAGTCGCTCTGTGGAGTGGCTTCGCCGGCTTAGCTAGATGTAAGTCCACTTAGTTCCTATGTTGCTAATCAAGATTGTGTCAAGGTTGACAGAGAGACATTGATTTGTTAGGTACTCTGTCAGCAGCCTGACGAGGTCACATTAGGTAATATTTCTTCCTTTCGGCAATATACGATAAAGAGCTTCCGATGAACTTCAAGCTTGGCCCGGCATCTCTTCCCTCTGCCTCGCGTTCCTATCGGATGTTCTAGTCTGTTGTAGCAAATGGAACCTATCATTCTCATCCTTCTTTGCTCACGTGAGCTAGCTGTCACCCCCTACAACGGGAACATAAGGTGTTTGTTATTTATCGCTGAGGTCCAGTTATCATGTGCACCAGCACTATATATGATACTGATAAGGTCCTCACCAGTTCGCTGAACTTTGAAGCCTCAAGGGACTGCAGGATGGCGCCTGTAACCGGCAACCCATGTTATAATGTTCAGCCTGTCCTTGATCCATGTTCTTTTCTGGAGGAGCGTCGATGGGCTGGAGTTTAGAGTCTGGTGTAATTAGTGTCTGTCTACGACGATGGAGTTCTGTGGTGGGAATAATGTCGCAGAGTATTGATGTCCTCAAAAGTTCTGCCTCCGTCTGATGAGGCCCAGCCAGGTACTGCTTTTCCGGGAAACTTGCGAGTTTCGTGTCCCGCATCTCCGCCTGGTCGGATCTGGGATTATCTCCCGGCATATCTTGGTACTAGCTTCCCAGGGACGGCGATCTCTTGAGATTCTGGTCACCGGCATAATCTTATCTACATCGACGACTTTCGGACCGCATGAGTTTTGCGACGCTGGAGGCCTAGAGGCGGCATCAACCTTTGCTCATGGCGCACCGTCGAGAGATAGAGAAAAAAGATGGTGTTGTAAGTCATCTTTTATTCTTGTAAGTGCTGGTTTCGGATAATTTATGGCCTTAGGTCTTTTTCCAAAACAAATAATGTTAAGAATACGTACAACTTGGCAATTCTGCTTTGAGTGTTAGCCTATGAAATTGGTCACCCTGTATTAAGAGCAAACCTAACGCCCCCTCCCCCAAACGGTCTGATTCAGTCCTCGTGTACCGAAATGGGTAAAAAACTCATTCCACGGCCCCCAAACGGAACCGCGGGGGGGGGGGGGGGGGGGGGGCGATAGGATGATTTCCGCCAAACGTGGCCCAAGTTTGGTCCACGTTTAGGATGGTCCGTGAACACACAAGTGTCCCTCCTGGTCCGCCCGTCAGGCAGAAATCCTCCCCCATCCCCCACCATCCAGGCCGACTAAAGGCGACGAAGGCGCCACACCGGAAACCCCGCCGCAACCCCGTCCGTCCGCCACTCCTCAACGTTGCTGAAGCGGCTGCCATCCTCGGGAGAAAAGTGCTGCCGCCGGCAACCACCTCCTAGTCCGCTGCTTGGGCGCCATTCACCCTCTGGATTTCCAGCGGCACAGAGGGTCACCAGGGCTCACCTGAGCGACCACATATATAGAGCCAGGAGAGGTGAAAAGGGGTCCCCGTTCCCTCGACACCGTCGCTGGAGCTTGTAGCCCGACACCTGTTCGACGTATTGCCAAAGGTACGCGCCATAGTTCGCAGCGAACCAAACTTCTTGGTTTTGGCAATATGGTCCAACTTTTGTTGTAGATGGATGATTCCGACCACCTCTTCTACAACTATTTCATTGACACTTCGGATGATTCGTCCGACGACGATACTGATGTTCTCATGACCGCTGACGCCATGATCGACAATTACAATGAAGAATCATTTGAGAATTACGTTGGCTCGGTGCATGGCCACGAAGGGGCTCTGGACCGGAACAGAGAAGGGCGCAACGAGCAGCTATGGGAAGATTATTTCCATCCAGTGAAGCCAACATATCCTGCAAATGTGTTTCGCCGCCGGTTCCGTATATCGAGACCTTTGTTGTTGCGGATTATCGAAGGAGTCGTGGAGTATGACATTACTTCGAGTCCAAGTTTGATGCTGCATGCAAGTTTGGGTTCTCTTCTTATCACAATTGCACTGCATCAATCAAGATGCTTGCATATGGAGTTGCAGGTGATCTAGTTGATGAGTACTTACGCATGAGTACAAGCACTTGCATAGATTCAATGCTCAGGTTCTGCAAAGTAGTGGTACAGGTGTTTGCCCCGGAGTACTTGAGAGAGGCAAATGTGTAAGAAACTAAAATATTATTATCGATTAACGCGGCAAGAGGTTGGCCCAGGTTGCTTGACATTATAGATTGCATGCAACTGGGAGTGGAAGAACTGGCCCTTTTCTTGGCAGGAGCATTATAGTGGAAATGAGGGAAAATGCACAGTCATACTTTAAGCCGTGGCATATCAAGATCTATGGATATGTCATTCTTTCTTCGGCATGGCTAGCACTCACAATGACATCAACGTTCTTCAACGTTCCCTGTGTTTGATAGGCTTGCCGAGGGCAATACTCCAGTGATCAGCTATGAGGTCAATAGCCACCAATACACCAAGGGGTACTATCTTGCTGATGGCATCTATCCTAAATGGTCTACATTTGTGAAGACAATTCGAAACCTTGAAGGTGAGAGGAGACGAAGATTTTCTCGACAACAAGAGGCTGCTAGGATGGATGTGGAGAGAACATTTGGTGTGCTCCAATATCGTTCGACAATTATTCGACACCCTGCTAGAATATGAAACAAAAGGGATGCTATGGGAGGTGATGACTGCCTGTGCGATCATGCACACCATGATCGTTGAGGATGAGCGTGATGACATGATCTATGACCAGGGGTGGAAATTTCAGGGTGAATTGGTTGCTCCAATACCTGGACTAGCAACGTTTGAGCAGTATATACACGTGCAACATAAGATCCGGGATCAGGCCACGCACAACGCTCTGCACGAAGATCAGTTCGAGCATATGTGGAATTTCATAGAAAACCAGTAGCTCGTTTTCCTAAAATTTGCTGCAAATGTGTGTATCTTTTTGTTGTACTTTAAATTTGCATGAATAAACTTTAAGTTTGTGTTGTAAAACCATTTACATGACATTAATCCAGTTTTACTGAAAAGATTAAGTATAAACGAACAAAATTCATATGGGAGGGACGGGGGCGTCGGTGTGGTTTGGTCCCAAGTCGAGGGTCCGGCCCAGCCTCCGTCCACAAACCACCCTAAACGGACCAAAAGAGTACCGATTCTGGTCCCTTTGGGGGTGCGTTGGTTATGCCATAAGTATACTTCCTTGGGGTATTCGAGGAAGTCCCCCAAAACGGCACATACCTAAAGATAAAGGCGATCCGTGAAGCGACTCTAAAACCCTATCTAGGGTTCCGTCTCCCTCGCTGGGGCCGCCACTGATCCGCTATGTCTCCAGTATTTTTATTGTCTTGAATGTGTGGCGGATCACTGTCACACCCGATCGTCGGCGGGAGGATTCATGTTCTTTATTTAGTTTCTTAGTGTCTTCTTCGAGATGTTGAGACGACGCTACATCTTGAAGTTAGAATAAGGTTTTCCCAACCCTATACTCGCTTCGGTGGTGCGCCTAGCGCCGGTAGAGAGCGCGTGTAGGCGTATTTCCGGTGAAGATCATGTCCGTTTTCGTGTTCGTCTATTTCGACCTACGGTTGTCATCATTATTGATAGTTACTGCTCTGGTGCGCTGGTTCTTGGGGATATTAGCACAGCGACTTTCTGTCTGTCTACTACAATAAGCTCTACTACAACAAGTTTTACCCAACTCCGGTGATGGAGGCGTAAGGAAGGCAGTGTGTCTTCAGTTCGCTTTGATGCTTATAGTCGTCGCTAGTGGTCTAAAGATCTATTTGCGGTTTTTATTACTTTTGAAGTTCTTTATAATGTTGTTGATGATCAATCTAAATTGGTCGCTCCTCTTGCAAAAAAATATACTGCCAACCGAGAACGAAAGAAACGTATACCCAACAAAATTAGTCGTTGGGCTAAACTATTAAAAAAAGGAAATTAACGGTACGATAAAGGGAACAACTAATATCTCAGCAGTAAGACAGTCTGAAGACTAAACGGTGTTGGGAAGCAACATGGGTGTCCAAGCCTGGCCCTCTGCCATGTTGGGTGATGAAGGCGCAAGTCAGTCTTTTTTTCCTAATCATTTTGTCATAGGAGAGCTCCGGCGAATTCATTCTCCCGGACGGTCTCTCGTTGCCTCCTTCGCTAGCCCTCTGTGATGTTGAATTCCTTGATGGAAAATACGAATTCGGTCCATGCCACTAAAACCGTGTAGTCTCTCGAAACAGGCTTTCACGCCGATTTATAAATAAAACAACTGTCACAACAGTCATATAGAGTAACAGAGATAACACACACACACACACATAAATACAGTTCGTTGGGTCAACAGCACAACAAGGCCCAAGATGGTACCGTCTCTCGTTGTCTCCAAGATCTGTTTTACTGCTTGTCGACACAGATGTCCGCAGCCTGCTTAGTTCCATGTGGTCTAGCGAAGGACGCCAGTCAAGGTGGATACTGGTCAGTGAACATTTGTCCGTCGATGGGACTGTATACTAGTGCACCTTGTGGAGATTCGTTCGATAGTGGACATTGTCCAAGATTGCATCTTCGAAGACCGACTTTTTTTGCTCGGAAACCATATGGGCAACTTGGACCTGAATTTCGGATGCTTCCTATTCCTAAAGAACATTGGACTTCTTCATGTTCCCCCAATATTGTTTCTATCATAGTTCTAGAAGAAGATGACCTATCTATCTAAAGGCGATGGCTACTGGTTGCTTACAACTTACAACAATGATTGAGTAGATAGATCAAGGCAGTACAGAAGCCTGATGGAACAACGTTGGAAAATGTTGTCATCTACAGAGGCTTCACACCTTCGTCAGCCAATGTTAAATACTAGGGCGTGACTTGCACAAGTATAAATTCTCCCTGGGCATGACGTGTATTAATAATATTTGTTTCACAAACATAGAAATGTTGTTAGCGGCAATAAAATAAAGGTGCCATAATTGTGAGATAAATTCTGGCATTCGTAAAGATAGCCTAGTCATAGTCAAAAGAGGGGGAAGTGCCCCAACACCTTATATATCTGCACCAGTGTTCAAGAGTTCAACGTGTGGCCAAGGACCTCAGTGCTAGCTAGAACGCGTACTTTTTTTTTTAGAAATGGAGGTTCTGTCCCCAGCCTCTGCATCAAAATGATGCACACAGCCAGTTTTTATTAAATGATAAAACAAGAGCCACAATGTCTTACAAGTAGATACATCAATCAACTAAAACCGAAGCCGCCAACCTAGCGACATCTCGCTACCTACAAAACTGATTTTTTTTTTTGAAACGGTTAACCCAGCCTCTGCATCTAGGAGATGCACACGACTTTTATATTAATAAAATCGCCAAAATCTACATCTTACACAAGTGAAAGAAAAGAAAACATTAACGATACTGAAGTGTGGCAACAAAAATCATCTAGCGGAAAATCACCGACATATGCCAACTACGTATGTTGTATTCTTCTAGCGTGCAACCAACCACCCTGGTTGAAGATAGCCCGTACTACCGCCATCAACCTGGTGCATCCAGAATACAAACGTCCCCGTTGGCCTTCTGGTAGCAGAAAAGACCACATGTGGATCCAAACAACTACACGATGAACAACCTGTAAAAAATGACCAGGTTTCAAGTTGTTAAAAATCACGTCATTTCGACAATTCCAAATTGCCCATAAAAAAACACATACACCAGCGCGTATACTAGCTTTAGTTACTCTATCCATCCCTTGTAGCCAATTTCCAAATAAATTAGTTACCGAAAGAGGTGGTGAAATACTGAAAATGAAGTGAATTAACCTCCAAATTTTTCTAGCAAAAGTACACTTAACGAACAAGTGCTCCACAGTCTCCTCACCCCCACAGAAAACACACTTAGAACAGCCCAACCATCGTCCTTTTTTTAGATTATCTTTAGTGAGAAATTCTTTGCGGTACAAAAACCACATAAAAATCTTAATCTTTAAAGGAACCTTCAGTCTCCATAAATACTTACGTAAAAATCTAGTGTTGCCATTCATTAGATCTTCATATAAGGACTTTACAGAAAACACAGCCGATTGTGTTAAGTTCCATCGAAAAGAATCAGCCTGGTTTGATAGATCAACACCCATCAATCTTTCCACAAGATTTAACCGACCTTCCCATTTATCCCCTAAGAGGGACCTCCTAAACGTAATATTGGGATGATCCCCACTTAGAACATCAGCTACTAAAACATTCCGATGTCTGACGATATTATAGAGCGATGGGTACTAAATTGCGAGCGAAGTCTGTCCTAGCCAAATGTCCTCCCAAAACCTGACATTCTTCCCATCACCAATCAGACAAGTAACATGTGGAAAGAAATCTCCCTTGATCTTCATCACACCTTTCCAAAAAGGTGAGTCTGACTGATGAAGGGGGTGGCCAAACACAAGACCGGTGCCCTAAGGGGGTGGCCGAACACAAGAATGATGCCCTGAGAACCCACCAACGCACATCATCTAAATACCGAACGCCACTCCAAGCCGCCCGACAGCGAGCAAGGGGCACAACCGGTCCAGCATACTACAACGCACACCGACGTACACGCCCTAGAAGTTGCCGCCGCCATCTTTCGCTCACCGTCTTCAGGAAAGGGACCAAAGCATACTCCATGTCAGACGTGTCGCCGATGCCACCATGACACCAGGCAGCACCCCCGCTCTGCACTCATCCCACATCCAGCACCGAACCCCCGGACACCATGCCGCCGAGAACCGCCATCGTCGATGTAGTAGATAAAACACCGCTTCCTCTCCAGGTCCCTCCAGCTACTGCTTTAAAATGATGCCCTCAGGAAGGAGAGCGACACCGGCGGCATCATTAGAACGCGTACTATTGTGCTGTTTGTACGTGATAGTTTTCGGGAGGACAAATTTATCTTTACAAGAAACTTAGTGCATATACGTCTCTTTCAGTTCTCTATGAGGGGCTACAATTGTAACCTATGGAAGGATGTTAATTTTATGGCCGTTAAACTTTCAAAAATTATCTCCCAAATCGAGAAGAAGGCTCCAAAGTTAGAGCGGTGTATTGTCCATGAACAAGGCCTCTCACTGTAAGCAAGATATAATTGAAGCGAAAATGTACGATATTGTCACTAGAAAATATTTGGTTGCAATAGTCATACTTTTTTTTGTAACCCCACATAGATGTTACAATATCTTCTGAATATTACCACGAATAATTATTATGTTTAAAGACCAAGTCTCTAATGCAAAAAAAACATGAGTGCCTCGCGCAACAGAGCGTGTTTGTCGCAAAATCGTTATTCGTATTGCAACAACAATGCAATTAATTGCAATACAAGGCCTCTATTGCAACAAAATGAAAATTTATCGTGACCAAACTCAGTCCTAGCAATATTTGCACCAGATTACCACAACCATAGAGTTTGTTGTAATATCGCATTTTATTGCAACAAAAAGTCGCCCTAGTGATAGATTTTGTTGCAATAGACCGGATTTCTTGTAGCGCATTAGAAACATGTCCAACTTTTCATACGTAGTATCCGGTAGATTATTTCCCCAAGTATATTGCCTACCACTTAGGCTTATTTTCCTATAACCTGCTTGCTCAATAATCACATTGAAGATAAAACTCCAGTGGCCTGTCCTATTTGGTTTATCTTTCTCACACTCTTTCCAAATAATATTAAACTCCCTCCCATCAAAGTAGGTAGTTTAAATTTTGAAAAATCTCGATAATTCAGCTAGAAAGGCATTTTTCCTTAATATTTTCCATGGTTAATAAATTTCATTAGTTTATCCTAATTGAATGGAAGCTTAAGACGCTGCGTTAAGACCTGAAGCTTCGTGTCGTTGGAAACATAATTTTTCTATGTATCCAAGGATAGGAAGGCTAGGGGACTAAACCCATTTTCCAAAAACATAAACAATGTGTGTAATGTACAAAAAAAAAACATGACATGATTGTTCATTCACACAATAATATTAGTACATATATATCTAGGATGTTGAAGTAGTTCACAAATTTAAATTATCATAGCTGTTATTTTGATAAATTTTTTGCTTTATTCGTTTTTTGGATAAAGGGTTGAGGGAACATTGACAGCCTCTACATCGACTGCGTGATCCACTTAACCATATCTTTTAGTGTATTCAGGCTAACCATGAAACACAAAATATTTCATATATTTTAATTTAAAAAAAATGAATGGATGTGAAAGGACCCTAAAACAAAGAACTATGTCGCGACCACGATCTCCGTGGGTTAAAACCTTAAGACACCTTTTTAGCATGCTCCTTGTTTGG